>CANTUR010000096.1:0-1272500 GCA_947683625.1 Mallotus nudiflorus | reverse complement strand
ATTTAATAAGTTGAATATGATTTATTCTATCTTGCATCCATGAATGATTTACAGTGATGGTTGAAGTGCTAGTAGGAATAACTTATAGAAGTATAGTTTATGAAATAAGAAAAATATTTAAGAATAGAATAACATTTGAGAAGTTGATGATGTGAGGATTTGAAATTAAAATATGGTTATAGTTGATAAATTTTGTGACCTGTAATGGAAATATAAGAACTTCTTACTTGTAGTGAGTTAAATTTTTATTTAATAAAGCACCATGTTAATTTATTTCATTTAAGGATAGAGTTAAGCTATATTAAAGAATGTTGTCAAACTAGAAGTAGTTTATCCAAATATCATTTATGGGAATTATATATAGGTCTATATACTAAAAGAGTGTGTATTTCATCAAAAGAAAAATGGATGTATGAAAGGTGGATAGGAAATGAAGCACACTATGAAGCTTGAATTTATCACATGGTGTAATAAAATGCAGATAAGATGATGAACAAAAATGAGTTAATGTTACTTGTTAGTACCAAATGATAAAAAGGACTATTATATAGTAGTAAGTATAAAATTAATAGATTATACGAGATATATGCAAAATAGAATAGTAATTGCATAGAGAAGCATGATGAATAGGAAATAAAATTTGAGATTCAAATCTATAATTGGAGTTGTTTAGCTCAAGGAAACTAAAGGTATAGTTTTAGAAGGCAGAATGGAGGATTTAACTGATTGATCTTATGAAACAATAATATAGTTTAAAGGGTGTTAGTCATCCTAAAGGAGGAATTATTGTTAAAAAAAAATCATTATGAAAAAAGTGTATAAGAAAATTGATGAATTTCATAGGAAGGTAAAATTTGAGGAAAGCAAAAGAGAAATGGGTGAAAATTTTATTTATTAGTATAATGTTTGATTTATTACATTATGAGATACATGAATGAATTGTAATGAAAGATAAGATGTTGGTAGAAATTATTTATAAGAATATAACTTGTGAGAACATAAGTAATATTTAAAGGTTGATTATTCTTGGAGATATTATGATTGAGAATTTAAGTCTAGTTATGAATATGTAGTTGATAGACATTGAAGACAATATCGAGTCTACTTGAAACTCCACATTTATTAGTGGATGAAATTATATATGTTTAGTGGTATAGTAAAATTTTCTTTTATAATATAGGAGTTAAAACATGATTTAGCAAAAAAAAAAATTGAATTAGATCAAGTTAAAAGTTACATTCTAAAATGTTGATTTAACTTATTGATCTTATGGAACGATAATGTAGCTTAAAGGGTGTTAGTCATCCTAAGGGAGGAATTATTGTTTAAAAATTTTTTTATGAAAGAAGTGTATAAGAAAATTGATGAATTTCATAAGAAGGTAAAATTTGAGGAAAGCAAAAGAGAAATGGGTGAAAATTTTATTTAGCGGTGTAACGTTTGATTTATTACATTCTGAGATACATGAATGAATTGTGATGAAAGATAAGATGTTGGTAGAAATGATTTTTAAGAATATAAGTTGTGAGAACAAAAATAATATTTCAAGGTTGATTATTCTTGAAGATATTATGATTGAGAATTTAAGGCTAGTTATAAATATATAGTTGATAGACATTAAAGATAATACTGAGTCTACTTGAAACTCCACATTTATTAGTGGATGGAATTATATATGTTTAGTGGTATAGTAAAATTTTCTTTTATAATATAGGAGTTGAAACATGATTTGACAAAAAAAAAAGAATGAGATCGAGTTAAAAGTTATATTCTTAAATGTCATTTTGAAAGTCTATATGATGTTTCGAAGGTATTCCACTTTGAAGGAAATAGAAATTTTATGGACAATAGTTTATGATTTAATATTTTATCGATTGAGAATATTGATGTATTATATAGTCAATGTCCTTGGATATATCACAAGGTTTAGAGTTAAAACTTTGGCTTATTTTAGGGTAGGAATCCTCAAAGCTAGGATTAGTTTATTGATAAAGTTTGTGGTGACAACCATGGTGAAGACTTCATAATTGTAGATGTTGTCAAATCTCATAAGGAATAAGTTTTCGAAGTTGTTCTTATAAATGCAGTAATAATTGTTTATATTACTTTAAGGAGATATATAGTATATAGCATGTATGAATGTGTATATGGACTACATAGTTAGGGATCAGAATGTATTGTGAAATAAAATGATTTTCATAGTTAAAGTGGTTTAAAAGAACTGGCATAAAAAAAGGAAAATATGAGATGATAATTTAATACTGGTGATTTCCATCATAGACTAACTATGGTGAGACTCCATAGAATTTTGAGGATGAAATTTCTTTTTAGAGGGGAAGAATTGTGACATCCGTGCCCTAAATCTAAGTACATTTGCATTCATTATATGTTGCATTTACATATATATTGATTAAATTCAAGTATAAGCTGGTATATATAGTTAAGCTAGTGTTTCGAGTTGAGCCATGACTTATACTCGATTAAAGAGTGAAAATTTTTGAATTTTAGTAACACTCAAAATAAATAAAATATTGAGAATAATAATGATATGAGGTTAAATTGAAGTAAAGGATAAGAACTTTAATGTTAGCAAAAGATGATGACTCAAATTGAAACAATGATTGTCCTTGATTGAACAATTGAAAGTTTGAGAATTTATAGGTCACTTAAGCATTTCATTAAGAACCAAAAGGAGTATTTTACATATTATTTAATTATTTTCTTTAGGTGTATCATGAGCTACCATAGATAGGAAGAAAGAAAGAAAGTAGAAAAGAAAGAAAGAAAAGAAAAGAAAAAAAAGGGAAAGAGGGCTGATTCATTTTCCTCTTATAGAAGTGATTTTTTAAGCAAAATTGGAGATCTAAATTATAATAAAGGCTAAATCTTCATCCTAGAAGACTTTGGTGATTGATTTGGTAAGTAATTTTAGTATTTTGGTTGATTTAATTTAGGGTTCTTAAGTTGCAGGATTCGGGTTTGATAAGTCTAGTTTATCAGTCTCTATAATTCGATCATATCTTGATCTAGAGAAATCCAAATTAATTATTATTTAATGATCTGGAACCTTTGAATAATTTTCTAAAATATTTTCTCTTTAAGCTTATCTGATTTAGTCTCTATGTTAGGGTAATAAGAAAAAATATTTTATTGCTCAGTCTGTCAGTTTCTTTGAGTTGGTTATAATTTGTTATATATAACTTTATTTGTGGGTGTCCAATTGGTGTGAAACATTTATAGCATGTTGTAGACATATATATCTAATATTGATTAAAATTTCAGCTTAAAATTCCTTTTCTATATGTCCCAGTAATTTTTCAAAATCAGCTATGAAAGTAGCCATTTTGATTATGTGAATCAGGTTTACAGAGTTCATGAGTTAAAACTAGTCTAGATACAATTAGTATATCTTGAGCTAGAAAACATAAAATTAACTTTGGTTTGATTATGAGAAAACTTAAAAGAGTTCTCTAAAACTTTGTAGTTTTGATCAATAGTTGATTATGCCTGAATAGTGGTATAATAGACATGTACTTTTTATTGCTCAATTTGCTTGAGTTGACTTGCTTGTAATGTGACCTTTATAAATTTATTTTTGGATGTTCAATGGAAGTAAAATTTTTATTGAAGGTACTAGACATAAAGACCTAAGTTTGATTAAAATTTGAGGTTAAAATTCCTTTTATACAAGTCAAAGAAATTTTTCTAATATAGGCCTCAAAACATCCCTTGTAGAGTTAATAACGCTAGTTTGTAGAATTAAGTTAATTTGCATTTTTTGCATATAGTTTGGAGGCTCCATGGTTAGGTTAGTATATGAGATTGTTATATTGATGATTTATAAATAAAATTGTATGTGTTAGGTGCTGAAAAAGGAAAGGGAAGTGTATGTACAAATCAAGCAAATTCGGTGAACCGGTTTTGTGTGTTTATAGGCTGTTTGGTGAGTAGATGTTCAAGCCCTTAAAATCTGTTTATAATAGCAAGAAAATGAGATTTTTTTAGTGATTTTTATGAATATGAAATAATATATAAGCATGGTTTCAATTTAGCTTGGTTACTAGTTGGATTATTTAAAGTATTGAAGTTTTAAAACGATAATGTTTTCTATTTCACAAGCTAAATATGTTGCTACTTTGTGCTTTTGTTTACAATAAGATTTTAGATTTATTTTTAGATACTTTTTTATTTAATTAAGTTTGTAATTAGCCTAATTTCTTTATTTTGGATTATAAGGAGGTGTTTTGATTTTGAATACTTTATTGAACAACAAATGTGATAGAAATGCTTTGACTATTTAATTGATTATTTGAATGAGTTATAATCATATTGGTTTTATTCCTTTGAATTTTGATGAGAAGTGGTTTGATTTTTAATACTATAATAAGCTATAAATGTGACAAAATGGTTTTGATTAATTTTGAATGAAATGATATTTTTTTTGTGTATTACCTCTCTATATGTGGTGTATGAATGTGCTGAGGTGATATATGCACATTTGAGATTGTGTTGGTTGTTATTGCACAATAAACAATAGGGCACTTGATTGCAAGATGGTGAAAAAAGAAGGGTTGTTCCATGCTAATGTAGTAGAAGAGTTAGCCTTCAAGTGTGCCTAGAGGGTGAGCTTGTGAGGACCTATATGTTATGGCCGAGTTGTGATGCTTGTTATAAGGATGGTTAATACAAATGAAAGGTTGTATTGATATCTACAAAGGCACATGTTTCTATTGACTAAGCTTTGAATATGTTTGAAAGCAAGATTGAATTAGATATTTTGAGTAAATGATCATTTGATTATTAATGCTTTAGTATTTTTAATTTGAAATGTTTATTATATTTAGCTCAACTATTTTTTGCTTGTAATATCTATTCATTAAGTATTCCTGTACTCATTTTACTATGTTTTATAAACGATTTCATATATTAGGATTTGATAGTTGGTGAATAGAGTTGACTGAGTGTGGATAGAAGTTTCAGAATAAAGTTGGTCAACATCCTCATTAGAGTAGCCTTGTTCCTTTATTTCTTAAGATTGTTGTATAAGTGTTGTAAAACATTGGTAGCTAAACCATATTTAAAAATGTAATTTTTATATTATCCAATTATTTCGTACATATTTTACTATTCATAAATAGTATTTCCCTATTCATAAATAAATAGTATTTCACTATTCATAAATATGTATCTTACTATTCAAAAATTCATAATAATTGAAAAGTTCTTATTTTCTAAATGTAATGTATGTACAATACTAAACTTTTATGAGATAAATTTTGAATCCTCTTGCAGATATAATGATATTATAATAAAAAGTGAATAAACTAAGGAATTTGTTTGGTGATTGGTTTTAAATGTTTATAGCAGACTTTATGAGACGAGGTATGACATTAATTCTAAAAAATCTACATCTAATCAATTATTTATCTTTATATTTATTTTTTTATTTTGAATAATAAAATATTGTCACATAAAACTTCTAGCAAAGTCTTCAAATTTACACTTATCATCAACTTTCATTACATATTCAAATTATTCAAATTATTTTTTTTTTCTAACCTAGAGCTAGGAAATTATACACATTGCTTAACCATATTTGGACGTCCATTCATGAGATGGGTGTGATGTATGTGTTCTTTGAAATATTAGAAACCTGCAAGCTGTTGATGTTAGGCCAAACCTGCAAACTGTTGACATTATTCCAATTCATATATATCTTAATAAGTAAGTGATATCAGCAAAGATATGAAATTTTGTTATATCTTAATCATATACATTATTGCAATTCATATATATCTTAACACTCATATAATCTTTGCATATGAATTTTTTTTTTAATAGAAATCTTGTGTGATATAAATATTGATGGATTGTATAATAAAAAGTAGTAATTTATTTTAAATGGACAACTTCATAATTCAAACTTTCACCTTATGATATCATTAGAGAAAAACTATCAATTAACTACTCACTCTCTGACGTTATTGCATATAAATTAATCTCTATATTTAGTATCTACCCACCCATCCACTACAATGCCAGCAAAAGGACATGCAAATATATCCCCTAAAATTAAGGATGCCGATTGATGGACAGTATGTATATATATATATATATATATATATATATATATATATATATATATATATATATATATATATATATAAATTATTGTCCTTATGCCATTTTGACTTTATTATTTTATTTTTTTAAATTATGCTATTTAAATTTCAAAAATAAAAATATAATATAAAAAACAAAATTAATAATACAAGGTTAATCCTAAATAAAACAACTCGCTTGCTCACAATTTAAAATAATGACAATAGATAACATAGCAAAATATTTTTTTCCTTATCTAAATACACATATAGCCATTGCATCATGGTACATTATGTATATCAAACATATTTTTATAAAAACATATTTTTCAGACGCACAAGGAAATGTATATAGACTTATGTACTTACATGATTATTCATATAGCACATGAATTAATTAAAAGAAGAAAACACAGGACAACTCTTACAATTAAGAGTTAAGACATATTCCAAATCTTTTATGTTCTATATTACCCATATGGATGAGAAGATCCATATAATTATTGAGCCATGTGTGTTGATAATTATTGGATGGCATTAACGCTAATTAAGTGCAATTAATTAAGTAGGTCTCCTTCCTCATTCTTAAGCTTCATTTGGTCCAAGTATGATTTGCTACTCGTGTGAGAGAAGAAGTCTTTGATATAATTCTCCAGTGCTATCCTCCTATATTTTGGTGGGTTTTGTGGGTTGATTAAACTTGGAGCAGGTCCAATTTCTGCATCAAGTTTAGGGTTGCAGAAAAATGCAATAGATATCCTTTCTTTCTCTGAATTTACTGTTGCTCTATGCTCGATGCTTTTATAGACTCCATTGCTCAAAATCTTGCCAAAAAATAAATAATAAGAATTAAAAAATAATTATTAAAGATTAAAAAAAAAAAACAACTACTAATGAATTTATGTCGACTATTGAGTAAATAGAGGGAAAAACGTGTTTGTATATATATATATATATAATAATTTGGTATTTCTTATTTAAATTTAGAGTTTTATTTTCACTCAATTTGATCATAATTAATTAGAATTTTTGTAATTATATAATACAAAATTATTATAGTAATAGGGTTTACAAATTGAATTGAGAAAAACATTTATTAGTATTTATTGATCGCTATATATTGCATATTATCTGGTGCAAGTATTTTATTAAGTTTGAAAATGATATGAAACCAACGAATTAAACTTTGGAATTTACATATGGCCATGGATCGGATTTGTCATTAAAAAATCAATTAAATTAAACACAGATTAGATTCAATAAACCATGTGACAATTTTATTATCTAAAGAAAAAAAAATGATAATATACAAACCTCTAAAATGTCTCCCACATTCACAAGAAGTGCATCTGGAAGGAAGCACTCTGGCATCCAAATCCCATCTTTTTTAATCTGAATCCCATCAACTTCATTGACCTGGTTAAGGATTGTGATTCCAGTTGCATCTGAATGAGCATAGATCCCTAAAACTAGCTCTAGTTGTGGGCCTGGAGGATAATATGTCATCCTCACTGATTGCTTTCCATCATCAAACATTTCCTGCTTCTCGTTTTTCTCTATGTTTAGTGCCTGTGCTAGAAACTCCAGAATTTTCATGGCAAGCTTTTGCATTTCATATATGTAACTCTCCAAGCTATTTCTGCATATATTTAAAAGCTTTTATTTGTTAGATCATTATCAATATAGTATTCATCCATCAACCAAAAAATAATATAGATACATGCATCAAAAAGCTCAGTTGAGAATATAATATGGATGTTCCTCAGAGATGAAGGGAACTCTGGTAGAAGGTAAGGCTTTCTTCTAGCAATAGGGTCACGTAAACCTTATCAGCCCAATCAAGCTTTCCTCCAGCTCTAGCCACTGTACCACAACCTGTAACCTCACCTGGCCTTATCTTGTATTTCATTTTCTCCTCTAAGGGAAGCTTATAAAATTCTTCATCTCATGATTCTCCTTGTTCAAAACAGAGCTCACACCATGGTTTACCAACTGCAATTTAAAGCTGAAAGCAGATGTCACGCCAGTAATCATACACATACAAATAGATTAACATGTAATATATTGATGCAGAAGGGAGCAAGTTAATTTATTCACTATTAATAAGATGTGTGCGCGAACAGACAGATAAAAAGAAATGATTGTCTAAAACTGAAATAAGAAAGAACCTGGATGATGCCCTACTCTTTGCAAGTGGAGTGCAACTATTGAATCTGTAAGTCCGAGGTTTCTTTTGAAAGTAACAGTTTGAAGTCAAAAGTGGGTGGAAAAGAATGGGAGTTAATTATGGTTTCTTCATCATCAGAACGAACAACAAAGACCTGTGGCTTTTAATTTGTTGAGCTCTTAAACACTCTGTACTGGGTTGACATTCTCAAAGCTAGAAGCTGATGGATGCAGAGATGCCATTTTTATTATTGTATTGCTTGCAGAAAGTGTGTGTTTATATATATATATATATATATATATATATTGAATTTGCAACATAAAATTATATCTCATTTTTAATGGTTAAGTACAAAAATATTCAAAATGCATGTCACAAATTTAGCTATTGAATATAATAAATTTAAAGTAGGCAAGGATTATTCTTAAAAGATTTTGATCATAACTTTCAGAATCATCTTTAATTGATTTTTTATATAAAAATTTTAATTTAGATCGAGTACCCAGTAAATTATATTAACAAAAATATATTTTATTTGGAGGATGTATTTTATCACATGTGAGTACAGACATGATACGAGAATAGTGATTTGCCTATATAGATGTTAGATAAATGAGTTGATTTCTTAGTTAGCACTGCATGATCCTTATATTGTAAGCAGACTAAATGTGAGAACTTTGGGAGGGTCGTCTGTCCCACTCTATGCATGCCTGAAAAATAAAGGAACAGCAAATGCTGCACTCATCTACGAATGTATATGGAATGATGGATATTGGATATCGACCCTGAATGCATGGTAACTATTGGTAAGGCTCTACTCATAACCGAACTCATCCTTGTAACACAAAGTTCTCATTGTACTTCAACACGCATTCCATATACTTGTGTAATTGTATATATGTGTAACTAGTATACGTATAATACAATAATTAATTCTTGACTCTCTTATGTTGTCTTTATGATATCAGAGCTTTATTAAGGTTTAACAACCATTTCTTCTACCTTCTTTTCGCCATGGCTACTGATAGCACAAACAATATTGTAGTTGTACCTATTTCCAATCCCACTTCGGCCACCATCTCTTCATTATCCAACGTTACACACCAATTGCCAATCAAGCTAAATTCTACCAATTACTTGTTATGGAGAGCACAATTGCTTCCCCTATTATGAAGCTATGATCTTGCTAGTCACATTGATGGCACCAAGGGAACACCACCCTCAACCTTAGACAATCAACAACCAAATCCTACATTCTCATCAAGGTATTAGCAGGATCAGTTAGTCCTTAGCTAGATAATTGATTCGGTATCGAAGGCTTTTGCTCAACAAATTGTAGGAGCCACCAATGCTCTTGATGCTTGGACGAAACTCACCACAATTTATGCCTCAGGCTCCAAGTCTCAATAACGACCCATTAAGGCCTGATTTTTTAAATTAAACAAAGAGCCAATAGAAAGCATCACTCAATACACTCAAAAAGCAAAATCCATGTTGGAGAGTTTGATCAACTCTCCACTTTGGGCAACCCTGTTTCTGAAGCTGATTTAATTCAAGTTCTTCTCAATGGCTTAGACTCTTCTTATAGACCATTATTCAGTTTGTTCAACAACGCTAAGATGATATGACGTATGATGAACTCTATGGACTATTACTTTTGTGAGGAAGATGATATTACTGCTAACAATTCTTCCAAAATCAGGTATCACCATTTGTTTTCTATGCATCCTCGCCTACCACTGATGTATCTCATGGTGGTTGATCTTTTTTTTTTCATTCTAAGGTGCTAGACGTGGTCGTTTCTCAAGAGGCTAGGGCAGAGGTTAGACTCCCATACGCTCTTCTTATCAACAACAGTCCAATGCTCTTGATTATTCTCATCTACAGTGTCATAGTTGTTCAGGTTTTGGTCATATTGCACCCCAATGTCGTTTACCATGAACCAAACAATGATTTTCATCCACTCGGCCTTCCTCCCATCTCGCAGTCAACCATTCACAACCTTCCACTCCTCATCTATGGATACTTGACTCGGGTGCCACTTATCACATGACCTTGGACCTTGATAATCTCTCTCTTCATTTAGATATCAAGGTTCTGATGCTGTCAAAATAGGCAATGGTAAATCTCTTCCAATTACTAAGATAAGTTCATCTCTTTATTGTTCCCATGGTCACATTATAAATTTAATAATATTTTATGTGTTCCTTAATATTATTCCAATTTGTTATCTGTATGTTATTTCACTAATTCTAATGGTGTTTCAATTGAATTTTTTCCTAAATCTTTTGTCACTAACGACATCCACACGAGGGAACCGTTGCATATAGGCCGGAATAACAATGGTTTATATTCTATTTTTTTAGAGCAACTTGATCAATCATCTCCTCATCTTATTACTTTGCTATTGCCCCATTATCCAATGGCATTATGTTCTTGGTCATGCTAACATGTCTACTATCAAAAATGTTCTTCGTAAGTTTAATATTCTTTTTCGTAGTGATAATAATACATATCATGCATGCAATGTTAGTAAGAGTCATAAGTTGCCATTTCCTTTGTCCACTAGCTTAGCTTATAAGCCTTTAGAAATTATTTCTTCTGATGTATGGGGTCCCACCCCAGTGCAATCAATTGATGGTTTTCATTTCAATGTTTTTTTTTATGATCATTACAATAAATGTTGCTAGATTTATTTTATGCGTTTTAAATATGAAGTTTTAATTATTTAATTAAGTTTTGCCATTTAGTTAAGAAATATTTTGAATGTTCAATTAAATCTTTTTAATCAGATTGGGGTGGTAAGCATCATGCTCTTTAAAAGTATTTAATTAAGAATGGTATCTCACATCATGTGTCTTATCCAAAAACACCCAAGCAAAATGGCTTAGCAGAGCACAAACATAGGCATATTATTGAGATTGCACTCTCTTTACTTCACCACTCTTTCATTCCCAAAATGTACGAGACTTATGCATTTGGTACTACCCTCTCTATAATTAATCAGCTACCCACTCCCACTTTGTTTAATAAATCACTTTATGAAAAATTATTTAGTCTAAAGCCAAATTATCTTGCTATGCACACCTTTGGCTGCCTTTGTTTTCCATGGCTTAGACCATGTAGTTCCAATAAGTTTTTACCACACTCTACTGAGTGCATTTTTATGGGTTACAGTAAACCCCATAAAGGTTATCTTTGTTTTGACTTATCTTCTCATAAATTTTATATCTCAAGTCATGTCATTTTTTATGATCAAGTTTATCCATTTACAATAACTCATGAGATGGCACTTGTTGTTCAAGATTCTAGACCTAGTATAATTCTAATACCAAGCGAATTACCCACCACCACTATAATTCCTAATCCAACACCTATCCTTAATAAACTCGATCTATAACACTCCACCCCTATAGTACCTCACTAGAAATCTCCATCCACTAATGATACTATAAAGAGGAGCATTACCTAGAGATAAGCCAATAAAAATAACCATCTCACATGCTACTAAATATACAATACAAAACTTCAAACCAAGATGTAATTAGATGGCAAGTGAAATTTCATTGTACATAATCATCTCATAAACATAACTTAACTATTAGTGCTTAGACACATAAAAGTACTTATCGAAAATGAGTATCAGTTATTATACAAATTGTGCAAAATAGTAAAAACACTGAATAGATCAATAACCATCTCGTAGGACCCCAATTTACATATGGATGTGCATCTAGATCATGCATATAATATACTTCACTAGCATCTCGGTCGTGGTCAGCTCATAAGCCATCATGGCTTACTGCACTACCATACTAAATAGGTCTAGCTGTATAAACAAAATATACAACCTATATTGGAAAATATGAAAGAAAGACGAGTGTGAATCATTTTGTAAGGAAATTACCCAGTGAGTATAACGATATTAAGGAGCACTTAAAGAATTAAACATAAATTAAAGATATAGAGTATCAAAGATAAAAATTGCTCAACAATCAATTGAATATCAAGGTTCAACATAATAACTAATAATAAAAATATTATCTTAGCATTCTCGTTCCAAAAATATAGGATTTATGTTTCAATAATACAGTTCAAGTACAATTCCATTCACCAATTAAATTATACTTTCACAATCTTATTTCTGTATCTTCTCGATTACATTGATTGTATTGTTCAATATAAGATATGAGCATTAAAGTGCAATAACTCTTATCATAATTATAGTCTAGACATTAAATATTAGTCATTATACCATATTTCCAAATAGTTTGACAATACCTTTATCATTAGCTCCTTCTCGAATTACAATAATATATAACTCCTTCTTGGAGTACAATAACTCATTGCTCTTTCTCATATCACAATATCTTATAGCTCTTTCTTATAGCAATTTAGAATAAGTATGCATACTTGTCAGCCATATAAATTTACCCCAAAGGCATAATGAATTTATGCATTGTCCCAAAAATAGTTTTTAACCCATTGTTGGCCAACATTATCCCAACTATACACAAATTTCCTCTTACTCAACACATATACTCTTATATAAACATCATATTATTGTTACTTTGTATAATTGAATAATGTCTCATTATTCCCATATAACCTTAATTGCAATAGAATTAATAGTTCAAGGTTTCCTATATGACATTATGTTACATTATTGTATGCAAATATTATCACAATAGATTTAGTCTCAAATTGGAGACTTAAGAAATTCCAAAAATGTTTATTCTTTTCTATAATCTATTAGTTTCTTTTAACTAGAGAAACTTGCAATTGGTTTCACACCAATTGGATATATATATAGAAGAAGTTACATTAAACTTTGCTTATTAAAGTCAAGTTGTGTTAAAGGTTGCACAATAAAAAGTATTTCTCTATAACACCATTACAAATGAAAAACTATATGTAAGCATCCAATTTCGAGATGCAATTGTGTACAATTGCGACGTAAGCCCCTATGATAAAATTTATTCAAAAATTGAACTTGGTTGTTGATTTTTTGGACTTTAGGGACTAAATTGTAACATTTTTTAGGATTTGATTACAAATAAGTCATTTTTTCAGGGTCTTTTAGTAATTAAAAGTTTTTTTAAAAAAATTTTAGATCAGCATTGGTGTAATGCCGACCAGCATTGTGTAATGCCAGTCGGCATTACACAATGCCAATCAGTATTAGACAATGCCAATCGGCATTATATAATGCCGGTCAGCATTACACAGTACCGATGCGCAATAATTCCATTTTTTTTAATTTTTTCGCATATTTTTTCCTTATTTTTATCAATTTTTTTAGTGTTTTGATTGGTTGAAAAATTCAAATTTTATCTGATAAGTTTTTTTTTTAAAAGAAGTGCAGAAGATATTTTTTTTGAAACAAATGCTATCTGATCTGATCAGATAGGTCTGTTCCTCCTTTGGAGGAAGTTAAGTATGCGTAGACTCTACATTTAAAAGCAGAGTCTGCATGCATGCGTAAAAAGAAAAAAAGGAAGGAGAGGCGGGGGCTAGAGGATTTTTTGACAAACTAAAAAAGGCTTTGATTTTTTCTGTTCTTAAAATAAAAAAACCCTAATTTTTGCAGTTCATTTGAGGAAGACGATATAATGATTTTTAGTCTCAGTCCATAATCAAATTAACACTGAGTCAATTTCAACAGTGAAAATCCTAATCTAAGGGGCTGAAAAAGGGCATATGCACAGCATTCATTTTTTTTTTCTTATCTTATGTGATTTTTATTCATTTCGTTAATTATTTTATTATTTAATTTCACTCTAATTTGATTGCTTTTTTTTATTTTTTTTTATTTTGATGTCCGTATGTGGATTGAGGAAGAGGAAACCGCCTGTGTTTAATTGAACAGAAGATCCATAGAATGCCATGGATGAACATGTATTATTTTAATAATAGTTTTTAGGATTTTGATTTTTGTTCTGCATTTTTGTATCCTGTGTAATTTATTTTAATTTTTGGGTTTATAATTATTTAATTTTAATTCTATACGTAGTTTGTAATAGCCCCAGTAATGGGAATAGTAAAAGATTTAAATTTCTGCACTTCAAAATTAATTAGCAATTAGGTTCAATTGGGTAAAAATTAATTAAAATTAATGGTGGCTTTAGTTAATTAGGGTTTGTATGTAATTAAATTAGGTTTTTTTAGAAATCATATGAATATGTGTTTGATTTGATTTTGTTATGTTTTTTGGGTTTTTTTTATGTTTTTTATGCCCCAAACCCACGTTTAGGTCTAACCCACTAAATAAATAGGCTTAAAAATGGTTTAGGACTTTAAATAATTAAAATCAACTTAGGCCCATTAGGTTAATTAGATTTTAGGCCCACTTAGTTAATTAAAACTTATTTAGACTTAGCTCAGCCCACTTAATTGCATTTCTTTTAAAATAAATAGACCTAGACCCACATTTTACTTAAAATAAAACCAAGTTAGACTTAGGCCCACTAGTTTAATTTTCCTTTAAAAATTGAATAGACTTAAGCTCATATCTTAGAAAAACTAAAAAAAATAGATTTAGGCTCATTAATTAATAAAATGTAGGCTCGCTTTTTCTATTTCACTGGTAAATAAAATGTAGATTTAGCTAACTTATTTAATAAAATTAACATAGTTTAGACTTAGAGACAACACGATCTTGAGTGAATTTTTTACTCATAATTTTATTGACTTGTTGCCTTTTTGACTAGATGGATGTTAATTAGGGTTTAATAAAATTGCATGTAACTAGAGGATGAAATAATTATTTATAAAATTATTCTAAATGAACACGAGACTAAGAGAAGTTAGTATTCCGTATTCAGAATCTCCTGGTTGTGGTACTAATTTTCTTTTAGAGAATCGAGTACCACCAATTAACTTATCTCAGTTATTACCCTGGGTGGCAACTCCTCATCTCCACTCCATGTCTTTGTGACAGTGGTTAGTGTGTTCTCTAAGGCCCTAAACCTAAACAGTGTCGCGGTTGCTAAAATCTTAGACACACGCTAAACCCCGCCGTCTACACTATATATTTTGTATTTCTTTCAAAGTTGTAAAGGACACTTTATAGTTTTTAATGAATCAAAAATCACCTCAATTGAAGTTTTATAACTCAAGTTATGATCTTTTGAAGTTTGATGTTCAAACCAGCCCCCTTGAGGTGTCTATTCAACTTAACAGAATTCATAAAGGACAATCAAATTTTCACTAAAATTTCCATAGTTCATATTTTCAAATAATTTTCTCAGATCTAAATTTTTAGGTTTCTATATTGATTTGAAATTGGTTTCACACTAATTGGATGTGTGAGTGAAGAGAAACATCAAAATCAATATGGTTGGGTCAAGAAATTGGATTTTGTACAAAATGACGTATAGCTTCAAAAAGCCAACAAAAAAACATAATTTGGTTTATGATATTTCTGACAAACTTTTAAAGGACATTTTGAAGTTTCTATTAATATAAAAATAATCTCATTTAGAGTTATAGAACTCAAGATATGATTCTCAAAATTTTACTGTTCATAAGTGCACCAAATTTTACAACTCTTAGTTTTGCCTAAACATTTACCTTTATTAATTAAGCTTTAGCTCAACTATAGATTATTGAGCTATTTATCAAATGGGTTTCATAAATTCTAATTTGTTATATAAGCAAGTTTAACTTATATAAAGAAATAATTTAGCTAACTAGGATTTATTATCAAGAACTATGAAAGATTAACCAAGTAGACATAATCGCGTCACCAAAAAATTGTTTGAAGTCATTTTTTTTATAATAATAAATCTAATAAGTATTTCTTCCAATTATTAATTTGTATAGGATTTTGCTACAAGCCTAATATTTATACTTAAATTCCTCCTTAAAATTCACAAGGATTCAATATAGGAGGACCAAAAAGAAATAATCAATCACATCTATGATTAATTGAATAGCCAAGAATTTCAAGGAATCAAATCATAATTCAAGAAGCAAGTGACCAAGAAGGATTTCTTCATAGAACTGATAAAGAAATTAATAGAATTGATTAAGAAATTTACTTAAGAAGAAGGAAGAGAAGAAATAAAATTCACTCACCTCATTTTGCATGACTCCTGTCATAACCCGAACCCAAAGGCACATGATCGGCATTAAGGAATGGGAAAGCGTGTAGCTTCTGAAACACGTAGTAAGCCTTAAATTTTTTTTTTTTTGCAAATGAAATCAATCAACTTAACAATAAAACCATAATTCATAATAAATCCACCATAGACGAATACATATATCTCAAAATAAATAAAGTCCATAAGACAAGTTATCTAAAAATATATGCTATTGCAGTGTCTAGAATTTAACGTATAATACAAACATTAAATAGACCTACATAGAAAATTGGAGAAGAAGAAACTCAGTGCAAATGATAACCAATATTATACTGAATGTGAGGTCCTGAAAAAAATAAGTTGAGGGGAATCAGACTTCATTGAGTAAATCAATTTTCTAAAATACATGGTGGTTTTAAAACATTTATTAAAACCCCTTTTTAAAATAAAATAAAATATTAAAAATCCATTACTTTCCTCAATTATCTTTATATAAAATCCTTTTCAAAATTCACAATTCCCTTTAATATAAAATTCTCATATGAAATCATATAAATTAATTATTTTGGTGGAAAACATGGTAGAACACCTAAAGCATAATTTCTAATTGCCTTTTTACTCTCTTTAATCCAAGTGATTATTGTCCCGAGAGCAAGCTCAGTCGAGTTACAATTGCAATCCAATAACTTGTTCCTTTATTGATGTCTTAAGAGCAAGATCAACTGAGTTACATCTCAAATCCAACTTGAGAGATCATGCTCTACCGAGCTAACCATTGCCTAAGAGTACAAGTTCTATTGAGCCAATTTTCGCACATCATTGCCCGAGAGTACAAGCTCCACCGAGCCAATTTCACATGTAATAAACATAAGATCATACCAATGCACACATGGTCCTAGTGATACCTACTAGGTAGCATGTTCTATCATTTTATCCATATCATCATAAATAAATAAAATAAATAAATGAAGCAGAATAAAATAAATTCCATTAAAGCGTCCTTTCAATTATTATTCATGATAAATAAAGGAATATATATGTGTGTGTGTGTGTGTGTGTGTGTATGTATGTATGTAATTTAATTTAACTTTGTTTTAAAAGGTTGAGGCCACCAATCAGTAGGTGTACCTAATTATCCTAACTAGGTTAGCACAATTTAGCACCCTCATCATCTTAGAGGACTCAAAATATTATTAAATAAAAAAGAAAATACATCCAAAAAGTCAATCAGACAAGAAACTAACAAAATAAAAAATTATCAACTAAGCTAAAATCTTTATACAGAAGACTAAAACAAAAATCTGGAATAGAAAACCCCTAGTGTAAGTTTGAATGTTGAGCTCCAAATTTAGCCAATTTATCTACAACCCCATTACCTTCACGAAAAATGTGCAAATCCATAGAAGTTAAATTCTTCAAATCATTTAAGTAAGAATCCCACTGTTGTCATACCTCCTAATGAACCTCTACTGAATGAGAAGTAAACAAGTGAACTACCTAAGAAGAATCACACTCAAGCCATAAATGATGCCACCCAAACTCTATAGATTTTCGAATTGCAAATATAGCAGCCTTCAGTTCAACTAAGAAAGCATAACTAATCCCAGTGTTAAAAGCAAAAGCCCCTTTGAAAAATCCTCTAGAATTTCTAAAAATGCCTCCAGCCCCTGAATGACTCGAAGCACCAAAAATGGATCTATCAGTGTTAACTTTGACCCAACCTGATATGGGAGGATGCCATTTGACACTAATAATCCTAGGAGCTTTAGAGGGAGTAGCTGCTATATGAAGAAGGGAAAGAATAAGTAATTCATTTAAGGAATTTTTCATTGAACCACGATTAAAAAAAGCACTCTCCTTTATCATCTTCCATAGAGACCAAAGAGTTAAAAAGATATCAGGCTTTACATTGTCAAAAATAATAGAATTTTAATAATGCCAAATCAATTAAATGGAGCTAATGATTGTTGAATTCCAAAGGCCATAAAGTTGAGAGCTAAAACTGCATGGAATTGCATTCATAACAAGAGAAACATGAGTCCTCAAAGAAGAAAGAGGCCTTTGAAAAGTATCCCCAATTGCTCTCCAAATAGCCTTAGCAAACTTGCAATAAATAAATAAATGATCAAGAGATTATGAAGCAACATTACAAAAACAACATTTATAAGTCATATGAAAACCCTTTTTTATTAAATTTTTCTCTATTGGGAGATAACCTAGAAAAGCACACCAAACTAGAATCGAGTAAAAAAGAGGCAAAAACTCCATCAAAAAAATGATACCAAGAAAACATAGGATGAAAATGAAGGGAAACCATATTCTTAATAGAGTACTCATCATCCATTAATGGAAGGCAAAGACAAACATCATATTCATCATCCATTGAAGGAAGGCAAAGACAAACATCATATTCATCCTTAAGAGGCTGAATATGCATGATATCAATCTGAGTATCCAAAGGAAGATCATGTGGAAGGTGCCAAACTCCATCTACAAGATAATTAGAAACAGGGGCATCCAATTTAGCTTGACAGGCCAGAGGGATATTTAGCCTATCAACCAAAGATGACTGGACCCATTCATCAGTCCAAAAATGCAAAGAAGTAGAAGAACCAATCAACCACTTAATAGAAGCATGCATTTGTAAGAAACAGGCCTTAATGGAACACCAAATAAAAGATGAAATTGGCATAGGCTTAATAGACCCCAAAGCTGAAAGAAATTTACTTTTCAAAAGAGACAAAGGAAAAGACTGCTTAGTGATCAAATGCCAAGGTAATTTCCCAAAAAGAGCCAAATTTAGCTACTTTACATCTTTAATACCCAAACCACCATGCTTTTTAGTAAGACAACAAGTAGACCAAGGAACCACCACCAATTTTCTATCGTCAATAGAGCTAGTCTAAAGAAAATTTTTAATACACTTTCTCATATAAAGCAACAAACTCTTGGGCTATTTATAAATTGAGAAAGAATGCAAAAAGGAACTCATAGCAATTGAATTAATAAGCATTAAGCTCCCAGCTATGGAAAGAGAGGTAACCTTCTATTTAGCAAATTTTTAAATGATCCTATCAGTAATAAGTTGCAACCATTTTCTTTTAACTACTCTAGAGAAAAGAGAGACTCCAAGATAAGAAAAAGGAAGAGAGCCTTTATTGACCCCCAATAATCTCCTTAAGCATTTGAGCCCTGTGAAAGGTGATAGCTGTAAACGGCGAGGTTTAGCGCGCGTCCAAGATTTTAGCAACTGCAACACTGTTTAGGCTTAAGGTCTTAGGGAACACACTACTATTCCATATAGTCATAGCGTGGAGAAAAGGAGTCGCCACCCAGGGTAATAATTGGGACAATTTGATTGGTGGTACTTGATTCTCTAAAAGAAAGTTAGCACCATAACCAGGATATTATGGGAACAGAATACTAACTTCTTTTAGTCTTATGATCATTTAGAATTACTTCATAAATTATTACTTCATTCTCTAATTACATGCAATTTTATTAAACCCTATTTGAAGATCCATCTAACCCTAAAGCATTTAATCAATAAAATCACATACAAAAAATGCATTTAAGTGCATCGTCCCTAAGTCTAAACTAGGTTAATTTTACTGAAAGTTAGCTAGATTTACAATTTTTATTTACAAATGAAAATGGACTAAAGGTGGGCCTACATTTTGATTAGTGAGCTTAAATCTACTTGTTTCAATCTCTAAGATGGGCCTAAATCTAAGTTTTTAAAGAAATTGAATTTTATAAGTGGGCTTAAGTTTGACTTGATTTTATTTTAGGTGAAATGTGGGCCTAAGTCTATTTATTTTAAAAGTAATGAAATTAAATAGGCTGAGCTAGATCTAAATTGATTTTATTAATTAAAATGGGCCTAAATCTAATTAACCTAAAATGGGCCTACATTGGTTTTAATTAATTAATTAACCTAAACCATTTATAAACCTATTTTAAGTGAATTGGACCTAATCATGGGCTTAGGGCCCAAAAGGATATAAACATAAAAAAACAAGCCCCAAACAAATAAAACACAAAAAATATATCAAACATACATTTTAATGATTTTCTAAAAAAATCCTAAATTAATTTCATGAAACCTAATTAACTAGTGTCATTATTGATTTTATAAGGTTTTACCAAGTAAAACCCTAATTACTAATCAATTTTAGTGCAGAGAATTAGAATTCCACTATTTTCCCACTATTAGGGCTATTATAACCTACGGTGCAGAGAATTAAAAGAAAATCAATTACAACCTATAAACAATAGATGAACAAATAAGACAGAGAAATAGAAAAATCCTAAATCCTATAGGAGTTTTACAGACTTTAGTCCATGGCACTCCATGGATTGTTCAATAGTTACTGTAAAAAAATCACAAATCTCTAACCTCACCTTTAGAGCATCACAGAACATTAATCAAAACAAAAATAAAAACTCAATCATTAATGAACCATTAAAAATAGAATAAATAAATCAAATTAAAATAAAGGAAAAGAAAATAAAAGAGTAGAAGATACTATGCAGATGCAGTTAGATGGCCCCTCAGACTATGATTTTCATCGTTTGGAATTGGCTCTGAATGACTCTTTCACGATATCTAGACTAAAATAGGATGTAATTTTATTTGGTCTTTTAGGGTTAAAAATCAAAAGTGAGCAACTGAGATTTTTGGCCTCCTGTAAATAATTAGGTTTTACAGGCTCCATAAATAAAGAAAAATATCTTCATTATTTTTAATAAAAATCAATCTCAAACCTTTTTTAATAATTTTTTTCCAAAAAGGAAAAAGAATAAGAAGAAGACCACCAAAAAAAAAACCTCTCTCATGCAGACTTCTCCCTCAACTTTTAAAGTCAGGGAGCCAACCTCTTCTATGTGAATGCAGGATTTAGTTACATAGCACGTGTCTGAGATTTTGATTTTTGAAAACACAGATAGGATAGGATTTATTTTAAACTAAGTCTGGAGACTTCTTTAAACACACAGAGTGGGGCACCTGTATTAATTACGTCTAATTAACCAATCAGATGCGAGAAAAAGACCGAATTTACAAAAAAAAAAAAGGAAAAATCAGGGTAATACCCATCAACATTAGGCTAAATGCCGATTGGCATTTGTCTAATGCCGATCGACAATGCCAAATGCAAGCCAAATGCTGATTTGCATTTGGCCAAATGTTAACTGGCATTTGACGTGCCAACTCAAATTTCTAACAAAAACCCTAAAACTTGATTTTTTTTTTCTAATTTAAACCCTAAAACTTATAATTCTTGCATTTAAGCTTTAAAAAGTTACAATCTAATCCTTTAAATCATGAAATATCAACACTATAGATCAATTTCTTAATTAATTTCATCATAGGGGCTTTCATTGCATGCATGCACAATTGCATTACAGAATTGGGTGCTTACAGTTGCCCCCCTTTGTCGTTGTTTGCTTGATAAATTATAATAAAGCAATAACAGCACACAATTCTGTAGGGAAGAATCAGGATACCTAACTGTATCCTAATTAATAGATCGATGCTCAAATTACTGAGCAAGATGTAATGTTTAATAGTTTCACTATATTTCCTATGGAACGTCTAGTGAACTTTATACAAATGAGTTTCACTATATTCCTTGTGGGACGTTTAACGATGATGAATTTCATTATATTCCTTATGGGACATCTAATGATGTACACTATATTCCTTATAGGATGTCTAATGAACTTGAAATTTTGTTATATTCCTTGTGGGACATCTAATGAAATATATATAATGAAGCTTGCTATATTCCTTGTGGGACATCTAGAAATGATACCATAACTACTGTGTAGTGTTTGGTGAACTGGACTATATTCCCTTTGGGACGTCTAGTGATAATGGGTTTCGTTATATTCTCTGTGAGACATTTAATGAAATATATATAATGATTCTCATTATATTCCTTGTGGGACATTTAGCGATTTATGATTTAAGAACATGTTATATCTCTTGTGGAATGTCTAGCAATAATACCATAACTACAGTGTAGTGTCTAGTAGATCAAAAGATTTAAAAATTCATGTTAAAAGGATTTTAATGAAAGAAGTACATTGTACTTGGTCATACAATGCCAACTATACCCAGTCGTATAGTCTGAATTGAAATACACTACACTCAATTGTGTAGTGTTGAATTCTTTCGTGTGATTATGCTGCAATCCATAATTGCTCGTGATTAGCTACAACCCTTTTATTGCTCATTAATGATGCTACAGTCCATAACTACTTATGATTAGTTGTAACCCTTTTATTGCTCACTTTTGATGTTGCAATCCATAATTGCTTGCAAATTGACTGCAATCCTTTCATTTCTCACCTTTAATAATCTCATAGTCCATAACTACTTATAAATTGACTGCAATCCTTTCATTGCTCACCTTTGATAATGTTGTAGTCTATAACTGCTCATAAATTGACTACAATCCTTTCATTGCTCGCCTTTGATAATGTTATAGTCCATAACTGCTCACAAATTGACTACAATCCTCTCATTGCTCACCTTTGATAATGTTACAGTCCATAACTGCTCATAAATTGACTGTAATCCTTTCATTGCTCACTTTTAAAGCTAACTGACTTTGAATTTTACTGTGTTAACCAACTTTACAAGTTAGGTGCACTTCCTCTTAGATTACAATTCCTACAGACTTGTTGAAGTTAGTTTCAATCATGATGAATATACTAAAGTACATTATAATATTGAAAATTTATGAGAAAATTCATCACTTTATCATAAGATAGCGTGTACTCAACAAATCTCACTATTTTTTATTTTCATGACTATCATTTATTCACCATTTACAAAGGTTAGAGGTATTATTAACCATTTTATATTGAGAGCATTTCTTTTACCAAGTGAAGAGCTTACTTCCACACCTAATTTTAGGGAGAATTTGCTAAACAAAACTTATGAAAATTGAGGATAAAAAGATTAAATTCTGAGTATCAAAAAAATATTTAAGTTATTTTTGTGCTTTTCTTCCTTATCCGAGTATTCTCCCACCTTTCTGATATTACTTCACGTGGATATCGTTGGAAAGGTCCTTTGGGTACTTTTACTCTTACAGAGCATTAGAGTAAATAGAGCATTTTTTGTCATTGTCCTCTTTTAGTATACCCCCGCCTTTCTTGTGTTACTAGTGTGGATACTGCTAAAGGTTTTATGTTGATACTCACTCATTTTTTAGCATTGGAGTAAATTATTCTTGCCCTTTTATTCTCCTCTTAGTATTCCTCCGCCTTCCTTATATTACTCAGCGTGGATACCATCAAGGGATGTTGTAATTGTACTCATTTCTGAGCATTGGAGTAGATTATATGCACAATTATTATTCAAAAGACTGAAAAGATACTCTAAAATTCAAGCAATTTATGCTTTATGTCCATAAATTTTATTTTTGCATTTTCTTCCCTTTGTTTGGGTGTAAAGCAAGCATTAAATTGATTAGAGTTTATAAACTCTCAACATAAAGATGTTAACTAAACATCTAAATTCTACAAGATTAATAAAAGAAAGTCACTATGATCAAAGGTTATAAGATAGGCTTTTCACACATGATCTCATGAAGTGGATGAATTTACTTTTAATTTATGAATTTTATGATTGAGATGGTACTTTATTATAGAATAGAGTTATGTTACTTCCCTTTATTATCTTGGTAAGGGTTTGGCAACTCGTTTGTCATGCAAGGTGATACTCTAATGAACGATTAGCATTTGCAATCTTGCTTGATCTTACTGATGTATCGATTCCTTTCCCCTTCTTTATTCTTTTTTTTTCTGCACAAAAAACTATAAGTTAGTATGGTCTATTTGTAAATGAAGTGACTTTGTCAAAATGCAATGTTATTCTTTTGCATTCTTCCCTTTTGATTATGATGATGATGTCTACAATCACAAGGTCATGACGCTCCATCATTAAAGCCATGGCCTAGGGTTGAATTTTCCTTTATGCCATTCCATTAATACTATAGCAGAGGGCTTCATTCCTCTTCTTGACATCCCCTGTAAAAAAGGTTCAGGAGTTAGAGATCTTATTTCATTATCAAATAATTTTCCACGAGTGCATTCCTTTTAAGTTTTAAGTGCGTTCTTCCCTTTTATAAGGCTGATGAATATATTGCTGACATGTTGGACCTTCTCATCACTATATTCCATACCCTATACTAGTCTAACTATTGTGGAGAGATATTCCAAATGATGCTCCCGATGAGACTATGGAGATGGATACTGAGTTTGAGGAGCCTGAACGTCTTATCCAGCCTTTTGAGGTTGCTAGGATGATGCTTTCACAAATATCACTATTGGTGATATTCCCTTACTGGATAGGCCCATAGTTTATCAGGCTTCTGTGGTCTAAATTCCCATTGAGCATCAAGTTCACCTTGAGAGCATTACCCTTTTCCTTCAGATGCTTCACATGTGCACATTCTGACTACCTTTGTATACTAATACTAATTTTGAATGTTAGTAGCAGAGTATTTATACAATTTGGGCTTAAGGACTTTATTATGCAAAGTAAGTATTTCACAATTAATGAATGCAAGTGTATGCATGTTATGCATGACCTGCATGATCCTAATAGGTCTTCTGTTTGGAACAGAGCTATGTTCGTAGCTTGGACTATAAGAGCGAGGTGCCTTATAGCTTGTAGGTTTAAGCATTAATTGCTTTATTATTGGTACTTCTAATGTTAGAGCTTCTAATATAGCTCATCAGACTGATGACCAGGCTAGCGAGTGGGGTCCATGGCTTTACACTGGAGCTCGTGATTGACTGATACACTATTTAACTTTTATTTTTGTTATTGCTTTTGCTATATGATAACTGATGTATTTGTATGCTTGTAGTTTACTCCTTTATGCCTTGAGATCTTTTTCACTAACTTTGAAGTTCTAGTGTTGTATTTACTGTTTGGCCCCTAAGCTACCCTAGAGTTACATTTTGCCCCCAGCTTCATTTTGAATTCCTTCTAGCAGTCTTTTTCTTCATGTGTGCAAGAGACTCAGTTTGGTCACTACTATTGTTGACCCTTTGTCTTACTAACCCTATTAGTTGCAGTCTCATGTATTGAAGATGCAGAGGAGTGGACGAACTGATTAAAGTGAGTTCTTGATGATGAAATCAACTGGACTTGCACTTTGAAGAATTCTTGAGCAAAATATAAGGCTTAATACTAATGCAATAATTGATGACAGTTACAAGGTATGGGTTACAACGCAAGTTACTGAGCCACCTGAATTCTCAAGCTATAAGGGACGCTAGGCTTACAAGGAAAATTACAAAAGGGGGTGGCAAAAAATGCAAACATAACCAAAATAGTGATCTCATAGCTCTGATTTAGCTTTCATTATGTATTTGTCTTTCCATTCAGATACTTATGCAGTATGATAAAAATAAATATGTGATATTTGAACAAAAATTTAAAATTCAATTTTAATCACTCATTAGGGCAAAAATGAGAACATTCATTACATCACATGATACAACTCCTGTTATCAACCAGTCATGAATTTTTTTATCTCTAATTTTTACCTTACTGTTCTTTCTTTTTTTCTCTCCTTATTTTTTTTCTCTTTTTGTTTTCATTATTTTCATTTTGTCCTTAAATTTCCTATCTTCAGAAGTTACATCATGTGATATATGTATGTTCTTTGAATTTGCATTTGTGCCCATACTGAATGAATCTAATTAAATTGAATTTATGTCAAACATGCAGATGCAATTAATATCATAATGTACAGTATCATTAAGATGTACATTACATAAGTAGGCATGATCAGAATTTATATCATCGACCATGGAAAAAATAGAGTTTTCATCCTCAAATAGACTGGACGTTATTACATCAGTTTCCTCATAGAAAACATCAATAAAGCTATCATTAATGACAGTAGCTAAATCTTGGGTGGCTCCTCTTTAAGAGGTAGACACAACAGCTCCTCGATAGCATCATTACCTATCCTCTCAGCTGTCAGCTTCATCACTTCCTCTTTTTTGTCTTTCACCAGGTTCTCCATAATCTGCTCCTTAAAGATCTCAAACCCAAGAACATCTCCTCCAGTAACATTGACCAATTCCTTAGCTCAAAAATAGTAGTTGCCTTCCCTTAGCCTAATGAAATTCTCACTTATCGGTCCAATTTTCTTTGAGAGCTTCCTTTGTTTGGCATTAAACCTCTTCCTTACTCTTTTGTTTATCACCTTTATTTCTTCAACATAACCCAAACCAGTTGTGTTGCCTTGGCTTTTGAACT
Organism: Mallotus nudiflorus; assembly: GCA_947683625.1. NCBI lineage: Eukaryota > Viridiplantae > Streptophyta > Magnoliopsida > Malpighiales > Euphorbiaceae > Mallotus > Mallotus nudiflorus. The sequence continues at coordinate 1,245,854 of CANTUR010000096.1, read as the reverse complement.
CTGGGAGACTAGGGTTGCCTTGCTCATTCTTCCCCAGCCCTTGTCCATAATTCATACTCTTCATCATTTTTACTATTCTCAAATCCATTTCAGTTCTGTCAAATATCCTAACAATCTAGAAATTAGGGGGTCCACACATTTACTTCTATTTATCTAATATAGTGGCCACAACAGCATTAGCCCTAGCTTCTATAGTCACAACCTCTCCTTTATAAGGGAATCTTATCTTTTGGTGCATAGTTGAGGGTACCCCTCCCAAAGCATGGAACCATGGCCTTCCCAATAATAGGACATAAGTAACAGGTAAATCTAGCACGATGAACTCAATAGTTGACTCCACATGTCCTGTTTTAACTAGAGCTTGGAATGTCCCCTCCACATTCCTAGTGCTATCATCATAGGCTCTGATTATAAGGTTTGAATCTGTTACGTCATTAGCCTTCAAACCTATATTAGGTAGGATTTTCAAAGGACACATGTTAATAGTAGATCCATTATCAACCATAGCAAAATTGGCTCTTTTTCCCCTCACCTCAACTAGGATAAATAATGCCTTATTATGGTTTCTTCCTTCCAAAGGTAGATAATCATTTAAGAACATTATCAGCCCGTGTTTCTTTTCTATCACCTTTGTTACCATAGCCTCAGGTGTGGCTATTATTTCAATGTTCATGTTTGATAGAGCTTTGACAAGAGCTCTTCTACAGCTGCTTGAATGCATCAATAATTCCCAAATACTGACATTTTCCTTAGCCTTCTTCAGTTGTTCCAGAAAAATAAATCTTCTTTCTGATCTTCCTCTACTTATGTATCTTCCGTTTCTTCTCTTTCTATGACTCTCTTGATTTTCTTTTCAGCTACTTTGTATTCTTTCCACTCTTAGTGACATGATTCACCTTAGGATCATTACTCCATACATTAAAACCATTCGAGTTTTCTTCATCAGAGTCATACCAAATGTCAACAACTCTAATTATTCGATCTCTTTTCCTATCTTTCCATACTTCCATCATACATGTTTCTTTCTCCTTCAACTCTTCCATATTGAGCTTGCCTAAGTGCTAATTCAATAGATCTTTAACTCCCTCTTGAGACTTTCAAGAGCTAAAGGTTCATCTTCAAACTCATCACCCATCCTGTAGGCATAATTTCTTTGATAGGTATATCAACTGAAGTGGGCTTAGAATAAAATCCTTTGTAATCGAACTTGCACAAAGGTTTTCCTAATAGATCTTCAACTCCTCTGGGTGGCTGCTCGAGAGTTTCAGGTTCTTTATGTTCTTTCATTAGCTTATCATCAAACTCATCACCCCAACCTGAGGGCTCAACTGATTTAATAGGGATATGAGCAGAGGGTGGTTTGAAATAGAACACTTTGTAATCAAATTTTCCTGAGGGCTATCCCAGTAAATCCTCTACTCCTCTAGAGGTATCAAGAGATTCTCCATTGGCTGTAGGGTTTAGGCTTTCAAAGGAGTTTAGCACTTCTTCTTCACTAACTCCCGAGTTGATCATCATAGTGGCTGGTGGTGGAACATTTTGGTAGTCTGAGAAAGGGTTATTTTTGGTGTTTGGGTTAGAGTTGGACTTTTCAGGGTCTGTGATTTTTCTGGATCTCATGTTTTAGGCGGATACAGTTGTCTATGGAATGGCCAACAACTTGGTGGAATTTGCAATAACTATTAGGGTCAAAACTAAGGATATTTGGGTTTGGTGGCTTAGAAAAGGTTAAGGGTCAAAGTAGGCCTTTTTGGATTAATTGTTTTAGGACTTTGGAGAGTGGTTGGTTAAAGTTGGAGAATCTTTAAGGTTATTAAATTTCGCACCTCTACAGCTCAGCTAGTACTTCCTTATTATATGCCCTCGGTTGGGTAGTTTCGAGTTCCGATGCTTCTAGCATTTCTGTTTTTCTCACTCTCATTCTTTTCAGCTTATAGACCATCATCATACAAGTCTATGAATGTTTTAGGGTTCATCATGTACAATCTCTCAGCTAGAATAAGTGATACATTACGGACTATCACCCTAACCTGATCCTTCTTAGCTAGCTTATTCTTCATCAATCCTGCCTTGTTCATGAACCTGGTAAGGAAATTAGAGAAGGATTCATTAGGTTTTTGCTTTATCAGTTCTAAGTCTCTGATAGATACTTCCAGTCTGGTGTTATAATCATATTATTTTAAAAAGGCAGTACATAATTCCTTCTAATTAGCCCAGACTGATTTTTTCAGTCCATGATACCAGTTTATAGCCATTCCCTCTAGAGATAGCATAAACAACCTAGCAACTACTGCTAATGGTGCCTTAGTAGTGCTCATGATTATTGTATATTGGCTTAAATGAATCCTTGGATCTCCTCTCCCATCAAATTTCTACAGTTGATGCATCTTGAATTTTTCAGGCAGCTTATCTCCCTCCATTTATAGCATGTCATAAAAGTTGAATGAGTACCCCATTCCTTGTCCTCTAATAAGCTCTTCCATCTTTGACATTTTCTGAGTCAGTGCTTACATCTGCTTAGACTCTTAATCTTGGACCAGTTCAAGTGATTCTCTCTTTGCCTTTTATACCATATAGTTCTTGATGTCCTTAAGTCTTATATCAGTAGCATGTATATTTCTAGCAAGAGGTTGCCCCCTAACATTATTAGTAATAAGTGGAGTGCCAATAATAAGCAAAGGAGCTGCAGCAATAGGTGGAGCTCCTACAATAGGTTTTTATTCAATAGCAACAATAGGTGGTGGTATGACAATAGGTTGCAGTAGTCCGGCCAAAGCTTGCCTCAGTTCATCTTGCATCATAGCTCTCATGTCATCCATCAAAGCTCCCTTAATGTCCTCTAGGGTCCACATCTCTGGTTGTTGTTCCATTTCTATCTGTTCACTCTGAGTTAGTTTAGCTTCTAGGTAAAGCGAGTTGATAGGACTCTTCTCCAGTTCTTGAAGGATCTCCTGAGCTATTAACTTAAGGCTTAGATCTACTATGATTAATCTACCACCTTTCCATTCCCAGATATGAGAAGACTCAGATGAATCTATAATGGCTGTAAAACAAGGTGTTAGTATGATGCATGGAATGCATGTATATATGCATGACGCATATGTTTGTGCAATAATTAGTAAGTAGCATATATCAGAGAAAGGTACATAATATACATCCTTCCAACCTTATTACTCCCATACACATGTTCAATGGCGAGTCTCTTTTCCTAGGATTTTGGTTTTGGCCTTTATATCAACAGGGGATATTAAGAGCCAACGCACATGCCAAATCTCTCTTAAAAAAAGGATAGAAATAACATTTCCAAATATAAAGGTCTAGCCTAATCCTTATTAGACTGAATGGGCCTCAAAGGTATAGGCCTGGGTTTTTATAAATAGAAATACCTCATGGTAATAAGCATAGAAATAACATTTCTAAGTATAAAGGTCTAGCCCAATCTTTATTGGCCTAAGTAGGCTTCAAAAGTATGGGCCTGGGATTTTATAGATAGAAATACCTCATGGCAAAAATCATACAAGTAGTTTGGGTAGATCCTAGGGGAAGTAACTAAGCCATTATATGTGGTTAGAGTCTGGTGAAAAGGTCAAGGTTCCCTTAGTAAGATGCCCTCCATTATGCACGTTGAGTTATAGGCTAAGGTCAGAGGGGCCCGACATCCTTTACTAACTTGAGAGAAGATTATCCCCCCTTTAGGACTTAGATTACAGACTCTAGTCAGATGAGCCAGGGAAATCTCTCTTGAATCTAGTTAAGGCTAAAAGTGATGGTTAGCCAATTTACAACTCCATGAAGCTAGTGAAATCATGGAATCATAAAAAAATGCCATCAATTTAATAGGGACATGTAGAATAAATTCAAGAATAAAATAATAATCAATAAAATAATTCTAAAGAACACAAGTAGAATCAGTATCTCTTATTCCTAGTGGAGTCGCCACTGTAGACGGCAAGGTTTAGTGCGTGTCCAAGATTTTAGCAACCGCGACACTGTTTAGGCTTAGGGCCTTAGGGAACGCACTATTATGCCACATAGTCATAGCGTGGAGAAGAGGAGTTGCCCCAGGGTAATAACTAGGACAATTTGATTGGTGGTACTCGATTTTCTAAAAGAAAGTTAGCACCACAACCAGGAGATTCTAGGAATGGAATACTAACTTCTCTTAGTCTCGTGTTCATTTATAATTACTTTATAAATTATTACTTCATTCTCTAATTACATGAAATTTTATTAAACCCTATTTGAACATCCATCTAACCCTAAGGCATCTAGTCAATAAAATCACATACATAAAATGCATTCAAGCGCATCGTCCTTAAGTCTAAACTAGGTTAATTTTTTTGAAAGTTAGCTAGATTTACAATTTTTATTTACAAATGAAAATGGACTAAAGGTGGGCCTACATTTTGATTAGTGAGCTTAAATCTACTTGTTTCAATCTCTAAGATGGGCCTAAATCTAAGTTTTTAAAGAAATTGAATTTTATAAGTGGGCCTAAGTTTAACTTGATTTTATTTTAGGTGAAATATTGGCCTAAGTCTATTTATTTTAAAAGTAATGAAATTAAATGGGCTGAGCTAGATCTAAATTGATTTTATTAATTAAAATGGGCCTAAATCTAATTAACCTAAATTAGGCCTACATTGGTTTTAATTAATTAATTAACCTAAACCATTTATAAACCTATTTTAAGTGAATTGGACCTAATCATGGGCTTGGGGCCCAAAATGATAGAAACATTAAAAAAAAGCCCTAAACAAATAAAACACAAAAAATATATCAAACATACATTTTAATGATTTTCTAAAAAAATCCTAAATAAATTTCATGAAACCTAATTAACTACTACCATCATTGATTTTTTGAGGTTTTACCAAGTGAAACCCTAATTACTAATCAATTTTAGTACAAAGAATTAGAATTCCACTATTTTTCCACTATTGGGGCTATTACAACCTATGGTGTAAAGAATTAAAAGAAAATCAACTACAACCAATAAACAATATATGAATAAATAACATAAAGAAATAGAAAAATCCTAAATCCTACGGGAGTTTTATAGACTTTAGTCCATGGCATTCCATGGATTCTTTATTAGTTACTGCAAAAAAATCACATATCTCTAACCTCCCCTCCAGAGCATCACAGAACATCAATAAAATAAATAAAAACTTAATCAGTAATGAATTACTAAAAATAGAATAAAGAAATCAAATTAAAATAAAGGAAAAGAAAAGAAAAGAAAAGAAAAGAGTAGAAGATGTTGTGCAGATGCAATTAGATGGCCCCTCAAACTATGAGTTTCACCATTTGGAATTGGCTCTGAATGACTTTTTCACAATCTCTAGACTAAATAGAACGTAGTTTTATTTGGTCTTTTAGGGTTAAAAATCAAAAGTGAGCAACTGAGATTTTTAGCCTCCTGTAAATAACTAGGTTTTAGAGACTCCATAAATTAAGAAAAAAATCTTCATTGCTTTTAATAAAAATCAATCTGAAACCTTTTTTTTTAATAATTTTTTCCAAAAAATAAAAAGAAGAAGAAGAAGAAGAAGAAGAAGAAGACTACCCAAATAAAAACTCTCTCCTGCAAACTTCTCCCTCGACTTTTAAAGTCAGGGAGCCAACCTCTTCTACTTGAACTCAGGATTTAGTTGAGTAGCACACGTCCGAGATTTTGATTTTTAAAAACAAATATAGGATAGGATTTATTTTGAACTAAGTCTAGAGACTTCTTTAAACACACAGAGCAAGGCATGTGTATTAATTACATCTAATTAACCAATCAGACATGAGAAAAAGACCAAGTTTGCAAAAAAAAAAAAAGGAAAAAATCAACGTAATGTCAATCGGTATTAGGTGAAATGCCGATTGGCATTTGTCTAATGTTGATCGGCAATAGGCCAAATGCTGATCGGCATTTGGCTGAATGCCGACTGCCATTTGACTAAATACTGACTGGCATTTGGCTGAATGTCTACTGGCATTTGACATGCCAACTCAAATTTCTAAAAAAACCCTAAAACTTGATTTTTTTTCCAATTTAAACCCTAAAACTTATAATTCTTGCATTTAAGCTTTAAAACATTACAATTTGATCCTTTAAATCGTGAAATATCAACACTAGAGATCAATTTCTCGATTAATTTCATCATAGGGGCTTTCATCGCATGCATGCACAATTGCATTACGGAATTGGGTGCTTACAATAGCCTTGCCAAAAAAAATATATTTACTCCAATTCACTTTTTGCCCAAAAAGACTACCATAAACTTAAAAATATAATCCAACAAATTAATATTTTGAAGAGATGCCTTGCTAAAAATGAGCACATCATCGTATAAAGCAAATGAGAAGGGAAATAAGCCCCTCTAGAGTAATGCATGGTATTAAAAAGATTATCATTGGCCACCTTCAATAACCATTTACTAAGAAAATCCTCAGTTACAAAAAATCAAAGGAGAGAGTGGGTCCCCTTGACGAACTCCTCTAGAGCAAGCAAAGTAGTCTTTAGGAGCTCTATTAAACATAATAGAGATTCTAGTTAAAGAAAAAATCTCAAGAGCTCAATCTCTAAACTGGAAAGAAAACCCAAATGCCTCAAGAACATCAAGAATAAAATTCAAGTCTATAGTATTAAAGGCTTTTTGAATGTCAACTTTCAGAGCCATATTCCCACCAAAGCAATGTTTATTAAGAAAATTCACACTCTCAAAAGCAATAATAATACAATGAGAAATGCTATGATTTTTAATAAAACCAAATTGATTAGCAGAGATAATATTGGTAGCAATAATAGATAAACAGTCATCAATAATCTTAGTAATAATTTTAATTATTAAGAATAATGGGGCAAAATTGCTCAATTCTAAGGGCCTCTTTCACTTTTGGCACAAGGATCATTAAACTGAAATTAAAACCAAAAATAATTTTCCTTGAGACAAAGAAGCTAGTAATGGCCTTGCACACATCAACTCCAATAATATCCCAAAAATATTTAAAAAAAAAACTAGTGAAACCATTTGGATCCGAAGCACTGTAAAGGTCTATCATGAACACACAATTTTTAATTTCCTTAGGAGAAGGACAAGTGAGAGTAGCATTAGCATCATTTGAAACCAAAGAAGGAATAATCTCTTTAATAAAAGACAAGTTTGAGGACATACCTGGATTAGGTCCAAAAAAGATGACTATAAAAATCCATCGCATGATTCTCAAGAATAGACAAGTTCTCTAAAACTATTTTATCAATTTGAAGCACATGGATACCCTGTAAAGACTGTCATCTAGCAATTAAATTATGAAAAAAAGTAGTATTTCTATCAACCCTCTCAAGCCACAAAATTCTACTATTTTCCTTAAGAAAAATATCTTATTGAATAAGATGATTTTCTAAATTAGCATGGGCCTCTAATTCTTTTTTATAAATATCATTAGTAATTCCTTGTACTACAATGGAATTTTGAATCTCTAAAAGAAAATTTTGAGCTGAGGAAATATTTTGACTTAAATTGCCAAACACATTTTTATTCCAATGTCTCAATACCTAACACAAGCATTTCAACTTGATGGACAAAACTTGCATGGGAAAAAAACCATCCAAATCAAAAGAACAATTCATTACAATCAAATCTCAAAGGGTACTATTAGTTAACCACATAGCTTGAAACCTTAAACTCAAAATTCTAGCCATACCAAGATTACAGTTCATCAACAATGGACAATGATCAGAATGATGCTTTGAAACAGCCATACAATTGACAGATTTTCAAAAAATTAAAAACCCTAGATAAGAAATTTAATAAGGATATGAGGTTATATTAAAGTAAAGGATAAGAACTTTAATGTTAGAAAAAAAATGAGGACTCAAATTGAAACAATGATTAGCCTAGATTAAAACATTTGGAAATTTGAAATTGTATAAGGAATAAAACCATTTCATTAAGTGTCTAAATGGATATTTTATATGTTTATTTATCCAAATTGGGGCTACATCCTATCCAATTTTTGGCTTAAGAGCAGCCAATAAAAAAAAGAAAAGAAAAGAAAGAAGATCACTTAGAAAAAAAAAAGGGAGAACTAGAAAACTACTTAATTCCTCTAGGGAGCTAATCTTTTGCAAACTGAATCAATAGGTGTAAAGCAATTTCAAGCCATTAATTATCTTCCATAAAGCTTTATTGGTTGAATTGGCAAGTAATAAGTGTTTTTGGTTGATTTAATTTAGGGTTCTTAAGTTGCAGATTTTGGATTCTTAAAGTCTAGCTTATGAGTCTCTATAATTCGATCATATCTTGATCTAGAGAACTCTAAATTAAGTGATATTTAATGATTTTGAACCTTTGAAGAATTATCTAAAATTTTTCCTCCTTAAGCTTGATCTTATTCAGTCTTTACATTAGGGTAATAAGAGAAACAACTTTATTGCTCAGTATGTCAATTTCTTTGAGCTACTTATAATTCATTATATATAACTCTATTTATGGATGTCTAATTGGTGTGAAATTTTTATAAAATGTTTTAGACATATAGATCTAAGATTGATTAAAATTTCAACTTAAAATTCCTTTGATTAAAATTTCAACTTAAAATTCCTTTTCTATAAGTCCCAGGAATTTTTGAAAGTTAGCTCTGAAAGTAGCTATTTTGATTATGTGAACCAGGTTTACAGAGTTCATGAGTTAAAGCTAGTCTAGATACATTTGGTATATCTTGAGTTAGGAAACTCAAAATTGAGCTTATTTTGATTCTAAGAATAATTAAAAAAAAACTTTATAGGTTTCATAAATATTTAATTATGTTTTAATAGTGGTCTAATAGATTTGTACTTTTTATTACTCAATTTGTTTGAGTAATTAAGCTGCATGTAATGTGACCTTTATAATTTTATTTGTCATTATCGAATGGAAATGAAATTTTTATTAAAAGTACTATACATAAAGTCCTAGGTCTAGTTAAAATTTAAGGTTAAAATTCATTTTTCTACAAGTTAGAGTATTTTTATAATTTAGCTTGAAAATAACTATTTTAGAGTCAATGAAGCTGATTTGTAGAATTAAGCTTAATTACATTTCATGCATATTATTTGGTGGTTGCATGGTTAGAATAGTATGTGGGATTATTATATTAATGATTTATAAGTGAAATTTTATTTGTTAGGTGCTGAAAAAGGTAAGGGAAGTGCAAGTGCAAGTTAAGCAAATTTGGTGAATTAAATTTCTATGTTTATAGTCTATTTATGTAAGTAGATGATCAAGGTTTTCAAATATTTTTATAAAAGCAAGAAAATGGGTTTTTAATAATGTTTTGTGAATTTGAAACGATGTGTAATAAATTTTTTAATTCAGTTTGGTTACTACTTAAATTACTTAAAGTATTTACACTTTGAAACAATAATGGTTTCAAATGTGCAAGTTAAATGTATTATTAATTCAATCTTCATTTTATAACCTGATTTGAAGTCATTTTATTCACTTGGTGATTTAAATAAATTTATGCTCTTCATGGTTTATCTCTTCTTTCAATTATGATGAAGATTACTGGATTTTGAATGGTTATTGAACCATAAATATAATAGTATTATTTTGATTGATTAGTTGGTGGAAATGGTATTTTATTTGTGTATTACCACTCTATGTGAGATTGTGAATATGCTGAGGTGTTATATGCACATTTGAGATTATATTGGTTGTTATTGTGTAATAAACAACAGGGCACTTGATTGGAAGACGGTGAAGAAAGAAAGGCCATTCCATGCTAATGTAGTCAAAGGGTTAGCCTTCAAGTGTTCCTATAGAGTGAGTTTATGATGGCCTATAGGTTATGGTCGGGTTATGATGCTTATTATAGGGATGGTTCATACATGTGAAATGTTGTATTAATGTTTAAAAAGGCATGTGTTTTACTTGGCTATGCTTTTCACAAGTTTGAAAGTGAGAAAGGATTTGATGTATTAAGTGGATTATAATATGATTTCAAATACACTATTATTATCATTTGAGAAGTTAAATGTGTTTGGTTTAACCAAATTATTTTTTGCTTGATATATCTATTCATTGAGTATTTTTGTACTCATTTTACTCTATTTTATAAACATTTTTAGATAGTAAGGCTTGATAGTTGGTGGACAGAGTTAAGTGAGTGTGAATAGAAGTTTTAAAATAAGGTTGGCCAATATCCTCATTAAAGAAGCCTTATTCCTTAGTTTCTTAAGCTTGTTATAAAAGTATCGTAAAAGGGTATATTTTTAAGTTTAAATAATGGTGGCTAAGTTAGATGTAATATAACTATTTGGAAATGTATTTTATATTATCTTAATGATGTTTTCACTACTTTGTTTTTAGTTTACAAAGATTATTATTAATCTATACGTGTTTTTGCTATTTACAAATATGAATTTTACTATTCATAAATACATATTATTTTAAAAAGTTCTTATTCTTTAAATGTAACATATGAAAAAGATTAAACTTTTAAAAGAGTCTAATTTAAATCCTTTTCCAAATATAATGATATTTATAATATATTTAGACTAAATTAAATAGTTTTTTAATGGTTGGTTTTTAAATATCCATCTCGGGCTATGTAAGATGAGGTGTGACAATTTTGGTATCAAAGCATGGTTTAGAATCTCTTGGTATAAAAATGTGAATTATTGTACATGTTAATAATTAAGCTAAGTGTTTATATTTTGAATAGGATAAGTAAGGAGGGTCCAACTGAAGATCCTGCTGACTTAAGTGAGTCTGAGTCTGAGCATGTGTATGGGGTTGAACATACAAATGCACCACCACTATCAGCTTAGGAATTACCACCAGTAATGCATATAATTCACTTGAACATATGCATCTCAAATCATTCCATTTGATTGTGTGTTTTACATACTTTCATTTATTGTGTATTTGCCAAAGTGTATTTCAATGGTATATTTGATCATGTGTAATACACTACAAGAAAATGAGTTTTTAATGACAAAAAATTAATAAGGGTATAAAAAAATCTCTCATTAAAAGTATAATTTTAATAGTTTTAATGAGAATGCAAAAAATGCCCAGTTAAAAGGTTAACTAATAGTGAGGAAGTTTTATGTTCCTAATTATTGATATGAAATTTGGTCATTATTATGTAAAATTTTTTACTCCAATTTTTGCCACCAAAAGAGAGATATTTTTTAATTAAAAAATAATATTCGATAAAGATCATTTAATTAAGTCATATTATATAATACTAATTTTATATTAAGCAAAGACAATGTTAATTAAATTAGTAGCAATTAATATAAAATATTACATATGACAATATTATATCCTAATTATAATATTATATAATTTTTTGCGTGTAAATTAATATTAATGTTATAACAAGTAAATATATACAATACTAATTATATTTAGCAAATAATAAATTTGTTCGATAAATTAAAAATTAATTAATATTCATATTTTAAAGTAATATATAAATATTAATATCAAATAATGTAAATTTAAAGTAATAGATAAATATCATTTGAATTATAAATTATAATTTAATTTGTAAACCTATTAACTATAAGGTTACTAAATATTAAATATCAATTAACTACTAAAATTACCAACTACTAAGATTACTATAAATTTTTTAAGTAATTTGTATTATTTTAATATAAAATTACATAATTTTTAGTTAAAATCAAAACAACAAATTATTAATATTATAATTAAACAATTTATCTCTAACAACAAACTACATAGTTTTAATCAAAACTACATGGTTTTGATAACTCCAACAAACCTCTTACCTCTAATCAAATCTCTCTTAATTTATCCTAACAATAAAAATCCCTCTTCACTTTAATTTGTCTATAACCATAAAATTATATAATTTTTTCAAAACTATGTAGTTTTTATTTAACCTAATTCACTAAACATCACTCTTCATTATAACATACCTATCTCATCCATTCTCAGTAAGTATTAAATAAATATAACACCAAATAATATTATTATTTTGAATATAAAATTCTAATTCATAATTTAATTTTATTATACATTTAAGCAATTATATAATTGATCTTAAGTTTTTTTTTTTAAATCTAGTTGATCTTAAGTTAAAACTATGTTATCTTAATTTAATGAAACAATTTAATATTATTGTATAATATAAATTTAACATTAAATAAATTAATTAATGATTAAAATTAATATTAAATAAATAAATTATAAAATTATAAAATAAAATATAATTAAATTATTTTATCATAAAAATATATAATTTTAATATTATAAATAAATATAACCATATAACTACTATATATAACTACAAAACTACGTAGTTTTTGGTTAACTAATTCACTCTTAGTTAACTAATTCACTAAAATCTTTCTCTCACTTTAACCCCTCTCTTTCATTTTCAAGTGAATTAAACCTAATTCCTCTCTTGAAACAATTTTAGTTGCCTCCCACCCCTATGCCCGCCTGTCATCTCACTGCCATCCAGCTAGCCATCCGTCCTTCCTCACCCTCACCCCGCCATCGTAGCTCATCCTACAATCTTCCTCACCTCATTTCAATTGAATTAAACCTAATTCCTCACTCTTAAGGTTTGATTATATACCCTGCCTACCTTTTTAAAGCTGCTTTATTTATTTTTATTTCCTCTACTTTTGGTTCTACAATTCTCCAATTAGGGTTACAAGCTATAGAAAGAGCCAACTGAAATAGAGAAAGGTTATTTTCATTTTTTTTTGTCCTAAACTCTAATCAGTAAAATTTTATGACTTTATTGTAAATTTATGTGTGTATATATGATCATTTTTATTTATATCTATATAAATTAATTTGTTCAGAAGGAAGTTTGATGAAGGCTGAGACAAGACTTACAACCACTTCGGCTCATGTTTGTCTCTCATTGTTGATTTTTAAATACTCCTGAATTTGTAGGCTACACACACTAACAAAGGTAGTGATGCTAAACCATTTGACAGTGATAAGGTATTAATTACACTTTTAATTTATTATTCTCTAATTAATTATTTATTATTACAAGCATAGCATTTTTTTCTTGATGAAATTTTTTGTCAATGTTATTTACCATTACACCATCAGAAACTTGGATGGAGTTAATGTGAATATAGAGGTGGATGAAGTGCTTATTGATTGTAGTATGTCATAAACTATTTCTAATTTGTTTCCATGCTCAAGTTTTTATCCTTTTATACATTTGGATTTGTATTCTTGAATTAGATAATTGGATTTGTATTCTTGAATAAGATGATGTGGTCTTTAGATTAAATGAACCTATTGTTTACATGATAGGAAAAGACAGTCTAATAAAAGACAAATTTTGGGCAAAAGCAAGATACTACACTTATTTTTGTAAGTTGCTTTGACGCATTGGGGGAAGTAGAATAGATTATTAGGCTTAGAACTACAAAATAATTAGAGTAATCAGCCTCTAAATTATTATTAGAATTAAAATTAAAATAAAAATTCAATGACTAGAACTCCTTCTACGCATCCTTATTTATACTAATTAAAATAGATCTTAAAGTAGTAATAAAAGAAGAAAACTAAATAAGAAAATATAAAGCCTAATTGAATAAGGAAAACTGAAATAAAATCCTAATATGAATTCCAATCCTAATTTGAATAGGAATTGGATGCACCTGCATCATGGTTTCTGTTTGTTGTTTTCCATTTTATACTTGTTACCTACTACTACCCATTTCTCTTCTTTGTTTATTTATTTATTTTGTCAGTGATCAACTTTAGTTTCTTATGGTGTTTTTTTAGATCATGAGTCTCATTATTTTCTAGGGCAATTAGGATTAAAAAGAAATGTAAACTTTGTACATTCTTATGAAAATTTTGATGTATTTTGTGTAAATTTAATTCTTACGCTATCTACGTAGATTCTGATGTAAAACTATAATATTTCTTTATTCTTTTTCAATTTGGCTTTGTTATAAAGTTAGTAGATTATAATTTTTTAAGTTTTTTAGTAGGGGAGATGTGTGAATTGAAGTTTTTTTAGTCCATTTATTAACTAATTTTTGTTGATGTGTGTATATTGATGTTAAATCTGACTTTATTTCACTTCAAGTGTAAATGAAGAACACATTTACACTTTAATTTTAAGTGTAAATGTGTATGTTGATGTTAAATCTGACTTTATTAAGCAATTTTTGTTGATATGTGGACAATTTTTCAAAAACATAGGAGTGGAAGACTATGGCATTATAGAGCTAATCGTTCCTTTTTTTCTTCTTCTTCTTTTTCTTAGTTCAGTTATATTTATGCATTGTGCAGGGCAAGTTGTGAATCAATTTTGTATAGTATAACTTGAATTTGAAATCGTCATGTAAATTTATCATATTAATAAATTTATATTATTAATATTTAATTGCATGAAATTATTGATGCTATTATTGAAATGATAAAGAAAAAATATTATTAAATAATAAATAAATAAATATGATTTTTTGGGATGAATTAAAAAATGTCACAAAATAAAACTTTTAAAGACATTTTATTTTGTCTCTTATAGGTTCTTGGCTTAGACTTTTAGGGACGTCTATTTTTGTCTCAAAATGCAACGTTTTTAGAGACATTTTACAAAATTCATCTCTAAATACTGTCAGCGACAGGGCTATCGTGACGCTAGCTATGACATTTTATTTTCATCTCAAATACTTATTAGTAATGTTTTTTCTATTTTTAGAGATGTTTTGCTGATGTCTCAAATTCTCATTTTTGTTATAGTGACTATCCATGTCACCGTCAACATGCACTAAGCTTAAGCTTATCCTTCTCATTGTGCTCTTCATTTTAAAGCTTGTTCTGCTCATACATTTCAATATAAAGCTCGTCCTTCTCTTCTCACTGTGGTTTTCTTTCCTAATGTCGGTTAGTCATTTTGTTCCAAATTATGTTCTTCCATTTTGTTATTTATTTTCCAAAAATTAACTTACATGATTTTGCTTTTTCTAAAAGTACAGTCCCCTCTCTCTATTTATGTCTTCTTACATCTGTGAATAAAACCCTAGATGGTCATTACTTCTTCTTGTGCCTATGTAGATTTCCTATCATTATGCAAATCAAATACAAAATTCAAATGCAGATTGTCTACCCTAGATGGTTAATTTTCTAAGGCAATGGGGGATGATGTTTAAAATGGGGGTACAATTTTCTTACTGTTTCACTTTTTAAATTTTGTACCTTTTGCATATGTCAATTTTGTATAATCCAAAGATGCTAATGCTTATAATATAATTAATAAATACAATAATCTGGTGTTTATCAATATGATCATTAATTAACCTAGGATATCAAGATGATCCTGATGAAACTCAGAGTACTAGAGGAAAATTTTGGTTCCAAGACTATAGTTGTCATAACAGAGAAGGTGAGTGCTTTAGTTTGTATTCTATCCTTTTAATGTATAGGTGCAATAGAGTCTAATTAATCCATCTAATTTTGCACATATTTTTTATTTCTTTTTTATTTTTTCAATCATTTTTTTCTTCTTTGTAGAATGAATCTCTTTTAATGTGTAACTTGTTTAGCTTTTCAGGGATTGATATTTTCTAAGAGTAGGCTGGAGTGTAAAGGAAGAAGTGCCTATCTTTTCTTGAAAAAAAACTTGAGGCGTGTTTATCTAAACTTGAAAGCTCACTAGTTGTGTTTATCTAAGAGCAGTATGTTTTATGCTGCTATAATAATATATAATTTTTTTGCTGATTTTTATCTTCCTTGTGAGTGTATGATCCTATTTTCTCATTATGTTTCAGGCTCATTGGTTTAATCTTACTATTGTTATTAGTTAGTGTTTTGATATCTCTAAGATAATGGTATTC
This sequence comes from Mallotus nudiflorus, assembly GCA_947683625.1. NCBI lineage: Eukaryota > Viridiplantae > Streptophyta > Magnoliopsida > Malpighiales > Euphorbiaceae > Mallotus > Mallotus nudiflorus. The sequence continues at coordinate 1,230,022 of CANTUR010000096.1, read as the reverse complement.
TTATCTCCTGCTGAACAATTTTTTTTTATGGTTTAAACTTATGTCTTCCATTTAGTTATATTAGATTCTAGGCTTAGTTTCTCTTAAACTTAGGATAATATAAGTATGCTTCTTGATGACTTGAATGTGATTTCATTGGTTATTCATGGACTAAATTTGGTTTGTGCACTATGCATGCTATGTTGCTACCTATGAGCTATTGTCTTGTTATTGATTATATATTAGAGAAAATTTCTAGGTTCATTTAATTCAAAACCATTTTTAGTGTCTTATTAATGCAGTTGCGATTCCTAATTAGGTTTGAGGATAAAAATATCAGTAAAATGTTGCCTGGGCTGTGGATATTTGTCATGTTCTTTTAGTCTGAATTGCAATTTCCCTTCATTTTGGTTACTGATGTGAAATTCTATGTTTCTTTTATCTGAGTTGCACTTTATCTTCATTTTGAGGGTTAAGTCATCTCATGCTTTAGAATTCTAATTTAATTTGTGCTTGTTACAAAAGTGCAAAGCAGCAATAATATGTCATGCATATTGTTGTCAATATGGTCCAAATTTTGATGATACCATATTATTTGGGCTAGGAATGCATGTATGATCTTCATTTTATTATTTTTAATGGCTAATGTTGATTTTAGAACACAAATTTGATGTCTTATGGTTAATACTTCTTTCGTATCTCATCAATGCCTCTCCTTAACATTGCTTTTAACCCTTTTAAATTCTAACTAAATATTGTCTGAATTGTGTTAGTATTAAACAGGCAAAGGAAAGAAGCCTTAACAAATGAATTTCAAGCAAGATTTAAGTACTTGGTAAGTTTTTTTTTATTATGAAAACCAAGTGATCCATAAAGAACTTGAATATTTTTGTACTCCAAGGAGTAAATGTTAGGAAATATTAGTCATTTCATTTAGATGGAACTTGTGTGCTTTAACAAAGTTACCAATATGTATATTTTGGTTGAATGAATATATAGATGTGATTGTATGTACAAAATACTTTGCTATGTATACAAATTAATAATATATATAGACACTAATGGATGCTTTTATTAGTGATGGGATATGTCTTTATTGTAATGAACTTCTATTGATTATATTACAATTTACAATGATGAAAACTTTATTGTTATAAAGATATATACTGAGGAGTTAAAATCAATTAATGAAAAAATTTTATCACTAAAAATTATGTTTAATGAGGACAATTATTGATTTTATGAGGGAGATCATTATTGTTAAAACAATTTTTAGTGAGGGGAAAATTTTTATATAATGATGGTAAATTTTGTTAATAAAGTGCCATATAGTAAAGGGGAAATGACTATATAGTGATTACATTTATTGTCATTAAAAATACTTTTTAATGATGGTAATTATCCCTTTATTATATGTAGTAATGATGGAACTCCATTTCCGTCATTAATACCTTTCCTAACAAGGGCAGTAATGAGGGGCGATGAGGAGAAATTTCTCATCATAACATGTTTTTAATGATGATTTTTTAACTTTTAGTCACAGATTTTCCCCTCATTATAGATCAATTTTCTTGTAGTGATATAGGATGTATTTGGGGTATTATAAAATTGAATGTTTAGTCAATAAATAAATATGTAGGGAATTAAATTTAGTTGACTTGTTTACATGGATTGATTTGAACTTTTGGGTTGATAGTTGATTAAAATATAATAATAAGAATAAAAAATAATAATAATAAAATATATGATAGTATATATTTATAGGATTGTCATATTGTATGAAACTTTGAAAAAAATGTCCTTCCTTTTTCTCTCAAACTCTTAAATTCAAATCTTGATTATTTCAGCTCCTAATTTGGTAAATTAATTATTTTCTTTGTAAATTATATTTGAAATTATGTGGTGATGGTGTGAAAATGATTATATAGCTTTTGAATTCTGTTTTAGAGCATAAATTTTTGCACCCATTTTTTTGTGGCTATAGAAGAAGAATTAAAAAAAAAAACATAACATAAAATTTGTAGATTTGTGTCTTATCTACATTCTTATAAATTTTTATTATGAGATTTGATGTGTGTGATGAGAAATTTCTTTTTGATTGAGACTGGTTTAGATTGTATCCACTACAGGTAGTTTTCTTTTACCTAATAAATATGAGATCCTTTGAGGCTAAATTAGGCAAATTATTAAACATAAGTTTTGTTCCTTTATATATTATCTAAAATCCTATAATGTAGTTTGATTAAATAATGCGTGTGCGAAGAGAACTTATCCTTAGGAGTAGGGCTGGTTCTATTTGCTACATTTGCAGGCAGTCCTATCTTTCCTAGATAATATAAGAGCCTTAGAGGTTGAATTAAATGAAGTATAAAACACGAAAGTTGTTAATTTATGTGTTAATGAAGTGCCTAAAATAAGGTTTTGCAATTGGACTTGTTTAACTTCAGAAATTCTAAACTAAAAGTGACCTGCTTGAGCTATTTTTATGCAGAACACATGTCTGGATTCAAAATTTCACCATTAATTATACAAAGCTTATATTGTGTTGACTTTTGGATATGTTATATCCATATGTGTCTAGTTTTGTTAAAAAATATTAAGTAATTTGGAATTGTGTGATGAGAGTTATTCACTCTTAGGTCAAACAAGGTCAAGTTGTTCAACAAGAAAGAAATATGCATAAATGTTAGGCTTACATATATAGAACATATCCTAATTACATACTAAGCATAAAAACTCATTGTAGGTATATTCTTAATCAAATATATGTCATACTTTAGGATCTCAAAGCATTGGTAAAGCTCGAGAAGGTGATATAAGTTGTCCATAGAGTAATTGACAACTAAAAGGTAAGTATAAGTATCAATTGAATTCTTGGGTAAAATTGTGTGATTGATATAGGTGTGAACATGTGATGGATGAGTTATAGTTTGATTGACAATGAGTATTCTATAAGATTTTAAAGTGAATTTCTTTTTGGTTTTAGTTACCACTACTTTCCATTTAATTAAAAAGGGATGTAAAGCTTATTTGGCTAATGTGGTAGATGTATCTAAAGATGGTCTAGGAGTAATGGATGTTCCAGTAGTGAAGGAATTTGCAATTGTATTTCTAGAAGATCTATTAGGTTTACCTCCACATCAAGAGACTAACTTTGAGATAGAAATTATATCAATTGCACCATATTGAATGGCACCCTTATATAAAACCTTAAGTTTAATTGATTCTAAGGTATTTGTAGAATGAGAATGAAAGAATGCTACAAAGATTGGTTATCTTAGAGAATTTAGTAATAAGGATATGAAATCTTAATATAATTATGGTTTAAAATCTAGGATTGATAATAAGTCTATGGAGTGATGATTATATTAAAGATGGAATGTATTCAATAGACTTGAATTTGATTTATTCTATCTTGTATACATGGATAATTTGCAGTGAAGGTTGAAGTGCTAGTAGGAATATCTTATAGAAATATAGTTTATGAAATAAGAATAATATTTAGAAATAGAATAATATTTGAGAAATTGATGATTTCAGGATTTGAAATCAAAATATGGTTATAGTTGATAAATTTTGTGGACGATAATGGAAATATAAGAATTTCCTGGTTGTAGTGAGATGAATTTTTATTTAATAAAGCACAGTGTTAATTTATTTCATTTAAGGATAAAGTTAAACTACAATAAAGAATATTGTCGAACTAGAAGTAGTTTATCCAAATATCATTTATGGGAATTATATATAGGTCTATATATTAAGAGAGTGTGTATTTCATTAAGAGAAAAATGGATGTATGAAAGGTGGATAGGAAACAAAGCATACTAGAAAGCTTGAACTTATCACATGGTGTAATCAAATGTCTATATAATGATGAACAAAGGTGATTTAACGTTACTTGTTCGTACTAAATGGTAAAAAGGACTGTTATGTAGTAGTAAGTATAAAATTAATAGATTATACGAGATATATGCATAATAGAATGGTAGCTGCATAGACAAGCATGTTGAATAGGAAATAAAATTTGAGATTCAAATCTATAGTTGGAGTTGTTTACCTCAAGAAAACTAAAGGTATAGTCTTAAAAGGTTGAATGGAAGATTTAACTTATTGATCTTATGGAATGATAATATAGTTTAAATGGTGTTAGTCATCCTAAGGGAGGAATTATTGTAAAAAAATTATTTTGAAAGAAGTATATAAGAAAATTGATGAATTTCATGGGAAGGTAAAATTTGAGGAAAACAAAAAAGAAATGGGTGAAATTTTTATTTAGTGGGTAACGTTTGATTTATTACATTTTGAGATACATGAATGAATTATAACGAAAGATAAGGTGTTAGTAGAAATGATTTATAAGAATATAACTTATAAGAATAGAAGTAATATTTAAAGGTTGATTATTCTTAAAGATATTATGATTGAGAATTTAAGGCTAGTTATGAATATATAGTTGATAGACATTTATGATAATACAGAGTCTACTTGAAACTCTCTATCTTTCAATGGATGGAATTACATATGTTTCATGGTATAGTAAAATTTTCTTTTATAATATAGGAGTTGAAACATGATTTAAAAAAAATGAGATAGAGTGAAAAGTGATATTCTAAAATGTCATTTTTGAAAGTCTATATAATATTTCAAAGGTATTCTACTTTGAAGGAAATAAAAATTTTATGGATAATAGTTGACGATTTAATATTTTATCGACTGAAAATATTGATGTATTATATAGTCAATATTCTTGGACATATCATTACATGGTTAAGGGTTAAGGTTGACTTATTTTGAAGTAGGGATCAACAAAACTAGGGTTAGTTTGTTGGTAAAGATCATGGTTGGTAAAGATCATGGTGATAACCACGGTTAAGACTTTAATCTTAGAAGGAACAATTTTTAGAAGTTATTTTTATAAATGTAGTGATAATTGTTTATATTACTTTAGGGAATCATATAGCATGTAGCATGCCTAAATGTGTATAAGGACTTTATAGTTTGAGATCAAAATGTATTATGAAATAAAATGATTTTTATAGATAAAGTGATCTAGAAGAATCAATCTATGAAAGGAAGATATGAGATAATATTATTCAATATTGGCGATCCCTATTATAGGATAAGTGTAGTGAGAATGCATTGAATTTCAATGATGAAATTCTCTTTAGCGGAGATGAATTGTCACACCCGTACCTTAATTCTAAATACATTTGCATTCATTATATGTTGAATTTACATATATATTGATTAAATTTAAGTATAAGTTAGTACATATAGTTAAGCTAGTATTTCAAGTTTAGCCATGACTTATACTCAATTAAAGAGCGAGAGTTTCTGAATTTTAATGACACATAAAATAAATAAAATAATAAGAATAATAAGGATATGAGGTTAAATTGAAGTCAAGGATAAGAACTTTAATGTTAGCAAAAGATGATGACTTAAATTGAAATAATGATTAGCTTAGATTGAAACATTTGTAAGTTTTAAGTTGTATAGGTAACAAAACCATTTCATTAAGTGTCTAAATTGATATTTTATATGTTGTTTTATTAAAATTGGGGCTGCATCCTATCTAATTCGTGGTTTAGGTGCAACCAATAAAAAAAAGAAAAGAAAGAAGATCACTTAATTCCTCTAGGGAGCTGATCTTTTTCAAGCTAAATCAAGAGGTGTAAAGTAAAGCAATTTCAAGCCATTAAGTATCTTCCCTAAAGCTTTATTACTTTAATTGGTAAGTAATTTTAAGTGTTTTGATTTATTTAATTTAGGGTTCTTAAGTTGCAGATTTCAGATTCTTAAATTATAGTTTATCAGTCTCTATAATTCAATTATATCTTGATCTAGAGAGCCCTAAATTAAGTGTTATTTGATGCTCTGGAACCTTTTAAGAATTATCTAAAATTTTTCCTCTTTGAGCTTAATTTGATTCAATCTCTACATTAGGGTGATAAGAGAAAACATTTTATTACTTAGTCTGTCAATTTCTTTGAGCTGGTTATAATTTGTTATATATAACTCTATTTCTGGGTAACCCATTGGTGTGAATTTTTTATATCATGTTCTAGACATATAGATATAAGATTAATTAAAATTTCAACTCAAAATTCCTTTTCTATAGGTCCTAGAAATTTTTCAAAGTCAGTTCTAAAAGCAGTTATTTTTATTATGTGAACCAAATTTACAAAGTTCATAACTTAAAAATAATCTAGATACTTTTGATATATCTTGAGCTAGGAAATATAAAATTGAGTTTAGTTTGATTCTAAGAATAATTGAAAGAGTTATCTAAAACTCTATAGTTTTTATGAAGGTCTAATTATGTTTTAATAGTGTTCTAACAGACCTATACATTTTATTGCCCAATCTGTCAGAGTAATTGAGTTGCTTGTAATGTGACCATTATAATTTTATTTATGGTTATTGAATAGAAAAGAAATTTTTACTAAACGTACTAGACAAAAAAACCTAGGAGTAGTTAAAATTTGAGGTTAAAATTCATTTTTCTACAGGTTAAAGCACTTTTTTTAATTTAGGCTTGAAAACATCTATTTTAGAGTTAATGAAGTTGATTTGTAGAATTGAATTTAATTACATTTTATGCATATTATTTGGGGGCTGCATGGTTAGAGTTGCATGTGGGATTATTATATTGATGATTTATAAGTGAAATTGTATATTTTAGGTGCTAGAAAACACAAGGGAAGTGCAAGTGCAAGTTAAGCAAATTCGGTGAACTGGATTTGTGTGTTTATAGGCTATTTTGGTGAGTAGATGTTCAAAATTTTTAAATATTTTTATAATAGCAAGAAAATGAGTTTTTAATGATGCTTTGTGAATATAAAATGATGTGTAATAAATGTTTCAATTCAGTTTGGTTACTACTTGAATTACTTGAAGAAACAATAATGGTTTCAAGTGTGCAAGTTAAATGTATTGTTAATACATGCTTTGTTTTGTAATCTGATTTAAAGTCATTTTATTTACTTGGTGATTTAAATAAATTTTTTCTTTACATGATTTTTCTCTTCTTTAAATTATGATAAAGATTTTTTGATTTTGAATGGTTATTGAACCATAAATATGATAATATTATTTTGATTGATTATTTGGTGGAAATGGTATTTGATTTGTGCATTACCACCCTATGTGAGATTGTGAATGTGCTGAGGTATTATATGCACATTTGAGATTGTGTTAGTTGTTACTGTGCAATAAATAATAGGGCACTTGATTGTAAGACGGTGAAGGAAGAAGGGTTGTTTCATGCTAATGTTGTCAAAGGGTTAACCTTTAAGTGTGCCTATAGAGTGAGTGTGTGATGGCCTGTATATTATGATCGAGTTATGATACTTAGTATAGGAATGGTTAACACATGTGAAATGTTGTATTGATGTTTAAAAAGGCATGTGTTTTACTTGGTTGTGCTTTGCATAAGTTTGAAAGTGAGAAAGGATTTGATGTTTTAAGTGGATTATAATATAATTTCAAATACACTATTATTATCATTTGAGAAGTTAAATGTGTTTAGTTTAACCAAATTATTTTCTGCTTGATATATCTATTCATTGAGTATTTTTGTACTCATTTTACTTTGTTTTATAAATGTTTTCATATAGTAAGGCTTGATAATTGTTGGATAGAGTTAAGTGAGTGTGAATAGAAGTTTCAAAATAAGGTTGACCAATATCCTCATTAGAGAAGCCTTGTTCCTTGGTTTCTTAAGCTTGTTATAGAAATATTATAAAAGGCTATATTTTTAAGTTTAATTAATGGTGGCTAAGTTAGATAAAATATAAGTGTTTGGAAATGTATTTTATATTATCTTAATGATGTTTTCATTATTATGTTTTTAGTTTACAAAAATTATTATCAACCTATACATATTTGTACTATTTATAAATATGAATTTTACTATTCATAAATATGTATTTTACTATTCATAAATATATATTATTTTAAAAATTTCTTATTCTTTAAATGTAACATATGAACAAGATTAAACTTTTAAAAGAGTTTAATTTAAACCTTTTTTCCAAATATAATGATATTTATAATATATTTAGACTAAATTAAATACTTTGTTAATAGTTGGTTTTAAATGTCCATCTCGAAGTATATGAGACAAGGTGTGACATTGATGGACAACAACACATGGGAATTAGTACCTCCACACCCAAACCAAAATTTAATTGGTAATAAATAGGTGTACTGTACCAAGATGGCACCATAGAACAGTCAATGCCCTGGCATTGACTTCAATGACATTTATAGTCTAGTGATCAAACCCGTAGCCATCCAATTAATTTATTCCCTAGCAATGTCTTCAAGTTGGCATGTATGCCAACTCGATGTCTCAAATGCCTTTCTCTATGGCTCATTGGATAAAAAACTTTACATGACATAACCTCTAGGGTTCATCCACCATAAATATTCGAACTATGCATGTAAGCTTTGGAAATCTATCTATGGACTTAAACAAGCACCTCACCAATGGTACAAATGCCTTAGTGCAACACTTCTTCATCTTGGTTTCACAACTTCTAAAATAGATTGCTCCTTGTATTACCACAAATATGGTAGTGTACATGCTTTTTGCCTTTTGTATATTGATGATCTCTTACTTATTGGCAATGACAATGCTTTTTTTAGTTCTATCCTTTAGTCTCTTAAGGAAAAAATTTCAATTAAGGATTTGTTCAATATCTATTATTTTCTTGGAATAGAAGCATCATGGGTTAATAATGGTCTTTTCTCACTCAAACAAAATACATCTATGAGCTCCTTACTGAAGCTAATATATTGGATGCCAACACAATTGTTACTCATTCTTCCCCAACTAGATGACTAGTATTAAATAGAATCGCTTTTTTTTATCCAACTCTTTGTAGGAGCATAGTCGGCTACTTACAATACCTGTGCATGATGAGACTGCACATATACTATACAGTTAACCAATCTTCCCAATTTATGCATTCTCCAACTAAAGACCATTGGGTGGCATTCAAGCACATCTTACGCTATCTTAAGGTAACCCAACATCATGGTCTTTTCATCCAAAAATCTCCTCATTTTGACATCAATATTTACAGCAATGCAGATTGGGGAGGAAGCCTTGAAGACCAAAAAACAACATCTGTTTTGTAATTTTTATTGGGTGTAATTTAATTACTTAGTTTTCTCGTAAATAGCATATTGTTGCATGTTCTTTAACTGAAGCCAAATATGGAGCACTTGCATATTCAATGAATGAGCTCCATTGGTTACAATCACTCATGTGTGAGTTGTTCATTCCATTATTCACACTACCTGTCCTTTGGTGTGACAATGTCTCTACCACCAATCTTACTTCTTTGCCCATTTTTCATTATAGATCCGAGCACCTAGAAATTGACTTCCATTTTGTGCACGAAAGAGTTTTGAACAAGCAACTAATGGTTTGTTATCTTTCCACCAAAGATCAATTGGCTGATGTATTGACAAAGCCCATTTCCAAAACAATTTTTCACTTGATCTTATTCAAATGACTATTTGCCAAACTCCCAATCAATTTGTGAGAGGATGATAAGGCTCTACTCATAACTGAACTCATCCTTGTAACACATAGTCCTTATTGTACTTCAACATGTATTCCATATGCTTGTATACTTATATATATATGTAACAAGTATACATATAATACAATAATCAATTATTGGCTCGATCTCTTTTATTGTCTTTAACTATCAGCATGCTAATATACTAGCACAATAACATATATATCTCTCCAAAATAGAGGATACATTTGATATTTATGCTTTTTGAAAATTATTTTTAGTGTTTGACATATTGTACAATATGAAACAGATATTTTCTTTTAAAGTATTAAAAATAGTCACTGTTAGACTATTTTTTATTGACTTTATTATTTTGTAAAATAGAGAAGTGAAAATATAGAATTTAAAATATGTAAATGTTTTGAATAAAGTTATACGACTAAAGTACTCAACTTTTAGGCATCATAACACATTAATGAAATAAGATATGCATATATCAAGCAAATTTCATTAGATGCACAAGGAAATGTATATACTTATGTATTTATATGATTATTCATATCACACACAAATACATGACAACTCTTATAATTAAGACATATTCCAAATTTATTATATTCTATATTTACCCATATAGACAAGAAAATCCATATGATTAGAAAGCCAGGTGGGTCGATAATTATTGGAAGGCAATACTAATTAATTGCAATTAATTAAGTAGTTCTCCTTCCTCATTAGTCTTAAACTTCATTTGGTCCAAGTATGATTTGCTATTGAGCCTTTGAGAGAAGAAATCTTCGACATAATTCTCCATTCCTATTCTTCTATATTTTGGTGGGTTCTGTGCGTTGATTAAATTTAGCATAGGTCCAATCTCTACATCAAATTTAGGGTTGTAGAAAAATGCAATAGATATCCTTTCTTTCTCTAAATTTATTGTCGCCCTATGCTCAATGCTTTTATAGACTCCATTGCTTAAAATCTTGACAAAATAAATGATTAAATAAAAAAAGATCAAAATAATAATAATAATAATAATAATAATAATAATAATAATAATAATAATAATAATAATAATTAAAATAAGCAACTACTAATCAATTTATAAAAATTATTGAGCATATAATAGATAAAATATAAATATAAGAGATGATTTATTCTTATTTAAATAGAGAATTTTGATCTTAGGAAAAGTTTATATTCCATACATTTAATTCTCTTGTATATAAATAAATGGCTTCATTTACTTATATCTTAACTATCAAATCAATTACTGTTGTATTATATGTTTGATTAGTCTTCTCAAGTGATCAATGCATCCCAAAAATGAAATTATCTTATTTGTTCATTATTAGAACTATTTTTCCAGAAGATGTTAGTATGTTAGAAGGGAGAGGAGGATTGAAGTTAAATCAATTGAAGTTAAATGTGGAAAATTCTCTCTCTCTCTCTCTCTCTATATATATATATATATATGTGTGTGTGTGTGTGTGTGTGTGTGTGTGTGTGTGTGTGTGTTTAAGAGGAGGGGAGGATTGATGGGGTTTGAACCGATGCCATAGCACTACTTTGGTGAGTGCCCAACCACCAAGACCAAGATGTCTTAGTATTTAATAAGTGCAATTCTCTCTTTTATATAAATGACTTTGTGTTACTTATATTTCAACTATTAAATCAATAGTAGAATAACGATAAAGAAAACTCAATTGGGGGAAGAGCCTCTATTTTTAGTCTAGTAGTCTCATAAAATACCTAAAAATTAATTTTAGTCTTTATATAAACATGTCATTATAGTGTTTACTGTTGTTGTATTATATGTTTGATTAGTCTTAGCCTATGTTTGGTTTAATTTCACTAAAAAAATTATTTTATTTCCAAACGAATTCCAAATAGAATTCATTTCCAAATGAATTTTTATTAATAAAGTGTATTTGTTTCAAATGAATACTTTGTGGAATTCATTTGAAATGAATTCTATATTATGTTATATACTGTGTTTGGTATAAATATAGAATTCAAGTAAATTTTAATTTTGGTAAAAAATACCCTTCTAAATAGATTGTGTTTTTTTAACTTCTTTTTGGGTTTCATATTACATCATTAAAGTGTGATTATATTTAAAATTCAAATTAATATTTTAATTTCTTTTTAAATATGTATTTTTAATTATATTTTTAATTTATATTAGTTATTGAATATTTATTTTTAATTAATTTGTCTTTTTTATTTATATTACAAGGAAAACAAAATAAAATAAGACATTTATACCCCCATTTATTATGCCAATAAAATTTTCATGAAAATTCAATTTTTAAGTTATAAATTTATAATTTAATACAATATATATATATATATATATATATATATATATATATATTAATTGAAAACATGGAGAGGGGCCTTCATTTACCCAAAAACTAACTTCAAAAACAAATGCCCTTAAGCAGGGGTAATTCAGTAAAAATAGAAAAAAATAATAATGCAAGCTGCTATGTAGCAGCTTGCGATAAATATCATCACTCTCTATATATATACACACACTCATGAGTTTTAAGGCCCAGAAGTCCGTCCTCCAAAAAGCATGTCTTTTTTTTCTACTTTATTGTCTTCAAGCACCACTTAGCTTACCTTCAATAGTTTAATTTAATTAAGGAGTGAAATAGAAACCTAACTAGGTGATTGCTAGTAGTTGTGCAGTATTATTATTATTATTATTATTAATAGAAAGGTCATATGATCTAGATTTTGATGTACTGCACAATAGGAGGCAACTCCCCCTTTTTAAATCAACAACAGCAGAAATCGAATTCTACACCTCATGATGCTCTTAGAGAGGAATTACCACTTCACTACTCTCTCACTGACAGTTTAGCAGTGCTGTGCAGTTTAGCAATGTTGTGCAGTTTAGCATACCAAAAATAACCTTTTTGTTTCCCAACTAACATGGCCTCTTAAAGCTTTTTTTTTTTTTTGTAAATTGAAAGGTCATATGACTTTATGATGCCCTTAGAGAAGAGTTATCACTTAACTACTCCCTCATTGGCTAAAAACATGTTTTTCTTTTTCACTATCTCAAGCCATACTCAACATTTCCATTTTAGTTTCTTTCCCTTCCTAAAATTTTATACCAAACCTAAACCACAACCTTTTTTCTTCATGAAAGAGTAGCAACTTCTTTGTAGCTAGCTTTACTTCTTTCTTTTTGCTATAAAGTAGAAACCCAGATATATAACAACTCAAGAAAACAAGCTTTAAAAATTTGTTTTCAAAATAAAAATGATGAGGATATTTTAGTTATTTTAGAAATATAGCTTTAAAAATTGTGGAATTCATTTGCAAATTCCAACCATTTCATTAGAATTTCATCTAGTTATAATGAATTCCACAGATTTAAAAATATGAAATTGTAATGAATTCTGCAACTTATTCATTTAAACCAAACACACATTATTTGGAATTCCACAAAAAATTTTGGAATTCAATTATACCAAATAAGGCCTTAATTCCTGAGTGATACAAAAATGAAGTTATCTGATTTGTTCATTAAAGTCATTTTCCCAATGCATTAATGTTGATGCTTAATAATCAAATAATGACACATAGATCTTACTCGCTACAGCCTACATAATACAAAATAAAAAAGTTGGAACTGAAAATAAATTTCACAAAATTTTCATTTAAAGCAAACACATTTACTTAAAATTGTAAATGAATTTCATAAAATTTTATAGAATTCAATTTCTTAATGATGTTGCTCATGAGGTCTACATTGCTTATATGTTCAAAATATGAAATATTTGATGTAGAATGATGTGTGTAATATTTACATATTTCTTAGTTGAATTTTAATGACTTTTGAATTAATAAATAATGTTAATGGGTAGATTTTAGGTTAATTAGGAAATACTTTTAGTTTAGAGTTTGAATTAGAGTTTTAATTTTAGTCAAATTAGGAGTTTCATTTAAGTACTTATTACTATTTCCTTTTTGTAGGAAAGCTTAAAAAGAAATTCCAAAAAGTTAAGGATTTGTGCGACATAGCTATGACATGGGCGTGTCGAGGCCATGTCAAAGAAAATAAAGTTTTCTTATTTTAAAAAGACTTAGGAATTCAAGAGCAATCAAGGCCCTATCATTCAATGCCTATAAAAGAGAGAATATGAGGAGTATTATGGGCCATTGAAGAGAGGAGACATTAAAAGCCACAAACAAGAGCTTAAGAAGGAAAATAAAGGTTTAAATATTGAAGCAACACCTAAACGAGTTTTATTAATTCTTCTTTTTCACTCTCTTGTCATTTTTTTTATTGTTTATAGAATTATGTGTGGCTAAACTCTTTTTAGAGTTTAGGTTAGGAGTATCTATTCTATGATGTGATTGAACAAAAAGTTTTTATTAATTTGATTTTCAGTTAATTTTATGAGTTGCACTTAATGTATGCTTTAATTCTTAGCTAATTGGTTTGCATGTTTATGGGTAGATTTACCAATGAGAGTTAGGGAAATTTATTAGCTTATGACTTATAAGACTTAGACCACTCAATCATGAAAGTAGGCAAGCTCTTTAAGGGACCATAACAGTAGGTAAAGTCTACGGTGGTAAACTTATTATTAAGAAAATTAATGGGTTTTGATTAAGGAACTTATTGAGTTTTGATTAACTTTTTAACCACGAGAGTAGGTTAAACTTTAATCTTAACATGCTTAATTTAGCTCAAGAGAGTCTTTTGGTATTTTAGAATAATTAACCCTAACTAAAATCAAGGTGTTTAATAATTAAGTATTCATGATATGATTGAGATGGTGAAACTAAACCTAAGCTTTATATTTTTATCATTGGATTTCTTTTAATTTCAATTGTTTAGATTTATATTTTGATTTCATTGATTACTGTATTGATTTGCTAGCTAGGAACATAAGTAAAAATATTAGTATTCAATATTGAATACTCACGGGAACAATATCTTTTGTACTACAATTCATGATCTGTACGCTTGCGAATTTTGAACATAATATGTTTTTGGCACCTTTATCGGGGATTGTCAATATTGATATTAATTTGCACCTTTACCGGGGATTGTCAAAATTGATATTAATTTAATTTTTACTTCTCTTAGACTAGCATTTTATTTTCTTTTCTTTTCTTTATAATATTGATAAGTAATTTTTCATGGATAATGGTAGATTTTCTCATCAATTTTTAAGGTCTAATGTATATGATCCCATATATAATTTAGAACATATGGCATTTAATTATTTGCCATTTAATTATTTACCATCTTCTTTTTAGGTTTGTAGGTGGTGTAGAGAGAACTACAATGGGGCGTATTGCCTATATTATTCATATTGACCTCCATAACCTCACTATAATTCATCTTGGAGTAGTTGTGTGAATCATACTTGGAGTTATCAATAAGAGGAGACCAAAAGAATCAAAGAAAAATTATTAGAGAACAAGATGAAGCAATTCATGTCTACAATGGTTGCATAAACAAAAGCTTTAGTTGCACAAAAAAAAATCTCTATTGAGGCTCAAGTTGCAAGCAGATCAAATTGTAAAAATTCAAAAAAGATGCTTCTAAAAACTTTAAATGTGTGCAACCATGAATTGCACAATATAACCGGCAGGAGGAGAAAGTGCATGGGATGATGTGAACACTTTAAGTCAAGATGATGAAGTCACTTTTGAGTTGTGCCATGATGAGCAAGAAGAAGTTATCACTGAGGAAATTAAAGAAGACTCCAAGTGCAAGAATCAATTTGTAGACTTGAAGGATGATGAGGTACAATGGCACTCAACTTAATTTTAAGATGAGTTGGATGAGAAAATCACAACAATTCTTGAAGCTAAACGGGATGAAGATGAAGATGAGCTATCAATAAGTAACAATGCATATGTTCCATGACCTATTATGGTCATATATGAGGAATTCATGAAAGGTGTTAAATTTTTTGAGAACCCACATGAGAAGCTTTATATTCTTCAAGTAATTGTAGAATCAAAGATTTAGCATGTGAAGTCCGCACTATATTACATGGCCAAAAGGGAGCCTACCAAAAGAAAGAAAAGGAATATGCTTCTAAGAACACTTCCTCATATTTGATTGAACCCATGATACTACATATTCAATGGGTTAAGTTAATGACTTAAAATTAGCGCTTGTTGGAAGGCAACCTAATGTTTTTTTATTTATTTCTTTTGTTTAAGTTTATTTTTAGTTCATTTTTTTCTTCTATTTTTCTTAGTTTTTGTTATTTTATTTTATAGGCCATTTAAGCATTTGGAGCGAGCATAAAAGAAAGAAAAAAGCTTACTAGGGAAGTCCTTATTTTCTTTTTCTTATTTTAATATGTTTGTCATTGAGGACAATGTTATAGATAAGTGTGGGGAAGGATGCCAAATGTTAGTATTATGTTTTTATGTTTGTTCATTTTATTTATTTTTGCATGCGTATTAGTTAAATTAAAAAAATAATTTTTTTTAAATGGTAAGATTCATTAACTTTCAACTCGAATTCGCTAAATTTGTTGTGATGCTTGTCCTTAAAACTTTTTATTTTGGTTTTGTGCAAAATTAGAGCTCAATTGCAATTAGAGGGGGATAGTGGATAAGTGTGCATTCTTGATTCAATTATCGAATTATTGAATGGTTTATTAATTAAGATAGTTGAACATGGTCATTATGTATGAGAAATTTAGTTTATATAACCTAAGTATGAATTTGAAGATTGAATTTGAGCATGATTTTAGGAGAAAATGTATTTTGGTTTGTAATTCTAAAAAAAAAATCTCTCTTTTCTTTAGAGCAGTACTTAAATCTTAATTTTTATGTTCTGAATCTACTCTAACACTCTAATTAGAGTAAGAGTATCCAAAAGACGTACTTAGTAGTATCCATGCTTAGTAATGCGGGAATGATGAGGGATGACAGAGAGTGAGAAGATTTTATTAGAGAGAAAAAAAATGGCGAGATAGAGCATAAAATGCACTCACCAAAGCAAAAGAGAAAAAGAAAAGATGTTGTAAAATGGAGCGTAAAATGCATTCATAACCAAAAAGGTTTTTGTTTTTTAAAAGGGATTATAAGCTTAAATGCTTTTCTTTTAGAGTTGTGTTCATTGGATTTCAAAGAGTTATATGTTTGAGTTATGATTAGTAAATTGTTCATATATGATGTATTTTTGTCTGATTATCTTCTTTAGTAAATACTTTTCAGTATCGTTGTTGTCAGCTTGCATATTTTAAAAATTGTAACTCTTTGGTTGTAGTTGAGCTGGTTTTTAAATTTTAAATTTGATTTTTACTTGAGGACAAGCAAAGTTTTAGTGTGGGGGAATATGATGTGTTTAATATTTATATTTTTCTGAGTTGAATTTTAATGACTTTTGAATTAATAAATAATGTTAATTGGGTAGATTTTAGGTTAATTAGGAAATATTTTTAGGTTAGAGTTTTAATTAGGATTTTATTGTTTTTGGTTTAATTTTAGTCAAATTAGGAGTTTTATTTAAGTACTTATTACTGTTTCCCTTTTTGCAGGAAATCTTAAAAAGGAATTCCAAAACGTTAAGGATTTGTGCGACATGGCCATAACATGGATATGTCGAGGCCATTTCAAAGAAAAAGAAGTTTTTCTATTTGAAAAAGACTTGGGAATTTAAGGGCAATCAAGACTCTATCATTCAATGTCTGTAAAAGAGGGAATATGAGGAGTATTATGGGCCATTGAAGAGAGGAGACATCAAAAGCCACAAATAAGAGCTTAAGAAGGAAAATGAGGGTTTGAGATTGAAGCAGTGCTTAAACGAGTTTTATCTATTCTTCTTCTTCACTCTCTTATTATTTATTTTATTGTTTGTAGAATTATGTGTGGCTAAACTCTTTTTAGGGTTTAGGTTAGGAGTAACTATTCTATTATGTGAATGAACACAAACTTTTTATTAATTTAATTTTCAATTAATTTTATTAGTTTCACTTAATATATACTTTCATTCTTAGCCAGCTTGTTTGCATGTTTATAGGTAGATTTACCAATGAGAGTTAAGGGAATTTATTAGTTTATGACTCATAAGACTTAGACCACTCGACCATGAGAGTAAACGAGCTCTTCGAGAGATCATGATAGTAGGTAGAGTCTACAGTGGTAAACTAATTGGTAAGGAATTTATTGAGCTTTGATTAACTTTTGAACCATGAGAGTAGGTTAAAGTTTAATCTTAACATGTTTAATTGGGCTCGAGACAGTCTTTAGGTATTTTAGAACAATTACCCTTAACTGAAATCAAGGTGTTTAATAATTAAATATTCATGATATGATTGGAATGGTGAAAATAAACCCAAGCTCTATGTTTTTATCATTGGATTTCTTTTAATTTCAATTGTTTAGATTTACTTTATTGATTTGCTAGATAGGAACATAAGTAGAAATATTAGTATTCAATATTCAATTCTCGTGGGAACAATATCTTTTGTACTACAATTCGTGATCTGTGAGTTTGGGGGTTTTGAAAACAACATAGAAATTTTAGAAAGTGCAAAATTCTTTATTTTTTTTTGTTAAGATTCCCACTAATATTGATAGAAACTCAAATTCAAAATTTCCACAGTTCTCACAAATGAAAATGCTAATACGTTTGATAGGGTAATTTTCTTTTATATAATGCTTAAGGCCTTATTTACTTACCTCAACTATCAAATTAAGTTTCTATTTTTAATTTCTTAAATAAATAACCCATGGAGTCTTTCCTTTGGATCACTCAATTGCTCTTCCTCTTTTTGCTTTGCTTGCATGTTCAAGCTTCTTGTACTTTTGATAGAATAGAACTGTATAACTGCTAGTGTGTTGATTTAGTGAATGAGCTAAAAGTTACAAGAGAACAAGACGCACGAACGAAATGACCAATTAATATGTAGCAGAAATAATTTCATTCAAGAGACTAAATTACAATTGGAATAAGGCCACTATCTAATTGGAGAGCCATACAATTACACAAGATAGGCATAACTTGGAGAAAGAACATAAATTAATCATTTCATAAATCTGTCTTCATTGGAAGAGCTGGGGACATAAAATTCATGCGGTCATTACGTATCATATCAATCTCTTCATTTGGTAACCATCAACCTGCTCTAGTACCAGCACAATAACATACATATCTCCCCAAAATAAGGGATACGTTTGATAGTTATCCTTTTTTTAAATTTGATGTTAGTGTTTGGTAAATTCTACGATACAAAACAGTTATTTTCTTTTAAAGTAGATAAAAATTAGTTGCCACTAAATTTTTTTTATTGATTTATATTATTTTCTGAAATTGAGAAGAGGGAAGATAAAATTCATTATTTACAGATGTTTTGAATAAAATTATACAACTAGAGTACTACTCAACTTTCGTAAATATAAGTCCACTCCATTGCATCTTAACACATTACTGAAGCAAGATATGCAAATATTAAGCATAATTTTTTGGACGCACAAGGAAATGTATATACTTATGTGTTTACATGATTATTCATATGACACATGAATACAGTACAACTCTTATTATAATTAAGACATATTCCAAATTTGTTATGTTCTATATTTACCCATATGTACAAGAAGATCCATATGATTACAAAGCCAAGTGGGTCGATAATTATTGGATGACCATACTAATTAATTGCAATTAATTAAGTAGTTCTCCTTCCTCATCAGTCTTAAGCTTCATTTGGTCCAAGTATGATTTGCTATTGAGCCTATGAGAGAAGAAACCTTTGACATAATTCTCCATTCTTATTCTTCTATATTTTGGTGGGTTCTGTGGGTTGATTAAACTTGGCGCAGGTCCAACCTCTGCATCAAATTTAGGGTTGTAGAAAAATGCAATTGATATCCTTTCTTTCTCTGAATTTACTGTTGCCCTGTGCTCGATGCTTTTATAGACTCCATTGCTTAAAATCTTGACAAAATAAATGAATAAATAAAATAAGAACAAAATAACAATAATAATAAATACATAAATAATAAAAAGAAGCAACTACTTATCAATTTATAAGAATTATTGAGCATATAATAGATAACATATAAATATAAGAGATGATTTATTCTTATTTAAAGTTAGATTTTTATTGGGAGAGTTTTATCATTTTTATGGTTCTATATGAATTAAATCGGATTATTTAGAATTTAATAAACTTCAAATATCGGTAATTTACACCAAAAATAAAGTTTAACTTTTATTTTTTTATATAATTTATTCTACTTGATCTGAATAATTAAATTGAAATTCTTGTGAATACATGATATTGTATGTAATTATAAGAAACTTATTATGAATATGGCCTACAAATTTAATTGAGTACATTAATTAGTATTTATTGATTGTTCTATATTGCAAATTATTTGGTGCAACTATTTTATTAAATTTGAAAATGATATGAAACCAACGAATTAAACTTTGCCATTAAAAAACAAGGTTAATGAAATAAAAGACTAGATTCAATACACCATGTGACAATTTTATTATCTACTACTATAAACTATATGTTTTTTTTTTCTTTTTCAAAAGGTGAGAGAGAAAAAAGAGAGGATAACATACAAACCTCTAATATGTCTCCCAAATTCACAACAAGTGCATCTGGAAGGAAGCTTACTGGAATCCAAATTCCATCTTTTTTAATCTGAAACCCATCAACTTCATTGACCTGGTTAAGGATTGTAACTCCAGTTGCATCTGAATGAGGAGTGATCCCTACAACTAACTCTGGTTGTGGGCATGGAGGATAATATGTCATCCTCACTGATTGCATTCCATCATTAAACATCTCCTCCATCTCCTTTTTCTCTATGTTTAGTGCCTGTGCTAGACACTCCAGAATTTTCATGGCAAGCTTTTGCATTTCACATACGTAATTCTCCAAGCTATTTCTGCATATGTGTGTGTATATATATGTCAAGATAAAAAGAATTAAAAGATTTTAATTGTTAGATCATTAGTAATAGCTCAAAAACATGGAGTGTGTTTCTGATAAATATTGCTGTTATTCATTTTTAATCAGCTGTTATTAATTAATGATCGAGTATTTGACTTATAATATTTCAGAAAAATTAGTTCTTGAAATTTTAGAATTTTTGTACCTAGTATATAAAATTCAAATCCCAACATGATCTGCTTTGAAAAGTATTCATCTATCAAGCAAAAAATATAGATATATGCATAAAAAAGGTCAATGAAAGAGTATAATATGGATGTACCTCAGAGATGGAGGGAGCTCTGGTAGAAGGTAAGGCTTTCTTCTAGCAATAGGGTTGGTGATCGCATAGAACCTATCGCACCAATCAAGCTTTCCTCCAACTCTAGCTACTGTACCGTAACCTTCAACCTCACCTGGCCTTATTTTGTATTTCATCTTCTCCTCTAAGGGAAGTTTATAAAATTGTTCAATCTCGTGATCCACCTCATCCAATATAGAGCTAACTCCATGGTTCACCAACTGCAATTCAAAGTTGAAATCAAATCTCACACCAGGAAATCATACATATACACATATATATTGACATAGATTAACATACAGTAAACTGATGCAGAAGGACGCAAGTTAATTTATCCAAAACTAACAGAAGATGTACATGAGCGCGCGCAGATAGACATGAAAAGAAATAATTATCTAAAACTGAAAAAATACGAAAGAACCTGGAAGATGCCCCATTCCTGGCAAGTGGAGTGCAATTTTTGAATCTGAAAATTCGAGGTTTCTTTCGAAAGTAACAGCTGGAAGTCAAAAGTGGGGATTGACGTCGAAAAAGAATAGGAGTTAATTAAGGTTTGTTCATCATCAGAACGAGCAACATAGACCTGTGGGACTGAGACCATAGGCTTTTTTATGAGCTCTTGAACACTATGTACTGGACTGACATTCACAGAGCTAGAAGCTGATGGATGAAAATATGACATTTTTTATTGTTATAATTGCTTACAGAAAGTGTATATGTACCTATAGCTGCACAGCATGTTCATCAAGGTTTGCATGTTTTATAGCCGCAAAATTGATGAATAAAACCTATTAACATGGATAATTGAAAGGATAATGAATAAAAATCATAAATTTTTCATTTTTTTCTAATTTCACCATAAACTTTTAATTTTAGTAATTTTATTTATAAACTTTTAAATTAATAACAATATTAGCATATAATATATACTGGACTAAAAATTAACTATAGTCACATGTTGAGCAAATTATTTCACCTTTAAAAAGAAGTTGCAAAATAATAATGATTTTTTTATTGTAGAAAATAATTTTTTTAAGAATGTATTTTCACAATATATATACATATATATATATATATATATATATACCGCAAAAAAAAAATTATAGATGAAATATGTTAGTGCTTTATACTGTTTGGACCCTAAAAGAATTTTTTTTTTTCTTATGAAAAATACGTTTAGAAAAAAATACTTAATATTTCCGTTGAAACATATTTTTGTGCAAAAATTCTGAAAAATATATTTTACCATAAAAATACTATTCCTGAAAATATTTTTCTAATATAAAAAATTAATGTTAGAATGAAAAAAAATGCTGCATTATTTTTTTTAAAAAAAAAGTGAGAAACCTATTCAACAAGTAATTTTAATTATTTTATATTTAATAAATAATGTAATAAAATTTTTATTTAATTTAAAATTTATGAATTAATTTGTTAAAATTAAAAAAAAATGATAGAATTTTTGAATACTTTTTCTAATTAATCCAAATTAGAATGATAGAAACTGTCACACTAACGATAGTAGATGCGTTTGCATTAGTTAAGGCCTAATTTTGTAATACATTTTTATAATTAATCTTAATTACACACATTTGACAGTCGCTTAAGATCAACTGCATTAATTAATAATACCATAATGTAAAATAATAATTTTTTTGTTAACATTTAATAAAATTTAATAAGTTAAATTCAGGTAAAATAAAAAAATTTTAAAAAAATTAATCATATTAGTACAATTGAAATAAAATTAAATTAATCATACAGTAAAATAATAAAAGTATTAGATTAAGCTGCCATATAAGAACAATTGAAATAAAATTAAATCAATTTGAATCAAGTTTACAATGTGGAATAAAATTATGATAAATTCATTAAATTATAATAGAATTTAAAATTAAAACTTTCAATCAACTTTACAAAAAGTTGAAAATTTGAATTTGTTTTGGTTATTAAGCCTATAAAATTTTAATGCTCATTAATGGTGTTCTGAAATTTAATCCTAAACGGACCTTTTAATATTTATTTTACTAAAATAAAGTTGTAATCTACTATTAAAATGTTAATATTTTATATTTTATTTTACTAAAATAAAATATTTTAATATTCTAGTTTTCTTTTACGATGAAAATTAATATTTTTATAATTTTACTCAATCTTCTTTTAACTCAATCTCTTCTAATTTGAAAAAGTTACATACTATGTAAATGATATTTTACTATATATTAAAACAAGTTAATAAAGGAGTATGTATGAATAGAGCCCATACATTAAACTTTTATTACAAATAGGATTGTGACATTATTACTGTAATATATATATATATATATAATACTTTGAGTATATAATTTTTCTTTCCACATGGGACCAGAAAATGATTTAACAATAAGAAGAATACATGGCTGATAAATAAATGACATTTTAGTTTTCGGCCTCCTCAATCACTATGAACATCCCCACACAATTAATATAATGGGATGTGTCTATTTATCTATCACTTGATTTAATCCTTACTTGTATATTGAATGAACATTTCGTAAGAGATTAGATAAGAGAAATGAATGAATTTTTTTTATTTTTATCCCTTCATCATTTAAGGAAAATTTTGATTTACATGTTTTCATAATCAATTATTCATGATTGGTCTACATGTTCCTCTCATTTCCTATCCAAGTGGAACTAGACATGAACGTTCATATATAAAGCGCAGTCATATCTCTTGTGAAGATGCAAGTGCATTTAGACCTAATTAATGTGACCTTTCCATATATTTAATTAAAAGCCATGTTGAATTTTAATTATATTAGATTAATTAAGATATGTTTAATTTGATAACTTTTACTAATTATATAAAACAGTAATTCTTTTAGGATTAGATGTGAACAACATGTTGTTCTTAGTTGGCTAATTTAACTATAAAAATATTAATTCTTCTAGCTACACCAAATTCTTTTAGTTGAAGTGAAATATTTTGATAAAAAACAAAAGATTAGAATCATTTTGATGATAGATATCCTTTCTTTTTCCATGTTGGCCCAATCAAATTTTAATGAAATCTCATTAATTAATTGGGTGGAGATTTTTGCACTCCACCCATTGATTTTTGCACTCCATTTTAATTTTTTTAGAATTGTAAATTACACAACTATCCTATTTTGAATATTTTTATTCTTTTATTAATTATAATTACTAAACTACCATTTTTTTTCATGTTCCTTCCAAATTCATTGTTTGATGTTTACATTTTAAAACTACTTGTAATTGAGTTTATTTTTTGTATTAATAAAATTTAATATAGTCAGTTATTTTTTTGTTTATAAGTACTCTATAACTTTTCACTTATTTTAATTGT
Source organism: Mallotus nudiflorus (assembly GCA_947683625.1). Taxonomy (NCBI): domain Eukaryota; kingdom Viridiplantae; phylum Streptophyta; class Magnoliopsida; order Malpighiales; family Euphorbiaceae; genus Mallotus; species Mallotus nudiflorus. The sequence continues at coordinate 1,205,905 of CANTUR010000096.1, read as the reverse complement.
AAATTTTGTAACAATTCTAGTAAATAACATATCTTTTATTTTTTGAGGTTTTTTTTAAATATAATATGCACATAATTTTATTTTTAATTTTTTTATCATTATTTTTTAAAAAATAATTTAAAAATCAAATTATGTTATTAAAAAATCATTATAAACATTCAACAGTAATTCACCATAAAAAAAGTATTCATAAATTCAATGAATAGAGCTAAAATCAATTTACATGTAATTTAGATCAAATATCTCCCAACAAATATTCTAATTAAATTATACTATGAAAAGTCTATCTGATAAAAAAAAAATAGCACTTACTTTTCTAATATTAATATGTTATAACACTTGTCTTAAAATTAAAATTACAACAATTTTTTATATGATAATTTTTTATTAAACTTATATAATATATGTTTTTAATCATATAATTTGATTTTATATTATTTTTTAAACAATTATGATAAGAAAAATAAAAATAAAAAAATTTGCATATGATATTTAAAAACTATTTATAGAAGTAAAAATTAAAAAATTGTTCATAAAAAGTAAAAAAAAATATTGTTATTTTTTTTATAATTGGTGCAAGTTTTATAATTGTCTAAACAAATAAAAAAAGTAAAGAGTGCTTATAAAAAAATAATTGACTATTCTAAATTTTTTTAATGCAAAAAAAATGTCAAGTACAAGTAGTTTTATAATTTTAAACATTAAATAATAAATTTAGATAAAAATTTAAAAAAAAATATATAGTTTAAGAATGGTAGTTAATGAAAAAATAATTAGTCTAAACAAATGGTAATTATAGAATCTAAAATTTTGAAAAATAAAAAAAGAAGTACATAAATACTTGAGTGAATTTCCACCCTAATTAAAAATAGTCCAATAGCTAACTAGATTGGCCTTTCGTCCTTTTTTTTTTTTTTTCAAATAATTACAACGAAAAGGAAAAAATGGAATTTGATTGTGAGTCCCTCTCATATGCCTTAGAAGGTTTAGCCATTAGGGTAAGTTTTCATAGGCTTTCATCCACTTGTTACGTGTGTGTGTGTATATATATATAGTATATTAGTGATATAGTTCACCGAAGGAAAAAAAAAAATCAAAAGAAAAGAAGAAGACCCCACAATTTTGGGTTGGAAAAATAAAGCCCAAACAATTTCCTTTTTTTTTTTGAAGAATCATTATTCAAATTTTATGAAATTTTAATTAATTCGGTTAAATTTAAATAAAATTATAAAAATAATAAAAAAAATTTTAATAATTAATTTGACGTGATTACATATATTAAAATTTAAATTTAAAATTTCACCTAAAAGCAAAAAATTATTTGCCAATTGATTCAACAATTGTTGCTATAAACAATAATTTTTAAATTAAATCAAGAGTGCAATATCCTAATGGAATGTTAAAAAACACAAGATTAATAATTATAAAGTATAGTTAAAGATAATTATAGGTGTAATCATTGAACAATTAACTCTAGTCTCTATATAGTAGTATACTATTTACAGTATGCAAATAACAGAAAGTAAAAAATATTATTATTTTGGTGACTAATTATGTATAATATATTTCTTAAAAAAAAAGTGGGGTTGTTTAAAATTTAATCAATATTATGAAAATTAAAAATAAAAAGAAAATTTGTTTTTAATTTACGTTTTTACTTCCCACCCCATTTAACTTAAATATGCATAATATGTAGGTTGTTTTTAATTATTCATATGTCAATTATTGTCACATATAGTAATCAAAATGCTTGCTATATTATTTGTTGGCACACGTCATGAAGATGTGACTATACATACACTTGACGCTATTATTGGACGAACCTGCAAGTTACGTGTTATATAAGGCATTTGCTGCTTAAAACGTGATTAATTTCAAATTTTCTTATTGGAAAAGTAAGATGCTTGTGGTTTGACAAAAGCTTTGCAAATCTTTGTTTCTTTGATTATTATTTAACATATAAACCACGTTTCTGATAAATACATATTATAAAATCGAAATAATATTAATGGCTTTTTCAAAAAGTCTAAACTATGACAACAAAATCCATCCACTGATAAGAAGTTATTTTTACTTAAATTAAATGGCTGAATGCTCACTTTCACCCTTGAACTTTATTTTTTTTTTATCTATAATACTCTTTAACTTTTAGTTTAACCTATCAAACTTTTACACCTTAATTTTAGACCCATTTCACCTCTGTAAATATTCTTTTTAAGTCTATTTAACTCATTCATTGCCATGGTAGACCCATGTATTTTTAGTTTCTGTCGGGCACGTGAAGTGATCAAAAGATGATGATGTGTATCAAAAAAAGAAAAAAAATATATAAAGACTAAAAATAAGGACTAAAATAAATAAAGTTTAAAACTTTTGTTTTGATTGCACCATTGCACCATCTTCAACTTCCATCACCATCCCATTATAAGCAAATTGACCAATTTTATAAGATAACAATATTCATGACAACAAGAACAACTAACCACCACCATCACAACAATCAATTGAAACCAATTGAAAATCAATCCATCAATAAATAAAATTTATGGGCACCGAATGAAATATATAAAAAAATTAATCAATCAATAAAAAAAAAAAATCATTCCCACTTGCTTTAACTGTAGTATGGTGGATTAAATTCCCCCGTCGTTGTTTCTAAGTAGAAAACACTTATTCGGATAAGAAGGAAGGGAGAATATTACTAAAATTTTCATCCAAGAATTTTAAATAGAACCCATCAACAAATTAAGCATAACGAGTAAATAAGAAAAAAGTGAAACATAATCAAATGAAGTCATACAGATTTTGAGAAAATGGTGATTCAAAAATCAAGAAATTTTAGAAAAAAGAAAAGTCCTTGCCATGCTATTTTCATTCTCAATCGCAAACCATAAAAATTTCAAGTAGTGAATGGAGACGCAGGTGGTGACAGTGATGGTGAGAGAGAGGATGAAAGAGAGAGTAAAAAAGAAAGTGTGTTTTTTTGTTTGTATTAACTTTTTCATCATTTTACTTTCAACTCCATGATTTTTGTTTTATTATTTTATGATCCTTCAAATTTTCTTTTATTTTAAAGTAAGGAAAGAGATCATGAAAGCGAATTCAAACTTGACACATAAACTTGATATATCCATGTCAACGCGAGTTTTGTAGATGCACTGGTCTTATGGATTTTAGAGGTCAAATGAGTTTAAAATGAAAGTTTAAAAGTTTAATGGGTTAAAATGAAGGTTGAGAAGTGTTATGGACAAAAAGGGTAAAGTTCAGGGGTAAAATTAAACATTTGACCTTAATTAAATTTTAATGTATACAATCATTGTAGAATAAAATTCAAAAGTCAAGAAGAGATAATTCAAAGGAATTATTTCTCATATATTCACAAGAAAGATTACATCCTTTATGTATACATTAAATATTCCTATATATGGAAAACCTAATTATACACATTAATTAGAGACTAAAAAAAATTCTAAAATTAAAATAAAAATTTAATTCCTAATATATACAAGAAATCTGTAACTTTCTAAAGCTTACTTTAACACTCCCCCTCAAGTTAGCGAGTGTATGCCAATCATTCCCAACTTGTCAAGTGAGTTGTGGAACATTTTTCTACATACAACCTTTGTGAAGATATCAGCTAATTGAGTCTAAGAAGAAATAAATGGAAGGCTGATTGTTCCTTGATTCAAATGATCTTTGATGAAGTGTTTGTCAACTTCCACATGTTTAGTTCGATCATGTTAAACCAAGTTATTTACAATTACAATGGCTGCTTTATTATCACAATGTAATAACATAGGCTTTAGATGATTTAGTCCCAGATCTTGAACAATTCATCTTATCCAAAGCAATTCATATACACCTATGCCATTTCTCTAAACTTAGCTTTCAGCACTCGACCTTGCTATGACTTTCTATTTTTTACTCCTCCAAGTAAACATATCCTTTTCAATATATGTAAAGTACCCAAATGTTGATTTTTGATTAGTTTGATCTCTGGTCCATTCAGCATCTATATAGCTAACAATTTCATAATCCTTATTTCTCCCAAAAAATAAACTTTTGCTCGAAGAAGACTTTAGGTATATTAGCACTTGGTATACTACATCAATATGTTCATTACTCGAAGAATGCATGAATTGACTTACAATACTTACTGCATAAGCAATATCCGACCGAGTATAAAATAAGTAAATTAATCTTCCTACTAGCCTTTAATACTGAGCTTTATCAGTTAGAACTTGATCTTCTTTTATTAATAATCCATGGTTGACTTCTATTAGAATCTCGACTAGCTTGCAACTAAGCATGCCTGTTTCTATCAGTAAATCTATTATATACTTCTATTGGCAAAGAGAAATTCCTTGAGTTAATCTTGCAACTTCAATCCCCAAAAAATACTTCAAGTTTCCTAGATCCTTGAGCTCAAACTCTATTACTAACTTTCTTTATAGGGTTATTATCTCACTTGGATCATTTTCAGTGACTACTATATCATCAATATACACAATAAGAGTAATGACTTTACCCGTCTTTTGTTTGATAAATAGTGTATGGTCAGCATCACTTTGTTTATAACTAAACTTCCTCATAAATGTTGAGAGTGATCTAAACCAAACTTGAGGTGATTGTTGGAGTCCATACAATGCTCTTTTTAGCTTGCATACTTGGTCAATATACCTCGTTTTGGGTGGTGGATCCATATACACTTCTTTATCTCTTGTTCCGTTTAAGAAAGCATTTTTTTACATCAAACTATCGTAGTGGCCAGTCTAGGTTTGTAGCTAATGAAATAAGGACTCAATTGGTGTTCATTTTTTGCTATTAGAGCAAATGTATCTTCATGTCAATTCCATACTTTTGTGTATATCATTTTGCTACCAATTGAGCTTTATATATATTAATCCTTCCATCCAGATTCAGTTTGATAGTGAATATCCACCTACATTTGACCATTTTCTTTCATTCAGGAAGTAAAATAAGTTCCCATGTGGAGTTCTTTTATAATGCTTCCATTTCATCATTCATGGCATTCTTCCAATCCGGATCATCTAGAGCTTTATACACATTACTTATAATAAGTATAGTAGATAATTGATTTACAATATATGCATATGATTTAGATAAATAATTTGTTGATATGAAATTATTGATAGGTTATTTACCTTTGATATTAAGATTTGGATCATATTGTATTTTGGGAATGCCACTATTTATTCTAAAAGTATAATGAGGCTCGATATTTAGAGTTACTAAGGGAAGTGAGTTTACCTCATTGTGCACATCCGGAGTTTCTTCAGCTTCTAATATGGATTGGGAAGATGTTCTCTCTTGATTAGTTTCACATCTAAGCAAGTAACTTGGACTATCCTCAATTATCTATCCAGGTGGGATGTTCAAACTTACTATCTAATCATGTGAGATGTTTAAAATATGAGAGATACTTGGAGTGCTATCTTTGAAGATGTCTTGAACTCTCTCCCCCTGAAGAGAGCACTCGGATTAAGAGAAGTAGGGTGCATTTTCGTTGAACTGAACATCCCAGGTTATATACATCTTCTTAGCATTTGGATCATAACACCAATATCCCTTTTTGAGATCTGTATATCCAATAAAAATACATCGGATAGCTCATGGATCCAACTTAGCAAGTGCTTGATGAACAAATGCTAAGCATCCAAAGATGCAGGGCTTAAGAGTATTAGAGATGGGGTTAGGACAAGCTCTTAAAGTTTTTAAAGGGGAGTTTTAAAATTGAGTACCCTTGATGGAGTTTTATTTATAAGATAGGCAATAGACTAAACAACATGAATAGTTATAAAATGAATAGTCATAAATGGAGCTAAATTTTTATTTTAACTTAGTACATACGAAGTCCAGTGGCTCTTTGCCAACTTGCAAATATCACACTTGAACTTAGAGTCTATGATACTTAAAAATAATTTAGGCTTTGTTTTCTCAAGATAATTAAAAGATAAATGTCTAAGACGATGATACCATAAAATTACTTGTTCTTTGTCTGAGCTTCTTCTAATAACACTATCGACTTGACTAGATTTCTAACTCGAATCCCCATGCAAATTAAGATAATATAACTTTCCACGTTTAACACCAAAGCCAAGAATTTGGTGCATTGCAATGTCCTGAAATAAATAATAGTTAGGCCAAAATTTGACAATACAGTTTAAGATTTTAATGATCTGGCCAACAGATAGTAAATTATAAGAAAGAGATTAAACAACAAGAATAGTATCTAAATTCAAAGAGTTAGAGTTAGATATTGATCTTTCATGGGTAACGGTTGCTATTCCTCCATTAGCAGTCAAAATATTTTGTTGGTTAATGGGCGTATGAAGGTAAAATGGTAGGTAGAGTTTGTCATATAATTAGTAGCACCTGTATCAATAATTCATGTATTATTTTGAGTAAGATTTATCATACCTGATGTATCAAGGTCACCATCTGGTTTTATGACACTCGAGGTGGTAATTGCAGCTTTTTCGAGTTTCTTGCGAGGCTTTCTAGTGAAATCCCACCATTTCAAGTAGTCTACTATCTCATAGCATCGTTCCTTGGAGTTTCCAACTTAACCATAATGAGTACAGGTGTATGTATCGGACTTACTCGGTACTTTCCCTTTAGGCTGTGGTCGAGTCCAAGCATTAACAAGTACTACATTTTTTGATATAACCTTCGACTCTACCATAATTTGTCACTAGTGTTGATCCCTATGCACATATGCATAACTTGACTCAAGATCAAGTGGTGGATCCTTTCGTAATATTTCACTCTGAACATTAATAAAGTCTGAGTCAATTCTGACTATCAAAATGTGCATTCAAAGCTGAGCAATATGCTTGTGGAGTGATACTATTCCATTGACATCCTCCCCCTAAGCACTCGTTCTAGCATCAATTTTTTGAAATATCCCAACTAGCTCATTATAGTAGGTAGGCAATGGCCTACCATTCTGATGAGTAGTAAATGACCTTCTGTTTAACTCAAACAATTGAGTTTCATCAAATCCATCATAGAAGGTTTTAGAGGCAGCATCCTATATCTCCTTTGCTATTTAAAGTCGAATAAATCTCTACATCAATGTTAGATTCATGGAATCAATGAGCCAAATTTTTACTCAATTATTATCAATAAGCCAAGTTTTCAATGCTTTATCTCCTACATGAGGTTTTGAATTTTTTCTAGGAAAAAAGCCATATTTATTTTTGTCTCCAATTCGCATCTCCATGAGTTGCGACCATAAAGGGTAGTTTGTGTCATCAAGTATAATTCCAATAGGGAAGAGAGAATTATGTTGAAGAGTTTAAATGAAGGTTGGTATTTTATGTGATACATTGGATGTGTTGTCAATAGTCATGGTAAATTTCGAAGGATTACAGATTCAAAGGTTTTTGAAGGATTATGAATTCAAAGGATTGAATATGAATTTGATTTCAATACGTATGCTTTAATACCATGTAGAATAAAATTCAGAAGTAAAGAAGAGAGAATTCAAGGGAATTATTTCTCATATATTCATAAGAGAGATTACATCATTTATATATTCATTAAATATTCCTATATATGGAAAACCTAATTATACACACTAATTAGAGACAAAAAAAATTCTTAAATAAAAATAAAAATTTAATTCCTAATACATACAACTAAATCTTTGACTTTTTAAAACCCACTTCAACAATCATATTATATTATAAGCCTTTAGGAGAGTGGGGTAAAGTAGAAATATTTTTTGATGGAATAGAAGAGTGTGGAGAGTGGTGTTTTACTCTTTTAAATTTTAATAATTCAACACATAAGTTTTTAAGAGTGAATGCTAAATTACGAGGAAAAACACTTTTTAAATTTTAAACTTAACAATTTTCAAACTCACCATATATATATATATATATATATATCAGCTATTTATTAATATTATCCAACTGATAAAATTGAATAAACAATTCATTTTTTTGAAAATTTATATTTAATGAAAATTCTAATTCTAAAAACTTCATTCATCCTCAACCAAATTAATTAAAGAAATAAATTCTCAACATTATACTTAAAGATATTAGTGTTTTTAATATAATGTTTAATTTTTTTGGTTACCTTATTCAAGTTTAAATGTATAATTAATTTCATAACAGTCAAAACAAATATATTATCTAATTAACACATCTCATTAGCGAACAAGTTTATCCGATGAAAACTGATTATGGTGATGATTCGCAAAATCCAGAAGATAAAAAAAAAAGTCAAAAAGATTTTCTCATCATATAATAAATTAGTAAACACATATTTCTTCGACGTCATTTAATTATATTGAAAGTACAAAGAATGTGGCTTATAAGTGTTGGGCAATGTCTTTCAAAAACAAAGTGTCGGGAAATGTTGAAAGTGAACTTTACTTAAATCTAATTATTTTATTAGATGATTTGATATGGTAATCTTTTTACCTTTTTTTTTTTTTGTCAATTTGTAAGTTTTATATTAAAAAAAGCATTCAGTATATCATTCAGTATCAATGTATATCAAGAGCCAATTCTCAAAAATATATATATACACACACACATCAAGAGCCACTAGTCTGTTGCTCCATACATATCACCTTGGTCTATAAGAAAATTGTTCCTATTTTACACCTGCTTGTTCTAATTTCAACAGAAGCTCCCTAATTTCCTCTATGACAGCTGCTATTAGATTTAATCTTTTTACATCGAATTTCCTCTATGACAGCTAATATTAGATACCTAATTGAAGGAGTCCATGCCCCTCAACCTATCAAAAACTTCCAACTCCATAACTTATAGTTAATTTTTCTATTTTTTAATCTTAGCCTATATATATATATATATATATATATATATATATATATATATATATATATATATATATATATATATATATATATCCTTTTTCAATTTTTTTTATATCTTCATTCTCTTAATAATTCATTTATTGCTAAATTAGTCGTTATTGGAATACCTATACTACCCTTATGATCTTATTGAGTTGAACTATATTAATTATAATTCAATGGATTTTGAATACTGATGATTTAGATTAAAAAAAATGATATCATTTGTTAATTTAAATAATAAAAAAGATTACTTTTTCAAGTTCAAACATTATATATAAAAAATAACTGCAAGAAGAGTTTTATCTATTATAAAATTTATTTAACACAATGTAAATTAGTAAAAGTTTTTATAGCTACCGAATATTGAAAAAATGATAGAAAAAGAATCAAGGTATTGTTTATTTCATAAAAATAAAGGTGATAATTGGAATTAGAATAAACAATTTTGATTTTCAGTATTTGATTCATTAAAATTTTACATAAAAATGAGAATGAATTTCCCATCAATGGGAATCACCCATTCCCTTGTAGGGTAATGAATGATTTTCCATTCCTATAAAATCAAGTAAAATTAATTATAAATTAGTCAAAATTTTAAATAACTGTTGTATATTATTAATATTTATGAAATATAATTTTTTTTAATTAATGAAATAAAATATATAAATTCATAATAATTATTATTTAATATATTTTTATATAAAAATAAAATTAATTTCAATTCCACTTTTGATTCTCCTTCTTTCCCTTTTCCGGAATATGAGTCAAACAATTCCAAAGATAATACCACTTTGACATGGTATGAAAGACTTAATCAAGATATGTTGTTATCTGCAGTGGATGTGTTTCTTCTGTCGCTTCTTGTCATTTATTTGGAGAGATTAGCCTTTGAGGTTGAAGATTCCATAGCTTGAGGGTTGAAGATGTTGTTGCATTCTGCTTACAGATCAGAATATCATGCATATGTTTTAGCTGGAAATATGACAATCGTTAGTCAAAAATTGGGCCAATAGTGGCACCATCATTAAAGGTCTTTTACATAAATATACCCCAAAAAAAAAAAAAACACTTTCAAAAATGTTGTTAACTTTAAAAGCTTTCAAAATTAACTTTTCTAATTTTTTTTTAAATATAGTTCATTTCCCTTATCATTCTTATTTTTAGGGTTATTTTTTTTCCAATATTTTTTTCCTTTTTATTAATTTTTTCAATTTTTTTACTTTATATTTTTTTTTCAACATTTTATTTCTTTTCTTTTTTTTTCAACAATTTTTTTGCTTTATAATGTTTTCATTTATTTTTTTAATTTTTTTACTCACTATTTTTTTACTGTCTCAATCTATTTTTTTCTCAATATTTTTTTGCTCAATATTTTTTCTACTATCTTCATTTTTTTCTCAACATTTTTTTACTGAACATTTTTTTCTATTTTTATAGTACTATATTTATCACTTTTTCTAATGTCTTCATCTTTTTTTCTCAACTTTTTTTATCTCAACATTTTTTTTATTTTTAAGGTACTATCTTTATTTTATTCTCAATTTTTTCTTTTTTTTTTCTCAATATTTTTTCACTTAACACCTTTTTTTTCTTTCAAATGAATAATTATGAACTAAACATCTTCAATTGTTGTTAAACCAAGCAATAAATATTTTCAAGTGTTGTAATAACAATAAATAAACAAAATTTTCTCCTTTTATATTCTTAAAGAATAAGGATTGAATTTTTTTTACTTTAATTTATTTAGTAAAATGTCTAACAACTTCTTTTTTTAAAAAAAAAATTTGATACTTATTGATCATCTATATGTAACAAGTTTATAATTCTTATGATGTGTTTGTAACATCAATAAAAAATCGAAAATAAAAAATCAACAAATAGAAACAAAAATAAAAATAAAAACAGCAAGTAAAACAAAAAAATTAATAAAATTTTACAGTTGTTGATTGTTGTTGAATTACAATTGTTAATTGTTATTGATTTTTTACCATTTTTAAAATTATTTTTTTATTATTAATGACAAAATTAAGGCCATAAATAAAATTTTTACTTTTATTAGTATTAATGATAAAAATATTAAAAATAATATTTTTTTATATACCTCATAATTTTTATTATTTTTTATTGTTATTTTTTATTTTAATAAATATTAACAAATATAAACAGAGAGAAACAATAGAAACAATTGAAAAGCTAAAACTGAAATAACAAAATCAACAAAAGCAACAAAAAATTGCAGTTGTTGATTTTTGTTGTTGGTTGTTCCTTTTTCAGTTTTTTATCATTAACAATAAAATTAAGACCATTAATATAATTTTTACTTTTATTAGTATTAATAATAAAATAATAATTTATTTGATATATTTCATAATTTTTGTTATTTTTATTGAAAAAATAATTATTGAAGGCTATGGGTAATTTTTACTTTAATTAGTTTAATTTCTAAATTATAAATAATTATGAAAAATAATTATTAAAGACTATGGGTAATTTTTATTTTAACTAGATTAATTTTTATACTCTAAATAATAATAACTTTTAAAATAAAAAATTGTTATTTAGAATATAAAATTAAAATATTTAAAATATACAAATTAAATAAATACATACAATAAACTTAAATTAAATATGCCTCTAAAAATAATAAATAGATAAAAAAATTATAGAAAAAAAATGAAAAAAAAAAACACATATATCGCTAAAGTTAGAAACAATCTTTCAAAAATGTACCACTTTTGGGACAAAACTGAAAACAACAAAAACAAATTTGAAAGATGAAAATGGGCTTGGCTATGAAAGAAAGTAGGAGTGTTGACTTGGTATTTTTGTAATTAATCCATGTAATAGCTTTCAGAGTTGGTGTTAGAGTTGTTCATGGGTTTGGCCCATCTACATATAAGTCAATTGTTATACCATGGACCCCTGTTCATATTGCAATATGGACCGTGAATCTATCACACATGAGATTTAAAAGGGCAAAATAAGTCTTTTTTTTACTTTTTTTTTTAATTTTTTGGTTGCTTTAAGATTTCCTAAAGCAACTGCCAGTAGTGTTTTCTTTGTATTCTTAAAAGAAGGTTCTCAATAAGAATAGAAGGATTGGCATGGAGTAGCTTTTAAAAGGCAACGAGATCAGCAGACAAGGCAAAGCCATGCATGGTAAGGTCACAAGTGCTATATCGGAGTGTAAAGTGAATATGCTTCCTCAGGATTAAGGGTTTGAACATGACTGGATAAGAGAAACCTATGCATGAAGATCTCAGAAGTGAACATATGGGTGAGATTGTAAGCAACTATTAGGATATAGTATATAAATCTAAAACACCAAATAATATAATAGTTAATTTAGCGGAAGACATCGCGTACCTGTTTCATGTTCAATGCAGAGATCTCATCTCTAATATGTAACTATAATAGAAAATAAAATAATTAGTATTAAGAAAAATAAAAAAACTAGATCTTCCTCTCTTATCCTTCTCACACATAGGCGGCTATCATGGGACAAGCCAGAAAATTAATTCACAAGATGAAGAGGGAACCTTAGCCTAATTATATAGAAAATTCTCTAGGTTTATCCCATTACTAACCCTAGTAGGATTAGGCCTACATTTACTATCTTACCATACCAGCCCATTAAGGTGCATATAAGCCCATAACTCAAATATTAACTTTAAACACAAATTGGACTTCCCCACATATTCTCTTAAACTATATTTGTTTAGTTAGTTTTGACAAATCAAAACATCTCACAATTAATGGCAGCCCAAAATATATTAATATTTTTAACATCCTCCCACTTGGGCAACATAAATTGTGAGTTTTCAATAATTTGAAGAAACTTTTATAAAATGACAACAGACTTAACAACAAACATAAAAGTCATCACAAATTTTGAAAAACATATAGTCTGAGGAAAATGCACCTTATAGTAATCTGGTCCATATTAAATTATTTATATTGGATCATGACGGTAATCATGTCTTTTATTGACATAAAGCCATTCCATAGTCACAAATATAAATGACTTAACCGACATGGAGTATGGTATGGAAGTGTAGTAAGAAAATAGCAACCCAAATGTAAATAATATGCTATTTTCATTGACAGTCCTCATAATTTCTCTTTAACATATATGCTTACAAAAGTAAGAGAAATTCACAAGTTTTGAAAAGCTATTTGTTTCCAAAAAAACACAAATAGAAACCTCTGCATAATTGTTTCCTAAACCTAAGTGGAAACACTTATATAATGACTAAAGATCATACTTACCACCACTTGTTTCCAGAAACATAAAAGAAATATTTATAATGATCATTGGTCATTCTTAAGACTAAAACGCAAATATCTTAAGACTTTAATTATAATTTATTGCATGCAAACTCAACATATACATATAATCATAATAAGACAATGATCATCAAATTATGTCATATTCACATATAAATATGCATCATACACACACATCTATAATAATAATAATCAATGCATATTGAAATCTACAAATAATAAACTCCCATGAATCAAGTGAATTAAAATTTGAATAATATCAGTATCTATAAAAGCATTTATGTCATGTATTTATATTGCTATTATGCAATTTAATCTCATAATCTCATCACCGTATAAATTCTCCACAATGATCTTCACAATGAGACATTTAAGTACTAAAAGCTCAAAAGTACTTATTGATCTTTTAAATAAGAATAACACCAAATGTGCCCATAAGTAAAATATGATATGCAAAATTTTAGAACAGACTCTCTTTTATAACTCTACAATTAATACCAAGTGACACATTTAGCAAATGACATAATTATTTTTAAGTGTATATATTTAACACTCCCACAAAAGATAATTTCTCAAACCTCACATGAATGCTTTAAAATATTTTAGATGAAAATATCAATTAACAATTCTCATAAATATTTATCAACGAAATTTTTCTCATAATATATATAATTTGAGTTTACTAAGCGTAAACATTGTCAAAAATACTCAAACATTAAGTTTAATATCAACAAAACTCGAATACTAAAAGTGAAAATATAAAAAAAATCTCCCACTAGTCAAAAAAATATAAATGCACAACTTATATTTTCCTTTAAGATACTCAACTTTGCACTACACTTAATAAAATTTCAATCTTATAAGTGCAAAAAATCTTAAACTCATAAATTTAATATTTGAAAAACATATGAACTTCTCAAATACATTAACACTTAAAATAATATATTTACATATATCAAACAATACTACAAGTTAAAATACACCAACAATCATAAATAATCACCACAAAGATTGTGTGAAAACTTTATTATTATAATCTCCATAATTATGAGAAAACTTTAGTTAACTCTCATACTCCTCAATCACCTATAAAAGATTATTTTAATATTTATCACACAAAATATTAATAAATTAAAAATATTCTATCAACTCAAAACTTGAAAGCACTAGAAAGCTCTTTAAAAACTCATTATAGTTTTACTTCAAGAAAACTTAATTACACATCACACTTATTTATTCTTAAAAGTATGATTAACTATTAAATACAAAATAATACTCAAAATTCATTCACACACTTGCAAATATTTAGCAAATAATCAAATGTTCCAATTCTCACCCTATTTGCAAGAATATTTGCTTCACACATGAAATAAAATTTTAACAAAAATGAGTACTATCTCTCACCCATATCAAATAAAAATAAAAATTAAATAATTTAAATAATTTTTAATAAAATAAATATCAAATTAATTCAATACTACTGATAAAAAGACTATTAAATATATATAATAATTTTACAACAAAAGAATTATTTAAAATTTGCTTTAATAAATAATCTTAAAACTCCCACATAAATAATATACCCATAAAATATATAAAACTAAAACAATTTGAACATAAAAAAAAAAAAAAAAAAATCTCACCCCTTTAATATATTCTTAAATGAAAGGATAAGGATTAATGTTAAGTTTATTAGTATATTTATCTCATTGGTTGTATTCAACTTTATCTTTAGTTTGTTACAACAAACTACACCTCTATTATATATAGCTGCTGTATATGTTAAATTAATATATCAAAACATTATTGCCTTTCATTGCACTTTCATGGTATCAGAGCTTCTAAGAGGTCTAACAACCCAAGCTCATCAACTTTCTTTTCTTTCCTTCCCTCGCCAATTTCTTTTGTTCTTTGTACTCTATTTTTTGCTCCTTAAATAGAGCTAAACAGAGCTCCTACTATGACTGACGAATCCTCTACTTCTCAAGGGCTTACAATCTCGTCTAGCCACCAAAACACATCCATCACAACCCTACCCAAAAGCTAATCATCTCCCCATAAAATTAAACTCTACAAATTACCTTATATGGCAAGCACAATTAATGCCATTATTATATAGCTACGACTTAGCTAACCATATAGATGGATCAACTGCACTAAGCTATGCAACATAAGCAAAGTTACAACCTAAACCAAAAGAGAACGCACCTCTTAGAAACCCAGTAGTAGTTCTAAAATTCCTCTTGCTCCAGCATTGCCTGGTGAACTAAGAGCTGACCTGTCTGCGTTAACTTTCATCCAATCATAGCAGGAGGTTGCTATGAAACAGAGATGATTTTAAGAGTTGATCCTATAATACCCTGAATGTTCAACAAATTAAGAATATGCAAATCATCAGCAATATTATGCATGGAACTTAGTCAAATATAATCAGGTCCTTAATTGATGTCCAAAGAAGGCAAAGAGCAGTGTTCATGTTTAGAGTTATATCCTCAAAAATAGTAGCATTTCTAAATTTCCAAATCATCCAAATGCCATGAATGATAGCTGAACACCACAATACAAAAATTTGAGAACTAAAATGATGCTTCATTGCAACTAATACTAGGTCTAATAATGATTTAGTAATCATAATATTTTTTCCAAAAAGCAAAGAACTAGCTAGCCAAATAGTTAAAGCAAAACAACACTTAGTGAATAAGTGATTTGTATCCTCATAATGTTCTAAGCACAAAGAGCAACGAGAAGGGAAAGTAAACCCTTTTTTGAAAATATTATCACCCATGGGTAGAAAACCCAAAATAGCTCTCCAACAAATAAATGACCTTAAAGGAGAAAGAAATTCTTTCCAAAAGAAAGAATGCCAAAAAGCAAAATAATGAGAAGGGTGCAAATGGTTATACATCTATTTAATAGTGTGAATACCATCATTAGCAACAATCCAAATACACACATCAGATACATCTTGAATAGGAGAAATAATGGTAATGTTAGCAACTATATTAGAGTTTGCAATAAGAAGGAGATGCCATCATTTGGCTACCAAAAAAAGAGAAACTAGATCATATAATAATTTTTGTTCAGAGAGTGGAATATGGAGTTGGTTGGCCATCACGGGAACCACCCATTCATCTTTCCAGAATTTTAAATGACTATGCTGACCATTCAACCAAATGGATTTCGAGCGAAGAGAATTATAGATGGACTTAATAGATGGTTAAACAGAAGAGTGAAAAAAGGATTCCCAAGGAATACCTGAAATATAGAGAAATTATTGCCTTAGCACAGACATTAAAAAGTAATAAGAAGAACTAAGTAATTTCTAGGCAATTTTACTCAGCATGGCTTCTTTAAGGAGCTTTAGATTTTTCATACCACCATCTTTAATAGGAAGGTAGCATTATTTCCAAGGAACTGTAATAAGCTTGTGATCATCAACAGAGCCATACCATAAGAAATTTCTCATGCATTGCTATATATAAGGGATAAGAGCATACGACCACTTATAAATGGCAAAAGAGCATAGAAGGGAGCTAGTGATAATTGTTAGGGTATAGAGCAGTAAAACCAAAGGAAAAATCGCAAAGAATTGATTAAGAAGAAAAGAAACTAGATATTCTGTGAGCTAAAAATTGGATATATTATTCACTAAATTAACTTGCCTTTAAATAGGCATTATATGAAACAAACTAACTTAAAGAAAGCAGAAATCTTTAACACTAAATCAAAGTGTTGTTAGCTAAACAAATAAACCAGAAATTCAAGGAACTAAATGAGAAAAATCAGTAACTTATTTCAACTAACTGTAGACCAGGTCACATGCTGATATTTTGAACCAACCTTCAACACTCCCCCTTTATTCAAAATTGCAAACACCAAGTTGATTTCTGAAATAGACATGCTTCTCAAAAAGAAGGGACTTTATCAAAATATCAGCCACTTGCTCATCTGTACTGCAATACCTTAGCAACAACAGTTTGATTAGAAACCTCCTCTGCATAGGACCTCATTTGATTGACAATTGCAGCTACTCTAGATAGAAAATCATGCACTGATTCTCCACTTCTCATATGTAAGGTTTCAAAATCATGACGAAGTGATTGGAGTTTCACCATGATTACCTTCGAAGAGCCTTGGAACGCTGTTTGCAAAGTTGTCCAAGCTTCTTTAGTTGTAGTTGCTACTATAATTTTGGAGAAAATTGACTCATGAACAACTTATTGAATGAAGAATAATGCTTTGGAGTCCTTCTTATTTTCTCTCAATCTGGTTTCGTTATCTAGGTCAGCATATCCATTTCTACCAAGTCCTATAACTCTTAAGACCTGAATATAGTCTTCATTTTGATACTCCAGAACTCATAGCAATCACCTTTAAATAGAGGTATTGTTGGTTGGGAAATGCTCACAACATTGCCATTTTTTTTAAATGCCCAGTTATGATACCATAATGTTAGGGTAGAGAGCAGTAAAACCAGAGGAAAAATAGCAAAGAACTGATTAAGAAGAAAAGAAACTAGATATTCTGTGAGCTGAAAATTGGATACATTATTCACTGAATTAACTTGCCTTTAAATAGGCATTACATGAAACAAACTAACTTAAAGAAAGTAGAAATCTTTGGCACTAAATCAAAGTGTTGTTAGCTAAAAAAATAAACTAGAAATTCAAGGAACTAAATGAGAAAAATCAGTAACTTATTTCAATTAACTATAGACCAGGTCACATGCTGATATTTTGAATCAACCTTCTGCAATAACAAACTGGATCAAAGTTAAATGACCCGTAAAAGATAAAGCACTACCTTTCCATTTGGAGAATTTATTACAGATTTTGTCAGCAATAGGCTAAAGTCATTTTCTATGTGGAGTAACCATAAGTAATGGAACACTTAAATAGTCGAAAGGAAGAGACCCTTTTCGTATGGCCATGATCTTATGAAGCTTATCAATCTGTTTGCTTGAAATAGAAGAACTACAAAAAATCTCAAATTTTTCCCAATTCACCCTCAAACCATAAAAGCTTACCATAAAATTGAGAAACCTCATTAATAGCTTTGATATTCCAAAGAGTGGCCTTCCCAAATAAAAGGATGTCATCATTATAGAAAAAATAGAATTTCTAGTATGAAGCATAGGCACATTATCTCTTTGCATGACTTTGGAAGAAATCAATCTGCTAAGAAAATCCTTTACAAGACAGAAAAGAAGAAGAGATAAAGGATCTCCTTGTCTAACACCCTTGGAGCAAGCAAAGTATGCATGAGGCTTTCCACTAAAAAGAATATAAAGTCTATATGAGGAGAAAAGATAAAAAATAAAATCCCTGATCTGAAAAGTAAAATCAAGTGCCTCTAACACATAAAGAAGAAAATCTCAATTAATAGTATCAAAAGCTTTACGAATGTCCAATTTCATAGTGATATTACCTCCAAAGCAAGATTTATAAAGAACATTAATGCCATCAGAGGAACAAGTAATGCAATCTAAAATTTGCCTATCTTTTAAAAACCCAAATTGATTGAGAGAAATAATTTGGGTTGTAATATACATCAGGCGATCTGCTAAAATCTTAGTAATAATCTTAAAGTGAAATTACTAAGAAGAATGGGGCGATATTGTTTTATAGCAATAAAATCTTTCACTTTCAGGATTAAAACCATAAGATTGGAGTTAATACCCGTAGTGACCACCCCTGTGTTGAAGAAGCTAAAAACTGTAGTACAAACATCATTATAAACCACATCCTAGAGAGTCTTATAGAAAATACTTATGAAACCATCAGACCCAGGCGTATTGTGAGCATCTATATGAACTACAGTATTCTTAATCTTATCCTTTGAAGGGCAGTGCACAAAAGATAAATTCTCATCATCACTAACTAAAAAAGGAACTACAGATTTTATCACTTGAATGTTAAAGGTAACCGAAGCATCATCCTTGAACAAGGTTTGATAAAAGTTAATAATGTGTCTCTCGACCACCATCATATCATCAATAAGCAAGCCATCAATATTAAAATGATGAATAACCTGGATAGGCTTCCTCCTAACAAAGTGTTGATGGAAAAAGGTAGTATTGTGGTCTCCAGTAATCAACCATTTAATTCTACTTCTTTCCCTATAGAAAATTTTTTGTTGTTTAAAACATTGTTCAAGGATTTTATGAGCAACAAATTCCTGCCTATAAAGATCATCCAAAATACCCTGATTAGCAATCTATGCTTGAATCTCTTGAAGAGAAGAGGAAACCCAAGCAATATTTATATCCAAATGCCTAAAAATTTCTCGATTCCAAATTTTAAGATCTCTTTATAAATGCTTGAGTTTGGCACTAAGGAGCTGCATGGGATGAATACAGTCAATAGGGGAAGACGAAGAAGAAGAGATAAGATTATAAAGGCTTAGATGAGTAATCCATATTGCTTAAAACCAAAATCTAGAGACCATTCCTTCTCCAAGAGAACAACGAAGAAGCAAAGGGGAATGGTTTGATTGATGTTTAGGCAAAATTGTGCAAGAAGCTTCCTTCCAGTATTGAAAGAACTGAAAATTGGCTAAAGCGCTATCCAATTGACATTCAACCTTGTGAACACCAATTCGACCATTGCACCAAGTAAAAGCAGCACCTCGAGAAGGAATCTCAGAGACAAGACAAGCATCAATAAAAGAGCAGAAGTCATTACAGGGACCAAAAGCTGGTGGTCAACTAAATTTCTAATAAGCACCAAGAATAGCATTGAAATTACCAATAGCAAACTAATTTGCATTATTATTTAGAGACAAAGTCCGAAGATCATTCTATAAATCCATTCGATGATTACACCAACCATTACCATAAATAAAAGAAATACGCTGCAAAACCTCTTTTCCCAAGAACCCATATAATGTGTTGAGAATGAACAGTAACAAAAGTTGGAGAAGGCAGACCTCTTTTCCCAAGAACCCATATAGAAAGAATGGGCAATCCATCATGAGCAAGCAAAATCAAGCTCAATCAGTCTTAAAAAGAGTTAGAAATAGCCAAAAAAAAGAACCATAGACCCTAATAAACAAACATAGTCAGGAGAGAATTATTGACAATAGGAAAATAAAAAATGTTAGGTATTGGGATTACCCATGCCATGACAATTCCATGCAAAAGCCTTCATAAGTTTAGTTTTTCAGGTTTTTGGATAGCCTTTTCGAAAGGGCAACTTTATATTTCACGTATTTAGTCTGGGATTTTTTTCATTGCATTATTGTCCATGCTTCCTCTTAATCAACAACATCTGCCCATGACAATTTAGAGGGAACACCATTAGGTAAAGCCATTTGCATTTAGGTATCAAGTTCTTGCCCATGCTTGTCATCTGATTGATTACCTAAAGAATCATCATCACTGTCCCAGAACCATTATCACTACCCCTAGAACCATCATCATTGCCCACATAACCATCATCGTCCTCAAGGTGATTATCATCAACTCCCATAGGCTATAAATTAGTGGCAGCATCAGCTATTGGTGTCGTATGAGTAGCATCAATGTTTGTCATGTCATTTAGTCAAATAGCAACGTCTGAAGATGTCATATTATGTAGTTACACTTCCTGTTCATGAGGAATTATAGCTGCATTAGTGTTAGAGGGGACCATATTAGCTTGTATCTGTTTAAAGGTATTAACAACTGGAGCTGTGTTTGGTGCAACTGATTTTGGCTTCCAAATACATTTAGGGTCATCTTTTATCTCAACTTGTGGATGAGGTGCCTCATTTAAAATAGTCTTTTTACCCAATCGACAATCTTCACATGAGTGGCCAATATTGGAATAAGATTATAAAAAGCAAGGAGGTTTTCATAAACAATGTCGATGAAGAAGCTTTTGCTTATGCGTTATAAAAGAAGGTTCTCTGGTAATGCCTTAGATAAATCAATATCAATCGAAATCCTGAAATAGTGACCAAATTCACCTGTAATAGTTGCATTATCAATCTTCAAAGGGACGCTAATCCCTTTTGCAATGGAGTTTAGAATAGTGGGATGCCAATACTCCCATGGCAATTTGTATAACCTAACCCATGTCTGCGAGTTTGCGGCTTTTTGTGCAGTTGGATTGAAATCAGCTACCCAATGTTGCAATCTCAAAACCCTAGGTTTCAGAGTGATTGTCCCACGACTCCATACTGTATTCTTTTTTATACTCAATCCAAGGAGGACTTGATAGAAACCACGACCAAGGGAGGTCAGTTTCCAATTATTTTGCAAACCCCATATTCCTAATAGCTTGTTCTTCATATCTGCAAGCTTCCATGGATCTTCTCCTTTAGAGAGAATGATACGAGCAATGAGAGCATTATTGCATAGGGCTATCTATTGTTCATAAATACTTTGATTAATCTTGATTGCAGTATAGCTGCCCTTATTGGTGGGATTAAAGTCTTCGAAAACCTTAGGGATGGGAATTATTTTGGAGACAGTCATCGCATATGATGGTTTATCTACGGGTTTAGGAATGGTAGAAGAGAACGTATCCTTATGGCTTGGAAATCCATAAGGGAAGGTCTGTGGTGGCCGAACGGCCACACTGAAGGCCAAAGATTGGATCAAAGAAACCCAAGAGGGTTTTGCATCTCCGAACATCATTGTACATAATCATCTCATTCATCAAAGTGTAAGTTCTTATCTACATGTTCATTAGTATAAAAATTAATATTTCTATTAAATAAAAATAATTAATATTAAATATAAATATAAATATATTAAATATAAACATATAAACTATTTATTTGGACATGAACTATCTATGTAGCTTCTTTGAAAGCATTTCTATATTTGAAAATCTCTAGGTGATGAAACCAAATACATGTGGGCACGATATCAAAGAAGGCATTCTGTGTTGCACCGCTTGATAGAAGCTTCTCCTTCTTTATCCAAAGCATCGATTAGATTGCCATCAGATAATGAATTGGTGCTCTATCCTTAGGAGCGGCAGTTCACCGGTTTTTTAATATTGGATACAAGTATTCTGATAAAAACAAAGCAATACAAAAGCGCATTTTTTCTTAGTTAACACGTGTGAAGGACCCTTAGTGCATATTACAATATGAGTAGGGGTTCATAATATAATTTGCCCATATAAGTACCCAGCTTGTGATAAAATGCTTATAGGATTCTTTATATGAATATACCAAAAACTAAAAAAAATTCAAAAATATCATTGACCAAAAAAACTTTCAAAACTAACTTTTTTAATTTTTTTATTTCAAATATATACCACCTCTTGTCACCCTTATTTTTAGGATTATCTTTTTTTTCCAGCGTTTTTTTCTTTTTATTCATTTTTTTCCAACATGTTTCTCCTTTTTACTAATTTTTTTCCAACTTTTTTTCCCTTTTTGGTTTATACTTTTTTTCTCAACATTTTATTTCTTTTTTCGACATTTTTTTTGTTTTATATTGCCTTCATTTATTTTTTTCGCAATATTTTTTTACTCAACAATTTTTTCTCAAATTTTTTTCTATTGTCTTCCTTTTTTTTGTCAGTGTTTTTTGTACTTTTTTTTTCAATTTTTATGGTACTATATTTATCTTTTTTTTTCTTAACATTTTTGTCTAATGTCTTCATTTTTTTCTCAACTTTTTTTGCTCAACATTTTTTTTTTAATTTTTAAGGTCCTGTCTTTATTTTATTCTCAATATTTTCTTTTTTTTCCTCAATATTTTTTTATCTTAAGATTTTTTTTTCAAATGAATAATTATGAACTAAATATCTTTCAATTGTTGTTAAACCAAGCAATAAATATTTTCAAATGTTGTAACAATAATATATAAATAAAATTTTCTCAATTTATATTCTTAAAGAATAAGGATTTTTTACTTCAATTTGTTTATTAAAATGTCTAATAACTTTTTTTTTAAAAAAACTTATTTGATATTTATTTATCATCAATATGTAACAAGTTTATGATCCTTATAATGTATTTGTAATATCAACAAAAAAAAAAACACTAAAAAAATAAAAAAAAAATCATCACACCGAAACAACAAAAACACTAAAAACAACAATTGAAACAACAAAAATCAACAAAATTTTACAATTGTTGATTGTTGTTGTTTTTTGAATGTGTTTAAATTATTTTTTCATTATTAATGACAAAATTAAGGCCATAAATAAAATTTTTACTTATATTAGTATTAATGATAAAAATAATAATTTTTTTTATACATGTCATAATTGTTATTGTTTTTTATTGTGAATTTTTTATTTTTAACAAAAATTACAAATATAAACAAGGAGAAACAACAAAAACAATTGAAAGTAACAAATGAAATAACAAAATAACAAAAAGTAACAAAAAATTGTAGTTGTTGATTTTTTTTTGTTTGTTGTTTTTTCAATTTTTTTATAAGTAATAATAAAGTCAAGATCATAAATATAATTTTTACTTTTACTAGTATCAATAATAAAAATAATAATTTTTTTGATATATTTGATAATTTTTTTGTTATTTTTATTGAAAGAATAATTATTGAATACTATGGGCTATTTTTACTTTAATTAGTTTAATTTTTAAATTTTAAATAATTATAAAAAAAATAATTATTGAAGACTATGTGTAATTTTTAGTTTAATTAACTTAATTTTTATATTCTAAATAATAGTAAATTTCAAAATTAAAAAACTTGTTATTTAGAATATAAAATTAAATTATTTAAAATATAAGAATAAAGTAAATACATACAATTAAGTTAAATTAAAGATGACTTCAAAAATAATAAATAGATAAAAAAAATTACAGAAAAAAAATGAAAAAAAAAAAAAAAAAGGCGCAAAACACCGATGTTAGAGAATGAAAGAATAGAGTCAAAATGGGACAAAAATGAAAACTGAAAAAATAAATGTGAAAGAAGGAAATGAACCGGCCACAAATGAAAATAGGAGGGTTGACTTAGTACATTTCTGTAAATAATCCATGCTTTTATATGGAAGGAAAGTAAAATTGCACGTCAGCCGGTCAAACCAGAGGCATTTAAGTAAAACTGCATGTAAGCCAGTCAAGCAAGAGGCATTTGGGACTTAGGATTTTCAGGTTTGCATTTTAGCTTCATGATTAACTAGGACTACATATGGATGCACAACATGATCAGTTTTTATCTTTTAAATTTGATAAATTATAATTTTACATATAATTATTGGGACTGGATATCTTATGAAATTAATTTTATATATAATTAACTAGAACAATAAAATGATATACCTATACACAACAAAAATATTTTTTCCTTTCCAAATTATAAAAAATTAATTTGTTGCAATCTTTTTCTTTTATATTATGTTAAAATTAATTGCACATATTAATCACGATAGAATTCCGCACTACACTTCATAATACCTTCAAGCAAACTGATTATCACATAATTATATTTAGAACAAATTATATTTTTTTTCCTCAAAGATTTTACCCAATTAACACTTACTTTCCTCTTATTTAAAGTCAAACTTTTAATTCTCTCAACTTTTATTTTATTAACACTTAAGTACTTATGTTCGGACTAAACCATTTTTTCAGTTAATTGTTGTACAAAAAGATTAAAATGTATATTGTTATTTGCAAACACCCATATTTTGCTCTACTTACATGCATCTATCACTGTACATAATAACCCCAACACTTACTCTATTATCTACTCTTAGTATGGACCCTTTGGCATCTATGTTGGATATTGTTATTTGCAAAGCTGAAGGGTCGAAGCGACAACCGGCTGAGCACTTGGGGATCTCTTATCTTCCACCATGGGTTTTTGGCAATTGGCTCAAAGCCCATCCTTTCTGTTGACGGTTTGTGCCTATGGTGCTAGAGCCACCGACCGCACAATTTGATGATGATAGGTCGGTGGATGAGGAACAGTATTCTACCAAGGTCGATGGATAATGATCCAAGGTCGGCGGATGATGATCACAGGTCGGTGGTTGGCTATCAAGTTGTGGTTAACAATATTCTATACATATATATGTATCACTGTTAATACATATTACTATATTAGTTGCTTGTTAATTTAATAAATGTATACTGCACTAGACATGGAGAAGCAACTTTATTGTTCTTCTACGGCTAGAGTTTGCTCTTCCCTTTTCGGTAGTCTGTAGTGCTTATGTACTTGAATCCATACCGGAATGCTTCTTCATCAATTTCTTTGGTGAGCAGAAATTCAGCAACTGCCGTTTAATCTTCTGCTTGAAGAATCCCTAGTCCAGGTTTAGCTACAGTACCCACAAATGTTTGTACAATCAATTATCTTGCTGGTGCATCCATCGTTGTCCTTTTTAGGTGTCTATTGCTTGATCCTGCTCTTTTCTGCAACCTTGGATGTTTAAATGTACTCAGCAGCCTCAGAGCTTTGTATTAACGCCTTTTGATTAATGAAATTACAATGTTCAAATATATATATATATATATATATATATATATAAACGCCTTTGACTGAGATGTCCCTCTCCCTCCTCTATTCTAGTTATGTGAACGACCTTTAACAACAAGAACTTCTGCTTCAACACTTGTATTTTTTTGCTTTTCTTTCTTTTGCAATTCATAACTATACAAGGCTGCAATTACTTCAATTAGAGACACAATAACCTTCCCATGAAATATAGTAGTTTCAAGATACTCAAACTCATAAAGAAATGATCCCACTAATATTAGAGTCAGATCTTCATCATTAAAAGTCACGTCCATATTCATCAAATTAGTTACCAACTGATTAAAGCTAGTAATATAATCATTCATCGTAATACCTAGAACATAGTTAAAGCGAAACAATCTCTTTTTTATGTAGAGTTTATTCTAACTACTTTTCTTCATGAAATTCTTCTCTAGTGCCTTCTATAATTTACTTATAGAACTTTCTTTAGACAATGCATATTTCTGCTCTCTAGAAAAACATGATTGAATTGTACCACATGTCAATCTATTGATCACCTTCCATTCTTTCTCCTCAACATCATCCGGTTTCTCTACTTCAATAGCAATGTCCATATCTTACTAAAAGAGGACATCTAGAACCTCACTTTTCTACATACTGAAATGACCAGTGCTATAAAAAATCTCTACTGCAAATCTAGCATTTTATCACAGCATTTCTTGCCAAAATTGAAGATGAAGAATTTATTGACGTTGATGTGGATAATTTTGTGATGTCTGCTATTTCTGCTATAAATTCTATTTAATAGTTGTCGATGCGGAATGTCAATTAGCCTAAAGATATTTTTTTTGATGTGGAAAATCAGTTTAAGTCATAATCACAGAACATACTAAAATAAACCAAGAGCTCTGATACCAATTGTTATGAAATTTGAGTTAGTTTCCACCAATAATAGCAAATTCACCTTGAGAACTATTGCACATATGACTAGAGTGAAAATTATTATACTAAAAATCACCCCAAGGTATATTCCTAGGAAAGAGTGGTGAGATCACAATGGTCCCACTTAAAAATCACACTTCTTAAATAGAATTTTACCAAGATAAGTAATTTTAATAGCACAATAATTAACAATAACTATATCTGATAATAGTTATTAAATAGACATAAAAATAATATCAAAATTTAACGAGGTTCGGCCAAATATACTTAAATCCTTGGACACTACCAAAACAATATTTATTACAAAAGAGAGAAATAATACATATAGCCTAAATATTGGAGAAAGCTAATATTTTGTGGGATGGGTTTTTAATAAAAAAGGGAAGTTCTTTTATAACCAAAGAATTTACCTATTCCTTTAAAAATCCCGACGTGGATTGCCAAAAACAACATAAACTATTTAATGATGGTTTACAAATAACAAGAATGAATTACTATCCTCCATGCCCTGAACCAGAGAAGGCCATTAGACTCACACCTCATTCTGATAGTATTGCTTTAACCATTCTGTTTCAGCTTAATAAAATTGAAGGACTGCAAATTCAAAAGGAGGGGAGATGGATATCGATTAAACCACTTCTAAATGCTTTGGTTGTCAATATTAGAGACATCATAGAGGTAATGTTTTTAATTAGCCTTTTATACATAGTAAGCTAATATACTTAAGGCTCATGTCTCTACAATTCTATGTAGATATTTAGCAATGGCGTGTACGAGAGCATTGAGCATAGGACAATGGTGAATTCAACAAAAGAGGCGCTCTCTATTACAACATTCCATTCTCTTAAGCCAATCTATTGTAGGCCTAACAGCTAGCCTCATTGGCCCTCATAATCCACCAATCTTTGGGCAAAAACTACTAGAGCAGTACTTCAATGAGTTTCTTTCTCAAAAATTGAATGCAAATGCAATCTTGAATCCATGAGAATAAAAAGGAAAGAAACATAAAACATCATCTGACTGTAAACTGAAACTTGAATTTTACCTATTAGAATGTAATAAAAATAATAAATGAATCTTGAGTGTTATCTATTTGAGTACAAAAAAAAAAAAAAAAAAGACAAATCATTGGCCAAGATGGGCATTGAGTATATAATTCCTAAAAATGCAGAAAAACTCCTACTGCATAGAGAATTCGGAACTGAATTTTAGCTAACAACAAATTAGTAATTAATTAGTTAAAAAAATTTACCTTTTTTTCCTCTCTTTTCTCTTAATTCTTGATTGTCATTATAACTTTCATTTTGGCCACCCCTAATCATCTTTTTATTAGCAGTAGTCCCTTTTATTTTTATTTTATTTGCTTTATTTTATTTTTTTTTACATTGAATAAATACAAATCTATGCTTTTCTATTTGTATTTTTGCAATCGGACTCATTCAAAGATTGAGGAATAACACTTAGAAATTTTATTATTTCATTAAGATTTTATTTTGATATTTTCTAGTTGTACTGTTATTTCTATTACTGTTTCATTAAGATATACTTTTAATCTTTAATGAATGAAAAAATTATTTTTTCCTAAAAAAAAATAATTTTAAGTTACTAAACATAACAAAATTTATCATTTTTATTTCTCCTTTTCCTCCCCTTTAAAAAACCATTTGTGTCAATGAAAGTATGAAACTTGAAACTCGAAACTTGAATTTTTTTTTTTTTTGAGTGCAAATGCAATAAAAAAAATTAAGGTCTTTAGCCAAGATGGGCATTGAGTATATAATTCCTGAAAAATGGAGAGACACTCCATCTGCATAGGGAATGCTGAATTGGATTTTAGCTTCATGACAATATCTATATATATAATAATCTTATTTAATAGACTTGTTTATTTAATATTCATGAGTCCAAGAATTCTACAGGCTCAGTAAATACATATCTTGTAATACTTAACATCTTGAAGAGCACAAGTCTTTATTTTTGTCAGAATTTATATTTGTTATCTTAGTAGAAACTCATTTATTTCATCAAACTTCCTTAAAAGGTTAAAAGAAACCTAAAAGAAATCTTGCTTTAGCCTTTAAGCCATAAAGAAAGTCTGTTAATGGAGAAATCAGTAGAAAGTAGTTAACTCTGGAAAATATATTATAGTACCTAGCATTCAATAGCTTGCTAAAGAGTCTCTTATCAACATCCCACCTCGGTATGCAAGACTAGTTCAGGATTCTAATAATCTCTAATGATGAGTTGTCATATCCGTCAATTCCTCCATTAAAGTTGAAAGATTAAATGTTGGAGATTCCATAGATTTAGAGTATGAGAGGATTTACTCAGCTCATGGAGAATTGGGTTTATTTCAGGAGTGTAACTTTGCTATAATCATTAAAAAACAGTTTCTGGGGGCTAAGATAGGCATGGATATGTATTAATGCCCCAGGAAGAACTATTAAAGACCAAAACACAGTCAAAGTGAAAACAACTCTTCTTTCACTTGGAGCAAATAAGTTACTGTAGACATTAGTAAATAA
Organism: Mallotus nudiflorus; assembly: GCA_947683625.1. Lineage (NCBI taxonomy): Eukaryota > Viridiplantae > Streptophyta > Magnoliopsida > Malpighiales > Euphorbiaceae > Mallotus > Mallotus nudiflorus. The sequence continues at coordinate 1,176,894 of CANTUR010000096.1, read as the reverse complement.
GTGTTATAGAGTATTGGAATACGAAGAGAGAACAAGAGTTGCATGTGCAAAGCTAATATGACAGCGGAAAATTATCACAATGTTCTAAACAAAAAGAAAAGAAAAATAATAATAATAATAATAAAATAACTGCAATTCTTTCATAACTCTTCATAGAGCTTCTCGGTCAAATTCTTCATATATATATATATATATATACACTTGTCGTTTTATATGGCATTTGAAATTTTAATATTTTAAGTTTGTATTTAACTTCAAGATTAGCTAGGACCATGAGTGACGTAGCGAAAGCCTAAAATAAAAGGGATAAATGTTGCAAGCTATTGAATCGCACACGATTGACCGTCTAGCAACCTTCTATAACCTATTGATTTGTGCATAAATACCAAGAAATAGGCATTCAAGAATTCATTGATTCACAAGAATACTAAATTTGGGAAAATAATAATTTTGAATAATCAATTCAACTAAAACTCCCTTACATAGCCCTAAGACTTACATATTTATAGGGTGTCATAAATCTACCAACCCTAACCCTAATTTTAATTAGAAAATAAAATAAAGACAATTCTAATTAAGGTAAGAAATTAAATCTCTAATAATATAGGAAAGTCAAATTCTAAGAATAATAATAATAATAATAATAATAATAATAATAATAAATTATATATGTTGTCCATTATTCTGCAAACTCATTAAAAAGCTTATTGCTCTGCATCATTCCCTTTAGGGTAGAGAAAATCCATCCTCAAATTTCACCCAAATATTGTGAAACAAATTTGCTCACAAATGCATAGAACATCATAGATCCACCATCACCATCAACTTCTAATTCCTTCAAAGTAGAAATTAAAGGAACACAAGAGTCAAGAATTTCATCAATGCCAATAAAATCAATATATTCAACACGCTTGACTAACTTTGGCATATTATATTCATGTCTAGGATGATCCTCCATCTCAATCCCTAAATCCTCAGAAGTCTGATACCTTTCAACTAAGTCAATTGTTGTATCACCACCTTCTAACAATTCATTAAATTCTTCATCACCCTCATCTTTTTTAGCAAACATTGGCTCATCTCCAATAATTGCATCTTCATCCTCACCATAATCAATATCATAAAATAAGGTATCTTTATAATACTCTTCTTCTTCCATTTCATCACTAACCTCTCCATCAGAATTACCCATAAAATTATTGTTGTTTCGTGGGGCTGGACTATTTCTATTTTAATTGGCCAAAAGAGCAGCCATTCTTTCAGTTATCTGTTCCATCATCTACTAAAATTCCTTCATCGTATGTTCAACTCGCTCAAATTGCTACTCGATCTATTGATCCATCTCACGCTTATAAACTTCTTCAACAAGTTGTTGTCTCTTACATGCCATTTTTTTTTATAATACTAGGAGTGAACGCCACTCTGATACCAACCGACGTAGCGAAAGCCTAGAGTAAAAGGGATAAACATAGTAAGTTGTTGAATCATGCACGATTGACCATCTAGCAACCTTCTACAACCTATTGATTTGCCCAAAAATACCATGAAATAGGCATCCAAGAATTCATTGATTCACAAGAATAGCAAATTCAGGAAAATAATAATTCTGAATAATCAATTCAATAAAAACTCCCTGTAGACAGTGGGGTTTAGCACGCGTCCAAGATTTTAGCAACCGTGACACTGTTTGAGCTCAGGGCTCTAAAGAACACACTAACCATTGTCATAAAGACATGGCATGGAGATTAGGAGTCACCACCCAGGGTAATAACTGGGACAAATCGAAAAGGTGGTACTCGATCCCCTAAAAGAAAGCTAGCACCACAACCAGGAGATTCTGGATACGGAAAACCAACTTCTTTAAGTGTTGTGTTCATTTAGAATTACTTTATGAATTACTATTTTATTCTTTATTTACATGCAATTTCATATAAACCCTAAAACAATCAACTCCAAGGCAAACTAGTCATGAAATATACAAGTAAATAATGCATCACATAATCCCTAAGTTAGTCTAATCTACATGGATGTTAAATAAATGAGCTAAATCTACATGTTTTAAATTATAAGTGAACCTAAAGACCTAACTCCTTTTGATTTTAATTAAATGAACCTAAGTCTACTAATTTTAATTTTAAATATGAGATTAAATCCACAAATTATAAAAAAAAAAAAGTTTAAATTAAGTGGGCTAAGTCTAAATTGATTAAATTAAATTAGGTGAACCTATGTCTAATTAACTAAATGGGACTAAGGATATTTCTAATCTAAAATCTAATTAATTATGGACCTAAAAATATATTTTAATTAATTAAACCTATTTAATTATTAAGTGAGATGAGCTAAAAGATTTACCTAAACTTAAATAAATAAATCAAAGCCTAAAATGGGCTTAAGGCCCAAAACACATAAAAATAATAAATAAACCCAAAAACAAATAAAAACATAAACAAAATTAAACAAAATCAAACAAATAATTAAATTAATCTCTTACTAAAACCCTAATTTTATTATCAAGCAACCTAAATTAATCTACTTCCTCCATTGATTTTAAATAATTACCTAATTGAAAACCTAATTTTACTAACCAATTTAATCAAAATAAACAAACAACCATACTTGTAATTTTACTATTCCTACTATTAGGGTTATTATAATAAATAATAATAATAATAATAATAATAATAATAATAATAATAATAATAATAATAATAAATACACCCAATAAAAATGAATAAAATAAAGCAATAAATAAATAAAAATAAACTCTAAAAACTATGTCTCTACAAGGTTTTATCCATGGTTTTCCATGGATTTCTCATGAATTCATTCTTTCAAATATGATCGCCATGCATTTTCCTCCATAATCACCACAAAAATAAAATAAAATTATGATTAATGAATAAATTATAATAATAACTCAAAAAAATAATTAATAATATAAATAAATAAATATATAAGAAGAGGATGATAATGCTTATGAATGATTTGGGGCACTCCTCAGATAATTCACCATTCTTTGTAAGTCTTCAAATCTTGCTCTTCAAAAATTCTCCAAGGATCTTGAATTATTTGATGAATTAAAAGAAATTTTTGTAGAAAATAACTTTAAAAAAATTAAAAAACCCTTTTCAAAATGCGTTTCTCTTTTTCTTTCTTCTTCTCCTGCCTCTCTCTTCTTCTTTTTCTTTTTTTTCCAATCCACCCTCTTTTTTTTCCTCTCCATCGTTCCTTATATACTGAAATTAGGAAGTCTAGCCCCAATCCTAATGTGATTCTAATTCTTAAAGTATAAGATTAATACTTAAAATTATATTTAGGGATTTTAAACCAATTAGGATTGAGTTAATTAGGAATTTTAAACCAATTAGAACTGAATTAAAAATAGGAAAATGAAGACGAAAGAATTCAATTTCGATCGAGATTGTGTAATTTCGATCGAAATTACACAATCTCGATAAGAATTGGTGTAATTTCTATCAGAATTACATAATTCCGATAGGTATTTTTTCCTTTTTTTAACATTTAATTACAAAAAGACCCCTGAAAGAATTTAAATTTTATAATTAGGTCCTAAAAAACCTTGCAATTTAGTCCCTAAAAATATTAAATCCTTCCTTTAAAAGCTGCATTTAAACCCCTAGATTTTTAAAGATTAAGTATCAAAGACGTGTTCATCACTAGAGTCCTTTGCTGCATCCATAACACATCATCCCGAAATTGGGTGTCTACAGTTGCCCCCCTTTATCACTGTTTACTTGAAAAATTACGACAAAGTAAAATAGCACCCAATTTCTAAATTGAAAGTTAGGATACTTACCTGCAGTCCTTAAAGCTTCTGCTTGTGAATTTGTTATACTTGGACGTACAACATTTTAAATGACATATCATACTCGGTCGTATGATATTGATTATACTCGGTCGTATAACCTTAAGTGAATGAAACACACTATACTCGGACGTACAATGTTTAACTATACTCGGACGTATAGCATTGAATTGAAAAATTACATCATACTCGATCATATGATGCTAATTATACTTAGTCGCATAATCGATTGAGGATACATTGCACTCAGTCATACAATGTCGACTACACTTGGTCGTATAGTCTGATTTGAAAAGAAACATCACACTCGGTCGTATGATGCCAATTATACTCAGTCGTATAATCGATTGAAGATACATTGTACTCGATTGTACAATGTCGACTACAGTCAGTTGTATAGTTTGGTTTGAAAAGAGACATCATACTCGATCATATAATGCTGATTATACTCGGTCATATAATCGATTAAAGATACATTATACTCAGTCGTACAATATTGACTACACTCAGTCGTATAGTCTGATTTGAAAAAAGGCATCACACTCGGTTGTATGATGCTAATTATACTCGATCGTATAATCGATTGAAGATACATTATACTCGATCATACAATGCTGACTACACTCGGTCATACAATTTGATTTGAAAAGAGAACATCACATTTGGTTGTATGATGCCGATTATACTCGGTCGTATAATCGATTAAAGATACATTGTACTCAATCGTACAATGCTGACTACACTTGGTCGTATAGTCTGATTTGAAAAGAGGCATCACACTCGATCATATGATGTTGATTATACTCAATCATATAATCGATTGAAGATACATTGCACTCGGTTGTATAATGACGACTACACTCGGTCGTATAGTTTATTTTGAAAAGAAACATCACACTCAATTGTATGATGCTGATTGATTATGTGATTATGCTATAATCCATAATTGCTCATAATTAGCTGCAACCCTTCCATTGCTTACTTTTGATGCTACAGTCCATAACTGCTCACGCGATTAGTTACAACCCTTTCATTGCTCACTGATGATGCAGTCCAAAACTACTCGCGATTAGCTACAACCCTTTCGTTTCTCACTAATGATGCTATAATCTATAATTGCTCGCAATTAGTTGCAACCCTTTCATTGCTCACTGATGATACTATAGTCCAAAATTACTCACGATTAGCTATAACCCTTTCATTACTTACTGATGATGCTGCAGTCCAAACCGATTGCGATTAGCTACAACCCTTTCATTGCTCACTGATGATGCTGCAATCCAAAACTGTTTGCGATTAGCTGCAACCCTTTTGTTGCTCACTAATGATGTTGCAGTCTAAAATTGCTCGCGATTAGCTGCAACCCTTTCATTGCTCACTGATGATACTGCAGTCCAAAACTGCACGCGATTAGCTACAACCCTTTCGTTGCTCACTGATGATGCTGCAATCCATAATTGCTCGTGATTATCTATAACCCTTTTGTTGCTCACTTTTGATGATGCTATAGTCCATAACTATTCGTTGATTTTTATCTTTAGTTATTTGAGTCAAATGCTTTGGATTCTTTATGCTGACTAATTAGCACTTTTGTTGACTGACTTTGAATTTTGTTGTGTTGATTGACTTTGCAAGTTGAGTATACCCCCTTCTGGATTTGAAATTCCTACAGAATTATTAAAGTTAGTTTTAACAAGATGAATGTACAAAAGTACACTATTATTTTGAAAATTTATAAGAAAATTCATCACTTTGCACAAGATAACATGTACTTAACCAATCTCCTTAATTTTGATCCTCTTGACTATCATTTATTTACCATTCGCAAAGGGCAAAGGCATCGTTAACCATTTTATGCTGAGAGCATATTTTTTATCAATTGAAGAGCTTACTTCCACACCTAATTTTAGGGAGAATTTGATAAACAAAACTTATGAAAAATGAGCATAAAAAGATCAAATTCTGACTATCAAAATAGCCTTTGAGTTAGTTTTATGCTTTCCTTCCTAATCTGAGTATTCCCCTACCTTTCTCATATTACTCAGCATGGATACCATTGAAAAGGTCCTTTGGATACTCATACTCATATAGAGCATTGGAGTAAATAGAGCAATTTTTGGCATGGTCCTCTTTTAGTATTCCCCTGCCTTTCTTGTATTACTCAGCATGGATACTGCAAGAGGTTTTCTGTTGATACTCTTACTCATTTCTGAGCATTAGAGTAAATTATGTTTGCTCTTTTTCCTATTCTCCTTTTAAAGGCTTTGGGCTACATTTGTATTTTTGCCATTCCATTAATGTCATAGTAGAGGGCTTCATTCCCTTTTATTGACATCTCCTGCAAAAAGGTTCAAGGGTTAAAGATATTATGATCAAATAATTTTTTTCAGAGTGCATTCATTTTAAGTTTTAAGTGCATTCTTCCCTTTTTAGGGTCGAGCGCATGTATCGCTAACCTGTTGGACCTTCTCGTTACCATATTCCACACCCTACAATGGTATAACTGTTGTGGAGAGATATTCCAAATAATGCTCTCGATGAGACTATGGAGATGGATACTGAGTTTGAGGAGCTTGAAAGTCTTATCCAGCCTCTTGAGATCACCAGGATGATGCTTCTTGGTAATGTCACTCCTTTTATTTTCATTCCTTCATATGCTTTACCTGTGAATACTTTGACTACTTTCCTACACTTTTACAACACTAATCTTGAATGTTAGTAGCAAAGTGTTTGGACAATCTTAATTAGGCTCAAAGACTATACAAAGAAAGTATTTCATAACAAATGTATGTACGTGTATACATGTTATGCATAACATGCATGATCCTAATAGGTCTTTGGAGCAAAGCTATGTTCGCAGCTTAGAGTGTAAGAACGAGGTGCCTCATCAATAGTTTGTAGTTTTTAGTAGTTGATGCTTTATTGTTGGTACTTCTGATGTTTGAGCTTCTGATATAGTCTATCAAACAAATAACCAGGCCAGCGAGTGAGGTCTATGGCTTTACACTGGAGCTCATGATTGACCGATGCACTATTGAACTTTCTTTTTGTTATTGCTTCTCCTGTATGATAACTATTATACATGTATGCTTGTAGTATACTCCTTTCTGCCTTGAGATCATTTTTACTAACTTTGAAGTTCTACTATTGTATTTACCATTTTGCCTCTAACTTGTCCTAGAGCTACATTTTGCCCCTAGCTTCATTTTGAATTCATCCTAGCAATCACTTTCTTTATGTGCATAAGAGACTCGGTTCGTTCACTGTTATTGTTGATCCTTTAACTTATTAACCCTATTAGTTGCAATCTCATGCATTGGAGATATAGAGGAATGGGCAAACTGACCGAAGTGAGTTCTTAATGATGAAATCAACTGGAGTTGCACTTTGAAGAACTCTTGAGTAGAATATGAAGCTCGATATTAATGCAATGATTGATGATAGCTATAGGACAAGACTTGCAATGCAAGTTATTGAGCCATTTGAATTCTCAAGGTATAAGGGGACCCTAGGCTTATAAGGAAAATTACAAAGGAAACATAACTAAAATAGTGATCTCATAGCTCTGATTTTAGCTTTCATTATGTAATGTCTTTCCATTTAGATACTTATGCAATATGATAAAGACGAATATGCAATATTTGACAAAAATCTCTAATTTAATTTTACTCATTCATTAGGGCAAAAATGAGAACATTCATTACATCATATAATACAACTCCTATAATCAATTAATCCTGAATTTTTCTCTCTAATTTTTTACCTTACTGTTCTTTTTCTTTTTCTCTCTCTTATTTTTCTTCTCTTTTTTATCATTCTTCTTATTTGTCCTCAGATCTTGCTCTCTTTAGAAGTTATGTCATGTGATATAAGACTATTCTTTAAGTTTACATTTATGCCCATACTGAATGAATCTACTTGAATTAAATTTTTGTCAAACATGTAGATGCAATCAATATCACAATGCGTAGTACCATCAAGATGCATATTACATAAGTGAGCATAATCAGAATTTATATCATCGATCACTAAAACAAAATAGAAACTAAAATTTTATTCAAAGAAGACAATGAGAAATTTTATTTCCTATTCTAGATGCTAGGAATGTTGAGTCTCATAGTGGTTGTCCTTTAGGTGGTTGACATAATAATTATTCTTGCATCTGTTTGTTAATTGTCTCTATAACTTCATCTTCCTATACCTCAAATGTGTATTTTTCTTTTTTGCTTAGTAGCTTCTCATTATCAAACTCATCCTCTCATTCTGTAGGCACAATTGACTTAAAGGGTATGTCAAAAAAAAGAGGTTTAGTATAAAACACCTTATAGTCGAACTTTTCTGAAGGTTGACCCAATAAGTTTTATGTTGTTTTTAGTGGCTGCTCGAGAATTTCAGGCTCTTCTTTTATCGGCTTATCATGAAACTCATCTTCCTAACTTGAAGGCTAAATTGATTCAATAAGGATATCAACAGAGGGTGGTTTTGAGTAGAATACTTTATAATCAAACCTGCCTGAGGGTTGGCCTAGTAAATCTTCAACTCACTCCATATCTTTAGGGGCATCAGGAGATTTCTCATTAGTTTTAAGGTTTAGGTCCTTAAAGGAGTTTAGCACTTCTTTCTCGCTTACTCCTGAGTTGATCATTATAGTTGTTGGAGATGGCATGTTTCAGTAGTTTAGGAAATGATTGCTTTTAGTGTTTGGGTTTTCAGGATCTGTGATTTTTCTAGAGTCTATGAGGTTTTAGATTTCATGTTTGAGGTGGATGCAGTTATCTGTAGAGTATTGGAGGTTTTGGTGGAATTTACAATGTTTATTTGGGTTATAGCCTGGGATATTTGGATTTGGTGTTGGAGTAGGTAAAGGTTAAAGTAAGCCCTTTTCCATTAGGCACTCTAGGACTTTTGACAAAGCTTGTTTAAAATTTGAGAACCTCCTTGGTTATTGAATGGCATGGACTCTTATAACCAGGCTAGTGCTTCCTTGTTGTATGCCCCCAGTTAGGTAGCTTCTTACTCCGGTGTTCCCAGTAGCCTTCTTTTTCTCATTTTCAATCTCTTCAACCTATAACCCATCATTATAAAGGTCTACGAATGTCTTAGGATTCATCATTTACAACCTCTCCACTAGGTTAGGTGACATATTTTGAACTATCATCATAACACGATCCTTCTCTACCAATTTATTCTTCATCATTCCCGCCTTATTCATGAACCTAGTTAGAAAATTTGAAAATGATTCATTAGGCTTCTGCTTGGTTAGTTCTAGATCTCTTATGGACACTTCAAGCCTAGTGTTATAGTAATATTGCTTTAGAAAAGCAGTGCACAACTCCCTCCAATCTACTCGGATAGGCTTCTCTAACCCATGATACCAATTAACAACCATACCCTCTAAGGATAGTACAAATAGCTTAGTAACCACAGACAAAGGAGCCTTAGTAGTACTCATAGTAGTTGTGTATTGACTAAGATGAATCCTCATGTCCCCAGTACCATCGAATTTTTATAGTTGTGGCATCTTGAATTTGTCAGGTAGCCTGTCTTCCTCAAATTACATCACATCATCAAAGTTAAACAGGTAACCTAGGCCTTGTCCCCTCATAAACTCCTCTATTTTAAACATCTTCTGATTTAATGCCTTCATCTGTCTGGATTCTAGCTCTTGAACTTGCTCAAGTGATTCTTTTTTCACTTTTTCAATTATATAACTCTTAACATCATCCAGCTTCATTTCCCCAGTATTTTCATTGTTAACAGGTAGTAGACCCATAGCAAGTGGGTTGGCTACAGCAAGTGGTGTAGCAGTGGCAAGTGGATTGGCCGCGACGGGTGGTATAGCAACAATAGGTGGTGGCATTAGTCCCGCTAGAGCTTGTCTTAACTCATCTTGCATCATTGCTCTCATATCATCCATCAGTGCTCCTTTGACATCTTCTAGGGTCTAGTTTCCTCCCTCTTATTGTTCCATTCTTTCAGTTTGTTTAGGTTGCGAAGCTTCTAAATAGAGCGGATTAATGGGGCTCTTTTCCAGTCTGCTAAGGATCTCTTTAGTGATCGATTGGGGGCTTGAATCAGTTCTCACCAGTCTACCACCTTTTTTACTCCAAACACAAGAAGACCTGGATGAATTTATAATGGTTGCAAGACAAATTATTAGTATGATGCATGAGATGCATGTATGCATGATGCAATGCTATGCAATAACTAACAAGTAATGAGTTAGGTATACATACATCCTTCTAACCTTATTTCTCCTGCACATGTATTCAATGGCGAGTCTTTTTCCCTAGGATTTTTTGTCTCGGTCTTAATATCAATAGGGGATATCAAGGACCGACGTGCATGCCAAATATCTCAAAGCAGTAGAAGCACAGAAATAACATTTCTAGGTGTAAAAGATTAGCCCAATCTTTATTAACCTAAACGGGCTTCTAAAGTATGAGCTTGGGCCTTTATAGATAGAAATACCTCATGGAAACATTCACAAGAAATTTGGGTAGATCCTAGGGGAAATAACTAAGCCATGATATGTGGTTAGGATTCGGTAAAAAGGTTAAGGTTCCTTTAGCAAGATGCCCTCCTTTAGGACTTGAGTTACAGGCCAAGGTCATAGGGGCCCGACATCCTTTGCAAAATCAAGAGAAGACTACCCCCCCTTAAGGACTTGGGTTACAGGCTCTAATCAGATAAGCCCAATAATCTCTCTTGGACCGAGTTAAGGCTAAGAGTAATGGTTAGCCAATCTACAACCCCATGAAGCTAGTGGAATCATAAACCAATGTCATCGGTTAATAGGGACGTGCAGAATGAATGTAAGAATAAAATAATAATTAATAAAATAATTCTAAAGAGCACAAATAGAATCAGTATCTCTTATCCCAAGTGGAGTTGCCACTGTAGACAGTGGGGTTTAGCGCATGTCAAAGATTTTAGCAACCGCGACACTGTTTGAGCTCAGGGCTCTAAAGAACACACTAACCATTGTCACAAAGACATGGCATGGAGATTAGGAGTCGCCACCCAAGGTAATAATCCCTTAAAAGAAAGCTAGCAACATAACCAGGAGATTTTGGATATGGAATACCAACTTCTTTCAGTATTGTATTCATTTAGAATTATTTTATGAATTACTATTTTATTCTTTATTTACATGAAATTTCATATAAACTCTAAAACAATCAACTCCAAGGCAAACTAGTCATGAAATATACAAGTAAATAATGCATCACATAATCCCTAAGTTAGTCTAATCTACATGGATTTTAAATAAATGAGCTAAATCTACATGTTTTAAATTATAAGTGAACCTAAAGACCTAATTCCTTTTGATTTTAATTAAATGAACCTAAGTCTACTAATTTTAATTCTAAATATGAGCTTAAATCTACAAATTAAAAAAAAAAAGCTTAAATTAAGTGGGCTAAGTCTAAATTGACTAAATTGAATTAGGTGAGCCTATGTCTAATTAACTAAATGGGACTAAGGATATTTCTAATCTAAAATCTAATTAATTATGGACCTAAAAATATATTTTAATTAATTAAACCTATTTAATTATTAAGTGAGATGAGCTAAAAGAATTACCTAAACTTAAATAAATAAATCAAAGCCTAAAATGGGTTTAAGGCCCAAAACACATAAAAATAATAAATAAACCTAAAAACAAATAAAAACATAAAAAAGAATTAAACAAAGCCAAACAAATAATTAAATTAATCCCTTACTAAAACCCTAATTTTATTATCAAGCAACCTAAATTAATCTACTTCCTTCATTGATTTTAAATAATTACCTAATTGAAAACCTAATTTTACTAACCAATTTAATCAAAATAAACAAACAACCATACATGTAATTTTACTATTCCCACTATTGGGGTTATTATAATAAATAATAAAAAAATAATAAATACACCCAATAAAAATGAATAAAATAAAGCAATAAATAAATAAAAATAAACTCTAGAAACTATGTATCTACAAGGTTTTATCCATGGTTTTCCATGGACTTCTCATGAATTAATCCTTCCAAATATGATCGTCATGCGTTTTCCTCCATAATCACCACAAAAAAATAAAATAAAATTATGATTAATGAATAAATTATAATAATAACTCAAAAAAAATAATTAATAATATAAATAAATAATAAGAGGATGATGATGCTTATAAATGATTTAAGGCACTCCTCAGATTTGTAATTCATCATTCTTTATAAGTCTTTGAATCTTACTCTTCAAAAATTCTCCAAGGATCTTGAATTATTTGATGAATCAAAAGGAATTTTTGTTGAAAATAACTCAAAAAAAAAAAAGAATTAAAAAACCCTTTTCAAAACGCGTTTCTCTTTTTCTTTCTTCTTCTCCCGCCTCTCTCTTCTTTTTTTTCTTTTTTTCCAATCCACCCTCTTTTTTTTTCCTCTCCACCGTTCCTTATATAGTGGAATTAGGAAGCCTAGCCCTAATCCTAATGTGATTCTAGTTCCTAAAGTATAAGATTAATACTTAAAATTATATTTAGGAATTTTAAACTAGTTAGGATTAAGTTAATTAGGAATTTTAAACCAATTAGAACTGAATTAAAAATAGAAAAACAGAGACGGAAGAATTCAATTCTGATTGGGATTATGTAATTTCGATCGGAATTACACAATCCAGATTGGAATTGGTGTAATTCCAATCGGAATTATATAATTCTGATAGGTTTTTTTTTCCTTTTTTAACATTTAAATATGAAAAGACCCCTGAAAGAATTTAAATTTTACAATTAGGTCATAAAAAAACCTTGCAATTTAGTCCCTGAAAATATTAAATCCTTCCTTTAAAAGCTGCCTTTAAACCTTTAGAATTTTTAAAGATTATGTATCGAAGACATTTTCATCACTAGAGTCATTTGCTGAATCCATAACACATCATTCCGAAATTGGGTGTCTACACTCCCTCACATAGCTCTAAAGCTTACATATTTATAAGATGACATAAACCCACCAAACCTAACCCTAATTTTAATTAGGAAATAAAATAAAGAAAATTCTAACTAAGATAGGAAATCAAATCCCTAATAATATAGGAAAGTTAAATTCTAAGAACAAAAATCAAATAATAATAAAAAATTATATATGTTGTCCATTATTCTGCAAACTCATTCAAATGTTTGTTGCTCCACATCAACGAGTATATATATATATATATATATATATATATATATATATATATATATATATATATATATATATATATATGGATTAATGACCTCTATAAGTCGGCTACAACTAGCAAGATGCCAAAATGAATATCTTATCATTTTCTTGGATTGTGTCTTAAATTTTTGTATCTTTATCTATTATTAGAAGACAAAAACTCATTAGAGGCTTAAAAAATCACATTTTTGTTTCTGCTAATGGAAACATCAGCACTAATTGGAAAATCTATCATAATGCCTAGCGTTCAAGAGTTTGCTAAATAACCCCAGGTTAACATCCCACCTCACTATCTAAAACTATATTAGGACCCTCCCATTAGTTTGGTTGAAGGGTCGTTGCATTCATCAATTCCAATCATTGATCTTGAAAGATTGAATGTTCAAGACTCCAAAGATTTGGAGTTATAGAGGCTTCACTCAATTTTTTTTCTTTTAGGTATATATATATTTTTGCTAGACATTTGGTACACCAAATTGCCAAATATTGTAGGCATAGATTATTAAATCCCAAGAAACAGATTAACAACCTAAAAATTAGTTCTATTCCTCTTTTTTGCAAGCTATTGACTTATACCAATTGAAGTAAATCCTATGATGATTTTTTTGGTCGACAGGATTAATAGTTTGTTGCAAGGAATACTATTGAATTTTGACCCTTACTATTAATACTTTCACAACTATCATTTGTTCGTGATGCTAAAATTTAATACTACTTTAATTAAAAAAAAAAGCAAATTATGAACCATGGAGTTAGTACTACTTTGTTGGAGGATTTTAAGTTGGAAATTGAGAACTTCTTTAAACTTCCTTATGAAAAGAAGAAGAGGTTGTGGTAGCAACCAGACAACCATAAAGGGTTTGGGCAAGGCTTTGTAGTTTCAGAAGAATAGAAACTAGACTGGTCAGACATGTTTTATATAGCAACCCTTCCTCTAAATCTCAAGCAACATGGCCTCTTCGATAAACTCCCTCTGAAGCTCAGGTTTATTTCTATTGCATCAGCTTTATAATAAAACTTCTTTTTGCATAGCAATATTAACTTTATTCAAAGTTGCATGTTCTTGCTGTAGAGAGACTTTGGAAGCTTACTCCACTGAAGTGAAAAAGCTAGTCATTTTAATTTTAGGTCACATGACAAAGGCATTAAATATGGATGAAGAGGAAACGGAAGAGCCATTTAATAATGGTGTTCAATCAATGAGAATGAATTACTGTCCTCTATGCCCTGAATTAGAAAGGCCATTGGGCTCACACCTCATTTTGATGTTGGTACTTTAACCATTTCATTTTAGGTCAATGAAACTAAAGGATTGCAAATTCAAAAGGTGGGAAAATAGGTATTGATTGAACCACTTCCAAATACTTTGATTGTCAATATAAGAGACATCATGAAGGTAATGTTTTTAACTAGCAATTTAACATGTTCTGTATAGTAAGCTAATTTCCTTGTGGCTCATGTCTTTATAATTCTATGCAGATTGTAAGCATCATGTATATAGGAGCATTGAGCATAAGGCAACTGTGACTTCAACAAAATAGAGGCTCTCTATTGTGACATTATATACTTCCAAGCTACAATCTATTGGGAAAATTAATAGAGTTGGCACAACAGAATAATTTTCACAAAGACAATAAAATTACTATAGAACTAATCTAACAAATAAATAAATGGAGGCGATTAAACCGGCCAATGGGTAAGTAAAAGAGGCAGTTAAACAACCAATGGGTAAGTAAAAGAGGCGGTTAAACCGGCCAATAGGTGAGTAAAATAGGCGGTTAAATTGGCCAATGAATAATAAAAATGACACAAATATTTTAATATGGTTCACCCTTAATTCTTGGACTACGTCCACGGGACAAAATCTAAAATTTTCTTCCACTATAAAATAGTAAGTATAAGAGAGAGTCTTCTCCATATCAACACTAGAGGTATACAATAAAAAAGTTCTCACTAAAATAATGGCACTCAAAGTGTTTCTCACACCCTAAAATAATTTCTCACTATTTTGTCACTCACCTTTTAAGAAAAATTTCTCAAACCCTTTAAAATACTCTCTCCCCTCACAAGCACATATGTTACTCACTATCGCTCTCTATTTTATTTTCTCTTGCTTGCTTATACTGCTTTCACTCCTCCTTCATCTAAATGCATATGGCTATTTATACCCATCAAAAAACAAACAAAATAAAAAAGAAAATCAACAAATGCAGCACCAAATTTGGTGCTGCAAATTTGACTGTTGTTTTATTTTTTTTGTTTTCAAAATTTTAGGCTCTATTAGGAGGGACCCATAATAATTCTCCCCCTCCCGACTATGTAAAGGTCATCACCATTCCGGTGGCCAATCGATAAAATTTGAACTTCTCCCTTGGTAGAGTTTTTATTAACATGTATGATCCATTTTCATCAGTATGGATGTTCTTTAGCTATAATAGCTTCTTCTCCAATACATCCTGTATCTAGCTATATCTTACATCAATGTGCTTTGATCTTAAATGAAAGGAGGAATTTTTATCAAGGTGGATAGCACTCTGACTACCACAAAATAGCTCGTATTTATCTTGCTGAAAACCAAGTCCAATTAAGAACTTCTTCATCCATAGCAATTATTTATAAGCTTCAGTTACTGCAATAAATTTTGCTTCAGTGGTAAACAAAGCAACACATTTTTGTAATTTTGATTTTCATGTTATAGCTCCCCTTGTAAATGTAATTATGTAACTAGACGTTGACTTTCTCGAATCAATAATGCCTGCCATGTCTGCATCTGTGTATCTAGCTAACATAGGTTTAGTGTCTCCAAAACATAAGCATATTTTGAATGTTCCACAAAGATACCTAAAAATCCATTTTACAGCAGCCCAATGTTCCTTTCCAGGATTTGAAAGGAACTGACTCACAACTCCAACTGAGTGTGCAATATCTGGTTGTGCACAGACTATGACATACATTAAACTACCAATTGTTGAAGTATATGAAACTCTATCCATCTCTTCCTTCTCTATATCAATGGAAGGGCTTTGCTGAGAAGTTAATCTAAAGTGATTAGCGAGAGGACAGCTAACCGTTTTAGCGTTGTGCATGTTGAACCTTTAAAGTACATTTTCAAGTACTTCTCTTATGACAACCATAGTTTCTTGATGCCTCTATCTTTGATAATCTTCATACCAAGAATCTGCTTTGTTGGTCCCAAGTCTTTCATGGCAAAAGACTTCCTCAACTGCTTCTTCAAGTTGTTGATTTTGGAAACATTCTGACCAACTATCAACATATCATTCATAGAGAGCAACAACAAAATAAATTCATCATCAAAGAATTTCTAAATAAATACACAATGGTCTAAAGTGGTATTCTTATAGTCTTGCTCCCCCAGAACAGACTTAAACTTCTTATACCATTATCTTAGTGCCTGTTTCTAGCTGTACAAGCTTTTCTTCAATCTGCAAATATAGTCCTCTTTTTCCTTTTCTTTGAAACCCTTTGGATACTCTATAAATATTTCCTCTTTCAAATCACCATGAAGGAAGGTAGTTTTAACTTCCATTTGCTCAATCTCCAGATCAAAACTTATTGTTAAACCTAGCACAGTACGGATGGATGTCATCTTCACTATTGGAGAAAAAATCTCATCAAAATTGATACCCTTTCTTTGGTTGAATCCTTTTACAACCAGTCTAGCTTTAAAACATGGTTGGAGATTGTGTTCTTCATGTTTGATCCTGAACACCCACTTATTCTTTAAAGCTCTCTTGCTTTTAGGCAACTTCACCAGCTCAAACATCTTGTTCTCATGCAGAGGCTTCATCTCATCCTGCATGGCTTCAAACCATTTCCATTTGTGTTCATTATTTATAGCTTCTTCAAAGCTTTCTGGCTCTCCCCCCATCAGTTAGTAACACAAATTGGTCTCTAGGATATCTGGTAGAAGGTTGTCTGATTCTATCAGATCTCCTTAGTGGCAATGGAGAAGCCTTATCTATTGGTGGTTGATCATGAACACCATCATCATTATTTTTAGATGGAATCTCAATGGGAGAATCTTCATCACCTCTATCTGGTGGAATAACTTCATTTTCATCTCCAACTTCCCTTGGCATCATTATTGGAGGAACTAGCTTCAAATTTGAATCATCTTCAAAGCTGGGAATGTCTTTCTCAACTATAGTAATATCTTCAATTGTTTTATCTTCAATAAACACAACATCATGACATTTGACAAGCTTCTTTTGGACTAGATCATAAAATCTATAGCCAAGTTGATCTTGACCGTAGCTAATAAACACACATTGTTGTATCTTGACATTAAGCTTGGACCTCTCATTTTTAAGAATATGCATAATGGCTTTGCACCCCAAAACCCACATATGACTATAGGAAACATCTTTTCCTGACCACACCCTCTCTGAATTGTTAGACTATAGAGGGACACATGGTGAAAGGTTCAACACATGAACTACTGTAAGTAAAGCTTCACACCAAAATGTCTTAGGCAACTTTGAATGTGAGAGCAAAGATCTGACTCTTTCCATCAAAGTCATATTCATCCTCGTAGCTAAATCATTCAACTATAGCGTCTTTAGAGGTGTCATTTGATGTTATATACCAAGCTCTTTACAATAAGCATCAAATAATCTAGAATACTCTCCATCGTTGTTTGTCCGAATGCACTTAAGCTTCTTAATGGTTTGTCTCTCCACCAGGGTGTGAAATTCCTTAAAGACATTTAGCACCTGATCTTTTGACTTTACAGTGTATGCCCACGTCTTCAGAGAATGATTATTAATGAAAGTCATAAAGTACTGACAACCACCAAGTGACTTTAGCATTGGCCCACATAAGTCTGAATGAATTAAATCCAGTATATTCTTCACTCTGAAAGGAGGAGAACTCCTGAAAGTAACCTTTTTTTGCTTTTTTGCAAGACAATCGATGAATTTCTCTATATGCACAAGATTTACTCTAGATTACACATTTTTCTTATCTAGTACTGTCATCCTTTTCTCACTCATATGGCTAAGTCTTCTATGTTATAACTCAATTATACTGTCTTTCTCCACAACATTTACCATATCTTTAGAGATATTTGCATGCATAAAGTATAGTGTTGAGTCTATTTTACCTCTAACCACCATTAGGGAGCCATTAGTGAGTTTCCATTGGCCGTTATGGAAGGTGTTGCAGAAACCATCATCATCAAGTTTTCCTATTGAGATCAAATTCAAGCAAATATCTAGAACATGCTTGGCATTCTTCAAAATTAGTCTTATACCATTCGCCATTTCCAAACACACATCTCCTTCACCAGCAACTCTTGTTCGATTGCCATTTCCTATCTTCACAAATCCAAAATCTCTTTGAGTGTAGGATGAGATGAATTCTCTTCAATATATAGCGTGAATGAAACCACCATTGTCAATCACCCAGCTAGTCTCATGGGTAGTAAAATTAACAATATCATCATAAAAAGGACATTGAATTCTCTAAGAAGATTTGCTTCATCATAATCACTGCTGTCATCTTTTCTCACATCTTTGCCTTTGTTCTTGTCCTTGAACTTTCGACAGAACTTTTTAATGTGGCCTTTCTTTTTGCAGTAGTGGCATTCAATATTTGCATACTTGTTTCAATGCTCTTATCTCTTTTCTTTGAGCTTCGAGTCTCACTTCTCCCCCCGAAATTTACAACAAAGGTATCCAAATGTGTTAAAAAGGCTTTTTTTGATCTACGTCTTATCTCTTCATTTAGAATACTGTTTTTGACAAATTCCATACTCACTACACCGTTTAGTGTAGAATTTGTAATTGAAATTTTCAAAGTCTCCTATGACTCTGGCAGAGAAGCCAGTACCATAAGAGCAAGAATTTCATTGTAAAACTTTATGCTCACTCTCGACTACTGATCCTCGATCTTTTGCATTTCATTCAAGTGATCGACGATAGAAGAGCCTTCCCAATATTTTATCTACATTAATTTTTTTCAGATAAAATAATTTATTGTTATCGGTCTTTACAGCGTACAGCTCCTCAAGCTTGTTCCACAATGTTCATACATCAGTTTCATTGAAATGTTGTTATACACATTGTCTTCAACATACTGTCGGATGAAGCCACACACTTGCTCATGCTCAAATGTCTATTCCTCATCTGCCTTCCCTTCTGGTTTTATTGAAGCAAAAATCGATAGATGCTACTTCATTACAAATAGGAGATGTTTCATCTTATTTCTCCATATGTGGTAATTTATGTCATTTAAGCTGACCATCTTGTTAGTTTTAGCCTTTATCATTGCAGTGTTTAATAATTCCTCTAGAACAAGAACCAACAGCTCTGATACCACTTGTTGAAAAAATTAATAGAGTTGGCACAGCAGAATAATTTTCATAGAGACAAAAAAAATTACTGCAGAAATAATCTAACAAATAAATAAATAGAGGCGATTAAACCAGCCAATGGGTAAGTAAAATAGGTGGTTAAATCAGCCAATGAGTGAGTAAAATAGGTAGTTAAACCAGCCAATGAATAATAAAAATGACACAAATATTTTAACGTGGTTCACCTTTAATTTTTGGGCTACGTTTACGGGACAAAATCTAAAACTTTCTTCCACTATAAAATAGTAGGTATAAGAGAGAATTTTCTCTAGATCAACACAAGAGGTATACAATAAAAAAGTTCTTACCAAAATAATGGTACTCAAAGTGTTTCCCACACCCTAAAATAATTTTCTCATTATTTTGTTACTCACCATTTGAGAAAAATTTCCTAAACCCTTTAAAATACTCGCTCCCCTCACAAGCACACACATTACTTACTATCGCTCTCTATTTTATTTTCTCTTGCTTGCTTGTGTTGCTTGCACTCCTCCTTCATCCAAATGTAGATGACTATTTATAGCCATAAAAAAATAAAGAAAATAAAAAAGAAAATCAACAAATGCAGCACCGAATTCGATGCTGCAAAATTTAACTTTTATTTTTTTTTTTAAATTTCTGAGCTCCACTGGGTGGATCTCACAACACAATCTATGGTAGGACCAGCAGCTAGCCTCATTGGCCCTTATAATCCACCAATATTTTGGCAAAAACCACTAGAAAAGTACATGAAGGAGTTTTATTCCCAAAAATTGAGTGGCAAATCTAATCTTGAATCCACGAGAATAAAAGGGAAAGAATCAGAAAACATCGTCTGAATGTAATCAAGATAGTAAATGAAACTTGAATTTTACCTATTGGAACGTAATCAAAATAATAACTGCAACTTGAGTTTTACCTATTTGAGAAAATGGGCGTTGAACATATGATTCCTGAAATGCAGAGAAACTCCAACTGCATAGGGAATGCAGAATTGGATTTTAGCTTCAGGACTTGTCTATATATATGTTAATTTTTTTATAGACTTGTTACATTTAAAATTTACTGAGTCCAAGAATCGTATAGAGGCTTAGTAAATATAAAATATAAATATCATCTTGAAGAGCACAAATCTTTCTTGTTGTCAGTATATGTATTTGTTACCTTAGCAGAAACTCATCTCACTATTTCTTTAATAAAACTTGTCTAAAAGGTTTCGGGTGAGCCGTGGTTAATCCTGTGGCTAATTCTATGGATGGAATCTACATTGGTGGTGTTCGGTACCCTTAGTTAGAATAAAAATATTTTATTTCTCTAGTTAACACTAACAACTAACAGTCGTGATTTTATGAGATACTAACAAGCGACAACTATCACATAAATAATAATAATAAAATTTTCCTAAAAGGCTAAAACTAAAGACGAAAAAAAAGTAAAAAAACAATTGCTTCAGCCTTTTAGCCATCAAGAATTTATCCTAATGGAGAAATAAGTAGTCGTTAACTTTGGGAAATCTATTCTAGTACAGGTTTATTGCTCCAGTAATATCTTAATTTCACCATATATTTTAATTTGTTACTAAATTTTTAATTTTTTCTTTTCAATTACTAAAGTTTTATTTTTTGTTCAGGTTAAAGTACCTTAAACTTATTCGACGAATTTAATATACATAGCAACCGGAATAAGTATAATTCTAATATATTCACTACGTAAACATCCAATTAAGTAGATTAATAATCTTGTAGACCCTAAAAAATAAAATTACTAAAGAAAAAAATAAGAATAACATAGAATAAAGAAAAATAAGGAAAAATAAAAATAAGGAAAAAATAAAAAAAATAAAAAGGAGAGAAATAAAAAATAAAGAGAAAATAAAATAAAAAACAAGTAAAGCTGAAAAAATAAAAAGAGAAAAGAGAAAAAATAAGGAAAAATGAAAATAAATAAAAATAAAAAATAAGGAAAAGAATAATAAAGAGGAGGAAAAAAATTTTAAAAAATGAAAGAAAAGGAGAAAACAGAGTTAAAAATGAAAACAAAAAATTAAAAAGAAAAAAAAGAATGAAAAAAAAATATAATAAATAGAAACTAAATATATAAATAAATTTAAAAATATAGCAGTTTTGATAAATTTCTCATGCTTATAGTAGGTTCAGCCAACATTCTTATTTTTAGAGCCCACAAAATTTTCAATTGGATTTTTGAGGGGAGAATTGGTCAACAAAGAGACTTCTTCCATTGTGATTTCTACTGTGTTTTTTTTTTTTTTTAAATCAAAGTGTTAGTGGTAGTTAGGTGTTAAATTAGAGGGAGGAGAAATTTAAACAACCATGGGGCTGATTTCTATTGTTAGGTGGAGCAAATATTTACGAGTCCAAGAATCTTATAGTCCAACACTTTTTGTCAGTATATGTATTTGTTATCTTATCAGAAACTCATCTCTCAGCTTCTTTATTAAAACTTGCTTAAAAGGCTAAAACAAAAGAAACTGCTTTGGCCTTTGAGCCATCAAGAATTTATGCTAATGGAGCAATCAGTAGAAATAGTTAACTTTGGGAAATCTATTATAGTACCTAGCGTTCAAGAGCTTGCTAAAGAGTCCCCCATCAACATCCCATCTCGGTATGCAAGACTAGATCAGGATTCTCCAATAATCTCCAGTGGTGAGTTGTCGCATTTGTCAGTTCCGATTGTTAATCTTGAAAGATTGAATGCTGGAGATTCCACAGATTTGGAGTTGGAGACGCTTCATTCAGCTAGTAGAGAGTGGGGTTTCTTTCAGGTATGTAAGTATGCTATAAATTTGGTACGCCAAATAGTGCAAAACAGCTTTTGGGGCTAAGATAGGCATAGATATTTATTCCTCAGGAAGCAGATTCAACAACCTTCAATCTGTTTCAGTAGTAGCTGCTGTTCTTGTGCAGACTGCTAAGTTCTGCAAATTGAAATAAATCATACCACGGCCCTATAGTTTAGGGGCAATAAAAAGGAAAACTAACACAAAGGGTGTTCTTAGCCTGTGAAAGCAGTGAGGCTCACGATGTAATTAGATGGAATAAATGGTATAGTATATCAATAAATTCATAAGAAAGATATGTTGATTGCTGTGATAACTAGAATTGCAGATCTCAACAATTTATATGAATTTGGCTGGCCCATGTTACAATTAATGTTCTTAGAGTCTAATGCTAAATGCTGTCACTTCTACCAATGAAAGTATAGTTGCTTGTGCTAAAATAGCTGTTCCTGTCATTTGATTTTGATGATAAAATATGATGCATTCTGTTATACTTGATTAAATTTGGTAAAGTCCAGATTGTGAATCATGGAGTTAGTACTACTTTGCTGGAGGGATTCAAGTTAGAAATTGGGAATTTCTTCAATCTTCCTTATGAAGAGAAGAAAAAGCTGTGGCAGCAACCAGACAACCATGAAGGGTTTGGGCAGCTCTTTGTCGTTTCAGATGAGCAGAAACTGGACTGGTCAGACATGTTTTACATTACAACCCTCCCTTTCAATCTCAGGAAACATGAACTCTTTGATAAACTCCCTCAAAAGCTCCGGTGTATATCTGTTTCAATTTGACATTCTTGCTATAAAATTTCTGAAAGCAAATTTATTCATTTGATTTGACGTCATATGGCTACTTTTTTTTTTTTTTTTTTTTTGCTGTAGAGAAACTTTGGAAGCTTACTCCACTGAAGTGAAAAAGCTAGCCATTGCAATTCTGGGTCACATGGCAAAAGCATTGAAGATGGAAAAAGAGGAAATGAATGAGCTAGTTAATGATGGTGTTCAATCAATGAGAATGAATTACTATCCTCCATGCCCAGAATCAGAAAAGGCCATTGGATTCACACCTCATTCTGATGCTGATGCTTTAACCATTCTGTTTCAGCTCAATGAAACTGAAGGGTTGCAAATTCGAAAAGAGGAGA
The DNA here is from genome assembly GCA_947683625.1 of Mallotus nudiflorus. Lineage (NCBI taxonomy): Eukaryota > Viridiplantae > Streptophyta > Magnoliopsida > Malpighiales > Euphorbiaceae > Mallotus > Mallotus nudiflorus. The sequence continues at coordinate 1,153,574 of CANTUR010000096.1, read as the reverse complement.
GATGGGTATCCGTTAAACCACTTCCAAATGCTTTTGTTGTCAACATTGGAGACATCATGGAGGTATTGTTTTTATAAACGCGGCCTATAAATTTCTTGATTTTTTTTGTCAATCACATTAGCATGAACGAACTTAAATGAGAAACTAGCTTGATGCAGATTTTTATTACACCGTTCTCTTCAGATAATGAGCAATGGAGTTTATAGGAGCATTGAGCACAGGGCAATAGTGAATTCAACAAAAGAGAGGCTATCCGTTTCAACATTTTACAGTTCCAAGCTGGACTCTGTGTTAGGCCCTGCCACCAGCCTCATCGGTCCTCATAATCCACCCATCTTTAGGCAAGTCCCTACGGAAGCATACTTCAAGGAGTTTTTTGCTCGAAAGTTAAATGGCAAGTCATATCTTGACTTCATGAGAATAGAAGACGCAAAAAGTAACATCTAAGCATGAACCAAAACTGAACCTTTTTTTTTTGGCCCAAGTCAATGTGTTTATGATAAAGAGGATATTGGGGCTTCTGGAAAATACAACCTCAAACACATACGAAACATTTGTTGCTACAAGAAATTCAGAAACCTATTTGAGTGCAGATGCAAGAAAGGACAAGCCTTTGGCCAAGCTTGGTATGCGTGGATTATATAATTCCTGAAGAAACTCAACTACTTAGGGAATTCAGAATTGGATTTTAGCTTCATCATATAAATATTGTAATCTTTTGTTTAATGCACTTGTTTCATCTAAAAATTCAGGACTGCACGAAACAAAATTTATTGATAAAACAAGACAAGAAACAAAACTTTTTCTTAATATAATAATTTAAGAGCACTTCTTTAAAACATATTCTTTGTCGAAATTTAATGAATGTCTATTTGCTATTTTTTTTTTTTTTGACACATAAAATTGCGCAACATTTTCATTTGTTCATCTTAATTGAATTTCAAGAATTCATTTATCTACTTGTAGTGCATCATTTACAAGCACAACTAACTGATTGGTCTTAAGGATCCAGAAAGGCTGCTAAAGTTGAGCTGCAGCTAACAGAATTTGACTATAATTTAACAATTAAAAATTTATGAGATTCAAATAATTTTGTTGTGGATCCAATTCTTTTTCTTAGTTCCAACTTGTCATAAGAGGTTGGCTTTTTTTGGGGAGGGGTGGAATTAAGCAACAATTTCCAATTGATTATTATGGATAAAATTTTCAAATACCCATGACAGTATAAAATTTCAACCAAAATTTATTGATTCAAATGACTATAAATTTAAAATTTTAAGTAGAATTTTTAAGCTTAATCTTATATTTAGGGAATCTGGTGTTAGGAGAGTTTTGTTCTTTTTATGAAGTCTATCCGACTCAAACTCTAAAATAATCATAATTTATGTATCTACCTAATGTCAGAGATATCAAATACAAAATTTTAATATTTCAAATTAAAGTCGGAAGAATTGAATTTCTATTATCAATATGAAGATCAGATCTAGACACTAACTGAAATGAGCTTAACCTCGGAGGTTTATTGTCTTTCTTTTTGTCAGTATAAGCAGGCTTCTTTCATAAAGCCGACTTAAAGACTAACAAGAAAGAAGAAGAAAAAGAAAAAAACCTGTTTCAGGTCAGGCATCAAGAAATCCTGGTGATGGAAAAATCATTTAAAGTAATGAAATTTGGGAAATCTATTATAGTACCTAGCGTTCAGGAGCTTGCTAAAGAGTCCCTCATAAACATCCCACCTAGGTATGTAAGACAAGATCAGGATTCTCCGATAATCACCGCCACTTGTAACGAGTTGTCGCATTTATCAGTTCCGGTCATTAATCTTGAAAGATTGAATGCTGGAGATTCCATAGATATGGAGTTGGAGAGGCTTCACTCAGCTTGTAGAGAGTGGGGTTTCTTTCAGGTATGTGTCTTTGCTATATATAAATTGTTACGCCAAATTTATATAGTTGATTGGTGCATGCATTGTTCTATAGTTTATTAAATTTGATAAAAAGCAGGTTGTGAACCATGGAATTAGTGGTACTTTACTGGAGAGATTCAAGTTGGAAACTGAGAATTTGTTTAAACTTCCTTACGAAGAGAAGAAGAAGTTGTGGCAGTCACCAGACAGTTTGGAAGGGTTTGGGCAGAGCTTTGTAAGTTTCAGATGAGCAGAAACTAGGTTGGTCAGACATGTTTGGCATTAACACCTTTCCACTCAATCTCAGGAACGATGACCTCTTTGATAATCTCCCCGAAAATCTCAGGTTTTCAATATTTAAAAATTTTTGCAATGGAATTTCTGAAAGCAAATTTATTCATTTGATTTGAAGTTATATCTATATATTTAAAATTTTTTACTTATATTTTATTTATTTATGCTTTAGAGAGACTCTAGAAGCTTATGCTAGTGAAGTGAAAAGACTGGCCACTGCAATTCTGGGTCACATGGCAAAAGCATTAGAAATGGACAGAGAGGAAATGAAAGAGCTATTCAATGATGGTTTTCAATCAATAAAAATGAACTACTACCCTCCATGCCGTGAACCAGAAAAGGCCATTGGATTCACACATCATTCTGATGCTGCTGCTTTAACCATTCTGTTTCAGCTCAATGAAATTGAAGGATTGCAAGTTAGAAAGGAAGGGAGATGGGTACCCATTAAGCCCCTTACAAATGCCTTTGTTGTCAATGTTGGAGACATAATGGAGGTACTGTTTTTATATCCATTTTTGCATTGTAAATGCAGCCTAAAAATTTCTTGATGTTATCAATTATGTAATATATATAAGCTTTTATTTGTTGTACCATTCTTTTCAGATAATAAGCAATGGAGCTTACAGGAGCATTGAGCATAGGGCAGCAGTGAATTCAACAAAAGAAAGTCTATCTGTTGCAACATTTTACTGTCCCAAACTGGACTCTTTGTTAGGCCCTGCCACCAGCCTCATTGGTCCTCATAATCCACCAATCTTTAGGACAGTCCCTCTGGAAGCATACTTCAAGGATTTTTTTGCTCGAAAGTTAAATGGCAATTCGTTTCTTGACTTCATGAGAACAGAAGAAGCAGAAAAATAACATCTGAACGTACTCAAACCGAACCTTTTTTTTTTCCTTTCCTTTTATGGATGACTGTCTATATATAAATATTTTGTAGTTTTATCATTTCATTAGTACGGGTTTGTGGTTTTTTTTTTTTTTTGGACATTTGATATTTTATGATTTAAACTTTTTATGAGATTTTCCGGTTGAGAGTAAGCTTCAGCGCTGTTCTGCTGAGTTAGCCTCTTGGGGCGCTTCTTTTGGTCGAAGATTTAAGAGGGATTTGGATCGGTGCTATAAGCAACTTAAAGCTCTGCATTCTCGGTCTGATGAAGCAGGAGTTTTGGATTTTCTTGAGACTCAAAAGCGTTCTGATGAGCTTGTAGTTCAGCAGGAGTTGTTTTGGAAACAACGTGCGAAGCAATTTTGGCTTCGGGATGGTGATTTGAATACTCATTTTTTCCACACTTTTGCTTCTGGTCGTAAACGTCATAATACTTTTCATCGTATTAATGATGTTTCAGGTGTTTGGCAAAATGATGCTAATCGGGTTCACTCAGTTATTATTGATTATTTCAATACAATTTTTAAGTCAACAGTTACGACGTCCTCTGATATTATGGACTACATCAGTTCTTCAGTTTCACAAGTTTAGAATGAATTGCTTCTTTGTCCAATTTCATCTCAAGCAGGTTTGTGGTTTTTTTTTTTTTTTGGACATTCTGATATTTTATGATTTTAACTTTTTATGAGATTTTCTTGTTGAGAGTAAGCTTCAACGCTGTTCTGCTGAGTTAGCCTCTTGGGGCGCTTTGTTTGGTTAAAGATTTAAGAGGGATTCGGATTGATGCTATAAGCAACTTAAAGTTCTGGTCCTTGGTCTGATGAAGCAGGAATTTTAGATTTTCTTGAGGCTCAAAAGCGTTCTGATGAGCTTGTAGTTTAGCAGGAGTTGTTTTGGAAACAACGTTCAAAGCAATTTTGGCTTCGGGACGGTGATTGGAATACTCATTTTTTCCACACTTTTGCTTCTAGTCGCAAACGTCATAATACTTTTCATTGTATTAATGGTGTTTTAGGTGTTTAGCAAAATGATGCTAATCGGGTTCACTCAATTATTATTGATTATTTCAGTACAATTTTTAAGTCAACAGTTACGGCGTCCTCTGGTATTATGGACTGCATCAGTTCTTCAGTTTGACAAGTTCAAAATGAATTGCTTCTTTGTCCAATTTCATCTCAAGCAGGATTGTGGGTTTTTTTTTTTTGACATTTTGATATTTTATAATTTTAACTTTTTATGAGATTTTCCTGTTGAGAGTGAGCTTTAACGCTGTTCTGCTAAGTTAGCCTCTTGGGGCGCTTCGATTGGTCGAAGATTTAAGAGGGATTCGGATCGACGCTATAAGCAACTTAAAGTTCTGCGTCCTCGGTCTGATGAAGCAGGAATTTTAGATTTTCGTGAGACTCAAAAGCATTCTGATGAGCTTCTAGTTCAGCAAGAGTTGTTTTGGAAACAACATGCGAAGCAATTTTGGCTTCGGGATGGTGATTTGAATACTCATTTTTTTCCACACTTTTGCTTCTGGTGGCAAACGTCATAATACTTTTCATTGTATTAAGGATGTTTCAGGTGTTTGGCAAAATGATGCTAATCGAGTTCACTCAGTTATTATTGATGATTCAGTACAATTTTTAAGTCAACAGTTACAGCATCCTCTGGTATTATGGACTACATCAGTTCTTCAGTTTCATAAGTTCATAATGAATTGGTTCTTTGTCCAATTTCATCTCAAAAAGTACAAGATGCGGCTTTCAGTATGCATCCCGATAAAGCACCAGGACTCGATGGTCTGAATCCTTGTTTTTATCAGCATTTTTGGCCGATTGTAGGGGAAGATATCACCAATTTCTGTGCTTTTTTTTTATGTCGAATGGTAGTTTTTTGACTCAGATGAATGAAACCTCTATACTGTTGATCCCAAAAAAGAAGTCAACAGAGGATATGGGGGATTTACGTCCCATCTCCCTTTGTAATATTTCTTACAAAATTCTTTCAAAGGTTCTTGCAAATTGGCTACAATCTCTTATACCTTGTATTATTTCAGATTCTTAAGGAGCATTTGTTAAAGGTAGATGTATCCTGATAATATCATGTTGGTTACAAAGATTTTTCATTCATTTAAACGAAGAAGGCATGAGAGGAAGGGCTTGGCAGCTTTGAAGTTAGACTTATCTAAAGCTTATGATTGCTTAGAATGGTCATTTTTTAAGGAAGTTATGCTTCGCATGGGTTTTGATGTGCAGTGGGTGGACAGAATTATGTTTTACATCTCTTCAGTTGCTTACTCTATTAATCATAATGGCGATGATGTTAGTACTATTATTCTGGAAAGAGGTATAAGACAGGGCGATCCGCTTTTACCCAATCTTTTCATTATGTGTGCTAAAGCTTTGAGTGCCTTATTGCGGAGTAAGGAATCTCATAATCTTATTCATGGTTGTCGTATTGCTAGGGACTCTCCTTCTATTAGTTATCTCTTTCTGTGGATGACAGTTTCTAATTTTTCCAAGCTGATATTCAGGAATGTACGGTAATCAAAGACTGTTTACATCTCTTTGAGGAAGCTTCGGGTTAGTCTATAAGTCTTACCAAATCCTCAAATATTTTTAGTAAGAATGTTGATATGGATTTACAGGTTGTGATTATTGATATGCTAGCTGTTCCTGAGGTACTCAATCATGGTTTATATCTCGGCATGCCTACAGAGATTAGTAGGAATAAGTGGGAGGTTTTTAAGTTTGTTAAAGATAGAGTGTAGCAAAGACTTAACTGTTGGCATTCTAAAAGGCTGTCCCGTGGAAGTAAAGAAATTCTCTTGAAAAGTGTAGCTCAAGCCATCCCAAATTATATTATGCAAGTGTTTCTTCTTCCTATTACCTTGTGTACTGAAATAGAAAATTTGATGAACAAGTTTTAGTGGTCTAATGGTACTGGTTCATCTTGTGGCCTTCACTAATTGTGTTGGAATAAGATGTGCAAACTGAAGAGTTGTGGTGGAATGAGTTTTAAAAATATGAGGAATTTTAATCTTTCCATGCTAGCTAAGCAATCTTGGAAGTTTTTGAATGATCCTTCTTCTTTAGTAACTCAGGTTTTCAAGGCTAAATACTTTAAGAATGTTGATTTTCTTAATGCAAAACTTGGTAATAATCCAAGTTATTTGTAGCGTAGTCTTGTTGCTACTCAAAGCATTCTTCGTAGTGGTGCTAGAAAGAGTTTAGGTGATGGTCATGACACCTTGGTTTGGCGAGATCCTTGGTTGTGTACTGTGGAGTCTAGTTATGTTACCTTTGCTTGTTCGGAAGGGTTATCTCAGTCAAAAGTTAGTAATTTGTTCTTGCCAGGTTCGCGTTGTTGGGATGTGGATCTAGTTCAGGATGTTTTTTCAGAAGTAGAGGTCGATAGTATGCTCAGCGTTCCTATTAGTTCTCGGTTGGGTAGTAATTTGAGATATTGGAAGCCGAAGTTAAATGGATGTTTTTCGTAGCTAGTATAGGCTTATTATGGGTTAGCCTATTGATCTTAGCTCCAACATTTGGAAAATTATTTGGAAGATTAAGGTTCCTGGTAAGATTAAAAATTTCTTGTGGCGATGTGCGAATAATTGCCTCCCAACTCGGGTTGCTCTTCGTTCAAAGCATGTGTTTATGGATGTTAGCTACCCTGTGTATGGTTTTTCTCCGGAAACTAGTGCACATATTTTATTATCTTGCTCTTTTGCTGAAGAATGCTAGAACAGAATTTTGCTTGATGTTTCTTATGATTTTTAATCTTTCTTTTTTTAGCATTCTTGAGGTTTTATTGTCTCGGTTCTCTTTGGATGATGCTGCTATTTTTGCTTCGATCTGTTATAGTTTATGGATTCATCAAAATGATAGGTTGTGGAAGGGTATTTCTATGACATCTACTCAGATTCTTAATAGAGCAGTCAGTCCCTCTCCAATTAGCAGAACGCTAAGTCCATGCCTCTGCTTATTAAGCAGTCTCCGTTTGGTCATGATGAACGCGATTTGGTTTGGTCAAAGCCAGTTTCATATGATTTGAAACTGAATGTTGATGCAGCAGTCTCTTTAGGTGGAGGAGGTGTTGGTTTGGGATGTGTTTTATAGGATTGGTTGGGTCATTTTGTGTGAGCTAGATAGCAAAAGTTAATTTCTTTGCTCTCTCCTCTTGAAGCTGAGGCGATCAGCATTAAGGAAGCTTTGAGTTGGCTCCTGTTGCTTGGTTTGGATAATTGTATTATAGAGTCAGACTGTTTGCAATTAGTTCAAGCTATCAAGCAACAATCTTTCTGATCTCCAATTGGTTTAATTGTTAATGCTTGTTCTGAATTATTTAAACTTTAGGAATGTGCATGTTAAGTTTGTTCGTAAATCAGCTAATTATGCAGCTCATGCTTGTGCTCAGGTTGCATTGTCTACAAGTTCTATTCAGAATTGGTCTTCCCCTCCTGAGTTTATTGTCCCTATTTTAGCTCTTAAGAGCTTTGCTTAATAAAGTTCTTTTTCTCTAAAAAAAAAAATTTTATGAGATTTTGTATCATTTATAATTTCTCTCTCTCCAAATATCCAAAAATTTAAAATTTAACTCTTTGATAAAATATAAAAAATTTTGAAAATAATAAAAAAATATATTTTTATTGTATTTTTAATTTTATAAAATTTTGATTTCTATAAAATGATAACACTGTTGTTAACTAAAAATTATATTTCTAATAAATTGATTAAAATTTAAATTTAATTTTTTATCATCTAAAGAGAGAAATATATATATATATATATATATATATATATATATATATATATATATATATATATATATGTTACTTAAATGCTTCCAAAATAAAATCATTAATACTAAAAGTTATAAAAGAAACCACAAATAACATTTATCTATATATTTTCTCTATTTTTTTGTCCTAATACATCCGTATCCTTTTAAACTTCAACATTTTTATCAATTTTTCCTCAATTTATAAACTGATCATTTAAAAATTTTAACTTATTGAGAGTAAAACTTATAAACACTTTTGACATTATGTAGTGTGTCTAAATTATTTATATAAATTAAAATGAAATTATTTAAATATATAAATTTATTTAAATATTTTTGTAAATTATATTTTAATAAATTAATATGTTAAATAATCAATTTATAAATTAAAAAGTAAATTGATAAGAAGTGTTAAATTTAAAGTTGCAAGGTTTTTTTCTAATTGTAAGTTGATGTGTTGATGACAAAAGAGGATTTTGAACTTTTGAATAGCACATAAAAAAGCCTTTCGTAAACTTAAGTGATATTCAACATAATTGTAGGCAGCGAGGTTTAGCGCACGTTCAAGTGTTTGACGACCATAATATTGTGTAGGTTTAAAACCCATTAGAAAATACAAAATAGATCTTAAAGCCTAATCAGAAATGGAGTTGCCACCCAAATAAAAGTCAGGGCACACTTATACAATAACTGGATTTCACAGAAGTTTCCAAAAGCCGTCATTAGATAACGGGTTTGGAAACTGGGTATGGGCTTTTAGAATGCCCACTCAACCTTGTGATTGGCCTCTGTTTGTTTTTCATATTTTATTACCTTTAATTATTCAATTATTTCTTTATTAACATGCAAATTACAATTGTTTCAATCCAATTTCCAAGTTTTATAATTAAGTCTAGATCCATACATTAATCCAATTTCATACAATTTAGTGTGATTCATAACATTTATCACAAATATCCACAAGATGGTACATCCAAATAAGGTGGGGAAGGGATTAAGGATTATAACGATTTGTACAAGAAATAGGTAAAATAAATGAAAAATAAATCATAAATAAACTAAAAGTAAATTTCTTAAATAACCAATAAAACCTCTCATAAACTAATTAATAGAATGGATGTCTGATGATTAAGAATCACCAAATAACCCCTATAATAAACGTAAACTAGCCCTTTCTCACAAAACAAAATAAACAAATCTACAAGAGGAAATCACAAAGTTAACTCATGGATCAAATACAATGTTAATAAGAACAATAGATATCTAAAACATTGGTCAAACATAATAACAAAACGATCATAAAAGATAAACGAAAAGACAAAGCATGGGCATTTTCAGGAATCATGCACAATTTTGCAAGAAAATCAAGGCAAGGTCACATAGAACCCTGTCAAAATAATGAGGTGATTGCCTCATGGCAAAGAGACGGCACCTGTTTACAAAGGCACGCTTGACAAATAGGCACAGGCAACTCCCAAAAGTAGTAAACTTTGTTTTTAAGCAAGCAATAAATAATATAAACAAATAAGACTTACAACTACACTTAAAACCTCAGTCAATCATGCTAAGAGTATGGCATAACATAAGCAATAAGTATAAGAAATGAGTAACTAAATAAATAAGCAAGAGGTTTAATAACTCTAAAACTTTAATATTGAAAGGAAATAACAACCATTATTGAAATAAGAGTTTTTCTCAAAATGGTTAGGCCTTAGAGATAGATATGGATATTAAACTTCACTTAAATGCAAGGTTTCTACCTTCATCTCCTTTGGAAATGGCCCTCTTCCAACTTAATCTCTTCTCTTCATCCCCAAGGACCTTTTTCTTATTGTTTTAGAGCTCTTTTTTTTAGTTCTCTTTTTTTTTAATACAATGGTTGTTCTCCCCCCTTTTTTCTTTCTCTCTGCCTTCTCATTTTTAATCCTATCTCTAGCCCATACCCCTACCTTTTACTCATCATTACCCTTTCTAGCTCTCTACCTATCCTAAAAATCCTCCACTTTATTTGATATATTGAGTTCAATGGAAGGTTGGCCTACCAAGTTAGCTATCATGCTCACCTTTGCATTTAATACAGAGACAAGTGGTTGTTGTAGAGGCAACGCCTCTTCAATGAGGCAATCACCTCATCTATGTCTAACACCTTATGGCAAAGAGATGGTGCCTCTTTGGCCCAGCCCTGCATTAGGCCAAATGGGCCAAGGTGGTTTAGGCTTGCTTCTAAATGGGTTTGGGCTGAGATTTTGGGTTTTAAGTTTTTGGGCCCATTTTCAAGAAGGTTTAGGCTTCTCTCTTGCATTCAAGCCTTGTATTTCTCATCATTGGGCTCTATGGAGGGCCGGTCAAACCGAACATCCATATTTTGTCCCATTATCTAGGGCCAATTGAACCGAGTGTTAATAGTTTGCCCTCCTAATTTTTAAAAAAATAAAATGCATGCAATGACAATTTTTCAAAAATCACATGCACAACAAAAGTAAACAAGAAACAATTTACTTAACCTCCAAGCTTCACTCGCACCATCGGCTTCAGGAATTCAAACCCGAGAGTTTAACGTTTTAAAAATGAAACAAGACCATGTTCCTTAAGATTTCCTGACCTGATCAGCCACACATTAATATCTAATAAATTATCTAACAATGTGAGCGTGATTCTCAGGTTTTCCTTGCTCGATTAACAACTAATCTGAATATGATTTTCTAGTTTTCCTAGCCTTATACAATACTTATCTCAAACGAGAAACTAATGCCATCATCCTCGAGTTTTCCTGGCCCAAGAGGCAGTCCCTTATCACAGGTAGGAAACTCATGGCATCATTCTTAGGCTTTCCTGGTCCAAGAGGCAATCCCTTATCTAAAATAAGAAACTCACATCGTCATCCTCTAGTTTTCCTGACTCGAGAGGCAGTCCCTTATCTAAAATGGGAAACTCATGCTATCATCCTCGGGTTTTCCTAGCTTAAGAGGCAATCCCTTATCATATGCAGGATACTCACGTTGTCATCCTCAAGTTTTCCTAACCCAAGAGGCAGTCCCTTATCTAAAATAGGAAACTCACACCATCATCCTTGAGTTTTCCTAGCTCGAGAGGCAATCCCCTATTTGAAATAGGAAACCTCGAAGATATAACCCGATGAAATCGTGAACTTTAGGAATACAACCTGACCAGTCCTTTTTTCTTTAACTAAAAAATCTTCAATTTACAACATTAATTTTCAAAACACGCTTGGGGAAACCTTCCCTTTTTCATTCATCATTTTCTCCACTTTTATTATTTTACTATATAAAAACACCCTTTTCCCTTTTCTTTCTCTTTTCTTTTTCTTCTCTTCTTTTCTTTCTTCTTCTTTCCTACACTTATATCCTTTCAAAAATAGACAACAAGAGGACACCACCTATGCCCAAGTGCACAACCTTAGATTATCAAAAGTAGACATGATTCCTCTCTTGGTAGATTTGAGGAGTTACATTTGCTTATCAGCATCCAGAGAGGTTGGTACTTAAATCCTTCTTGCTTTTTCTATAAATTACATCGAGTTAGGATATATTTTTATCCATTTATCATTCAGAATCAGAAATAGGACTGGTTGAATGTGAATCTTATAGATTTAGGGGAAATTTTAGAAGGTTATTCTCCGACGTGCAGAGGCAATTGCCTCTGCATTAAGGCAATTGCCTCATCACTAGAGCGATCACCCTTTATTAAGAGATGATCATCTTTGTGTCAGAATGAAAGGGCATCACCTCTTCCTTAAAGGTGATCACCACTATAATAGGGCATTGCCTCTTCCTTAGAGGCAATTGCCGCTATGATACGGCAATCGCCTCATCCATAAGGCGTTGCACCTCTATAGTAGGGCATATCATCCATTTTTTTCTTCCTTTTTTGTTTTTTCTTTCAAAAGCAATAAAATTCCACTATATTAATCCAACTTCCCTGATTCTTTTTGCAATGTGATGTGCAAACATTCAAGGGTGCCAAAAAGTTCCACAGGGCCCAAGTCTTTTACAATTATTTGATAGAGGATCAAAAGGACTAGATCTAAAACATCAAGTTCAAAGACTTTATCCTTTCGCTTCCCAATGAATAAGGACGAGCAGATTATTAGCCGCTTCATGCACTGATGGAGAGATAGTTTGACATGACTCACACCTCACCTCCCTTTCGGGGAACTCACTCTAGATCTTGTCTCATTTGCTGCCATTACCAGTATTGCGTGTACAGGAGATCATGTTACCCTCGATGTGAGCTTGCATTAGTTGACTCCATATAAGGCCGTCTATATTGAGCGTCTACTTAGTATAATCCCGGATATGAAAGAGATGTACACCATCAAGCTTTATTCGATCTGAAGCTTATATACCCGGGATAGGGCCGAAACAATGGTTACCCCTTGCAAGATTGACCAGGTGGTAAGAGCATTCCTGGTTTACCTTCTCGACACCATTTTCTTTATCAATATTGCTAGCTCAATGGATTTGATGTTCCTAATACTTATGTGAGACTTAGATCAGGTTCCTACATATGATTGGGGTAGCTATGCTCTAGCTTATATGTGCAGGAGTATAGATGAGGTGATGCGCGGAGCTAAATAATTCTACAAGTTTTGGCATGCCATCCTAGTAAGCTATATTCTTCCTTTTGCTCCCGATTCATTTCAATAACTATTTACTAACATCTATCATAATATTTCTTTGGCAGGTTTAGGCACTATAGCTAGAGTTACTCATCGGGGTAATGCATGTAGGAAATGATTTTCCAGCCATAGAAAGGTGGGGCACCAGTCATCTCTTGAAGAGGCATCTAGCTCGAGTGCACATCCATCAGCAACACCTAAACTTTATAACACAAGATGCGGTACTTATAATATTGGCAATCATATTAGTAACTTTATGAATTTAACGCACTTACCTATTAGTGCTTCATTTGTAGATTTAAAATGACTTGTAGGGGCTTGAGGATGGATGGAATGTTAAAATGACCCATTCCATACCACTAACTCAAAGGAGAGTCCTTCTTTATAGGCCAAGCTATCGAGTCTAGTATTTTGGTAAGTGGGTCCTTAACTAGAATCGGGGAGCTAGGGAGAGGTATGTGCCTAAATCCCCTCTACGGAGCATGCTTTAGACATATGAGCTAGAGGGTATTAAGCTTGATCAGGTTGTTGCTAGAGAGTCAGTTGTGGACCACACCTTACAAATTAAGAGCCGCTACTTAGAGTTTGTCCAGACTCACCTCCTATTGACAGTTCCTTTATATGTTGCTTCTACCTCTCAAGTAAGCATTCGATGCTCAACTTGTATTTAAGATTATCACATTCTGACATGATTTCCCATTTTCAAGCTATGGCTACCCAACCTGTACCCCAAGCTAAGCCTCAAGCACTAGAGAAAGATCCTCAGAGACCTCGCATTGATCCAAGCATAGAGGGTACCTCGACTGTAACTGAGCAAATGAGGCCCCTTGCTACCCATAGCTTGCAGTTGGTTGCCAAAAATTTCACCTTTACTCCTAACCCTTTAGTTCATTACTGGGTTCCTTTAGGAGAGCTATCTCATCAGTTCTTAAATCTAGACAAGGATCTCATACTCACAAGTACCCCTAAGGGAACCACTCACGTGAGTTCATCTTTTACATGTTTCTTAAATCATTCTCAACATGTTTATTAGTTTTAACATTCTATCAATAATACAAATTCCCTTGGAGCAAGGTTTATACATGTACAGGATGGTTGAGGCTCAAAAGGATTATATATTAGATATCACCCAATAATAGAGGGTAATTATTCTTCCTATATCTATATATATATACATGCTTGCATGCTTTGCTAACCTTTGGTATGCTCAAATAGAATCGTGATAAAGCTAATTAGGCGAGGATTACCACCCTCGAGCATCAGATTGAGGTGCTTTAGATTAATAAGGGTGAGGACAATAATGATGAGGACAAGGGCGATGCTAGAGGAAGGGATGATCTTGAGGGCACTGAGTTAGATGCCTAATAAATTAGGGCCCATTGGTTGTTTCTTTGATATTGCTAAGTTTACTTGTTTAATTCTAATATTATAACGTTTCACATTTTGTTCTAATTGGATATTTATGGAGTTTAACTTTCATTTTAATCAAAATTGATCTTCATATACAATTTAGCACCAATGATCACATGAATCCCTTTTTAGGCTACCAAGTTCTAATTTTAAGGTTAAAACCATGCAATTCCATTGAAAACTCTTAAGCTTCTTACTGTTAGAGAGGTGATCGCCTTATCCCTAAAGCATCACCTATTTACTATCTAATGAAGAGTAATCACCTCTTCACTATCTAATAAAGAGTGATCACCTCTTCGTGCTAAGGCATCACCTCTTTTATGAGGCAATCTTCTTAGCCTTAGGTTAGTTCCCTCTCTTTAAATCCTTAATTTTTCACTTTTAACTCCATCTTCGAACACCCTTTCCTCAGAGCTCTATTTTCTTCCCCCAGACACCACCACAAGCTTGAATCATGACTGAAAGAAGCCTCAAACTACTACAACCATTCTTAAAAATCTTAAACGGTGGATCATGGGCTAAATTGGAGCCATTTCACTTATCAGTCTTCATATCACTACATGCTAGAAGAATTAAGTTCCCTTTCCTCCATGTCGCAGCTCAATTTTGAGATCCTCAGAAACATGTCTTCTAGTTCAACAAAGTGGAACTATGCCCCTTACTAAAATAATTTGAAGCTATTTTAAGTTGTCAACTAAATTCCACTTGCCAGTTTATAATCCCTAACTTTAGAATTCTAGACTCATACTCTATCCAATATTAAATGGCCCGGATGTTTAATATTCCACCCCTGTCTTCATCTCACTACATTCTTGGCTCAGAGATCACATTAGAACCCTTTCTCAAAGTTATTATAGGCATAGATAAAAGAGAAACCTATTGGCCCCGGATGATGGCCCTTTACTTATATGCTCAATTCCTGCTCATTTCCTTTTCTAGAAATTACAATTTAAAAATCCTTCACATTTTGGATCAAGTGGAAATAGGACTCAACCCTTTCCCTCTCATTCTAGTAGAAACCATCATCAGACTAGACAACTTACAGAAACCAAGTGATTCTTTGGAAGTCCATTGTTGTTGGACGCAAGTTTCTTCTTCTCTGACTTTTATTTCCAATTTGCTGAAATTTTTACGTACCCATCACTCTTACATATGGGGTTCCATGAGAAACTAAGATTACTTGAACCTCCCTGAGACATATCATGCTATAGAGCCAAGCATTGCCAAACTAGAAAGATGCATCCTATACCAGAAGATGTTCAGAGCTGGCTGTCAATATTTCCCAATACTCTAATTCAGTGGATGTGCCTATGATGGAGGTTACAGCATATGATTATTCGGTCTTACACTTATTGTGTTTCGGTTGTTGGCCTCCATTTTGCTACTTTATATAACCCCACTCGTATCTACCGTTAATATGGATAAAAGCAATTGATTATGGAGTTAGTGCCTGAGTTCGAACCAGGACCCCTCTCTCAAAACTTCCTGGACAACTTATTGGCTACTTGGCCTCGCAAAATCATTTTGAGGAACATAGACTACAACAGAGATTCGACCACCGATGATCATTATAAGGCATGGATTCAATTGCAATAGACAGAAAAATATGAGTTTATTAGAAATAAAAGGATAAGAGAGTTGCAAATGTTTAGTGTTTAGGATGTTTAATAATAGAAAAGAAAACAAAATTAGTTTATGAATTAAGTTATCATTTCCCTCTTTGTTAGATAGCATTCCCTTTAATAGTTAAATAGTTTATAATAGACACTTAATATGATATTTAATAATAATTAAAGCAAGCTATTTCAATTAACTCAAGCATAATATGAATATATATTTTTTCTTTTGACATATCTTATGTCGTTAATTGGCTTGTCTTTACAAGTTTTCCAACTAAACCATTTTTATCTCTCTCTTTCTCTCTCCTTTTACATCTCCTTAACTTTTATCTAGACCACCTCTTTTAAGGTTTTCAATCTAGTAAGAGTTTTTAATTTTTTTAATTTATTTTTTTTTTGTCTTTAATTTTTGCCTAGATAGCCTCTTTTTGAGGTTTTTCCCCCTAACAAGACTTTTACAGAAAGTACTTCTAGAGCTTATCCATATTAATAGGCCTCTCTAAATTCATTCCCTTATATGTTTAATAGGATAGCAGCACCCTTAAAAAATAACTTTTTCACCACATACGGACCTTCCTAATTTGGCTCGAATTTCCCTCACGGGTCAATCATGATCGGCTTCGTAAGTTTCAACACTAAATCTCCTTCTTTGATTTTCCCTAGCTTGATTTTCTTATTGTAAGCTAGGGTTATCCTCTTCTGATACAATTGAGAGTGGTATATAGCCTTCATTCTCTTCTATTTAGCAATGTCAACTACACTAACCAACTCTCCACCCATTGGTATTCAAGGATCTTGGATTCTAAAAGAACCCTTAATGATCAAATCTTGAATTTTACTGGCAACATAGCTTCACACCCATATACCAAGGAGTACAAAGTGACCCCAATTGATATTCTAGTAGTAGTTCTATATCCCTATAATGCAAACTATAAGTAATCCACCTAATCTCGATAATTCTCCATCATTTTAGCCATGATCTTCTTTACATTCTTATTTGCAACTTCTACTACCCCATCTGCTTGTGGCTTATATGAAAATGACTTATGATGCCTAATTTTATATTCTTTTAACAACATAGTTGTCTCCACCTAAAATTGAATACCATTATCAGTGACAATATGGTGAGCTAACTTGTATCTGTATACTATGTTTTTCTTAATAAATCTTATCATCTGCTTGGAGCCAACAGTTGCACAAGATGCAGCTTTAACCCACTTAGAGAAATAATCGATCACCACAATGATGTATCAATGGTCATTTGATGCCCTTGATCTTATCTCTCCTATAATATCAATTCCCTAAATAGTGGATGGCCAAGGAGAATTCATTCCCTTAAGCTCCATTGAAGGTAGGTGACTTACATCTCCATAAGCTTAACAATTAGGGCATTTCTTTACAAACTTGACACATCTATTTCCATGGTCAACCAGAAATAACCCTGATGAGCTATTTTCTTCATAAGGACTGTCCCATTCATATATGGCCTGCACACTCCCTCATGGACTACTTTTATAAGCTTCTAAGCTTCATCTTTATCGACACATCTCAGGTGGACACCAATAGAAATCCTTTTGTGCAGCATCGTATTATAGCTGATAAATTGTCATGATAGCATTCACAGTGACATTCTTTCTTTCTTGTCAATATCCTCAAGGAACTGCCTCACTTCCAAATACCACTGTAAATCATGAAACCAAGGCCTCTTAACAACATCAACCGACATTACCCTCATTTCTTTATAATAAGGGTTTCGAGACTTTACTAAAATTAGTGGCTTAACTTCTATTCATTTCAAACTTTCCCATATAGAAGAAAAAGTAGCCAGGGCATCAGCTATCTGGTTCTCTTCTCTTGGTAGATGGATAAATTAGCATTGGGTAAAGGACAACAAGATAATAGCCAAATATACTAACACAGCCTATCTTCATTTACCTCCCACTCTTTAAAGGCTTATCTTATAACTAGCATAGAATCCCCATACATAGTGACATCCTTTACCCCTACACTACGCAATGCTTCCAAACTGAAGATGCAGGCCTTATATTCAGCTTGATTGTTCGTTACCACATATTTAAGTCTTTTTGCCATCGGGATAATTTCTCCTTTTGGCATGATCAGGATTATACCAATACCAGCTCTTTTATTATTAACGACTCTATCAAAGTACATTTTCCACCCCTAGACCTCAATTGCCCCTAAATACTCATATGGAAACTCTAGTTCCTATTCTTGCTCATCATCTATTGGACCTTAAGCCAAGAAGTCCACTACCACTCTTCTTTTCACTACTTTTTTTGCCATATAATCTATGTCGAACTTAGTAAGCATAACCAACCACCTAGCCAATTTTCCTATAAAGGACAGAGTCTATTGGAGGTTCTTAAAGGGATCGTGTTTAGAAACCTCCTGTACTCTGTAAGACTGAAAGCAATGTCTGAGTTTCTTTATTGCCTAAATCACAGCCAAGCATGTCTTTTCTATAAGACTATAATAAGTTTCATACTGCAGGAGCATCTTATTCAGGTAATACACTGCATGTTCAACCTTCCCTTCACTTTCTTGAGTCAACATTGCCTCTATTACATCCTTTTCAATTTCCAAATAAAGAATTAAAGGTTTACCTGGCTTCAGTGGCTATAAAACTATAGGGTTTATCAAATAATTCTTAGTAGCATTAAAAGCCTATTGACACTTATCGTCCCAAATTATTGGTTGGTTCTTCCTTAAAAGCTTGAAAATTGGTTCACAAATCTTCGTCAACTTATCTATAAACCTACTAATATACTGCAATCACTTGATAAACCCCTTGACTTCTTTTTCATTCTTTAGTGTGGGCATTTTTTTAATTGTCTTGACCTTGTCTAGGTCCACTACTTCTAATCCTTTGCAACTGGTAATGTGTCCCAGCACTTTCCTAAACGTTACCCCAACAACAGACTTCTTTGGATTTAGTCTGCGATTATACTTTTCTACTCTTGCTAGGAACTCACCAAGAGCTTTAAAATTTCCTTCTCTAGTCATAGACCTCACCATCATATCATCCACATACACTTCTATCTCTTTATGGATCATATTGTGTAATAGAGCAATCGTTATCCTCTAATAACTGGCCCTTGCATTCTTTAATCCAAACGACACCACCAGATAATAATAAATGCCCCACTCAGTGGTGAAAGATGTCTTTAACTTATCTATCACTGCCATCATGATCTAGTTATGCCTTAAGAACCCATCATGAACGAGTACATTGCACTGGAAGTTGTACTATTAACAAGTGTGTCAATGTGAAAGAGCAAAAAATCATCTTTCGAGTAAGCCTTGTTCAAATCTCTATAATCTATGCACATCCTGACTCTACCATCTTTCTTAGGGACTAGCACTATATTTGTTAACCACTAGGTGTCATCTACTACTTTTATAAACTTCCCCTTTAACTGGTTTTCTACCTTTTTTTTTTTTATCAAAATAGCCCATTCTGACCTTAATTTTCTTTTCTTCTACTTTATTGGCAATATATAAGGATAAGTAGGGATTTTGTGTTCTATGATTTCCTTATCAATATCTGGCAGGTCCTTATAGCCCCAAGTAAATACTTTCTATTTTCTTTTTAACGTTTCTTTCATTTTTTCTCTCTCATCATGAGTTAAATTAAAAGTAAGCAATATATTTTTAGGGTTACCATTTGCACCTTAATTAAATGATTCAGTTTGCATGAATTAATGTTAAACATATGCATGAATTAATGTTAAACATACGCATGAAATTATCATCATAAATAGAATAACCATTAAGAAACACATCACACAAATAAGCAAAATTAAACTTCATTGCATTCACTTTTGAAAAGAACAAGTCATCAGTTTCAAATGAAGTAGTAAGGGAAACATTGAAATCATCATCATAAAAAAGATCCATGATGGAATTCAGGATATAGGCTTCGAGATCTAGTTCCTCATCCTGATCATTGGTGTCCTTCAACTCTGATGCAATAATGTCCTTTTTAAATTCCTCTTCAGCCAATACTAGCTCTTCCATAGGAACTTCCTCGACTATATTTTTCTTTTCTCCATTCATATACTCAATAAAGATTTCAAACCTTGGGATTACTTCCCAAGCCATTAGGAGAGGTTCAAGAGTCCCTGCATATGGGTAACTGGTGCCTTCCCTCACAAAAATCTCCCATAAAGCCTTTTTCTCAACTTCAGCTTTCTCCTCTTTCTTTTCAAGTTGACCCCAAATCTCAAGATCTTCTTTAAAATTATCAGCCCCATCATATCCTAACTTGCACTTCAGAATTAGCACCTTACGCTCCATAAATTTGGATGGTCCATTTTGGTTTTTTCTTAATCCCATACTAGGCATAAATTTCATGTTGTGCATCATGTTTAGAACCCTCGCATCTATCTCATCTTCATAAATCACATAGACCTTAAAATTCGGGTGTATAGGGATCTCTTTAGGAGCTGGCTTTAGAGCGTTACAGCAGCCTCAATTTATGTTGAGATAGTGACGAACTTACCCTCATATGGGAATTTTACCTTTTGATGGATAGTGGATGGCACACTACCCAAAGGATGAAACCATGACCTTCCTAATAGAATAGAAAAGGTCCTGAGAATTTCAGTTACATACAAATTGACCTAAGTCTCAATAGGTCTCATCTTGACCCATGCTTTGAATGTCCCTTCAATAGGCCTTTTTATGTCATTATAGGCCTTGATAATAACCTCAGAAGGCTTCAAGTCTGCTATAGTCAACCCCAAATTTGGTAAAATTTTCAGTGGGCATACATTAATAGCAAAACCATTATCTACCATCACACAGCAAGTCATTTTTCCTTTTATTTCAACCATAATGAACAAGGCTTTGTGGTAGTCCCTTCCTTTTAATGGAAAATCATCATCATAAAATATAATGGCTCTGTAAGGGTTTCCATTAATGAACCAACCATCTATTTAGGTGTACATCATGTAGAGATCTTTTTCTAGTCTAGGGCCATAACTAAAGCTTCCTGATGGTCCCTAGAATGCATAAGCAGTTCCCAAACGCTAGCAATAGTTCAGTCCTTTTTACATTTTTACCTTTGAATCTTTTATCTGTTATGATTCATATTCTACTGGCTTGACTTCCTCTTCTTTATTTTCAAACTTCCCCACTAGTTAGCCCACCCTTCTATCCTTATTTTCCCATAATTCTATTCACCCCTCATCTTCATCATTAGAGCTCCAAATATCCAAAACATACACAGTAGGCTCTATAGGTTATTTAATTTAGCTTAGGTATTTTGGTTCAAGTTTAGGTTTTAGTGAGTAAGGGGTGGTGTCAACAAAAGAGTTTAAGACTTGCTCTTCCGTTAAACCCATATTAATCATTAGGGTGAGCGCATTTGGTGGTGGTACATTTTGATAACTGGGTAATGAGTTATTTTAGGTGTTCGACTTTTAAGTTTTAGGGTTAGTACTTTTACCCGCATCAATCAAGTCTTGGATTTTGTGTTTCAATCAGGTACAATTATTAGTGCCATGTCCAATGGTCTGGTAAAATTTATAAAAGAGTTTTGGGTAGGCATTTGGCATAGGTTGTTGTGAAGTTAAGGGTTATAGTATGTTCTTCTTAATCAGCTTCTCAAGGACCTTAGAAAGAGGTCATCCTAAATTTAAGAACTTCCATGACTGCCTGACAGTGCCAAATTGCACACTGCTGCACAGTTGCCTAACAGCATTAATTTGTACATTGTTGTTGGAGCCGATTCCATCTTTGTCCCCAAATCTTCCTCAAAAGAACCTCTTTTCTTAGGCCTAATCTGACTCTTTCTGGACCTCAAATCTATATAACTCCTTAAAGTTTCAGATTCCCAGGTCCCTCAACTTTTTAGACAATGTCAGGACACATCTCTCCATTGCTAGCATCAACTAATCCGACTCAGTAGGACTATATCTCATTTGGGCTAACTTTCCCCTTTAACGAGTTAGATAATTGGTGAAAGAATCATTGAACTTCTGTTTAGCATTCTATAGATCCATCAAAGATACCTCCAACTGCACATTAAAACCATACTAATTCATAAACATAGCACATAATTCTTTCCAATTAGACTAGACATATGGTTCCAAAGCATCATACCATTGAATTGGTGCACCCTCTAATGACATAAGGAACTATTTGACTATTTAGGCATTGGTTAACTCAGTAGCTTTCATAAAAGTCACTAGCTACTTTAGATATAAATATGGATCTTTAGTCCCTAAGTAATTCTTCATGTTGGGGAATTTAAATTTTCAGGGTAAAGGGTCATCTTCTTCATCCAGGTTCAAATCAGTGTAGTCCATTAGAGCTCCATGCCCTTCTCTTTCATCATCATCTGCATTTAGGTCATGGCCTTGGTTATATTCTTAACCCAATCAGACTGTTCCACATTCTCAGCTCGATTTGCATTCTTTCAGTTTGGTGGATTAGCCAATATTGTCATATCATCTCCTTCCTTTTCTCTCATTAGGATTTCAATATCAAGATCAATCAGGTTGGTTAGCTATGCAGGCTAATTTTCTTTGATTAATTTGGCTATTTCTCCCATCATTTCTCTCATCACAGACCAGGTCTCAATAAATACCTCTTTTTTCAACTGTGCTTTAAAGGCCTCAGGATCAAAACCACTTGCCATTTATGTTTCTGAGACTAAGCAACCAAAATAAGACTGGACCCACCCAGACGAGCTTAAAGGATCTATATCTATAAGACCACATGTTAGGACTATACATGACGTGTATGCATGATATACAGGTTTGTTTCATTATTCAAAGAAATCAAGAAAACAAACAAGCATACTTAATACATACATAAACTAGAGACAAAATGCAAAGCTTTAATCATGATAACCTCTACCTTTATTTCTCCTACACACATGTTCAATAGTGAGTTTCTCATCCTAGGAGTTTTTATCTAGGTTTTAATTATCATAAGGGGATAACAAAACTGACATATGTAAGATAACTCTTAAAATGGAGAAAATAAGTAACGGATCCTTTAAATAAATCTAGAGTCCATCTTCATCAGGCCAAGAGTAATATTAAGGCTTACCTTATCGAGATCCATTTACAATGGGTATGAAAGGCCCATTTTGACAACATCTGCTTAAAACAGGCTAAAAGTAGCCATAAAAGACTCATCTTAACAAGGTCCATTTATAATGGGTCGGGTTTTATTTTAAGGATCCATTAAAGGGCATAAGACACATGCCTGTTGGAAAGAATTTCAAAGGAAAATTGTTAAGTCACTATATGAGCTTGAGTCTTAAGTAGTAGGCTTTGGCTCCCACAATGATATACATTCATATATGTCTCCCCACTCAAAGGTCCATGCGATGTGGATAAGTATGTGTTGTGAGTGACAATAATCAAATATTTCACCACTAATTTTAAGTGAAATGTAGGTAGCATAATAATGATTATTATCATGTTAATTAGGACTGAAGTGCTCATTGTGTGCAAAAAGTGTAGTGAATGCAATAGAAATGCAAAAGAAATAAAGGAATAATTAAAGATGATAAAGTATGAAACACTTGGAATTAATTTCTCTATTCCCAGTGGAGTCGCCACTGTAGGCGATAGGGTTTAGCGTGCGTTCAAGTGTTTAGTAACCATGACATTGTATGGGTTCTAGGCCTACTAGGAAATACGAAATAGGCCTTAAAGCCTAATCGAAGATGGAGTCACCACCCGAATAAAAGTTAGGACATACTTATACAGCAACTGGATTCCACGAAGGTTCTCAGAAGTCGTTATCAAAGAACGGGTTTGAAAACTGGGTATAGACTTTTGGAATACCCACCTAACCTTATGGTTGGCCTCCATTTATGTTTTATATTTTATTACTTTTAATTATTTAATTATTTTGTTATTGACATGCAAATTACAATTATTTCCATTCCAATTTCCAATTTTTATAATTAAGTCCATATCTATACATTAATCCAATTTCATACAATTTAGTGTGATTCATGACATTTATCACAAATATCCGCAAAAAATGGGATTAAGGATTACATAACTTTATACAATAAATAGGTAAAATAAATGGAAAATAAACCATAATAAACTAAAAGTAAACTTCTTGAATGACCAATAAAACCTCTTAAGAACTAATTAATAGAATGGATATCTAATGATTAAGAATCATTGAATAACCCCTATAATAAGCACAAGTTAGCCCTTTCTCACAAAATAAAATAAACAAACCTATAGGAGGAAATCATAAAGTTAACTCATGGATCAAATAAAATAATAATAAGAATAATAGATATCTAAGACATTGGTCAAACATAATAATAAAATGATTGTAAAAGATAAACGAAAAGACAAAGTATGGGCATTCTCAGGAATCATGCATAATTTTACGAGAAATTCAAGGTAAGGCCACACAGAACCTTATCACAGAGGCTATCAGCTCATAGCAAAGAGATGGCGCCTATTTATAGAGGCATCGCCTGACCAACAAGCACAAGCAACTCCCAAAAGTAGTAAACTTTAATTTTGAGTAAACAATAAATGATATAAATGAAAAATTACACTTAAAACCTCAGTCAATCATGCTATGAGATGGCATAACATAAGCAATAAGCATAAGAAATGAGTAACTAAACAAATAAGCAAAAGGTTTGATAACTATAAAACTTCAATATTAAAAGAAAATAAGAACCATTACTAAAATAAGACTGTTTCTCAAAATGGTTAGCCCTCAGAGATAGATATGGATATTGAACTTCACTTGAATGCAAGGTTCTACTTTCTTCTCCTTTAGAAATGACCATTTTCCAACTTAATCCCTTCTCTTCTTCCCCAAGGACCTTTTTCTTATTGTTTCAGAGCTCTTTTTTTCAGTTCTCTTTTTTTTAATACAATGGCTTCTCTCCCCCTTTTTGTCTCTCTCCTCCTCCTTTTTAATCATATCTCTAGCTCATGCCCCTACCTTTTACTCATCATTGCTATTTCTAGCACTCCACTTATCCTAAATGTCCCCTTCTTTATGAAATAAACTGAGTTCAGTGGAAGGTGGGCTCACCAAGTTAGCTGCCATGGTCACCTCTAAATTTAATGCAGAGGCAAGTGACTATTGCAGAGGCAGCACCTCTTCTATGAGGCAATCTCCTAATCTATATCTACCATAGAGGTGATCACCTCATGGCAAAAAGGCAGCGCCTCTTTAGCACGACTTTGCATTGGGCCAAATGGGTTGAGGTGGGTTAGGCTTGCTTTTGAGTAGGTTTGGGCTGAGATTTTGGGTTTTAAGCTTTTGGGTCCATTTTCAAAAGGTTTGGACTTCTCTCTTGCATTCAAGCCTTGAATTTCTCATCATTGGGTTCTATAGCGGGCCGATTAAATTAAGTATCCATAGTTCACCCCCTATCTTAAGCCGATTGAACCAGATTTCAATAATAATAAGGCTTGGTTATCATGAATAGCATATATAATTCCTTGGCTCGATAAAACATTTGCTTATGAATTTATTATGGCATTTGTTACTTTTCGTTTGTTTGACACCTCAACTTATAATTGCCATTTAAACACTTAAACTGGCCTAAAATATAATTTTGAAACACTTTTTAGCATATGTGGTATGGAATAACAAATCAACATGTGTCACTTCTCAAGAGTTTGACTAACCAAAAATTGCAAGTATAAGTGTCAAACTGATAAAAAGTGACAAGTTATGGGATGGTAGATGCATTGTGTCATCTGATTAATGCAGATTAGAGCATTTTAGGCAAGTTTAAATGTTGTAAAATTGTAAGCTGAAGTGTCAAACTGATAAATTATACCAAGTATAAGGAGCCGCAAATGTATCATGTCATGGCAAAAACCATTCTATTCCAATCATAAGTCACTCCATACCGGTGTAAACGAGTCTTTCGAATATGAATTCTAACTAATTCAAATATGATTTGTTTATAAAATTGAACTGAATTTGCTATATCATTTAGTGTTTGTGAATTGTTTATAAATTTAAATGAATTTATACATTTTAAAGATTATAAATTATAACTAAAAATGTGTTTAGATGTAAAAATTTCATTTGAAATCTTAGATTTTAAATATAAAAATTTTAATTAACATGTAGTTATATATCATTTCAAATTCTTATTAAATGAACTATTAAATTCATTGTGGATTTATTTCAAATCCTTATAGATTCATGTAATTTTCAAACAAGAGATTTAATTTAAATCCAAATTCATATTCAAATCTCTTACATCTAAATATAGAATAAAGTTATTCACAAAATTTAAAATAAATTGTTCATTAAATAAGTTATAATACATTTAATAAAAATTATGATTTTATTCTAATAATATTTTTATATTTCATGAATGGGAATCTATATGTTATATATTTTATATCAAATTAAGTGAATGAGAATCTATATGTTATAAAATTATTTTTTAAAATATTTTATGTTATATTTTTATATTTTATGAATGGGAATCTATATTTTAATTCAATAAAAGAGAAATTAAATGGTAATTTTTTTTAAGGATATAATGAGGTATAGGGTTTGAATTCTACCATCATTAATTTAAAAAAAAAAAATTATCTCTTATTATGCGTTTCATTAATGTTTAGATCATATAATTACTTTTTATCACAGTTTCTTTAAGTTCTTAAAAGTAGACCACTTCATATGGCAGTTTCTTAAGTTCTGAAAAGTAAGAGAAGAAAAGGAGAAGCATTTTGTTCCCATTAACAAAAATTAGGGAAGCTATTGATACGTAGATGGCTGACTTGCTTACGAAAAAAAATCCTTCATACCCAAAGAAAGCATACGAAAAACGATCCTTCATACCCTAAGAAAGCAAACAAAACTCACGTGTATACTATTCTCCTTTGCCAACTTCCTAAGCCTTTCTTTTGCCAACTCTTTTTTAATCACCCCATATGCTTATAAGTTGTTTTTCCAAGAAAATACAGCTTCAAACACAACTAAATTTTTAGATGATCAACACCCAGCTCATCTTTAGCTTAGGATGTTGCCATAATACTATTTCTTTGAAAACAAAAAAAAAAAAAAAGATTATTTGATTCTGCCATCATTATATAATCTTAATTATATTTTGTAGGATAACTAATACTTATTTTTAATAGAAATTTATATCGCAACCAGTGATATAAACAGTTTTGTCGCATTTTAGTGATTCCGATATTCAACTAAATATTTGTTGCTTCAACAAATAAAAAAGTGAAATAAATAAATAAATAAATGAACACAAGTAGAATTTTGTTTCATTTTTTTCCCTCCCAATTTTCATTATCTACGGATTTGATTTCCACAACGGGCCGGTTCCAACATGAAGTGGCATGTTATGCTTTTGCAATTTGCACCCTTTTTCTTTATATATCACTTTTTTTTTAACTGTCAAAAGAGAGTGAGCGCAATGAGTGATATTAATTTTCGTTAAGTATCAATATATGATTTTTTTTTTTTCTGTTGCAGAATATTTGATAAAATCATAATTTAATTTGATATATGAATTTCAATTCATTATCACAGCACCAGGATTTTCAAAATTAAGTGGAGAAATCGAACTTTGTGCATTGATAATTTTTTTTTTTTAATTTGGAGAGAAGATAAAGCATCAAATTATTAACTTTTACGATTATAATAATTTATTTAATCTTATTTTATTTATTAAATTAAAAAAAATATAAAAATCAAACCTTTAACTTATAAATATTTTTTTTAAAAAAAATTATACCACTGGACACTGGACTATTGGACCGATACAATCCATGAGGGAGAAACAACATTAGAGAAAAAAATTGAAAAAAAGTAGACTTTGTGGAACTCTGGTTATAATCCTATGGAATAATATTTGACTAAATACATAATAGGCATCTACATATCTATCTTATCCTTATAATCACGGACTCAACAGCTAAGCTAATCAACCCACAAAATATAATTAATAAACTAAGCTGGATTCCTCAACCTAATATTAATTAAATAAATAACCTTTGCAGAAGATTAAAATAGAAGTTAGGTTACAATTAGGCAGGAGATTATTTAGGGAATACAAGGGGAAGCCTTATATACCTGCAACACAACAACAATTCCATTTGTTTTGCATTACAATCTAGGGAAAAAAAACCAGGAGTAGAGGATGGTCTATCTATAGCCATAACTCGTGACCAAAATTGAATTAAAGTAAGAGGCTATGGTTATGCATTATTGTCTCTACTATGCACTAGACGCCACACATTTCTTCTAAATGAAACTTATTAGCTTTTATTGTTGCATTTCCAGCTATTTTATTCCATCTGCAGTTTGTTGTAGAGTCACTTCAAAAATCCTCAACTAATTCACATAAAACTATATTTTTCTACCGATCAAATATTCTTTTGTATCAAATCTAAAGTTGAACCCTCTTTTTCCGTTGCACATTACCTTTAAGGTTCAATAACTATAGCAATCTTAATTAATTTTTAAATATTTATTTTTTATATATATATAATTTAAATTCAAAATTTTATTTAAAAAAATTTACACTATCTGTCACTAAATATTGTAGTATTAGAAGTTTGCATTTAATTAATTAAAGCCTGATTATTAAAATAAAAAAGAGAAATTTATGTTGTACCGACAAATTTCTAGCACATAAACATATAATTCATTTTTGTTAATCAAGTTTTAAAATATAAGATAATATTTTATATTACAAGTGATATAAATAATTCTATGGTGACTCAGAAAAATTATTTTTTTATCTTTCTCTTTTTATAGGGCACCAAAAAATTTTAGAAGATAAAAAGGTAAAATAAATTTCGTTTTACGAATCATAATATATATAATCTTCCTAAAATATATATCATAATTTAAAATTTGATTGTATAATGTAATATTCCAATAAAAAAATCTCTTTAGAATGAATCATTGATATATTTTCCTAGTTGGCCATCGCTTCATTACCTATATAAAGGACTTCTAATAGCAAGTGTAGGCCACCGCATCAAATTATATCTAATCAGGAATGACAACTACTTGCAGGCTCTCTATAGTGTTCTTCTTCTTCGCTTTGTTTGTGGGTTTTTTCATGGCAACTTTGGCTAGCAATCTCAACCAAGAACTTGACCTGACATGGGGTGGTGACCGTGCTAAGATAGTTGGGGAAAATGTTCTTACTCTCACACTTGACAAGGCCTCCGGCTCCGGTTTCCAATCTAAGAAAGAGTATCTCTTTGGAAGATTAGACATGGAAATCAAGCTTGTTGCCGGGGATTCAGCTGGAACTGTCACTGCTTACTATGCAAGTCCCTTGTTTTATTTATGGCCAGTTTTTTTCCTCCACATGCATAAGATGTTAAATTTTCAACTTACTTTTTGTTCTGATATGATTAGTTTTGTTGCAGCTATCATCTCAAGGACCTTATCATGATGAAATAGACTTTGAGTTCTTGGGAAACCTTAGTGGAGACCCATATACTGTCCATACCAATGTCTACACACAAGGTCAAGGGAAAAGGGAGCAACAATTTCATCTCTGGTTCGACCCAACTAAAAATTTTCACCTCTATTCTGTTGTATGGAACTCCCAGCGAATCATGTAAGATATAACTCTTTTGTCAACACTTGATTTCATACATAACCAGTGGATTAGTAACTCAAACACCTAAGTATATCTGCAGGGTTCAAGAATTCGAATCCTGACATCAATTTTCCGGGGCTTTAATTTAAAGAATTTCTGATTCTTTTTTCAAAATCGATGGTTTCAATTAAATAAAAATTAAGTTAACAGTTTTTAATTTCATAACAAGCTTCTATATATCTACAGTTTCTTAGTAGACAACATCCCCATAAGAGTCTATGAAAATGAAGAATCAATTGGAGTGCCATTCCCCAAAAACCAACCCATGAGACTGTACTCAAGTCTCTGGAATGCTGATCAATGGGCAACAAGAGGTGGGATCGTGAAGACAGATTGGTCAAAAGCTCCTTTCACGGCATACTACAGAAACTTCAATGCCAATG
Organism: Mallotus nudiflorus; assembly: GCA_947683625.1. Taxonomy (NCBI): domain Eukaryota; kingdom Viridiplantae; phylum Streptophyta; class Magnoliopsida; order Malpighiales; family Euphorbiaceae; genus Mallotus; species Mallotus nudiflorus. The sequence goes on along the minus strand of CANTUR010000096.1, from coordinate 1,124,022 downwards.
CATGCACATGGTCTTCGGGTCTTTCATCTTGTGCTTCAAAAACAAGTAGCAGTGCTACTTCTAGTTGGCAAAACCAAGGGCTCGATGCTAATGGTAGAAGAAGACTTAGATGGGTGCAAAGGTATTACATGATTTACAACTATTGCACTGATTATAAACGATTTCCTCAAGGTCGTCCACGTGAGTGTCGTCGTTCTAGGTTCTTTTAGAAAAAACTTTGCTTGAATATGGGATATATTCTTGTATCATATTTCCTTTTTTTTTTTTTTCCTTTTCAATTGAAGTCTGGACTAGTTGTATTTGTATATGATCTAATAATTTATCTATGTAATTAATTAATTCTCTTTTCTATGCTTAATTAATTTTAATTTTAATTTTAATTTTTAACCTAATTAAGAATGCATAATTTTTACAATATTATCTTACTAATCAGCTAGCTCCTTTTTAAAAAAAATGAAAAATTATGGTTAATATTAGACCAAAAGAAAAACTAAGCTTTTTTTTTTCTTGGAACGAAAAACTAGTTTTATAAGGATTGAGGAGGCTACCAAATCCTAAGATTTGACGGTAATTGCATATATGTTGAGAACAAATTAACTGGTAGAGGGCCAATTTCTTTTTCTTATAATTAATTCTGATATTCAGTATCAAAGCTTGGATTGATTTTAATTAAATACAGTGGACATCATAGTTAAGAGAGTGAAATTCTCTCGTTGTCTATTTTTTAGATATAAAATTTAAATTCAATTCATTTTGCGGATGATACGTAGCCACTATGAATTGTTAGACATTAACTTGCACTAACGCCCTTCTTTGATGGACACCATTATTAAGGTTATATAGTGCATGCCAAACTAACTCCATGGCAACTCTTTTACCCCTTTGGAAGGTTTGATTTGCAAAATGAAGCTCGTCCCTAGGCACCGTCACCACCTTCTATGTAATTATCTCATTGCTATTATTTTTTTGGCTTAAATTAAATCAAGTATAGAACTCCGAGTATATATATATATATATTCACTATGCAACTTGGATTGGAAAAGTTATTATCTACGCCAGGTTCTTTAATTAAATGAACCAAGAAACACAGTATTAGCTTCACTTACGGTATTCATGTGCGTTAGTTATAAAATAAAATTAAGAGAAAAAAAAAGAGAATTCAAGAGAATGATTTTTTTATATATTCATAAAGAAGGTTATACCTTTTATATATACATCAATATTTTTATAAATAGAAAATCTAATTATATACACTAATTAGGAATATAACAACTTCCTAAATAATATAAACATTTAATTCCTAATATATACAATCAAATCTTTGACTCACTTCAATACTTCCCCTCAAGTTAGTGAATGTATGTCAATCATTCCTAACTTACCAATTGAGTTATCTTCCGAATACAACCTTTATAAGAATATCAACTAGTTGAGTCTGAGAAACAGAAGATCAATAGTTCCTTGGTTTAGATGATCTTTGATAAAATATCTATCAACCTCCACATGCTTAGTCCGATCATGTTGAACCAGGTTATTAGAAATTGTGATGGCTACCTTATTATCACAATGTAACATCATAGGCTTCAGATGATTTAATCCCAAATCCTGCACAATTCATTTTATTTAGAGCAATTCACATATAGTATATGTCATTCCTCTAAACTCAGCTTCAATACTTGACTTTGATATGACCTTCTATGTCTTGCTTCTCCAGGTAACCAAATTCTTTCCAACAGACATGAAGTGCCAATATGTTAATTTTCGATCAGTTTGATCTCTGAACCAATCAGCAATAATATAGCTAGCAATTTCATAATCCTTATTTCTCTTAAAAAATAAACATTTACCTAGAGATGACTTCAGGTATCTAAGTACTCAATATACCACTTCCATATGTTCTTGACTCGGAGAATAAATAAATTGGCTTATGACACTAACTTCATAAGCAATGTATGGCTGAGTATAAGATAAGTAAAATAATATTCCCACTAGACTTTGATACCGAGATTTCTTAGTTGGAACTTAATCTTCTAGGATTGATAACCATGGTTAACTTCCATTGGAGTCTCAACTGACTTACAATCAAGCATGTCTGTCTTTATTAACAAATCCATTACATATTTTCATTGACAGAGGGAAATTTCTTGAGCTAATCTTGTAACTTTAATCCCTAAAAAATACTTTAAATTTCCTAAATCTTTGAGTTCAAACTCGGTTGCCAATTATTTTTGTAGAGTTGTTATCTCACTCGGATCATTTCCAGTGACCACTATATCATCAACATACATAATAAGAGCAATAACTTTACCCGTCTTTTGTTTAATAAATAGTATATAGTCAGCATCACTTTATTTATAATTATGATTTCTTATAAATTTTGAGAGCCATCCAAACCATGCTCAAGGTGATTGCTTGAGTTCGTACAATGCTCTTTTTAGTTTGCATACTCTATCAGTGCACCTTATTTTGGGTGGTGGATGCATATACACTTCTTTTTCTATGATTCCATTCTAAAATGCATTTTTTACATTAAACTGTCAAAGCGACCAATCCAGTTGGTAACTAATGAGATAAGAACTCGAATGGTGTTCATCTTTGCTATTGAGGCAAATGCATCTTTATAGTCAATTTCATACTTCTGAATATATAACTTTGCTACCAACCAAGCTTTATATCAATTAATGTTGTTATTCGGATTAAGTTTGATAATGAATATCCACCTGCATAAGTCATTTTCTTTTCTTCAGGAAGTGGAACAAGTTCCTATGTGGAGATCTTTTGTAATACCATTTCATCATTCATGGCTTTCTTCTAATTCAGATCTTCTAAAGCCTCCTGCACATTACTCAAAATAGATATAGTAAATAATTGATTTACAATATATGCATATGATTTTGACAAACAAGCTGCTGATATAAAATTATTGATAGGATATTTAGCTTTAGTTTTAAGGTCAATATAATATTATCTTTTGGGAATCCTCTATTTATTCTAAAAGGATAACAAGGCTCGATATTTAAGGTTACTAAGGATGACAAGTTTACTTTATTATGCATATCTAAAGTTTTTTTAGCCTCTAGTGTTATCTAGGAAGATGTACTATCTTAGTAGTTTCAGGTTTAAGTAAGACATTCAGACTATCTTCAGTTTTTTTACCAGGTGGGATGCTTGGACTCTCTATCTAATCCTGTGAGATGCTTGGAACATATATTAGAGATATCAAAGTATCAGGAAAGATGCTCGAAGTGTTATCTTCTAATATGTCATAAAGTCTCTCCCCTGAAGAGAGCACTCAAATTAAGAGAAGTAGGGTGCATTTTCATATAACTAAACATTCTGAGTTATATACATCTTCTTAGTATACAAATTATAACACCAATATCTCTTTTGTAAATTGGCATATCTGACAAAGATACACTGAATAGCTTATGTGTCTAATTTATTCAGTACTTGATGAACGAATATCGAGCATCCAAAGACTCAGGCTTAAGATTATTGAGATATGGAGCTAGGATAAGCTCTTGAAGTTTTTAAAAAGGATTTTTGAAACTAAGTACTTTTGATAAAGTTCGATTAATCATATAGGCAGCGGATTGAACAGCCTCTCCTCAGTATTCCCGAAGAACATTCACATCAAATAAAGTGCTTGGATTACTTCCAATAGTTGCCAATTTTTTCATTCTGCTATACCATTCTATTGAGGGGTTCTAGCATAGAAAGTTTAGTGATGAATGTCATGCTCGTGGAAAAAATTTTTAAGAACCAAGGTAAGATACTTCCCACTATTGTTAGATTGTAATACTTGGATTTGACATTGATACTACATGACCACCATTTTGTATAGGTCTTGAAAAATAGAACACACATCTCTCTTATTTGAAAGTAGGGATACCTAGGTCATTCAAGTACATTCATCAATAAATGTTGTAAAATATCGAGCACTAGATAGAGTGGGAATCCGAGCAGGTCCCCATACATTATAATGAATAGTCATAAATGAAATTGAATTTTTATTATAACTCGGTACATATGAAATCTAGTGGCTCTTTGCCAAGTCACAAATATCACACTTGAACTCGGAGTTTAGGATACTAAAAAATAATTCAGGCTTTATTTTTATAATATAAGTAAAAGATAGATGTCTAAGACAACGATGCCATAAAATTACTTGTTATTTGTCTAAGCTCCTTCTAACAACAGTATTGACTTGACTTGAGTTGATTTCTAACTCAAATCACCATGCAAATCAAGATAGTACAACTTTCCAAGATTAACACCAGAGCCAAGAATCTAGAGCATTGCAATGTCCTAAAATAAATAATAATTAGTCTAAATTTTGACAGTACAATTTAAGGTTTTAGTGATTTGGCCAACAAATAGTATATTACAAGAAAGAGAGGGAACAACAAGAATAATATCTAAATTAAGAGAGTTAGAGTTAGATATTGATCCTTCATGGGTGATAGGGCTATTCCTCCATTAGCAGTTAGAATATTTTATTAGGGTAATGGTCGAATTGAGGTAAGATGGTGGGTGGAGTTTGTCATATGATCAGTAGCACTTGAATCAATAATCCATGTATCATTTTGAGTAAGATTTATCATACCTGATTTTTCATTAAGGTCACCATTTGGTTTTGTGACACTAGAGGTGGTAATTGTAGATTTTCTAAGCTTCTTATAAGACTTTCTATTGAAGTTCCATCATTTTGGATAGCCCACAAGTTCATATCACTGTTTCTTGAAGTGTCCAACTTTACTATATTGAGTACATATGTATGTATTGGATTTACTCGGTACTTATCCTTTGGACTGTGGTCAAGTTCAAGCCACTATAAGTACTGCATTGTTCGGTAGAACCTTTGGCTCTTCCATCGTTTGTAACTGGTTATAATCACTATACACATATGCATAACTAAACTCGAGACCAAGAGGTGGATCCTTCTATAGCATTTCACTCTGAGCATTATTAAATTTCAAGCCAAGTTTAGCTAGGAAAATATGTGTTCGAAGCCGAGTAATATGCTTGTGGAATGATACTACTCCAATAACATCCTCCCTTTGAGCACTCATCTGGGCATCAATCTATTGAAATATCCTAACCAACTCATTGTAGTAAATAGGTGATGGCCTATCATTCTAGCATGTAGTAAATGACTTTTGGTTTAACTCAAAAAATTGAGTTTCATTAGATCCATCATAAAATGTTTTGGAGATAGCATCCTATATCTCCTTTGCTATTTGAAATGGATAAATATCTGCATCAACATTGGACTCATGGAATCAATGAGCCAACTTTTCACTCAGTTATTATCAATAAGCCAAGTCTTCAAAGTTTTATCTCCCGCAAGTGGTTTTGGAGTTACGCCAATAAGAAAATCATATTTATTTCTAGCTCCAATTCATGTCTCCATGAATTGTGACCATATAGGGTAGTTTGTATCATCTAGTATAATTCTAGTAAGAAAGGGAGAACTATCTTAAAGGAGATTAATAAATGTTGATTTTCCATATGATACAATATATGTGTTTTCAGTAGTCAAGGTGTATTTCAAAAGGATTATGACTTTAAAGGATTCAAAGAAATTTTTTAGGAGAGATAAAAAATGATTTCAAGGATTCAATACAAAATTTAAATTTTATTTCAATAGGTATGCTCTAATACCATATAGAAAAAAATTCATAAAAAAAAGGAGAATTCAAGGGAATGATTTTTTCATATATTCATGAGAAGGCTACACCTTTTATATACACACCAAATATTCCTATATATGGAAACCCTAATAACTTTACACACTAATTAAGAATAAAGTAACTTCCTAAATAAAATAAAGATTTAATTATTAATATATACAACCAAATCTTTGACTCACTTTAAAATTAGTGGCCTCAATTAGTTTAAGATTTTCCTATGCACTTTGATAGTGGTAATTTCTCGAACATTAATAAGTTAGAATATAGAAATCAAAACTGAGATGGTAAGATTGGAATACCACATCCCAATTATCATGCAATTGCATAGATTTGTACAAATCTATTAATTGTCATATACGCACAAAAATTTTAGCTACTAAACAATTTTCTACATCAAAAAATATTTATATGCCAGAAACCTTAAACAATTTATCAAAAATACTTTAGAGTCATTAAAAGAAAAAGTATTACATGATTTATAATTATAGCACTATCACAAAATATATCTCTATTGATATATCATTGTTCCTGCTTATGCTTATGCAGCAATAGTGCTTATGTTTATGCAACAACAAAGTACTTTCAACAGCTCAGCTTCACTTTCCATCATGCTTTTCATGCAATAACTATTACTAACATCACCATTAGACAATAGAGTTACTATAAGCTAAATTATGCTTATGTGTAAGCTTAGTATTAGTTAGTTGCAAATATCATAACAGTTAGTAAGTAAACTGTTAGTTAATGAATTGTATATATATTATAAACAGTTATAACGGAATGACATGAGCTTCACATTTCATACTTTATAAATTTTTTTATAGTATTAGAGCAAAAGCTCTAGAATTTTCTTGCATTTTCTTAGCTTTTATGTTCATTTTCTTATTAACCAAATAGTGGTTCTTAAAGTTCTTTCATTCATAGAATTTCACTTTCAAACCATCAATCAATAACTTCTTCGATGGAGAATTCATAGCACATAAAGGATAATCCATCTAATCCATATTATTTACATCCAAATGAGAATCCTTCTCTTATACTTACTTTATGCTTACTGAAAAGGGATAACTATCACACATGGTCTCGATCAATGTAGATGGCGTTAATTTCAAAAAATAAGCTAAAGTTTGTTGATGGATCGATTACTAATCCTGGATCAGAGGATCCAAAATTTGAAACATGGGAATGTTGTAATACTATAGTGCTTTTATGGTTAATGAAGTCACTTTCTCCTACTATAGCTTAGAGCATGAATTAGATAGATTATACTTATGATCTATGGAGAGATGTTTATAATCAGTTCTCAAAAGGCGATGCACTAAAAGTATTTAATTTGTAAAAAGAAATAGCCTTCTTAAAGAAAGGTATGAGGACTATTATAGAGCAATTTACTCATTTAAAGATCTTTTAGGATGAGTTTATAAATCTAAGACTTATTCCATCATGCATTTGTTTACCGTAATATGCTTGCAATGCATTTGACATCATGAGGAAATATTATCAATAAGATCATATCATTTAATTTTTAAAAAGCCTGAATGGTGAATTTTCAATTGTTAAATCTCATATTTTGATCATAGATCCATTACGAATAATTAATAGAGTGTTTGCCCTAGTTTACAATATAAAAGGCAATTTACAGGCATTCCATATCAAGATGTGAATCAATCCAGAGTGCAAGTAAGAGTAATCAATTAGCTGTAAATAAAAGATTTCATAATACAGCCTCCAAAAAGAAACCTACATGCATATTTTATGGTTATTCAGTTAATCAGTGTTGTAAGAAACATGGATATCCTCTAGGTTTCAAGTTTTCTAATAAAACTCGCAATGGAGTGGTCAATCAAGCTAGTGCTATTATTGAATCTACTAAGTTAAATACTATGAAGAATGTAAAAGATGCTAAAGGTAAACAAGTTTTGATTAATGATACATTTTGACTCTTCTCAATTCAGTTTTACTAAAAAGCAATATCATCAGTTGTTGGGACTTATACAAAGGAATGTTACTCCTACAGCAAGTGCACTTACTGTCAATAATATCATTATGAGCTTTAAGCCTGCTAGTCTTAAGCCTTTTTCTTCTTTGCCTAAAACATGTATTTCTTATTTACCAAAGGCACTATTAGTCGCATTAAGCATTCCTAAATGTGCTTGGATCTTGGACATTGGCTCCACAACTCCCATCATTAACTTCATTATTCAAGAATTGTAGACCTATTTCAAACATATACATGAAGCTTCTAAATGAATAAACAGTAGCTATATTCAATATTGGAGACCTTTATTTGTCACCCATTTTGATTTTGTGTGATGTTTTATGTGTTCCTAAGTTTACCTTTAACCTTATTTTTGCTAGTAAATTAATAAAAACTTCAAATTTCTTTCTCATTTTCTTTGCTTCCATTTGTTATATTTAGGATATTTAGAGGTGGACAATGATTGGTGTATCTAATGATATAGGAGGCTATATTTGTTTCAAGAGACTGAGTACATAGTAACAACCTTGCATGCTTCATAGTTGTCAAATACACATCGTTTTCATAAAGTAACTTCTAAAAATTTATGGCATTTTAGATTTGGTCATCCATCAATTCCAAGATGCAAGTTTTAATGAAAATTATTCCTTTTATTACCTTTGATACTTCAGATAATGAAGATTTTCACTTGAGTAAACAACGGAAACCTTCTTTTCTAGTTAGCTCAACTACTTATATCAATTGTTTTGATTTAGTACATGTGGATATTTGGAGTCCCATGTCAGTTGTCTCTATGTATGGGCATCATTATTTTCTTAATATTGTAGAGGATAAGAGTTGTTACACTTGGGTTTTCTGATGAAACAAAAATTGGAGACTCAAATCTTAATTGAATATTTTTATACCTTGATTGAAACTTAATGCATAAGATCTTATCATGGAAAAGAATTTGACATGTCTTAATTTTTCCAATCAAAAGGAATAATACATCAAAGGTCCTATATTTACACTCCTTAACATAATGGTACTATTAAAAGAAAGTACTAATATATCTTGAATGTTGCTTGTTCCTTTCATTTTTAATCTAATGGTACTATTCAAACTGATTGCATGTTTCATGCTATCTATCTCATTAATTGTACTCCTTCTCCACTTCTTCAAAATCAAACACCTTATCAAATTCTATTCAACAGAGTTCCAAATTTTGATTCCTTAAAAGCTTTTGGTTCGTAATGCTTTATTACTCCTCCACAACCATATTTGCACAAATTTGATCCAAAAGCTACTGAATGTGTGTTTCTTGGCTATCCTTCATCTTCTAAAGGTGGGTTTCAGGTTTATAATGTAAATACAAAACAAGTTTTTATATCAAGACATGTTCATTTTAATGAACATAAAATTCCTTTTTTCTCTACCAATGATGTTTTACACAATGGTTGTGCTGGTCATGATCAAGTTGCTACTACTTCAAACCCACAAACTACAACTACTTTTACTTTGATACATTTTCTAAGTCCACATTTCACTACTGATGTCTCCTCTCCTTTTTTACCAATCCAAAAATCTACCAGACTTACCAAGCCTCCTATCTCATACCATACCATATCCCATAAACCATGTTCTCTCTTACAAATGTCTTTCCCCTTTCTCATTAGTCCTACTTTTTCCAACTTTCGACCAGTTTTAAACCTCAAACCTATAATGAAGCTATTCAATATGACTGTTGGAACCAAGCTATGGTTGAAGAATTAAATGCTTTGTAAGCTAATGACACATGGTAATTGACTTCCTTACTGAAATCAAAGTAGCCTATAAGCTGTAATTGGGTTTATAAAATCAAATACAATGATGATGGCTCTTTTGCATGTTATAAAGCTTGTTTAGTGGCTAAAGGCTTCACACAAAAATCTTGGATTAACTATCTTAATACTTTCTCATTGGTTAAAAAAATGAGCACAATTTGAGTTCTCGTAACTCTCTTTACTGCTAACAAATGGTTGTTGCATTAGTTAGATATGAACAATGCAGTTTTACATAGTGACTTAAATAAGGAAGTCTATATGGACTTAACTCCTGGATTTTCTTCAATAGAACCAAGTCAAGTTTTTAAGTTAATCAAAAGTTTGTATGGGTTAAAACAAGCTAGTAGGCAATGCAATGCCAAACTTACTTCCACTCTACTCACTCAAGGGTTTGTTCAAGTTAGTTCAAATCCCTCTCTATTTTTGCAATGTAAATTAGGTTAGATTCTAGCCTTGTTATTCTATGTTGATGAACTTATTCTTATCAGGACTAATCTTCAACAAATCGTTGCTATTAAGCAATTTTAGATTAAGGACCTTGGTAATCTTAAGTTTTTCCTTAGTCTTGAGGTTGCTCAGTTTGAACATGACATCAATCTCTATCAATGGAAGTATATTCTTAATCTTCTTATCGAGACTAGTTTTTAAAATTCCAAGCCTACTAGTACACCAATAGTTACTACCTCTAAACTTTCCAAAAATGGTGGCACTTATTTGAATGATACTACTCTTTATCGTAAACTCATTAGCAACTTTTTCTACTTAATAATGCCAGACCTGATCTTTCATTTGTAATACAGCAGCTTTCTTAATTTTTGGACTACCTAACTGATGTTCATCTTTGGGCTACTCATCATTTGTTGCATTATTGGCAAAGCATTCCGAGTCAACTCTGAGTCGAGGCTTGTTTTTTCCTTCTCATAATGATTTACATATGAAAGCTTTCTCAGATTCTAACTAGGCTGCTTGCATTAATACTCGTTAATCAATTACAGGATATTATGTGTTTTTTAGTTCAACTCTTGTGTCTTAGAAATCCAAGAAGCAGTAAACTATTTCTCACTCTTCAATTAAAGATGAGTACCATGCTCTTGCTCATGTCACTTGTGAATTACAATGGCTACAATATTTATTGCATGATTTTCATTTTGATCCTGGTTATGCACTCATTTATTATGATAATACCTTAGCTATTAAAATCACTGAGAATCATGTGTTCCATGAACTCAAAAAGCACATTGAAATTGATTGCCATCTTATTCAGCAACACTGACAGTAGAATCACATTCATCTTTTGCCTGTTTCTTTTACTTATCAGTTTACTAATTTTCTTACCATTTCTCCAATTTTTGGATTTTGGGTGCATACCAAAAAATTATTGGCAATTATGTTTTGTGAGCATGCTAGAGAAGAAATTTCTCAAATAAAAACTTGACTTCTTCAAACGAATTATGGATTCTCAAACTCCTTTACCATAATTTATTTGGATTTCAAACAAATGAAAATTAAAGAAACTATTAGAAAATATTAAGGGAAATTGTATTAATTTAAAATTTAAAATATAGAGCAAAATTTTAACAAGGTAAAGAAAATAATAGTATTAAAGTGATTGGCTAATGATAATTAAAGTAGATAATTGTATATGTGTGTTAAATGTTGACGATGTCCCCTGATCTATGTCTTCCCTTGCTTTTATAAGCACTCTTCCTTACAGGCTACTTCTATCATTAATTCTCCAGCAGTTCAAGAGTCTTCTATTTTTGGTGAATTAATTCATGTAATCTTCATCCCCAAGTGGTCTGAACAATTGTCTAATCTCTATAACCTTATTGCTTTGGTGCGAAGGTGCTTTGTAAAAGTTGGTCCCTAAAATCTTTCTGTGTCTTACTCATTAAATTGTACTAAGCTAGACTTTTCTCTTAATTTTAGGGCTTCAAAATTTAATTAAATCAAACTAGTAATTAATTTAATGGTCGGAATACATTTTAGCCAAAAAAAATTCAATTAATGCATAAATAATGCCCCCCACATGTAATTAGCTTAGGTAATCCAATACTAATTTACATGTAAAATAAAAAGTCATAAAGATTCATCTTTTTTTTTATATTTAAAAAAAATGCAAAGGAATTAAAATATTGCAAGCTACATAAATTATCATCATATGGACAAAGTTAATTAGTTGAAAAGGTGGCCTATTAAAAGTTTTTTTTGTTTTTTCCTTGGTCACATTCTTTTCATCAGATATGGCCCATTTTTTTTTCTTTTGACATAGCCAAGTCTCTTCAACTTGCTTTTTTCTTCACCACTGCTTTCCTTCATATTTCAGTCTGCCTTTACCCTTAACCAGCTCACTTCTCTCTATTTCCACTTTCCACATAAAAACCAATTTGCTCAAGAATTTAATTTCAAAAATTTAAAGACCAACTCTCTTCCCATTAATTCTTTTATCAAAAAATCCCTAAATAAACACAGCTTCAATTTGTGAATTTTTTTTACTTTGCTTTTTCTATCTTTTCTTTTCCAATCAACCTTACACCATCAGACAGCATTAAATCACTTCCATCTCACCCTGGCAGTAGCTCTTTGCTAATTCCCCAGCCCCCTTCATCATCAAACAGTATCCAGGAGCTGCTGCTACTACCGCGATGTTGCTCCTCTACTGCTATCCCTAACGCAGCACTAAGCATTGGCAATGCTACTCTTTCCCCAAGCCATGTAGGATTGCTATTATCCCATCATCCCAACTTTTTCAAATTTTAAATCTCTTCATAGCACCTTTCCAAGAAAAAATTCAAAAGCTTCAAACAAGGTAGCATGATTTTCCCTTATTCAATTCATATTCAAATTCATTTGCTTTGTAATTTTGTGACTTTTAGTAGTGCTCTATAAATTATTTCAAGAAGTGGAATTTGTGTTTTGTTTCTAGGGGAAATGAATGTTGTTTGAGAATATTCATCAATTTTACTTGATAAATAGTTATTTAGCAAATTCCACCAATTTGATGATTTTCTTTGACTATTCCCTAAGACTTTGCTCATCTTTGAATACTTGTAATGAAACTCTAATGAAAATACATATTCGGTAGAAAAGTAATTAATTTTAGACCATTTATTTTTGTAAAATTTCAACTTCACTTTGGCAATTCTCATGTCAAAATAAAATTGCATAGGAGGGTATATTTGAGCTATTAGCCAAATTAATTCCATTTTAATTTAGCTTTTTAATGTGATATCTTGGTAACTTAAAAATTTGACCAAATTTAACCAAGAATAAGATTTTGGTCGATGACTAGCCTCCTTTCAAGAAAATTCAAATCCTAACTCTTTGATTGTATTTTGTCAATTTTTGCCAGACAACTTCCATTCTTAAATTTCAAGTGTGTTCTTTAACCAAAAAATTAATACATGTCTTGGTCCTCTTGACTTTGCAATCCATTTATTTGGCCAATTATCATGTAATTCCATGCATAAGAGCAATGCCAATTTTTCTAGCCATATAGCCAAACTACTTTAACCAAGGTATTGCAATTTTGGTGTGCCTAAGATAATTATAAATTTGGCTTTTCACCATTTTAGTTAAATTAATTTTTAGCTTTTACTCTCACCTTAATATGGCCAAATTTTTTTTTTTTTAAGTCCATAAACATGTTAACTTTAAAGGTCACATTCTTAAGCCAAAAAAAAAATCTAGTTATTTTGCCTTCAAGTATATGACTTTCTTGCTCAAGAATAGCATGTGGCTTATGAATCCACAAACACCCTATGTCTCAAACCACAATATTCTTATCCATGTATGTCGTATATATCACCACAAAGCAAGTTTATTTATTTTAGCAGTAAAATGACAAAATACTATATATTTTCATGAAAAATTATATTTCTAAGGTGGCTCTTATGTCATGGCCAAATTAATTACTTATTTAGCCTATTTATTTTGCTCATTTTTTGCCTAGGAAACTTGGAATTGTGCAATTTGTCTGCCATGAACTGCTTCATGAATTTGCAAATTCTCATCCACTTGATGTGTATCTTGAGGATTTCCATTTATCTTGACTTCTAACTGACAATCTACATCTTTCTTGATATTTCTTTGGTTCTTTCTTCATAGTGAAGATGAATTCACTATCTTATGAGGATTTGCCTTATATTTGCCTTTAATTTTCAATTCAACATTTTACATTACTAATCATGTCATACACATACACTACAGTCATGCATCAAAATGCCCAATTTTTAGTCATTATGCTACTGAAATTTCATCAACATTCACCAATCACTGTATGTATTCCACACACTAAATAAACACACTAGAGAGAAATATCAATAAATGGAAACACACTAAAAACTCAAACTTACATTAGAAACACACTAAAAATTTACAGAATTCAAACTTCATTTATTTAATATTATGGCTATTAAGCCAATTTTTAAAATGCAAAAAAGTAAAATATTTCCAGCTAGTGGCAAATTCCTAGCCAAAGGCTAGTTATTTATTTTAATTTTTTCAGCTTTTATTTTCCCATATAGTGGAAAATATTTTCAGTTCCACCTTCTTTCACACCCTTCTTTAGCTTAACAAGAAAGAATTATATTTAACCATCTGATTTAGCATTTGCATATAGTCCCATATAGAATAGTCCCTTTTAAAGCTCATTATTTAAATCAAATCAACCATAAAGAAGACATTAAGGAAATTTTTATTGTCAACAGTAATTAGAAAAACCATTATTATTGTATTTATTACCTCTCCTATGACTTTTAAATGACCCCTTCTATTTCTCCTAGGGAAGTTGCCCTCCAAGGGTGGAATCTATTGACATCTTCTTCTGCCTTTAAATCATGGATCTCTTTTTGTCAAAAAGTGAATCATTTATAGCTTTAGGTCTGAGTTTCACCTTAGCCTTAGGTTGGATCTCCTAATCTTCAAATACCCTTTATTTCTACTATCTTCTTTAATGTGCAAGAGTCAATGGCTGAGAAAAATACTTATGCTCCATCTTACGCCATTGTTTGTTTGGTTGAACATACTATAACACCATAAATCTAGATTGTACAGGTCTCCCATCTTTCCTTAACTTGTACCTATACTTTTTTCTAAAGAAACTTGGATTAGTTAGCCTTTTATTTAATGTTAAAATTTTCTTATGAGAAATTAGCCTCTAATGACTTGTGAACCTATTTAGACTCATGTTGAAAGGGTGAGTCACCATTTCTTTTTCTTTGATTTTCTCTTCCAAAACTACATTGATAGAATTGGAAGGTACCAATAAGGAAAGTGAGTTTTCCTCTATCAGCTCCATCTCCTATTCTACATTTAGGTTCACTTTTACCATTGGGGATTGAGGAGAAGGTGAATGGTCTTGATTCATCAACATTTGAGGAACCAGTGTTTGGCCTTATGGAATTAGTTGTTCCTCAAGTGTAATGTCACCTTCAATGTTTTATTCTAATCTTTGAGGAATTAGCTTTTGTTCCTAGTGAAGTAATGTTTAAGGTTGAGGAATTGACTGTTCCTCATGTATACTCCCTATGTATTATTTTTATCCCTAGGGAAGTAGTTCTTGGCCCTGGGGAAAAAGCATTTGAGCTTAGGGATTTGGCATGTAACCCTAGGGAATTAGTTCTTTCTTGTAATATCCCAAGTTTTTAAAATATTTTAAACTGCATCAGGATATGCAATATTAATAATTTTGTATATAATTATGATATTTTTATGAGTTTGATATTTATTTAAAGCTTATTTTAATTATTTTATGTTATTTTCAGTACTTTACGTAAAAATTTTCAGAGAATTTTATTTTCGGGGAAATTAACACGTAAATAATTTAATATTAATTATTTTAAACAATTTCACGAATTTGCATGAACTCATATATATTTTTAAAGTGCTAAAATAAAGTGTATATATGTGTATATATTTAAATTAAACTAGGGTTTAATTAATTACCCTAATTTTTATTATTTATTATTTAGTTTTAATATTATTTAATTATTTTTAAGTGTATAAAATTATTAATATATTAAATTATATGTGTGTGGAGTATATTTAATGTGTGTGAGAGTTTATATTATTATAATATATAGTGTGAGTATATATATATATATACATATATACATAATATATTGTCAAAAATATAAAGTTTGCCAAAATTACAAAATTGCCACTCCTCCCTCTCCTTCTTCCCGATCGTTCCCATCCACCTTACGGCGCCGATCACGCGATTTTCTTCCTATCACTGTGCCTCCTGGCGTGCCACCTTCGTCCTCAGCCTTCCCCACCACCTGCAGTAGCCATTTCTGGCATCGAAGAAGCTCGTTTTGGCCGAAAAAACCGAAAATCTTCTCACTGTCGTTCACAGCGTTTACGGCCACCGTTTTTGACACCGCCGGTCTCTATCTTCTCCTTAAGCTCCAGTGAGTGTGATTCCAAGCTTTGTTTCACTTAAAATGGTTTAAATTTGCCTAGGTTTCGATTTTTCAATTTCGGCCTATTAGTGTTCTTGATTTTTTTGAGCTTCAATTTGATTGATTCATGAAAAATTCCTTTACAAACTTTGATCCTACTAGCTTAATATTCATGCTGGAATTTTTTGTAGAATTTTTGGAATTTATTTTGATTTTTGGTTATTTTTTATTATTTTATTATTATTTTCTAATTTTCGAAAATTAATTAAATTAATTATGAAATTGTGTTTTATGGTAAATATAGGTGTTGAAATGAATTATGGAAATTTATTTGTAATTTTTGTGAATTTTAATGTATTTATTTTGAATTTATTTAGTTTATGTAATTTTGAGAAAATAGGGTTAATTATGTGTTAAATTGAAATTAATTGGTTAATTAAGTATATTTATTGATATTATTGAAATATATGTTTAGAAAATTAATTTTTTGTAATTATATTATTTTTGGTGAATTTTTGGATTTATTTTAGTATATTTATATATATAGGGGTATTTTGGTAATTTTACATTAAATTGGCTAAAAATGTAATTAAATCGGTTTTAATAGTTATTTAGGGTATAAAAATGATTTCTACAAATTATTTAGTATTTTTAACTAATTAAAACTATTTTTCATAAATTATTTTCAAATTATATATAATATACGATTTTTTCTAATAAAATGAGTTTTCGTCGGTTTTTACTGTGTTTTAGGGTTAATTACGTAATTTGGATTTATAAAATGTATTTTTAGTATATAATGGTATTTTCAGTATTTTTGTAAATACTCTGTGAATTGTGGACCTCGGTTAGTGATTCGTAGTTTGGAGTCCGACTAAGGGATTGTGGTTGTGTTTTGTGTTTTTTTTCGAAGTTTATTTTTTTTGCAGGGCCGGCTCTACTCTTTGAGTAGAGAGATGTGTGTTTTACAAGGGAGGTTCTGCCAGATTTTTGGTAGAATTCTCGTAAAACGTGATGTCTGATTGAGCTTTAATCCTAATTCTGTCTCTAGTATTCTAGATCGAGTCTTTAGAAATTTTGTTAGATTTATTCTGATTCCTATCATTTTTGTTTATTTAGTTACGTCGAGACCGAGGCCTAGTGGACCAGGCCCATCGGACCCATCTCGAGGAGCACAATAAATAGTGAGTTGCTATTTTATATATATATGCTCTAGGATGCATGATTTTAGAAATATATGTTTTATTTTGATTAAATATGCATAATAGTTTAATTAGTACTTAAGTTTAATTTTAGTTTACTTTTGGTTTATTTTTTGTTTATTTTTGGTATATTTTAAACTATATGCATGTTTTATTAATAAATTATGTTTAAAATATTTTTAAATATATTTATAGTTTATTTTGTAAATTAATCGGATTATTATTTTGTAATATTTATGATTGTATTTCCGCTGCAAATTATTTTAATTATGTTATTATTATTATTGCATGTTTTATTTTATTTTAAGGCTTGCTACGGGTTCCAGATTCGAAAGAATTCTTATTCCCTAGTGCCGGTCATGGCCCTATTTTGGGTCGTGATAAAGTTGGTATCAGAGCGGAGTTCTGTGTCAGGGCTTAGTTGTGTGAGTCGTGGCCCTAGTTTTCAAAGTTGTGTTTTCTTTTGAAACTACTGCAGTGAATTAGGTTCGAGTATGTCTTGATAAGTATTCCTTGCCTTAGTTTTCTATGTTATTCTTCCGTTGTCTATTTTTTCTGAATCGTTCTATTGTCTTTTCAGAATGAGGAGGCGAGCACGTGTCGCTCCATCGATCGTTGAGGCCGAGGATGACGAGTCTTTTCAGGATGAGGTTTTACCTCCTGAGCAGCCAATTAGACGCAGAGGTCGTGGCAGAGGTAGACCTCGAGGAGCTGCAAGTCACCGTAGGTAGAGAGAGTTACAAGACGAGGAGCCTGTTGAGCCTGAGTTTAAGGGTCTTGTACCTCCGGTTGTTCAGCCTGCCTATCAACAGGGTATGTCTGACCTTGAGGCAGCTCTATTTTATGCCAGAGTTGACAAGATTGCCTTTGATGGGACTTCTGACCAGCTAGATTTTCTGCACACGATCGAGACTCGGACTCGGACTGCTCACATCGAGTACCAGCGGATTATAATCATCGAGCTGTCTGTCGAGGGACCAGCCCTGGACTGGTTTATTCAGATGATCCAGCCCTACATGATGACGATGACCTGGGCTTAGTTTCGAGAGCGATTTATGAGGAGATTCTACCCAGAGCCTCTCTGCATGAGTTATTGTCTCCGACTGACCAGCATTTCTCACGGTGATCGATCAGTAGAGGAGTACACCTAAGAGTTTCTCCGGCTAGGTAGATATACAGAGGATCTTATGCAAGATCAGTATTTCGCAGTCACTACCTACGTCACTGAATTGGGTTCAGCATTTGCTAGTATGCCTACAGTAGGCCTTACTCTAGAGTCTGTGATTAAGTTAGCCAAGGAGATTGAGCTAAGGCTAGGTAGGCAGGGAGCGATGCCTAATTATTACTAGCTAGGTGTTTAGTCGAGTGGTTTGCAGGCTACTCTGTATCCTAGTTTTTATGTTGGTTCGAGTAGTCAGCAGAGAGGTCCGACTTAACAAAGTCAGAGGCAACAACAGTGAGTGCATCGAAGCAGTAGACATGGCTATGGAGGTCAGCGTAGACCATTCAGATTTGGGTCAGGTGCTTCGAGTAGCAACAGTGGTCACAGTTCTGGATCAGCTGCCAGTGTTTGCTAGACCTGCGGTAGAGTCCATCAGGGACCGTGTTACCTGACACCACTGACATGCTTCAGATGCGGGCAGATAGGACATTATGCCAGATCGTGTCCTTACTTCAGGTATCAACAGCTGCAAATTCCATGATTTCTACAGCAGTCGATTGCTAGTGTTGCACCCATACCATTTCAGTTGCCTTCAGCCCAGCATCAGAGTTCCACTCAGCTTGTTCCACAGCAAGGTCGTGGTAGAGGTACTAGAGGAGGTGCCAAAGGTGTTGGCCAAGCTTCTACCAGTTAACAGGGAGGTCGAGGATAAGCCAGAGTCTTCCATCTCACTCAGCAGGATGCTCAGGTATCTAATGCAGTCGTGGCAGGTATTGTTTCTGTCTGTTACCTGGATGCATGGGTTTTGTTTGATCCAGGTGCCACACATTCATTTGTTTCTCCCGTTTTAGCTTCCAAGTCTTGTTGGTAAGCTTTGAGGATGGCTTTTCCTTTGTCTATTGCCACTCCTCTGAGCGATTCCTTAGACATCGATATTGTTCTTTCTGGTTGTCCAATTCTCGTGGGAGGTAGAGAATTACCTACTGATTTGATTATATTGGATGTGATGGAGTTTGATGTTATTCTAGGTATGGATTGGTTATCTCAGCACTATATCGTGGTGGATTGTCGGAATAAAGAGGTGACATTTAGAATTCCTAATGAAGAAAAATTTAAGTTTGTGGATGATAGGAGTTTCGTACCTCAGAATCTTATTTCTGCTATTACGGCTAGGAAGTTACTGAGGAAAGGATGTCAGGGATATTTGGCATTAGTCAGGGATACTTCAGTGGAGAAGTTGTCACTCACAGATGTTCTTGTTGCCTGTGAGTTTCCTGATGTTTTTCCTGAGGAGTTACCAGATTTAACACCTCATAGAGAAATTGAGTTCTGTATAGATGTGGTTCCAGGTACTACTCCTATATTTATGCCACCCTACAGAATGGCTCCTGCAAAGTTGAAAGAGCAGCTGCAAGAGTTATTGGATAAGGGTTTTATCAGACCTAGTGTTTCTCCTTGGGGTGCACCATTCCTGTTTGTGAAGAAGAAGGATGGTACCCTGAGACTGTGCATTGACTATAGAGAGCTGAACAAGGTAACAGTGAAGAACAAGTATCCTCTCCTGAGGATAGATGACTTGTTTGACCAGCTACAGGGTGCACAGTTCTTTTCCAAGATTGATCTGAGGTCGGGTTATCATCAGCTACGGATTAGTGAAGCTGATATTCCTAAGACGGCATTCCGCACTCAATATGGCCATTATAAGTTTCTGGTGATGTCTTTTGGTTTGACTAATGCACCAGCAACTTTTACGGACCTGATGAACAGGGTATTCAGACCATATATGGATCAGTTTGTGGTAGTCTTCATTGATGATATACTGGTTTATTCAAGGAGTATGGAGGAGCATGTATATCATTTGAGGACTGTACTGCAGACACTGAGAGATCATCAGCTTTATGCTAAATTCTCGAAGTGTGATTTCTGGATGGAGAGTGTTTCTTTTCTTGAACACGTGGTGTCTAAAGAAGGTATCCAAGTTGATCCATAGAAGATTGAGGCAATGTCTGAGTGGCCTAGACCAACTTCTATTACTGAGATTCGGAGTTTTCTAGGTTTAGCCGGGTATTATAGGCGATTTGTACAGGATTTTTCCAGAAATGCAGCCCCTATGACTCGCTTGACTCAGAAGAATGTAAGATTCGAGTGGACAGAAGCTTATGAGAATAGTTTCCAGTTGTTGAAAGAGAAATTGACCACAGCCCCAGTGTTAGCTTTGCCTAATAGTGTGGACAAGTTCACAGTTTATTGTGATGCCTCTAGAGTTAGCCTTGGTTGTGTGTTGATGCAGAATGGTAGAGTGATAGCCTATGCTTCGAGGCAGTTAAAGAAGCATAGCAGAACTATCCTACACATGACCTAGAAATGGCTGTAGTGATCTTTGCTCTGAAGATTTGGAGACATTATCTGTACGGGGTGACTTGTGAGATATTCACTAATCATAAGAGCCTTAAGTACATTTTCCAGCAGAGAGATCTGAATCTGAGGCAGAGGAGATGGTTAGAATTATTGAAGGATTATGACTATGAGATTTTATATCATCCGGGCAAGGCTAATGTGGTAGCAGATGCTTTGAGTAGAAAGTCCTCAGGCAGTCTTGCTCACATCAGTGTTGAAAGGAGACCGTTGATCCAGGAGTTGCATCTGTTGGTGGATCAAGGTCTAATGATGAAGATCAGTAGGTCAGGTGGACTGCTAGCTCAGTTTAAGGTGCGATTTGTACTGAGCGATAGGATTAAAGCAGCTCAGAGCCGAGATCCTATTCTAGAAGAGCTTGCAGAGAATGTTTGAGCAGGGAAGTTCACTGATTTCACACTTGATGATAATGGTGTGTTATGGATCAGTGGTAGATTGTGTGTTCCTGTGGATGATTTGAGAGAAGAGATCCTAGAGGAAGCACATTCTACAGCTTATAGCGTACATCCGGGTGTCACTAAGATGTACCACAATATCAGAGATTTATACTGGTGGGACGGAATGAAGAAGGATGTCACTGATTATGTTGTTAAGTGCCTGACGTGTCAGCAAGTGAAAGTTGAACATCATAAGCCTTCTAGGAAGCTTCAGCCTCTTCCTATTCCTGAGTGGAAGTGGGAAAGGATAGCTATGGATTTTGTGGTTGGTTTACCTTGTTCTAAGGATGGATACGATTTCATCTGGGTGATTGTAGACAGGTTGACAAAGTCTGCACATTTCTTGCTTGTGAAAGCCACTTATTCTGTAGCTAGATTGGCGAAGCTATATGTGAAGCATATTGTGTGCCTTCATGGAATACCTATGTCCATTGTGTCAGATAGAGGTTCAGTGTTTACCTCTCATTTTTTGTAGAAGTTACAGGAAGCGATGGGCACTAGGTTGGATTTCAGTACTGCTTTTCATCCTCAGACAGATGGTCAGTCTGAGAGGATGATCCAAACACGGGAAGATATATTAAGGATGTGTGTCCTAGATTTGGGAGGTAGCTGGGATGATCATTTGCCACTCGTAGAGTTTGCATATGATAACAGCTACCATAGCAGTATTGGCATGGCACCGTATGAGGCGTTGTATGGAAGGAAGTGTAGATCCCCTCTGAGTTGGGATGAGATTGATGAGAGAGCTTTGACTAGACCTGAGATGGTTCAAGATGCTGCAGAGAAAGTCACCGTGATTAAGCACAGATTAGAGACCGCAGTTAGCAGACATAAGAGTTATACGAATCCTAGGCGCAAAGATGTGGAGTTTCAAGTTGGAGACTATATTTTTATAAAGGTGTCTCCAATGAAGGGTGTGATAAGATTTGGCATGAAGGGTAAGTTGGCACCGAGATATATCGGACCATTTGAGATTCTGGAGAGAGTTGGCACTGTTGCATATCGGTTGGCTTTGCCCCCGAATATGTAACAGGTGCATCTGGTATTTCATATCTCGATGCTGAGGAAGTATATCTCAGGCCCTTCACATGTGTTGCAGCCTGACAGTGTAGAAGTGAGTAAAGATTTGACGTTTGTGGAAGAATCTGTGGCGATCGTTGATTATCAAGTTCGACAGTTGCGGTCGAAACAGATTCCAATGGTCAAGGTTCTGTGGCGTAGCCACAGAGTTGAGGAGCATATGTGGGAGACTGAAGCTGAGATGCGAGCTTCTTACCCGTATCTCTTCCCTTCTTGATCTTATAATTATTCTTTTCTAGAATTCGGGGATGAATTCTTGTAAGGGGGGGAGACTGTAATATCCCGACTTTTTAAAATATTTTAAACTGCATCAGGATATGCAGTGTTAATAATTTTGTATATAATTATGATATTTTTATGAGTTTGATATTTACTTAAAGCTTATTTTAATTATTTTATATTATTTTAAGTACTTTACGTAAAATTTTCCCGAGAATTTTATTTTCGGGGAAATTAACACGTAAATAATTTAATATTAATTATTTTAAACAATTTCATGAATTTACATGAACTCATATATATTTTTAAAGTGCTAAAATAAAGTGTATATATGTGTATATATTTAAATTAAACTAGGGTTTAATTAATTACCCTAATTTTTATTATTTATCATTTAGTTTTAATATTATTTAATTATTTTAAGTGTAAAAAATTATTAATATATTAAATTATATGTGTGTGGAGTATATTTAATGTGTGTGAGAGTTTATATTATTATAATATATAGTGTGAGTATATATATATATACATATATACATAATATATTATCAAAAATATAAAGTTTGCCAAAATTACAAAATTGCCACTCCTCCCTCTCCTTCTTCCCGATCGTTCCCATCCACCTTACGGCGCCGATCATGCAATTTTCTTCCTATCATTGTGCCTCCCGGCGTGCCACCTTCGTCCTCAGCCTTCCCCGCCACCTGCAGTAGCCGTTTCTAACGTCGGAGGAGCTCGTTTTGGCCGGAAAATCGAAACTCTTCTCACCGTCGTTCACAGCGTTTCCGACCACCGTTTTTGACACCACCAGTCTATATCTTTTCCTTGAGCTCCGTTGAGTGTGATTCCAAGCTTTGTTTCACTTAAAATGGTCTAGATTTGCCTAGGTTTCGATTTTTCAATTTCGGCCTATTAGGGTTCTTGATTTTTTTGAGCTTCGATTTGATTGATTCATGAAAAATTCCTTCACAAACTTTGATCATAGTAGCTTAATCTTCATGCCGGAATTTTTTGTAGAATTTTTGGAATTTATTTTGATTTTTGGGTATTTTTTATTATTTTATTATTATTTTCTAATTTTCAAAAATTAATTAAATTAATTATGAAATTGTGTTTTATGGTAAATATAGGTGTTGAAATGAATTATAGAAATTTATTTGTAATTTTTGTGAATTTTTATGTATTTATTTTGATTTAATATATGTAATTTTGAGAAAATAGGGTTAATTATGTGTTAAATTGAAATTAATTGGTTAATTAAGTATATTTATTGATATTATTGAAATATATGTTGAGAAAATTAATTTTGTGCAATTATATTATTTTTGGTGAATTTTTGGATTTATTTTAGTATATTTATATATAGGGGTATTTTGATAATTTTACATTAAATTGGCTAAAAATGTAATTAAATCGGTTTTAATAGTTATTTAGGGCATAAAAATGATTTCTAAAAATTATTTAGTATTTTTAACTAATTAGAACTATTTTTCGTAAATTATTTTCAAATTATATATAATATACGATTTTTTCTAATAAAATGAGTTTTCATCGATTTTTACTGTATTTTAGGGTTAATTATGTAATTTGAATTTATAAAATGTATTTTTAGTATATAAGGGTATTTTCGGTATTTTTATAAACACTCTGTGAATTGTGGACCTCGATCGGTAATTCGTAGTTTGGAGTCCGAACGAGGGATTGTGGTTGTGTTTTGTGTTTATTTTCGAAGTGTATTTCTTTGCAGGGCCGGCGCTACTCTTTGAGTAGAGAGATGTTTGTTTTACAAGGGAGGTTCTGTTGGATTTTCGATAGAATTCTCGTAAAACGTGATGTTCGGTCGAGCTCTAATCATAATTCTGTCTCTAGTATTCTGGATCGAGTCTTTAGAACTTCTGTTAGATTTGTTCTGATTCCTGTCATTTTTTTTTGTTTAGTTGCACCGAGACCAAGAGCTAGTGGACCAGGCCCATCGGACCCATCTCGAGGAGCGTAATAAATAGTGAGTTACTATTTTATATATATATATATATGCTCTAGGGTGCATGATTTTAGAAATATATGTTTTATTTTGATTAAATATGCATAATAGTTTAATTAGTACTTAAGTTTAATTTTAATTTACTTTTGGTTTATTTTTTGTTTATTTTTGGTATATTTTAAACTATATGCATGTTTTATTAATAAATTATGTTTAAAATGTTTTTGGATATATTTATAATTTATTTTGTAAATTAATCGGATTATTATTTTGTAATATTTATGATTGCATTTCCGCTGCAGATTATTTTAATTATGTTATTATTATTATTGCATATTTTATTTTATTTTAAGGCTTGTTACGGGTTCCGGATTCGAAAGAATTCTCATTCCCTAGCGCTGGTCATGGCCCCGTTTTGGGTCATGACATTTCTCATGAGAAATTTTTCCCAACGGGCTTTTCTTGCTTTTAATGCTAAATCTCCACTTTTGGTGCAGAATTTTGACCTTCTAGTTTATAAGGTTTTTCATTCATTCTAGCCAATGAAATATTTATCCTTTGCATAATTTTGTGCATATCATTTTTGAGTTTTTGCATAGAGTCTTTGAGAGAACCCTTTATCTACTTTATTCCTTCTATGAAAGCACTAATAATCTCCAGATTTAAGTCTAAATAGCCAACAGGTGTCTCAGTCCAAGAGTGTTCCTAAGGCATTAATCCTTCATTAGTTTGTTTCTAGAAATCACCTTGGTTTACAGGTGAATTGTTGGTCAATAACCAACTTTGAAAAATTCTTCTTCAAATATGTTCATTTTTTAAAACATGTCCCACCAAGCGTGCTAAAAAAATTTCTCCAATTTTTGGTTTTCGAGTGCATGCCAAAAGATTGTTGGCAATTACATTTTGCGAGAGTTCTAGGGGAGAAATTCCTTAAATAAAAACTTAACTTCATTAAACAGATTGTGGATTCCCAAAATCCTTTACCATAATTTTTTAGGATTTCGAACAGATGAGAATTAAAGAAACTATTAGAAAATATTATGGGAAATTATATTAATTTAAAAGCTTAACACAAAGCAAAAGTTGAATAAAGTAAAGAAAATAACAATACTAAAATGATGGCTAATGATAATTAAAGTAGATAATTGTATATGTGTGTTGAATGTTGATTATGTCCCCTGATCTATGTCTTCCCTTGCCTTTATAAGCACTCTTCCTTGCAACCTACTTCTCTCATTAATTCTCTAGCAGTTCAAGAGTGTTCTGTTTCTGGTGAATTAATTCATGTAATCTTCATCCCCAAACTGTCCCAACAGTTGTCTCATCTCCATGACCTTCTTGCTTCAGCACCAAGGCGCTTTACAAAAGTCGATCTCTATAATCTTCCTATGTCTTACTCATAAAATTGTATTAGGATAAACTTTTTTCTTAATTTTAGGATTTCAAAATTTAATTAAATCAAAATGGTCGTTAATTTAGCGGACTTAATACATTTTAGCCAAAAAAAAAAAAATTCAATTATGCCACAAACACTTACCAAAGCTCTTCCTCCTGCTCAATTCAAGGCTGCTATAGTCAAGATAGGTATCTAAAACTTATACACTCCATCTTGAGGGGGGCTCACAAAATATATCTCTATTGATATATCTCTGTTTCTACTTATGTTTATGTAGCAGCAGTGCTTATGTTTGTGCAGCAACAGTGTACTTTCAACAGTTCAGCTTCAGTTTCCATCATGCTTTTCACGCAACAACTGTTACTAACATCACGGTTAGATAACAGAGTTACTATAAGCTAAATTAGGCTTATGTGTAAGCTTAGTATTGGTTAGTTGTAAATATCATAACAGTTAGTTAGTGAGCTGTATATATATGTAAACAGTTACAATGGAATGATACGAGCTTCACATTTCATACCTCATAAATTTTATTACACTAATCCTAAGCGCTACAGTTGCAATTTTCAAAATCTAAGTTCTTGTAAGAAATTTTTGGGGTTATTTTTTAAATTAATATAGAAAAGTGTTCCCCATAAATAGTTCAAGTGGTAAAAAATATAAACATATAGATGATATGAGCATAATTCGAATTCTATTTTTCTTTATGGTGAGAAATTAACCACTTTAACTGGTTAGAAAGATAAAAGGAAATCAACTAAAAAATTAATAAGAAAAAAGAGGGAATTGAGAGATTCTCTTGTTAGTACTTCAGGAGATTATTCCCACCAAACTTGATGGAAAACAGCTAATAGATGGTACAAGGATTGAGAATGGGGAAGCGGAAATCAATTGAATCAACCCCTACAGGAATTATACACATAATATAATCGACGTTGCATATATAGTTAAAAATATCAATAACCGCGTGTTATATATATTAATTTTTAAAATTGATTTTTTTTTTTTTGAAAAAATAAAATATCTGATTAATAGTCTTCAATGTATAAACGCATCATGATATGAATACCAATAACCGCGTGTAATATATATTAATTTTTAAAATTGTTTTTTTTTTTTTGAAAAAATAAAATATCTGATTAATAGTCTTCAATGTATAAACGCATCATGTTATGAATTTTTGTGATTATTATTATTATTATTATTATTATTATTATTATTATTATATAGGTTTAATGGATCATGAGTTATACAAGGTAATATTTCTTTAATACTCAAGGTGATAATTCCTATTAATATCGTAAGAATTTTTTTTAACCAATTGCATTAAGGGGTTTGAAAGATTCTAAACCCAGACCATCCCAATACCCACAAAAGATTTGACCAATAAATTTAATCTCACGAATGAAATCCACTATTTTTATAAGTATTTTTTAATAGTAGTTCATATAATCTAAAATTTGATGGAATTCTCTTTTTTTTTGAATCAATGACAGTAAAAATTAAACATTACATTTTAAAACATCCTTTAAAAAAATTACTATTTAAGCTGTAAATTTTTTTAAATTAATAAAAAAAATTATATAATTTAAATATTTATTTATTATATAATAGAGATAATTTTATCCTTTTAAATTCTACATGTGTTTTTGGTATTGAAGAGGGTCGGTGTGATTTAACTGAGTCATACATAAAGAAATGGAAAGTGCGACACTTGTTCTTCATGAATTGCTATATATATACATCAGGCTCTCGTAAATTTGTTGAAATTTGCAGGTAAAATAAATTGAAAATTTGGCGTTGAACAAGAAACAGTCAAATGATGAGATCCAACAATTGCCATTGACAATTACTCTACATTGCTGCTATACAAACTGCTTGTTCATACGAAAAAAAGGATAAAATTATTAATTTAAGCTTGAATTTGATCATGCAGATTTAAACCGTAATTAGAAAAAAAGGTTTTAAGTTTTAACACGTATTTACTTAGAATACAAAAATATAATTTCAATATTTTGTTGCTCTACGGAATTAAATTGATTGAAGAACAAATATGCTTTATTTAGGATGTAGGAAATGCGTCATTCAAAGATTTAAAGTGACTTGTGATGCATAGATACACAACATAACAATGGTGAAAATGATTGAAGACCAAAAATTAATATAAGTTATTTTTATCAATGAAAACAAATTACAATAGTAATTTTTTTAGAAAATAGAAAAATATAAGAAAATGAAATATATTATTATTCATTTATATATGCATACATTAAAGAAATTCTATCTAATATCAAATGTGAATGATAACTTGAGATTAATTTAAAAGTAAATTTCAATATTTACTTTCATGAATATTAAAAAAAATTTCCTCAATATTTAAAGAGAAAAAAAATAATTTTGCTTTTACATTGAAGGTTTATATATATATATATATATAAAAGTATGAATAGAGAGAAAAATTTTGGACAAAAAAGGACATGTATTTTTATATATTAACAAAAATAGTATTATTGAAAAATTTTGGAATTCATAAAAATAGTTTTAGTTTGTATTTAAAATTTAAAATTTTATATTTAAAAATCAAATATATTTAAATAAAAAGAAAATAATTTCTTTTGTATTTATCATCAAATTTAAATAAATACATAAACAATTTAATTATTATAAGATTCATTTATAAATATTTTACAAAAATTCATATTAATAATGGACTACATTTTGCATATATATAAATCATGAATAATAGTTAAAATTAACAATAATATTATTAGTTTAATTTATATAATTGTACAAAATTTCTAATACATATAAAAGTAATTATAAAAATTAAAAATTTTATGAATTGATTAATATATTTTATATGTAAGTGACTAAGAAAATATAATTATTTTTAAGCAATAAACGTTAATCAAATAGAAAATACTTATTCTTTAGATAGTGTCAAAAAAATGTATATGATTAATTATTTAAATTTCATATAAATTAAATATTTTAATTAATTTCATTACAAATAATATTTTTTATAAATTTATTTTAATTATATTATAGATAAATAATATTACTCTTCCAAATACAATATTATTTTTTATACTATTCTATAATGATATTATATGTTATTTTTTTTATATAGGGATCCTTATTATAAAAATGTGAATATTTAAAATAATTATTCTTATATTAGTATTCATTTTTATAATAACTTTAAAATGTAATATATGTCGTATATGAATTTTTATTAATATTAAAAATTATTTAGTATTCATAATTTATTCTATTTATATTATAATAATTTATATATTTTATAATTAAAAATTGAAATAAATTATATATTTAATAAGTATTTTAACCAATGAGAAAAAATTAGTGTTATACAATTATCCAGAACTTTTTGATTTTGTACTTGTGAAGTGAAACCTTTATAGAGTTCAAGTGCATTTAAGCTTCAATTATCAAAAGATATTAAAAAAAAAATTTTTGAGGAGAGAAAATTCAGGTACCTTTTTTTAAAAAAAAAAAAAGAAAATTCAGATATATGAGAATAATTTTAATTTATATTTTGTAACTGATGCTGATTTTAAAATATTAATAAAAAAATATAAAATATTTCATTATGATGAAATGCTTTTGCAAAAAAAAAAATAAAAAATTTTATTAGTGAGGAAGGATATAAGTTGTAACTTTTCTATAAGGACATTTTGATTTGTAAAATTCACATTGTGTTATTATCGATTTGTAAAATTTATTTTCATTTGATTTAAAAGATGATCTCTTTTATTTAAAAAGACATTGTGTTGTTATCAATTTTTTAATTTATTTTCATCAGAAGATTACACTCTATTGTACAACCTATTAATATTTAAATAACTATTGTTAGAATCATACGATTTGAGGCAATTCACTTCATTTCGATGCAAATTTATAGGTGAATATGAAAAGTATGAGAATCGATGTTGAATCGTACAAATCAATGGTGAATCGTAAGAGTCGATACGAATCTATGATTCTCACTAATTCTTATCTATTAAATAAAATGAATATTATTTGAGAAATTATATAGTTAGGGGATATAAAAAGTCATGGTCTAAATTTAACGAGATTGGTAAATATAATCAACTTCATAAATTCTATTATAATTCTTTTTTTAGTTTGTTTTTTTAATTTGGAAGATTGATAATATTGATTTAAGTTTTTATTTTTCCTTTCGTTGATTTATTTGTTTCATGTTTCTTTAGCTAAAAATATATATGATGATGACTATAAATTCTATTATTTATATTATATTTAATATATTATATTATTAAAAAAATTTAAGTAACGAGCAGTAACAAGTAATATATATTTTTCTTCAAAAGAGTACTATATATTAAAATAAAACAAAATCTTAAATAAAATATACTTTTTATAAGAAATACATTGTTTTTAATTAATATTATCAATATAAATTGAGTTTTACAATTCCGATTCGAATATCAATTTAATAACTCTGATTTAAACCATATGAAATCCCTAAAAAATTTTTAAAAAACTTGCATAGTGAGCGAGCCTTTGGGTTAAGAAAGAAAGAAAGATATTAAGCGGATTCACACTTTCAATCAGCCAAGAAAGCCATGTTCAAACACAATTTTGGAAAGAGAGTTTATTTCCGCAACTATTGTCAGCAAAACTGGACTGTGCTAGTTGAATTGTCTTTGGTCCACGCTTGACGTTGATGGCCATGAAAATGAGAGATCCAGTGATAATAAAGACAAAAAAAATTTCATCCTATAAAGACCACATTTACTTAAAAGCTTGAGCATACCACGAATAACAGCAATGAATTTCTATATTCTTTGAAATCTTGTGTTGATTAATGGCTCAGGTCAGTGCATCAAAGCTTGGCAGCTCTCTCCCTGTTCCTAGCGTTCAGGAGCTAGCAAAGGAGTCACTGACCAAAGTCCCTTTGAAATATGTGCGTCCTCATCTCGAGCCTCCACTCCCATCCGACAGTGCTACTTTACTTCAGGTTCCAGTGATTGATATGCAAAAGTTGCTCTCTGAAGAGTCGATGGACTTAGAATTGAACAAATTTGACAAGACTTGTAAAGAATGGGGTTTTTTCCAGGTACATATATATACATGCACATAGGCTCATGGTCTTGGAACCATTTGTTTTATTAGTTTTCTTTTAGTTATAATTACAACTTTTATAAAAATTATGAATATGTGCTGTATATACGTAGTTGATTAATCATGGAGCGAGGCAACCAGTGGTGGAAGAAATGAAGAAAGAGCTTCAAAAGCTCTTCAACCTACCAATGGAGGAGAAGAGGAAGCTGTGGCAAGAACCAGGACAAATGGAGGGCTTTGGCCAACACTTTGTTGTGTCTGAAGATCAGAAGCTGGATTGGGCAGACCTTTTCTACTTGATTACACTTCCAATGCAAATGAGGAAGCCCCACATCTTCTCTGCTCTGCCTCCATCTTTCAGGTTCACTATTCTTCTCGATCATTAATCTCTCCATACATTATTTGTATATATTAACTTTCTTCCTTTTAAACTGCTTTACAGACAGGCTGTGGAAGCCTACTCAGCAGAACTAAGAATATTGTCAATGAAAATTCTTGAACAAATGGCGAAAGCTCTTCGCATGAACTTCGACGACATAAAAGAGAATTATGAAGAAGGATGGCAGTCAATGAGAATGAACTATTATCCTCCATGTCCACAACCAGAGCATGTCATTGGCCTTAACCCACATTCTGATGCAGGTGGCCTCACTATCCTTCTCCAAGTTAATGAAATTGAAGGCCTCCAAATAAGAAAAGATGGGAATTGGATTCCTGTCAAACCACTTCCTGATGCGTTTGTCATTAACATTGGAGACGGTTTAGAGGTATATATAATTGATCATTAAGTAATTAATGACTACCACAAACATGAAATTATTCAAGCAGTAATTGCTAGGCACAATAATATATCAAAGTCTAGATTATAAGACAAATTTTTTTTTTTTTTTGGCAGATTTTGACCAATGGAATATATCCTAGCATTGAGCACAGAGCAACAGTTAATTCCATTAAAGAAAGGCTTTCAATTGCTACATTTTGTAGTCCAAGAGTAGATGGAACCATAGGACCAGCACCAAGTCTTATAACAACAAAAACTCCAGCAAGGTTTAAAACAATGACAGCTGCAGAGTTCTACAAGGGTTATTTTGCACGCGAACTTCGAGGAAAATCATACCTTGAGGTTGTCAGGATACAGGACGAAGAGCAGAAAAAGAATTGAGTCGTAGTAAGAAAACATTTTATATAATCAGTGCAGGTAATTCAAATAAGTTTCATACACCCTAAGGTAGAAGTACGCAAAAATAAATAAATAAATAAGCATGTTAATTAGAAATGTATTGTATGTTTGCCTGATCTGATCTTAGAGACAAATGCCAGCTAGTTTGAAGTTTGCACCAATTATAATGTATGGCTTGAATGTAATAAAATTTGTGTGAATTTGATTTGTGCAACCGTGCCCATAAATAACACTAAAATTTCTTATATATAATACACTAAAATTTCTTATAAATAATATCAAGCTTTAAAATCTGTAAATATTATATGCTCAATTTGGGATTAATAAAGGAAAATTATGCAGCCATGCATGGACTTAAAATTTAGCATTTTAACCTTTTTTCTCTCTTGGATTTTCATAAATGTAACGTTTTGTAGTAATATATAAACACTTGTCAGTAAGAAGTGAAATAACTATAACATGCTTTCACTAAATTTTACTTCAATTATTTCGGTTCAACACTTTAGTTCTTTCACATTTTATATGAATAATATTTTGATTATTTAGATTTAATTTTACTAAATATTTTAGTTTTTTGATATTCTATGTCATTCTTTAATTATAAATGAAAATCCTAAAACTTGCATAATTTTAAATGAAATAGAAATTAAAAGCCATTTATTTTAAAATACATTAACAAAATTACCGAATATTTACTACCATACTCCTCATTAAATTGTATATGTTAACCTTAGAGATTTCAATATTAATTTTATATTGCCTCCATATATTCGTATCTTTTTTTTTAACGCAAAGCCATATATTCGTCCCTTAATCGAATTAAATTTTGATATCAGTGCTAAAAAAAAATATTAACTCTTTCCAAAGATTGACAGAAACTTGGAGGAATATAAGAGAAAAATTTACTATCATCATAAGGCAATTGACTCATCCACAATTGTGCTTGAGCATCTGAGAATGTTGACAGTGTACCTCTATGAATAGAAGAGCCTTCTTCAACCTTTTGGCCCATGCAAGCTGAAGCAGAGCAGGCAGCCATCATTGTGTTTGATATAAAGAAGAAGAATATATATTCTTTTGATTTTTACCGTAAAATATCTATTATGAGGCAAATTTATTATTTATTATATTACAACATAAATTAAATATTGAATTGTGGATTATTAGCCTTATAAAACGTCTTTTTCTTTTATCTATTTCAGATATTTTACATCAAATCAATAAATAAATGATACATTTATATTTTTATGACTATGTTACATAGTCTTTGTAGCATTTGTGTTATTATTTTATATATATATATATATATATATATATATATATATATATATATTTGACTCAGTAAAAATTTTACAATTGTATTTAGTTAATTATTTTCTTCAAATTAATTTAAATTTTATTAAAAGAAAGAAAAATAAATAGATGAATGGCTCCGCAACCACAACTCTTCCAGGCTTTAACATAACCAGTTAAAGCTGTCATGACTTTATTCTAGCGTAGCTTTCTGGATAGTGATTGTTCACCTTCTTTTATTTATTTGAATTTATATATAGGTTCATTAAATAATATTGTGTAAGATTCTAACTTTTTTTAATTGATGAAATGTATATATATATATATATATATATATATATATACTTGTATATACCAAATTTTACACCGCTTGATTTGATATTCAATTATTGATAAATTTTGTTTTTATAATATGATAAAATATTTTTTAAAATTAATTTTGATAAATTAAAATAATATCAAATCAGGTGGTATAAAAATATTAAATTAAACAATACTTTCTGTATAAACTCTCCAACTTCATCTATGAATTTTGTATTTCTTTACAATGAAATTTTTAACTTTCATTTTTCTATCATTCATATCCTAGATAATTTCTAGTAAATTATAATTCTTTTTATAATTAATTTTCTTATCATGAAAGGCTGAACCTTCTAAATAAAAAGTCTTAACTTATAAATCTTGAGACACAACAAGCAAATTACTTTTAAAAAAAATAATTAATTACTAATAATAGTTGAAATTAGCTAGTAGAAGTCATTCTCACTAAAATAATATTTTTATATTTAAATCGTGTAATATACAACTACATTAATTAGTTATTTAAAAATCTCTACTAAAATAGTGGTTGTATAGTAATCTATTTAAAAATTCAATAATAGAATTACTATTATCAAATGATAAGGAATTTTAATTTTGATCGCAAGATTTTCTTTCCATCTATTCTAAGAGAAAATCTTTGACAATCATATGATCATGTACGGTTTTCAAAATTTGAGAGTGTATTTTCCAACATTTTCAGAGTTGGTGCTGCGATTTTTATATGTTTTACAATTTCTGATTTTCTTATGTCATTAAATATGAAATTTCTCCCTTTTCAATTTGAAAATAATGATCATTCAAGGATCATTCATGTTACTTGCTAAGATCTCTTTCCTTCTCAAAAAAAATACAAATTGACCCTTTTTATTTTATTTGGAATTCAAATAGCAAGTTGTAAGCATATTTGAAATTTAATATATCCAAATATTTTTTTCCCTATTTTTCTAGATAATTTCAAAGGTCGTATCGTTTACTTTAGCATGATGTATTTAGATAAATGTTATTTTTCTAACTTTAAAAAATCGAACCAAAGTCATTAAAAAGATAAATAAATTAGTTGGGTGAGGATTTTTGCACTCCACTCACATTTCTGCATTCCTTTTGTTTTTCGAAAATTAAGGTTCCATAATTACCTTTTGTTTAGATTGATATTTCATTAACTACCATCCTAAGAGTATTTTCAATTCACTCTTTATTTAATCTAAACTCTTTATTATAAAAAGTGATTATAAATAATAGGACTCCAACTCAGTTTATAAATTTAAATTATAGAATAGACTCTAAATTTGGCTTTCTACATGCAGAGAGTCAAAATTTACTTTCTATATAAAAAATTAATTAATGCATATCTATTTTTCATATATATCATTATTTTCTATTAATTTCTTTTATTACCTAAATTTTTTTTCTCTTTCTTCTTTAC
This sequence comes from Mallotus nudiflorus, assembly GCA_947683625.1. Lineage (NCBI taxonomy): Eukaryota > Viridiplantae > Streptophyta > Magnoliopsida > Malpighiales > Euphorbiaceae > Mallotus > Mallotus nudiflorus. The sequence continues at coordinate 1,088,930 of CANTUR010000096.1, read as the reverse complement.
AATATTAAAAAAATTAAATTAAATGCTTCTAAAATAAAACAAAATGAATAATGAAATATAAAGAGTGCATTGAACTTAAATAAAATTGTTTACACTTTATATTGAAAAATTTCTTAAAATGCTTTTTATTACCTAAAATATGCTATTTATTTTAAAGAGCACTATTGGAGATGTTCTTAAACTATACTCTTTTTAATTTTTTTATCTAAATTTATTACTTAATGTTTAAAATTATAAAACTACTTGTACTTGAAGTTATATCATTTTTTTTTTTTTTTTGCATTGAAAAAATTAGAATAGTCAATTATTTTTTTATAAGTACTCTTTACCTTTTTATTTGTTTAGACAATTATAAAACTTGCACCAATTACAAAAAAAAAAAAATAACAATATTTTTTCACTTTTTATGAACAGTTTTTTTATTTTTATTTTTAAAAATAGTTTGTAAATATCATATGCAAATTATTTTATTTTTATTTGTCTTATCATAATTTTTTTTAAAATAATATAAAAATCAAATTACATGATTAAAAATATATATTAAATAAATTTAATAAAAATTCATCATATAAAAAATTGTAATTTTAATTTTAAGACAAGTGGTATAACATATTAATATTAGAAAAGTAAGTGCTACATATTTTTTATCAAATAGACTTTTCATAGTATAATTTAATTAGAATATTTGTTGGGATATTTTATTCTAAATTACATGTAAATTGATTTTAGCTCTATTCATTGAATTTATAATACTTTTTATATGGTGAATTACTATTGAATGTTTATAATGATTTTTTAATCATATAATTTGATTTTTAAATTATGGTTTAAAATATAATGATAAAAAATTAAAAATAAAATTATGTGGATATGATATTTAAAAAAACATCTGAATTAAAAAAAAAAGATATTTTATTTATTATAATTGTTGCAAAATTTACAATTAAAATAAGTTAAAAGTTAAAGAGTAATTATAAAAAAATAACTGACTATATTAAATTTTATTAACACAAAAAAATAAACGCAATTACAAGTAGTTTTAAAATGTAAACATCAAACAATGAATTTGGAAGGAACATGAAAAAAAAAATGGTAATTTAGTAATTGTAATTAATAAAGGAATAAAAATTTTCAAAATTGAATAGTTGTGTAATTTATAATTCTACAAAAATAAAAATGGAGTGTAAAAATCAATGAGTGGAGTGTAAAAATATCCACCCAAAATACTGATGCATATTTTAGTCTGGTCTTAAATGGCGTGTTAATCATAATGCATTCAATCGACTATAATTGATGCTAAATACAAGTACTAGTAAAAATTTTAGATTAACCCGAAAAGTAGACATGTTGGAAATGGTCATATATATTAATTGACATTTGGGAAAAAAATTACACTGTAATAATTGCGTTTAATATTCAATCTTTGTTTCTATATAAGGTGGATATTGCATCTTCACTGAATGGTGCATTGCACGAAGTTTATCTTTGAGACGAGGAGCAGACAAATCTTACTAAGGTAAAGTATGCTTGTGCTTATGCTCAAATTCTCAATCATTCATTTTGTATATGGCTTTACAAGTTAAATAATTTTTCTTAAATATTAGTTAAATAATTAATGCTACATTTAGATACAAGGGATTTGAGCATAAACTGTGAATTAAATCTCTTATTTGTATCCACAAGAATTTAAAATAAATTCACAATAAATTTAATAGCTCATTTAATAAGGATTTGAAATGACATATAACTATATGTTATTTAAAATCCTTACATTTAAAATTTAATATTTAAAATCTAAGATTTAAATTAAATGTTTGCATTCAAATACACTCTAATAGAAATAGTTTCTTTAAAAAAAAATTTGTTGAAAAATAAACTATGATTAATTCTTTGAACTCACATGGTACATGCTTAAACTCTTAAATCATTGAATTTCAAAAATTAAAACTAAAATTAGTAGTGTTTTATTTTCTTCAAGCATTTTTCAAGTTGCCTATGTGTATATTGTATAAGAGAAGATTGTATCATGATTTGTTTAAAATAAATAAATTGTAGTAAAATATGTATATGTTTTGTAGATAAGAAAATAATGTCGGAATTAAAGAACAAGGTACAAGGAAAATGATTTTTCTGTTGGAAAATAACAAATTATAATTGAATTTAATTAGTTGATGACTGCAAATAACTTGGAATTTATCACATGAGAAATTTCAGGATTGAAATGATATATGCACGGCATTATTGCATGAGAAAGTTGTAAAAAATTTTAATATATAAAAGTCTAATTAATTTGTATATACATATATATATGTTGAGGAGAAAAGCAATGGAGCCAACATCAACATTTGGTACCTCTTTACAAGTACCTTCTGTAAAGGAGATGGCATCAAATAATATCAACAATATTCCATCAAGATATTTACATGGCGTTCAAGACCCTTCTCTTGTCCTCGACCAGAATTCTTTGCCAGAAATTCCAGTCATTGACATGGCAAAGTTATTTTCTAAAGAACTGGCGGAAAATTTGGAGCTTGAAAAATTTGACCGTGCTTGCAAGGACTGGGGTTTCTTCCAGGTATTTAAAATCTTAAATCAGACTCGTAGGTATGTACTTTCACTACAAGCAAATATGGTTTTTTACGACATTAAAAAAGCAACTTAGGAATGTTAAACTAGCATTCCTAAAATAATATTGACACATCCAAATGTGATAGATTTTATGTTGCTAAATTAGCCTTTAACTGCCGGTTGTAAAAAAGTAATCAAGTGAAAACTCTTTTCTAATAACATTTTAAAGTGTAGGATTTAATTTCTATCATTCTCGATTTAAAATCGGAGGATTATTCCTTACTATATAATTTATTACAGTTTAAATCATATGACTTCCCTTAAAAAAACAAAAACTTTAGAAGTAAAATTAACGATACAATGCTTTTGTGGAGTTGATATATAGTTAGGGATGTATTCTCATCGGCATATACAGTTGTCTGTGGAAAAAAAACGTATTGTGGTTTTAAATACAATTTTCTGCAGTTAGTGAATCATGGAGTGAGCTCGGAGCTGTTGGAGGAAGTGAAGGAAAAAACTCAGGGATTTTTTGATCTCTCAAAGGAAGAGAAGCAGAAAATTTGGCAAAAACCAGGAGAATTGGAAGGATTTGGACAGCATTTTGTTAAGTCTGAGAATCAGAAGCTTGAATGGGCAGATCTCTTCTATGTGATTACTCAGCCAACTCATTTGAGAAATCCTCACCTTTTCTCTAATATCCCTCCCTCTTTCAGGTCCTTTTTCTCTCATAATACAAATTTAGATTTATTTGCTTATACCAAACTTGATTTGCTGATTAATTTGGTACAGGGATGCTGTTGAAGCTTATTCAGAAGAATTGAAAAATCTTGCTAAGAAAATCTTTGAGTTGGTGGCCAACACTCTAGGAATTAAACATGATGAGATGAAGGAGTTAGTTGAAGAAGGGTGGCAGGCAATAAGAATGAATTATTATCCTCCATGCCCACAGCCAGAACAAGTCATTGGTCTCAGGCCACATTCTGATGCTACTGGCCTCACCATTCTCCTTCAGCTCAACGATGTCGTAGGTCTACAGATAAAGAAAGATGGGATGTGGATTCCTGTTCAACCTGTTCCTGGTGCCTTTATCATTAACATTGGAGACATGTTGGAGGTGCACATCGATCTATAATCCCGAACGTTTGTTTTCTACGCTATTAATAATTAACTAAGTTCTGAATTTTTATATATATTACGAGATAAATACTATATCGTATATAATTTTTTTTTTTTTTTTTGGAAGATTTTGACAAATGGGATTTACCGTAGCATCGAGCATCGAGTAACTGTCAGCAACACCAAAGAGAGGATTTCCATTGCAACATTTTACAACCCAAAATCTGATGGAAACTTAGCACCTGCACCAAGCCTCATTAGCACCAAAACTCCAGCGGCATTTAAAAGAATTAATGTTGCAGATTATTACAAGGGATATTATTCTCGTGAACTCGATGGAAAATCGTTCATAGAGACCCTGAGGATCCAAAATGATAAAGTTATATAATTATTAAAGCAAGGTCTGTACTGCAGGTGCAATTATTGGCAATCATATAGTCTATACATGAATAAGGCCAGATTGTCTAGCCAATATACGTACGTAAATGCCTTCAATTGCAAATGTACCCTCTACTAATTTAATCATATTTGTACCGTTGTGCTAGCTAATATGTATATCTACCATAAAGAATGAAGAGATCATATACATCTGTTTCCCTTAAAAGTACTAAAAGAATCTAAAGATACTACTGCTATTATGTTATGTTCGAAAGCAAAGAATTTAAATATAGATTTGAATTTTAATTAAATTTCTTATTTGAAAATTATATGTATAATGAGATTTTAAAACAAATTCATAATAAAATTTTTAATTAATTTATAAAATTAATTTTCATGTGATTTTTTTTAATCTACTAATCTTCATAATATATCTGATCATATTTATACGGCACTAAAACTTGAATTAACGACATGAAAAAAAGGTGAATTTGAGACTTTAAGCAGACTGTTGATCCAATATATGTATTTTCCTTCATTTGGAATTCTCAGTTTTAATTCATATTTTTCATTTTTATTGATTTCATCAAGATTATATATAATATTTTAGACTAGAAAAATGAATTAAATTCCTTTTTATTCATATTCAATTTAATTTTGAAATTAATATATTGAAAGCTATATTAGTTATTGTACATAACTTATTAATTATTTTATTTGCCATCCAGTTTAAAATTAACTCCTTTTTTATCTAAATTATTGATATTTTTACATAGCACACTAAATTTTAATTAATCTAGTACTATATACACTATGATGTGAATTTAAAATATTATTTAAATAAAAATAACTTTATGTCAACTGATTTTAATAGTTATTAGTTGAATATTTTTAATTAAATATAAATTTTATAAAATTTTATCAGCATATAGTACTCCCATGATATATCTTTACTGTTGATATAAAAAAAAAATATCGATTTTTTTCGGCTTAAAATATTATTATTACTAGTATATAACCATAAATCAAAAGGCTATCATGATGTAAATTTCTAGTTTTTAAAAAAAAAAAAAAATTACTAGAAAAACATGGCTAATAATCCGCAATTGCATGTTTTTAGCTAATTAAGTATGCTTATCTGAAAAATGTGTGTATATATAATTTTACATTTTTAATTATTTTTTCATATGAGGACTTTATTGAAAAAAAAAAAGGATGAATTGCCCGGCAAACACAACTCTTACAGGCTTAAAGACAAGCAGCTAATGCTATCTTGACTTGTATGCCCAGCTTCTGGACAGCGATTGCCTACGACTTTTTTTTTTTTGAACTTAGGTTCATTAAATTATATTACGTTAGATTCTTATAGATATATATTTATATGTCATCGGTAATGTATTTAAGTGAGTTAGCTTATAGAAGATTTTTTGTTAATTTCATAAACTTTAAATTCAGTGAAATTTTCAACCTTCAAGTCTTTATCATTAATGTCTCTGGATAATGTTCAACAAAGATATGGTTTGTTTTCTAATTAATTGTCCTACTGTAAAAAGTTGAACTTTCTTTCTGAATAAAAAACTCCTAATAATGTTAATAAGAAATTTACTTTTAAAGGAAAAAACAATGTATTGCACCAAGTGATAGACTTGTAACATTTAATATATGTGTTACACTTTTATTAACCGTATAAAAAAATTTAATATAAGTGTCACGCATCTATATGTTGAGCGTAATACTATGAATTTAAGTAAAATCTTCCTTGATGATATATAATGATCTTTTTGAAATTTAATGCATGAGATATGTATGAAGTACTAATTTCGTTAGGCTGGCCTTAGTTGCCATATCAAGATGCATATAATCGACTATACACCAAGAATCGGAAAAAGTCATATTAATTGAAATTTGAAAAAATAATAATAATATCGTAATCCTTGTTAAATAATTGTGTTTAATAGTCAATTTTTTCCTATATAATTAAGGTGGTATTGATCCTCACAAAATGGAAAAGGGCACAAAACTTATCTGAAGAGAGACAGTGAGAGAGCACACAGAACTTGTTAAGGTAAAATTTTCTTTTCTGGCTAGTTTTTTTTAAAAAAAAATTTGCTGAAAATAAACTACAATCAACTCCTTTCGCTCATGCAGACACTCTTCATTGAATCACTGAATTTCAATACGAAAATAATGATTTTAATTATGTTTTTTATTTTCTTCAAGAATTTTTTCAGTTTGTTCCTGTGTGTATTATAGGAGAAGATTGTATTGAATAAGCTGGATGCATATATGCTATATATATTTGTTGCATGATTAAGAATATGCAGCTTGCTTCTATATTAAAAGATGATGCATTCTTGTGAAGAGAAAAGAAAATTTCACCCCCAAATAGTGTTTAGTGTTGGCTTCATCATGATCTACATGGAGTCAAATATCTTAGAACAATTAGCTGCAAATTTTGAGATAAAATATAAAATAAAATATCACCTCTGCATCTTCTTCTTCTTTTTTTTTTTTTTTTTTCCTTTGGTATCTATTTTCCTTTTCGCGGGCTGTATGAAATTATGTGAATTCTTTTTTTTTAAAAAAATCACTAGAGTTGGACTCTAATTAATCCTGCTTGAACCATATAGGACCAAAAGAATAATAAAATTTTTTAAAAATTAATTTAATATGATTATATATACCATGATTTAAATTTAAAATATCGTTAACCCCATGTCCGCTACCAATTAATTCTAACATTTATTATTTTTTTTAAAGTTATGAGTAGCATAAAAATAAAGATTTGTGGACTATCCAACAAAATTAATGGCTTCTTTTGTTTTATAATAAAATACTTGCTATAGAAATTAAAAGGTTTACATGAATGTTAATAATAATAATATATGTGGATTTTTATTAATTAGTGTTGGTTTTGTTATTATTATGAATTTGTTGCTAAATTTGTGAAAGATTTTTAAGGATTGAAAAGATATAATTGATATAGGTATAATTATCTTACTTTGTATGTTGACAAGAGAAGCCATGGAGTTAAAATCAACACTTGGTACTTCTTTACTTGTACCATCTGTAAAGGAGATAGCATCAAATAAGATGACTTCAATTCCATCAAGATATATACATCATGATCAAGACCCTTCCCTTTTCCTCGACAAGAATTCTTTCCCAAAAATTCCAGTCATTGACATGGCAATGTTATTTTCTAAAGAATTTATGGATCTTGAGCTTAAGAAGTTCGACCATGCTTGCAAGGACTGGGGTTTCTTCCAGGTAATGCAAGTCTGTCCCTCATAATTTAATTAAAAAAATTCTATGTTCATCAAATATAAAAATAGTATGTAATATAAAATGAGAATTAGCATTAATTAGAATATGATTGAATGCCATTTTTCAATAACATGGGTATGTAATTTATTTGACCTTCTCATTAATAAAAATAAATAAATGCATGTCAAAAATAGATGTAATCATTAATTAATTGGTTTAAGATATAATTTGCTGCAGTTAGTGAATCATGGAGTGTGCACCGAGCTGCTGGAGGAAGTGAAGTCAAAAACTCAGGAATTCTTCGACCTCTCATTGGAAGAGAAGCAGAAATTTTGGCAAAAACCTGGAGAAATGGAAGGATTTGGGCAGCACTTTGTTAAGTCTGAGGAGCAGAAGCTTGAATGGGCAGACCTCTTCTATGTGATTACTCAGCCAACTAGTTTGAGAAATCCTCACCTTTTCTCCAATTTCCCTGCCTCTTTCAGGTTCTTATTGATTTCTCTCGCATGATACAAATCTAGACTTGTTTTTTTCTGAGTGCAAAGGACTTGATTTGCTATCTACTTTGGCACAGGAATGCCCTTGAAGCTTACTCGGATGAGCTGAAAAAGCTTGCCAATAAAATCTTTGATCTGGTGGCCGAAACTCTAGCAATGAAACCTGATGAGATGAAAGAGTTATTTGAAGAAGGGTGGCAAGCAATGAGAATGAACTACTATCCTCCATGCTCACAACCAGCACTTGTCATTGGCCTCAAGCCACATTCTGATGCGACTGGCCTCACCATCCTCCTCCAGCTCAACGATGTTGTAGGCCTGCAGATAAAGAAAGATGGGATGTGGATTCCTGTTCACCCCATTCCTAATGCTTTTATAGTTAACATTGGAGACATGTTGGAGGTGCACATCTATAATCCTGAACCATTGTTTTCCAAACTATTAATAATTAAATTCTGAATTTTTATATATATTAAGAGATAAATACTATATCGAATGTTAATTGATGCTATAAATTTTTTTTTTTTTTTTGGGAAGGTTTTGACAAATGGGATTTATCGTAGCATCGAGCATCGAGCAACTATCAGTAACACCAAAGAGAGGCTTTCTATTGCTACATTTTACAACCCAAAATCTGATGGTAACTTAGGACCTGCACCAAGTCTCATTAGCATCAAAGCTCCAGCAGCATTTAAAAGAATTAGTGTTGCAGACTATTACAAAGGATATTTTTCTCATGAACTCGATGGCAAATCATTTATGGAGGCCTTGAGGATCCAAAATGATCAAGTTATATGATTAAGGCAACTCTACTGAATTAAGATGCAAATATATCGGAAATTACAGTGTATATAAATAAAGTTTATCTAGCCAATATCCAATTGCAAGAGTACCTCTACTAATCTAAACACATTTCTACCTTTGAGCTAATAGCTATTCCCATGATTCTAACATGTCACAAATCTCTCAAATATCCAATTTAAGTTTTAATAAAACAGCCAATAAAAAAGTAGTCAATTGATAATTCCTTTTAAAAAGCATTCTGAGGTGTAAAATTCAATTTTTACTATCATCAATAAAAAGGGAGGGCTACCCTTATTTTGATATCAATCGAAATTAGACAAATCAAAATAGTCAAATAATAACTTTTCTTCCAAAATATTCTATAATATAGATCTAAATATATTTAGGTCATATGATCTTTCTTTTAAAAAGAATTTCAACAAACCAATCAATATTATTTAGTGATAATGAAGTTGCCACTTGCTAGAGCAATAATATTAGTGGAAGCCAATTTGCAAAACACACACAGAAAAAACATCAAAAAAAAAGAATAATTAATATGTGTTGTTATATTTTGAACTATTATACTACTTCATTCTTAAAGTTTGAGAAAATATTTATTCATTTCTAATATTTACAAAATCATATACTATTTTATCTTTAAAAAATAATTAATGAGTGTTAACTGTTACAAATGTAGGGATGAATAAATATTTTTTTAAATATTAAAGATGAACAATATAATAGACCAAAATACATGGGAAAATAGATATTAGATACAGATTTGGGAAAAAACAAATCACAAAAAGATTTAAATAACACAAATCAGAAAGGATAAGGACATGGTATCCACTATGAAATTGGGATCTTTGAAATCCAAAGGAAAGATAATATATCAATATTAAATGTAGAATGCCTTCTGCATTTGGATTTAGTTAAATCAAATAATGAATTAATTTAGATACATGATCTACTTTGTTTTTTTTTTAATTATTGCTAGTATTAATAGGGAGTTCATATTGATGGCAGTCGTCCTTTTTAAATTCCAGTAAAAGTAATTTTAAATTGAAAATATTAGATTTTAAATCATATATTTTATAATATCTTTGGAGAAACGTAACTATTAAATTATTTTTTTTGTTATTATATGATCTACTTATTATGCTTAACTATGGTTTTTTTTATAATGTTATGATTTATTTTTTAGTTTAATTATAGTGTTTTTTGTTACTATTGAACAATTAAACTTGAACTTATGTGAAATATGTTTAATTTAAAAAAAGTGAAATATGTTTAATTATAGGTTTTTTGTTGTAATTGTTATGATTTATTTCTTAGATCTTGAAATGAAATATCGTATATGATCACATGATTTTTTTTATTTAATTTAAAAACAATTATAAAATTAATTTATAAAGGTATAAATCAATTTGAGTTTGTTGATTGTGTGTAATTTGTAATTATTTTTATGTTCCTTGGCAGCTCAAGTAGAGATGATTGCAATGTTTCTATTTTATTTCACAGATAACATTTAAGGTGTCTCATATTTATAAAGAAGGTAATGTCGTTGTACATGCTCTTGCTAAGCATGGTGTTTCAGATTCAGCTCTTTCTTGGTGGAACTCAGCTCCCCCATTTGGTGATTCTTTTATTTGTAATGATTTTAATGGGCAATAAGCTTATAGGTTTTGTCAATTGGTTTCTGCCTTATGCATGCAGGTGTTCTTGGTTTTTGGCCTGCAATGGCTTTTGCTATTGGTTTCTTTTAGTGTTACTCTTTTTTATTTTAATTTCATTTCTCTTGAATGATAGAAGTATGATACAAATACTAAAAGAGTGTCAACCTAATTAAGATTTTTGGGTGCGTTTCCTAATTTCTTAACTTCAAATTTTTACTTAAAAAAGGTTTTTTTTTACATAGTTTTAGGTTGTTTTATGATTATAAAAACTCTAGTTCCTTCTTTCTTTCTTTTCTTCTCTCTTGTAATTAACTTTATAGGTATAGCTTGTTATTTTGTTGGATTTTATTTCATTATGGTAGGTTAAATATTTTTGTTCTTAGAATTAATGATCTGAACATGACTTAGTTTTTCTAGTTAATAAATTATTAGTTTCTTACATATTGTGTTCATTGAACTGTTGTGGAATTCGGGTTAATTTTCATTAATAATAAGAAATTCACCTTGAGAACTATTGCTTAGGTGACTAAAGTGTAAATAATTGTACTAAAAAATACCTCAAAGTAGATTTTCAAGAAATGTGTGGTGGGACACAATGGTCCACTTAAATACCAACCCCCTGAATAGAATTTTTACCAAGACAAGTAATTTAATAGCATAATAATTCATGACAACTATACCTAACAATAACTATTAAATAGACATAAAAGAGAACACCAAAATTTAACAAGGTTGGTATTTAAGTGGACCATTGTGTCCCACCACACCTTTTCTGGGAATCTACCTTATGTGATTTTTTAATACAATCGTTTACACTCTAATCACCTAAACAATAGTTCTCAAAGTGAATTTTTTATTATTGGTGGAAATTAACTTGAATTCCACAACAATTGGTATCAGAGCTCTTAATTTATTTTAGTATCTTTTTGTGGTTGCAGTTTAGATTGATCTTCCATATCATAAAAAATTTTCTTGAGCTAATTGGCATTCCACATTAACAGCTATTAAATAGAATTTACAGCATAAATGACAGACAACACAAAATTATCCACATCGACAGCTTCATCATCTTTAATTTTGCCAATAAATGTTGTGATAAATTCTAGATTTGCAATGGAGATTTTTTATAACATCAGTCATTTTAGCATGTGGCAAAGTGAAGTTCTATATGCCTTTTTCAATAGGGTCTAAACATTGCAATTGAAGAAGAGAAGCCAAATGGTGTTGAGGAGAAAGAATGGAAAACAATTAATAGATTGGCTTATGGTACTATTCGATCGTGTTTTTCTAGAGAGCAGAAGTATTCATTTTCTAAAGAAACTTCTGCAAGTAAATTATGGAAGGCACTAGGGGAGAAATTCTTGAAGAAAATTAGTTAGAACAAGCTCTATATGAAAAAGATATTGTTTCACTTCAATTATGTTATAGGTACCACTATGAATTATCATATTACTAGCTTTAATCAGCTGGTAACTGATATGATGAATATGGACATGACTTTTAAAGATGAAAATCTAGCTTTAATGTTAGTGGGATCGCTTCTTGATGAATTTGAGTATCTTGAAACTACTCTAATTTATAGGAAGGTTATTGTGTCTCTCAGTGAAGTAATTATTGTCTTGTATAGTTATGAGTTGAGAAAGAAAGAAAAGCATGAAAAAACAAGTGTAGAAGCAGAAGCATTAGTTATTAGAAGTCATTCACAAAGTCAGAATAAAGGAAGGAGAGGGAGATTAAAGTCAAAGTCCAAACTAAGCAAAAATCAATGTGCCTTTTATCGAGAAAAAGGGCACTGGAAGAAAGATTGTCTCAAGCTAAAGGACAAAGGCAAACCTGGAAAGGGAAATGTTGTCTCAAATTCAAATCTAATCGAGTGTGATGATGTAGATTCAGACTTTTCAATTGTCACTACACCAACAACCAGTTGTTCTAATTCATGGTTGCTAGATTCAACTTATAGCCACTATATGAGAGAATGGTTCTTTGATTTTAAAGAACTAAAAAGTGGAATTGTCTACACAGTAAATAATGTCCCTATTGTTATACATAGGATTGGTTCAATTTGCTTAAGAAATCAAGATGGATCAACCAGAACCTTAACAGATGTTTATTACATGCTGAATTTAATAAAGAATCTCATCTCTATAGGAACCTTAAAGTCAAAAGGTTTCAAAGTAAGGGCAAAAGATAGGATAATGAGAATCATCTCTGGTGCACTAATGATAATGAAGAGAATTCGAAAAAGAAATAATGTGTATTACTTTCTAGGTAGTACAATTGTTAGGATAACATTAATGGTAGCTTCTACTAATAATCAGGAGTCATAAGTAATTAGGTTATGGCATATGCACTTGGGGCATGCTGGAGAAAAATCCTTAAAATTATTGATAGATCAAGAATTATTGAAAGGAGCACGGGCTTGCAAATTAGATTTTTATGAGTATTGCATTAAAGAGAAGAAGACAAAGGTGAAATTTGGAACAATAATCCATGATACTAAGGGTATTTTGGATTATGTTCATTCAGATGTGTAGGGGCCTTCCAAAATAGCTTTATTAGGAGGAAAACACTATTATGTCACCTTTGTTGATGATTTTTCTAAGAGAGTTTGGGTGTATACAATGACGACGAAGGATAAGGTATTGGGAATTTTCCTTAAATGGAAAACGATAGTGGAGACTTGAACGGGCAAAAAAGTCAAACATCTTTATACAAACAACAGTAGAAAGTACAAAAATGATCTATTTTTGAAAGTTTATGAAGAAGAAGGTATTGTCAAACACTTCACTGTCAGAAATTCACCACAATATAATAGGGTGGCAGAGCGTATAAACTAGACATTACTGGAAAAAGTTTGATGTATGTTATCCAATGCTGGATTAGGTAGAGAATGTTAAGCTAAGGCAGTAGTATATGATTGTCACTTTATCAACTACTTACCATTGACTGCTATTGATAGTAAACTGCCATTGGAGAAATGGTTTGGGAAACCTTCTACAGATTAAAATTTCTTATATGTGTTTGGTTCCATTGCATATTACCATATTAAGGAGTCAAAGTTAGATCCAAAAGCAAAAAAGATAATCTTTATGGGGATCACTTCTGGTGTCAAAGGATATCGTCTTTAGTGTCCAAAAATAAATAAAGTAATCTTCAGGGGGATGTTACCTTTAATGAATGTACTATACTGAGAAAGGTGACTTTAGAAAAGATGGAGTAGAAAAATGGTACTTAAGTTTGATGGTATAGGAATTGTCCCAGCCAACAAAGAAACTTATGATAACTCTTCTATAGTAGAAGAAGAGTCAAATAAATAAGAGGTTCTGATCCAAGAACCTCCACAGCCAAATAAGGAAGAGGTTCAGACCTAAGAACCTCCATAACAACATAAATCAATTGCACTTAGTAAGGGAAAAATTACCATTAAACCACCTGCTTGCTATGCTAATATGGTCGCTTTTGCATCAACAATTGCCATTGATGACATTCTTGCCACTTATAATAAAGCAATCTAAAGTTTAGAACAGGATAAGTAGAGGATTTTCATGAATGAAGAAATGCATTCCTTTTAAAAGGATCAGACATGGAAACTAGCTAATCTTCCAAAGGGAAAGAAGGTAATTAGGTGCAAATAGGTATATGTAAAGAAAGATGGATTTTCTTACAAAGATAATATTTTCTAGAAAGCAAGATTGGTGGCTAAAGGCTATACTCAGATGGAGGGATTTGATTGTAATGAATTATTTTTCTCTAGTTATAAAGCATTCCTCCATTAGAATTTTATTGGCTTTGGTAGCACAATTAGACTTGGAACTAGTTCAGATGGATGTAAAAACTACATTTTTTTATGGAGACTTGGATGAGGAAATCTACATGACTCAGCCAAATGGATTCAAAGTTGTTGGAAAAGAAAATATGGTTTACAAATTAGAAAAATCCATGTATGGATTGAAGCAATCTCCGAGGCAGTGGTACTAGCGATTTGATAAGTTTATAATAGAGCAAAAGTACACAAGAAGAAAATATGATCATTATATGTATTTGCGCAAGCTATAAGATAGATCTTTTATATCTCTTCTTCTTTATGTTGATGTTGACGATATGTACCAGGCTTGATATTTCATAGGCAATTGGGGTTGTGAGCAAGTACATGCATGATCCTGAAAAGGAGCATTAGCAAGCTACGAAATAGATTTTACAGTATATTCTGAACACAGTAAATGTTGGTCTGGTATTTTAGCGGAATAAGCAAGATGGTCAGTATGTAATTGGGCATTGTGATTTGGACAAGCATCGATCAACTACTAGTTATGTGTTTACTTTTGCAAATGCACCAGTCAGTTGAAAGTCTACCTTACAGTCAACAGTTTCTTTGTTTACTATATCGGTAGAGTATATGGCAATTACAGAGGCTGTAAATGAGGCAATTTGGCTTTAAGGGTTGCTTCGTGAACTGGAAATGGAGCAAAAGCACATCAAAGTTCATTATGATAGTCAAAGTGCTATTCATTTAACAAAGAACTAGGTTTATCATGCAAGGACGAAGCATATCGATGTTCAATATCACTTTGTATGGGAGATTTTGGAAAAATGTGGAGTTATAATCCAAAACATTTGGAATATTGAAAATTCTGTTGATAGGATGACAAAAGTAGTAACTGCAGTCAAGTTAAACATTATTTAGACTTAATCAAAATTGTTAAAAATTGAAAATTGGAATTTACAAACACTATTGAAGATTGGATTTGTGAGAGAATTGTATGGAATTTTTCCAAGGTGGAGATTTGTTGGTTTTATGTCAAAATTCCCACATTAGAATTTTAGAAAAATTAAAGGAGTCCTTAAGCTATAAAAAGGACTCCTCCCCCCTTTGTTAAAATCATCCTAAATCTCAAATATCTCTCAAAGATATCCAAAAATTATCTTCTTCTATATTTGCGCAATTTTATTCTTTCTCTCTCTTTTGTAATATTTTCTTAAATTAGTGAAATATTATTTTGGTAGTGTCCAAAGACATAGGCATTATTGGTCGAACTTTGTTAAATTTTGGTCTTCTTTTTTATGTCTATTTAATAGCTATTATTGGGTATAATTGTCATGAATTATTGTGCTATTAAATTACTTGTCTTAGTGAAAATTTTATCTAAAATGTTGATATTTAAGTGGACTATCGTGTCCCACCACACATTTCTTAGGAATCTACCTTGGGGTGCTTTTTTAGTACAATCGTTTACACTCTAGTCATATAAACAATAGTTCTCAAGGTGAATTTGTTATTATCGATAGAAATTAACCCGAATTCCACAACATGAACTTTATGTACATTAATGATTAATCACCATTAACATAATCTTAATTAGGGTTATAGATTGAACAATCATAATTTTAATTAACCTATGAACACAAATTTGATTTACTTGTTAGTAGAGATGCAATAAGTGAATAAATTCCAACTAGGTTGAGCTTGAAGATTCATGATTTATTGAAGGGAGAATTATATTTGAAATAGGAGTTGAAATCATGTTACCTTAATTGAATATTGTGATTTAAATCAATTAATACTTAATACTTAGAAAAGGTTAATTAATAGATTTGGAAACCTAGATAGGCATGTTCATAGATTCATTAATTAGAATGATTTGAAAATTATGAAGATATTCAATTCCTAACAAGTTAACTCATTGGTAATTTCATTTCATTTTTAAAAGCTATTTTACCTATAATTGAGTTCTCTTGTATTATGTTTAAGATTAGTTTAATTAAGATTTGATTTTGAAGTTTTTTTTTTTAGGGAAATAGATGAACCTTTAATTCACTAAAGATTAAAAAGTACATCTTGATTAAATTTTTTAGTAAAAATTTAGATGCCATAAATTAAAAGATGCACCCAAGCATCTTTAGTAGGTTGACATCCTCATAGTATCCACATGACGATTCTATTGTCCAAAAGAAATTTATTAAAACCAAATAATCAATATTCAAATACAAAGAGAGAAAGGCAAAAGCCATAAAAGAGCTAACAACATCAATAACTAGCTCTTATACTATAGTCATTATAAATTATGGAATTGCAGAAACTTAGGGCCAAATCCCACCAAAGGAAAGTGGATAAAGAAGTCCCATGCCTAGCTAATAAATCTGCCACAATGTTCCCTTCCCTATAAATATGGGAAACTCATAAACATATATGAGAAGCATAATGGAGGCAGTGAGACCATTGACGTCTGATTTCCTAAGGAACAAGCTTTGATTTTGAGCAAAGAAGTTACACTACATAAGTAGAATCACAGTCTAACCAAAGTAATCTCCAACCTTTGCTCCAAGCTATTTTAATAGCTTTGATAGTAGCAAGCAACTCTGCCATATAAGCATAATTACTTCCAAATCAAACGCAAATGCGCCACGAGGCAAACCTCTTGCTATGCGGAAAATACCACTCGTACCAGCTACTCTTAGCGACCCCTTCGTTGAGCCATCCATATTAACTTTTATCCATCCACATAGAGGACATTGCTAAATAACAGTAACAATGGAAGGAGCTTTACCTGGAATCCCATTAATCTGTAGCAAATTCAGAATCTGAAGCTCAATGTTGGAATTACACATATGACCAACTTCAAAGAAAAATGTTTCTTTGATAAGCTTCCATAAAGATCATAATGTCGTATGAATGTTGGGCACCCGTAATAAAAAATAAAAGCATTGTGCAAACCCCAGATGACCCAAACCCCATTTACAATAGCCGATGACCTAAGCGCAACCAATTGAGGGCGAAAATTATGATTCATTAAGGTAAGAAAAAACTCTTCAAGAGAATCAGTAGCAACAATTCTTTTGCCAAATAATGCAAAAATAACATGCCAAATTGTTGTAGCAAATTGGTAAGTAATGAATAAGTGATCAGTAGCTTCTTCATGATCATTACACATCATACAATATGAAGAAAAACACAACCCTTCTTTTTAAGATTGTCATCAGTTGGTAGAAATTCATAACAACTCGCCAAAAAATAATCGATCTAGAAGGAGGCAAGAACTCCTTCCAAATAAAGGAAAATCAATGAATCAGCTGGCTAGAAATGTGAATCATGTTATAGACCTTTTTCACCGAAAGAAAACCATTAACAGCTTTAGTCCATGCACAAAAATCACTTTCTTTTCTTCATTTTTTAGCCACTCATCTTCTTTAACCAAGGAGGGATAATTTTTGCTATTATTCTATACACTTTTTTTTATCAATTTATTTTTTAAATAAGTGGTTATTTCACATAGACTTAGGTTTTATTTTGTTTTTTTGATTTCGTTATCTTGATGCGACATTTGATTTTTTGTCGTCTTGTTACGACGTTTTGTTTTCCATCATCTTATTACGGCATTTTATTTGTATGTGGATAATTCAGACAAGCAAAGTATATTTGATCAGATAAAGATAACAAATCAAATTATGGTTGTCAGTATGTTGCATAACTAGAATCATAAGTATTCTAATTCACTATAATATTATCAAATTTATGAGTTTTAAACCGATTTATTATGTTATTAACTTGGGTGTTATTTTATCCTTTATGATTTTTAACGAACTTGTATTTATATTTCTATCGATATATTACTAGTTTGAATTTATAAAATTATTTTTCTTTTAAAAAAATTAATATTATATTATTCTTTCATAAATCTTTGTATAAATGACATAAATTGTATTTAAATTAAAGTTTTAATTAAAAAATGAATAAATTTCTAAAACTGTCTAAAATATAAATATTATATTCAGCTTTTCAATCAAACTTCACTACGCAACCAAATTAATTTTTTGTTATTGTAGAGGGAGGGAGGGTAGGGGAATTTGAACCCTCTCCACCTTATAAAGTGTGTCAAGCCTCTTCCACTCGTGGGAGATTAGCACGCAAACCAATTAATTGGGCGACAAAAACTTCAAAATATGCATAAATATTTATATCAAACTTCAAAAAAAAAGTTCAAAGCATGCATAAGTGCTCAAAAAAAAAAAGAAAAAAGTTCAAAGCATGCACGATGGCTTAGTATCTTCACATTTTTCAGGCCTGAGGATATGCAAAAGTTCTAAATTCATCGACTCTATTGGACATATCTTCCCCTAATGCTGTAATATGTTGACGTCAAGAAACAGTAACATTGTCTAAAAGTAGGCACCGCACCTTTCAGGAGCGCCCGGTTCAGTTCGGAACAGGCAGTTTACAATTCCACTTTTAGTAAAACCGAGTTAAATCAGTGTAATTTAAATTTTGGATTTGAATCGGACAATTTGAGTTTCCGGTTCAAATTTTTTAAATAATATTTTATAATTTAAATAATTTACTTTTGAATTAAAAAATAATAGTATTTAAATTATTTTGAATTGAAATAAAATTAAAAATTAAATTAATTTTAATAAGATTTGAACTAAAAATTAGACCTAAAAAAATTGTAGCTCCCTTAAATAAGAAATTGAAAAAGTTTGAAATTGTAATTTTATTTTTTTTAATTTATAAATAAAAAAAAATGAAAGGGGTAAGTTTTGGGCCCGATTTGTTTTTTATTTTTTTTAACAACCATTTATTAGTATGTTAGATTAGAATGAAAGGAAGAAGAGTGGAGTTCAAACTACCCACCGCCACAAGGGCAATCAACGCCCTCAGCAGCCCCGACTTGTTTGATGACAGTCCGTGTAATGTTCCACATGCAATGAACATATGATTTTTTTTTTTTTTTACAATTTGCTGGTTTAGAATTGGAACCGATTGATTTGAAGCTGAAAACGGTGGTTCCAATTCTATGAAGTTGAACCCACCTTAAACCGATCTCTCCATTTTGGGCCAGTTTGAACTCCATTTCAAAATTAAGCAGTTTTGATTTCAATTTTAATCTCTGGTTTCGGTCTAAACCAATCCATGGTGAAGCCTATCTAAATGAGTAATATATAATGGGATCTGTTGCATGATTAAAACTGCTATATATACATATATATATATATATATAATCTGAATTTTTATATATTAATTAGGAAATTAAATTACAAGATTTGTAGTGTTAATAATTATTTTATTTTATATTATTTTATTAAATTATGATATCTGATTTTTTTGTGAAAATTAAATAAATTTTCAGTGTTATTATTTATTTCATTAAATATGGCATCATTCTTATTATTATTGTTATTATTATTTACTAAATGAAATTATGGATTTTAATGAGTAAATTTAAGTTATAGTTATTAAAATATTAATAAATTAAATAAATAAATTTTATTTTATTATTTTTCCTCCACTTTTTCTTTCTCTCCCCTCCTTTTTCTTTTCTTTTCTTTTCTTCTTCCCTTCCTTTCCCTTTTTCTTCTTCCTCCTCTCCAATTCTGTCAGTCACCACCGTGCGCCACCACCGCATTAGCAACATGCCAAATGACTTCTCCACGTCGTCGCCCCACCATCCGCTACACCAGATCCAGCAGCCGCCTTCCGGTTATCTTCCTCGCACACGATCGCTTAGTGGCCAAAAATAGGAAGGAAGGCCAACACAATTTTGATGAGCATTCTAGCCAAGTTTAGGCTCAAATCAAAGCTCTTGACTCGGGCTTTGATAATCCTCGATCGATTGTGAGAAATGTAACCAGTAACAACTCCAATTTTTCAAAATTTAATTTTGGATATTTTTGTTTAATTGCAAATGTGAATGTCAATTTGATTTTATTTGATGTTGATTCTTTAGAACAAATTAATGTGGATATTGTAAGGTTTTCAAAAATAATTTTTATGAATTTTTCGATTACCTGGGGTCTTAGAGTTACTATTCACAATACTATTCCTTAGCCTAGAAAATTTTATATTTTTAATAAATTATATTAGTTATTTTAAGCAAGGTTTGTTAAAGAAGTTTATTAAAATTTTATACTGAATTTTTATTATAAATTTCTGAATGTTTATGTCGAAAATAAATTTTTGGGAAAATTAGTATAAATTAGTAAATTTTTTATTTTAATTGAAATTATTGTGAATTATTATGTTTTGGATAATTTTTTAGTAATAAATAATATTAAAATAATTTTTATGAATTAATTTCTATTTCTAACTTATTATTAGTAATTATCAGAATAATATCCGAATAAAAATTGTATTTATGATTTTTAAAGATTTAAATGAGTTTTTGGTTGCTTTATTATATAATTGAATAATTTAAATGATTATCTGTAATTAAATGCTATTTAATTTTAAAAATTAGAATAATGACTTTTATAATATAATTTTATTATTAATGTGGATTTTATTATTTATCTTGTAAATAAATATCTTTTATGCTTTTATTGTGTAAATAAATTAATTTTGGTATTTAAATGAAATTTTATTGTTTATAAATTGTGATTTGTGAAATTAGTTCTAAGTTGGGCATAAAATCTAATTCGGGGGTCCACCAGAGATGTAAAGTTGTTGTTAGTATTTGAAGTATTTTTCTGTGCAGGTTTGGCTCTATTTTTGTAGAAAGATATCCATTTTACAGAGAAAACTCTTTCGAATTTTCGATAAATTTTTCGTAAAATGTAACATCATGTCATGTTTAGTAAAGTCGTATTCTTAATTGAGTCTCTCTTTAGAAATCTAGAATTTATAGGATCTTCATTTTTAATTCTATCTTTTTATTTCTTTCCTTTAGTCGCGCCTCTAATCGAGTTGACAAATCATGATTGAGCGTGACTGCGCAGAGAAGTGCATTCAACTTGTAAGTTAATAACTAAACTGTGTATAGGACATTTTATATTAAAATATAAATTCATTAATTATGATAAAATGGGAGAATTTAATAAAAGAATTATATTATTATATTATAAAAAAATAATTCATAGATTAAATTCTCTTATTTTTTGCTATGGTTATATACGCATGTTTATATTAAATTTTCATATGATTAGTTAATTGTTATTTTATTTTATTTTATTTTATTGTAATCTTCATTGTTTTATTTACTTGTATTTTATTTTAAAATTAACTACGATAAAAAAGGCTACCTAATGGGTTTTATCTGGACCATGTGTGCACTGGTAGGATTAAGAGTAAGTGTTGGTGGTTATAAGGCTTTGTGATATTTTGCTCTCGGGCATGATTTTGAGAGACTGTATTTAAGGCTCGGTGATAATTTGCTCTCGGACGTGATTTATAATTTACTGGGTCTGGTAGCTCTGTGATATTTTACTCTCGGAAACCGATAGTAATTATTCGTTTAAGTGATTTGACTACAGTTGGTGGCTTGATGGATGTTTTACTCTCGAGAACCAACAATCTTTGGATTTTAAGAGAGTCATAAGACTATTAAAATTGTGGACTAGAGTTCTACTTAGTTTTCTTATAAAAATAATTTAAGAAAGTTTATTATATTTATATAATATTTTATGATTTCAAATATTTTCTTTTAGTAAAAGAGGATCTCAATATATCAAATATTGTAAATTATAAATTATAAATTTTATATTTTTATAACATATATTTTTAAAGGAGATTTTTACACTATATACTTTTTTTTTATTAACTTAGTCAGTGAGATCTAACTCCCCTCAATATTTTTTTAAGATCTCAGGAGTCTTCTGTTAATCCGCCTACTTTACGTAAGATTTTTTCTATTCCAGCTATTTTATGTAGGTCTATGTGACATGTATTATTATGCATTTTAAATTTAGAACACCGCAGTAGTAGTAGTTAACTACTATGTTATATTTTATGGATTATTACATGTATTAAAGATTTGTACTAATGTTGATTATTATGTTTCATCAAAGATTATTTTGGATATTATGTTATTTGTGTTATTTATTTTATTTAAACATTTCATTTAGTTAATTATCCTAATTTTTATTAAAAAATATTTATTATTATAATTTTTTAGTATTATTTTTTAACTAAAATACTAATATAACAAACAAGGACATGCTATATTGCTTAGCACAATATGAACCATCCCAGGGAGCACACTGAGGCATTCACCCTCATTCTCAAAGAGCTTGATGAGGATATGTCGGATGATCCAATGCCATAAGATGCACCCCATCAACCTCACCCTAGCTGGAGGTAAGTGATGACCAAATTGAACCAAATGGAGCAAAGAGATAAGATATCAAAGGATTAAGAAGGATGTTAGTTCCATCAAGATCATGCTCCCAGACTACTTTCAAGCCACTCGATATGGCATTTCTTTGCCATCACCATCTCCTTCACCTCTGAACTCTCCACCACATGGGGAGTAAACTTCTTTTACTTTTTTTTTTTTTAGTTTTAGCTTAGTTTAGTTTTTTAAAAAAATTTCATGCATTTATGTTATAATATTTGTTTATGATTTTATTTCTATTTTTGGGAATGTTTGTGCCTATATGTGTATAGTGTTGCATTTAGGCACCCACCACACATATTGAGGTCAATGTGTGATTTAAGTGTAAGGGGGAGAACAATTTTGCATTTTAGTTATCATGTGTATATTTTGAGTACATAGCATGCATTGCATTTGCATTTGTGCAAATTTAGCCTAATTTAAATGCTTGACACTTGAAATATTTGTGAATTATCATTGTTTTAAGTATTGTGTATGTTTGTGGTTTTGTTAAGCTCATATTTCCTAATCTTCTATCAATGCTAATTAGTTTGGCTTCTTTTAAGCTTTGTTATCACTTTGAGTTGAGAGTTTTGAGCTTTTAATCAATCTAATACATGTTGTTGTTCATTTAATTATGGTTGTGAATTGATGTTTTGAGATTAAGTATAGTGAATGAACTAAACTTCTTTTTAAGGTTGCTTTTGGTTGTATATGAAAGAAATTGTCAAAAATACTCTCCCAATACTAAAAAAAAAGAGAATAAAATATGCTAGGAAATAATTTTTGCATGGCAAATTAAAAGCTACCTTAGCTTGAAGTCTTTTCATTCACTCGTACTTTTCCTAAGATGTTAATTCATTATTATATGACTTTGAATGGACAACATGCTCTTCACTTAGTAATCTATATTTCTCGACTTGATTTGTTAGCTTTGGTTATGAAAACTTTAAGCTAACTATTAAAAGAAGATTGTAGAGTGGGCTTAATAAAAGTAGGATATATGCTTTGTTCATTGCTTTAATAATTGTTATGTTCTTGATTTTGCTTGAGGACAAGCAAAGATTCAATTATGGAGGTATTTTTTTATGCTAAATTACATATAGTTTTAGGACTCATTTTAACATGCATTCATTCATTTTAGGTTGCATTTTAATCTAGTTTAGTTAATAGAATACTTACTTTTCGTTTTCTAGGGAAAAGAGGATTTGGAAATGTTTGGTGGTGAAATGGAGCATAAAAGGAAAAAGGAGAAGAGCACAGAAGTAAAGCAAAGCCCTCTATCATAATAGCGGGATAAAGCATGACCGCGTGTTAATTGAAGCAAGCAAGCAAATCAAGGTCGAGGCTCTGTCACGATTATAACGCTTTAGCGACCGCATATGTCTGAGTACCCAGTCTTATGTAGGGAGTGCAGTAATGTAACGATCACTACCCTTTCATTAGAAGCCCCTCTATTACGATCGCAATCAGCGTGATTCTAGCATAAAACATACTAAAAGATGTATGTTTTAAAAGAGAAAATCTAGGGGAATATGAAAGGAAGTTCTAAAAGAGAGTATAAAAGGACAAAAGCCACAATTTTCTAGGGGGATTACACATACACACACAAGCCAATACCTAATACACCTAAGGAAGAGAAAGAAGAGAAAAAGAAGATTGAAGAAGAGCTACCATTGAAGATCTTAGAGCTTTTTGATAACTTCTCTCTACCCTTTTTATATTGTTAATAAAATTTTACTATTTACTTGGGTTGTATTGTGATTGAATGATGGATATTAAAGTCACGTTTGCCAGTTTCTTTGAGTTGTTAGGATTTTAAGACCCATTTGATTCAAATTAATTTGATAGATCATATTTTCTCTTTAATGCATATAGTGTTTATTATACTTGTTGAATAATGTGTTTTGGCCAAGTACATCTTTTGTGTAGATCTATACATTAAGAAATGGTAGATCTAATAAACCCACAAATACAAATTGGATTGGTTAAATGACTTGAAAAAACTTAACTTAATCTTATTCTTTTTTGGGTTTACTTAATTCCTTGCACGCTTGATATTGGCTTATTTTTATGGTGATGATGAGAGTTAAGCCATAACTTTGAGTTTCAATTGATTCATGCATGTTGAGTTGAGTATTATTTAAGAAAGAGTGCTCAATGACCTTTGGAAAAGTTGAGATGTGCATTTGAGTTAATTTAATCTATCATTTACCTTGATGATAATGTGATCTTAATGAAAGAATTTTTAACATAATAGAATTGAATTTTAGGAAAATTTTATTGTAATTTTTTCTAGGTAAAAGGTTTTGAATAATTTCTGAAACATGGTGGAAAAGCAATAATTCCTTAAAAAAAAAACTTATATTTAGCCACTAATTCCACATCAAAAATTTATGACATTATTTTTTTGGCTCACATTGGTCTGTTTAATTAGTTTTTGAACACTTTGTATTTATTAATTCATAAATCAATGGTATCTAAGTACAACATAGTTGCTAGAGCTGAGGGAAGATTACATGTCCATGAAGGGCTCAACAATAAAGAACTAACATGTTTTGAAACCTGATCGGCTTCTCTGTTTGCTGATCTTTGGATATAGCAAAATTGAAAATAGCGTTCATCTGTAAAAAGTAGAAAAGTTTCTTGTACTGAAGTTTGAATGACCCATATGATGCCTTAAGCAAGATGAGCAATAGTAGAGCAGATTTGACATGTAAAGAAGGATTGCAAAAAAAGTGGAGCTAATTCGGCTAATGGCTCCAAAAGTAATATTACTAATATGGTCGTTTTTTGAAAAGAAAATTATGAACTTTTTATATAAGTAAAGATATATATCCTCATGGCATGATAGCTACCAACTAAGTTGTCATGGAAGATGATGTATGATAGATAGCATGTTCATAGTTTGCACACGGGCATTGGTTAACAGTTGATGCAATGAGTCATCAATGGCTAATGAACTACTTAAAAAGTTAACATTGGAAGTTGCATCATAACTTATTAGCAGTTTTTCGACATGAACTAATCGATGTGAAAATTCTTGGAGTTGGTGAATTTCACGTATGCATAATCCTACAGTAGAGTATGACAATTCTTCTTTTTTAGAATTTTGACTGTCACAGATTATGATGTAGCTGTTGTTCTTTTAATTTTTAATCATGATGGAGATTTTTCAAATATGATAAAAAAAATTAAAAGATGGATGTGGGAATGTTATCATAAATTGAAAAGAAGAGAATGAAGGAGGGAGTTAGTTGATTATAAAATAAACTCCTTACTTCATTTGTTAGGTGTGTTAATCATCATTTTTGTTTGGTATACCATTGAAAGCTATTAACTATACTAGTAGAGAATTTAAAGAAAAATTTTGTTGAGTGTACTTAAGCTTTTGAGTATGTGTGAGAGTTAAATATTTTATAGTGTGGATATATTGATTTTTCACATAATGAATATTTTTTTTTTGTTTATCTTTTGATAACGTCCGTGATTTTTTTCCATTTGTAAGTTTTTTCAAGTTAAATTATTGTCTATTTTTCTTTTTTTATTTTTCATATACTTTTATTTAAATTATAATCTAAAGAGGTAAAAGTATATGTTGGACTATAATGGACTAATTTTACTTAAAGTTTGCAACTTGATATTGGAGGCAGCTCAGCTCAATATAGCTGAGGGAGAAAACACTTCATTTATATATTAAGAGTTACACTGATGCCCTAGCATCTTGGATCAAATGAAGTAAAGACAAAATTGAAAGGAAAAGACAATTATACAAGAAAGAAAAATAAGAGACCTAAACTACAAGTCGTTGAAGTTCATTCTCTAACAAATTTCCTCAATATTGGTGATGACTCTCCAAAAAAAGACTTGGATTTTAGTAGGGATTTTGCGTAACCAAAATGGACTGCCAGAACCGTTTGTCATTAGGAAAGGATGAGAAGCCGAACGATGATGGTTAGAAACAAGAAAATAATATGCAGATTTGACAGTGTACACACCACTTTGTTGAAAATGATCACTTTGGGTTGATCGACTAATGGAAACTCTGACTATATCATTTATTTCAGATATTGATAGAGCTTCCCTTAGTGCATTTAAATTC
Source organism: Mallotus nudiflorus (assembly GCA_947683625.1). Classification (NCBI taxonomy): domain Eukaryota; kingdom Viridiplantae; phylum Streptophyta; class Magnoliopsida; order Malpighiales; family Euphorbiaceae; genus Mallotus; species Mallotus nudiflorus. The sequence continues at coordinate 1,062,460 of CANTUR010000096.1, read as the reverse complement.
CAGGATATAGAGATAGGGGCAAAAGCATCCGCAACCCATGTAATAGGGGAATTCGGAGGAGGTAGAGCGGATTTTAAAGTCCGGGAGATTTGGAACCCAAGGTTCATGCCAAAAAGAGGTTTCATGACCACTGCCCACATTTTTCCGTGGCCCTGGTCGAATGAAGTCTCTTCCTACCAGAAAACTAGACCACCCCCAGGACATGACGCTTCAATTTTTAATTAGTTATTGCCTAAAAATTTTCACATGTACAATAAATTTAATGTTACTACTATTTCTCTAGACTATATGAATGGATTCTGATTTACATATTAAAAAAATAAATAAATAATTCCTTTTAATGACTTACTAGTACATCTGATGTCATTTGCACTCAAAAGTCAAAAGTAGTGAACTTCTGGGGGAGTGTTCATAGAATAGATACACCTGTTAAAATAAAAGCATACATCCTTCGAATGACTTACCACATTTCATGTCAATTGCACTAATAACACTAAATTATTTATAGTGAAAGGGCTTTTCTATTTACACTCCCCAAGCCCCAAAAAAAAAAAACCTATTTATTCCCTATCACTATGTTTGAAATGGGAAAAAAAAATGAGAAAAATAGAAAAAAGATAAGAAAAATTACTCTTGTTTAGAATGAGAGTAAAAATTTAGGGAGAAAAAAAATTGATTTTATTTTTCTTTTAATATTGTCTCTTTAAATTGAAGAGAAAATATGAAAAAAATATATATATATTTTCATTTTATAATTTTATTTTTATTGTATAATTTATCTCTTCACTTATTATTTTAGTACATGAACATAATAATAAATATATTATATATTTATTTTTTAAAAAAATATTTGTTCTTCCCAATAAAAAAGATGTTGTAACTTTTCTTTCTTTCTATATTATTTTTTTCAAATTCAAACACAAAAAATAAAAATAAATAAAAATAATATTATTTTTTTCATATTTTTTTTTTAATTTTTTTTTCTCCATTTCCTTTCATTCCAAACATGGTGTAGACTTGCCACATTTGTTGCCATTTGCAATAACAATCAAAACTATTTATTTATACTCCAGATCTGGCCAAAAAATATATATATCTATCTATTTTCATCAGAAGTTGCCTACACAAAGTCCTTAGATATCCAAGGACAAGCAATAGTGTAGTTGTTCTTACTTCTTTGTAGTTACATCTCTATTTCAGGGCAATGGAATCAGAAGTAGCAAAATTTACGTTAGGAAGCTCTCTCCAGGTGCCTTCTGTTCAGGAGCTTGCAAAGGGATCATGCACCAGAGTGCCATCTAGATATGTAAGGCCTGAACTAGACCCACCATTCATAACCACTTCTTCTTCACATCAAATTCCTTTAATCGACATGGAAAAGTTGCTTTCTGAAGATTCTGAATTGGAGAAGTTGCATAATGCTTGCAAAGAATGGGGTTTCTTCCAGGTAATAGAGAAAACTTAAAAGGCTGTTTTTTTCTTAATTAAGCCAACCGGAAAACATGCACTATTGACTATGCTAAATTAAATAAATTTCAGAGGACCTTACTGCCTACTTTAGTTATTTGATACATGTGTAAATTATTATTGTAGTAAAGTGAACAATTAAAGGGGGTGGTAGAGATTTTTTTTTTTTTCCCATTTTTAAATATTTTGATGATATGTTGTCTTTGCGTGCAGTTGATAAACCATGGAGTGAGTCTTCCACTGGTGGAGAAGTTGAAATTAGAGGTTAAAAATTTCTTTGATCTTCCAAGTGATGAGAAGAGGAAATTTTGTCTTAAAGATGGAGATGTTGAAGGGTATGGCCAAAACCTTGTTGTGTCTGAAGAACAGAAGCTTGATTGATCTGATATGTTGTACGTCACCACTTTCCCTGCTCACTTGAGGAAACCCCATCTGCTACCCAGCCTCCCTCTTCCATTAACGTATGCCCTCCTGCATCTCTTAATTGAGAATTCCATTTTTTTTTGTCCTTTCAACAAACTGTTAACCTATTCCTCTCTTTGGATATAGAGATACCATAGAAGCTTACTCCAAAGAAATGGCAAATCTTGCTACGAAAGTTTTGAATTTCAAGGCAAAAGCTCTACAAATGAATGCTAAGGATATGCTGGAGTTGTTTGAAGGAGGATGGTAGTCGATGAGATTTAACTATTATCCACCGTGTCCCCAACCAGAGTTTGTCACCGGCCTCAACTCTCATTCCGATGCCGGTGGATTTACCATCCTTCTCCAAGTCAATGAAACTGAAGGACTCCAAATCAAGAAGGATGGGAAATGGTTTCCTGTTAGATACCTTGCTAATGCCTTTGTGATCAATGTGGGAGACGTTCTTGAGGTAATTGTTTGTTTGCTGCTACCTATGTTTCCACATTTCAAATTTAAAATTTCACAAGTCCTAAGAACAACTTCAATAATAATTTGCTATCTTTGGACGTGTTAAATTTGCTAGATTTTGACAAATGGAATTTACCGAAGCATAGAGCACAGAGCAACAGTCGACAGAGTAAAAGAAAGACTTTCCATTGCCACATTCTGTTGCCCAAGATTGGATGCTGCAGAGTTGGGTCCAATGCCAAGTCTCGTTACTCCTGAAACTTCACCATTGTTCAGAAGAATTGGATATACAGACTACATTAAGGGATTCTTTTCCCGTGCACACGACGGAAAATCGTACATTGATACGATCAGAGTTAATCCAAAATGAAGGCAGCAAAATGATTAAGAGCTATAATAAACTATCTTCTGGTGACTTCTTTATTTATGTCATATATGTGAATCTATAGTGTAATATCATGGGTCAATTAATTAGTCCCTCCCAGGTACTTGCTTAAGAATAAGGAAGAGGTAACTACTATGAAATAATGTTTGATCATCCTATTTATGGGATGTCTAAATATTCCATCCAAAAATAAAAAGAAAGTTCAAAACAATTGGGATTATTTTGAAAATAGGATGCAGTTGATCTTTACAGAATGAAAACTTTGTTCTCATTACTTACCAATGGAATTGATACGTGGAAATTCAGTGATTGATATAGTCATGTACACATATTTGCACTACGATTTCATCATGCAGACATTGCACATTGAGATTGTATATCACTGTTATGCTGTAAGGTAATATTCATGCAGCTCATATACCTAATGGCATCCCACCCCAACTAAGTATAGAGAATGCTCTATATGGAGCATCCTGAGTTTTTAGATGATAGGAAACAATTAAATTAGAAACACACTGAAGAATTCGCTGTTCTTTTTAGAGAAGAGTACCAACAGTCTAAGCAGAATTTGTTACATGAATCGTCAACACAGTTCATCTAATCAATATGTTGTCTATGTTCTAGCTCTCACAGTCTAATTTCCACAAATTTAGCCATTGAAAGTCATCTATCTTATAAAGCATTCTCATATTTAGCTACTTATTATTTATAGCTTCCGCTACATCAAAGTTTTTAGATGATAGGAAAAAATTAAAGGGAAATGATTAGACAAAAAGCGATATATATTTGTGGAGGATAAATAGTATGTGAGGTGGCTATGAAAATGAAATACAAAGGAGAAGTGAGAGGAACATTCGTTTATAATATGGCTGCATAAAATATTGTTCATCCCAGCAAATTAACTTACATTGTGAATAAGAAATACAAATATAGTAATTAAGTAAAGAAAACAATCCATATTTTCTCTTAACATGTCTTTTAGGAAGGCATAAGTTTAACTATAATTTTTATAAATGAGCACACACTCATCGTTAATTATTTGTCTTGTGTCTTTTAGGAAGGCAAAAGTTTAAATCAATATATGTTTCAGCCTGATTTTTTTGGATGGTGTGTTGAATATTTATCATTTTTTATGCAATGAGATAATGAATAGGAATGCAAGGACCATGAATCATGAATTTAGAAATCAAATGGTGAATTTCAGATTCAATTTTAAAAGATGGGAGTTTAGCAAATATTATCTACCATATCTATCTTACCTATATAATGGTAAAAATCAACATATAGTCTATAATACCTTGAATATATATTATCTTCGATGCAAACATGTCAAAATTTTGACCATTATTTAACAAAAAAGTCGTTGAAATTGACCATTTTTTATACTAATGAGGTCAAAGCAAAAAAAAAATCAATAGAAAGACACTAAATATTGCATGAACAAACTGCAAACACATAGCATTTATACAAATAATAAAGAACATATGATAATTGCATGCCAGCAGTTTAGTTAAAGAAGATTTGATGATAATAATATTTACAATAATCGTAAATGAGCATGAAATGTTGATGTTGATATATAACAATGTAAAAACCATCAATCAAATTCTATAATGATGTAAGAAATTTGAGTATAGATTTAGATTTTAATTAAATCTCTTATTTGAAAACTATATAAATTTGTATTCATAAGAATTTGAAACAAACACACAATAAATTTAAAAATTTATTTAATAAAGATTTGAAATGACATTTAAAGTACATGTTATTTGAAATTTAATATTTTAAATCAAATATTTATATTCAAACACACTATAAAAGAATATATATATATTCAAACAATGCCAAAGGCAAATAATTGCATACCAATATAAGGTGTACAACAAAATAAAATAAATAAAAGAGTGAAAATTTCATGGTACTTGACATGAAAAAATTGTTTGGGAAACCAACTTTTAAAAAAGAGAGAACGATTAATTCATAACATAGTTAAATCAAATTTGAAAGCAAATGGTCATTGACACGAAAAAAATTGTTCGGGAAAAAAACTTATAAAAAGAGAACAATTAATCCATAACATAGTTAAATCAAATCTAATGGAAAAAAAAAATTGTGTTCCTTGTATAAGATAAAAAAAATTAAAACAAATAAGAGACAACCCATAAATTTTAGAAAAATGTTAACCACTCAGTACGAAAATATTTAAAAAAAAAAAAGAGAGAAAAGATAAAATAAAACATTCAAATAAAATATGAAAGGCAACTAATTATGTACCTATATAAGTTGCTCATTTAAAAAGGCCTGTTGGAAAAAAAAAATATATATATATATATATAAGCATGAAATGTAAATGTTAATAAATGACAATTTAAAATTATTAACAAAGTTATTTTTTTAAAAAAATAAGATAGAATTAGAATAAAACAACAAAAATAATGATAAAAAATTACACAGTAATAAAATAAATGACTGTAAATTGAGATTAATTCAGGTAAAAAATATAATCCTCTTCATAAAAGATACAACAATTAATTCATAAAATAGTTAGTTGTAATTGACTATAATAAAAAAAGATAATGCTTTGTTTGAATTTAAAAAATAAAAATGCACATCAAATAAAAGATAAATTTAATTATATGGAAACTAATAAAGTTTATTACTCATTGAAGATGAAAAATAAGAAAATAGAACAAAGCTGAAAATAATTGTGCAGAAAAATTAATGTAATAAAACAAACATCAATTAATTGGTAATACAATTAAATAAAATGAAGGGGAAATAAAATAAAACATGTTTTTTTTTAATGAAATAAAAATAATAATAAGACAACTAAGCGGTGGCAATTTTGTGAATGTACATGAAATCGGATGGCTATTTACAATGCTAGCATGCTGTTCAAATATGAGGGGAAAAGTGAATTTTACTGATAAAAAACGCGATGGCAATCTTGTGAATATACATGAACTCACATGGTAATTGATTACAGTAAATTAATGAAAAGACAGAGAGTTAGGTAAGAAGTGGTCGCTAACTGACAGTAGGCGTAATTTCATATAATGACGTCGTTTTATTTGTTGATTATTGTGGAATCTAGGGGCAAAAAGAGAATTGCACATTTAAAAAACTGGTGGCAATTTTGCAATTCCATTCCAAATTGAAAATTACTATAGTGAACAGTGAGAATCAAGAACCCACTCTTATAGAGTTCAATAAATAGACTTAATTGTATACAATATATAAAGGAGAGACCTCTTGAGAAGCCATGGAACCAGAAGTAACAAAGCTTGGAAGCTCTATCCATGTGCCTTGTGTTCAGGAGCTGGCAAAGCAATCACTTACCAAAGTTCCACACCGATATTTGCGCCCTGATCAAGATCCAATCATATTTGATACTGCTTCTCTGCCTCAAATTCCTGTAATTGACTTGCAAAAATTGCTTTCGCTGGAATTCAAGGATTTAGAGCTGGATAAGCTCCACCATGCATGCAAAGAATGGGGTTTCTTCCAGGTATATATATATATATATAATTTAAGAAATTAATCGCGATGAACATTTTTGTAGCTAGTTTTCATGATATACATAAGATGGAGTTTGTGAATAGCAGCTGATAAACCAGGGAGTGGGCTCTTCCCTAGTGGAGAAAGTGAAGGTGAAAATTCAAGAATTCTTCAATCTGCCAATGGAAGAAAAGAAGAAATATTGGCAAAAACCAGGAGAAATGGAGGGATTCGGACAGGCTTTTGTTTGGTCTGAGGAGCAGAATCTTGACTGGGGAGATATCTTCTATATGATCACTCTTCCACATAATTTGAGGAAGCCTCACTTGTTCCCCGAGCTCCCTCTCCCATTCCGGTTTTTATCACTCTCAGAATCAAATTTCTTGTTAATTTTTGTCGAGATCCTAAATAATCATCTTTTTTTGTTGTTGTTGCGTATAGAGAGACATTGGAAGCTTACTCCGCAGAAATGAAAAATCTTGCCATGAAAATCCTCAACCTTATGGCAAAAGCTCTAGGAATGGAACCTGAAGAAATGAGAGAAATATTTGAAGAAGGGTGCCAAAAAATGAGAATGAACTACTATCCTCCATGCCCACAACCTGATCTGGTCATGGGCCTCAATTCCCACTCCGATGGAGGTGGTATCACCATCCTCCTTCAGGTCAACGAGGCGGAAGGGCTGCAAATCAAGAAAGATGGCAAGTGGGTTCCTGTTAAACCACTTCCTGATGCTTTTATCATCAACATTGGTGACATTTTAGAGGTAATATGGCCAAATCTGTTGCTATTGCGGTTGCTAACTGAAAATAGCTATAGAATAATAACAAAAGAATTTCGCCATCAAATTAAATAGCGTCATATTTTTCATTTCGTTACTAGATATCAATTGAATGGTCTTAATTGAACATTAATTCAATCATCGTACAGAATCTTACAAACAGTTAAGGTTTGACTACTGCATGCCAAAACAAAAAAAAAAAAATTATTAGCCGTTTAGTTATTGCATTTGCAGGTTGTGACCAATGGAATTTATAAAAGCACAGAGCACAGAGCAACTGTGAACTCAGAAAAAGAGAGGATGTCGATAGCCACCTTTTATAGCCCAAAACTAGATGGTGAAATGGGTCCAGCACCAAGCCTTGTTACTCCAGAGAGACCGCCATTATTTGGGAAAATTGGCGTTGCAGATTTCTTTAAAGCATATTTTTCAAAAGAATTGAATGGAAAAACATACCTTGATTTCTTGAGGATTCACAATGGAGAGGCCTAAAATTATGTAGCATTTGATATATGCTTTTTTTTGGGGACAAATTTGATTTATGCTTATTATGTACTTCTATATGCTAGAATACAACAACCAAATAATGAAATAAATCAGCGACAAGTATAAATATGTATAATCATTTAAAGCACTTATCACTTATTGTCGAAATGATTTGGACAGAACTGAATGTCGTAATGAGAGTTTTCTAAGTTATTGATCTTATTATTTGTTTGTGACTTATGATATATAATTGCATTGATTAATAGAGAAAAAAAATTTATAATAGAAAAATTAAAAAAAATGTCGAACTATGAATTAATCAGGTGAAAAAATAAATTTTAGCGAGAGATGTTTTAACCATTTTTTTTTATATAAAATACGAGGGAACCTTCTAAGCCATTTGCATCAGCACTGATGTTATGGCCAACGCCTAACCTACCATGATCCAGCCAGTGACTTATTTGGTGGAGGAAGCTGAAATCGATGACTACTAATGCTCATCCATTTGTAATATCTCGTATTTTTAAATATTTTAATACTGCATCGGTATATGTAGTATTAATAATTTTTAAATATGATATTGATATTTCATGAACTTTCGTTTAATTTAAATTGAATTTTAATTATTTAATATTATTTTAAGTGTTTTATGTAAAATTTTTCCGCGACTTGCATTTTCAGGAAAATTTTTACGTAAATAATTTACTATTAATTATATTAAATATATTTACGGACTTACATGAACTCATACATATTTTTAAAATATTAAACACCGTATATGTGTGTAATTATTTATCTAATTAGGGTTTAATATTATCCTAATATTTTATTAATTATTTATTAGTTTTATTATTATTTAATTATTTTTATTTATTATTAAATTTTAAAATATTAAATATTAAGTGTGTGGTGTATATTTAATATGTGTAATTTAATATTATTTTATTATATAGTATAAAGTATATATATATACACATTATAAGTCAAAAATCAAAACTTTTGGAAAATTACATTTTTGCCCCCGATCGAACTCCTTCTTCCCCGATTGCCTTCAACGCCGTTCCGTCGCTGCTACTGCCGTTGGTGTGCCGTCCGGCGTGCCACCACCTTCCCCAGCCTTCCTTGCCGCCTGTAGCAGCCGTTTCCGGCGTCTGGAGATCGGTTTTGGCTGGAGAAGCCGAATTCTTCTTCACCGTCGATCACGACATTTCCGGCCACCATTTTCAACACCGCCGGTCTCTTTCTTCTCCTTGAGCTCCGGTGAGTGTGATTCTAGCTTTGGTTTGAGCTGAAATGGTCTTGATTTGCTTAGGTTTCGAATTTTCAATTTCGGCCATATTAGGGTTTTTGATTTTTTGAACTTCAAATTATTTGATTCATGAAAAGTCCCTTAACAAATGTTGATCCTAGTAGCTTAATCTTCATGTGTGAATTTTTGTAGAATTTTTGGAGATTATTTTGATTTTTGGGTATTTTTGAATATTTTAATATTATTTTCTAATTTTTGAAAATTAATTAATTAAATTATGAAATTGTATTTTATGATAAATATAGGTGTTAAAATGAATTATAGAAATTTATTTGGAATTTTTTATGAATTTCTATGTATTTAATTTGAATTATTTAAGTTTATGTAATTTTGGAAAATTAGGTTAATTGTGTTTTTAATTGAAATTAATTGGTCAATTGAGTTTAATTATTGATAAATATGTTGAGAAAATTAATTTTGAGTAATTATATAATTTTTGGTGAATTTTTTATTAATATTATGTTAATTTATATGTATAGGGGTATTTTGGTAATTTTACATGAAATTGGCTAAAAATGTAATCTAATTGGTTTTAATAGTTATTTAAGGTATAAAAATGATTTCTACAAATTATTTAGTATTTTTAACTAATTAAAACTATTTTTCGTGAATTATTTTCAAATATATATATAATATACGATTTTACTAATAAAATGAGTTTTTATCGGTTTTAATGTGTTTTAAGGTTAATTATGTAATTTCTACTTATAAAATGAATTTCTATATTATAAGGGTATTTTTGGTATTTTTGTAATCGTTCTGTGATTGTGAACCCCGGTCGGTAGATTGTAGTTTGGAGTCCGACCGAGGGGTTGTGGATGCGTTGTTGTGCCTATTTTTCGAAGTGTGTTTCTTTGCAGGGTCGGCTCTACTCTTTGAGTAGAGAGATGTCCGTTTTACAGGGGAGGTTTTGCCGAATTTTCGGTAGAATTCTCGTAAAACGTAATGTCCGGTCGAACCCTAATTTCGATTCTGTATTTAATATTCTAGATCGAGTTCTAGGATTTTCTGTTAGGTTTATTCTTATTTCTGTCGTTATTGTTTGTTTAGTTGCGCTGAGACCGAGGCCTAGTGGACCAAGCCCGTCGGACCCATCTCGTGGAGCGCACTAAGTGTGAGTTACTATATTATATATATATGTTTAGGGTGCATGATTTAGAAATATATGTTTTATTTTGATTAAATATGCATAAATAATGTGATTTGTATTTAAGTATATTTTTAGTTTATTTTTGGTTTATTTTTGGTATATATTAAATTATATGCATGTTTTATTAATAAATTATATTTAAAAATATTTTTAAATATATTTCGAGCTTAATTTGTAATTTGATTGGAATTATTTGACGTATATATACTCGAAATATATATGGTTTATTTTTGGTATATTTCCTGTATATATATGGTTTATATTATTATTTTATTTAAATTCATGCATCATTTAATTGTGAATGAATGTTTTATATTTATTACTGAAGGATATCAATAGAACGTGCTACCTAGTGGGCAGCACTAGGACCGAGTACGTACCGGTACGCTTATAGCAGATAGGCTATATTACTAACCTATTTGTGGATATTGATTGGTTATGATTATTTGATGTGTGAGATATGGTTTGGAGGTGTGATTGCTGGAGCTCGGTTGACCAAGTGTCTCGGGACCAATCACACTGGCAGTTAGACTGTTGGAGCTCGGTTGACTTAGTGTCTCGGGGCCAGTCTACTATCTAAATGGATTAAGTGGATATATTTGGATTAAGTGAGCCTGTATGGCTAGAGTGCTGTCTAACACTGTTTAAGGTTTCGTTATTATAGGATTCTATTTAATCCTTCATAAACGATGATTTTCAGTAAAATATATATAAAATGATTTTATTGCATCTGTGTGTATTGCCTGTATATATACATATTAGATATATACTGTTGATTGTATGCATTGTCATTTAGTATGCATGTATATATATTATAGTAATTCACTCAGTGAGGTCTGACTCCCCTCCGTTGACTATTTTTCAGGAGAGTCATCATCTTCAGACCTCAGTAGCAAGCCTGTACGCCGGATTTCTTCCGCCTCGGCTTCTTTATGTAAACTGCTTTTTTGAGTCTTGAGTTTTATTTTATCTAGACACTGCAGTAGTCATTAAATTATTAAAGAAATGTTGTATTATATTTGAACTGGATTTGTATTAAAGGAGTTTACATATATGTGATGATGAGGATTTGATTTAAATCCAGTTGGTGCATATGTTATTGTGATATTTATGATTTTTATTTCCGCTGCATTATATATTGTTATTACTATTGCATGTTCTATTTTATTTTTAGGCTTGCTACGGGTTTCGGATTCGAAAAAATTCTCGTTCCCTAGCACCGGTTATGACCCCTATTTTGGATCGTGACACGTAGTCCGCCATATAGTCTGCGCCTCTATGTATATATGTGAACCATTTTCACTTCCCAAGCACGATGTAATAGTTCATGAATTGCATCCACCAGTTGAGTGTGTCTATGGAACCTTTTGACATTTTGTCGGATTAAATTCAAAGCACACTTGCTATCTGCCTCAAGCTCCATCCTTGTATATCCAAGCTCCCATGCAATAGTTAGGCTTCATGATAGAGCATATACCAATTATGCGATGCAAACCCTGCTTGCCAATTTCCGCATGTGATGCACGGAAACTTTTTTAAATAGACATTTGCATATTATCGTAAATTTCAAAAAAAAAATTTGAAAATATTTCTACGCTATTTCCACATATATAAAAAATTAGAAAATAAATTTTATATTTGGAAATGTATTTCTAATTTGAAAATATATTCATTTAGTATTTTTTTTTAAATAAGAAAGAAGATAAATTAAAAAATAATTTTTTAATTTTTTAATAAATAAAATAATTTCTATAATTATTCTGTTACTTGATAGAATAAATAAAATTTTTCCAATTTTATATATAAAATTTATATATATATTTGTCTATTTTTAATATTTATTAATATACATCTATACTTTAATATGTATATGTTTCTCTTATTTTTCTATTTCCTATAATTTTAAGAAATGTGATTTTACCAGATCCGTTTTCATATTTGTTTATTTTCTTATTTCTCTTTCCGCGCTACATAGATTTTCACACTGGTCCCTTAATACACCTCATGCTAGAAATTATAATGAAAAACAATTATGAACTCCATTTATATTAATGATCATAAAATTTAAACTAATGATCATAAAATTTAAATATTATATTTTAAAATGTAGTTATCATTTAATTATGTTTCCGAGTCTAATATGTGATGTGGTATAACAGGAGTTCAATTTTAATACTACTTCTCATGTCATTTGCACTCAATAGTCAACTAAACTTCTTGGGGAGTATTCATAGAATAGATACAGCTGTTCAAAAAAAAAAAGAAAAAAAAAATCATTCCAATGACTTGACGCATAAGACAAAACTATTCATGGACTATGGTGCAAGGACTTATCTATTCGCACTCCAGACATGGCCAAAAAAAAAAACTATTTATTTCCCAGAAGTCCTTTGAATGACTTGCCACATTTCATGCCATTTGCACTAATTAGTCGCATGCAAAATCTGACCGAGTCCGTTCGTTTTAATTTTAGAATTTTTATTAATTTTGGTCGATTTATATTATATATATTTATTTAAATAAAATATCACATGAAGGTGATTGTAGCAAGTGGCAACACATATATATCCCACAACCTACAATATATTTTTTTGTATTTATAAAGAAAAAAACATTTAAAATTGCAATTTGAGAAATTTTGAGAATCAAACCTAGATGAAAAAGTAACAAAGACGCGCTAACGACTTTATATTTCTTATATTTTTTTTTATTTTTATTATTATTTAAGCAGTTTTTTGATATTTGTCCAAATCCATACAGAATTTTTAGATTTCAGTTCGATTTTAACTTTCAAACAAAATTTAAATTCAGACCCGTCCGACCAGACCAAATGCACAGCCTTAGTCAAAACTATTTATAGTCAAAGAGCTTATCTATTTACACTCCAGATCTGGCCAAAAAAAAAAAAAAAAAAAAAAAAAGATCTATTTATTTTCTCCAGAAGTTGCTTACACAAAGTCCTTAGATAGCAACTTGTGTGGAAGAACTTAAGGGGGAGTGTTAATAGAGGAGATACACCTGCTGAGATAGCCAAGGACAAGCAATAGTGTAGTTGTTCTTACTTCTTTGTAGTTACATCTCTATTTCAGGGCAATGGAATCAGAAGTAGCAAAATTTACGTTAGGAAGCTCTCTCCAGGTGCCTTCTGTTCAGGAGCTTGCAAAGGGATCATGCACCAGAGTGCCATCTAGATATGTAAGGCCTGATCTAGACCCACCATTCATAACCACTTCTTCTTCACATCAAATTCCTGTAATCGACATGGAAAAGTTGCTTTCTGAAGATTCTGAATTGGAGAAGTTGCATAATGCTTGCAAAGAATGGGGTTTCTTCCAGGTAATAGAGAAAACTTAGAATGCTGTTTTTTTCTTAATTAATCCAACCGGAAAACATACACTATTGACTATGCTAAATTAAATAAATTTCAGAGGACCTTACTGCATACTTTAGTTATTTGATACATGTGTAAATTATTATTGTAGTAAAGTAACAATTAAAGGGGGCGTTAAAGATTTTTTTTTTCCCCATTTTTAAACATTTTGATGATATGTTGTCTTTGCGTGCAGTTGATAAACCACGGAGTGAGTCTTACACTGGTGGAGAAGTTGAAATTAGAGGTTAAAAATTTCTTTGATCTTCCAAGTGATGAGAAGAGGAAATTTTGTCTTAAAGATGGAGATGTTGAAGGGTATGGCCAAAACCTTGTTGTGTCTGAAGAACAGAAGCTTGATTGGTCTGATATGTTGTACTTCACCACTCTTCCTGCTCACTTGAGGAAACCCCATCTGCTACCCAGCCTCCCTCTTCCATTAAGGTATGCCCTCCTGCATCTCTTAATTGAGAATTGCAATTTTTTTTCTCCTTTCAACAAACTGTTAACCTATTCCTCTCTTTGGATATAGAGATACCATAGAAGCTTACTCCAAAGAAATGGCAAATCTTGCTACGAAAGTTTTGAATTTCAAGGCAAAAGCTCTACAAATGAATGCTAAGGATATGCTGGACTTGTTTGAAGGAGGATGGCAGTCGATGAGATTTAACTATTATCCACCGTGTCCCCAACCAGAGCTTGTCACCGGCCTCAACTCTCATTCCGATGCCGGTGGATTTACCATCCTTCTCCAAGTCAATGAAACTGAAGGACTCCAAATCAAGAAGGATGGGAAATGGTTTCCTGTTAGATACCTTGCTAATGCCTTTGTGATCAATGTGGGAGACGTTCTTGAGGTAATTGTTTGTTTGCCGCTACCTATGTTACCACATTTCAAATTTAAAATTTCACAAGTCCTAAGAACAACTTCAATAATAATTTGCTATCTTTGGACGTGTTAAATTTGCTAGATTTTGACAAATGGAATTTACCGAAGCATAGAGCACAGAGCAACAGTCGACAGAGTAAAAGAAAGACTTTCCATTGCCACATTCTGTTGCCCAAGATTGGATGCAGAGCTGGGTCCAATGCCAAGTCTCGTTACTCCTGAAACTTCACCATTGTTCAGAAGAATTGGATATACAGAATACATTAAGGGATTCTTTTCTCGTGCACTCGACGGAAAATCGTACATTGATACGATCAGAGTTAATCCAAAATGAAGGCAGCAAAATGATTAAGAGCTAATAATTAACTATCTTCTACTGTCTTCTTTATTTATGTCATATATGTGAATCTATAATGTAATATCATGGATCAATTAGTTCCTCCCAGGTACTTGCTTAAGAATAAGAAGAGGTAAATGCTATGAAATAAGGTTTGATCATCCTATTTATGGAATGCCTAAATGTTCCATCCAAAAATAAAAAGAAAGTTCAAAACAATTGGGATTATTTTGAAAATAGGTTGCAGTTACTAATTTATGACCTTTACAGAATGAAAACTTTATTTTTCAATACTTACCTCTGGAATTGATGCATCGAATTTCAGTGATTGATGTAGTCATGTACACATATTTGCATTACAATTTCATCATGCAGACATTGCACAGTGAGATTGTATAACATTGATCTGCTGTAAGGTAACATTTATGCAGCTCATATACCTAATCACATCCCACCCCAATTGAGTCTAAAGCATGCTCTATATGGGAGCATCCTGAGTTTCACTTGATCCTCGCACAACTTAAATTAGAAACACACTGAAGAATTCGCTGTTCTTTTTAGAGAAGACATAAGCAGAATTTGTTACATGAATCGTCAACACAGTTCATCCAAGAAAATATGTTCTCTATGTTCTGTTCCTTTTTTCTTTCTTGGGCAGCTCTAACAGCCTAATTTCCACAAATTTAGCCGTTGAAATTCATCTGTCTTATAGAGCATTCTCCTATGACAATCCAATGGATAGACAACAGCTGAAAGAACCAAGGAAAAATGGAAAAGTTGCAGATAAAAGCCAATGCTTTTAGATAGAATGCATACTGTAGTCTTTTTAGTTCTGGCTTATGATTCGACAGACAGATGTAAGACCAGAAATATATATTGTTCCATGGCTACCTAAATTATGTAGCTAACAGCTACACTTTCAGGAGACAAACTTCAGCATCATACTGCCAAAAAACACACTGTTACAAATAACTCTCTGCTAAAATCTATTCAGCTCAGATAGAGAGAAGAAATCAAATGCAATAAGGAAAGATAACAAGAAGAAGAAAAATCAGAAGCGCACAAAAATATAAATTAGAACATCGTTACTATCAGCTAAAAGAATTTTTGAAACACTAAAAATTTACAACTATTAAATATTATACATTTACCTATGCTAAACGGACCGATGGCTTCATTCCCTACTCCAAATCTCAATATATCATGCATTAATTCAGTAGTACCTCAAAGCAAGTAACCTTTCACATTCAATGTTCAAAGAGATGATAAGCTTCAACTGCATCACTATTGTCTTTGAACCTAACAAACACACAAGAAAAGTGTTAAAAACAGTAAAACAGATGTAAGAGAAACAACCATTTGATAGCCAAAAGAAAATGTTATCAAAGGCCCAAACACCATTCGCACAAAAAAAAAAAAAAAATCACCAGCAACCAAATGTTGCAAAATCTATCCAGCAACTATTTAGAATTGTAGATTCCAAAATATGCAAGCATCTCCAGAAACCTTTTTTTAGAAAGAGTGTGTATGGCTTCAACTAAAGGTATACTAAAATACCAAATTCTAGTGACCATCATCACCAAAAAATTAAGAGCATAACATGTAACTGCTAATGATTCCACATCCTACAAAGACATGCTAGATGTATATAAAATATCTTAAAAGGAATGTCTCTGTTACTAATCCTATCTACATTGCCTATCTGTGAAGGTCATCCAAACTCAAGCCACCCTATAGGTAGGTACACTTGATTGCTATCTTGTCATTTATTCACCTAGAAACAAACGACAATCCAGAAGAGACTGACAGAGATGGCTACTAGTCAAAGGATCTATTTCATCAAGTCCGACAATGAAGAATAACAGGTCTTAACAAGTTTGTTAAACAACCGGTGCATCTTCTGTTCAGGATATTCGAAAAAACTTCACAATGACCAGCTGCAGCTCAGCCTATGCTGAAATATATATACTTGATTATGCTTCAGGGTTTTAATGTTCCTAAAACCATACAGACCATCCTCTTAAAATCTCAGTTTTAACACTGTATTTATAGACTAAAAGCTCTATGGCATAGTTTCACACAACTCATAGCACTTGGGAAGTGAATGATCACTGGTAACTTGCAAAGTGCAATTATCTGACATTTTAAAGTTTTAGTTTGCAAACCTTCCATTAAGTCTTTTGCTATTTTTTGAGATATTGTTATCCTCAAGTTGGGTGTTGGTCATAGATAATCTCAATTTTCTCATTCAAAAAACCTTAGCCATCCAAACACATAATGCCTAAGACAGAGAGTGCGTAGCTAGCTAAAATATCAATACTCAATGAAGCAAATCAACAGCAACAGTGGCTCTGCTAATCTCAACATCTTCCAAATCAGGCAAACCATGCATCTAAGATCACAGTGTATGAGAAATAACTGTTAAGTAATTTGCAAGTAAACCAGTGACAGAAATTTTGGCAGTCTATTCCCAGAACCTCATTTCTACACACTAATCTCCGGTTCCATGTCCTTCAGGTTATCTTGCATCCTATTGTTGGACATACTACCGTAATTTCCCACTAATTGCACAACATGATGTCTTCAAAGCTTAAGTACAGTAGAGTGGAAAATTTTTTGTACTCGATTATAACTGCTAAAACCTGAATATTCAAAATTTCATAATAACACCACATTCCCAGTTCGATACAAACATGAAAATACGGTATCAAAACTACACAAAAACATGTGAGGCAACAATTGTATGCAGAGCCATTCAAGAGCAGTCATAAAAGCAAAAAAAAAATAAAAACAAGCATAAATACAAAAACCAACCCGAGTGGTTCAAACACAAAAACCAACCCGAGTGGTTCAAACACAAAACAAGACCAAAACAAATCTACCAACAAAATGCTAAGGAAAAAAAAAAAAAACAATCTTTTTAATGATGTACATCTAGATGATTAAAAAAAAAAACCAAGAAGATACCTTTTGGGAAGAAACCAGCTCTCAGGGAACTGCAATAGCAGCAAAAGAGAAAGACCATGAGAAGAAGGAACTTGGAGGAGCTCCTGAACTGAAGGGCACATGTTGTTTTTTTGCTGTTCAGCTGTTTACCACTATAAAAACCCTAGCTTTGGATCTTGTTTGAACTGGTTTAAGAATGTGATTTGATTTGGGTTTAAGGAAAGCAAAGAAAAGAGAGTGAGGGCAGTAAGGGACTTTAACAAAAGGCAAAAAAAATGAGCTCGAAAGACGAGGAACAGAGACAGAGAGAAGAGAGGCAAAGCAAAGAGGTTTTGGGTTTTGGGTTTTGTGTTTTTAGTATTGTAAGTATTGATGTGGTGGGGGCTAAGTTTTGCGTATCCGAGGTTGGTCTTTCGTTGTCAGGTTAAACAAATTGTTCAGCATCCGAAACTCTGTTTCCCAATTCCTCTTCGTCTTGTTATCTTCTTCGTACGTGCTCGTCACACACTCTTCTCTCGCAAACTGATTGTTAACAAAACAGTATCTTTTTTTCTTTTTCTTGCCTTACTAGCCATAAAACAGATCAACTTTTTGACCAAAGAGCAACAGCAACAAGCAACAGTGCTTTTTCTTTTCTTTTCTTTTCTTTTCTCAAAACTGACTCTGTTCTTGGCCCTTGGATTCATGCTTCCATTTGAGCGGAAGAATTAATGTTGCATAATTAATCTGCATTTCTTCAAAAGTTCTTGTAATGATGTTTCGAGTAAAATGCAAATCTTTTTTTTTTTTTTTTGGCTACGTTGGAACTCACATTACTTTTTATAAAAATGTATAGCAAAATGTATGATATGCTAGGGAGCAATAGAGCAACATGGAAACACAACTTCACATTTGCCTTTATACCAACAAGTGCCGGGGTTGTTAGATTCAACTGCCACTGCTTCGGACGTAGAATTGATGACTTTTTGCTCTTTTCGATTTGATATGAACAGCAAATTTCTTTTCATAGATGTTCCATGTAGTGACAAAGAAAAAATCTTGTTACGTCTAACAAATTGAAAATTTTGTGGTGCAATAGTGAGGATCATTCTCGATATGCATGATCATGAGATTTTAGTCAACAATGTCGAGCACGATTGTGATCACTTTAGAAGACAACCCCTCTTTTTTTCACCAAACCAACATCTTTTGTGTTTTTCAACCGTCTTTTTTTTATTTAGGAATAATTATAAATTTTTTCTTTAAACTTTGCATTTTAATCTATTTGAGTGTCCTTTTTTTTTTTTCTGCAATGAAGTGTCTAAATTTTATAAAAATATATCAATCTAATATCTCTGTCCAATTTGATATTAACTGAATTTTAAATCAGATCAAATTGGATCTACTTTTATTTCGGTTATTAGTTATGTCATGTATCATATGTAATACATTATTTAAAGAATAAAAATATTCTTATTACTTTATTAAATATTAAAAATCGATGAAAATAATATTAATATTAACTTCTACCACAAACATAAAATAGTAACTGAATAAGAGTAATTTTATTCTTTTTAATAATGCAACATATGTGGCAATGATATGGTTAATGACTAAGATAAAAGTTGATCTCATTTGATCTGACTGAGCACATAATTAGTATCAAATCAGTTGAAAGCACTACATTTGTATGTTTTTTAAAAGTTCAAATAATTAATTACAAAAAAAATACTTAAATAAAAAAAATTGAAAAATTTAGACACTAAATTTATAATTTTTCCTTTTATTTATAACCATGAAGCATGGAAAAAAAGATTGTTTTGCCTTTAAAGTCATCTCATAGTGAGAATTATAACATATTTAATATAGTAAGTCATCTAATGAAATTTAGACAAAATAGTAATTTTGAGATTTCAGTTTTATCTTTTCGATATCATCAAAATTAATTTTTGAATTATCACTTTAAGAAAATTGATGGAACCCATTATTGCGGTGCCCTTCGTTTATCTTATAAAACACTAACAAGCAAAACTGCTAAACATAGTAAGTTTTTAATTTACTTATTGTAATAACTTTATTTTAAATTAAATAATATTATTTCGAGATATATAATGTTAATAATTTTAAATTTTATTATATATTATTATTGTAAATTACTAATAATATTTACATATTTTATTTTAAGAAATTATTTATGTAAAAATAATTTAATTTACGTGAGATTAATACTATTATTGTTATTATTATTGTTTTAGTTAATATTATTGTATTTATTATTATTGTTATTAATATTATTATTATTAAATTTGGTTGAAGGACATTTTGATAATTTAAAAAGTCACGACCCAAAACAAGAGGTCATGACCGGCTCTAGGGAACAAGAATTCTTTTGAATCAATAACCCGTAACAAGTCTTAAAAAAAATAAAAGCATGTAATAAAACAAAATAAATAAAATATTATTCAGCGAAAATAAAATCTTAAATAATAATAAAATAATTTCTCCACTTTCTTTAACAACATAAATCACATCTCATATTATAAATAGAAATCTTTTAAGTACAAATCTTTCAGAGTAACACTCTGAATTCAAAATCTCATACATGTATAATTCAAAAACAACCCACAACAGATTTAAGTACAACCACTACTGCAATGTCTAGAGTACAAAATAAAACTCAAGTGAGTGATTTACATAATAAAGCCAGAGCGGAAGAAATCCGGTGGATAGGTCTACTGCTGAGGTTTGAAGAAAAAGACTCTCCTGAAAAATATCAACAAAGGGGAGTCAAATCTCACTAAGTGAATTATTATAATATATATACATGCATAACTAAATGTCAAATGCAGACACTCAAATGTATATATAATAAATATATATAGAGGCAAATACACATATATGCAAAAAAAAAATCATTTTATAATGAAAACCATCGGTTTATGAAGGATCAAATAGAACCTTATATTTTCGCAACCTCAAACATTAATAGAACTCACTTAAGCCATATAGGCCCACTTAGTTCCAAATAATTCACTTAGTCCAATTAGACAATAGACTGGCCCCTAGACACTAAGTCAACCGAGCTCCAGCAGTCTGACTATCAGTGTGATTGGCCCTGAAACACTTCTTCAACCAAGCTCCAGCAATCACACTCTTAAACACCTCAATCTCAATCATATCAATCAACAAGTCATAATCCACCAATATGTTAGTAATTTAAACTAAAATCTATTGTCGTACCGGTACGTATTCAATCCTAGTGCTGCCCACTAAGAAGCACGTTCTATCAATATCCTTCATTTTAATATAAAACATACATTCAAGAAAATAAATGATGCATAGTAATATTTAAAATAAATAAATATACAATATATATACCAGAAATATACCTAAAATACACTAAGTATATTTTAGATATATATACGTATAATCAACTCAAATAAATCACGAAACATATTAAATTAAACCAATAATATAATTAAAAACAAGCTAGATTTAATTAAAAAGGAAAACATGCATTTATTTCACAATATACCAAAAGTATACTAAAAGTATACCTAAAATATACTTAAATATTCAAATAGACAATTATGCAAAATTTGATGTTTAAAACATATAGGTCTAAAACATGCAACCTAAGCAATATATATACATTATAATAACTCACAGTTGTGCGCTCCACGAGACGAATCCGACGAGTTTGGTCCACTAGGTCTAGGTCTCGGTGCAACTAACAAATAAATAATAACACAAAAATCAGAATAATTCTAACTTAACTTCTAGAGACTCGACATAGGATTACTAATACAGACAGAGAATAGGAATTTGATCGAATGTCATGTTTTACAAGAATTCTACTGAAAATTCGGCAGAACCTCCTCTGTAAAACGGATATCTCTCTACTTAAAAAGTAAAGTCGGTCCTGCAAGAAAAACACACTTCGAAAAGAATTCACAAAACTCCTCGGTTGGACCTCAAACTGCAAATTCCACCAACCGAGGTCACGACCCAAAACAGGGGTCATGACCGGCGCTAGGGAACGGGAATTCTTTCGAATCCGAAACCCGTAGCAAGCCTAAAAATAAAATAAAATAAACCATGCAATAGTAATAATTACAATATATATAATGCAGCGGAAATAAAAATCATAAATATCATAAATATCACAATATTATTTTCACCAACTGGATTTAAATCAAATACTCATCTCATATATATATAAAACTCTTAATACAAATCCAGTTCACATATAATATAATATCTCACATAAATAAAATACATAAAATCCCACAAATTAGTTTACAACTACTGCAGTATCTAGATTATAAAAATAAGACTCAAGTAAGCAGTTTACACAAGGAAGCCGGGGCGGAAGAAATCCGGCGTATGGGTCTGCTACTGAGGTCTGAAGATGTTGACTCTCCTGAAAAATAGTCAACGGAGGGGAGTCAGACCTCACTGAGTGAATTACTATAATATATATACATGCATACTAAATGGCAATGCATACAATCAACAATATATAAATATCATATGTATATATACAGGCAAATTCACACAGATACAGTAAAATCATTTTATATATATTTTTATTAAAATCATCGTTTATGAAGGATCAAATAAAACCCTATGATATCGAAACCTCAATCAGTGTTAGACAACACTCTAGCCATGCAGGCTCACTTATTCCAAAATATATCCACTTAATCCATTTAGACAGTAGACTGGCCCCGAGACACTAAATCAACCGAGCTCCAGCAGTCTGACTGCCAGTGTGATTGGCCCCGAGACACTTGGTCAACCGAGCTCAAGCAATCACACCCAAATCACATCTCACACATCAAATAATCATAAACAATCAATATCCATAAATAGGTTAGTAATATAGCCTAAATGCTATAAGCGTACCGGTACGTACTCGGTCCTAGTGCTGCCCACTAGGTAGCACGTTCTATTGATATCCTTCATTAATAATTATAAAACATTCATTCACAAAAATAAATGATGCATGAAATTAAATAAAATAACAACATAAACCATATATATATACTAGAAATATACCAAAAATAAATCAGGTATATTTCGAGTATATATACGTCAAATGAATCCAATTAAATCATAAATTAAGCTAGAAATATATTTAAAAACATTTTAAATATAATTTATTAACAAAACATGCATATAATTTAATATATACCAAAAAATAAACCAAAAATATACTTAAATACAAATCACATTATTTATGCATTTTAATCAAAATAAAATATATATTTCTAAAATCATGCATCCTAAGCATATATATATATATATATATATATAAAATAGCAACTCACACTAGTGCGCTCCTGGAAATGGGTCCGACGGGCTTGGTCCACTAGGCTTCGGTCTCGGCGCAACGAGACAAACAATAATGACCGAAATCAGAATAAACTTAACAGAAAATCCTAGAACTCGATCTAGAATATTAATCACAGAAACATAATTAGGGATCAATCGGACATCACATTTTACGAGAATTCTACCGAAAATTCGGCAGAACCTTCCCTGTAAAACGGACATCTCTCTACTCAAAGAGTAGAGCCGACCTTGCAAAGAAACACACTTCGAAAATAAACGCAACAACTCATCCACAACCCCTCGGTCGGACTCAAAACTACAATCTACCGATCGGGGTCCACAAACACAGAACAATTCTGAAAATACCAAAAATACTCTTAAATAATAGAAATTCATTTTATAAGTATAAATTACATAATTAACCTTTAAACACATTAAAAACCGATAAAAACTCATTTTATTAGAAAAATCGTATATTATATCTATAATTGAAAATAATTCACGAAAAATAGTTTTAATTAGTTAAAAATACCAAATAATTTGTAGAAATCATTTTTATACCTTAAATAACTATTAAAACCAATTAAATTACATTTTTAGCCAATTTAGGGTAAAATTACCAAAATGCCCTTATATATATAAATATACTAAAAATACTTCAAAAATTCACCAAAAATTATACAATTATCCAAAATTAATTTTCTCAACATATTTATCAATAATATAAATAATTAAACTCAATTAACCAATTAAATTCAATTAAAAACATAATTAACCCTAATTTCCCAAAATTACATAAACTTCAATAATTCAAAATAAATACATAGAAATTCATAAAAATTCCAAATAAATTCCTATAATTCATTTCAACACCTAATTTAACCATAAAACACAATTTCATAATTTAAATAATTAATTTCAGAAAATTAGAAAATAATATTAAAATATTCAAAAATACCCAAAAATCCAAATAATCTCCAAAAATTCCACAAAAATTCATACATGTAGATTAAGCTACAAGGATCAACATTTGTGAAGGTAGTTGTCGTGAATCAATCAATTCGAAGCTCAAAAAAATCAAAAATCCTAATATGGCCGAAATGGAAAATTCGAAACCTAAGCAAATCAAGACCAATTCAGCTCAAACCAAAGCTAGAATCACACTCACCAGAGCTCAAGGAGAAGAAAGAGACCAGCGGTATCAAAAATGGTGGCCGGAATCGTGGTCGACGGCGAGGAGAGGAAGTTTCGGCCAAATGAGGAAAATGGGGTAGCCGGCGCCGGGGAAGAAGGCTGCTGGCGGCGGGGAACGGCTGAAGATGAAGGTGGCAAGCCGAGAGGCACACCGGCGGTAGGGGAACGACGTGACAGACGGTGGTTGGTGATGAGGAAGTGGTCGGGCACGGGGAAGGCAGAAGGAAGAAGAAGAAAAAGAAAAGAAAAGAAAAGAAAAAGAAAAGAAAAAGAAAAAAAAAGAAATAATAAAATATTATGTATATATTATAATATAGTGTATAAATAAAATATGTGGAAAAATTGCACACCACACATTATTATATTAATTTAATAAATAAATAATAATAAAATATTAGGGTACTATATTAAACCCTAATTAGATAAATAATTATACGTATACCCGGTGTTTAGTATTTTAAAAGTACGTATGAGTTCATGCAAGTCCGAAAATATATTTAAAATAATTAATAATAAATTATTTACGTGAAAAATTCCCCGAAAATAAAAGTTTCGGAAAAATTTTACGTAAAGCACTGTAAATAAGACACAATAATTAAAATAGGTTTTAAATACATATCAACTCGTAAAAATATCGTAATATATATACAAAAATTATTAACACTGCATATCCCGATACAGTGTAAAAATGTTTAAAAATACGGGATATTACATTCACAATTCACAAGAAAATACACAAAATATATTAAAAATTCCATAAATACTGAAAATGCCCTTTCTAATACCAAAATATAGCAATTTAAATATTTAAACATTAAAAATAATTATTTCACTGATATTTACTTAAAAACCCTAATATTAATATAATATTATTAAAATCGATATTTCATGATAAATACACCAATATTAATAAAAATTTGTTTTATAAATTAAAATTATTTAATTAGGCCAAAAACATACTAAAAATTACTAAAAACCCATTTATTTACAAAAATAGTATATTATATACAATTTGAAAATAATTTTCGAAAAATAGTTTTAATTAGTTAAAAATAGTAAATAATTTTTAAAAATCATTTTTATACCTCAAATAATTATTAAAACCAATTAAACATAATATTTAACTAAAATTACTACCAAATTACCAAAATACCCCTAATATATAAAAATTCACATAATATACTATAAATACCCAAAAATTCACTAAAAATTATATAAATACTCTAAAATTATTTTCTCAACATATAATTCAATATAATCAACAATTACACCTAATTAATCAATTAATTTTAACAAAACACATATATAACCTATTTTTCCAAAATTTACATGAACTAAATAAAATTATAGTAATTACACAAAAATCAGAAAAATTATAAATTAAATTCTAAAATTAATTTCAACCACCATAAACACTAAAAATCACAATTTCCAAATTTATTTAATTAATTTACAAAAATTAGAAAATAATAATAAAATAATAAAAAATTCATAAAAATCAAAATAAATTCCAGAAATTACACAAAAATTCCAGAATTTATATTAAGCTAAGGGAAACATAATTTGTGAAGTAACTAAGCTTGAATCTCAAAGAATGAAGTTCAAAAAATTCAAAAACCAAAAATGGCCGACATTAAAAACTAGATAAAAACCTTACCAAATCGAGTTTTCAAACTAAAAAAAGCTTAGAATCGACTTCTATGGAGTTCTAGGAGTTCAACGGCACTAGAATCACCAAGTTTAGTGGCCAGAAAGACGGTGAACGGAGGAAGGACGATTTTCGGCTATTCTGGCTTCCACAAGCTATAGACGGCACCAGAGAAGACAACAGAGGCAACGGATCCGCTGGCTGGAGGGGCGGCGCTCCGGGAGGCAATCTGAACAGAGGGGAACAAACGGTGATGGCGAGGGGCGGATTTGGTTTCGGGGTGAAGGGAAGAAGATGATGTTATATATATATATATATATATATATATATATATATATATTGTAACTTTATAATAAAGTTTAATACTATATAATATATACTAAAAAAACACACACCACATATTTTAATGCACACACACATATATATATACCCCCATATATATATATACACACATATTTATATACCTTTGAATAAACACTAAACCCTAAGTATATGCATGTATATATATATATATATTAATACATAAAATAATAATAATGCATGAAACAATATAATTTAGTAAGATAAAATAACATTAAACATAAAATATTATTAAAATATTATTTTTCAAGAATATAAGTTTCAAGATAATTTTTACGTAGAAAACTATAAATAAACGTAAAATAACGTTAATTATTCACAAAATCATCAAATAATCAAATATATAGTTTTAAAATTATTAACATTGCATATCTCGATTTTAAATAAAATAGTTTAAAAATTTGGATTTAACATAAAAAAAAGTACAAAAAATCAAAAAATTTCGAGGTCAACTCCTTTTTTTCTTCTTTCCTTCTCACCTTCGACCACTTCCCAGCAGACTACCGTCAGACCGCCTCACCTCCTGCCACCGGCCATCGTCGACTCAGGGAGTCCCCAACAGCCGTCTGCTACCACTAGCACCGCCTGCCGCCACCTGGAAGCTGCCCATAATATGGAGGCCGAATCTTTAAGCTCAAGTCACCGGTGAAGATTCCAGCCACTCCAGCTCATCGGACCAGACTCTCTTGAAAGCTTTTCGTTCGATGAGTCCATTTTCGAGTTCTGTTTGAGTTCAAAACCTCTAGATTTTTAGATATCTCCAATTTTAGTTTATGTGTTTGAGTTTTTGAATTTTTTGAACTCCATTTAGGTTGATTCTTGAAAATTTGCTTAAGAAATGTTGTTTTTTTATAGCCCAAGCTTCTCAAATATATTTTTTGTGAATTTTTTTGAATTAATTTGAATTTTAGTTAATTTTTTATTATTTTAATATTAAATATTGAATTATTGATAATTATGTTAATTAATTATTTTTATTGAGAATTTAGTTAAATTAGTGTTTATTATGTGAGTTAATAATTTTTGAATATTTAAAATAATTTTTGGTGAATTTATATAATTTTTAGGAATATTAATTATATTATGTATATTTTGAATTATTGAGTTAATTGTGTAATTTTGTGATAATTATAGCTAAATATAATGTTTTAAGTGGTTTTAGAATTATTTATGGTATTAAAATGATTTTTATAAATTATTTACTATTTTTAACTAATTAATACTAGTTTTCAAAAATTATTTTCAAATAATATATTATTTACTATTTTGGTGATTAAATGAGTTTTAAATTATTTTTATTATATATTTAGGCTATTTAAGCTATTTGAGTATATTAAAGTGAATTTTTACTATTTTTAGTTGAATTATTGAAAAAATGGATTTTTAATAATATTATATTATTATTTGAGATTTTTAGTTAATTATTGTGGAAATAATTGTATTTGGTGTTTTATTGTTTAAATATATTATATTTTGGTATTTTAAGGATATTTATGGAATTTATTGATTTTTAATATATTTATTATTTTAAATGTATTTTTGATGAATTTATGAACCTCGGTTGGGAATTGTGCAGTTCGGGATCCCAATCGGAGGTGTTGAGTTTTCTGTGTTAGAATTGTGTTTTTCTTACAGGATCAGCTTTACTTTTTAGTATAGATATGTATGTTTTATAGAGGAGATTCTGTTAAATTTTTGGTAGAATTATCATAAAACGTGACGTCTTGTCAATTCTGAATTTTCGTGTTTTGTCTGAGTTTCGTATTTTTAGATCGAGTCTCTTTTAAAAGTATAAGTTAGATTTATTCTAATTGTTACTATTATTTTATTTTTCTAGTTTTGCCGAAACTTAAACCTATTGGACCGGCCCAGTCGAGCCAGTTTCGTGAAACGTAACATTGTGAGTTATTATCTTATATATACATCAAATATGCATGATTTAAAATACTCATGTTTTAATATGTATTTATTCATGAATTGTTTTATTAAATGTTTGAGTATATGTTAGGTATGTTTTTAGTATCTTTTTGGTATATGTCACTATAAATGCATTATTTTATTTTTAACACTTGCTACGGATTTCAGATTTGAAAGAATTCTCGTTTCTTAGCGCTGGTCATGACTCCCGGATTGAATTGTGACACTTATTTAGAAAAATTTTAAGATAATTTTGTTTTTCATATACTTTATTTTTATTACTATAAAATTAAAGTGTATTATCACATCTCATCCGATGGTGATTATTAAGTAAAATAGATTTTACTTTGTGAAAAACAAAATAACCATAGAATTATTACTTAATTCTGATATAAATAAATTAAATAAATAAATTTGGTAGTGTTATCGTGCTGAACTCAGCTGCCAATCGGTAATTTAGATAGAAGGTGGAACTAGAGGCCCAATGATGCTTGATCCCAAGGTAACTTAAAATCTAGCCCATATGTATTTGGAGGCTTGGCCTTATAACACTTTTTTTTTTTTTTGTATTATAAATAATTTATTTAAATTAGTACATTAATTAAAACGATAAAAAAAATGTTATCATTTTTTGCTTAACTTTTAGTAAAACGTATGAAATTTCATGCATTTTAGTATGTATTTATAAATGTAACTCTTTCTTCTTGTTTTCTTTATCTTTCTTAATTATTATGTGCGTGAAACTTTAGTACAATTCTTATTCATTAATTACTTCTTCAGTTTAATTTGATTTTTTTTTTTAATTTTTGTAGCTTAAACATTCAGTTAAGGAGAAATTGAAGATCTTTTTTTTAAAAAAAAAAAAAAAAAAGAGAAAGCCATGGGAGAAGATAAAGAAGCATCAAGCAGCCAAGTTCAGGAAGGCCAAAAAGAATGGAAAAATGGAGATGTTCAAAAGGTGGCAATGTACAAGTTGTTCGCATTTGCAGATGGGCTAGACTTGGTTTTGATGATTGTAGGAGCTGTCGTTGCCATTGCCAATGGCATCTCACAACCTTTAATGACACTCGTTTTTGGTGACCTTACCAACTCTTTTGGCACCAACAAAAGTTCAGAAATTGTTCACCATGTTTCCAAGGTAATTAACTTCTTACAAATTATCTTAATTTATGGTTTTGGTAATTGTCTTTTTCTTTTTTTTTTTAACTTTTTTTATCTCGGGATTATTTCCATAACATATTTAGCGAGAGTATAGAAATATTAGACATTTGAACTTGCACCCTTAACCTATATATGTCACTAACTTTAGCGGTTAGGCTAGAAAAAAGAAACTTTTATATTTTACTTGAAATATATAAAAATCGTGCAAAATCACTTATACCCTTCATAAAAATTAGCTACCGTAAATGTATAATATATATTATATAAAATTGCTAGAATATCAACATCTTGAACGAGCCTTATTATGTGATCAGGTAATTTTTCTTTTCTTTGTCTGTTCTTGGAAAATAAGTTTGCTTAATATGATTTTCATTATTTTGATTTTTAGTTAGCAATGAAGTTTGTGTACTTGGCAATTGGCACAGGCATTGCTGCATTTCTACGTAAGGGCAAATTCCTTTTTCCACCTTTCTTTCTTGCATTTACATGGCTGCTGTTACTCTTATATCTGAAAAGTTCTGAGAAATTAATGTTTTATAAAATTTTATTTAAATCATGGAACAATTTGAGGAAAAAGAAAAAAATATATTTTTAAATAATCTCACCATTGTTATTAGACAAAAAACAAGTATGCATATAAAAATATATATAAGCCACATGCTAGCCGCACTTTACTTTTCTTGCTGAGTTTAATCCCGTTATTACTAATTCATGGCAGATTAATTAGTTGAATTCTGCTAACAAGTTGAGTTTTAACGAAACTAGTTAATTATAGTTGCTAGTTTTGTGTTGGTTTGTAGAGGTGGCATGTTGGATGGTGACTGGAGAAAGACAATCAGCTCGTATTCGAGGTCTATACTTGAAAACCATATTAAGACAAGACATTGGCTTCTTTGACACTGAAACAACAACAGGTGAGGTCATTGGAAGAATGTGTGGAGACACTATTCTCATTCAAGATGCCATGGGCGAAAAGGTATATCTTTTTACACCTAAAAAACGTGCATTTGTTACTCTGTTGTGCTTATGCTAATGTTCAAAATCAAGACGACTCCAGTGCCACTAAACCAAAGTTTATCGTCTTAAATTAATGTATTAATAATTTCTCTACTAAATTTCGTGTCAAATGCAGTTTTTTTATTTTTATTTTCAGAAGGGTATGATCAAATACATTGTGACAGGTTGGGAAGTCTATACAACTAGTGTCAACATTTGCAGCGGGATTTATTGTAGCCTTCAGCAAAGGATGGCTTCTTTCAACAGTTCTTCTTTCTTGCATTCCTTTTCTTATATTTAGTGGCGCAATCTGGGCATTTGTTACTGCAAAATTGTCAAGCCGTGGACAAATTGCCTACGCAGAAGCTGGTGATGTTGTAGAACAAACAGTTGGAGCCATAAGAACAGTAAGGCACAGAAATAGAATGACCCTGTATTTAGTAACGTTTCCATTTTGTTCCTGAAGATGACCTGTTTTGATGAACTTATTTTGTACCTCTGCAAGGTTGCATCGTTTGTAGCAGAGAAGCGTTCGATTCAAAAATACAATGAGAAGTTAAAGATAGCATATAAAGCTACTGTGCAACAAGGCATTGCCTCAGGCTTAGGAATGGGTCTAATTTTGTTTGTGATCTTTGGCACTTATTCACTTGCCTCATGGTATGGAGCCAAATTGGTTTTAGAGAAAGGTTACAATGGAGGACAAGTCATCAATGTTATGTTTGCAATCATGATCGGAGGAATGTAAGTGCTAGTGCCTACTAGTACTAGAGATGCATGTCATTTTCTCAATAGATAATTAAATTTGACTTTTTTTTTTTTTTTAACTAGTTCTTTTGGAGTTTGATTTGATTCAGGTCATTGGGTCAGGCTTCTCCATGTTTGCATGCATTTGCAGCAGGGCAAGCTGCAGCCTATAAAATGTTTGAGACCATCCAGAGGAAGCCAAAAATTGATCCGTACGACACTAATGGGATAGTATTGGAAGAAATCAATGGCGAAATTGAATTAAAGAATGTGCATTTCAGATACCCTGCCAGGCCTGACGTTAAAATCTTGTCTGGATTTTCACTGAAAATACCTTGCGGGAGGACTGCCGCTTTAGTTGGACAAAGCGGAAGTGGAAAATCAACTGTTGTAAGCCTCATTGAGAGATTCTACGATCCGGATTCTGGTGAAGTGCTTATAGATGGTGTTGATATGAAGAAGTTGAAGCTCAGTTGGATAAGGGAAAAGATTGGACTAGTCTGTCAGGAACCTATTTTGTTTGCAACCAGCATAAAAGAGAACATAGCATATGGGAAACAAAATGCTACCGATCAGGAGATCAGAACTGCAATTGACCTTGCCAATGCTACCACATTTATTGACAAGATGCCGAAGGTAGGCACGGTTTCTTTTCTAGAATGCAGAGTATTATTAATACAAATCTGCCAGGAGAATAGAATCTGATCAATATTGAATTTGTATACATAGGGGCTTGAAACGAATGTAGGCGAGCACGGTACTCAGTTATCAGGTGGACAGAAGCAAAGAATTGCAATTGCAAGGGCGATTTTGAAGAATCCGATAATTCTCCTTCTTGATGAAGCAACAAGTGCACTAGATGCTGAGTCTGAAAGCATTGTCCAAGATGCACTCGTGAAAATTATGTGCAACAGGACAACTGTTGTTGTTGCACATCGTTTAACAACCATCAGGAATGCTGACATGATAGCCGTTCTGCAAATGGGAAAAATTGTTGAGAAAGGTGATACAAATTTTACAATTGCTGCTAATTTTCAACTTTCAGTTTTTTCACCAACTTACTTTTGTCATACTTTTCGTTCCAGGAACCCATGAAGAGCTGATAAAAGATGTGAGTGGGGCGTACTCTGAGCTAATTCGTCTCCAACAAGGTATTAAGGAAGCTGAAAATTGTCCTGTCAGGATTTCAGATAGTTCAGAAATTAGTTTTGATGCCAATAGGCCTATCTCCCTGAAACAGCCTACCATAAGATCCACAAGCAGAGGTTCTTCTGGAAGCAGACATTCTTTTACATTTAGTGCATTAGGCCTGGGCATGTCTGGTCCTATTAGTTTCTGTGAAATTGAAGTACCCGAGCAGGGCACTGAACAGATAAAGAAGCCTGGAGAAGATTCTATGAGAAAGCTAGCTTACCTGAACAAACCTGAGCTGCCGATTATGTTAGTAGGAGCTATTGCTGCAACCTTGCATGGTATTACTCTTCCAGTATTTGGCCTTTTACTCTCAACAGCAATCAGTATTTTCTATGAACCTCCAGATGAGCTGAGAAAAAATTCCAGGTATTGGGCATTGGTGTATGCGGGCATAGGTTTGCTGGATTTTATGCTTATTCTAGTACAGAATTTCCTACTTGGAATTACAGGGGGAAAATTGATCGAAAGAATCCGTTCTATGACATTTCAAAAGGTTGTGCACCAAGAAATTAGCTGGTTTGATGATCCTGAAAATTCAAGGTGTGAAATATTGGCACACAATTCTTTTCAAAACATCAATTTTTTTTTTTTTTAAAAGCATGAACATGTTTGTGCATTTTTTTTTCAGTGGCGCAATAGGTGCAAGGTTGTCTGTGGATGCTTCTATGGTTAGGACTCTTGTTGGTGATACCCTGACAGTAATTGTCCAGAATATTGCAACAGTCACAGCAGGTTTAATTATAGCGTTCAGAGCCAACTGGATTATGGCACTTGTAGTTCTTGCTGTGTCACCATTGATGATCTTACAAGCATACATCCAGGTGAAATTTTTAGAAGGGTTCAGTGCAGATGCTAAGGTTAGCACATTTCAATCTGTTCTGTAATACCTTGAAGGCATTTGAGATTTGCTTGTGCTAAATACTAATGCAGTAAATTTTGCAGTTGATGTATGAAGAAGCAAGTCAAGTGGCAAATGATGCAGTTGGGAACATCAGAACTGTTGCATCATTCTGTGCTGAGAAAAGGATCATGGATTTATATCATAAGAAATGTGAAAGTCCCAGGAAGCAGGGTGTTCGGCTTGGACTAGCTAGCGGCACTGGTTTTGGATTGTCATTTTTTATCATCTATTGCACATATTCATTCTGTTTCTACGTTGGAGCTGTTCTTGTGCAACATGGGAAAGCAACATTTGGAGAAATTTTCAAGGTACCAAGTTAACTAGTTTCCTAGTTTCCAAAAGTTATTCCTCTCTTCGTATTATTAAAGATTTTATTCATTTTCCAGGTTTTCTTCGCATTTACCATTGCGTCAATTGGTGTTTCACAATCTAGTAGCTTGAGTTCAGTCATCATTCAAGCCAAGATTTCAGCAGCTTCAATTTTTGCTACTCTTGACAGGAAGTCCAAAATTGACTCAAGCAGTGACGAAGGCGTTGTTCTTCCATATGTAAATGGTAACATTGAGTTCGAACATGTCAGCTTCAATTACCCAACGAGGCCTAATGTTCAAATTCTCAGAGACTTGTCCCTAACCATCCCCTCCGGCAAGGTACCAATTAACCAGGACCCCTGAACTTGGAACTTCATTCTGATTTAGGATGCGAAATTTATTTCTCTTCCTGACGAGTGCCAAGCATATTATTTTGTTTTTCAGAGTGTTGCACTGGTTGGCGAAAGTGGCTGCGGGAAGTCAACAGTAATTAGCCTAATACAAAGATTTTATGATCCTGATTCTGGTCACATATATTTAGACAATGTAGAAATCAAGCAACTGAAAATAAGCTGGTTGCGACGACAAATGGGATTAGTGAGTCAAGAACCGATACTCTTCAATGAAACGATTCGCGCAAACATAGCTTATGGCAAGCAAGGAGATGCAACTGAGGAAGAGATAATTACAGCTACAAAAGCAGCAAATGCACATAACTTCATTTGCTCATTACCACAAGGCTACGACACCAATGTTGGTGAACGAGGAGTGCAAATGTCTGGTGGTCAAAAGCAAAGAATAGCCATAGCAAGAGCAATACTTAAAAATCCAAAAATTCTGCTGCTTGATGAGGCAACAAGTGCATTAGACGCAGCGTCAGAGCGGATAGTACAGGAGGCATTAGATACTGTAATGAAGAACAGAAGTAGTGTTATTGTTGCTCATCGACTTAACACCATTAAAGGAGCTGACCTCATTGCAGTGGTGAAGAATGGTGTGATTGCTGAGAAAGGAAGGCATGAGACGCTTATGAAGATTAATGATGGGGCTTATGCTTCCTTGGTTGCACTTCAATTGAGTGAAACATAGAAATGACGGTAATCTTTGTGCTTCCTTGCCATGACAAGAAATTAAAAAAAAAAAAAGATCTAAACCAAGTACAAGTTTACCATAACTATGCCTGTACGAACATAATACATATCCTCACTATGACAATTTTATAAAAGTGGGCTAACTCATATACTTCCTAATTAATGTATAACTGTGAACAATTAGCTCACTCGTCAGTTCTCCGAAATAGAAGACACCATATCACATCACATGTTCACCGAAAATGCAGCAATTTTTTTGAATAATTCGATCCAATTTAAACAAAATTATAAAAATAGTAAATATCTTTTTATAATTAATTTAACATGACTACATCTATTACAACTCAAATTTAAGATGTAGTTTAAACAAAAACAATCCCTACTAATTAATTGATCTTAACGATTTTTTATTATGAATTATATTATTAATTAATAGGAACATGGACACTTATGGACAAAAAATAAAAAATTTTAAAATTTACTTTTTATTTGTATTTGTTCCATAACATAGAAAAAGTTATATTCAGGACTACAATTCTAACTGAACAATTTACTAAAATGATAGAATCTAAAAATAATCCGTTATGTTATAATTTAAGAAATTATTTATTTTTAATTTTTAAATTGAAGAAGAAGTATTTCATTAAAATGTTGCTATGGTTGTACGGACATGAAACTTTATCCTTTTAATAGATATACAAGAACCAACGAGTTCAATATATACAGTAAAGTAATTTATTTCTGAGATGGACAAGCATTTATTAATTTTAGAATCTTCATTTTGCTTAAAAGGAAAAATTAGGTTTCCTTTCAAAAAAAGAAAAAATTCATTTTGCTTGACAATCACTTCAACTACACATGAAAAGTACATTCTATGATACATTTCTAGAGAATAAGAAAATTTTACTACAAGCAACTAACAAATAACAAAAATTACTGATACATAAGATTAAAAAAAAAAAAAAATCTCCAACACAATTGAAGTAACCATCGATGGCAGGCCAACCTGTAAAATGTCTAGAAACAAAGCAAAAAGATAAATCTAAAATTAGAATAACAGAAGAAAAAAAAAACACATAATAAAGCCATACACTTGGTCTCTTGTACACAACATTATCATTTCTCATCCCTGCAGTTCCCATCTTTATCGTTTTTCTCTTCTGGCATTTTTACATATGCATTTCTTTGATTAACTTGATCATTTTATTTTCGTTTATTTTGTGGGTGTGTGTGGGGTTTTTTCGCCCCAAGAACCAAAATGCCAACGAGTTGAGGCAGTTATATAGCTAGCAGGGGGGGATCTTGTACATGTCATGAAATTGTAGTGATTAAAATAAAATAAAAAAGATGACTAGTCCAGGCAGGGATCAGAAGGTGCCAATATATAAACTGTTCGCTTTTGCAGATGGGGTTGACATGGTTTTGATGGTAGTTGGCACAATTTCTGCCATTGCTAATGGGCTATCTCAGCCTCTTATGAGTCTCATTTTTGGACAACTTATTGACTCCTTTGGCAAGGCAAGTCCTTCTAACGTCGTGGATGTAGTGTCTAAGGTGAGTGATCGTTAATTAATTCATTTCTGATCATTTTTATTTTATTTTAATTATATATTCTAGTTTTTAATTTCTTTTTTTTTATTATTTGTTGATTAGAAGAATATCAATGAATGCCCTGGAAAAGGTTTGATCTTGATCTGATCTTTCAAGCCAGACAACATTCAAAGCTGTTTTTTTTTTTACTTTTTGAATTACTAAATTTGGTTTTGATAAGCTGTTTGTTGTGCTGAAAAAATGCCTATCTGTACTCCAAAATTGAAATCGGGAATAGAAATGAGAAAATAAATGAAAATTTAAAAGAGGTATTTATTTTCAATATGGTAATAGAAATAAAAATCAAATATCATTTAACAACTAAAATTATTTTAATAAAAAAATATTTTTGTAATTATTTTTTAAAAATAAAATTAACATTATAATTATTTTTATATATTAAAAATTAATATTATAATTATGTATTATAAAATATTTATTTATAAAAATATTATTATAATTTTTTTTAAAAAATATAAAAATTATTTACTTTTTATTCAAACATTTAATACATATTTTTATTAATTTATATGTTTCACTTATAAATTTTTAAAATTGATGTTAATATTTAAATATTTTATTAATTTATAATTGATTTAACTTGATTTCTAAGAAATCAAAAGTCATTCCTTAAAAACAAGAGGGGAATAGTGATTTCTATTAATAGGGGAATCAGATTCTCATTCTTATATTAATTTTAGTCAACCAAACACTAAAAATCGTAATCGTTCATTGTGAGTCAAATTCTCACTCTCATTTTTTACCAAATAAATTTCCCTTAAAATAAAAAAAGATAAATTGGCATAATAAAAAATAATTTTTTAAATTAAATAAAAATTAGTTTTGATTTAATTTTTCAAATTCCATACTTTAAACTTAATTTTAATCTAATTTTTCAAATTTTTCAATTTTATAATGTGTTTGGAAAGAAGTGGTCTCGTTTCAGCATTCTCTTATTGCCTGGGACTACCCCTGCTTTGTTACGAAGTAAACACGTAAAATGGTTTATGCTTTACGTCAAAGCCAATACGCTCGAACTTCTTGTTGTTGGGGGGATGGCCATGGATTCGGTATTGGTTTATCATTTTGCATTCATTTCTTACTTTGCTTATTTCAGGATGATTCGGGTGAGGGGCAAGTCGGGTCCAAATATTATCTAATTTTTTTGTAAAAAATAATAATAATTAACATAAATATGTATAATTTTTGCATGTGATAATAGTTTCATGGAAGAATTAGTACAACCTACTCCATGGAAACTGTCCAACCAACTTGTTAATCTAACAACTTCGCGTGTTCTTTTCATTGATTGTTATAGAGAATTACATGTATTATCATATATGGTTTTCTTGTTGAAAAAAAAATTAATAGAGCTGATTACAATTTGTCCTGTGCG
The DNA here is from genome assembly GCA_947683625.1 of Mallotus nudiflorus. Lineage (NCBI taxonomy): Eukaryota > Viridiplantae > Streptophyta > Magnoliopsida > Malpighiales > Euphorbiaceae > Mallotus > Mallotus nudiflorus. The sequence continues at coordinate 1,025,147 of CANTUR010000096.1, read as the reverse complement.
TTCTGCAGTTGTCTTTAAAGTTTGTGTACTTGGCTATTGGTTCGGGCACAGCTTCTTTATTACGTAAGGCATATTTTCTTTTCCATTCTTGCCTGCATGATGGTGGTGTGTAGCTGATAGATTTTACATGTCAAGAATAACTTAATTATATAAAATGGCATTGTGGCAGAGGTTGCATGCTGGATGGTGACTGGAGAAAGACAGTCTGCTCGCATCAGAGGTTTGTACTTAAAAACAATATTAAGACAAGACATTGGCTTCTTTGATACTGAAACAACAACTGGTGAAGTCATTGGTAGAATGTCAGGTGACACTGTTCTCATTCAAGATGCCATGGGTGAAAAGGTAACCAACCATTCAGATAAATTTTTTTGATCGATCGAGAGTTCAATTTCTAGCTATAAGAATATTAATAAAGTGCATGCATGCATATTTTTGACAGGCAGGGAAGTTTATACAACTAGCATCAACATTTGTGGGTGGCTTCATAATTGGTTTTGCAAGAGGATGGCTGCTTTCACTAGTCCTGCTATGTTGCATTCCACTTCTAGCAATTGTTGGTGGATTCATGGCAATCGTGATGTCAAAAATGTCAAGCCGCGGTCAAGTTGCTTATGCAGAAGCAGGAAATGTAGTAGAACAAACAGTTGGAGCTATTAGAACAGTAAGGCTTATACTATGGTATGAGTTTCTTCCAAATACGTATATGTGGGTTTTATTGAACCTAGTTTGGAAATGTCTGCTAGGTCACATCCTTCACAGGAGAGAAGCATGCAATTCAGAAGTATAATGAGAGGTTGAAGATAGCATACCGAGCTACTGTTCAACAAGGGTTGGCATCGGGCTTAGGACTTGGATCCATGTTGCTTGTTGTTTTCTGCACTTATGCACTTGCCATATGGTATGGATCCAAATTGATCATGCAAAAAGGTTATAACGGTGGCCAAATCATCAATATTATTCTGGCGATCATGACTGGTGGAATGTAAGTGTACCTGTAGCACAACCAGTTTTGACAGCTTAAAATTTTATGTTCCTGTCAGTTTTCTATAATAGCTTCTGAATTGTTCGTGCTCCCTTGGATTAGGTCACTGGGCCAGACTTCTCCATCCTTAAATGCATTTGCTGCTGGTCAAGCTGCAGCCTATAAGATGTTCGAAACCATCAACCGAGTACCGAAAATCGATGCCTATGACACTAGTGGGATGGTATTGGAAGAAATCAATGGTGAAATTGAACTCAAAGATGTGCATTTCAGATACCCTGCCAGGCCTGATGTTCTGATCTTCTCAGGATTTTCGCTGCAGATTCCAAGCGGAAAAACTGCAGCTTTAGTGGGGCAAAGTGGAAGCGGGAAGTCAACAGTTATTAGCCTTGTTGAGAGATTCTATGATCCTGATTCAGGTGAAGTGCTTATAGATGGTATTAATTTGAAGAAGTTGAAGCTCAGTTGGATAAGAGAGAAGATTGGACTGGTTAGTCAAGAACCTATCCTGTTTGCAACGAGCATAAAGCAAAACATTGCATATGGAAAAGAAAGTGCAACTGATCAAGAGATTAGAACAGCAATTGAGCTTGCTAATGCTGCCAAATTCATCGACAAGATGCCTGAGGTATGCCCATCTTTTTGGGATGAACAATCTCATTCTTAATATTTCTTCTTCTGATTACTGCATTCATATTTCCAGGGGCTTGACACAATGGTAGGTGAGCATGGTACTCAGTTATCAGGTGGCCAAAAGCAAAGAATTGCCATTGCAAGGGCCATATTAAAGAATCCAAAAATTCTCCTTCTTGATGAAGCAACAAGTGCACTAGATGCTGAGTCAGAACGTATCGTGCAAAATGCCCTAGAGAATGTTATAGGAAACAGGACGACTGTGGTTGTTGCACATCGTTTAACAACTATCAGGAATGCTGACATTATTGCTGTAGTGCATCTGGGAAAAATTGTAGAGCAAGGTAATGATAAACTCACAGCTTTGTACTCAAATCCCTTAAGTTTCGTTTTTTGTTTAACTATCTTTAACCAATTTCCTGTCAGGAACTCATGAGGTACTGATACAAAATCCTGAAGGAGCATACTCGCAGTTAGTTCTCCTCCAACAAGGAGCTAAGGAATCTGAAGGCTCACAACACATGAATAATGATGAAATAGTAGTTGATAAGCCTGTTTCAAGGTCAGGAAGTCAGAGAAATTATGTGCCAATGTCTATAGAACGAGCTTCGTCACGACACCAATCTTTCGCAGTTGATAACTTAGGTTTTGGAATGCCTGTTGATTTCACTGTCATTGAGAAAGAAGATAATGATCAGAGCTCTAGAGGAAAAGAGAAACATAAAGAAGTTCCAATGAGGCGGCTTGCATATCTAAATAAACCTGAATTGCCAATTTTGTTTGTTGGAGCTATTGCTGCAGCTATACATGGTACTGTTTTCCCAATCTTTGGCCTTCTACTATCAATAGCCATTAAAGTGTTCTATGATCCTCCAGGGAAGCTGAAAAAAGATTCTGAGTTTTGGGCATTGGTGTATATGGGCCTTGGTTTCATTAATTTCCTAGTTCTTCCATTGCAGAACTACTTATTTGGAATTGCAGGAGGTAAATTGATCGAACGAATTCGTTCCATGACATTTGAAAAAGTTGTACACCAAGAAATCAGCTGGTTTGATGATCCTGCAAACTCAAGGTGCGCGTGCAAGAAACAACGAAAATGCTTTTAAGTCTTAATGCAGTTTTTTTTATAGCGAAAACAATTTTGAACATTTTCATTTTTGCAGTGGTGCAGTTGGAGCAAGATTGTCAACAGATGCTTCAACTGTTAGGGGTCTTGTTGGTGATTCTTTGGCCTTAATTATTCAAAATATTGGAACAATCATAGCAGCACTGATTATAGCATTCACAGCTAACTGGATTCTGGCACTTGCAATTGTTGCAATGTCACCCTTATTTCTGTTTCAAGGGCTCTTTCAGGCAAGGTTTGCAAAGGGTTTCAGCGCAGACGCAAAGGTTGGTCTTTGCAAAATGTGTTTTACAGCATCAGAACATATCTTTGTTTCCGAGTTCACTAATAGTATCATAAAAATTCTAGGTAATGTATGAAGAAGCAAGTCAGGTGGCAAATGATGCAGTTGGCAGCATCAGGACTGTTGCATCATTTTGCGCAGAGCAGAAGGTGATAGATATGTACAAACAGAAATGCGATGGTCCTGTCAAACAAGGTGTTCGGCTTGGACTTGTTAGTGGTGCTGGTTTTGGCTTCTCGTTCTTCATTCTCTACTGCACAAATGCATTATGTTTCTTCATTGGATCTCAGCTTGTGAAACATGGGAAAGCAACATTTTCAGATGTTTTTAGGGTAAGATCGACGGGCATCCCTTTTTCTAAATCACTGAAGGTGAATTTCTTTTCTGTTATAACCTCCAAGTTTTCTCCAGGTCTTTTTCGCATTAACAATTGCAGCAGTTGGGGTTTCCCAATCCAGCGGCCTGGCTCCAGACAAAAGCAAAGCCAAGGATTCGGCAGCTTCAATATTTGCCATTCTTGACAGAAAACCCAAGATCGACTCGAGCAGTGATGAAGGCACTACACTTGCCAATGTAAAGGGTGACATTGAGCTTGAACATGTCAGTTTCAAATACCCAATGAGACCACATGTTCAAATTTTCCTAGACTTGACCCTCAGCATCCCCGCTGGAAAGGTACTTATCATTTTCTTAAAAAAGAATATTTCTTTTGTCCTGCCCGCACAAAACTGAGGTTGACACAAGTTATGAACTGAACTTGAATCTTTATCTGCAGACGGCTGCTTTGGTAGGTGAGAGTGGTAGCGGGAAGTCAACAGTAATTAGCCTGATAGAGAGATTTTATGATCCTGATTCTGGCCACGTATATATAGACGGTGTAGAAATCAAGAAGTTAAAACTTAGATGGCTGAGACAACAAATGGGATTAGTTGGCCAAGAGCCAATCCTCTTCAACGAAACCATCCGTGATAATATTGCATATGGCAAGCAAGGAGAAGTTACAGAAGAAGAGATAATTGCAGCAACAAAAGCGGCAAATGCACACAACTTCATTAGTTCATTACCACAAGGCTATGATACCTCAGTGGGTGAACGAGGAGTGCAACTATCTGGTGGACAGAAGCAGAGAATAGCCATAGCAAGAGCAATACTGAAGAATCCAAAAATCCTCTTGCTAGATGAGGCTACAAGCGCATTGGACGCAGAGTCAGAGCGTGTGGTGCAGGAAGCATTAGATAAAGTTATGGTGAACAGAACTACTGTAATTGTTGCTCACCGTCTGACAACCATTAAAGATGCTGATATCATTGCTGTAGTGAAGAATGGTGTGATTGTAGAGAAAGGTAGACATGACACACTCATGAAGAAAAACAATGGAGCTTATGCTTCCTTGGTTGCACTTCACATGAGTTCAACATAAAGATAAAGGAAAAAAATTTCTGATTCCTCACAGAGAAAATTGAATGCATACGCAAGTTTTTGGACTGTAGAACAGAGTTGCATAAATCTAGCATGTAACTCAGGTTTTGCTGTCCTGTTTTTGTTTTCTGGAATTTAGTTCTTAATTTTAACCAGTCAATATCCAAAAAGTTTTGCATTCAAGAATTAGTAATTACGAAAATTTTAGATTAAATAGTAAATTTTCTTTTACAAATGAATGTGAATTTATGTTTTGGATATATTAACGTGAACTAAAATCAATCCATACTTTTTGATATTAAACCCCAATCCCATAATATGGCTGAAAGAAAAGCAACAATTCGTTTCATTCTTAATTTTGTTTTGCTGGAATTGATGAAGAACTTTTCTTTTGATTCTAACACAACCAGAACTTTAAATTGATGAATTCTGATTCTGAACAAACAAAAAAAAAAAAATGTTATTTTGCACATATTTCTTTCACCCCAAAGACCAATGAAAGAATATATAATCGGATATGAGAAACTGTCCCGTGAAACAGATGCTCAAGCCAGTCATTTTCTTTTCCTTTTCTCCCATTCAAAGCCGCAATGAAGTGCAGTTGTAAAGATGTTTCAATTTGAAGGCGAGCACTTTGAGCAAGACTAGTAAACCTGAGCAGTCGCATCATTTGTGGGAATCCTCTGGCGTTTCTCCACATATGTAGAAGGGAACCACCCTGCTTTTCCTTTACATTCTCCTTCTGACCATCCAGATGGGCTTACCTGGAATTATTCGAGATTTTAGAAACACTAAACAAGCAACCAAAATGTCTGTAAATTTTTTTTTCCCCTCACTGCAAGAAGGCCTCAGTCATATACAAAAGGCACATTCCTTTTATAACTATGATCTAAAGGAGACCACGAGCTTTCTTGCAGTAAGACGAAATCAAGCAAAAAATGTGAACTTATGTATCATTACGTCAGCCACAATCTCAAGTGATTCTCCTAGTTCACTAACAGAAATTTTCTGTTAGCAACATTGGTTCCTGACACTTGGGCTGCAGAATAAAATATCCATCCCCGGCTGCCCCATAAAGAATGTAGAAAACAGTCACTGGATAGAAAGATTTTAACTCTTGGATTTCATATAGTACCCTCTCATTGAGAATTTCTTCCACCATGAATGCATGGTACTTACTAATGCATCGCCTAGATTTACCTATTCATTGAGAGAATGGTATCTAAATGCAATTGCAAAGCATTACAAATGGAATGAAAATACCTTCCGCACAACAACAAAGTCACCCACAGCCAAGCTCAGCTCCTTCTCTGTTTCTGCAATGAAAGGATGTGTTGCCTACAAGATGCAAACAAGACATGTAATTCATGCACTAAGGACCTAAAAAAGGTAAACATATCAGTGACGAAAGTAAGTTCTGAATCCTAATTCAACGTAAAATACAAAGTTAACAATTGCATTCATCAGTTAGTAGTATCTACAAAATCCCACTTTAAACTAGTGGCTTCTCTCTGGTGTCAATGTCTTACACACAAATTTGTTGTGTAAAATATTTTACAGGCAGAAACTAGTTGACAATCCTGAACCTGCCAAAGATAGCATCCTTTCATTTGTCCAATTGCAAAGATAAAATTAGAGAAAGAATCAAACTATCCTGTAAGTATCTGTATCAAGAAAAGTAGCTGCACTAATGTTGACACTGTTTTCTATTCATAGGGAATTTTCCATTAGATGACAGGTCATGTAATGAGTACAAGTGTACAACATCTACCCTGAACGACATTTGACAACAGCATCATCCAGAACCCTGCATAAGCTACATTTAATTTTTGATATAGAAAAAAGCTTATTTCCTTTGCAGATACTTGCAGATTACCCCTGCAAGTTGAGACTTAGGTATCACAAACTTACTTCAGCCAAGAAGTACATTTTATCTGAGCCATTCTCTGATGGTGTTACAGGAGATGGAATCGCCGGAGGAGCAGATTCTTTCCGCTGTTTCTCTGAGACCATCTGCCAAATTCCAGACCACAGCATAAGCTAACATATTCCTCTTGTGGATGTGAGTTTCATGGTGAAAATAATTTTCTTAAACTAACCTCAGCTTCAACCTCACTGAGAATAGCAGCAATTCTCAAATGGTAATTCTTTTCCCCTTCAACCTTCAAATAATAAGCTTTAATGAATATCATACTCCAAAATACTTTAAAAGCTCCAACACAGAAAATAATATCAACAAAGTCAATAGCATGCATACCATAGCGACAAGTCTCTGGAAACTCAATCTTTGCTGCTGTGCTTCAACGGCAGCCAAAGCAGCTGCAGCTTCTTTACCAAGAACAGCCATATTTGCTTTTAATTCTTGCATCTTTGCCTCTGCAGCATGCAGCTTTGCAACATTTTCAGGAATTGGAGCTTCTCTTACTCGTGCTTGTCTTTTGGAAACCTCTACTGCCTGTTTGCTTTTAATAGTCCATAAAAGTTATGAACTTTTCAGGCAAATACTAAGTCTAAAAGGGCATATGGTAAAGGTGCAAGCATCAGGATAGCTTGATATAGCATATTTTCTCTAATTACCTGTGTCTCTGCCTCCTGTCTCATCCGACTATAACGTTGAGCAAGATGGCGAGCATCTTCCAGAGGAGCACCGGTGATCATTGCTCGCAGGGGATCTAAAACCTGGAAGAAAACAATTGGAAAAACATGTGGCTCATCTGTAAGAATATACAAATTATTGTTACAAAACGTAGTTTCTCTTGGGTTTTCACAAAATGACATCAGAACCAAGCTGATAGGAAAAAAATACTAAAAATACACACAGCTTAATAGGGAAACAAGTAATGGTACTATTTCAAATTGTTTTAAGACTGAGAATTAGATGGGATGTTTGAAATAATATACCCACAGTGCAGCCAACAGCAAACCAATAATTTAATGTGACTTGGAAGTTGTCAACTAAAGAATAAGACATTCATTCCATTTACGTAGAGTATTAAAAAGTCAACCTGTGAAGATAATAATCGAATCAAGTCTTCTTGCTCTTTCTCCACATGTTTACGAGCTTCACCATATATGGCTGCACCCTTAGATAGAATGTTATCATTGGCATTCTCAGTTCCATATCTGCAGCAATCCTCAGCCAATTTGGTTCCTATCACCAAAAATTATATATTGATAAGAATAATTATGTAGACCAAGGTACTACTATTCAGCAGCAACAGATAATCAGAAATATAAATACATATGAAGCTCATATCAAACTCCTTTCCTCCTAGTTTATATTCCTTTATGATAATGAACCAAGTTCAGATAGCATATTAACTGATTCCCACCTGCCTCAACATGTTTGTACCCAATAGCTGTAAATGTTTCTGCTGCTTTAACAATATCTTTCTGAAAGTCCTGAAAGAAAGAGTACCATAGCCAATTATAAGTGATAAAATATAAGGACTTTCAAGAAAAGGAAATAATAAAAGCTTATTCATTATCCTTAATATCCAAGAGAAAGAGGTTAACTCCGTCAGGTTAGTGAACCAAAAACTACAGAAAAAATAACAAAATAAGTAATCATTCTTGTATATGTGAAAACTTCTGCCTGCTTTGATATCCTAATTTTCTTAAAACTAATACAACAATGAAATATGCATCCATCTTAATGAAGCCTCGAACACTGTATTGCAAATGAAGTAGGAAACACCAGGATTTTGGAATTTGTTATTTGGCAGTTGGATCAACTATGCCCAGTTTATCTTTAGCAATTATACAAGTCTGTGACAGCACAGTTAAGCAAGCGTACTTGGAATTTTACAAAGAAATAATCAAAACTTCCTTGAATCACAAAAATTAGAATGGTGATGCACATTATTTTTTCACGTTCATCAAACTTGCATCCAACCTCCATGCTCATGTATCATCCTAAGCTGTCCTTACAGATTAGGCCTCTAAACAAGGGATGACAGTGAAATATGAGAGAAATGGCTCAAAGTAATGCTCATCATGATACCAAAAATCCTGTCACTAAAAGATATCACTGCCTCTTATTCTTGCAAGAGGTGTTCAAAAGCTAAAGCACAAGTAATAAATCCTGAAAAAGTTCTAAATGCTGTTTGTAGCAAGTTTGATATCTTTAATATCAATCTTTAATCTTGATTAGGGAAAACAATCCCCACCTTTCCTGTACGAGTTGACCTATACAGTTTCTCCAGTTGTTGATGTCTCTGCATCTCAACCTCATCAATAACCATGACATCAGAGCTTTCGTAACCAGTACCACTGAACTGTTTTATAACAGCCTGAAATCCAAACTTCATAGATTAGAAAAAAAAAAAGGTAGTAAAGCCCATAGAAACAAAACAACATACAGTATGATTTTTCTGCAATATATAGCACTAGAAACAAATGTCGCCCCACCTGATGTTTAATGGTTCATTAGTTCTCTAACAACATTCTTAAAAAAGTGAACATAAACTGTACTATGCTTCTAAATGAAGTTCACGACTAGGTAGACTAAATTAAAAATATCAGCAACTCTAAAGAAGATCATTTTTTGTAAACCCATTTTCTCTAAATTCAAAAAGCTAGCATACATAGACCCATTTTCACATCTCAGCTGAACCCAGAGGAGGGGGAAAAATCAAAGCATATCAGCAAGAATCAAAGCATGCCCCGAATTTTCTCTTCTAAAGAAACAAACAAAAGTAAATCAAAAGAGCAAAAACCAAAGCTTTTTTTTTTTTGGAAAGCCAAAGAAATTTACTTGTTGTTGCTTGGCAACTTGTTCTCTGAACTTGAAGGCTTGTTTCCTTAATGCATCCATCTTTCCTCGATGCTACAATGAAATGAACTATCCCCTTGGAGATAACAGAGCACAATTAAAGTGGGTTTTACTAGGATTTTGATTTGGATCAGAGGAGAGTTAGATTAGATCTGAAATGGGTAAAGATCCTTCAATTCTATAGCAAATAATAATGGACTTTCTTTTCATCATCTTCTCTTGTTCATTCATCATCATCTCCGGACTTCGTTAAAAACGGCTGTTTTACTATTTATTATTTATTATTTTATTTTTTTTGAGTTTGCTTCTCTGGCCCATTCCAAATGGGCCAATGTGTTAGTGGGATTTATCAATTAATTGTTGTGAACATGAAATTTTCACATCGTTCACATATAGGATTGTGTATACTTATAAGTAGGATCTGAAGTCTTTACTTATATGATGTCCTAAATTACCAAAGCGGATACAAGCTGTTTATAACATTAATAAAATTTTAATTATTTTTTACTATATATATATATATATATATATATATATGGAATATGTTACCCTCTAATTAATTTGGTTAGAATAAAATAATAAAAATCTTTTAATAATTTAAAACATCACTTAAATTATCATTTTGTTTATCAGCTGACGGAATGGTTATAATTATTGTTTATGGTTGATGATGTTTTGACTCACTGGAAAACAATGACTCATATCAAGTATAAAGACATGCTTTTTGATATATTACTATTATCATTACCATCCACTTCCTAATGAACACATTGCTAAAAAAGAAGAACCAACAGCGAAAAATGCTGGAACGTTATACACTATATATAGAAAGAAATGTAAATGCACATTATCATCTAAATTTCTACAAAATGCAAATAGTCAACTCAAATGTGTTACGTTGGCAAGGGCAAGGCTTTCTAGTCGATTATAGGACCACTTCGTGAGAATGATCATAAAAAAGCAAAAATTAATTATAATGTTTTGGAAAAATTTACAAAACCATAATTTAAGGAACTTTATTGAGTAAATTCTTATCAATTTCTTTCGTTCACATTCATGCTCATTAATAAATAATAAACCTCCTTTTAGATTACTAATCATATAAAATAACAAATCCCAACAAACATTAACAAATCAAAATATTTGAATTTGAGATTTTTTTTTGTTGGAGTTATATTTATCCAACCATATAAAGAAAGTTTGCGAATAGTTTGTTCCAAGCTTTTCTTCTCTCATCTCTTATTACTATTCATCTATCTAACTCTATTTGATTATAGAGATCAATTTTTGACCATTTTTAACTAGAAATTGATCTTTTTCTTTATTATGTTATTTTTTTAGAATAAATGTTTCTTTATCTAATTTTAGTGTTAAATCTCTTTTTTCGTTCTCTTTATGTGGGAAGTTTAATCTCTCTATATGAGAGATTTTTGAGTTTGGAAGGCATGAAAAATAATCTTTTTGTGATAGTCACTAAAGTTGTTGTTTTCTAGGATTTTTAAAGGAGCATTCATTCATTAACCAGGATGGTGAGCAGAAACTCAATGTCTTCAGAGCGGTATTCTGCTTGGTTTGCTCCAGCTCCAAGGATTGTGAAAGTAAATTCAGATGTGAGTTTCAAGATCAAACATGGTGTGGTTGCTATGGTAATCATACTTCAAGATCTTACAAGCAAGATGCTGGATGGATTTTGTTTTGGAAGACGTCAACTTCAGCTTTTGTTGAGCTGCATAAAAGATCTAAGTTGTGGTTTACGTTATCTATATTTTATCTAGCAATGAGGATCTTTTTAGTTTTAGGCTCATTAGCAGAAATGCTAATAAGGTTGTAGATTAGACTGCTAGAATTTCTTAGGAGTTTTTTAGAAATCCATCTTGGACTTGTAAATTTCCTTTTGATATTAATATTATCCTGTACTCTGAAGCCTTAGGGCATTTAAGTTAATGTTAAAATACGATGTTAAAAAAATATATATTTAAACAACCATGACCCAAAAAAAAGTTAATATCTATCTAACACTTTTAATGTCTAACAACTATTTTTTTACTAGGTAGCCTCTCTATAGCTTCTTAATACGGTTTTCTCCATCTGCGCTTTAGCTTAACCATGGCTAAAATAAGTGTTCCTTTGCAGCTTCTGCTGCTTTATAGCTACTTATTCCATCTCCAACATGATTCCACCTACTATATCCTTTCCCGCCATCATCACCTGCTGACCTAACCATGGTTTTCCCACCATGACCCAATTCTTGATCCACCATGGTTCTCTGCTGCAAAGCTTCAAGGTCTTGGTAGAAGCTTGAAATCTAACTCTCCGATCATCTTGTCTGAGCATTGGAACAAAACCAATCATAATATTACAAAGGCAAATATTGGTGCTATGCCTGCAGTTCTCTTATCAACAGTTGAAAGTCTACTTTCAATTGATCTCGCTCATATCTCGCCTGCAGCATTAGCTTTTAACCCATCCTTTTTGGTGGTGCCTCTCATTCACTGCCTTAGCTGCGAGTGTTCTCATGTTGATGCTTGGGTCACATCCTTCAGTGCAATGGACAGAGTTTGGATGGAGGAGGCTTTGAGTGAGGACTTTCACTTGGCTGCTAAAATCAGTAACAAATCTTCTCAATTCCAAGGCATGGCCACCACTATTCTTATAGGCTTACTATGGCAATGGACTATGTTTGAGGCTAACCCTAGGCTTCACTTCATTCTCAACCCATATCTTTCTCAAGAGCCTCAATTAAAGTCCAATTTCAGTAAGGCCATTACCAATCCAAGCCTGCAAACCTCAAAGCCATTGGTGATGCCTTTGAAGGCAAATTTCCTTCACCAGTCTCTGGTTGTCCCACTGTCTATCAAGCTTAATTTAGCTTCTCTATAGGCTTTGTTGTTGATTATTGTCTTTGGCCCTATTTTGGAATATGTTTAGTGATTGCCAGAAATATAAGAAATTACCCTCTAGATATCTATGTAATGTTCTCTCTTTCTAGTTGTCCACAAATGCCTTTATTGTACTCTTGATGTTTCTTTTAATGCTATGATTAATTGTTCGGAAAAAGAAAAAAAATATTTCTTTACTTGTTTCAATAATAATCAACTCTATCCTCATTCATATATCACATATCCAAAAAAAAAATCCTCTAAAATATATATGGGATTTAGATTTTGAATTTTCTGTTAATAGATATAAGAGGAAAGTAGAAAAATAATACTTTGTGGTTTAGCACTTTTAAGATGATGAGTCTGTGATTTTTTTTTATACTTAAGTGACCTGTGACATTTTGTCATTAATATTTTAGTGACAAAATTTATAATACTATTAAGTAATCCTATTTGGCATATGACGTGGCATTGCATGTCAAAATGATGCGTGCGAGGGGATGACATGTCATACATGTGGCAAATGATGTGGTACTACATCATCTGCCACGTAGGATTTACTTAATGACATCACTAATTTATCATTAAAGTGCTACCATTAGCCACCTAAGTACAAAAAAAATCACATGTTACTTTTTTGTACATATATTATTCGAACATAATTAAACAAAATTCAATTAATTTTGTATATTAATGAGTACATTGTATCAAACTCTATTGATAAAATGAAGTAATAGTAGCTGCGTGAGATTTAAATTGAATAATTTAGACTGGAGCCTTAAGACCTTTTGAAGAGCTTCAATTAATTAGTTCAAATTAAAATTTTCATTTATTCAATTTCCTTGCAAATGAGGTTCTTGAAACTTCAATAATTGGACTAATTAACTAAAACTTTTAAAAAGATCTTAAATTCCAGCCTAAACAATTTGAGGGTTTATTGCATCATTAGTACCTTAACTTTGAGACGCAAATTTTAATTTTTTTTCATCTCAAAAATTCTATTTTTGTTAAAAGTTAAAGTATTTCGAACATATCTTATCAATTTTAACATATATAGCAATCAGAATAAATATATTTTTAATATACGACGTAAACATTGTATTAGCAGTCTAATCACTTTGTGAGTTCTATAAAATAAAATTTGCTAAATTTTATTTTAAAGGGCCCATAAACAAATTTTGTTGTTATAGGGTCAACAAGATGATTAAATTATTTTATAAGATGTTTACATGGTAAATATACTAAAAATATATTTATTACCACTGCTATGTATACTAAATTTGATTGGATATGTTCAAGGTACTTTAACTTAAAACAAAATATAACTTTAGTAACTAGAAAAAATTGAGATTTGGTACCATTTTGAAACATTAAGTAAAATTATGGTACAACGGTGTAACAAACCCACTATTTGATATAAATCTCATTGGCAGACATTATTATTTCTCTTAATCAACAGAGTTGGGTGCAACTATACTCAATATTGATATGAAAAATACTATAATGACTAATATTAAATTGATTTAGATCTATATAAAGACTGATGACATCAATTAAATTTATTTTTGTTATATTTTATTATTTTTATTTAAATTTAAAAAGTAAGATTATTAAAAAATGCAATAAATTATTATTTTGATTTAGATTATTAGTATATAAAATCAAATGAATTTTAATTAATAATGTTCGATTAATATATGTACAAAAAAGTAACTTGCGGTTTTTCTTTTTTGCACTTGAGTAATATGTGGTACACAACTGTTAGTACTTTAATGACAAATTAGTGATGTCATTAAGTAATCTTATGTGACAGATGATGTAACACCACATCATCTGCCACGTGTGTGCCATACCATCCTCTCACACACATCATTTGCCATGTGGTATCACATTATTAGTCACGTAAGATTACTTAATAGTGTTATAGAATTTTATCACTAAAGTGCTAATGGTGAAATACCACAGATCATCTAAATGTAAAAAAAAAAAATTATGAATCCATCATGTTAAAAGCGTTAAACTATAAGGTGTTTTTTTTATACTTTTATATTATAATTATATAATTTTTATTAAAAAAATGTAAAGAATTCAATTATTGAAATATATAGATGAATCATGTAATAGGTGTAATACTTTCTAAATAAATAAATGAATCATGTAATAGGTCTAATACTTTCTTTAGACATTATAGTATAAAGTATTTATTTCTTTTCAGCATAGATGATGAAAGATAACGGTATAATTCAAATTCCATATTTTACACATTTCGAATTCCGACATATTGACTTCTCCCATTAATACATATATTGTATAAAATGACCTTCTAAATTGCAAGTGTCAAATGGGTTGTGATGTTTGATGTTTCAATTTTGGGGAAGAAGATGATGTGGTAGTCACTTTATCATTTTACCAAATTCACTATATTTGATGTAATAACATACAAAGCTGGCCGACATTATATATATTTTTTCTTTATTTAATTGTAAAGTGCGGATAAAATCACTTGCTTTGATTGAGCTAAAAAAGGAGAGACAAAAAATAATCATAAGAAAAGTAAAAAATCAAATCACTTTAATTAACTGCATATCTTATCTCTTTTGAAATTATTAGCTACAAAAAAAAAGAAAAAAAAAACTATCATATGATATAGACTTAAAATTGGATTTTACTTCCTATTTAGCCCGGTGATGTTAAAATTAATTTGGATTTTACTTATAAATTATTAATATAATTTTTAAAAATTTATATTTATATATATATTAAATATTAAATTCTAAATTGATTAAGTTAAAAATTTTACAATTACTTTTTTCATAATTCATTAATCACTCCTAAAAATTTATATGTTGTGTTATTAAAAAATTTATAATATTTTTTATTAAAAATATAAAAAAATTTATTTGAAATATACACGTTCAATTTTATACAAAACACTCTAATTTTATTACATTTAAAACATTATTCTTTCTTTACATAAAAAATTATGTCTTTTATTCTAACTAAAACTTATTTTTGAAATATTTTCTACTTTTCTTTTCTTTTATTATTATTATTATTATTATTATTATTATTATAGTATTAAAAAATATATGTATTATTAATAAAAATAATAAAATAAAATTATTATAATAACTTTAAATTTTAATTAAATTGTAATTTAATTATTTAATTATTTATTAATAAAAAAATATATTATTTACTGTAATATTTTAAATTTTTATTATTAACTAAATTATATTATTTTTGATTGATTATAATTATTTTATTATTAGTAGTGTATTATTTTTATTTTTACTTTAATATTATTGTTATTTTGGGAGAGAAAATATTATTGGAATGTGTTGATATATATATATATATATAAGGCAAAAACTTTTTTTTTCTTTTTTTTCTTTTCTCTCTCTTTCTTCTTCTTCCTGTCATTGTCTCCTGCTGCCAGCACTGCCCAGTCCGCTCCAGCACCAACACCAACCACCAACAGCAGCTTTAGCTCACCGGAAGTAGCTCCTCCTCCCTCCTCCAGCAATAGCCTCGCCTCCTCTTTCTTTGTATTTCTCTTGTTTTGGCCAGATTTCATTTAGTCTCTAGTGACAATTCCAACGTTAAATGGTTGTGATTCTGGTGTTAATGGAATCCTCATCTTCCAAGCTTCCATAATCTACCTTTGATTTTTTTTATCTCCTCCCGGATCATCCTAAATCAAGGTAAACTCATTTGTTAGTTTTTGGTTAATTAAGAGAAAATTAGGCTTGATGTTGTTTAAGAAAATTAATATAGAGATTAAATGCTATGCCATGATAATTTTTGTATATTTTTCAAATTTAGTTTTAATTTTTTAGGAATTTTTGGCTCAGGTTACTATTTTGAACTTGAAAATTTGGATACTTTTAATAAATACTATATATTATTTGGAGTAATGTTTGTGAAGGAAATTTTATAAAATTAGCTATAGCTAATTTATTATAATTTTTGAAAGTTATATGTAAAAAATGAGAATTTTATAGAGAAAATTATGCAAGTTGATTTTTAATTGATTTTTGGTAAATTTATAGTTAATTAACATGTATAATGATAATTTAATTATTAGAAAGTATAAATTAATTTTATTAGCTAAATTAGTATTTTTGAACATTTTGTTGATTTTAGATTAATTTTTGAAATTATTTAAATGTATATAAATATCATAGTGTGGACACCTGATTCGGTTGGTTCGTGATAGAGG
Organism: Mallotus nudiflorus; assembly: GCA_947683625.1. Taxonomy (NCBI): domain Eukaryota; kingdom Viridiplantae; phylum Streptophyta; class Magnoliopsida; order Malpighiales; family Euphorbiaceae; genus Mallotus; species Mallotus nudiflorus. The sequence continues at coordinate 1,008,826 of CANTUR010000096.1, read as the reverse complement.
ACGAATTAAGGATGCTCAATGTAATCGGCCCACTATTAAGGTCGATGATGAGAATGTGAAACTTGGACACGAGTATTGAAAATGGACTTGAGAGCCCAGAAGCCCAAATTGTCCAAAGCAGCCCAGGCCCATTTGACCTAATACAGGGCCATGCCAGAGAGGCATCGCCTCTATGCCATGAGGCAATCGCCTCTCTAACAGCCACTGTAGAGGCGATCGACTCATCGTAGTGGCACCACCTTTGTGGCAAACCACTTGCAACTGCATTTAATGCAGCTATAAACATGGTGGTTAAGTGGTGTAGGCCCCATACCCCCATACTTGATTTTGTATGAGGAAGAGATTTTTAGGGGGAAGAAAAAGGCTATGGAGACTCATCGTGATCTAAGGAACCTAGGGGCATGGGCAAGGTAGTAAATAAAAGGAAGAAAAAAAGAGAGAAAAAAAAAAAGGAAAGGAGAGGAAGGTCCATTGTGAGAAGGTTGGCCATTGTGAAGAAAGAGAAAAAAAGGAAGAAGAGAAGCTCTGAAAAAATACTAGAGGAACATTTTGGAAAAAGGAAGAGGGGAAATCCAAGCTCACCAAGTCCATTTTCCTCGAAGAGGGGAAGGAAGGGAACTTGTTTTCAAGTAGAACTCACATCCTAATGAAGATCATAATCCAAAAGGCATCTCTAAGGGTCAACTATTTTGAAAAAAGTTAACATTCAAGTAAAATATCTTCATCTTCTTGTCATTTTAACATTTGTTTTGCATATGTCTCTCTGCTGGAAAATGTACTTAAGGCTTTTGTGATTACTAAAATCTCACAAGTCACCCCGTACAAATAATGTCTCCAAATTTTGAGAGTAAAGATCACTGCAACCATCTATAGGTCATGGGTAGGATAGTTCTGTTCATGCTTCTTCATCTGCCTCGAAGCATAGGCTATCACCCTACCATTCTGCATCAACACATAACTTAAGCTAACTCTAGAGGCATCACAATACACTGTGAACTTGTCCACTCCATTAGGCAAAGCTAAAACTGGGGATATGGTCAACTTCTCCTTTAACAACTAAAAGTTGTTCTCACAAGCTTCTGACCACTCAAACCTTACATTCTTTTAAGTCAAGCGAGTCATAAGAGCTGTAATTCTAAAAAAATCATGTACGAACCTCCTATAGTACCCGGCTAAACCCAAAAAACTACAAATCTCTGTAACTAAAGTCAGTCTAGGCCACTCAGACACTGCCTCAATCTTTTCTGGATCAACCTGGATACCCTCTTTTGACATCACGTGTCTGAGAAATGTAACACTCTCCATCCAAAAATCACACTTCGAGAATTTAGCATAAAGCTAATGTTCTCTTAGTGTTTGTAGTACAGTCCTTAAGTGATATACATGTTCCTCCATACTCCTCGAATACGCCAGTATATCATCGATGAAGACTAACACAAACTTATCCATAAATGGTCTAAATACCTTGTTCATCATATCCATAAAAGCTGTTGGTGCATTAGTTAAGCCAAAAGACATCGCCAGAAACTTATAATGGCCATATCGAGTGAGGAATGTCATTTTAGGAACATCGGCTTCGCTAATCCGCAACTAATGATAACCCGACCTCAAATCAACTTTGGAAAAGAACTATGCACCCTGTAGCTGACCAAACAAGTCATCTATCCTCGGGAGAGGATACTTGTTCTTCATTGTTACCTTGTTCAGCTCTCTATAGTCAATGCATAGTCTCAAGGTACTATCCTTCTTCCTTACAAATAGGACTGGTGCAACCCAAGGAGAAACATTGGGTCTAATAAAACCCTTATCTAGCAACTCTTGCAACTGCTCCTTCAACTCTTTCAACTCTGCAGGAGCCATTCTGTAGGGTGGTGTCACGATCCAGAACAGGGGCCATGACCAACGCTAAGAAATGAGAATTCTTTCAAATTTGAAACCCGTAACAAGCCTTAAGATAAAATAAAAACATGCAATAATAATAATAACATAAATAAAATAACTCACAACTGAAATAAATCTCATAAATAAGATAAGTATAATCCACTAACTCATTTAAATTAACAAGTTCATCTCATATATAAATAATTTTTTAATACAAATCTCAGTTCAAATCTTTAAAATATATATTTCATACAAGCATAATACATAAATCCCACAACTGACTATAACTATTGCAGTGTCTAGATTATAAAATAAAGTCAAGTGAGCATATTACATAGTAAAGCCGGGGTAGAAGAAATCCGACGTATAGGTTTGCTACTGAGGTCTGAAGACGTAGACTCTCCTGAAAAATAGTCAACGGAGGGGAGTCAGACCTCACTGAGTGAATTGTTATAATATATATACATGCATAGCTAAATGACAATGCACACATTCAATAGTATATATAATAAATATATATACAAGCAAATACACACAGATGCAACAAAATTATTTAATATATTTACTGAAAATAACATCCGTTTATAAAGGATCAAATAGAACCCTAGAAAATCGCAACTTCAAAACAGTGTTAGACAACACTCTAGCCATACAGGCTCACTTATTCCAAATAAATTCACTTGTTCCATTTGGACAACAGACTGGCCCTGAGACACTAAGTCAATCGAGCTCCAGCGGTCTGACTGTAAGTGTGATTGGCCCCGAGACACTTGGTCAACCGAGCTCCGTCAATCACACTCTCAAATCACATCTCACATCATAAAAATCATTCCAATCAATATCCATAAATAGGTTAGTAATATAGCCTAAATGTTATCGTCGTACCGGTACGTACTCGGTCTTAGTGCTGCCCATTAGGTAGCACGTTCTATTGATATCCTTCATTTAAAAATAAATCCATACATTCATAAAATAAATGATGTATGAATTTAAATAAAATAACAATATAAACCATATATATACTAAAATTATACCAAAAGTAAACCAAGTATATTTTGAATATATATATGTCAAATAAGTTCAATATAATTACAAAATAAACTGAAAATAAACTATAGATATACTTAAAAATATTTTAAGAATAATTCATTAGCAAAACATGCATATAATTTAAAATATACCAATCATATACTAAAATAAACCTAAGCAATAATTACATCATTTATGCATAATTTACAAAATAAATCATACATTTCTAAAACATTCAATCCTAATACAAGTATATATAGAATAATAACTCACTGTTATTGCACTCCACGAGATGGGTCCAACGGGCCTGGTCCACTAGGCCTCGGTCTCGGCACAACTAAACAAACAAATGACAACATGAATCAGAATAAGTTTATCGACATTCTAAAGACTTGATTTAAGAATAGTGGACACAAAATCAGAATAGGAATTCGACCGAATATCACATTTTACAAGAATTCTACTAAAAATTCGGCAGAACCTCCATTGTAAAATGGGCATCTCTCTACTCAAAGAGTAGAGCCGGTCCTGCAAAGAAACACACTTCATAAATATATCGCCACATAACCCCTCGGTCGGACTCCCAAACTATAATTCTACCGACCGAGATTCACAATTCACGAGATAATTACAGATCACATGAAAATGCCAGAAATACAAAAAATTCCCTTTAATACTCAAAATATAGGAAATTAGATATCTACACGCTAAAAATAATTATTTTACCAATAAATACATAAAAATCCTAATTTTAATAAAATATTATTAAAAATCGAAAATTCTTAATAAATTCATAAATATTGACCAAAATACATTTTATAAATCCAAATTACATAATTAACCCTAAAACATATCAAAAATCAATAAAAACTCATTTATTTAAAAAAATAGTATATTATTATATATAATTTGAAAATAATTTACAAAAAATAGTTTTAATTAGTTAAAAATACTAATTAATTTGTAGAAATCATTTTTATACCTCAAATAACTATTAAAACTAATTTAATTATATTTTTAGCCAATTAATGCCAAATTACCAAAATACCCCTAATTATATAAATTCACTATAATTAATAACAAATTCACCAAAAATAGTATAATTACTCAAAAATTAATTTCTCAACATATAATTCAATAATATCAACAAATATACTCAATTACCCAATTAATTTCAATAAAACACATAATTAACCTAATTTTTTTTAAAAATTACATAACCTAAATAAATTCATAATAATTATATAAAAATACAAAAATACAAATAAATTTCTAAAATTCATTTTAACATCCATAAACACCATAAATCACAATGTCATAATTTAATTAATTAATTTTCAAAAATTAGAAAATATGAATAAAATAATAAAAAATTCACAAAAATCAAAATAATTCCCAAAAATCACAAAAAAAATTCTCAGATGTAGATTAAGCTAAGGGGAACAACATTTGTTAAGGCACTTTAATGAAGAAATTGAAAAACTGCAAAAATGGAGAAGTTAGAGCTCAAACCGAAGCTTGGATGGAGTTCACTGGAGCTTGAGGAGCTCAGGGACACTGGAATCGCGAAGAATGACGGTCGAAGGTGGAAGAATGGTGAGGAACTCGACTTTCGAACAAAAATGGATATGGCTGCCTCTGCCGGCGCTGGGGTAGAAGAGAGGGGCGGCAAAGTTTCTGAATGGCGAAGAGGCATTCTGGCAGTGAGGGGATGACAGTGACAGACGGTGAGAATGGGAGGAGGGCATCGGTTTTAGAGGGGAAGGAGGGGATGGCACGTTTGGTAAATTTGATTAGGTTTATATATATATATATATATATATATATATATATATATATATATATATATATATATATATATATATATATATATATAAAATAACTTTAACACTTAATTATTAAAATATACTAATATTATATTTAGAAAAATCCCACACCACAAATTAATAAACATATACGCATATACATATACATATACATATATATATCACATGATAATAATAATAAAAACTATATAATATATACATAATTAAATAATAATAAACCCTATATATATATATGCATGCATGTATATGTATATATATTAATATGCAAAATATAATCATGCATGATAACATGCGATTTAATAAAACGAGCTAGCGTAAATAAATAAATAATAATTTAGGTTTTATTTTTCCAAAAATGTAAATCTCAGGAAAATTTTACGTAAAGGACTTAAAATAATTAAAAATGACTTAATAAATAATAAACTCATTAAATAATCATAAATATATGCAAAAATTATTAACACTGTATATCCCGATGCAGTTTAAAATTATCTAAAAACTCGGGATATTACAGGTGGCATAGAAATTGGGGTAGTGCCTGGAAGCACATCTATACAGAACTCAATCTCTCTGTGAGGTGGTAAACCTGACAACTACTCAAGAAAAACATCAGGAAACTCACAAGCAACAGGAACATCTATGAGTGACAACTTCCCCACTGAAGTATCCCTGACTAATGCCAAATATCCCTAACAACCCTTCCTCAGCAACTTCCTAGTCGTAATAACGAAAATGAGATTCTGAGATGTTGAACTTTTATCACCCACAAATTTAAATTATTCTTCACCAGGAATTCTGAAAGTCACCTCTTTACTTCGACAATCCATCATGATATAGTGCTGAGATAACCAATCCATACCCAGAATAACATCGAATTCCATCACATTCAACAAAATCAAATCAGCAGACAATTCTCTACCTCCAACAAGAACTGGACAACCAGAAAGAACAACATCGTTGTCCAAAGAATCACTTAGAGATGTGGCGACAGATAAAGGAAAAGCCATCCTCAAAGCTTGCTAATAAGACTTGGAAGCAAAAATAGGAGAAACGAACGAATGCGTGGCACCCGAATCAAACAGAACCCATGCATCTGTTAGAAATCAATTATGGTATTTAGAAATAAATACATGTGTTGTAAGCATAAGTCTAAATAAAGTAAATTTCAAAAATTTGCTTATCATAACCCTTCATAAAATGAAGAATTTCATTTGCCCAGGATTTAAATTGCATTGAAATACACAACTAAATAAATTAATCAACATACAAATAAAAAATTAATTAATTATAAGTTTGTAAACTTACTTGTTGTAGAGCTTAGTATTCCTTTTGTTCAATTCCTTGAATCAAATGCTTAGCCCTCTAAATGTAAGACCTCTAGTTTGAAACATCAAAGTCTTATCAATCACTTACTTGTGTTAATTAAACTTAGTAACTTGTACTAATTTAATTAAGAGCACAAGTATAGAGTATATGTTTAGTATATGTTGTGTTTATTTTTGGTTTATGATCTCATCATAACCAAAATTACTTAATGATTTTTCTTAACTCTTTAAGCAAAAACTCACTTAAGCATTATTTTGCCTCTCCCTTCTCTTACCAAGTCACTTGACTTGCCTTAGATATATCAAATGATATATGTGTAGTAATTTTTCACTAAGGAAAAATATACATTAATTAATTAAGTGATTATTAAGTATGTCACCTTAGGTATACACCTAACCATTCCAATGATTAAAAATGACACCTTAGGCATACTTTAGAAATATCCACTTAATTAATATGCCGCCTTGCTTAATTCAATAATTGAGCTTGCCACTTACACATATTAATGTATAAATTTGTATGTAAAGTATACATTAAATGTATTATTTTACATATTAAATTATACATATACATAGATATGGACTTTAATTAATCTTTGGTCCAAAATAAATTTTGGCATATGTCCAAACCAATTTAGACCATTAATATAAGTCCATAAATAAATAACATATATATATTTATTAATTTAATATATATTAATTAATATCCAATATTAATTAAATATTAATTAATAAATAATACTCTTATTTGAATTAGATTTCATGATATACTAGAATCATTATTCAAAACATAAATCTAATTCTATTAATCTTGATTAATTGATTAAACTCTTTTAATCAAAAATTAGATTAATACTATAATGAATAAATAAAACTCTATTATGTGTGACTTACTAGGTTCATGTCTAAATGGCAATGAGAAAATATAATATTAACATTTAATATTATTTGAAACTCTTTTCAATTCTAAATGTGAAAATCCCAATTATTCACATTTAGTTCTTATAAGTTGTGAGTGACCCCTAGTATCGATATCACAACTACCCAATTAGAAATAAATGCATATTATGATTCACACAAACCTGATCATAATTACCATGCACTAAATTCCTTTCATTAAAGATCCTAATATAGAGTCAAGGTATTTTTAAACTCTAATAGCTTTATTATATGACCTCATCTTAAGTTTTAATTCTTGATAAAATACAACAAATACTATAACTCTTTCTAGTACTGAAACTCTTTTTCAAACTGTGTTGTATTTATCCTGGCCAGGAATTTATTCATCAAGAATAAACTTAGATAGCATATGATCTATCCCGTTTCACACCGAGTAATAAATCCCATCTTGGTTAAATATTCATCCATACATTTAACTAATTAGAGCCACCACACGCCATATACCCATGTGATGATTAACACAAGTATGTAAGCAGTAACAAACTCTAACCACCTAAATGTGGATGACTATGCCACCTCAAGTCAAAGGACTATATGCACCATTATAATCTAGATTGTGATTGTTGATTATATGTGAATATCCTTGCAATCACAATACTAATGTCACTATTCAATTAACCCATCCAATAAGTATCCACATATCTATTCTAATCACTCATTTCAAGTAGCATGAGATTCACTACCTCTCACTATTAGTTTCTCACACTAATCAAGGAAAATAGACAGAGGTGATAGTTTAACTAATATTATCTAAATATTAATTAATCAACTACGAACAATTTATAGTAAATGTACTGAATAAATTTGTAACTCATATTATCAACTCTTTGATAATAAATTTATTCAATATAATACTAAAGGATAAATACTCAAAAAAATAACATATTTATTTAAAAGAATATTTTATTGCCACAGGGATTATATACAATGTTTAAATAATTACAAGAATACCACTAGGGCATACTTTATACTAACAACATCCAGGTAACAAACAGAAATAATACTTGCCACGATTGCATTAGATGCCTGAGCATCCTGCTGAGTAAGATGGAAGACTCTAGCCTGTCCTCGACCTCCCTACTGCCTGGTAGAAGCCTGGCCAACACCTCTGGTACCTCTACCACGACCCTGCTGGGGAACAATCTAAATAGAACTCTAGTGTTGGGCTAGAGGTAACTGAAAAGGAACGAATGCTGCACTGGCAATCCACTACTGAGGAAATCGTGAAATCTGCGACTACTGATAACTAGAATAGGGACATGATCTGGTAAAATATCCCGTTTGTCCGCATCTGAAACATGTCAGTGGTGTCATGTAACACGGTCCCTGATGGACTCTACCACACATTTGACAAACATTGGCAACTGGCCCAGAACTACGACCACTGCTGCTGCTCGAAGCACCTAACCCAAGTCTAAACAGTCTACGCTGACCTCCACGACCATGTTTACTGCTTCAATGTACCCGCTGCTGCTATCTTTGAGTCTATTGGGCTGGGACCCCTTTGCTGACTACTCGAACCAATATAAAAACTCGAGTATAAAGTAGTCTGGAATCTACCTGATTGAATGCCCAACTGGTGATAATCAAGCATAACTCCTTGCCTAACTAGCCTCAGCTCAATCTCCTTGGCCAACTCTATCACTGACTCTAGAGTAAGGCCTACTGTAGGCATACCAATAAATGCAAAACCTAATATAGTGACATAAGTAGTGACTGTGAAGTACTGGTCTTACATCAGATCCTCTATATATCTGCTAGGCCGAAGGAACTCTTAAGTGTAATCCTCAACAAATCTGTCACCTTAGGAAATGCTGGTCAACTGGAGTCTGTAACTCATACGAAGTGACTCTGGGCAGAATCTCCTTATGAATCGCTCTCTGAACTGAGCCCAAGTCATAATCATCATATATGGCTGGATCATCTGAATAAACCAGTCCAGGGTTAGTCCCTCAACAGATAGCTCAACTATTATGATCCGCTAGTACTCGGTGTGAGCAGTCTGAGTCCTTGTCTCGATTGCATGTAAAAAATCTAGAGGGTCTAAAGTCGCATTGAATGCAATCCTGTCGACTCTGGCATAGAATAAAGCTGCCTCCAGGTCAGACATACCCTGCTGATAGACAGGCTGAATAGGTAGTGCAACAGGAGGTACAGGAATATCCTCGAACTCAGGCTCTACAGGTTCCTCATCCTGTAGCTCTCTCTGTCTACGACGACTTGTCGCTCCTCGAGGTCTACCTCTACCATGACCTCTGCACTTAACTGGCAGCTCAGGAGGTAAAACCTCATCCTGGAAGGACTTATCATCCTCAGCCTCAATGACCAGTGGAGCGACATGTGCACGCCTCCTTATTCTGAAAAGACAAACATAAGGATTTAGACAAGACAGACAATAGAGCATAATGCAGAAAACTAAATCAATAAATGCTTATCAAGACATACTCGAACCTAATTAACTATAGTAGTTTCAAAAGAAAACACAATACTGAAAACTAGGGCCATAACTTACAAAACTAAGGCCATGACCGACGCTATGGAATGGGAATTCTTTCGAATCCGGAACCCGTAGCAAACCTTTAAAAAAAATATATGCAATAAAATAAAATAAATAAAATATTTATGCAGTGAAAATTAAATATCAAATAATAATAAAAATAAGTTCCTCAACTTCCTTTAATAAAATAATATCACATCTCATATCATAAATAAATTCTTTTAATACAATCTTCAAAGAAACACTTTGAATTAAAATCTTATACATGTATAAATATAAATACAAGTTTTAATAGAGTCAAATACAACCACTATTGCAGTGTCTAAATTACAAAATAAAATTCAAGTAGGTGATTTATATAATAGAGCCGGAGCGGCAGAAATTCGGCGGATAGGTCTACTACTAAGGTCAGAAGAAGAGGACTCTCTTGTAAAAACATCAACGGAGGAGAGTCAGACCTCACTGAGTGAATTGTTATAATATATATACACGCATTACTATATGTCAAATGCAAACACTTAAAAGTATATATAATAAATATATATACAGACAAGTACACACGGATGCAAAGAAAATCATTTTAATACTGAAAATCATCAATTTATGAAGGATCAAATAGAACCCTATATGATCGCAACATTAATACCAATAGAAAGTACTCTAGCCATATAGGCTCACTTAATTCCAAGCAAATTCACTTAATCGACTGGCCCCAAGACACTAAGTCGACCGAGCTCCAGTAGTCTAACCGCCGGTGTGATTGGCCCCGAGACACTTGGTCAACCGAGCTCCACTCTCAATCACATCAATCTCGATCAAATCAATATCAATCAATCATAATCACCACAATTAATTTTTACTTAGCTCTAATCTATCGCACCGGTACGTACACGGTCATAGTGTTGCCCACTAGGATGCACGTTATATTGATATCCTTCATTTATATTAAAACATACATTCAAAAAAATAAATAATGCATAATGACATTTGAATTAAATAAATAAGCCATATATATACCAGAAATATACCTAAAATAAACTAAGTATAATTCAGGTATATATACGTATAATAAATTCAATTAAATCATGTAATATACTCAAAATCAGCCAATAATATACTTAACATAATTTGAAAATAAATCACAAAGAAAAAATGCATTTATTTTAAAATATACCAATAATATACTAAAAAAATACCTAAGCATTTAATAAATCAATTATACAAAAATTTACATTTAAAACATATAATTCTAAAACATGCAACCTAAAGCAATGCATATTTATCATAATAACTCACAGTTATGCTCTCCTCGAGACGGGTCCAACACGCCTGGTTCATTAGGCCTCAATCTCGGCGCAACTTACAGTAAAATAATAACACGAAATCAGAATAATTCTAACTTAACTTCTAAAGACTCGATCTAGGATTACTAACACAGACAGAGAATAGGAATTTGATTGAATGTCATGTTTTATGAGAATTCTACCAAAAATTTGGCAAAACCTCCTCTGTAAAATGGACATCTCTCTACTTAAAAAGTAGAGTCGATCTTGTAAGAAAAATACACTTCGAATAAAATTCTTATAATTCCTCAGTTAGGATCCCAAACTGCAATTTCCACTGACCGAGGTTCACAATTCACTACAAAATACAATAAAATATATTAAAATCCAATAAATACCAAAAATGCCCTTTCAGTATCAAAATATAGTAATTTAAACATTAAAACACAAAAAATAATTATTTCACCGATAAATACTTCAAAACCCTAATATAATATAATATTATTAAAAATTGATATTTCTCAATAATTCCATAAATATTAATAAAAATTTATTTTATAAATCCAAATTAATTAATTAGTCCAAAAATATATTAAAAATTACTAAAAATCCATTTATTTACAACAATAGTATATTATATTTAATTTGAAAATAATTTTAGAAAAATAGTATTAATTAGTAAAAATTAGTAAATAATTTGTAAAAATCATTTTATATCTCAAATAATTATTAAAACCAATTAAATTTAATATTCAACTAAAATTATCATCAAATTACCAAAATACCCCTGATATACAAAAATACACATAAAATACTAATAATATTCAAAAATTCAATAAAAATTATATAAATACTCAAAAATTATTTTCTCAACATATTATTCTCTAAAATCCACAAATACACTTAATTAACCAATTATATATTTAACCTATGTTATCAAAATTGACATAAACTAAATATAATTATAAAAATTACACAAAAATCATTAAATTATAAATTATATTCTAAAAATAATATCAACCACCAATAACACCAAAAATCACAATCTCATAATTTATTTAATTAATTTACAAAAATAATAAAATAATAACAAATTCACAAAAATCAAAATAATTCCCAAAAATTACACAAAAATTCTAGGATGTAGATTAAGCTAGTGGGATCAACTTTTGTGAAGGAATTTCTCATGAATCATAAGGAATCAAGCTAAAAAAATTCAAAAAATCAAAAATGGCCGAAACTTAAAATCAATCACCACTAAAATCTAAGCCAAACCAAGTGAAACGGAGCTTAGAAACACACTCACCGGTGCTCAGGGAAGGGAAAGAGACCGGCGGTGTTGAAAGAGATGGCCAAAATCGCCTTGAACGGAGGTGGGTTCAATTTTCGGCTTTCTCGGATTCTCAAGCTTCAACGGCGCCGGAGAAGGTGGCTAGAGGCAGCGGAGCTGGCTTGTAGGTGGTGGAAGGTGGGGAGGCACACCGACAGTGGCTGATCGACGTGACAGCGACGATGAGGATCGGGAGGGGGAGGAAGGAGGTGGGTAGGTTTTGTAAATGTAGGTATATATATATATTAATAAAACTTTATATTAAAATATAATAAACTTAATAATATATTAGTCATCAAAATTCACATACCACACACTCATATACATATATACACACAATAATATATAATGCACACATATAAAATAAACAAAAATAATAATGATAATAACCCTAATGCATGCATATAAATATTTATATTAATACATAAAATAATAACGTATAAAATAATGTGATTTAATAAGATAAAATGACATTAAAATGAAATACACTAAGTTAAGTATTATTTAAAATAAGATATATATATATATATATATATATATATATATATATATATATATATATATTACACAAATAAATTATTTAAATGCTAGACTTAAAATAAATATTTGTATCGAACCCTAATTAACATAAAATATTGATAATAGAGCACATTAATCAATAAATAATCAAATATCATTTTAAATTATTAACACTGCATATCCTATTTTATATTAAAATAATTTTAAAACTCAGGTTATAACAATAATGTCGTGTTATGCAAAAGGAAACTAACCATATGTTTATTGCAGGAATTACTTGATGATTTTCATCATTGAGTAGTCACTTTAATTAGTTAACTCTTTAGAGCATTTTGCTTGCGTAGATAGTTTATTATTAGTTTACTTTTGGTATATGTAAGGTTTATTTTTCTTATATTCCCCTTTTATTTTATTCAAAAGTGTTGTAATCCTTAATCTTTTTCTCTTTTTTGCTTTGAATGAATGGTTGTAAATATTGATTATTTTATTTTGCTTATGATAAATGATGGGGCTAAGTGCATAAAAAAAGCAATTAATGTGCAAATCCGGATTCAATTAAAAAACTTGACAATTCTCTGAAGGCAATAATAATTCGCGTGTTAATAGGGAAATAATCAAATAATTGAAGGTAATAAAACACAAAACACAAACAGAAGCCAACTGCAAGGTTGAGTGAGTATTTAAATGGTCATACCCAATTTTTAAACCCGTTCTCTGACAACGGCTTCTGGGAACCTCCGTGAAATCTAGTTGTTATATAAGTGTGTCCCGGCTTTCATCCAAGTAGCGACTTAATCTTCGATTAGGCCCAAAACCTATTTCGTATTTTCAAGTGGGCTTCGAGCCCACACAGTACTATGGTTGCTAAATATTTGGGCGCGTGCTAAACCCCACCGCCTACACATAGTATTTAATTATTTGATTAATTTAATTATATTTAGTGTTAATATCTATTTTTATGAATTTTCTGAAATTTTATAAGTAATAATTTTTAAGTATAGATATTATTATGTTGAATGAGTTTTGTATATATATTGATTGTTAAAAAGAATTTATTATTCAATTAGTTCGATTAATTTTTATAAATATGTTGTTATATATTTTCATAATTTATATATATTTTATGGTAGTGTTGTTGTTAATCTCTGTAATATCCCGTGTTTTTAAATGTTTTAATATTTCATCGGGATATGCAGTGTTAATAATTTTTGTATATATATTATGATATTTTTACGAGTTGATATGTATTTAAAACCTATTTTTATTATTGTGTATTATTTTAAGTGCTTTACGTAAAATTTTTCAGGGACTTGCATTTTCGGGGAAATTTTCACGTAAATAATTTATTATTAATTATTTTAAATAGATTTACGGACTTGCATGAAATCATATATATTTTTAAAATACTAAACACCGTATATATGTGTACTTATTTATTTAATTAGGGTTTGATTAATTACCCTAATATTATATTATTTACTTATTAGTTTATTGATATTTAATTATCTTATTTAGTATTAAATTATTAAAATATTAAATTATAGGTGTGTGGTGTATATTTAATGTGTGTGATTTAATATTATTTTAATATATAGTATAAAGTATATATATATACATATATACATTTAATATTAACAAAATTATAAAGTTTGAAATATTTACCAAATTGCCACCCGAGCATCTTCTTCCTCCCGACCGTTCCCCATCACCGTCCACCGCTGCTACCACTAATTTCATGCAGTTGGTGTGCCTTCCGGTGTGCCACCTCCTTCCTCAGCCTTCCTCGCCGCTTGTTGCAGCCGTTTCCAACGTCTGGAAGCCATTTTTGGCCGGAGAAGTCGAAAGTTGGAGCAACGTCGTTCACGACGTTTCCGGCCACCGTTTTTGACATCACCAGTCTCTTTCTTCTCCTTGAGCTCCGGTGAGTGTGATTCCAAGCTTTGTTTCACTTAAAATGGTCTTGATTTGCTTACGTTTCGATTTTTCGAATTTGGCCATATTAGGGTTCTTGATTTTTTTGAACTTCATTTTGATTGATTCATGAAAAGTCCCTTAAAAAATATTGATCCTAGTAGCTTAATCTTAATGTATGAATTTTTGGAGATTATTTTGATTTTTGGGTATTTTTGAATATTTTAATATTATTTTCTAATTTTCGAAAATTAATTAAATAAATTATGAAATTGTGTTTTATGATAAATATAGGTGTTGAAATGAATTATAGAAATTTATTTGGAATTTTTATGTATTTATTTTGAATTATTTAAGTTTATGTAATTTTAGGAAAATTAGGATAATTATGTTTTTAATTGAAATTAATTGGTTAATTGAGTTTAATTATTGATATTTTTGATAAATATGTTGAGAAAATTAATTTTGGATAATTATACTATTTTTGGTGAATTTTTGAATGAATTTTAGTATATTTATATATATAGGGGTATTTTGGTAATTTTACACAAAATTGACTAAAAATGTAATTAAATTGGTTTTAATAGTTATTTAAGGTATAAAAATGATTTCTACAAATTATTTAGTATTTTTAACTAATTAAAACTATTTTTCGTGAATTATTTTCAATTATATATATAATATACGATTTTTCTAAATAAAATGAGTTTTATCGGTTTTTAATGTGTTTTAAGGTTAATTATGTAATTTCTACTTATAAAATGTATTTCTGTGATATAAGGGTATTTTTGGTATTTTTATATTATTCTGTGATTGTGGACCCCGGTCGGTAGACTGTAGTTTGGAGTTCGACCGAGGAGTTATGGATGAGTTGTTGTGCCTATTTTTCAAAGTGTGTTTCTTTGCAGGGCCGACTCTACTCTTTGAGTAGAGAGATGTCCGTTTTATAGGGGAGGTTCTGCCATATTTTCGGTAGAATTCTCATAAAACGTGATGTCTGGTCGAACCCTAATTCTGTTTCTATATCTAATGTGCTAGATTGAGTTTCTAGGATTTTCTGTTAGGTTTATTTTGATGTCCATTATTTATTGTTTGTTTAGTTGCGCCGAGACCGAGGGCTAGTGGACCAGGCCCGTCGGACCCATCTCGTGGAGCGCACTAAGTGTGAGTTACTATTATATATATATATATATATGCGTTAGGGTGCATGATTTAGAAATGTATGTTTTATTTTGATTAAATATGCATAAATGGTTTGATTATTACTTAAATTTATTTTTAGTTTATTTTTTGTTTATTTTCGGTATATTTTGAATTATATGCATGTTTTGCTAATGAATTATATTTAAAATATTTTTAAGTATATTTCTAGTTTATGTTATAATTTAGTTGGATTTATTGGACATATATATACTCGAAATATACCTGGTTTCCTTTTGGTATATTTTTAGTATATATATGGTTTATGTTGTTATTTTATTTAAATTCATGCATCATTTATTTGTGAATGTATGTTTTATATTTCAATGAAGGATATTAATAGAACGTGCTACCTAGTGGGCAGCACTAAGACTGAGTACGTACTGGTACGCTTATAGCATTTAGGCTATATTACTAACCAGTTTGAGAATATTGATTGGATTTGATTATCTGATGTCTGATGTGACTTGGGAGTGTGATTGCTGGAGCTCGGTTGACCAAGTGTCTCGGGGCCAATCACACTAACAGTCATACTGCTGGAGCTCAGTTAACTTAATGTCTTGGGGCCAGTCTACTGTCCAAATGGATAAGTGAATATATTGGAATAAGTGAGCTTGTATGGCTAGAGTGTTGTCTAACACTGTTTTGAGGTTGCGATATTATAGGGTTCTATTTGATCCTTCATAAAAAATGATTTTCAATAAAATATATAAAATGATTTTATTGCATCTGGGTGTATTTGTCTGTATATATACATATTAGATATATATACTGTTGATTGTATGCATTATCATTTAGTATGCATGTATATATATTATAGTAATTCACTCAGTGAGGTCTGACTCCCCGCCGTTGATTATTTTTTAGGAGAGTCATCTTCCTCAGACCTTAGTAGCAAGCCTATACGCTGGATTTCTTCCGCCCCGGCTTCTTTATGTAAACTGCTTATCTGAGTCTTGAATTTTATTTTTATAATCTAGACACTGCAGTAGTTGCAAATAAATTATGGGTTTGATGTATTGTACTTATATGAGATATGTATTTTATGGATTTGAACTGGATGTGTATTCAAAGGATTTATCTATATATGAGATATGGATATTATTTTGATATTTATTGTAATATCCCGTGTTTTTAAAATATTTTTACACTGTACCGGGATATGCAGAGTTAATGATTTCTGTATTTTATATGATATTTTTACGAGTTAATACGTATTTTAAACCTATTTTAATTATTGTGTATTATTTTCAGTGTTTTACGTAAAATTTTCCCGAGACTTTCCTTTCCGGGGAAATTTTCACGTAAACAATGTATTATTAATTATTTTAAATGTATTTACGGACTTGCATGAACTCATGCGTATTTTTAAATTATTAAATAAAGCCTGTGTGTGTATAATTATTTAATTAGGGTTTATTATTACCCTAATATTTTATTAAGTATTTAATTGTTTTATTGTTATTTAATTAATTTTATTTAGTACAAATTATTAAAATATTAATATTTTATGTGTGTGGTGTATATTTGATGTGTGTAATTTAATATTATTTTAATATATAGTATAAAGTATATATATATACATATATTTGTCAAAATTACAAAAGAATTGGAAAATTACATATTTGCCCCCGAGTCCTCTTCTTCTTCCCCGATTCTCCCTTCTCCATTTCCGGTCGCTGCCGTGCCGTTCCTTCACCGTGGGTGTGCCGTCCGGTGTGCCACCGTCTTCCCCGACCAATTTCGCCGCCCGAGGAGGCCGTTTCCGGCGTCGGGAGATCGATTTTGGCCGGAGAAGCCGAAAATCGATCCACCGTCGATCACGTCGATTCCGGCCACCGTTTTCGACACCGCCGGTCTCTTTCTTCTCCTTGAGCTCCGGTGAGTGTGATTCTAGCTTTGGTTTGAGCTGAATTGGTCTAGATTTGCTTAGGTTTCGATTTTGTCAATTTCGGCCTATTAGGGTTTTTGAATTTTTTGAGCTTCTAATTGAATGATTCATGGAAACTTCCTTCACAAATGTTGTTCCTAGTAGCTTAATCTACATGTATGAATTTTTGTAGAATTTTTGGAGATTGTTTGGATTTTTGGGTATTTTTGAATATTTTAATATTATTTTCTAATTTTCGGAAATTAATTATTTAAATTATTAAATTGGAGTTTATGGTTAAATTAGGTGTTGAAATGAATTATAGGAATTTATTTGGAATTTTTATGAATTTCTAAGTATTTATTTTGAATTATTGAAGTTTATGGAATTTTGGAAAAATTAGGTTAAATGTGTTTTTATTTGAATTTAATTGGTTAATTGAGTTTAATTATTAATATTATTGATAAATATGTTGAGAAAATTAATTTTGGATAATTGTATGATTTTTGGTGAATTTTTGAAGTAATTAAGGTATATTTATATATATAGGGGTATTTTGGTAATTTTACCCTAAATTGTCTAAAAATGTAATTTAATTGGTTTTAATAGTTATTTAAGGTATAAAAATGATTTCTACAAAATATTTAGTATTTTTAACTAATTAAAACTATTTTTCGTGAATTATTTTCAATTATATATATAATATACGGTTTTTCTAATAAAATGATTTTTAATCGGTTTTAATAGTGTTTCAAGGTTAATTATGTAATTTTTACCTATAAGATGTATTACTATGTTGTGAGGATATTTTTATTATATCTGGAATTGTTCTGTGTTTGTGGACCCCGGTCGGTGGACTGTAGTTTAGAGTCCGACCGTGGGATTTTGATTGTGTTGAGCTTGTATTTCGAAGTGTGTTTCTTTGCAGGGTCGGCTCTACTCTTTTGAGTAGAGAGATGTCTGTTTTACAGGGGAGGTTCTGTAGGATTTTCGGTAGAATTCTCGTAAAACGTGATATCCAGTCGAACCCTAATTCTGTTTCCGTATTTTAATACTCTAGATTGAATTCTAAGATTTCTGTTAGGTTTATTCTGATGTCGATTATTTATTGCTTGTTTAGTTACGCCGAGACCGAGGGCTAGTGGACCAGGGCCGTCGGACCTGTCTCGTGGAGCGCATTAGGTGAGTTACTATACTATATATATATGCTTAGGATGCATGATTTAGAAATGCATGTTTTATGTTGATTAAATATGCATAAATAATTTGATTATTTATTAAGTTTATATTAAGTATATTTTCGGTTTATTTTTGGTATATACTAAATTATAAGCATATTTTGTGAATAAAATATATTTAAAATGTTTTTAAATATATTTCCAGCTTAATTTATAATTTGATTGAATGTATTTGATATATATATACTCGAAATATACCTGGTTTACTTTTGGTATATTTTCGGTATATATATATATGGATTATATTGTTATTTCATTTACATTCATGCATCATTTATTTTTGTGAATGAATGTTTTATATTTAATGATGAAGGATATCAATAGAACGTGCTACCTAGTGGGCAGCACTAGGACCGAGTACGTACCGGTACGCCTATAGTATTTAGGCTATATTACTAACTATTTGTGGATATTGATTTGATATGATTAATTGATATGTGAGATGTGGTTTGGAGGTGTGATTGCTGGAGCTCGGTTGACCAAGTGTCTCGGGGCCAATCACACTGGCAGTTAGACTGCTGGAGCTCGGTTGACTTAGTGTCTCGGGGCCAGTCTACTGTCTAAATGGATTAAGTGGATATATTTGGAATAAGTGAGCCTGTATGGCTTGAGTGTTGTTTAACACTATTTTCTGAGGTTGCGATATTCTAGGGTTCTATGTGATCCTTCATAAACTGGGATTTTTCAGCAAAATATATAAAAATGATTTTTCTGCATCTGTATGAATTTGCCTGTATATATACACATTATATATATACTGTTGACTGTATGCATTATCACTTAGTGTGCATGTATATATATTATAGTAATTCACTCAGTGAGGTCTGACTCCCCTCCGTTGACTATTTTTCAGGAGAGTCAACATCCTCAGACCTCAGTAGCAGGTCGATACGCCGGATTTCTTCCGTCCCGGCTTCTTTATGTAAATTGTCTACTTGAGTCTTATTTATTTTATCTAGACACTGCAGTAGTTGTGAATTAAAGTATTGGATTTCATGTACTTTATTTTAAAGAGATGTATTATATTGAAACTGGATTTGTATTAAAAGGAATATTATATATGTGATGAGATTTCGATTTAAATCCAGTGATGTGGATGATATTATAATATTATGATTTTTATTTTCCGCTGCATATTATATTGTTACTGTTATTATGACATGATTTATTTTATTTTTTTTAGGCTTGCTACGGGTTCCGGATTCGAAAGAATTCCCGTTCCCTAGCGCCGGTCATGGCCCCTGTGTTGGGTCGTGACATTTATGATTTTATTTCCGCTGCATTTAGTGTTATTATTATTATTATTATTGTATGTTTTATTTTATTTTAGGCTTGCTACGGGTTCCGGATTCGAAAGAATTCCTGTTCCCTAGCGCCGGTCATGACCCCTATTTTGGGTCGTGACAATCTCAATCGGGAATTTATGTCTAGTTTAGGAGCTCGACCCGAGTGTGATATTGTGTGGTGAATAGTAGTATTTTTTCTTGCAAGAATGGCTCTAGTTTGTGTAGAGAGATATTCATTTCACAGAGGAAACTTTGCCAAAATTTTGGTAGATTTCTTGTAAAACATGACATCTGTAAGTTTTTGTTTAACTGTTATGTCATTTTAAGGTCGTCTCTTAGATCAAATCTTCGTTATGATTAATTTCAAATCTGTTATAAGTTTCTTAAATTATTATTAATTTTGACATTTTTAGAAATTCCTATGAATTTTAATTATTTTTTTCCATAAGCATGTTTTGAATAAATATTATTTTATTTTAGAGTATACCAGAGCGAGAACTACCAACAATAGGCAGACGTGAAATCGTCAGCTGACTCACTCCAACTATAAGTTAATAAATTAAACTATGTGCATGTGTTTTCTGCACATAGCGATTTTATAAAATTTAAGATAGTATTATGCTTAGATGAAATTTAAGCTATGTTATTTTAGGCTAAACTTAACATTATGATTATTTTGTTTTATTTTATGTTATTTAATTTAAATTACAGTTTTCCTAAATTGTGCAACATTTTTGTTATTTATTAGCTTTGGAAAATACTGGTAAAACGGGCTACCTAATGAGTTTTATCAGGACTGTGTGCACATTGGTAGATATTGAGGGATGGATCCAAATTTTATGATTGGTTAATTAGGACGGGTACCTCGGTGGATGTCTTAGCTCTCGGGGACTGTTAGTGATTATTAGAAATGTTATGAGTGGTTACTAGAATGGGTGTCTCGGTTGATACCTTAGCTCTCGGGGATTGCCAGTACAATATTGGATTAAGTGAATGACTGTAACTAATGTCTTGGTTGATGCTTAGCTCTCGGGGACCGACAATCTTATGGTTAAGTGAGTCAAGTGGTTATTAGATTTTGTGAAGTATGGTTTTACCAAGATTTTTCACTTATAGATTATTAAATAAAGAATATTTTATTTTGAATAAGTTTTATTGTAAATTCTTCATATTTATTATTTGGAGAGTTATGATTTGAAAATAAATTTTAAATACTTTAATTTTAATAATAATAAAAAATATATTTTATTATTATTATTATTCTATTTAATGGATTTTCAAAACTATACAACTCTCTTTATTATCTTACTCAGTGAGGTCTGACTCCCCTCAATATTTTTTTTAGGAGTTTGAGAGTTTGAGATTCATCATTCTTCTTTACGCTAGGTTTCTTCTTCTCCGACTTTATTGTGTAGGTCTATTTGATATGTATTGTACAATTGAATTCTAGATACTGCAATAGTTAATCAAAGAACTTGTATTATTTGTATCCTGATTTTATCTTACTTAAGATATTGTATTAAAGAATATTTGATTTACATAACTTGTTTGGTACACTTATTATGATTTTATTGTCAAGTAATGGTTTTATTATTAAGAGTATTGTTTCTTTTTCGTGAAATTTTTTTAAAACTTACAATGGATTTTAGTTACTTTATATATTATCATTTCCTAATGCCAGTTACATGCCTTTCGGTTCAAGTCTTGACATTTACCATCCGTACAAAATATAGATTTACGACTAGTTAAATTGTTAATGTGATTGTATTTGAAAAATAACTAGTAAATTTTTAAAACTTACTATAAGTTTCAGTTACTTTATATATTTTTATTCCCTAATGCCGATTACATGTCTTTCGGTTTAGATCGTGATATTTACCATCCATACAAAATATAAATTTACGACTAGTTAAATTGTTAATGTGATTGCATTTGAAAAATAATTAGTCAATCTTGGTGTTTTGCATCAATCTTTTAATTTTAATAAAATTATCATATAATAAAAATATGATATATTTTTATAATTAATACATTTTTAAAAGGAAATTGTATTTTAAATGATTTTGAAAATATATATTAATAATTATTCAATTTGATTGTTTCTAAAGTTAAATATTTTGTTTTCTTTTAAAGTTAAGTTACTTTCCAAATTTAGAAAATTTACATTAATTTTTTTTTTTTGAAAAGGAAATTTTAAAATATAATTTAAAGTTGAAAATTATATTATATATATAATTCGATAATTCATATTCATATTTAGTAAACTTTTTTAAATAATTTTAAAAAATATAACTTTAATTAACATTATTTAAAGAAGAAAATAAAATATAATAATCAAGCCAATGAATAATTACAAACCCCATTGATGTACTTAAAAAAAACAATGACCTTTTATAAAATCAATCATTACCTTACGCCTAAATAATTCAAATTCAGATCCCATCCAAATCCCAATTCAAGTTTACCTTTCCATTGAACTTCACAGCTTTATCACTTATTTTAAAACTTGAAAACAAAATGAACCTAACCAATTGACACTCTACCCCATAAATAAATAAATAAATCTTAATTTAAAATTTTCTAAACTCATCTCAACTACTCTAAAAAATTGTTCAGAGTAATGCAATTTATGTTTAAGGGTTAAAAAAAAAAACCTATTCTAAGAAATTCACTAACCCAAATATCACTGATATAAATGAAAAAATATTTAATAATATCATTTTTTTTCTCATTTCATTACGTTTATTTTACCCATAAAATATTTTTCCTCTTATTTTTTTGAGAACTAAAATATAATTATAAAATTTACAAAAATTTTTTTTAAAAAAAAAAGTTAAAAATTAAAATTTTTAATTAATTAACAACTTAAAAAAATTATATTATTAAACAAGATTTGTGAAGAAATTCTTTTAGTTTTGAACTTCAATTAGCATAATAATTTTTTGTAAAAAAAATATTCAATAAATAGCTTATCTCATGATGTAGTGCATAGAGAACAAAATTTAATGTAAACGTATAAATCTTGGCAAATTCTAGACCACCCATCTCACCATCCTACCCCCTGCCTATCAAAAAAATTAAAATCCCAAAACTCCGTATATGAATAGATGCAAATAGATAAGGGTGGGGTATACTTGCTTTTTTTTTTTCCGTCTATCAGTCCATAATAATCCTCCTAGAATTAATTCTATAAATAATTAAAAAAAAACTATATTTTAGAAATAACTTAAGTGGTAAGAATATTTTATTTTTAAATAATTGAGGTCATAAATTTAATATTTTTTTTTCTCTTTAGACATGTGAAATTTATAGTGGTTCATAAAAATAATTTTTAAATATTAACTGTTAATTGTTCATTTCAATGATATTGAATAAAAAATTAATATAAGAATTCATGATATATTAATTAAGTAATTTATATTTAACTAATAAAAATAAAATATATATTTTTTATTACAAACTCTACCCTACAAAATGATATATCAGTATAAATAAGATTTTTTTTTTATAATTATAGGATATTATAAATATTAAATATAAATTTTTTAAAATTTTAAACAAATAAAATAAAATAAACCCATCACAAAAATACACTTTTCATACAAATATTCTCTAATTTTTTTGCAAATATATATTCTCTAATAACACTCACTAAAAACAAAGCTAAATACACAGGCGACACAACACAGCACGCTCATAGGCTAATAGCATTCTCAGTAACAGTCACAGAGAAAGGGGGGGGGGGGGGAAAAAGGAGAATCTAAACGCCATTTTTAGGGGCTGCTGCTCTTCTATTTTCTTCTTCTCCTACCTGTAAGTCCCACCTGTATTTTACTATTTTCTTCTTCAACAAAGCCACCCCACAGGATCTGGGTTTTTAAATTTTAATCCTTTTTTTTAGACCCACAAGAAGAGAGAAAAAAAGAGGTATCAATCAATCATGCCATCAGGTGCAAAGAAAAGAAAAGCAGCTAAGAAAAAGAAAGAACAACACACTAACAACTCTTCTTCTTCTTCATCCACTTCAATCAATAATAGTAACCCTCTAGGTACTATTTTTTTTTTTTAAAGGTTCTTCCTTTTTTGTTGTTGGTGGTGCTTTTGTGGGCAATAACAACCCATCACAGCTATCCAGTGCTTGCCAATCTGTCACTTTTATCGTTCTTTCAGTCATCTTTTTAGATGTCCTTTTTTATTCTTGTTCTGTGAATCTTGGTTATGGAGTATTTATTTGCGAGTATTGTTTTTTCTGTTTTTGATTGAGATCCTTCTTCGTTGGATTTTACATCGGTTTGGTTTGTTATAATCATCAAATGGGTATTTTTTTCTGATATCCCCTGCTGTTGTTGATTTTGTTAATAGTTTTATGGTGGTTTTGCTGTTTTTATCGGTTCGATTGGTGGGTGTTCGTTGCGTTTCCTTTTTTTTTTTTTTTTTGTGATATTTTTCTCAAATTTGGTGCTTGAGTTTCTAATGTTTCTTTTATAGCTTGGCTTTGATTGGGTTGTGGAGGGTTTTGGGGTTTCTGAGTTAATTATTGTTTGTGCATTTTTTTGGGTTGGTTGATTTGATTGGAATTATAAGGATGTTGTTGGGTGCATGTAAAAGTCATTTTTTGGTTCTTATTCTAGACTTCTATTAAATCTCTTTTGCTCTGTAGTTCTTTCATTGACATTTTTTAATTTTAATCAAATTGTATTAGGAAATGATGATCCTAAAAGCCAAGATGAGAGGGACAGCGATGGTGGTGAGGTTGGTTCCCCTGCGTCACAGGACCACCATAACCAGGAGCATCCATTTAAGGAGGAAAATGAAGAATCCGAGAAGAGAGACCAGTCATCATTTGTCTCAGAGTATAAGCCTGTTGAAGGAGTAATCAGTGACGAACAAGGAAGCCAAAAAGCTGGAGTAGAGGATGATACTGTTGTTAAAATTGAGGTCTCTGAGCAGGACATTGAGCACAAAGATGCTAAAGTGGACCATGTTGAGTTTGCAAAGGAATCACATGCGGAAGATGACAAGAGCTCAAGCAGTAGTAGCTCCGATGATGAGTCTCATGCTCATGGAAAAAAATGGAAGGAGGAAGCTCACAATTCAGGTTTGGATGCAGCCTCATGCAATAAGGTGTTTCCTGAAGAGGTGACTAGATATTCTGGAACGGAAAATGCAGTTAAGGATGCTAATGGTAATTCCGCTGTGGTTACTGCCCACACTAATGATTTGGCTGCATCCCAGGTGCCCATATCTGAGGTGGCAAAAAGCGTGATGGAAGGTGCTGTAGTTGAGAACCCAGAGATTCTGGATGTGATTGAACCAGAGTTGAAGGAAAACAAGGATAAGCTTCTGTCTGAAGCAAATGATGTTATAGATGGTTTAGTACCACAGAAGAATGAGGATAAAGCTTTTCCCATATTTGATGAGCATATTGGGGGTTCAGTGACTGCGGTTACTTCTGATGCCAATGGCAACGGGCCTGATATATCAGGTGCTCACAGTACTGAAACTACTATCTGTGCAGAAAAAACCAAAGATTTTGAGACTTCGGTTGATATTGTTATTGGAAATGAAGCGAAAATGCTAACATCACCCGGTGCTCATGCTTCTGAAGCTAGTAAAGCCAGAGATTATGAGACCTCTGAATATACAGAGACCCAGGTATTGCCTCTATTCTACATCTTATTACAAGTTCAACTTATCTTTTTTTCCATTTTTTTTTATTTGTGTCTTTGCGTTGTTGAATTGGTATGCAGCCTCTTGTACCTTCAGCTCCTCAAGTAACACAGAGAACCTCCTGGGTGAATTGCTGCGGTTTATTTGAGGTTTTTACAGGCTCCAACAGATAGTTTCAGGTCAAGATTATCTATGTCAAGTTATATCATATTCTTCTAAGTATCAGTCTTTTGTTTCTATATGACAATTTTAGTTTCTGTTTACGTAATTTTTAAGGATGTGATAATCAAGTCCTTGGAGTGCTTGATGTATTAGAACAGATACTTTTTTATTTGTTATGAATCTTTGCAGATGTTTTGGTCTTTATTAACAATTTCATATCCTGTTAAAGGTGCATGATTTTACCATCATTTATTGTCTTCTAAAATTGTTATTGTATTTCATAGTAGTGTCAATGTTGTAATCCATCAATTTATTTAAATGACTTAATTGTTCAGATATGGCATATTGCATAACATGTTATGGTACCACAAATGACTAGCCACACATTTGTGGCTTTTTTTTTTTTTGGGGATACCAGTGGCTTCTAAGCATTCATCCCACTTCCTTCAATTCAAACATTGTTTTATCATGAATTTTTCTGAAGGGCTGCTGGGTTAGTTTTCAGAAAAAAGAAGCTGTCAAGGATCAATTTATCAGCTTATATTCTTGATAAACGCTTGGTCCATGCAGATTGTTGCAGTGCTCTAAAAACTGACTGATGGTACTTGCGCCGTGGAAGCCTTTTATATTGGTTACTGCCAACCCTCTTCAGAATTTATTTTTTCATTGGATTTCTAAAATTATTGCCTAAATTTTCTTAAAGTTATTTGACTCTCACAGTCAACAGTAAAAACGTTTTGGATTTCTATTACTGGCATAAAAGCTTGAGCATAATACGCCCCAGTTTTTTAATATATTTTTTTTCATTCTCTTGTTATATTGTTGATATTCTGTTTTTGTTTTCACAATATTTAGATAATTGTTTATGCTGTCCTGTGAGCTTATTTACTTGAACTTTCTTTATTAAAATGATAATTAAGGAAATTAACTTTTGGCAAGGCTAGAATAAAGTATCCAAATTGCATAACTGTAACATCTTCTATCAGTTTTCTTTTGATGCAGAAACAGGGCAAGATGGTGCTGCAGTGGACTGAGATTCTTTCAAAATTTGAGAAGGTTTGGTTACAAAAGCTCAGCTTAGAATCTTGTCGGAAAAATTTCCCAAAGAATAAAGACAGGAAATCCAGATAGACAAACAATTATATACAGTTATGCAAATACTGATAGTGTCAACGATTGGTAGGCAGCTCAGTTTACCATGATTTTCACTATATTTTGTTGGTTGATTTTTTCGTTTGTTAATAGACGGTGTGTTGTATCTATTTCATTTTGCATTAGTTCAGACTGAGGCATGAGACTAATCTTATGAGATCAATGTTTTGTTTTGTTTTTGTTTTTTTTTTCTTTTTATCATTACTACTGCATGATCTTGGCTTTGTTGTTTGAATTTGCAATGGATGGATGATTGTGCATTCTTAATTTTTGGTTATGATATCGACAGATGCACTGTGTTAAAATATGGATGAAAGTTTCTGTCAGATTTCTGTATTTAAGTTAATAACAACCATATGCTTGAAGATGACTCTCCTTGAAAATGCTTTTAAACTTGGATTTTAAGCTTGAAAGAGCAAGTTTATAGGAAAGGTTAGCGCTTGGATGATTATTGAGTACATGGGTGGAATTATTTGTTGTTGCACACCAATTTCCTTTTATTGAATGAACCATATAAATCTAATCCTGTCACACCTTATATAGTACATCAATTCCCTGGCTACTCCTGTGCTGTTCAATAAAATAGTGGGGAAAAAACAAATGAACAGAGAAATTAAAAAAAAAAAAAAGTTCAGACACACCAAACATGTTATAATGTGATTCAACTTTCAAGTAGATCTCCTGATCGATGCAGCACCGTGAATGGCAGCTATATATAGAAGCTGCGTGGCTGCAAGGATGATGAGGAATGCTTCCATAGTTCTCTGCAGAAAGATAACCATAATGTTCACTCTTCTAATCTATGCATTGCATATACAAAATTTGGCATGTGTTGGCAAATTAAAGGCAGTTAAATCTCATTCTTACTAGATGAGCGTTCCTGTTGTGAAGTTCAATCTCTTTGCAGCCAAAACTACGCAAACAAGGGTACCAGTATGAGTTCATTAGTGGAAAGAAGAAACTATCTTACAGCTTCCGATGTTTTTAATCATGGCAACAAATTTGAGGTTCAGGAATTGCTTACCCCATTGCAAGTAGAGTGAGAGACCAAGCAATGGCCGCGACTGATGCTGCAGCTGGCAAGCTATCAGAATTCCAAGAACGAATGTGGTTAAAACCAGCCAATGCTGATGCAGCACCAACAACTCCAGCAATCAAAGCAAATGTCACAAAGAATCCGGTTGCCGCATTTCCCATTGGGAAGTATATCGGTGAGAAATGAGCCGGAAGATCAAATCCAGGTCCTGCAACATTGAGATAATTAATACATGAACTCATTGCCATGTGAGACCAGGAAACAAGAGAGTGAGACTTGAAAAATTGATGGAAGGGACTGAATTACCTATGATGAAGCCATGATCAATAGCTCTATTCATCGCCCAACTCCCAATACCCAAAACTATTGCATACATGCAGAAATTCAGTAACAAAAGAAGAGTGGCAACAGGTTTCATCTGGGTATTGGCCATTTTTTTTTGGGTACTAGCAAGTTGATATGGATAATGATATGCGAAAAGCTGCAGAAAAGGCTAACTCGATCTGGTACATGTGTCTTGTTCAAGGGATGAGGTTTATAAATGGCATTGCAACAAAGGTTTTAGGTTCTTTGCTTGTGAATGGTGCTTGTTCAAAATTGTTCTGTGGGTTGTAAAGGCAATATCTTCATGCTCAAGGAAAGGCTCAAGAACCTAAGATTCTTACTTGGTTCCAATAGTTTTTATATGATCATCCTTAATTGATACATTGCTTAGGTACTTGGTTTCATTTTTAGATGTTCTTGGGAAGAAAGTGATATTCTTTGCCTTTAGGTGAGGTGTCAGCCTACGTAGACCCCTTTCCTTCCAATTTTATTTTTATGACAAAAAGTAATTTGAAGAAAATATATAAAAATAAATTTCAAATTTGGTGTACGAATTTTTTGTAATTTTTCTATTTGAGTGTCTAAATTATTATTATTATTTTTTATTTGAGTGTTTAAATTTTGAAAAAATATATCAATTAGATGTATCTATCTTATTTTAAACTGATTATATGTTTAGTTAGCTCAAATTGAGTTCACTTTTTTTTTTCAGCTATCTTTACCATTTTTTAAGTGTACAATAATGAAGGATGAGATAAAAAAAATAGCATGTGAGCTGAAAAAAAGTTAACCCCATTTGAGCTAACTAAGCATACAATCAATTTAAAATAGGATAGATACAACTGATTGATATGTTTTTTCAAAGTTAAGACATTTAAATAGAAAAAAAAAATAGTTCAAACACCCAAATAAAAAAATTATAAAAGTTTAAATAACAAATTTATAATTTTTTTAATATATAAATATAATCCAACTCAACCCAAATAATTATTAATTTATAAAAATTATGTTTTTTTATATCTTTATTAGGAAACTAACTTTTAAGTGTTATACTAAAAAATAAATTATTTTATTTGCATCTAAACAAAATATATATTTAAATTTAGTTAAAATTTGCTAAAAAATTATTAAAAAATACTAATAATATGTCCTAATTGAACCTTTAAATAACGCAAAGTAGAATCCATTTATCTTATTTTCCACTTTATAATTGATAACAATTAACTGGAAACTATTATTGTTTAATTTATTTCACAGATTTGAATTATAATATTTACAGATTGCATTAAATTAGTTGTTGAAATTTTTTTTAATGTTATTGTGGTTATGCTAGTTTGAGATACCGGTGGATTAGAAAAAAAAAAAATGGTCAAAGCTGCATATAAGAAACGGTGCGTTTTAGTCCGCTCCAAGGCTCCGTCTCCATCTGGGCATGAGAACCATGCCACAATCTCGCGCCATATTTCGAATTTTCAAATCTCCACCCAATATTTTCTCATTTTCAATTTGGAACCATAAATTTCCCATCTTTCTTACAAACTTCTCTGAGGCCTTCTTGGGTACTGTCAAGTATTGTACTAAAATAAACACTCCCTCTTACAGAACATTGCTATCTAATCTCCTAAAGAACCAAAGATTAGACCAAGCCCGTGTTGTTTTTGATAAAATCCCATCTCCAGATGCGTATCTATGCACTTTAATGATCACTGGTTATGCAAGAAATCATAGGTTAAATGATGCATTGATGCTGTTTGATAGAATGGCTGTTAGGGATATTATATCATGGAATTCTATGATAAAAGGCTGTTTGGATTGTGGAGATTTGGGTCTGGCTAGAAGATTGTTTGATGAAATGTCTAAAAGAAATGTTGTTTCTGGGACGACAATGGTAAATGGGTATTTGAAATTTGGGAAAGTTGAGGTTGCTGAAAGGTTGTTCTGGGAAATGCCTGTAAGGGATGTTGCTGCCTGGAATGCAATGATTCATGGGTACTGTGAGAACGGACGCGTTGAGGAGGGCTTGAAGTTGTTTGAAAAGATGCCTTGTAGGAATGTTATTTCGTGGACTTCGATGATTGGCGGACTTGACCAAAATGGGAAGAGTGAAGAGGCGTTGTTTCTTTTTGGGAAGATGGTGGATTCAGGTGCTGAGCCTACTTCAAGCACATTCGCCTGTGTTTTGACGGCTTGTGCAAATGCAGTGGATTTCACTTTGGGCATTCAAGTTCAAGGTCATGTTGTTAAGCTAGGATATAGTTTTGATGAATTTATATCAGCCTCATTGATAACCTTTTATTCAAACTGCAAGGAAATCAGGAATGCTCATCAGGTTTTTAATGAGACATTGTCTAAAAATGTGGTTATATGGACAGCTCTTTTAACGGGATATGATTTAAATAGCAAGCATGAAGATGCGTTGAGGGTTTTCTCTGATATGATAAAGATGGGTGTATTTCCCAATCAATCTACATTCACTAGTGCTTTTAATTCATGTCGTGGATTAGAGGCCCTTGACTTAGGTAAGGAGATTCACACAGTAGCTACTAAATTAGGTTTGGAAACTGATGTCTTTGTTGGTAATTCTCTCATAGTCATGTATAATGAATGTGGCAGTGTAAATGATGCTGTAGCTGCATTTAAAAAAATTGAAGAGAAGAATGTTGTCTCATGGAATTCAATTATTGTTGGAAGTTCACAGCATGGACATGGAATCTGGGCCCTGATATTCTTCAACCAAATGGTGCGCGCATGTGTTGACCCAGATGAGATCACATTCACTGGATTGCTTTCTGCTTGTAGCCATTCTGGGATGTTACAGAAGGGAAGACGACTTTTTCGGTATATTCTTCAACATAAACCCATTGAACTGAAGCTTCAACATTATGCTTGTATGGTGGACATCTTAGGTAGAAGTGGAAAGTTGGAAGAAGCAGAGAAGTTAATAGAAAATATGCCCATCGAAGTGAATGCCATGATATGGTTAGCCCTCCTTAGTGCTTGTGGGATGCGTTCTAATTTAGAGGTCGCTGAAAGAGCTGCAAGCAATATCTTTAATATAGAACCACAATGCAGTGCTGCATATGTTCTATTGTCTAATTTATATGCATCAGCAGGTAAATGGAGCAATGTTTCCAGAATAAGAGTGAAGATGAAGCAAGGCGGAGTTCTGAAACAACCCGGATCTAGTTGGGTAGTTCTTAAAGGAAGGAGATATGAATTTCTTTCAGGAGATAGGTCTCACCCTATCTCTGAGAAAATATACGAAAAGTTGGACTGGTTGGGAGGAAAATTAAAGGAACTTGGTTATGTTCCTGATCGAAGATTAGCTCTGCATGATGTCGAGGATGAGCAAAAGGAAGAGATGTTATCTTATCATAGTGAGAGGCTTGCAATTGTATTTGCTTTGATTAGTTCTGTGGAGGGAAGTACAATAACAGTGATGAAGAATCTCCGGGTATGTGGAGATTGCCACTCAGTAATTAAACTTATGACAAACATTATAGATCGAGAGATTGTTGTCAGAGATTCTAGCCGCTTCCACCACTTCAGGAATGGTATTTGTTCTTGTGGAGATTATTGGTAGCTCAACGCTTGTTGCAATGACTTGTGGTATAGGTTAATCTACAATGAACTATCGATTATTGAATTTAGTGTGAGAAAAGCACCTGCCCATCTAAAATATGTTTATAATGTTCAATAAGATTGTTTATGATTCAAGCAAATATGGTCAAGAATAATTGCTAAAGCTTGCACATGAAACATGATCAACTTGAGAAGAAAATTGCAGATATTATTATAGCTTTATAGCTAGGCCGGAATCAGCATATACATAATCGCCAGTAATCACTCTAGAACCACTAAACTAAACATCTGATGGGCAAGAATCTTGACACCAGCATTAACTGAACTGCACTTCAACTGAAGTCGATACGTGACCGTCGCCCACTATAATTGTGTGCAAACCAGATGGCAAAATTTTGTAAGCCGTTTTGTCCACAATTGACAAGCTTTGGCAAGCATTAAACACAAGACTAACCTTGCTTTCACCACCAACTGGCACAAAAACCCTCTCAAATCCAATAAGTTGTTTGGAAGGAGTCCCAATGATTCCCTCTGGAGGCTTTGAATACACCATTACAACTTCACTTCCATCCATTTTCCCTATATTTTGAACTACAGCTTCTATTTCAAACTCATGTTCACAAGTTAAGTCATCAACCGCAATAGCATGACAGTGTGTCTTGTTGGCATTGTCTGTGTAGTTCAACTTATGGCAGTGCTGGTGCTTGTTCAAGTTAATATTAAATGAGTTCTTTGAGGATTTTAGCTTGTAACTGAACTTGGTGTAGCTGAGTCCATACCCGAACGGGTAAACAGTTGAACCATTGAAGAACTTGTATGTCCTGCCAGGGTAGCCTAAGTTATCAACCGGTCGTAACTGCATTGATGTCATTGGTATTACATCAGCATAATCTGCTTCGTACCATGTAAGTGGTAGTCTTCCACCTGACACAATTCAATGTTATTGACAATAATTTCAACAAAGGGTGGGTTTCTTATTATTAATTAAGTACCAGGAAATGGCATTTTTTACCAGGATTTTGCTTTCCGAAAACTATATCTGCAATGGCACCACCACCCTCTTGGCCAGGATATCCAGCCCACAAGATGGCTTTGATCTTATTATTGTTCTTAGCAAAAGAGATGTCAACTCCACCTGCACACATGATTACAAGAATCACAGGACCTCTTGAAGCTTCAGAGACTTGGTTTATCAACTGAGTTTGGTAACCTGGAAGCAGGAAATCCAACCTGTCAACGCCTTCGCGCTCAACTGACAGATCCAAACCTACCACTAGTACAGTGGTATCTGCTTCTTTAGCAGCTTGCACTGCTGAGAAGATCAAAGTATCATTACTGCAAGCAACATCCATACAACCCTTTTCATACATCACTGCCCCATATGCAGAAAAGCCAGCAACTGGGGATACATATCGACAAGGGATACCTATAACAATACAAGAAAAAGCAAGATCAGACACAATTAACACTTATGTTCATCTGAAACATAAGGGAATGTGATGCATAGTTGATATATATATATATATATATATACCTGCATAATTTCCTATCATTGCTTCTGTTGCATTGGCATGTGGTCCAATTAAGGCAAGTTTCTTAAACTTAGATGAGTCCAAAGGCAAGGTATCATTGTTATTTTCTAGAAGAACAATTCCTTCTTTGGCTGCTTCAGCTGCTAGCTCTAAATGTTGTTTTGAGCAAATATCCTTTTGACCAAGTGACTCGAAAGAAGGACTTCCATCAAAATATCCAAGTCTCATTAACACCACATACAAATATTCTAATGACTTGTCTATATCAGACTCCTTGACTCGTCCTTGCATCACTGCACTTTCCAAGTACTTGGGATAATAGTCTCCACAGTCAAGATTCAACCCTGAATAAAAGAATAATTAGTTAATTCAAGAGAAAAAAATATAGTCCAATTTAGCTGAAATAGTTGATTCTGATTCATGAAGACTGGAGTAGAGAACTTGCCTGCTTTCAGGACTTGTGATACAGCATCCTCATTTGTGTCTTGAAGCCACTTGTGGTTGTCAACAATCACCTCAATTGAATCACAATCAGAAACTATGTATCTGCAAAGAATTTGATGCTATAATTGAGCCAGTGAAGCTTCATCTGAATCAAGTACTTATAAAAGAACATGATATATATATACCCGTGAAGACCCCAATCTCCTCTGATGGTGTTTTCTAGTAGATTTGTATCAGCACAGGTTGGGATGCCGTTAATGCGATTAAATGAGCACATAACACTACTAGCATCACCATCTTTAACGCACATCTCAAATGGACGCTGAAACGTTTCCAACATATCTTGCTCGGTCACCTACAAAACATAAAGATCGAATCAGTCTTTTACAAAACTCTGCAGCAGTTAAAAATTTCGTTTTAGAAATACTAAAAGCTACCCTTGAGTCGAAATGGAAGCGATCCACCCCAAGCCAGTCTTCAATATCATAAGCAGTATAGTGCTTGCAACATGCAGAAACCTTGAGAGGTCTAGTGTTCAAATCTGGGGCATTTTCAGTTCCTTCCATATCCTGCAAGCCTCTGACATAAGTAGCAGCATATGTGCCAACCACAAAAGGATCTTCTCCTGGTGTCTCCATAATTCTTCCCCATCTTGGGTCTCTAATCACATTTATGGTAGGACTCCAGAAGGTTAATCCAGCTCGTCCTAAGTTGTACATCGCTCTCGCTTCTGTGGAAACCACCTATACATGACCACAACACGTCCAATGAGCACAAGCTAATTGATAATGAATATATATATTTCTATCATCTTCAGATATAAGTCTGAAAATGTGGTTACCTGGCCAATTCTTTTCCAGAGTGATTGGTTGAAAGAGGCAGTCGTGAGGATGACAGTGGGGAAGCTTGTTGCACCAGGAACTTCATCATCAAAGAAGGTCCCTGGACCAGTCTTGGAGACACCATGTAGTGCCTCAGACCACCACTCATATGGTGGCAATGCAAGCCGAGGGGCGCCATTAGCACGATTTCCCATTTGTTGCACCTTCTCTTTTAATGTCATTCTTTTCACTAGGTCCTTGGCCCTGGCCTGAAATGACAAAGAGTTGTCACAGTAGCCAAACTCAGCCATTTCCAAGCCTCGTCTTTTGAACCTTGATGGCTCACAAACATGGGAGTAAGAAGTGGGTACATCTGTAATTAATGGAGGAGGGTCTTCAGCAGAGGAAAAAGCTAAGCAAAAACCAACAACAGCTAGAATAAGCATGTAAACAAAACTTAAATGCTTTGCCATTTATTATTCTTCCCAAGTAAAAAGGTTTTTTTTGGATGAAGCTGAAGCTATATGTGAGACCTTAATTTATATGCAAGGTGCTACCCTTAATAGGATTTTTTTTAGAAAAATCTATTTAGGATTATGAGATTATTTTCAACTACTTATCAGATTATTAGGATAGATAATAGGATTATTAAGATAAGATCAGAAGATTTTGTTACATTCTTGATCATGTTTATGTTGGCTATTGCAGTGATTTGTTTCACTACATAACTCTATCTTTGAGGTGGGTTATTTTATTCAAAGATTGTTTAGGATTATCTAATTAACCTAGACAATTGCATCAGTTTATTTCATTTACTATCAGTTTATGATTAAATGGATAAAATAGTTAAAGAAAAATAAAGACTGTATGTAATGAGACGTGAAAATAATGAAGTATAGTTTCAAGGTTAAAGAGTCAAATTGGACCTTCCTCCAAGTTAACATTGGAGGATTAAATGCACCCATGATCACCCAACTTTGAATTTGTTTCATTTTGGGTACCTAACTTCAATATGTTTCTTTTTGAAACCCAAAGTTCAATTTAAGTTTCATCCTCCTCAATCAAAATGCCACATCAAATTCACTTCATTTTAACCTTAATTTGGGTAAAGTGAATAAAATGTATTGCTCATCAAAAAGCATTTTCACCCTAACGTTTCATGCACTGTGCTTCTTCTCCATCGTGATCTGGAAACATAATCTTTTTATACACAAGCTTTTTTTCCTTTGTGCATATTATAATTAATTTCATTTCATGTTTTTTTCCTTCTCCATCGCGATATTAAGGAGCAAATGTTTGTGCCTGATTGTGGTTGCCAAGAAGCTGCAATACTAAGGACATCTTGGACAAATTTGAATCCCGGAAGGAATTTTTTTGGTTGTCAAAGATATGGGTAAGTGATAATCTTCAGTTATTTGGGTTTGGATTTAGATTTTTAGGTTTTATGGGTTTGAATTTTAGGGTTTTTAGTTAATTGAATCTTGAATATATATTGGGTTTTAGCAAAATAAAATTCTGATTTTGGAAATTGAAAATTGAATCACTAAATGTAACAAATTAGCAAATTTTATTTTTGGTGTATAGATGAATAGGAGCTGTGTTTTTTATTTTTTGTAGTAGTATGATGCACCCATGTCGAATCATGCTTGAATTGTCATTACTGGCTTACTATAGAGGATTGAGAGGAGGAATGAATTTGAAGATGGAAGACAACAGAAAAAGAGTGCGAATTGGTTGAAAATAATAGTAATTTTCCTTGTTAGCTTTGTATTTGGTAGGATTTGTTGTTGATTGAACCTACTCTAGTGATGTTGTTGTCGTACGACACCCCAAAGTAGCACGCTATCTAAGTTCTATGTTGCAGTTTAAGTGTAATTGTAAGGGGGTTAGTTTTGTATTGCTGCAGAAGTGACAATGGAAGCTCTATATATGTACTTTCAGATGTTATCAAGTGTTTATTATTTTTCCTTGAATATCATCTTATTTCTTTTTTTGGGTTAATTAGCATTTGATTAAATTTACATCTGTTGAATCAATTTAATATATACATACATACATATTGACAATGTATGTATGTATATATATGAGTATTATACATCACATATTATTAATAAATAAGAAAAAGACATGTAATAAAATAAAAAAGTTGGTCATTTAAAGCAAATGATTCCTTGTTTTAATAGAAATATGTTCACAAAAAGCAGTGAAAACTGCTAACTTTCACCATCCTAAAAAGAATCCAAGATGAAAGTATGGACATACATTGAGTGGTCCAACCATTAGAGACACCAATTTACTACCACTGCCAACCAAAAAAGAAGTCATAAATATACAAAATATTGTCCAAAAAACTAAAAATTTCTTCAATCTTTTTGAAACCCTACTAGGCAGCACCTTCAGAAGCTCCTGAGGGCACCCAATCCTTATTTTTTCTGGCTGGAGGTTCATCATCCTCTTTCTTAGGCATGACTTGTTTTTTGCATTGAAGTTTTGCTTTTCCTTTTAAAATATCCTTTCGAGTTGAAGATCCGGCAACATATAAGGTTGGTAAATGATGTTTTTGAGCAGCAACACCAACAGTGTGTTTCACTCTAACATATTTGACTCCTGTAGTAGCATTTGGTGCTTGTACTTCAATCTCAGTGGCCAATCTATTAGTCTCAGTTGTAGCTCCTCCAGTTTGTGTTATTTTGTTTAGTTCTTTAACATGTAAGTGATCTTGGGGTTATGGTGTCATATCAATCACCTACAACAACACAAACCTCAATATGTAAGCACAATTTTACAGCACACTAGTTACAATTCAACATCGCATAATCACAGTTAAATATATCAACTATAAACCACACATACTTATGATAAGAGTTCTTCAACTGGTATTTTAGTTAAATTACCAATCTCACTTTAATGTTCAATGTTAGTTGGCACAGTTGGTGAAAACATATAATTCATATTCACTTGATTAATTCTTCTACTAGTACCTTATGAACAAAAGCTTGAACATGTTAGCGTTTAACTCACCATAAAATAAACTTAATAAAATGATTTTAATTGTGACTTACATTAGGCATCCACTGCACTACTTAAGGAGTAGTTGTGGTATTTAGTCCACCAGTCTCATGACCAATTCTGGCCTCCTATAGAAAAAATAAACATCCATTTAAAAGCATAAAAAATAAAAAAAAACCTAAAAAAATGAAATATAAATTAAAAAATTGATTACTAAATCTGGTATGGTGTTCTGTGAATGAGTCTGGTTCTGGTTCTTACCATGGAACCTTCTGTTATGACCTTTAGTCCCACAAATACTACATGTCATCACTACTCCTGTCTTAGTAACTTTTCCTTTCCTCAAACCATTTTTAAGCTCATCATCCTCTTTCCTTTCTTTTTTTATCTAGGCTTAGGTGGAATAATTGGAGACATGTCATTATGAGGCCACATTTCTTTCCCTCTAATGGGGAGTATAAGTTGGTTGTATATTTTGAATAATGTAGACACCTTGTAACAATCATCAATATAGTTTTTAGCATTTTGATTATTATAATGAAGGTCAAATATTGTATAGTAACATGGTATCCCTGTCAACTGTCACCTTTTACAACTACTAGTCCTTTTTTTAATATCAACTACAAATTGTCCATCATAACCAATAACTTGGTAATTGTCTCCACCAGACCATTTACTTCCACATTTGCCACTCAATTGTTTAGCTTTTTCTAATTTCTTCATGATGTTAAGATAAAAAACAGTGTTGCATTTTTCTGTTGCGACTCTCTTTTTATGGATTCATTTCATGAGTTTCGTCTTAATAACTTCATTCAGTGTGATAATTCCTTTCGACCTAGCATCAAGTATAAAATTATTGAAGCACTTACATAAGTTATTTAGAAGCATGTCACACTTAGGGGACTCTTGGAAATGGGACCTAGTCCAGTTATGTGGAGGTATAGCATTCAGGAATTCATATGCACCGGAATTTAGGTAAGAGAGATTTTCCATGTGTTTGGCAAATGTTTAAACATAGCTAGCCTTAGCAGCAAACCATAATATATCTTTGACCTCTTTCCCTTGAAATCTCTTTCTAAAATTGGTTAAAATATGTCTAACACAATATCTATGCTTAGAGTTAGGGAAAAGTTGCTCAATTGCAGATATAAGGCCCTTAAACCAAAACAAAAAGAATTATAAAAATCAGTTTAATAAAAATATTTTTATTAATTAAGTGAACTCAATAAAATAAACAAAATATAATTTATATTTTACCTTTTTTCTATCACTCATGAAAGACTAGTGATATGAGTTGTTGATCTCCAAATCTTTTGCAAGTTGGTTTTAACCAGTTTTCTTTATTTTCTGCAGACATAATAACCCATGGTATCAAATAGATACAATCATTTATATCACTCCTAATAGTAGCTAAGAACTGCCCTCCAAACATGCCCTTCAAAAAGCAACCATCCACTGAAATCAAAGGTCTGTAGCCATCCTTAAAACTAGCCTTCAAAGCTCCTAGGCATAAGTACATTCTAGCAAAAACTCCATTTTCTAATTGAAATTTTATGGTTGAACCTGGATTTAATTAAAGAAGCTTAAGTCTATAGTCATGCAACCTTGATATTTTCTCTTTCTCATCACCATAAATTATTTTTAAAGCAAATAATTTAATTCTATATGCCTTGCACATGTTGATGTTTACTTTTTGGTTACTCTTGACAGTTTGCATTATGCCTTTTAAGGACCATATTGGATCAACCCTAAAGTTCTCTAAAAAATTCTCAATAATCCACTTAGAATTCACATGTCTAATTATGTTCCTTACCACAGTCATGCTTTTAAAATGCCAGACTTGATTTGAACTATTTTCTTGTCATAACTCATTAATGATGCCCAAATGTAGAAACAATAACGTTTTCTAAAAAAACATTGTATTTCTTCCTATTATTAGGTTTCAACATCACCTAAAACCTATTTTTAATGCTGAAATTCCTAATAGCATTCTTTAATTGATTAAAATCTCTAAATTTCATTCCGATTTGAAATTTGGGATCCTTCATCATTGTTTCTTTTACAAATTTTGGAAATACGACCCTATTTGCATCACTATCCTCTTTATCAGTTTATGAAGTTGATTCTACTACATATGATGTGTCATAAATAGAAGCATCATGAAAGTGCCCTAGAGGGAGGGTGAATAGGGCTATCAAACAATAATAAGAAATTAAAAAATTAGAGCAAGAATTAAAAAGAATGTTGAGAATGAAGAATAATAAACATAAGAATTTAAGGAGTTTGAATTCTCAACAATCCTACGTCTCCACCTAACTTATCCCCAAGTTAGGATTTTCAATTCCCCATAATCTTGTTTATAAGATTGAGATTACATAAGAGTTTTGTGGCTCACTCTTCAAACTTGTAACTTAAGTTTTCAAGGATCACTCAAAAAACCAGTAAACAAGTGTTTTCAAAGGCTTATAATAAAACCGAATTCCCAAGTGTTTTAATGGTTAAACACTTAAACCAATTCCTTTAGAATAAAATCTCACTTCCCGTTTTCTTAACCTCAAAAAATAGAAAAATAAGAATTTCTATTTAAACACTCACAAACTCTCACAAGAGTTATACAGCAATAAAATGAATTTTGAAAGAGTTTAGAGAGCTTAATTGAATGCTTGAAAGTATATAATAAATAAATAAGCCTCTAAATGATCTTCAAAGATTGTATTTATACTTGAGTAATTCAATAATAGTTGTTAGAAACAATAATTTTGTTTCCAACACATTTAAAGTCCATTTAAATGTAATTTGTACTTTTGAGTTGTAAATGTCATGCTCCCAGTCAAGATATCATCAGTCCTGGTCGGAATGAGCATTAAATAGCCGTTATAGACCATTATATTTGAATTTCTGCTTTGGTCCCGATCGGGATTGTCTTGTCAGTGCATGGTCCTAGTCAGGACATTGGATCGGGTTCAATTCTACCAAAAATAGAATTTTTTGCTAGAAGTTGGTATGCCTTGATCCTGATCGGGACTACCCTGGTCCTAGTCTGGACCATGACAGGATTTGCACTATTTTGAGCAATTTAATCCCTGTGTTGAGTCTAATCGAGATAGTGTTTGTGATGTCTTTTTGAGATAATTTTTTTTTTGATAGTTCATTATTATTTTGACTTCCAAATGATTCATAACTTATATATATTTGAAACAAACACATTAATTGTTCAAAATTAAGTTTGTTAAGATCAAAATCAAGATTGATAACTTGTTAAGATCAACACATTTTATGCATCAGGCAAATCTTCCAAACCAGTTTTATTTATAGGCATATCCCTCTCAATGCCTATATTAATGTACCTTTCAAACATTTCATCGTCATCCTCATCTTCCATAATATCATAATCAGAATCTTCCACATCAAAATGTTCTTCAGCTTCCCTATTCTGAACTGCATCCCTAGCTTCTAAATCAGAATGAACAACTTCTTCAACAGTCTTAGGGTCAAGATTAACATCTTTTCCATAATATACATGCATCACCTTAGTCTCATCCACAAATAACGACATCTCAATAGCATCACTATCATCATCAAGTTGTCTTAATCCATTATTATGCATTTTTTTTTTTGGATTGAACCAAAAAAATGTCGTTCCTTCTATCTCTATTCCTAGTTCTTTTGCCATACTGTTAATTTCTAACTTGGATATTTTATTTGAACAACAGTATTCAATATATTCTACCACATGATGATAATAACTTCCTTCACGTTTTCCCCCAATTGCATGCATTACAATGCTCAATGCTGAAATAATCATATCCATCCACTACAAAAAAAATTATCCATCCACTACAAAAAAAAAAAAAAAAAAAAAAAAATAGCACACTTGACCATGAGAAACTATTTTCACTTGCAGAGTTTAAAATTAAAATCCCTAATTTTATTTTAAGTCTACATACTAATTTTTATTTTTTTTTAAAAAATAATCTTTTTCTTAAAAATTTATTTAAAAGTTTCTTGTAATTTTTTATAAACCTAAATTTTTTAAAATTTTAAATTAAGTGATATACATTTCTAAAAGATAATCAATTTTAATCATTAATTTAAATAATTTTTTATCAGCCAACTATTAAAATTAAAGTGATGAATATAATTTTATTATTGAACTATTAAAATTAAATTATGAATAAAATTAATGAATCTTCCATATATATCTCATTTGATTCTAAAGTTCTTAAATTTTTAAGCTTAAAAACGGTTTTAAAAAATTTTAAAAATTCAAGAATTTCACAATTTTTTGAGATGATTATTATATCGGCTTAACATTTTTTGAAACTTTATAATTAGATCATATATATATAATTATTAATTTTATTTATTAATCTAAATAAATTTTCATTAATTAACTATTAAAATTAAAATTTTATTTGATTTTATATGGCTTAATTATAAGAAATTTTTAAAATAAGATTCAAAATATAATAGTTGAACAGCTTTAATTTACAGAATAGTTTAATTTTTGTGTTTGTGATGTGATGGGATGGGAAACAGAATTCAATAATCCGTGTACACTAACAGACAACAAATATTTTGCCTTGTATGCTGGAGGCGGAGGGATTGGTAAGTGGCTAAGTGCACTAAAAAAATATATTCAAGAAATGAGAAAAATAAGATGGCATAGGAAAATGGTACAGTAACACTTGATACGCATAACAAGCAACAAAACATATAATAATCCTCAACTGATAATAAAATTAGACAGTTTCCCACTCCTACACAACTCCAAAATTTATAAGGCTCTCAGCTCATTCATCTTCCTGGCTACGCAACCTAGCAAGCTTGTTGGTTACAACAACATCAAGCTGGGCAGCTCGCTCC
Organism: Mallotus nudiflorus; assembly: GCA_947683625.1. Lineage (NCBI taxonomy): Eukaryota > Viridiplantae > Streptophyta > Magnoliopsida > Malpighiales > Euphorbiaceae > Mallotus > Mallotus nudiflorus. The sequence goes on along the minus strand of CANTUR010000096.1, from coordinate 966,073 downwards.
ACGATTTCTTTCCTCTTCTTTGTGGATACATCATGTGCAATTTCAGCACAGTAAGTCCTGAAAGTGCATGACAAAGAACAAATCATTTAAGAGGAAATAAGTCTCCTCAAAACAAATTAACCCAACTTAAACAGTCCACAATTCACCTGTTATGCATCATCAACAGTTCAAGTTCTTGGACGTTGTGCACAACAAATTTCTTGAATCCATTTGGAAGATAATGACGAGTCTTCTTGTCAGAACCATAGCCAATATTGGGCATCAGAGTACATCCCTTGAACTTTCTACGGACCCTAGAATCAATACCCTTTGGTCTTCGCCAGTTTTCCTGTCATTAATGACAAAAGGTAATGAGTTGCATTACACTGAAGATAGCAAATTTATGGATATACATTTAAAATTTAGAATTAAAAGGTGGAGTAGTTCCAAAACTTAATTGTCTTAAAATGATTCTTGGAACAACCTAGGGAGAGGGAAAAAATCAACAGGGAAAATAAACAAAGGATATATTGAACATGTAAACAGGAAAAACGTAACAGAAAGCCCATAGAAGACTAGCTAACTGTGTCGCAAGGCCTGTTTACAATTTCTTTCTGCCCTTTAAAAACGAAATGCCCAGCTACAGAAAAAACAGGACATCAGATACCACGGGCAGATTAATCAACAAAGTCCAAAAAATGACCAGAAGATAACATGGCAAAAGTGTGTAAAAAAATTTGCAATCTCAGCCGAAAGATGGTGAATTTTTTGTGATCATCACAGTAAATCAGAAAAACATTAAACAAATTTGCATCATTGATTGCAGTAAGATAACTGAAAATCAACTGCAGCTTTTATAAAAAGTAAATAGAAGCAAATTCATTTGAAAAGACATTTATGAATACATGCAATAGAGATCAGATGGTAGTGCATGTATAACATTCATCATCCCATAGCAGCGTTGGATAAACATCATCACATCTCATTGCATATATCCATTAATGGCTTCAGACTAAGACAGATTTTTAAGTAAAAACATCCCTTAGACCACAAAAAGAAAAATATATTTAAACCAGAAAAAAATTCATCACTTGCTATATGGGATCAGAAAACATGTAAAAAATCACCACCTTCCATAAGGAACTAAGACTGGGTGTCAAAATGGCATCTTCATATCCCAATCAATAAAGAAAAACAATCCAAACAACATACATGAAAATATATATATATACACAGTTGTTGAAGATAAAAGGGATCAGATAAAAGGTCGAACTTTATCACCAGCTTCCATAATGAAAGTAAGACTGGGTGTCAATAAGAATGATCATCATCTCCCAAATAGAATCAAATCAACAAATCCAAAACCATAACATACACGTATATGGGTAAATGATTGGGTCATTAAGAAGCAAAAACTGATTAAAAATTAATAAAAACAACGATTAAGATAGGAATCAGATAATAATAAGTCAATCACCAGCTTGCATCTACATATATGCAATGCAAGTAAGACTGGGGCGACAATACTTATCATCATTTCCCAGATAAACAACAATAACCTAATCAAATCCCTCAACCAAACAAGCCGCAAGCATTATATTCATACAGAAAACTGAAAAGATACAGTGAAATGTACGTGCGTACATATATATACCTTGACAGAGATTTTGCGATCGCTCTGTGGCCTCTTGAACTTCTTGACTCTCTTCTTCACGATCTTTTTAGACAGCAACGGCACCGCCATTTTTACTCACCTCCTACAAAAATTGAAAAAATATATACATTCACCTTTGGAATTGAAAAAACCCTAAAATGAGATAAGAAGGGTTAGCTTACTGAAAGTTTGGGTTTTTGCTGCAACGCCGCCGAGCTTCCTCATGCCAAGGATAGCATTATATAGGCGTCATGCAGTTAGGGTTTGTTAGTTTATTTTTGTGCTTTTAGATCAATGGTCAAGATTGTTCAAAAAAAAAGAACAATGGTCAAGAATGGTTTTAGTTACTTTGTAAATACGGTGTCGTTTCTATTGGAAAAATCTTAGAAAACGTTAGCTGGGCTTTTACAGTTGTCTTCTATGAATAGGCTCACAATTGCTAAAACTCGTAGTAGGATGCCGAAATGATAAAAAATATGAATATTCTGTTACAGAGAAAATAAACTACTTCATCTAGTTGTTCAAAAAAAATTCACAATCTAGAATAATTAAATTTATATGACTAACTAATACATGAGAAAAATATACACATATCTACATATATGTATTAAACGTATTTGATTTGAATTACTACAATTTGAAGGATAAGAAGGTGGACCATCTCTTATTATCACACTAACAAATCATTCTGTAATTTCCATTATACAAATCTTATCAAGAGGACAAGCATTTAAGGAACTGTAAACTGAAGTATGAAACTGGTATGAATTGGGAGATGATGGGACAACATCAGTCCACTCTTTGTCAACCAGCTTGACATGTGAATTTGTCTTTGAGATGGTACGGAATTGGAGTTTATCAATCTGTTTTGTCATCAACTTCATCAGACTCATGGAAAAGATCATGTCAAAGCTTCCTTCTGAATCTTTCATGTCTTCCAGGATTTGCACCCCAATTTCAGCATTGCAGGAATTAACAAACCCAGCTAGTAGTGCATTTCCAAGAACATAATTTTGGTCCAGACTACATAACTGGAAAAAACAAGCGCAAAAAATAATTATGATGATAAAACATGGCTGGTACTGTGTGTGTATATATATATCACCTCACTCCTAATGCCGGAGGCATTCAAAACATCAAGAATGCATTTGTTTCATATGATAGACGCATTAGGTAATAGCCATCCTTAAACAAAATCATCTAACCTGAACGTACTCCACACCCATTTCACTGAGATTGTCTGTGAAGTCATGTGCTGAAAGCAAGCTAATAACACCCCCAGATCCAACTGGTGCTTGCAGTATTTCCCATGGAGACTTCATCAAAATTTTATACCTGTTCTGTTCTTCATCCAAACTACTAACAACTGGAAGCCTCTCCTCTTCCAAAAACCACACCTGTCAACAAGGAAACCTTTAAAATGAAAGCAGAAAGAACGAGAAATTGAACACTATTATTGCTCTGCTTTCAGCTTACTTGTAGCAAGGACACATATTATTGCATACTCAAATGGCAAGGAAGACTAGTTCTAAGCCCAAGGCTGTCAACATAATTAATAAAGCATTATAGCATAATAACATATTGCATCCTCTTAATTCATGAAATCAAGATACAGTGCAACTTGTTTTAGGCTACTGCTATTCAACTAATCAAACTAAAAGTCTCCCCCCGTCTGTGAGTGAGGGAGTGAAAGAGAGAGATCCACCAAGTGACTATACACTAACCTTGTTGGTGTCAAACCCAAAATATTCATTGCTCGAGAATAAATTTTTCAAAGACTGGATTTCTTGCATTGGGCAAACCAAAACCAAAGGCACCAAAGCACGGTCTTCCATCTGCAATCAATGCATGTTTTTAGATCATAGTTTAAAATCTGTAAAGAAGGTTAAAGGAATAGTCCCTAGTACCATAGCTCAAACAATTCAATATTGACTTTAATATTATAATAATTCAACTAGGCTTTCATCCCAATTTAGCTCGAATCAGAAGTACTAAGTGCTTAACTTGACAGAAATTGATCACAATTTTCTCCTCATAAGTCATCATGTCTGAGTAAATTAGAAGAGCTTTATCAAAGTAAATTTAAGAATAAATGGCACCTTCAAAAACGTCTGATAATCTGAAAGTGATTTCTGAAGCAAGGAACAGGTCGAATCCTCACTGCTTTCCAAGGCAACAACGTCATTCATCATTAAGACAATACCTACTTTTCCTTTAGACAAAAGACTCAATCCTTTTTCTTGCAAATTGACATGTACAGTCAAATTCTCTTGAGTTTCACAAGGAGTGAGGCATTGCTTTGATAACTTTAAATAACTTTTTATTAGCTTGCTTCTTGTGGCATTGATTAACTCAGTGACTCTCCATCTGAATCATTAAGAACACAAATACATGTCAACACATCTGAACACAAACACCAAGTCTACAGAATAGCTACAAAATACTCCAGTTGACTATATGTTTTAGATACTAGCTTAGACAACAGAAGATTGTTGGAATTAACCATACATATGGGCATAAACAGAAAGATGGTAAAACCAGCTAGTTGTAAAAGAAGCGTGCTCTCAAGCTCAAAGTTCTAAAAGGCATTGCATGTGCAAAATTTTGACCATGGTTTGAACAACAAAATCATGGGTTTAATCTTTCTTCACTCAACATCATTAACTTAGTTACAGCTTTAGTTCATTAAACAAGAAATTGGCATCACTAGGTTTCAAAACTGCTCAAAAATCTGCAGTCACATTTTCTCCAATCCCTCTACAACAGAATCCCAAGTAAAAGTTACTCGTATGAAAGTGTCAAACATACCTCTTGGAAGGTGTCTCTATATCTTTCAGTGCATGCTGAAGCAACTTAGAATTTACACAAACAATCTCATCTGCCAGAAAGCTCCTTTGGGACTTTTCCCCATATCTTAATCCATCAAACACATGCTTTTGCTCCATCTCGCACAATTTCTTTTTTGCTGCAATGAGGCGTCTTTGAAACTTCTTTCTCTCTTTCCAGTCCTGCAAATACCAAAAGATGGCTAACTTTCGATTAGGCACTATTCTACAGCAGGAAAAAGAAAAAGCCAGTGAACAAAGGCAAGGATTATGCACTGATAATAAAAATGCATCATCCAAAACTGCCACAACATGAGTATCAACTGATATTCCTTGCTTAATTAACAATGCATTATAAAATAATAAATCAAGCATAGCATAAAGGAGTATGCCTCACAAGCTGGCGCCTTTCTTTCTTGGACCTTTCATCAGAGCGTTTGTTTAACTCAAGAAGTCCTTTTGGTGGTGTAATCCATATTTCTCTTTTAGTCACATCAACATCTGGGACAATGGCTTCAACAAAGGGTACCCACACAAGTGGACCAGATAGAAGTTCTTGTACTGGCTTTGACTTCTCAGCCCCCTCAGACACATTCAAATATTGGTAGAGCATGACCTGTAAAAGGTCACTTGCTCCAGTATCAAAAACATTAACCACAGTTCCCACACATTTACCAGTTTCCTGGAAACAAAAGTTTAATTGAAATCAAGTTTCAGAAAATGCCACCAATCTTTTACAAGTTGGTTGCTTTATAAATCAAATGCAATGGTAAATCATAAATAGAAGGCATTTTCAGATTTCAAAAGCCAATGTATAAGAAATTTCCTTAGCAAGATAAAAAAGATACTGTGCCATAAAATGTTCAAACCTTGAGGATCACTCTCATTCCAACAAGATCACGAGTGTAAAAGTCTCCTTCTTCCAACTCTGGCCTATCATCTTCTCTCACAAGAAGGGTCGACCCTACAAGCTGTCTAGCCTGAACCAATAAAAAATCACTTTCTTACACGCAATATGGTAGAGTTCATAATCAATTCAAGGTGATTTCCTTATTGTGGCGCTCTAACAGGAACATCACAAAATGCATATTACTTGTGCATAATCTCATATAGAGAAAAGAAGAAAGAAGAACTAAGACAAGTATCAATGAACCATTAAATAACAGTGGCCTTGCTCAGCTCACCTGCTCCGCTGTATCAATTCCACCAAAACTAAGTATCCAACTCTTCTGTCCAGGGTGTCCTCTTCCGTCAACCAACTCAACTTCTTGAATAATATCTTTCCCAAAAACCTGCTGCCTCAACCATCTTTTCCCCGGCTAAAAAACAAAACATCAAATTACAATAAAATTACGCAAGAACCATAACTCAGACGTAATAAAGAGCAACTTTTCAGGAACTTCTGATACCATGCCAGGCTAAAAATAAAAAGAAACTCAAATTACAACAATAAAACAGAATTATACAAGAACCATGACACGAGAGCCATGACTCGGATGTCAAAAAAGTTCGCTTTTATTAAGTTTTGAAGACATGTACTACCTGGGAAAACCTCAATTCAGGAAAATCAGTACTGGGTTTCACACAAATTTCTCCCTGAAGCCCATGAACACTGGATAAGTACCCAACTTCAACAAATTCAAGTTCACTCTTTGCAGTTTCAACAGTAATCTCTTGAGTAGCTGAGGCAGCAAAACGAACTAATTATACAAACCCAATAACTGAAATAACATTTCAAAAAGGAACTAATCAATTTCAACCTATAAAAAGAGCTAAACTATGTATAGATGTAAAAAGTATACCAGTGCAGTGAAGCGCCTTGAAGGGTAATTTTGAAGGCAATACTGTTGGAGAAAGTCCGGTTCGAAAAGGAAGGAGAACAGAGTGATTAGGAGATGCGACTGTTGAATAGCAGAGAAGTGAAGTAGAAGTAAAAGACGAAGCAGAAGCAGTAGTTAATTGCATCATCATCGTTGTGGCTCTTCTTGCTTACAGTCAAGGCTCAATATGAACAAAAGAGAAATGAAAAAAATCTCAAGTGTACCAACTTTTTAAGCATAAGGTACAACTACTAGTAGCTAATTTATAGATACCCTTTCTTGGGCCAAAGTCTGATTGCCCGAAAACTGATCTAGGCCTGGACTGAACCCATCCAACCAAGGAAAACCAAATCCTCGGTGGAGTCCTAATTCTTGAAGAAATAGAAACATTTCCTGTGTCTGTGTATAGATAGACATGGCAATATAGTTCAGGATCCATCACATGTGAGAATCACACGTCTTTCTTTTTTTAACTTTTTATGAAGCTGCAGAGAGGAGCATTGCTTCTAACAGGTGCAGATTGCTTGATTTGTGAACCTGAAATAAACACAATATGTTTAGCTTCCAAAGCAATCAAGTAGGGAAGGATGGGGGTTAAAAAAGTCCATCAAAATTTTATGTATTTATCCAACCTTAAACTTCTGATGGAAATGAGAGACAGTGATAACACAAAAGAAAATGGGTGTCCAACTGCTCACACTATTTCTAAAACACTCCTTTTTTTGCAGTTTGCCTTCTGTTAACTCTTTGTCGTGGTGAACTTTTCACCTAAGACTTGGTCTCAATCCCCGCCTATCCCAACGAAATCTCTCTTCCTCTACTGCAAATTAAAATCCAAAATTCTATTAATTTTTTTAAAAATAATTAGAATGAAAAAGAAAATTAAGTTTAAAATAAAAGAATGATTAATATTAAAAAAAAGAAGATTTTTGAAAAAAAAAAGTGAATACAAGATAATTTTTAATAATAGCTATAAAATGAAGTTAAAATAAAAAAATGAAATTGAAAGGAAAATATTAATAAATTTACAGGTAAAAGCTAATTAACGTGAAGGTGAAAATTAATGAGTCTACAGATTCAAAGGTCAATGAATCTATAGGTAAAAATTAATAAATCTGTAAATAAAAATTAATAAATTTACAGACGAAAATCAATGAATCTGCATTATTTTAAGTAATGAACTTATATATTTTATCTTATGAACTTAATTTATTTAAGTAATGAATCTACATTATTTAACTAAAATAAAAAATACAAGTAAAATTTTAATTATTATAATTAAAAAATAAATAATTAAATAATTTTTTAATAAATAAAAATTTTATTTTGACTAAACTCATGAATAAAAATTAAATTCAAGCATTGTAATTAATAAAATAAAAAGAAAAAAAATTTTGATAATTAAAAAATACTTTCTTCATTTCTATTATTTTAAAAAGTAATTAGAATAAAAAATAAAAATACAAAGTAAAATTTTATTTATTATAATTAAAAAATAAATAATTAAATAATTTTTTAATCAATAAAAATTTTATTTTATTAAAAGCATGAATAAAAAATAAAAATCAGCCACTGCAATTAATAAAATAAAAAGAAAAAATAATTTTTTGATAAATAAAAAAATATTTGTTCATTTCTATTAATTTTTTTTAAAAAATAATGAGAACAAAAAATAAAATAAAGCTTAATATTAAAGGAATGATAAATAGAAAAAAAAAATGAGATTTTTGAAAAAAGAAATTGAATTCAAGATAATTTTTAATAGTAGCTATAAAATGAAATTAAAATAAAAAATAAGATTGAAAGGAAAATATTAATGAATTTACATGTGAAGGTTAATGAATCTACAAATGAATATCAATGAAGCTGCAGATGAAAATCAATGAATTTATAAATTCAAAGGTTAATGAATCTATAGGTGAAAATTAATAAAATTTCAAATGAGATTCAATGAACCTGTATGATTTTAAGTAATGAACTTACATATTTTATCTAATAAATTTGCATTATTTAAGTAATAAATCTAAATTATTTAACTAAATAAAAATAAAATAAAAGTTTATTTATTATAATTAAAAAATAAAAATTAAATAATTTTTAATGAATACAAAATTAAATTCAATCATTGTAATTAATAAAATAAAAAGAAAAAAATAATTTTTTGATAAATAAAAAAAAAACTTTCTTCATTCAACAAATCATTATGGACTTGATTTCTCCAAATTCTTTCAAGCTTCTTGAGTTCCTTACATGATTTGATTTCTTCATTTAATATATTGGGATAACAATAGATCCTATTTCTATGTATTTTTTTAATACAATAAATGGATCTTTGGTTCATATTGCAATATAAATAAGAGACCATAATATAACAATATGATAGACATCAGTGTTCATTATCGGTGCCTTTGTTGGGTCTATCTTTATTTGATTTGCTTCTTAGTGGCTGGGTTGGCTATTTTCAGTTGCATATTGTTGAATTCTGAATAATAGAGGGTATCGTCTTCAATTATTTTAGTTCAAAAGAAGAACAACAAGAAGCACAAGTTGTAGCATCCGCTGCTTGATTTTGAAGCCGTTTCTTCGATTTGGAGCACACACTACTTCGAACATTATGTCACAAGATTGCCAGAAAGGGAAAATCTCTCAATTTTTATATATCAATGGCGGAAATACTTTCAAAACCATCATAAAAAAGGAAAAAAATTTCAATTTTTTTTTCCATAAAATGGCAAATAGCCCGTTGAATTGGATATATTAATTTTTATTTTGATTTCATAACTTTAACTTTTTTGTAATAATATATCGATTTATATGGAGAATACATCCAAAATAATTCTAACTAATTTAGATAAGATTACTATATCACATTCTAACTTAACAAAAAATTTTATGTCATATTGTCTCACCATCTTTTTCATAAGATTGTGACCATAATTTTATTTTTCTTTAACATTTCTGTTTCGTATAAATTGCAAAATATATATATATATATATATACATCTTATAAAGCAGAGTACTTGCAACAAAAAAATTGTTATTAATTTTTTTTTTTTTATACAATGCATACATTATAAAAGCAGAGTACTTGTTTATTTTTCTGTAACATTTCTGCGTTCTATCATTTAAATAATGAATCCAAATGAATTCAATAAATTCCTAGCACCTTTAATTCAAAAAATTAAATTACTTTTGATGCAAGATTTTTGCATTATCATGCTTGAAACTTTGACACAAAATTTAGCTAGAAAGACAAAGGGTTGCAGATGTTGGGGTGGATAACTAAATATTCAATGCTCTTTAGTCACTTAAACTACAATATTCAATAAATGCCTGTTTAGTTTTTAAAAAAATGTTTGGTTCATTTTTCAAAATCAAAATTCGAATCAAAATCGTATTGAGAAAGAATGTATTAGGAAATGAAAATTTAAAGAATGTGTTTGGTTTTCTAGGGATTAGGAATGATAATCAATATCATTTGGCAACTATTTTTTTTTATGAGAAATATTTTTGTAATTATATATAATAATTATAATTATTTTTATAATAAAAATTAAATATATAATTATTTTAACATTATAATTATTTTTATATATTAAAATTAAAATTATCTATTATAAAATATTTTTAAAATATTTATTTATAAATATATTATTATAATTTTTAAAAAATAATTATAAAATTTTTTATTTTTGATAAATATTTTTATTTAATCATTTAATACATATTTTTATTAATTTATATATTTTAATAATACATTTTAAAAAATAAATATTTGACCAATTTATAATTAATTTAACTTGATTACTAATAGAATCAAAAGTTATTCCTGTGAATGGTGATTTCCATTTGGTGATTTTCATTGATAGGAGAATCATATTCTTATTCTAATGTTGAAAATTAGTCAATCAAACATTAAGAATCGAATCAATTATTCTGATTCGGATTTCAATTTTTACTCTTATTTTTTACCAAACAAATGAAATCATATATATGGTAATAGTGATGCAACCTTTTTGTAGGAAACCTTAGTGTATTTATCCCACAAAGCATGGCTCAAGTAATCGTAATAGAAAAAAATAATCAATCTACTGAAGCAGTCCTTCTCCATTAAGCTAAAATGATTAAAACTTTACCTAATAACATCACATGAATTCTCAAAAGAAACCGCCCAAAAATTACAATAATCGACCCACATAAAACGTTGTCGATAGCACAGCTAGTTCAAAGACTTCAACATCATTGTCAATGGTGCAGAAGCATACGCTGTGATCAATATACTTCCTCCAATAGCCATAGCACATAGGAAACTCCGACAGGAACGAGTCGTGTATTGAAAGTATGGTCTTTATACTATCCTGTAAAGCATGCAAAAAAAAAAAAAAGACTAGATCCAGCGTTTCAAAATAATCATCAAGTAGCATAAAAAATGCTGAATAATTGAACTTACAGGGCATGTTTTTTCAATTTCTGATATTAATGAGATAAGTTCATCCGTCTGTAATGAGCCATCAACGATGATTATTGTAGTTTAGCTTTGTTAATTACTTCAATTTCTGAAGTTTGCTCTTGCACCATTGCTTAATCAAGTTCCTTTATTTATAATTTAATTTAATTAACGTTCACCTCTCTCTTATTTAAAAATTGAAGTTTGATCTCCTATGCTCCATTATAATTTTGTAAACATTTAAAATTTTTTTATTAGAGTTTAATAAAAAAAATAATAATAAAACCAGTCACCTAAAATTTACTAGTCTATCCAAATTTATGAAATTTGTCACCTAGGACAATTTATATCATTATAGTGACACATAACTATTCAGGCTTCTACATTTTTTTTTATTCTATCTTTCCCTCTTTTTTCGTGCTTCATGCCTTTGATGGCCTTTGCTTTTTTGTTTTCCCTTTTCGTTTTGTCTTCTCTTAAGTTTATCTTTTTATGGCTCTTTATGATGTGCTGATTTCTTTCTTTGGTTGTCATTGAATTCATCTGGCAATTGATACCAAAAATCAGCCTTTTCAAAAGCATCCTTTGATCTAGCTTTCTCTGTTTTAGTATTGGGCACTCAATTGGTGTGATACTGAAGCTGTATTCAATTTTAGAGTTTTTTGAAATCTGGGTTTTGGTACTGTACTTTTTTTCACCTATTGAATGATAAGTTTGTAAATTTGTCTTTGCATGTAGTATTTAGAAGACATGATAGAGACATGAGAGGGGAAATCGATTTGTTTGAAGTGACGAATGTTGTTTATGGCATTGGACATGTAATCTCACCGCCTGTTTTTTTCCCTTTTTCATTTATTTATTTTTTCATTTTGCTATTTCGAAAGGTTATTTTTTTCACCTCTGTACTTGAAGAATCCTTTCTTAAGATTTTGACTCGTGTTTTTGTTTATGAAATTATTTCGAAGAAAACCCAAAAGCAATGAGGCCTTCAATTACCTCTTCTTTCTTTCTATCTAATTTTCTTTTTTTTTTCCCTATCAAAATCTAGCAACTTTTGCCATAAAAAAGGTAAGCATTTTTGCTTTTTTCTTTCTTTCTTTCCTAATCTATTTTGATCATAATGATGATTATTATCGTCAAATCCCCTGTTTTCTTCACAATCCTGAAAGAAATGTTGTTTCCAATTTTTTCTTTTTTTTTTTTTTTGCCAGAAATCTTATGTGGGTTCTTCTCCCTCGTCTTGGAATAGTGAACCAGTGAATGTGTTAAGATTCTTTTTATGCAAACTTATATAGTGTATTTGCAACATTCACATGGTGGAAAATCTACTGTTGCAGGTTGGAGATATTAAAGGGGATATTCCTTCAGTAAAGTGATTGAAGAGATTGACTTTCTAATGGTTTGCAAGATATGGTCAGTGGGGAGGACCTTTCTTTTTGTGGTTCAATAGCAAACAGTACAAAAACAACACAGGTTGTTTAAGTTTATTTCCCCTTTATATTTTCAGGTAGAATATTGTAAAATTAGGGAGGAATAAAATAACTTCTCTTTAAAAAGGGTCTGTGCTCTGTGGAACCCTACATCCTTAACTAAAATATTTCAATTCATATCACATGATATGACAAAATTTTTGTTTTGATCACAACCTATCTTTTCTATTTGGGTTTAGGATTAGAATATGTTTGTAGCAACAAATATGAACAAAATGTCTATAACTGCTGCAACTTAGTCGTGTTTGGATGTATGAATTAAATAGTGACAAATCTGCTTTTTTTCCATGTTTTATATAGTTAATTATTCCATCCTAAGGAGCTTATAATCATCATTGGTAGAATGATTAGCAATTTGTCTTTTGCAAGGAATGGGTATTATAGTTAGAGATCCGGTGATGAGTATCTCCCTTGAAATAGGGATATTGAAATAAGGTATCATTATTTGCCATATTCATTGGAAACAAAGTTTATGGAAGATGACTTTTTCTGTTATTCACTGATGAATGGCTTCAAGAAGAGCCATGATCCGGAAAAGAATATTTTTTTTTATATGGTTTAGTATGACAAGCTTCTGATTTCTTTCATTACCTTTTGGTTAGTTTTGAAGGAATAAAAGGGTAGGGCCTCTGAGTGAGCAATAACTTGCAATTACAGCTACTTAAGAACCTTTTATCTTTGGTACCCAGAGATTTTTAAAATTTTCTATAATGCTTTTGTTGCAAGTTTTTATTTCATCTCTCTCCCATGCATAGCCTCATTTGTTTTATACTTAGATTATATTATGCTTCCTTTTTGCTATGTTTAGCATAATAACTTATATTCTCTCTCATTTTCATGATTAGTTGGATTCTCAATTATGTCTTTTGTTTATAACACTTACCTTTTGTCTCCCCTTTTATTATTACTTTCTTAAATGTAGAAGTCCTTCTCATTTGCAAGAGTAATTATGATGCAAATGCAATTGAAACTGCCAAATAAAGCAACTATGACCTGGCTAGTTAGGCCTATTGGATTACTATATTTTTAGCTATATATATTAAATTTGTAAGTTCATCATAAGTTTAGAAAAGTGAAACAATGCTAAAAGATTATAATTTTGACTTAAAAACATGTGTTGTTGGTCATTTGACAAGTTTGATTGTTGTTACTCGCTCATGTTACTTAAGGATCTATTCTTTTATGGAACATAATTCGTTTAAGGAAAATGCTTTGCTATATTTTGTTGCAACTTTCAATTAATTGGAATAGGTTTTTAATTGATTAAAAGTTGTAAATCTGGCAAATTCCACAAGAAGCATTTTCTGTTTAATTGAATGAGATTTTGGTCAATCATAACCTCATTGAAAATGCTTTATTAATTTTCTCCTTAAGAGGAAAACAATTTCCATGTCTGCACCATGCATCAAAAAATCTGCAAAACAGTTTTAGATTCAAAAAAACCAATTAATTCTAACATATTATTATATATAACTTTATTCTATATTTTATAATAAAATATTATTTTTAAAAATTACTCTTCCGCACATCACATGGGCCATTGGCAAATTCAAATTAAAAGCAAATAATCACTTGTTTATTGTCACTTCTAATGTTAGTAAGTGTCACGATCCAAAACAGGGGCCATGATCGGCGCTAGGGAACAGAAATTCTTTCGAATCCGGAACCCGTAGCAAGCCTAAAAATAAAATAAAACATGCAATAGTAATAATAATACATTTAAATAAAATACTGTGCAGCGGAATAAAATCATAAATATCAAAATAATGATCCACCATGGGATTTAAATCAAATCCTCAAACATATATAAATAAACTCTTTTAATACAATCCAGTTCAAATGTTTAAAGTACATATCTCGCAAATTTATATAACTACTGTAGTATCTAGATTAATAAAATATACTCAGATGAGCAGTTTACACAAAGAAGCCGGGGCGAAAGAAATCCAGCGTACAAGCCTGCTACTGAGGTCTGATGAAGATGACTCTCCTGAAAATGGTCAACAAAAGGGAGTCAGACCTCACTGAGTGAATTACTATAATATATATACATGCATACTAAATGCCAATGCACACAATCAAAAGTATATATATAATATGTATATATATACAAACAAATACACACAGATGCAATAAAATCATTTTCTATATTTTTATTGAAAATCACTGTTTATGAAGGATCAAATAGAACCCTAGAATATCGCAACCTCAAAACAATGTTAGACAACACTCTAGCCATATAGGCTCACTTATTCCAAATATAATCACTTGTTCCATTTGGACAGTAGACTGGCCCCGAGACACTAAGTCAATCGAGCTCCAGCAGTCTGACTGTCAGTGTGATTGGTCCCGAGACACTTGGTCAACCAAGCTCCAGCAATCACACTCCCAAATCATATCTCACACATCAAATAATCAAATCCAATCAATATCCACAAGTGGTTAGTAATATAGCCTAAATGCTATAAACGTACCAGTACATACTCGGTCCTAGTGCTGCCCACTAGATAGCACGTTCTATTGATATCCTTCATTAAAATATAAAACATACATTCATAAAAATAAATGATGTATGAATTTAAATGTAATAGCAGCAATAACCATATGTATACTAGAAATATACCAAAAATAAACCAGGTATATTTCGAGTATTTATACGTCAAATAAATCCAATTAAATCGTAAAATACACTAAATATATATTTAAAAACCTTTTGAACATAAATGTCTAATAAAGCATGCATATAATTCGAAATATATCAAAAATAAACTAAAAATAAATTTAAGTGCTGATTAAATTATTTATTCATATTTAATCCAAATAAAACATACATTTATAAAATCATGCATCCTAAAGCATATATATATAAAATAGTAACTCACACTTAGTGCGCTCCTCGAGATGGATCCGACGGGTCTGGTCCACTAGGCCTCGGTCTCGGTGCAACTAAACAAAAAAAAATAACAGACATCAGAATAAACCTAACAGAAAATCCTAGAAACTCGATCTAGAATATTAGACACAGGAACAGAATTAGGGTTTGACCGGACATCACGTTTTACGAGAATTCTATCAAAAATTTGGCAGAACCTCCCTTGTAAAATGGATATCTCTCTACTCAAAGAGTAGAGCCAGCCTTGCAAAGAAACACACTTCAAACAACAGACACAGAAACACATCCATAACCCCTCGGTCGGACTCCAAACTATAGTTTACCGACCGGGATCCACAATCACAGAATAATTATTAAAATACTAAAAATGCCCTTATATCACAGAAATACATTTAATAAGTAAAAATTACGTAATTAACCTTAAAGCACAGTAAAAACCGATAAAAACTCATTTTTTTAGAAAAATTGTATATTATATATATAATTGAAAATAATTCACAAAAAATAGTTTTAATTAGTTAAAAATACTAAATAATTTTTAGAAATCATTTTTATACCTTAAATAACTATTAAAACCAATTTAATTACATTTTTAGTCAATTTAGGGTAAAATTACCAAAATACCCCTATATATAAATATACTAAAATTACTCCAAAAATTCACTAAAAATAATATAATTGCACAAAATTAATTTTCTCAATAATATAAATAATTAAAATCAATTAACCAATTAATTTCAATTAAAAACATAATTAACCTAATTTTCCAAAATTACATAAACCTAATTAAATTCAAATTAAATACATAGAAATTCATAAAAATTCCAAATAAATTCCTATAATTCATTTTAACACCTATATTTATCATAAAACACAATTTCATAATTTATTTAATTAATTTTCGAAAATTAGAAAATAATAATAAAATATTCAAAAATACCCAAAATCAAAATAATCTCAAAAAATTCTACAAAAATTCACACATGAAGATTAAGCTACTAGTATCAACATTTGTTAAGGGACTTTTCATTAATCAATCATTTGAAGCTCAAAAAAAAATCAAAAACCCTAAGATGGCTGAATTGAAAAAATTGACAAAAACCTTACCAAATCAAGTTTTGAGGTTAAACAAAGTTTGGAATCATCTTCTATGGTTTCAGGGGAGTCCAACAACACCATAATGAAGGAATTTGGTGGCCGAAATAGTGAGTTGTGAAGAAAATGGGACTTTCGGCCAAAAATGGAAGAAAACGAGTTGGCCGGCGCCGGGAAAGACGACCGGAGTGGCGAGGCAGCGGAGGAGGACGGCAACACGCAAGGAAGGTGCACTGACGATCGGTGATCGGACGACGAGGGTGAGGGTTGATGGATTGTCGGGGAAGGAGGAGAAAATGGAAGAGAAAAGAAAAGAAAGAAATAAAAAAAAATTTTGTATATTTATATATATATATATATATATATATATTATAATATTAATAGTAGTTTAATAATTTATAATATAGTGTATTAATATAACACTTAGAAAAATTATCCACCACACACATAATTCAATATTTTAAAATTTAATACTAAATAAAAATAATTAAATAATAATAAAACTAATAAATAAATAATAAAATATTAGGAAATTAATTAAACTCTAAATAATTAAATAAATACACATATATATGTTATTTAGTATTTTAAAAATATATATGAGTTCATGCAAGTCCGTAAATCTAATTAAAATAATTAATAGTAAATTATTTACGTGAAAATTTCCCCGAAAATGTAAGTCCGGGGAAAATTTTACGTAAAATACTATAAATAATATACAATAATTAAAATATATTTTAAATACATATCAACTCATAAAAATATCATAATTATATACAAAATTATTAATACTGCATATCCCGATGCAGTATAAAAATGTTTAAAAACTCGGGATATTACAGTAAGGATAAACTTGAAATTAATGGTATTAGGATTATTGGATTTTCTATTTATGATGATGGGGCTTTGATAATTTTTAAAATTGGCAAATTTTTTTATCTCAATTGTCATATTCTTAATTGTACAAGACGACCTCTATTTTATTTCCTTTTTCAAGGCGTGATTGTTTTGTTTCGGATGGTAATAATGTGGTAATAATCACTTATTTAGGAAGGGGAGTTGGGTTTTGTCTAATAGCATATTTAATACAAAGTTTCACATGTATAAAGTGTAAATAATAATGAGGATTCTACTGACTCAATGATATCACATAATGGTGCACAACAAGGACTTGGATCCTTATAATTTCAAGTCTTTCCTCTTCCTCTGAGGCATATTTTTTATTAAAGAACAAAATCATGCGGTCTACAGGGTCTCTCAAGGCAAAACAGACAACACCTCACAAGCGGGCCTACCATATGAAAGGATTTGGACCGAACATCATCAATGGCCATGTTTGGGGGAACGAGGTCATTCTGTGGTGCACTAAATATCCCAAACTCTACCTAGGCAAAGGGCTTTAGCGCATTTTTCATTAAAAGACAAAACCATCCCACACTCAAATGGGCTTACTATGTGAAAAGATTTAGGTTAGGCATCATAAATGTCTTGTCTGTAGGAACGACGACTATTTTAATGGTGCACCCAACATTCCACACTCTACCCAAGAGAGGGGGGTTCTGGTGCTTTTTTCATTAAAGGACCAAAACGCCCTACACTTCACCTAGACGAGGGGGGCTTTAGTGCATTTTTAATTAAAGGAAAAAATTGTGTGGTCTCAAAGTGAATAATATTTGGGTTGCACATCATCATTAAAAGGCATCTTTTTCATTAAAAGATAAAATGGATAATATTTAGCCAAGCAAGGGACTCTCGTGCCTTTTTTATTGAAGGACAACCACCTTATATTTAGACGGGCCTACCATGTAAAAGGATTTGGGTCAAACATCATTAGTGGTCCTGCTTATAGGAACGAATGTTATTCTAATGGTGCACCCATATTCTCACTCTACCAACACAAAAGGGCTTTAGCGCTTTTTTATTAAAGGATAAAATCGTCCCATACTCTACCTAGGCAAGGGGGGCAATGACTCATTTTTCATTAAAGGACAAAATTGTCCCACACTCTACTTAGGAGAAGGGGGCTCCAACGCCTTTTTTAATAAAGGATGAAAATGTGTGGTGGTCTCAAAGCAGACAATATTTAGGCTGGGCAACATCACTCGTAGACGCCTTTTTCATTGAGGGATAAAATCGACAATATCTACCTAGGCGAGGGGCACTATGGCACCTTTTTCATTGAGGGAAAAAACTATAGGGTCTCAAAGCGAAAAATATTTGAGTCGAGCATCATCATTAGGAGGCATCTTTTTTATTAAAGGATAAATTTGACAATACCTAACAATTTTCATTAAAGTAAAATATCGTGTGATCTCAAAGTGGATAATATTAGGGCTGGGCAGTATCACTAGGAGGTGCCTTTTCATTAAAGGATATAATTGACAATACCTTATAAGCAAACCTACCATATGAAAGGATTTAGGTCAGGCATCATCATTATACAACCTAAATAAATTATTATTCTTCTTTTTCTTTATTAGGTATGCCATCATTATCATTACTTTCAATCACAATCCTTTTGCCAAGATTCTTTAAAACCCCTTTACCAAGATTATTCTCAATCACTTGACTTAGATAGTTCTCTACTGCGTCATCATCACCATTCACATTCGCTTCACTAGGACTATAAACAATTCCTTCATTAGGGCTAACTCTGTTTTTATACCCCAAATATAAAGCACTAGTCATACTAACTCTTTTTTTATACCACACTTTATATATCTTCAACCATATTTTTTGAAACCTACCCTGTGCAATAGATGAATCAATCTCCAATAATGTAGACCCAATTATAATTAATTCATTCTTTAATGATTGAAGTTATGGAATTACTAAAGATAATTCAAGAGACAACCGCCTAAACACCCAGAAAAACTCCTACTTAAAAATATATGTGAGCAACTTGAATATAATTCCATTAATAGACGATAATGTTGTTGCACCATCATCATCATCAAGACATTTTATAACCACTTTCTTCCATGTCACCATAATAGAATTTTTCCTCTCATTTTTGCCTATTGAAGTGCATGAAGAATCCTATAAATTACCACAATATATTTATCTTCATGTACCATTATTAATATTTGTTCAAACATATGAAATTTCACTCGCTATATCAATAAAATCATAGTGATAATGGTACATAAGACTACCATCTCTCATTTAACTGCTATATCTTTAAGGCAATAAGTTTCAGCTTATAATAATAATGTTGCACCCAGTCACAAAAACTCGAGTTAATGTGGTTGACATTAATTTTTTTATCTCAATTGTTATATTCTCAAATCTATGAAAATGCCTCTATATCCTTTTTCAGGGCTTGATTATTTTGTTTTGGAGGGTGATAATGCAACAATTATCATTTATTTAGGAAGGGAAAGTAGGATTTTGTCCAATAGTATCTTTGCTATAACTAATGAACTTTTGATGGATTTTCTTAATATCATAAAAAAGCATAAAGGATATTTCTTAGGTATTTTGTGTATAAAGTTTCATATGTATAAAGTATGAATGACAATTAAGATTTTGCATATTCATTAATACTATAAAATGGTGCACAACAAGGGACTTAGGTCCTTATAATCTCAAGTGTTTTCTCTCCTTGCAAGGAACTTTTTTTTATTAAAGAACAAAATTGTATAGTGTATGGGGTCCCTCAAGGCAAACCGGACAATACCTCATGAGCGGGCCTACCATATGAAAGGATTTGAACCAGGCATTATCAATGGCCTTGGCTAAAGGAATGAGGGTCATTCTATGGTGCACCCAATGTCCTACACTCTACCTAGGTAAGGGGTGCTAGCACCCTTTTCATTAAGAGACAAAACAATCTTGCACTTAAACAGGACCTATCATGTAAAAAGATTTAGGCCTACATTATAAATGGCCCTGTCTATAGGAACAAGGGCCGTTTTGATGGTGCACCCAATAACCCACACTCTACCCAAGGGAGGAGGGATCTGGCACCTTTTTCAATAAAGGAAAAAATCATCGCACACTCTACTCAAGTAAGGGAGCTCTGGTGCCTTTTTCATTAAAAAATAAAATTGTCTCATACCTTACCAATGTGAGGGGGGGCTTTGGTGCATTTTTCATTAAAGGACAAAACTATGTAGTCTCAAAGTAGATAATATTTAGGCTGGGCAACATCGTTGGGAGGTGGCTTTTTCATTAAATGATAAAATCGATAAAATTTACCCAAGCGAGGTTGCTCTGGCACCTTTTTTATAAAATGAAAAAACTGTGCAATCTCAAAGCGGATAATATTTGTCTTGGGCATCATCACTAAGTGGTGCCTTTTTCATTAAAGGAAAAAATCGCGTTATCTCAAAGTGAATAATAATTGGGCTAGGTAGTATTATTGGGAGGCACTTTTTTCATTAAAAGATAAAATCAATGATACCTTATGAGTGGATCTACCATATAAAAGGATTTGGGTCGGGCATCATCACTATATAACCCAAACAAATTCTTCTTCTTCTTCTTCTTCTTCTTTTTTATTTAGGCATGTCATCATTGTCATTACTTTCAATCACTCCTTTTACTAAGATTTTTCAAAACCCCTTTACCATGGTTATTCTCAATCACTTCACCTAGATAATTCTCTATTGTTTCATCATGATCATTCATATCCTCGTCACTAATCACTTCACTAAGGCTACTTCTGTTTTTATACACCAAATATAAAAGCACCCGCCATACTAACTTTGCTTTTATACCATACTTCACATATCTTTAACCATATTTTTTGAAACTGTCATGACCCAAATCAGGGAGTCATGACCGGTACTAGGGAATAAAAATTCTTTTAAATCTAGAATTTGTAACAAGCTTTAAAATACAAACACATACAATAAAAATACAAAAATACACCAGAATTAAAACTTTAATTAATATAAAAATAAATCTTTATATCATAACAATAAAATATCTTCATACAATATTTAAATATAGGGTTTCTAACTAATACAATGCAATGCTACAACAATAAACACTACTACTGCAGTGATTACTAAAATACAAGGAAAATTACGGTTCAATATTTACATAAATCAGCCGGAGAGGAAAGACTCCAACAAATAAGTCTAATAGGGAGGTCTGAAGTAGAAGATCCTGAAAAAAAAATATTGAGGGAGTCAGACCTCACTGAGTGAATTATTATATATATATATATATATATATATATATATATATGCACTATAAAATACACACATTCAGGCATCAGTATAATAATATATTTATATTTATATTTATATAATATGATATTTATGCATTTCATACACATGCCAAAAATCACTTTTTCAATGCAATAATAAATATAGAAAAAAAAATTAGGTGGATGATCAGAGCCCTAAATAATCCGTAACCTTGATCACAGAACTAATAGCCAACCGGCTTATCCATAACTCCAAATATTTATTTATCCAACTCAAGGTAGTAGACTAGCCCCAAGTACACTAAGTCAATCGAGGATCCACAATCTCACTACTGGCAAGACTGACCCCGAGTACACTAGGTCAATTGAGGATCCACAGCCACCATTTCCAATAACCATCGATCTCAATATTCAATTTCATAATCAAATAATCATATTCTCAGCCTAAAATCTACCATACTGTTGCGCAACAGTTCTAACGTAGTCCACTAGGTGGTACATTCTATAACTATCCTCCAAATCATATTTATAAATATTAAAAATAATGAAACGCGTAATAAAAAACATAGTAGCCTCCATTCATCAAACAATATATCGTTTATATACAAAATATATACAAAATATAAATATAAGCATTTAAATAAATAAATTATATTTAAATTCACATTATTTAAATCATGGATGCTCACAAAATATTTATTCTATGTGCAATTCATATATATAATAATAATTTACAGTTGTGCGCTCCTCTAAAAAGACTAGACTGATATGATCCTAAGGCCTAGCTCACGGTACAGTTAAAGAAAAATATTATTATTATTATTAGAATAAATTCTTAATTTCATAACTCTAAAATTTCTAAGAATGACTCAATTTAAACACGAATTGAGCAAAATTTTAAAACTAGACTCGAACCGGTTATCACGTTTTATGAAAAATCTATAAAAAATTCGATAAAATTTTCCATGTAAAACGGATGTCTCTCTACTAAAAGTAGAGCCGATTTTGCATGCAAAC
This sequence comes from Mallotus nudiflorus, assembly GCA_947683625.1. Lineage (NCBI taxonomy): Eukaryota > Viridiplantae > Streptophyta > Magnoliopsida > Malpighiales > Euphorbiaceae > Mallotus > Mallotus nudiflorus. Next base: position 943,695 of record CANTUR010000096.1, on the reverse strand, counting down.
ACACTTCAAATATTCACAAATACTTAACTTCTCGAGTTGGGCCCCTGAACTACATAAATTGCCCAACCGAGAACCAATATACTCAAAATAAATAATAAAATAATAAATATTCATAATTCACTAAAATTCATAAAAATCATAAAATATCACAATTCGATTTATTTAAATAATAAAAACATTAAAGATATTTATTTTCAAATTAATTGATAAAATCTCAAATATAATTAAATAATATTAGTAAAAATCTATTTTCCAAATATTTGAAATTAAATAGCATAAATTACCAAAAATTATTTAAATTGCTCAAATATATAATAAAAATAGCTAAAAATAAATTTAATCATAAAAATATTAAATAAAACTATTATTTGAATATATTTCCAGAAATTATTATTAATTAACTAAAAATAGTAATTAATTCATAAAAATTAATTTAATAATTTTTATCATTGAAAAGCTGTCCAGAATATAATAATTAATAATAATTTTAACTAAAATACAGAATTTACTAATTTATACTGATTTTTCTAAAAATCTAATTTTTACATAAACATTCAAAAATTCATAATAATTAATCAGAACATAATTTCAATAAACTTTCTTAACGAAATATACTTAAAATAATTAGTAAAATTTATTAAAAATATAATTTTTCTGAGCTCAGAACAGTATATAAACAGTAATCATAAGCCCGAAAATTTAAAATTTTTAGAAAAATAAATAAAAATCACATTTAGCTTCCTCGCAACCTTTAAAACAATTAATCTCAAAACAATAATAGCTAATAAAATCAAATAAATTCTTAAAATACTAAAAATAGAAATATACAAAACGGGATAGTTACCGAAGTCGAAACTCGAAACGGTTCGAAGATTTGAGAAGCCCGGAGGACGAGCTTTCAAAAGAAACCAACCTCATGCCCTGAGGTGGTGGTTGACGATGATGGCATTGGGTGGTTGGCGGTGGTTTACAGAGAAAGAAATAAATAAAGAAAAGAAAGAAAGAAAGAAGAAGAATAAAAGGAAGAAGAACAAGTTTGGGGGTGGGCAGATGCACTGCACATTTTGACCAAAATTTTTTTTTTATTTTATTTTTTTTATAAATGAGAAAAAGATAAAATAGTATAAAAATTATATATATATATATATATATATATATTAGAAAAGGATAAAATAATATAAAGATAATATTTTTAATTTAAATATTTACTTTTCTAATTAAATTCACCTCAAAATATTAAAATTTATTAAATACACTAAATTAAAACTATTCACAAATAATAATAATAATATTATTATTAAATAATATACAACCACAAATTTAAGTCTTAAAACTCAATTTAATATTAAAACCATAATATAATAAAATAAATAATAACACTTGAATTTAATTAAATTTCACAAAATAATCATAATATAGAAAATTAATAAAATATTTATTAACACTGCATATCTTAGAAATTAATTTAATAATTTATAGAATATCGGATTATAACAGAAACCTACCTTATGCAATAGATGAATCTATCTTCATCAATGTAGACCCAATTATAATTAATTCATTCTCCTGAGATTGAACTAAAGACATTTCAGATTACAACTATTTAAACATCCAAAAAAGCTTCAACTTAAAAATATATGTGAACTACTTGATCATAATTCCATCAATAGACAACGATGTTGTCATACCATCATTATTAGCCTCAACACGTTCTTACAACCACTTTCTTCCTTATAGCCATCATAGAATCTTTCCTCTCCCTTTTGCCTATTAAAATGCATAAAGAATCCTAAAAATTAGCATAGTGTATTTATCTTCATGTACCATTGTTAATATTTGTTCAAACATATGAAAATTTTCTCGTGATATCAATAAAATCATATTGACAATGGTACATAAGACTGCCATGCTTGATTTAACGGCTATATTCTTTAAGGCAATAATTTCCAATACATAATAATAATGTTGCACCCAATCATAGAAACTCGAGTGCTTAAGTTCCAACTTGAATATTCTTTTTTCACCTTTATGATGGTGCACAATAAAGGCCTTAGGTCCTTATAATCTTAAGTCTTTTCTCTCCATGTGAGGCACCTTTTTTATTAATGAACAAATCTGTGCAGTCTATGGGTCTTTAAGGCAAAGTGGACAATACCTTATGAGTGGACCAACCAAATGAAAGGATTTGGACCGAGCATCATCAATGGCCCTAGCTAGGGGAATGAGGGTCATTCTATTGTGCACTCAATATCCCACACTCTACCCAAGCAAGGGGCTTGTAATATCCCGTGTTTTTTTAAAATATTTTTACACTGTACCGGGATATACAGTGTCAATAATTTTTATGCATTGTACGATATTTTTATGAGTTGATATGTATTTTAAACCTATTTTAATTACTGTGTTTTATATACAGTGTTTTACGTAAAATTTTCCCGGGACTTTCATTTTCGGGGAAATTTCTACGTAAACAATGTATTATTAATTATTTTAAATGTATTTACGGGTTTGCATGAACTCAAACATATTTTTAAATTATTAAATAAAGCCTGTGTGTGTATATTTATTTAATTAGGGTTTATTATTACCCTAATATTTTATTATTTATTTATTATTATTTGATTATTTTATTTATTATTAAATTATTAAAATTTATTATTTTTTTCTTTTTTATTTTTTTCTTTTTCTTTTCCTTTTTCTTTCTTTTTCTTTTTCTTTCTCTTTCCTTTTTCTTTCTTTTCTTTTTCTTCTTCTTCTTCTTTCTTCTTCCCGCACGGGCGCCGGACCACCATTTCTTCTCACCGTCGTTTCTCCCTCCTCCGGCCACCGTTTTCGACACCGCCGGTCTCTATCTTCTCCTTGAGCTCCGGTGAGTGTTATTCTAGCTTTGGTTTGAGCTAAAATGGTCTAGAATTGCTTAGGTTTTGATTTGAATATTTCGGCCACTTTTGGTTTTCGATCTTTTTGAGCTTCAAATTGGATGATTCATGGAAACTTCCTTCACAAATGTTGTTCCTGGTAGTTTAATATTCATGTATGAATTTTTACAGAATTTTTGGAGGTTGTTTGGATTTTTGGGTATTTTTGAATATTTTAATATTATTTTCTAATTTTCGGAAATTAATTATTTAAATTATGAAATTGGAGTTTATGGTTGAATTAGGTGTTGAAATGAATTATAGGAATTTATTTGGAATTTTTATGAATTTCTAAGTATTTATTTTTAATTATTGAAGTTTATGTGATTTTGTAAAATTAAGTTAATTGTGTTTTAAATTGAATTTAATTGGTTAATTGAGTTTAATTATTGATATTATTGATAAATATGTTGAGAAAATTAATTTTGGATAATTGTATGATTTTTGGTGAATTTTTGAAGTAATTTAGGTATATATATATATATAGGGGTATTTTGGTAATTTTACCCTAAATTGTCTAAAAATGTAATTTAATTGGTTTTAATATTTATTTAAGGTATACAAATGATTTCTACAAAATATTTAGTATTTTTAACTAATTAAAACTATTTTCCGGGAATTATTTTCAATTATATATATAATATACGGTTTTTCTAATAAAATGAGTTTTAATCGGTTTTTACAGTGTTTCAAGATTTATTATGTAATTTCTACGTATGAAATGTATTTTTATGATTTAAGGATATTTTTGGTATATTTGAATATGTATTCTGTGTTTGTGGACCCCGGTCGGTGGACTGTAGTCTGGAGTCCGACCGAGGGGTTGTGATTGATTGTGGTGTTTATTTTTGAAGTGTATTTTCTTTGCAGGGTCGGCTCTACTCTTTTGAGTAGAGAGATGTCCGTTTTACAGGGGAGGTTCTGTCGGATTTCCGGTAGAATTCTCGTAAAACGTGATATCCAGTCGAACCCTAATTTTCGATTCTGTATTTAATACTCTAGATTGAATTCTAGGATTTCTATTAGGGTTATTCTGATGTCGATTAATTATTTCTTGTTTAGTTGCGCCGAGACCGAGGATTAGTGGACCAGGCCCGTCGGACCTGTCTCGTGGAGCGCATTAGGTGAGTTACTATACTATATATATATATGCTTTAGGATGCATGATTTAGAAATATATGTTTTATTTTGATTTAATTTGTATAAATAATGTGATTTGTATTTAAGTATATTTTTGGTATATTTTTGGTATATAATAAATTATATACATGTTTTATTAATAAAATATATTTAAAATGTTTTTAAATATATTTTTAGTTTAATTCATGATTTGATTGAATTTATTTGACGTATATATACTCAAAATATACCTGGTTTATGTTTGGTATATTTTCGGTATATATATGGTTTATATTGCTATTTCATTTATATCCATGCATCATTTATTTTTGTGAATGAATGTTTTATATTTAAGAATGAAGGATATCAATAGAACGTGCTACCTAGTGGGCAGCACTAGGACCGAGTACGTACCGGTACGCCTATAGTATTTAGGCTTTATTATTGACTATTTGTGGATATCGATTTGATTATGATTATTGATGTGTGAGATGTGGTTTGGGTGTGATTGCTGGAGCTCGGTTGACCAAGTGTCTCGGGGCCAATCACACTGGCAGTCAGACTGCTGGAGCTCGGTTGACTTAGTGTCTCGGGGCCAGTCTACTGTCCATATGGATTAAGTGGATATATTTGGAATCAGTGAGCCTGTATGGCTAGAGTGTTGTTTAACACTATTTTCTGAGGTTGCGATATTCTAGGGTTCTATGTGATCCTTCATAAAAGTTGATTTTCAGACAAAATATATAAAATGATTTTTCTGCATCTGTATGAACTTGCCTGTATATATACATATTACTCATATACTGTTGACTGTATGCATTATCACTTAGAGTGTATGTATATATACTATAGTAATTCACTCAGTGAGGTCTGACTCCCCTCCGTTGACTATTTTTCAGGAGAGTCAACTTCCTCAGACCTCAGTAGCAGGTCGATACGCCGGATTTCTTCCGCCCCGGCTTCTTTATGTAAATTGTATACTTGAGTCTTATTTATTTTATCTAGACACTGCAGTAGTTGTGATTTTCAGTAGTTGTGATTTTCAGTAGTTGTAAATTAAAGTATTGGATTTTATGTATTTGTTTTAAAGAGATGTATTATAGTAAAACTGGATTTGTATAAAGATTATACATTTATGAGATTATATATGCGATGTGATGAGTTTTGAATTAAATCCAGTTGATATTGATGATATTGTAATATTTATGATTTTATTTTCCGCTGCATATTATATTTTATGGTTATTATTGCATTTTTATTTTATTTTTAGGCTTGCTACGGGTTCCGGATTCGAAAGAATTCCCGTTCCTTAGCGCCGGTCATGGCCCCTGTTTTGGATCGTGATAGGGCTCTAACACCCTTTTCTTTAAAAGACAAAATGGTCACGCACTTAAATGGGGCCTATCATGTGAAAGATTTGGGCCGACATTATAAATGGCCTTGTCTATAAGAATAAGGGTCATTTTGATGGTGCACCCAATATCCCACACTTTACCTAGGATAGGGGGACTTTGGCGCCTTTTTCATTAAAGGAAAAAATCATCACACACTCTACTTAAGCAAGAGGACTTTAGCGCCTTTTTCATTAAAAGATAAAATTATTTTATACTCTACCTAGGTGAGGGGGGGGGGCTCTTGTGCATTTTTCATTAAAGGATAAAATTGTGTGGTCTCAAAGTAGACAATATTTGGGCCTGGCAACATCACTAGAAGGCAGCTTTTTCATTAAATGATAAAACTGATAAAATTTACCCAAACGAGGGTGCTCTGGTGCCTTTTTTATAAAATGAAAAAATTGTGTAATCTCAAAGCAGAAATATTTGGGTCGGGCGTCATCACTGGGTGGTGCTTTTTTCATTAAAGGATAAATTCAATAATACCTCACGATTTTCATTAAAGGAAAAAATCGTGTTGTCTCAAAGCAAACAATATTTGGGTCGGGCAGTATTATTGGGAGGTGCTTTCTCATTAAAAGATAAAATCAACAATACCTTATAAGTGGATCTACCATATGAAAGAATTTGGGTCGAGCATCATCACTATATAACCTAAACAAATTCTTCTTCTTCTTATTTTTCTTCTTTATTGGGTATATCGTCATTGTCATTACTTTCAATCACAATCCTTTTACCAAGATTCTTCAAAACCCCTTCACCATGGTTATTCTCAATCACTTCACCTAAATAATTCTCTATTGCTTTATCATGATCATTCATATCCCCTTAACTAGGACTATTCATAATCGTTTCACTAGGCTAACTCTATTTTTATACCCTAAATGTAAAAGCACATGCCACACCAACTTTGCTTTTATATTATACTTTATATATCCTTAACCATATTTTTTGAAACCTACCTTATGCAATAGATGAATCTATCTCCATCAATGTAGACCCAATTATAATTAATTCATTCTCCCATGATTGAAGTTCTAGAATTACTAAAGACATTTTAGGAGACAATCGTTTAAACATCCAAAAAAGCTCCGACAACCATTTAAACATCTAAAAAAGCTCCAACTTAAAAATATATGTAAGCAACTTAATAATAATTCCATCGATAGATAACGATGTTGTTATATCATCATTATTAGCCTCAAGACATTTTTACAACCACTTTCTTCCTTATCGCTATCATATAATCTTTCCTCTCCCTTTTGCTTATTAAAATGCATAACGAATCCTAAAAATTAGCATGGTGTATTTATCTTCATGTACCATTGTTAATATTTGTTCAAACATACAAAATTTCTCTCGTGATATCAACAAAATCATATTGACAATGGTACATAAGACTACCATCCCTGATTTAACGGCTATATTCTTTAAAGCAATAATTTCCAACACATAATAATAATGTTGCACCCAATCATAGAAACTGGAGTGCTTGGGTTCCAATTTGAATACTCTTTTTTCACCCTTATGATAGTGCCAACAATGGACTTAGGTCCTTAAAATCTTAAGTCTTTTCTCTCCATGTAAGGCACCTTTTTTATTAAAGGAAAAAATCATGCGGTCTATGGATCCCTCAAGGCAAAGTGGACAATACCTCATGAGTGGACCTACCATATGAAAGGATTTGGACTGAGCATCATCAATGGCCCTTGTTGGGGGGAATGATGGTCATTCTATGGTGCACCCAATATCTTACACTCTACCCAGGCAAAGGGTTCTAGCGCCCTTTTCGTTAAAAGATAAAACAGTCATGCACTTAAATGGGGCCTATAATGTGAAAAGATTTAGGCCGACATTATAAGTGGCCCTGCCTATGGGAACAAGGGCTATTTTGATGGCACACCTAATATCCCATACTCTACCCAGGAGAGGGGGGCTTTGGCGCCTTTTTCATTAAAGGAAAAAAATCTTCAAACACTCTACTCAAGCAAGGGGGCTCTAGCGCCTTTTTCATTAAAAGACAAAATTGTCCTATACTCTACCCAGGTGAGGGGGGCTCTGGTGCATTTTTCATTAAATGAAAAAATTGTATAGTCTCAAAGTATATAATATTTGGGCCAGGCAACATCATTAGGAGGTGGCTTTTTCATTAAATGATCAAATCGATAAAATTTACCCAAGCCAGGGTACTCTGGCGTCTTTTTTATAAAATGAAAAAACTGTGCAATCTCAAAGCGAATAATATTTGGATCGAGCATCATCACTGGGAGGTGCATTTTTCATTAAAGGATAAATTTAACAATACCTCACGATTTTCATTAAAGAAAAAAGTCATGTTGTCTCAAAGCGAACAATACTTGGGCTGGGTAGTATTATTAGGAGGCACTTTTTTCATTAAAGGATAAAATCAATAATACCTCATGAGTGGACCTACCAAATGAAAGGATTTGGGTTGAGCATCATCACTATACTACCCAAACAAATTCTTCTTCTTCTTCTTATTTACTAGGTATGTTATCATTGTCATTACTTTGAATCACAACCCTTTTACCAAGATTCTTCAAAACCCTTCACCATGGTTATTCTCAATCACTTCACCTAAATAATTCTCTATTGCTTCATCATAATTATTCATATCTGCTTTACCAGGACTATTCATAATCGCTTCACTAGGGCTAACTCTGTTTTTATAACCTAAATATAAAGCACCTACCGCACTAACTCTGCTTTTATACCATATTTTTTGAAACCTACCTTATGCAATAGATGAATTTGTCACAACCCAAACCGAGAGTCATGACCAATGCTAGGGAATAGGAATTCTTTCGAATTCGGAACCCATAGCAAACCTTAAAAATAAAAACACATGCAATAACTAAATAAAAATACGTCATAATTAAAACTTAAATTGATATAAAAATAAATACTTAATGTCATATCATAAAATAAAATATTTGCATACAATATTCAGAGAAAGGTCTTTAACATAAAAAACCACATTTTACAAATACAAACATTACTATTGTAGTTTTCTAAAATACAATAAAAGTCAAATAAATAATTTATATAAACTAGCCGAGGCTAAAGAAGTCCAGCGTATGAGCCTACTACTGAGGTCTGAAGATGAAGAATCTCCTGAAAAATAAAAAACTGAGGGGAGTTAGACCTCACTGAGTGAATTATTATGTTATATATACATGCACCTCCTAATGTCATATGCAATCAAGCATCAATATATATAGTAAATATATACAAACATTTCACACAGATGCTAAAATCACTTTTATATAATATAAATTGTTAAAAAATGTTTATTTAAATGAAGGATCAAATAGAACCTTAATTATTTGCAACCTCAACCAAAAATATCTCTCTAGCCATACATGCTTACTTAATTCTAATAAATTATATTATTCCATTTTGGACAGTAGACTGGCCCCAAGACACTAAGTCAACCGAGCTTCAGTAGTCTCACTGTTAGTATGATCGGCCCCGAGACACTAGGTCAACCGGGCTCCCGTAATCACACTACTCAATACATCAATCGCAAATAATCAATCAAATAAAAGTCACCTCAAGTGATTTAATAACTCAACCCTAAAATCTATCGTACAGGTATGTATACGGTCCTAGTGCAACCCATTAGGTAGCAAGTTCTATTGATATCCTTTAAATAAACTTAATAATTATTAAAATAATAAAAATGCATAATTTAAATGTAATAGCACCCATTCATAGCAAAATATACTCATCATATACAAAAAATATACCAAAAGTATATAAGCCACATATATACCAAATTGAACCATAATATACCAAAAATATACTGAAAATATACCAAAAGTATACTTTTTCATTTCAAGAAATATTCATATTCAATTGCATTATAAAATTCATGGATGTTAATTTTCATGCATTCTACATGTAATGCATATATAAGATAATAACTCACAAGTTTGCGTTCCTTGAGACTGGCTCGACGAGCTCGGTCCAATAGGCATCAGTCTCGTCACAACTAGAAAATAAATAATGATAATAATCATAATAAATTTTTAACTTATACTTCAAAGAATTCTGAAGAACACTTGATCTAAAAACCCAAAACTCAGACAAACGCATAAATTTAGGATCAACCTGATGTCACGTTTTACGAGAATTCTACCAAAAATTTAGCAAAACCTCCTCTGTAAAATGGGCATCTCTTTACTAAAAAGTAGAGTCGATCCTGCAAAAAAAATGCACTTCTAACATATATTGCACAACACCTTGGATTAGGACTCCGAACTGCAAAATTTTCCAATTGAGGTTCACAATTCACCAAAAATAGAAATAAAATAATAAACATATTAAAAATTATTAAATTCCATAAATGTCCATAAAATACCAATATATAATATATTTAAACATTAAAACATTAAATACAATTATTTTCATAATAATTAAATAAAATCTCAAATAATAATATAATATTATTAAAAAATTCAATTTTTCAATAATTCAATATAAAATAGTAAAAATTTACTTTTATATATTCAAAAAGCTTAAATAGCTAAACTATATATACAAAGTAATTAAAAATCCATTTATTCACCAAAATAGTAAATAATATATTATTTGAATATAATTTTCAAAAATTAGTATTAATTAGTTAAAAATAGTAAATAATCTACAAAAATCATTTTAACACCCTATATAATTCTAAAATCATTTAAAACATATTATTTAACTATAATTTCCACAAAATTACACAATTAACTCAATAATACAAAATTTACATAATATAAATAATATTCTAAAAAATTATATAAATTCACGAAAAATTGTTTTAATAATTCTAAAATTATTAACTCACATTACTAACACAAATTCAACTAAATTTTCATTAAAAATAATTAATTAACATAATTATCAAAAATTCAATATTTAATATTAATATAATAAAAAATTATCCAAAATTTAAAAAAATTCACAAAAAATATATTTGAGAAGCTTAAGCTACCACAATCAACATTTATGAAGCAAGTTTGCATGAATCAAACATAATCAAATTAAAAAAAATAAAAACCTTAAAACACATAAACTAAAAATTGAAGATATCTAAAAATTTAGAGGATTTGAGCTAAAAAAAAGCTTGGAAATGGACTCATCGATGGAAAACCGTTCAAAAGAGTATGGTTTGAAGCCTTGAGGTGGTCGTAATCTTGCCGGCGTGAAGAATCTTCAACTCTCGACACCTTCAATTTTCGGCGCTCCGACGATGATCTGACGGCTGCTGGTGATGTCTGGAAGAAGCCGAAGGTGGTGATGCTCGGTGGTGGCAGTTGGGCAGTCCGGCGGTAGTTGTGAGTGACGGTCTGAGAAGAAGAGGAAGAAGAAGAAGAATAAGAAAGAAGAGAGAAGAAGGAGTTTGACCCGTTCTACTTTTTGACTCTTTTTTTTTAATTTATAAAATTACCATATTGCCCTTCCATCAAATTTAATAATAATAATAATAACAATAATGATAATGTTAACAACAACAACAACAATAATAATAATAATATCAATAACAATGATGATGATGATAATAATGATAATAATAATAATAATAATAATAATAATAATAACACTATTAACTTTAATATTATAAAAAAAATCCCAGGTAAAATAAATTATTTTTCGTAAACAATTCTCTTAAAATAAAATATGTAAATAATATTAGCAATTATCAATAATAATATACTAATAAAATTTAAAATTATTAACACTGTTTATCTCAAAATAATATTATTTTATTTAAAATACAAGGTCATTATAGAATCTATCTCCATTAATTTAGACCCAATTATAATTAATTCATTCTCCCGTGATTGAAGTTTTGGAATTACTAAAGACATTTCCAAAGACAACCGTTTAAACATCCAAAAAAGCTCCAGCTTAAGAATATTTGTAAGCAACTTAATCATAATTCCATCGATAGATGATGATGTTATTACACCATCATTATTAGCCTCAAGACGTTCTTACAGCTACTTTCTTCCTTATCACCATCATAGAATCTTTCCTCTCGCTTTTTTCCTATTAAGGTGCATAAATAATCCTTAAAATTTCTATAGTGTATTTATCTTCATTTACCATTGTTAATATTTATTCAAACATATGAAATTTCTCTCGTGATATCAATAAAATCATATTGATAATGGTACATGAGACTACCATCCTTGATTTAATGGCTATATTCTTTAAAATAATAATTTCCAAGACATAATAATAATGTTACACCCAATCATAGAAACTTAAGTGCTTAGGTTCCAACTTGAATGCTCTTTTTTCACCCTTATGATGGTGCATAATAAGGGACTTGAGTCTTTATAATCTTAAGTCTTTTCTCTCTATGTAAGGCACCTTTTTTATTAAAGGACAAAATCGTGCGGTCTATGGGTCTCTCAAGGCAAAGTGGATAATACCTCATGAGCGGACCTACCATATGAAAGGATTTGGACAGAACATCATCAATGGCCCTGGTTAGGGGAATGAGGGTTGTTCTATAGTACCCACACTCTACCCAGGCAAAGGGCTCTAGCACCCTTTTCATTAAAAGACAAAACAGTCCTACACTCAAACGAGGCCTATCGTGTGAAAAGATTTAGGCCAACATTATAAGTGGCCTTGTCTATGGGAACAAAGGTCATTTTAATAGTGCACCTAATATCCCACACTCTACCTAGGATAAGGGGGCTCTGGTGCCTTTTTCATTAAAAGACAAAATTATCCCATACTCTACCCAAGTAAGGGGGGCTCTGGTGCATTTTTCATTAAAGAAGAAAATTATGTGGTTTTAAAGTAGACAATATTTAGGCCTGGTAACATCAATGGGAGGTGGCTTTTTCATTAAAGTATAAAATCATTAAAATTTACCTAAGCGAGGGTGCTATAGCGCCTTTTTTATAAAATGAAAAAACTGTACAATCTCAAAGCAGATAATATTTGGGTCAGGCATCATCATTGAGAGGTGCCTTTTTTATTAAGGGATAAATTCAACAATACCTCATGATTTTCATTAAAGGAAAAAATCATGTTGTCAGAAAGCAGACAATATTTTGGTTGGGCAGTATTATTAGGAGGCATTTTTTCATTAAAGGATAAAATCAATAATACCTCATGAGTGGACCTATCATATGAAAGGATTTGGGTCAGGCATCATCACTATACAACCCAAACAAATTCTTCTTTTTCTTTTTCTTATTTTTCTTTCTTCTTTATTGGGTATTTCGTCATTGTCATTACTTTCAATCATAATCCTTTTGCCAAGATTCTTAAAAACCCCTTCACCATGGTTATTCTTAATCACTTCACCTAGATAATTCTCTATTGCTTCATCATGATCATTCACATTTGCTTCTTAATTATTTTGCCAGGTTTTATAACATCCACACAAGTCATTACTACCACTCAACTAACATAACATGAATCTTGTTTAAATTTGATTGCTTGTTAATGTATGGAAAGAAATGCTAATATACAATACCAATAGTCTTCATGATAAGATCAAAATATATTGATTTCCATATTTTAAAGATGGTTTATATACAAATGGCACACTATAGATCATTTAAGCATTAATTCTAAATTTAAACCATTTGTTATGCCACATAACAGTTCTAAGACAAGTTTTGGCATTGAGACAGAGGTTATAACCTACCTCAGTACCTTGGTGTTCTCTTACCATCTTGTTTTGTTTTTGGATTATTCTATGATTTCTTATGATAATCATAAGGTAAAATTTAGAAACATGTTTGTATACCTGAACCTATGAAATATTTATTTGATGCTTGGGCTTCTGGCCTTTTCATAAGGATGACACTCTGGTGGGAGCATTTATTATTAGTGATAGCGTTAATGTTATTGTTGTTACACTCCCATTTGTAGCTATTATTGTATGTTAGATTATATGATGTTGTTAGTAAGATTATTGTTACAGTAGCTGCAGTTGTTGTTGTCGTAGTTGTCATTATTGTTGCTAAAGCTGTTACAACAGCTGTTATTGATAGGGCATTTATTATTGTCATTACAGTTGTTGTCCTTGTTGATGATAAAGTTGTTGTAATTGAAGGTATTGCTTTTGCAGCAATTACTATTGCAAAAGTAGTTAATGTTATGGCTATTGGAGTTGCAGTAGTTGCTGGTACAGGGCAATAATATATATGATAATTCCCTAATATACGCTAGTCCATATGCTAATTAATGAAATTAGTCTCAAGACATGGATTTATAGGTAAATACCAAATCATTAAAAAGTTACTATATATATCTATTAAAAGGTACAAAAAATAACAAGAAAAAACTAGCTAACTATGTACATGCTTAAAAAAAAATCATGTCAAGCTACCAAAATAAAAATAAAGTACTCTACTCAAACTCATAAGATGTACATATAGCGGAGTTTTATTGAACAGAGTTTGATCTCCTTTAATAAACACTCTTCAATAATCACCTCTTGAATTTCTTGAGGTAAATGATATCTAACCATGTATACTTTTCCATCACTGAGCTTTCCAACATTCTTAGCATCAATTATAACAATTAAATCATCAAGACAATCAATTAATGGACCAAAAGTGTTACCCCTTGTTGAAGTGCCTTCTTCTTTATAAAAGCTTACACCTTGTTTGATCATCACATCCATTAACTCGATGTTTAATTTAACAGGCTGTGGAATGACTACAGTACTATTGAAGTAAGCCATTATCGCTATAAGTTGAATACCTTGTAACTCCTCATTATTTCTTATTAAAACTATATTCCTACTAACCTTATTTGATCATCACATCCATTAACTTAATGTTTAAATAACAGACTATAAAATGACTACAGTACCATTGAAGTAGGCCATTATTGCTATAAGTTGAATAGCTTGTAATTCCTCATTATTTCTTACTAAAACTAGATTCCTACTCCTATAGTGTCACATTATCATATCTCTTTCCTCTATTTTACCCTGCATTGCCCTCCAATCAGAATGGGAATGTTTAATTGTCATTAATAAATGGTACAAGTTCATTTAGCCAATAGTTTTTAAAATGAACCTCTAATTAAGATGGTAAAATTCAATAATATTAACAGTAGCTTCTTTAACTATATCATTTACTTTAAATGAGATCCACACTTTCCCCATTGATGGTGTACTAATCCCACATCGATTAGGAGATAAGGAGCTTAGGTCCTTAGAAGCCCAAGTCTCCTATTTCCCTTGTGAGGTACCTTTTCCTATAAAGGATAAAACCATATAGTTTGTGGGGTCCCCCAAGCCAAAGTGGACAATACCCCCATGAATATGCCTACCATGTGAAAGGATTTAGGTTGGGCATTATCAGTGGCACCGTCTATGGGGATGAGGCTCTATCCTCTACCCAAGGCCCCTCGTTTGGGGCTCTTCTGATGGTGTACTAATCCCACATCGATTAAGAGATGAGGGGCTTGGGTCCTTATAAGCCCAAGTCTCCCCTTTCCCTTGTGAGGTGCCTTTTCTTATAAAGGATAAAACCATGCGGTCTGTGGGATCCCCTAAGCTAAAGCAAATAATACTTCATGAGCGAGACTACCGTGTGAAAGGATTTGGTTCAGGCATCATCAGCAGCGCTGTCTATAGGGACAAGGCCATGTCTTTTACCTAAGGCCTCTCATTTAAGGGGCTTCTGATAGTGCACCAATCCCATATTGGTTAGGAGATAAAGGGCTTGGGTCCTTATAAGCCCAAGTCTCATCTCTCCCTCGTGAAGTGTCTTTTCCTGTAAAGTATAAAATTGTGTTATCTATAGGGTCCCCCAAGCCAAAGTGGACAATACCTCATGATTGGGCCCACTGTGTGAAAGGATTTAGGCCGGGCATCATTGTAGACGGCGGGGTTTAGTGCACGTCCAAGATTTTAGCAACCGCAACACTGTTTAGCCTCAGGGCCTTAGAGAACACACTAACCATTGTCACAAAGACATGACGTGGAGATGAGGAGTCGCTACCCAGGGTAATAACTGGGACAAATCGAAAAGGTGGTACTAGATTCCCTAAAAGAAAGCTAGCACCACAACCAGGAGATTCTGGATTCGGAATACTAACTTCTATTAGTCTCGTGTTCATTTAGAATAATTTTATAAATGATTATTTCATCCTCTAATTACATGCAATTTTATTAAACCCTATTTGATATCCATCTAACCCTAGGCATTTAGTCAATAAAATTACACATAAAAAATGCATTCAATATCGCGTTGTCCCTAAGTCTAAACTATGTTAATTTTATTAAAAAGTTAGTTAGATTTACATTTTATTTACAAGTGAGAAAGAGACTAAAAGTGGGCCTACATTTTTAATTAGTGAGCTTAGATCTACTTATTTTAGTTTGTCTAAAAAAGGAGCTTAAGTTTATTCAATTTTAAAGGAAAGTTAAATTAATGGGCTTAAGTCTAATTTGATTTTATTTTAAGTGAAATATAAGCCTAGTCTATTTATTTTAAAAGAAATGAATTTAAGTGGGTTGAGCTAAGTCTAAATAAGTTTTAATTAACTAAGTGGGCCTAAAATCTAATTAACCTAATGGGCCTAAATTAATTTTAATTATTTAAAACCTTAAATCATTTTTAAGCCTATTTATTAAGTAGGTTAGATCTAAACGTGGGTTTGGGCCCAAAAGGATAAAAACATTAAAAAAACAAGCCCAAAACAAATAAAACACAAAAAAAATGGATCAAACAAACAGTATAGTGATTTTCTAAAAACCCTAAATTAATTACATGCAAACCCTAAATTTAGCTACTGTCACCATTGATTTTAATTGATTTTTACCCAATTGAACCTAATTACTTATTGATTTTAAACGCAGAAAATTAAATCTTTCACTATTCCTACTACTGAGGCTATTACAAACTACATAAAAAAACTAAAATTAGACAATTATATAGCCATGAATTAAAATAACTACAAAGGACACCAAAATGCAGAATAAAAATTAAAATCCTAATAACTATTGAAAAACAATACAGGTTCATCAATGACATTTCATGGATCTTCTATTCAATTCTTGAACTTTAGACTATTTCCTCCTCAATTCCCGCTCAGATATCAAAAAAAAATCATATTAGTGAAATTTAAAACTTAAATCAACAACAAAAATAAAATAAAAATCATTAAGGAAGAAAAGAATAAAAAAAGAACACTGTGATGATCTTAGATGATGTGTAAATGCCTTTTTTAGCCCCTCAAACTAGGATTTTTACCGTTGAAATTGAAGTATTGTTGATTTTGGACTGGAATTTGATTGCGTTCGAAGACACTGAGAGTATCCAAAATTAGGGTTTTAAAAGACAAGGGTGTGTGTGAGTCTAAAAATCCCCTCCCACGCACGCAGACTCTTTGCTTTTTAAAGCAGAGTCTATGCGTACTGACTTCCTTCTTTGGAGGAACAAAATCATCTCCTTAAAATGGATTAATAAGGATTTGATTTTTGAAAGTTATTTACGTGTTTTGAATGCGTCAAAATTTTTTTCAAATAAAAAAAATAATAAAATTCAATTTTAACCAATTAAAACACTAAAAAATAGACAAAAAAATAAAAAAAATACGCGAAAAAATTAAAAAAATAAGACTTATTGCATGTCAGCATTGTGCATTGCCGATCGGCATTATGCAATGCCAATCCTAAAAATTATTATATATTTTTTTTTACTTTTAATTACCAAAAGATTCCTAAAAAATTGACTTTTTCGTAATCAAATCCTAAAAAACATTACAATTTCGTCTCTAAAGTCGAGAAAATCAACAATTAAGTTCAATTTTTGAATAAAT
The DNA here is from genome assembly GCA_947683625.1 of Mallotus nudiflorus. Classification (NCBI taxonomy): domain Eukaryota; kingdom Viridiplantae; phylum Streptophyta; class Magnoliopsida; order Malpighiales; family Euphorbiaceae; genus Mallotus; species Mallotus nudiflorus. Next base: position 926,447 of record CANTUR010000096.1, on the reverse strand, counting down.
TTCGTTATAAGAACTTACATTGCAATTATGCACAATTGCATATCAAAATTGGATGCTTACAATCATCACACATCCATCAAAGTTTACACATTTCAAGCAGGGGGAGAATTTGACAAGCCATTGTTAGCATGTGATCCCACCCTACCTGTGTGGTCAAAATGTTGTACTCTGTCCTTTCACACTCCAAATAATGCAATAAGAATGTAGGCTGCAGATTCTCTTTTTCATTATAATATCTCATCACATGCTTGCAAATGGGCATCCAAGAAAACCTCTTATTCTAATTTTTCTTATAAACATCACTTATCTATATGAACCTCAGTTTCGTGTCCTCATGATGTATCAATACTCATGAATTGTCATAGAAAATTTCTCTCTCAGCTCCTCATCGATGTCAATGGTGTAAAGATAAATGGTGGCGGCTTTTATTCCCAATTCAAATAGACCTAACAATTTCATAAATGTACTAACCATTATCCCTCTACACATTTGTAATTCATATTTGAATTCTTCTATGTCTTCATCATTAAAACTGTCAATCATCAATTTCAACTCTGCGATTCCACCCACTTTAAACAAATCCAAATGAAGTATACTCATCTTTTGAGTTACAAAATGATAATAATAATAATAATAATAATCAACACATGAATGGTTTCAAGTAAATTTTGATATGATTCAATATATTTTAAATAATAAATAATTGAAATCTTTGATAGAAACAATAAAATTTAATGTGATTATTTTAAAAATTGGATATTAATTTTTCTTAATTGAAATGAAAGATGAAAACAAAACAACGATTACAAGATATTGTTAGTATTAATTCTTGGAAGAAATTCAAATTAAGAAGACTGATTGTACTTCCATTTGTTAATTTGAGAGCTTTCTATTGATCTTCTTCTTGAAAAAACAAAAAAGGGAAAGAATAAAAGATGAAAAATAAAGAAGAGGAAGAAGACGATAACAACTGTTAAACTTAGAGGAAGATTAGTATTAATTCTTAAAAGAAATTCATATCAAAAAGATTGATTGTACTTCCATTTATTAATTTAAAAGCTTTTTATTGATCTTCTTCTTGATAAAGAAAAAAGGGAAAGAATAAAAGATAAAGAATAAAGAAGAAGATGCAGAATAAGGAAGATGATGAAGAGGAAGAAGACGATAATAGCTGTGAAACTCAGAGGAAGATGACCTTCATAAGAGGATGAAGAGGATTGATTTAATGGCTCTAAAAGGAAATAAAAAATTGTTATTTATTAAATAATTTTTTCCACATTAATTTATGTTAATGCGCGCAACTGCAATTGTTACCATGTGTGTTGCCACCTCTGCACCAAGGTGTTTAAATATTAGGTTATATGTAAGTTGAGGTATTTATCTAGCAAATTTTAAAGTGCATGTGTTAAAATGACAAATTGAGACAAGTTTAGTGGCTGGAAATGTATTAAGCCTACTTATTATTATCATTATTATTATGCTACATCATAAGACTATTTTTATAAAGGTAAATTAATAATTACCACATGATCAACTTCAATTGTAGGCCATTTCAATTTTTTAATTAACCTAGACAAGCTGTCGGCCAAAAAGAATAACATGGTAATTCTATTTTAAGTCCTAAAACGATGATCACGATAGTGTTTGAACACTCTTTGTTGTGACAAAATACCTATAGCGGGCAGTGGCTGCGGCTGTATGTTCCTAAGGCCTAGTTGATAGTTCATATCATCACGTTCCAACAAGCAATCAACTGTGACCCTTTCCTAAGTCTTCTGTATTCCTCTATGCCTTGTTGCTTCTGATAGTGCATCGAGGATGATCATTAAGCAACGATTACTTATTGGAATGTTGCATGGGAATGTCGCGAGTTGCAATCGAGAGATTACAAACGTACAAACTCACTCCAACAAAATAAACAAGTGCGATAGTATGGTTAATTATTTAAGAGGGTATCAAACTTTCGCCTTATTTTATTTGGTCACAAAACTTCAATTCATATATCTTGGATTACTGAACGTCTATTTAACTTCTAAATTGTTACCTAGAAACATAATTTAATTCATAAAGAATTCAAAATTATCAATTTAGTCTGAACTTAAATTTTCTTTACAAATAAGTACATAGGTTCTATAACAAAATAAATAAATTTGAGTTTTATTTTTATTTATTTCATGTCTTCTATTGTAGAAAATCTTATTCAGTATCTATTTTTATTTGATAAGTCTAATACTAATAGTTTAAGAAACTTAAGACAATAATTATTTGAAGTTGGTCAAGAAGAATTTAATATTCATTTAAAATATCATAACCATTTATTATGATTGTGTTGAACATAATAGAAAATTGTGTATTATTAATATAATTATTATAATTTAAGATTATCTCCTAAATTCTAAATAAATTGTAAGAATAATGGAAAATCAAACAAAAAGTTCAAATTCTAATAATCTATCAAGATTGACTTCATTCAATAATGTACAAAATGAAGTAAACCAACTCCTTGTGCAATTTCATGCTAAAGAAATACTTGGTGATTTACCAGAAAAAAGACAAATTTTGACCACTGAATTAGGTAGGTTGGTGAATTAAAGGTTAGATACTATAAAAAGGAAAAAAGTTCTGAAAGCACCTGTGACAGAAAAAGAGATACACAAATTAAAAGAAAATGGTTTCTTGTATTGTTAATCTTGCCATTAAGGTGGAAAATATAAACAATAACAATCTAGCTGAAAAACATTAGAAGATCATTAGATCTAGTAAATAAACTAGAAGAATTAAGGAATTCTAGATCTCATCTTTTTTTATCCCTGAGTAGCTCCTTCATTCCACCTAGTCGGAGTAGGCTTACATTTAGGGTGTGTTTGTTTGGCAAAAAAAGGTGGGAATCAAAATTGGAATGGATAATTCCGATTCTAATGTTTGGTGGGTAAAATTTTAACATGAAAATGGGAATATGATTCCCTTATCAATAGAAATCATCATTCCTCTTTTATTATTAAGGAATGGCTTTTGATTATTTTGAAAATTAAGTCAAATCAATTATAAATTAATTAAATATTTAAATATTAACATTTCTTTTTTTAAATTTATAAATAAAATATATAAATTAATAAAAAAATTATAATAATATTTATAAATAAATATTTTAAAAATATTTTATAATAGATAATTATCAGATTAATTTTTTATATATATAAAATAATTAGAAAAATATTTTTCATTAAAAAAATTAGTTGTTAATGATATTGATTTTCATTCTCATTACCTAAAGAACCAAACACTTTCTTCAAATTTTTATTCTCTTTTCTATTCCTTCCCATTTCAATTCTGATTCTGAAATACGAACTAAATACTCCCATAACGGTATCATGGAAAAAGGTAAGAGAAGGAATTTTTAAAATTTTTTGTAGTTTTGGACTAAATTGAAAAAGATAAAGTTAAAGAACTAAAATTTTTGGATGGTAGCCCTTTTTGAAACAAAATTAAAGTTTAGTTATCAAAATGATACAAATTAAAGTTAGTATACAAACTGAAATAAAAGTATAGTTGGGTGACATTAAACATATATAACCCCAGGATAGTACGTAATTGATTTATTTATTTGATTTTGCTACGAGTCTACAAATAAGCCACTAAGTTGCATTATGCATATATTATGTATTTCCATAGCTGACACAAGAAAACTAACAATGTTTGTATCCATTTTTCCTATGTAGAAAGAACTGTAGAGTTTTTCAAACAAACCTTCCTGACCATGCTAAATAGTCAGTAGGAGGTGGCCACAGCCTACAAATTGTTGAATTGATTCATCCTACAGTTATAGTTTTACATTGTACTACTATTATACATTTATAATTTACACACCAAAAATAAATACATGGCTATAGGTATATTCTTCTTATGCTTTTCTATTTATTGGTATATCTTCAAGTTTTGCTAGGAAAATGCAGGTGTTTAAGGCAAAGACATAGCAATATGTGATACATATTAGGTATAGGTGATGGAAACAACTTTTCCGTTTGTTACTGCCATCCCTTGTGCTCAAGCATATGAAGCTAAGAAGGGCTCTCTTGATTCTCCACCATACTTGCAGCTATAATAAGAGCATATTACCAATTGAATTATTTGGAACCTATATCACAGAAAAAGGCACAAAGCAGAAAATGAAAAAAGGAAGTAAGAAAAAAAAAAAAGAAGCCAAGTGTGTTAAATTCTGTCATAATTATAATGAAATGGATTTAAATTTACGTATCATCAATCATTGAACTAACATAAATGAAGGGATCATTCAACATTCCATAGTTTATTATTAGGGTACCTATGCTTTTTTATTTTTTTTTTGTTTTGCTAGCTTCTACATAATTTGTTTTTGGTGCCCATTTAGAGAAACTCAGGAAGTTGTAAATAATCCTGGTGAAGGGTTCTGGAGAATCCTGGTGAAGTGATTGTTAAAGAGTCCTAGAGAAGAGGTTGTGAAGAGTCCTGGTAAGGGGATTGACCGAGAAAATTATGGATTATAATGCAGTGACTGAAAATGCTGCTGCTATTACCATCAGAGAGGAGAAGTCCATCAAATAGGAGCATGAAAATCCAGGGTCCGAAACTGGAAGGAAAAAAGATTTATGCGTTCATGCTTGAAGGTTATTATAGAGTTCTTAAGAATTATGATCAAGCACCCAAGAAGAGTTTCTATGAATGGGCTCCAGTTTGTAATGATGTGCAGAAATTGAATGATTTATAGATTAAAGCAGGTAATGCAGGTAGGGAGTTTAATCTCTCATGCCATTGTCAATATCATGTTCTTGACGTCCACTGGTTTCTAAACTCTGATACACTTCAACAGGCAGAAATTCAATTAAGGAGGATGAAATATTCTCTCAATAAAGAAATTAAATAAAGATCATTTTTTTTTTATAGATGATTTGTCCCAGGGGAACAATTCTTTTGGTTTAGTTTTATGATTAACTTACGTGATATTTTCTTTCCACATGATTCGTCCCAGAAGAATGCAATTAGAGTGCAGTGAAGTTCACGACTTAATTAGTAGAGTTGATGTCGTTAATTTGTCTAGTCTTTTTAATTGCTTTCATAGCATGAGCAGAACAATTGTTTTGGCATTTGTTTTTTGGGCACAACATATACAGAGACAGGTTAATATTAATTATTCATCCTAATTCTTTGAAAAATACACATATCTAATTACTTTTCAGCTCACTGATTCTAGATCTCACACTGCAGTTTATAGATATTAGGTATAATACATAACCTCTGTATTTGTCGTTTTTTATTAGTTTGACATATAAATTTATAGTTTTATCATTTTAACACCTGAACTTGGCTAAAATGCACTATTTTGGACTAATATGATGACATGATGCATTTATCACCCTTATGTATTTATTACTTTTTGTCAATTTGACACCTATGTTTGTAGATTTTAGTCAGTCAAACCCTCATAATGTGATACATGTTGATTCATCATTTCATACCATGTGTGCTGATAGGGGTTTTAAAATTACATTTTAGTTAAGTTCAGGTGTCAAAATGGCAAAACAATAAATTGAGGTGTCAAACTGATAAAAATTACAAATACAGAAGTCATGTATGTATTACGCCTAGATTTTTTTTTTTTTTTGAAAACCCAAAGGAAACAAACTCCATTACTTAGATATCAAAACATTATAAAGAAAATGAGGAGGAACATCCCTCCAAATAGAAAAGTATGGCAGAGAATAAGCTGCTCTAGTAATAGAGTAAGCAGCTTTATTCACAGACCTTTGAACAAAAACAATAATAGTATCTCTAAGTTGATTTAGAATAGCTTTACAATCCTTTAAGATCATGTCATAAGAAGAATAATCAATTTGTGAAGATTGCATAGATTGAACAACGGTTAAAGCATCACTCTCCATAATTACCTAAGAAAGGCCTTGCTCTTTAATCCAGCTAAGAGCTTCTTTAAGACTAAGGGCTTTGGCTAATTTTGCATTCGAAAGTCCAGCAACATACCCACTATGAGCTACCAAAAAACACCCTGCATCATCACGAAGAACACACCCTATACCAATATATCTCTGCTGCTAAAATGGCAGCATCAACATTACATTTGGTTTCTACCATATTACAGCCCCACTCGATGTAGCAATAGCCTGTCTCGTTGAATCACAACCCTGAACAAACCTCTATTCAGACCAAGTGTTTGCAGCAAATCTAGCAATTTGTCTCCCTATACATTTTATCCCATTCCAAATCACATCATTATTGTTCCACTAAATACTCCATAGAATAACAGCAAACTGACCCCCTCTCATCAAGTGAACATTTATCAAACATAGCTCTCAACCGATCAATAAACAAATTAAAATTGTCACCTACAAGAGCTAAATCACAAAAAGGCCAACAATCTCTTGCAACAGGGCACGAAACAAAATATGCAAACATGACTCCCCAACACCATTACAATAAGGGCAGATACCCAATACATCAACCTTCCTTAACACAAGATTATCACCAGTGGGTAACACATTAGAACACACTCTTCAAACTAGATTATGTACCTTTAGCTAGACTGGGAGGTGCCAAATCTGATGCCATGTTCGATTATTCTCGTGAGCGATAGCAGAAGGATCTTAGGTAAGAGCACGATACCCACTTTTGACAGTATAGCATCCCTTCGAATCGTAAGACCATATGAGCTTATCTTCAATCCAACGAGAGCTAAGAGGAATGTTGCATATCTAATTACAATCCCTAAAATTAAAAATATCGACAATTAAAGGTTTGTCCCATTTAAGTCTACCCATTAATATTAACTGATTTACCATCATACCCTCCATCCTATTTGGACAACTAGACGTTACCAAAGCATTCTTACCATCCAGAAACTCGCCATCACCAACTCGCCATAAACAGCCTTTTCGAAGAAGCTCTTGGGCAAATAATAAACTCCTCTATATATAGCTGGGATTATTCCCAAGCTTCAAGAAAAGAGTTATTTGGGAAATATTTGCTCTTAAAAAGTTGAGCAACGAGAGAAGTTGGATGCTGAAGAAAATATTATCCCTGCTTCCTAATAAGTGCCACATTCAAGTCATGAATTTTCTTGAAGGCCAACCCACCCTTGTCCTTACAAACATAAAGTTTATCCCAATTGAGCCATTATATACCTCTTGAATCTTGATAATTGTTATTCCAAAGAAAATCATTCATCATTCTCTCTATCTCCGAGCAAAGTCCTAAAGGAAGAAGAAACACACTCATAGTATAAGTGGGGATAACTTGAGCAACCGTCTGGATGAGCACCTATTTCCCTACCCGACTCAGAATTTTCCTTTTCTAACCCTGCACACGCTGCCACACCTTCTCTTTAATAAAATTAAACACCTCTTTCTTACTTCTGCCAATACACGACGGTAAACCAAGATAAGTAGAAGCAAGAGCAACTGACTAAATACTAAAGCAACTGCTAATACTATTTTTCCTTTCATCTCTGACATTAGAGCTAAAGAACAAAGTTTACTTATTTAAATTAATGACCCGACCTGAGGCCTCAGCATAAGAGTTCAACAGAGCTTTCATAATTGTAGCTTGATCCACACTATCTTTGAAGAAAAAATAGCTATCATCAGAGAAGAAGAGATGCAATATCACAGGTACACCTCTAGCAATTTTACAACCATGAAGACGACCTTGATCAGCATTCCTTTTAAGAAGATTAGACAACTTGATCAGCATTCCTCTTAAGAAGATTAGACAACCCTTTCACACATATTATAAACAAATACGGTGATAAAGGATCACCTTAACGCAAACCACGTTGAAGCTGAAATGGCCCTATCTCTATACCATTTTGCGGCACCATACATTGAACTGATGTCACACACATCATGATTAAGAAAACACCCATCTCTGAGCAAAATCCAACTTAAGCAAAATCTTGTTAAGAAAATCCCACTCTACACAATTATAAGCTTTGCTCATGTCTACCTTCATAGCCATATACCCATCCTTGCCTTGAGTTTTACTCTTAAAGAAATGCATAACTAGATTTTATGGCTACGGATAAAGTTAAATAGTTTTGGAGATTAATTGATTGTTGTGTTTTGATTGTGTTATGAGCTTGGCGACTGAGCAATATGATGATCTTTGTTGTGTTTACTATAACTATGAGAGCCTCATCATCTTCATCATCATTATTACTCATTATTATTATTATTATTATTTTAGACAATTACAACTTGGTAGGGATGTAAACATGTTGAGTTGACTTTTAACTAATTTGAACTTGATTCGTTTATAAATAAGCTGAGCTCACTGTATCACTAGTTATTCACGAGCTATTGACAAGTCTAAATAAGTTATAAAGCAATGTTAAAAAAGATAAATTGTAAATTTAAATTATTAATTAAAAATTTAAATAAATTAAGTACTAAATAAATTATAATATATTTAATAAAATTTATAATTTAAATTTGATAATTTATTCTTAAATATTTTTTTATGTTTATTGTGAATAAAAAGAGATATCTTATATATCTAATATTAAATTATTAATATATATAAAAATTACGAACTAACTATTTCATGAGTTTCTTTATTCGAACTTATTTATGAGTTGAGTTCAAACTCATTTATTAATTAAATTCATTTAATAAATAAATTTTAATATATGAATATAGTATGAGTTGAAATGAATTTTTATCAAGTTTTGTTCAAGTTCTGTAAAAAAAATAATAATAATAAACAGAAAAAATTTGATACCAAATTCTTCACTATATATTTATAATAGTTTGACTATTAAATCAAAATAAGTGGACTATTATTATTATTATTATTGTTAGTCTGTTTATAAAGATAAGTTAATAATTAAAAAAGGTAAAAGAAATTAAAAAATCATGAAAATGTCACAATAATCTTTCTCAATAATCTTTCTAAGTAAAGGAAGTAATGATGAAGGGGAAACAAGCAAAGCAAAGCAAAGCAAAGCAAAGCAAAGGTGGCAATGAATACTAACGACAAATCCAATAAAGCTTTCACACGCTTATGACGTCACATACATTCACACCGATGTTGATTGAAGGTTACCTCTTCTTGACTAAAAAAAAAAAACACACGACACAACGCTGTGTCGTATTTGCTTTGGTGACTTTTTTCTCTCAGCTTAGAGTCTATTCTGAAATTAGGAATGGGAATGGGAATAATACATTTTTTTATTGTTAATGTTTGTTTCAACTTTAAGTTTATCTAAAATGAAAATTTATTGTTTAAAAATGGACATGATTTATTTCCATCCTTTTCGTGGTAATAAATTTTGATTCGTTTATAATTAAATTATTCCAATCATGATTAAATATTTAAATGATGTTGTATATTATTTATAATTTATAAATTATTAAAATATTTTGAAAAAGTACTTATTAAAAACAAATAGTTTTTATAATAATTTTAAAAAATAATAATATATTAGTAAAAAATAAATAATTTTTAAAAATATTTTTATAATAAATATTCATAATATTAATTTAAATATATAAAAAATAATTATAATGTTAATTTTTACATGTAAAAAATTATTATAAAAAGTATTTTAAATGATAAATGATTTTGATTTTAATTCTCATTCTATTATGAGTCAAATATTTTCTTTAAATTTTTATTTCCTTTCCCATTCCTTTAAATTTTAATTTTGATTTCAATTATAATTTTGAAATACAAATCAAATGTCTTATTAGATTAAAAAATTCAACAGATACATTTCTTGAAAAATTTCAAATTTTACATTTTTTGAAACTTCATAAATTAATAATTGTATGAATATTTAAATTATTTAATTTTTTTATTACGCATAAAATATAAGTCGAATAATTTCATAATATGATTTTATTAAAATAATGTTACATAGTTATTTTTTTTTAATTTATTATATGTGTGTTGTAAATTTAACCATTCAACATAATACATTTAGAAAAAATATTCTTATAATTAATAATTATAATATATATAATTCCCATAAGGCATCAATAAATTAAAAATTTGATCCTTATCTTCTTTATTTCTAGTTAAACAAAAACCGTGATGATTTATTGTAATCATTTGGTATGGAATTCGATTACATATAAATTTAACACTAAATTTTGAATAAACGAGTTTTATATAAAATGTATGTATAAAAAAACAAATGAACATATGATTTATCTTGATATATTATATTACTTTTTTTGGAAATTTTCATTCAATAAGCACTCTATGTTAAACATAAAAGAATGAATTTTTCGATTTAAAAAAAAGAATGAATTTTTCCTTATTATGCTTTTTTATTCTACGGTTTTTTTTTAAACAAATTCTACGGTTATTTGTCTAGAGAAAGAAAAATATCAAAAAGAGTACTTGATTGATTGAAAAAAATACACATGTAGTGAAAGGAAAATTGACGAAAATGGAGGGAATATTCTGATCATACTGCCGAAAATGCTTCCACTCGAAACTTCCCAATATGTCACGTAACTATTTGCCAAATTTATAAAATTAAATAAATTTTTATTATTATATTTATTAATAAACTCCATAATAAAAAAATAACATTCTCATAATGCTTTTAGAAAATAACTATTTGACCACTCCTTCTTTGTTGACACTAATTATCATATTGATTAATCTAAATGTTGCCCAAGCAAAACATATTATGAAGTCTCAAGGTCTTATTTCTATGTAAAATTAACTTGCATGACTGTTTTTAATTACATATTTTAAGTTACTAGAAATTAAGTTACGAGATAATATTTTTATTTTCTCATGCAAAAAGGACATGTATTTTTAGCATATAATTTAAAACTATTCGTATTGGGAAGAATTTGATGAAAGAGAATTTCATCCGTTAAAATACCATTAATTCAACCCATAACCTTTTATATTTAACCATTTAACTTTTAACTATATCGGAAAGTTAGATAGTACGGAGGGAATGCAAACATGAAAAATGGGATATAAATACAGTAAAATAATTTTTTTAAAAAAAATTAAAAATGTAGGAGTTAATTTATAAATATGAAAAATTATAAAATTTATTTTATATAAATTATAAATTGGATTCAATTCAAAAATATATTTTTCATTGTTAGTAATATTTTTTAACACTAAAAATAATTCTAAAACACAAAAAAAAATGTAATCATGTTATTTTATAATATAAATAAAATAATAACAGCTTAATTATACACAATTAGTCATGAATCCGCGCGTTGCACGAATTTTAAATAATATATCCATTTTAATATAATTATTAAATAATTTTAGTAAATTTAAAACTATAAATTAATTAAATATAAAAGTGAAAATTTAGAAAGGTATTATAGTAATTTTATTGAATAATGTTTTATCAAAAGTACATATACAAATAAAATGTGGATGTTTTAATTGGAATAAAAGACATAATTTTTAATAAAAAAAAAGTAGTATTTTAGATGTAGTAGAATTAAAATGTTTTATATTGAATAAAATATATGTATTTTAAAATAATAATTTTTATAAAGAGAAAAAGGTAACTAAATAAATTCAAAATAAAATATATTACATTAATTTTATTTTTTTTATTGCCATTATTTTTAAATATAATAGAATTTATTTTGAGACTATTGAATTACTATTAGAGTATGTATAATAGCTAAGAAAAAATTTAAAAATAGAATTTTTAATGGTTTAGAAAAAATGATTGAGTGATTTAAAATTAAAAAATACTTATTATACAAAAACTTTTAAAATTTGAGTAGTATTAGAATATGTATAATAGTGTTTTAGTTAAAAAAAAAAATACTAAAAAACTATAATAAATATTTTATTTTTAACAAAAATCAGGATTTTTAAGAATTTAACATATTAGATTTTAGAGTGAATATTCAAATATAAATATAGATACTTATCAAATTTTTAGTTTCATTACTTTAAAATTCAATATTTAATATATATATATATATATATATAGATTTTTCAATAACAAATAAACAATTTTCCATCGAATTTTACTTAAATAATTAACAATAAAAATATAATACTCATAAGTGTCATTAATATATCAAGACTTCATTTATAATAGCAATTCAAGTTTATGATAAATTAACATTTTCACTCTCAATGTTCGTATTGACATCTTTACTGAAGAATATCGTTTGTAGTTCTGCTTCATCCAATAATCTAAGATACTTATGTTTAAAAGGAACACGCATATTTTTTTTTAACTGCCCCAACATTTTTTTATTTTTGAAAATACTTCTGAAAAGTATCAGATAAGTTTTCGAGACGTGTCAGCATAAAAAACATATGACACGAAACACGACTTTTTATAGAAATGTCTATGCAATATAGTTAAAAAGTATTTAATTTATTTTTTTAATATTTTTGATAGAAATTGTAGTAAAAAAATATCTAAAACCAATTAGAACTTTAGAAGTTTTTAAATAGCCATATATAGTTTATGGGATGCACCCCCTATATTCTACTAAAACTGTCATGGCCCAAATCGGGGAGTCATGATCAGCACTAATGAAAGAGAATTATTTTGAATCCAGAAACCGTAGCAAGTTTTAAAGATAAAACGCATGCAATAGTAAAATAAAAATACATCAGAATTAAAATTAAATCGATATAAAAAAATACTTAATATTATTTTATAAATAAAAATATTCATACAGTATTTTGATACAAAAATCTCAAACTGACACAACACGCTACTAATACAATAATACTACTACTGCAGTTTTCTATAATACAATAAAAATTCAGATATGAAATTTACATAAAATAGTCGGGCAGAAGAAAACTGGCATAAAGTACTACTGGTACGATCTAACGAAGAAAACTCTCCTTAAAAAAAATGGTTGAGAGGGAGTCAGACCTCACTAAGTGATTTATTATAATATATATACACGCACCTCCTAATGTAATATGCAATCAATCATTAGTGTGTGTGTATATATATATATATATATATATATATATATATATATATATATATATATATATATATACAGGCATTTCACACAAATGCTAAAATCCACTTTTATATTTATAAATGCAGAAAACATTTATTTAAGTGAAATATCAAATAAAACCCTAATATAATCACAACCTCAATAATAAAAGTTCAACAGCCAACAAGCTTAATCAGAACTCCAAATAGTCATTTATCCAACTCAAGATAGTAGACTGGCCCCGAGTACACTAGGTTAACCGAGAATTCGCAATCTCATTGCAGGCATGACTGGCCTCGACTACACTAGGTCAACCAATGATTCACAGTCATCCTTTTCCAATAACCAGTAATTTTTATATTCTTATTCATAATCAGACATAAGAATTTCAACTTAATTCTAACAAACCGTTGTGCAACAGTCCTAGTGCAGCCCACTAGGTAGCACGTTCTATTGATATCTGTCAATAAATCGTATTTAAAGGAAAATAATAAATTGCACAATTTAAATATAATGGCAATCATTTAAAAAAGATATAACATTTATATACTAAACATATACAAAAAATATATTAGATACATATGCTGAATATATATCAAATATATTAAATATATATACTAAAACATGCTAATATTGATATGTCACAAATATATCAACTATACCAAAAATATACTAAAAGTATATAAAACATATACTTATTCATTTAATGAAATAATTAATATCAAAACATAATTACTTATAATCATGCACTATATGCAATGTATATATAAAATAATAACTTACAGGTTTGCGCTCCTCGAGATAAACTCGACGAGTCTGGTTTGATAGGCCTTGGTATCGGTGCAACTAGAAAATAAATATAATATTATTATAATAAATTTCTAACTTATACTTTTAAAAATTCTAAAAAAAGACTCGATCTAAGAATTCAAAACACAAAAACTCAAGATCGACCCGATGTCATGTTTTACGAGAATTTTACTGAAAAATCGACAAAACCTCATTTGTAAAACGGATATCTCTCTACTGACAATAGAGCCGATCCTGCAAGGAAAACACACTTCTAAAACACAGAGTGCTCAATACCTCGGGTTGGGACCCCGAACTACACAATTCCCAACCGAGGTTCACAATTATCAATAAAATAAATATTAAATAATAATATATTAAAATCCTTAAAAATTCACAAAAATAATTAAAATGTCACAATATAATTTATTTAAACATCAAAACACTAAATATCATTATTTTCACAATAATTAAATAAAAATATCAAATAATAATATAATATGAATAAAAATCCAATTTTTCAATAATTTAACATATAATAGTAAAATTCACTTTTATATACTCAAATAGCTTAAATATATAATAAAAGTAATTAAAAATCCATTTAATCACCAAAATAGTAAATAATATATTATTTGAATATAATTTTTTGAAAATAGGTATTAATTAGTTAAAAATAGTAAAAAAATTTATAAAAAGTTATTTTAATACCCTATAAAATTCTAAAGTCATTTAAAACATATTATTTAACTATAATTTCAACAAAAATATACAATTAACCTATATATCCAAAATTCACATAATACTAAAAATATTCCCAAAAATTATATAAAATCACTAAAAATTATTTTATTAATACTAAAATTACTAACTTAATTTAATAACACTAATTTAACCAAATTTCCACTCAAAATAATTAAATAACATAATTATCAAAAATTCATTTTTTTAATATTAAAATATTCAAAAATACCCATTATTCAAATTAATTCAAAAAAAATATACAAAAAATATATTTAAGTAGATTGAGCTACTCTAATCAAAATTACCAAAGAGAAAAACCATGGATCAAATGTCATCAACCCAAAAAAATTCAAAACTTTAAATGGACATAAACTAAAAATGAATAAAACTCACAAATGAGTTGGTTTAAGCTCAAACCAAGCTTAGATAGAGCTTCATTAGACTGAGAGCTTCCAAAAGAGACTGGAGTGGAGAGCTCTCTTAATCGGAAACGTCACCAGCTTCAATGCAGTCTTGCACGGCTTGTTGCATTTTTCGGTGACTTCAGGCGGCTTCCAAGAGATAAAGAGGAAGGGGGAAGAAGGGAAGGTGACGGTGTGTCACGACCCAAAACAGGGGCCATGACCGGCGCTAGGGAACAGGAATTCTTTCGAATCCGGAACCCGTAGCAAGCCTAAAAAATAAAATAAATATGCAATAATAACCATAAAAATATAATATGCTGCGGAAAATAAAAATCATAAATATTACAATATCATCCATATCAACTGGATTCAATTCAAAACTCATCACATCACATATATAATCTCATAAATGTAAAATCTTTATACAAATCCAGTTTTACTATAATACATCTCTTTAAAACAAATACTTTATTTCACAACTACTGAAAATCACAACTACTGAAAATCACAACTACTGCAGTGTCTAGATAAAATAAATAAGACTCAAGTATACAATTTACATAAAGAAGCCGGGGCGGAAGAAATCCGGCGTATCGACCTGCTACTGAGGTCTGAGGAAGTTGACTCTCCTGAAAAATAGTCAACGGAGGGGAGTCAGACCTCACTGAGTGAATTACTATAATATATATACATACACTCTAAGTGATAATGCATACAGTCAACAGTATATGAGTAATATGTATATATACAGGCAAGTTCATACAGATGCAGAAAAATCATTTTATATATTTGTCTGAAAATCAACTTTTATGAAGGATCACATAGAACCCTAGAATATCGCAACCTCAGAAAAATAGTGTTAAACAACACTCTAGCCATACAGGCTCACTGATTCCAAATATATCCACTTAATCCATATGGACAGTAGACTGGCCCCGAGACACTAAGTCAACCGAGCTCCAGCAGTCTGACTGCCAGTGTGATTGGCCCCGAGACACTTGGTCAACCGAGCTCCAGCAATCACACCCACAAACCACATCTCACATATCAATAATCATAATCAAATCGATATCCACAAATAGTCAGTAATAAAGCCTAAATACTATAGGCGTACCGGTACGTACTCGGTCCTAGTGCTGCCCACTAGGTAGCACGTTCTATTAATATCCTTCATTCTTAAATATAAAACATTCATTCACAAAAATAAATGATGCATGGATATAAATGAAATAGCAATATAAACCATATATATACCGAAAATATACCAAACATAAACCTGGTATATTTTGAGTATATATATGTCAAATAAATCCAATCAAATCATGAATTAAACTAAAAATATATTTAAAAACATTTTAAATATATTTTATTTACAAAACATGTATATAATTTATTATATACCAAAAATATACCAAAAATATACTTGAATATAAATCATGTTATTTATGCATATTTAGTCAAAATAAAACACGCATTTTCTAAATCATGCATCCTAAGCATATATATATAATATAGTAACTCACCTAATGCGCTCCACGAGACAGGTCCGACGGGCCTGGTCCACTAACCCTCGGTCTCGGCGCAACTAAACAAGAAATAATTAATCGACATCAGAATAACCCTAACAGAAATCCTAGAATTCAATCTAGAGTATTCAACACAGAATCGGAAATTAGGGTTCGACTGGATATCACGTTTTACGAGAATTCTACCGAAAATCCGGCAGAACCTCCCCTGTAAAACGGACATCTCTCTACTCAAAAGAGTAGAGCCAACCCTGCAAAGAAAATACACTTCAAAATAAACACCACAATCAATCACAACCCCTCGGTCGGACTCCAGACTACAATCTGTCGACCGGGGTCCACAAACACAGAATATATATTCAAATATACCAAAAATATCCTTAAATCATAAAAATACATTTCATAAATAAAAATTACATAATTGACCTTGAAACACTATAAAAATCGATTAAAACTCATTTTATTTGAAAAACCGTATATTATATATATAATTGAAAATAATTCCCGGAAAATAGTTTTAATTAGTTAAAAATACTAAATATTTTGTAGAAATCATTTTTATACCTTAAATAAATATTAAAACCAATTAAATTACATTTTTAGACAATTTAGGGTAAAATTACCAAAATACCCCTATATATATATATATACCTAAATTACTTCAAAAATTCACCAAAAATCATACAATTATCCAAAATTAATTTTCTCAACATATTTATCAATAATATCAATAATTAAACTCAATTAACCAATTAAATTCAATTTAAAACACAATTAACTTAATTTTACAAAATCACATAAACTCAAATAATTAAAAATAAATACTTAGAAATTCATAAAAATTCCAAATAAATTTCTATAATTCATTTCAACACCTAATTCAATCATAAACTCCAATTTCATAATTTAAATAATTAATTTCCGAAAATTAGAAAATAATATTAAAATATTCAAAAATACCCAAAAATCCAAACAACCTCCAAAAATTCTGTAAAAATTCATACATGAATATTAAGCTACCAGGAACAACATTTGTGAAGGAAGTTTCCATGAATCATCCAAATCGAAGCTCAAAAAAATCGAAAACTCAAAGAGGCCGAAATCTTCAAATCAAAACCTAAGCAATTCTAGACCATTTTAGCTCAAACCAAAGCTAGAATAACACTCACCGGAGCTCAAGGAGAAGATAGAGACCGGCGGTGTCGAAAACGGTGGCCGGAGGAGGGAGAAACGGCGGTGAGAAGAATGGTGGTCGGTGCCCGCGGGAGAGAAAGAAGAAGAAGAAGAAAAAGAAAAAGAAAGAAAAAGAAAAAGAAAGAAAAAGGAAAAGAAAAAAAATAAAAAAAATAAAATAAATTAAAATAATTAAATATTAATAAATAATTAATAATAAAATAATAAATTTTAATAATTTAATAATAAATCAAATAATCAAATAATAATAAATAAATAATAAAATATTAGGGTAATAATAAATCCTAATTAAATAAATATACACACACAGGCTTTATTTAAAAATTTAAAAATATGTATGAGTTCATGCAAACCCGTAAATACATTTAAAATAATTAATAATACATTGTTTACGTGAAAATTTCCCCGAAAATGAAAGTCCCGGGAAAATTTTACGTAAAATACTGAAAATAATAGACAGTAATTAAAATAGGTTTAAAATACATTTTAACTCATAAAAATATCGTATAATGCATGAAAATTATTGACACTGTATATCCCGGTACAGTGTAAAAATATTTTAAAAAACACGGGATATTACAGTCTTCCCCCCTTACAAGAATTCGTCCCCGAATTCTAAAAACAAGATCACAGAATCAGGAAGGAAAGAGATACGGGTAAGAAGCTCGCATCTCAGCTTCAGTCTCCCACGTATGCTCTTCAACTCTGTCGCTACGCCACAAAACCTTGACCATCGGAATCTGCTTCGATCGCAACTATCGAACTTGAAAATCTACGATCGCCACAGGTTCTTCCACAAACGTCAAATCTTCACTCACTTCTACACTGTCGGGTTGCAACACATGTGAAGGATCTGAGATATACTTCCTCAACATCGAGATATGAAATACTGGATGCACCTGTGACATACTCGGAGGCAAATCCAACCAATATGCAACAGTGCCAACTCTCTCCAGAATCTCAAACGGTCCAATATATCTCGGTGCTAACTTACCCTTCCTGCCAAATCTCATCACACCCTTCATCGGAGATACTTTCAGAAAAATGAAATCTCCAACCTGAAACTCCACATCTCTGCGCCTAGGATCCGCATAACTCTTCTGTCTGCTTACTGCGGTCTCTAACCTGCGCTTGATCACGACGACTTTCTCTGCAGCATCTTGAACCATCTCTGGTCCAGTCAAAACTCTCTCACCGATCTCATCCCAACTCAACGGGGATCTACACTTCCTTCCATACAACGCCTCATATGGTGCCATGCCAATACTGCTATGGTAGCTGTTATTATATGCAAACTCAACAAGCGACAAATGATCATCCCAGCTACCTCTCAAATCCAAGACACACATCCTCAACATATCTTCCAGTGTCTGGATCGTCCTCTCAGACTGACCATCTGTCTGAGGATGAAAAGCAGTACTGAAATCCAACCTAGTGCCCATCGCTTCTTGCAACTTCTGCCAAAAACGAGAAGTAAACACTGAACCTCTGTCTGACACAATGGACACAGGTACTCCATGAAGGCACACAATATGCTTCACGTACAACTTCGCCAATCTAGCAACTGAATATGTGGCTTTCACAGGCAAGAAATGTGCAGACTTCGTCAATCTGTCTACAATCACCCAGATGGAATCGTATCCATCCTTCGAACGAGGTAAACCAACTACAAAATCCATAGCTATCCTTTCCCACTTCCACTCGGGAATAGGAAGAGGCTGAAGCTTCCCAGAAGGCTTCTGATGTTCGGCTTTCACTTGCTGACACGTCAAGCACTTAGCAACATAATCAGCAACATCCTTCTTCAATCCATCCCACCAGTATAGATCTCTGATACTGTGGTACATCTTAGTAACACCTGGATGAACGCTGTAGGCTGTAGAATGTGCTTCCTCTAAAATCTCCTCTCTCAAATCATCCACATCAGGAACACACAATCTACCACTGATCCACAACACACCATCATCATCGAGTGTGAAATCAGTGAACTTCCCTGCTCTGACATTCTCTGCAAGCTCTTCCAGAATAGGATCTCGGCTCTGAGCTGCTTTAATCCTATCCCTCAGTACAGATCGTACTTTAAACTGAGCTAACAGTCCACCTGATCTACTGATCTTCATCATCAGACCTTGATCCACCATCAGATGCAACTCCTGGATCAATGGTCTCCTCTCAACACCGATGTGAGCAAGACTACCTGAGGACTTCCTACTCAAGGCATCTGCTACCACATTAGCTTTACCCGGATGGTAAAGAATCTCGCAATCATAATCCTTCAACAGTTCCAACCATCTTCTCTGCCTCAAATTCAAATCTCGCTGCTGAAAAATGTACTTAAGGCTCTTGTGATCAGTAAATATCTCACAAGTCACCCCGTACAAATAATGTCTCCAAATCTTCAAAGCAAAGATCACTGCAGCCATCTCTAGGTCATGTGTAGGATAGTTCTGCTCATGCTTCTTCAACTGCCTCGAAGCATAGGCTATCACCCTTCCATTCTGCATCAACACACAACCAAGACCAATTCTAGAGGCATCACAGTAAACTGTGAACTTATCCACACTATTAGGCAAAGCTAATACTGGCGCTGTGGTCAACTTCTCCTTCAACAACTGAAAACTATTCTCACAAGCTTCTGACCACTCAAATCTAACATTCTTCTGAGTCAAGCGAGTCATAGGGGCTGCAATCCTGGAAAAATCCTGCACAAACCGCCTATAATACCCGGCTAAACCCAGAAAACTCCGAATCTCGGTAACTGAAGTAGGTCTAGGCCACTCAGATACTGCTTCAACCTTCTGTGGATCAACCTGAATACCTTCTTTAGACACTACGTGTCCAAGAAAAGAAACACTCTCCATCCAGAAATCACACTTCGAGAATTTAGCATAAAGTTGATGATCTCTCAGTGTCTGTAGTACAATCCTCAAGTGATATACGTGCTCTTCCATACTCCTCGAATATACTAGTATATCATCAATGAAGACTACTATAAACTGATCCACATACGGTCGGAATACTCTGTTCATCAGGTCCATAAAAGCTGCTGGTGCATTAGTCAAACCAAAAGACATCACCAGAAACTCATAATGGCCATAACGAGTGCGGAACGCTGTCTTAGGAATATCAGCTTCACTGATCCGCAGCTGATGATAACCCGACCTCAAGTCAACCTTAGAAAAGAATTGTGCACCCTGGAGCTGATCAAACAAATCATCTATCCTCGGAAGAGGATACTTGTTCTTCACTGTCACCTTGTTCAACTCTCTGTAGTCAATGCACAGTCTCAGGGTACCATCCTTCTTCTTCACAAACAAGACTGGTGCACCCCAAGGGGAAACACTAGGTCTGATGAAACCTTTATCCAACAACTCTTGCAACTGCTCCTTCAACTCTCTCAACTCTGCAGGAGCCATACGATAGGGTGGCATAGATATAGGAGTAATACCTGGAACCACATCTATACAGAACTCAATCTCTCTATGAGGTGGTAAACCTGGCAACTCCTCGGGAAAAACATCAGGAAACTCACAAGCAACAGGAACATCTGTGAGTGACAACTTCTCCACTGACGTATCCCTAACCAATGCCAAAAACCCCTGACAACCTTTCCTCAACAACTTCCTAGCTGAAATAACAGAAATAAGATTCTGAGGTGCTGAACTCCTGTCACCAACAAACTTAAATTCTACTTCACCAGGAATTCTGAAAATCACCTCCTTATTCCTGTAATCAACCACGGCATAATGCTGAGACAACCAATCCATTCCCAAAATAACATCAAACTCCATCACATCCAACAAAATCAAATCGGCGGGTAATTCTCTATCTCCCACGAGAACTGGACAACCAAAAAGAACAATATCGGTGTCCAAAGAATCACTCAGAGGAGTGGCAACAGACAAGGAAAAGCCATCCTCGAAGCTTGCCAACAAGATTTAGAAGCAAAAATAGGAGAAACAAACGAATGCGTGGCACCCGGATCAAACAAAACCAAAGCATCCAGGTAACAAACAGAAAGAATACCTGCCACGACTGCATTAGATGCCTGAGCATCCTGCTGAGTCAGATGAAAAACTCTGGCCTGGCCTCAACCTCCCTGCTGACTGGTAGAAGCCTGGCCAACACCTCGGGTACCTCCTCTCGTACCTCTACCACGACTCTGCTGTGGAACAAACTGAGTAGAACTCTGATGCTGGGCTGGTGGCAACTGAAATGGCACGGGTGCTGCACTAGTAATCGACTGCTGTGGGAATTGCGGAATCTGCTGCTGCTGATATCCGGGGTAAGGACACGATCTGGCAAAATGTCCTGTCTGCCCGCATCTAAAACATGTCAACGGTGTCAGATAACACGGTCCCTGATGGACTCTACCACAAGTCTGACAAACACTGGCCGCTGATCCAGAACTACGACCACTGCTGCTGCTCGAAGCACCTGACCCAAATCTAA
This sequence comes from Mallotus nudiflorus, assembly GCA_947683625.1. Classification (NCBI taxonomy): domain Eukaryota; kingdom Viridiplantae; phylum Streptophyta; class Magnoliopsida; order Malpighiales; family Euphorbiaceae; genus Mallotus; species Mallotus nudiflorus. The sequence continues at coordinate 904,373 of CANTUR010000096.1, read as the reverse complement.
ACGATCTACGCTGACCTCCACGACCATGTCTACTGCTCCGATGCACTCGCTGCTGCTGTCTCTGACTCTGCTGAGTCGAACCTCGCTGCTGACTACTCGAACCAACATGAAAACTCGAATATGGAGTAGCCTGCGATCCACTCGACTGAACTCCCAACTGGTAATAATCAGGCATCGCTCCCTGCCTAACTAACCTCAGCTCAATCTCCTTAGCTAGCTCAATCACCGACTCGAGAGTAAGACCTGCTGTAGGCATACCAGCAAAAGCTGAACCCAAACCAGTAACATAGGTAGTAACCGCGAAATACTGATCTCGCATCAGATCCTCAGCATATCTACCCAGACGAAGAAACTCTCGGGTATACTCTTCTACTGATTGATCTCCACGAGAAATACTAGTCAGACGAAGATGATAGCTCAAACGAAGAGGCTCTGGATAAAATCTCCTCATGAATCGCTCTCGAAACTGAGCCCATGTCATCGTCATCATATAGGGCTGGATCATCTGAATAAACCAATCCAAGGCTAGTCCCTCGACAGACAACTCAACAATCATGATCCTCTGGTACTCGGTATGAGCAGTCCGAGTCCTAGTCTCAATCGCATGTAGAAAATCTAAAGGATCAGAAGTACCATCAAAAGCAATCCTGCCAACTCTGGCATAGAACAAAGCTGCCTCAGGGTCAGACATACCCTGCTGATAGGTAGGCTGAACAGGCTGAACAACTGGAGGAACAGGAACATCAAACTCAGGCTCAACAGGCTCCTCGTCCTGTAACTCTCTCTGCCTACGGCGACCTGCCGCTCCCCGAGGTCTACCCCTGCCACAACCTCTACGCCTAACTGGCGGCTCAGGAGGTAAAACCTCATCCTGAAAAGACTCATCATCCTCGGCCTCAACGACCGGTGAAGCGACACGCGCTCGCCTCCTCATTCTGAAAAGACAAACGGAAATATTCAGACAAAACAGACAACGGTGGAATAACGCTGAAAACTACAACAAGGAATACTCATCAAGACATACTCGAACCTAATACACTGCAGTAGTCCAACAGAAAACACAACTTTAAAACTAGGGCCACAACTCACATAACTAAGCCCTGACACAGAACTCCACTCAGATACGAACTTCGCTCTGATACCAACTTTTATCACGACCCAAAACAGGGGCCATGACCGGCGCTAGGGAACGGGAATTCTTTCGAATCCGGAACCCGTAGCAAGCCTAAAAAATAAAATAAATATGCAATAATAACCATAAAAATATAATATGCAGCGGAAAATAAAAATCATAAATATTACAATATCATCCATATCAACTGGATTCAATTCAAAACTCATCACATCACATATATAATCTCATAAATGTAAAATCTTTATACAAATCCAGTTTTACTATAATACATCTCTTTAAAATAAATACTTTATTTCACAACTACTGAAAATCACAACTACTGAAAATCACAACTACTGCAGTGTCTAGATAAAATAAATAAGACTCAAGTATACAATTTACATAAAGAAGCCGGGGCGGAAGAAATCCGGCGTATCGACCTGCTACTGAGGTCTGAGGAAGTTGACTCTCCTGAAAAATAGTCAACGGAGGGGAGTCAGACCTCACTGAGTGAATTACTATAATATATATACATACACTCTAAGTGATAATGCATACAGTCAACAGTATATGAGTAATATGTATATATACAGGCAAGTTCATACAGATGCAGAAAAATCATTTTATATATTTGTCTGAAAATCAACTTTTATGAAGGATCACATAGAACCCTAGAATATCGCAACCTCAGAAAAATAGTGTTAAACAACACTCTAGCCATACAGGCTCACTGATTCCAAATATATCCACTTAATCCATATGGACAGTAGACTGGCCCCGAGACACTAAGTCAACCGAGCTCCAGCAGTCTGACTGCCAGTGTGATTGGCCCCGAGACACTTGGTCAACCGAGCTCCAGCAATCACACCCACAAACCACATCTCACATATCAATAATCATAATCAAATCGATATCCACAAATAGTCAGTAATAAAGCCTAAATACTATAGGCGTACCGGTACGTACTCGGTCCTAGTGCTGCCCACTAGGTAGCACGTTCTATTAATATCCTTCATTCTTAAATATAAAACATTCATTCACAAAAATAAATGATGCATGGATATAAATGAAATAGCAATATAAACCATATATATACCGAAAATATACCAAACATAAACCTGGTATATTTTGAGTATATATATGTCAAATAAATCCAATCAAATCATGAATTAAACTAAAAATATATTTAAAAACATTTTAAATATATTTTATTTACAAAACATGTATATAATTTATTATATACCAAAAATATACCAAAAATATACTTGAATATAAATCATGTTATTTATGCATATTTAGTCAAAATAAAACACGCATTTTCTAAATCATGCATCCTAAGCATATATATATAATATAGTAACTCACCTAATGCGCTCCACGAGACAGGTCCGACGGGCCTGGTCCACTAACCCTCGGTCTCGGCGCAACTAAACAAGAAATAATTAATCGACATCAGAATAACCCTAACAGAAATCCTAGAATTCAATCTAGAGTATTCAACACAGAATCGGAAATTAGGGTTCGACTGGATATCACGTTTTACGAGAATTCTACCGAAAATCCGGCAGAACCTCCCCTGTAAAACGGACATCTCTCTACTCAAAAGAGTAGAGCCAACCCTGCAAAGAAAATACACTTCAAAATAAACACCACAATCAATCACAACCCCTCGGTCGGACTCCAGACTACAATCTGTCGACCGGGGTCCACAAACACAGAATATATATTCAAATATACCAAAAATATCCTTAAATCATAAAAATACATTTCATAAATAAAAATTACATAATTGACCTTGAAACACTATAAAAATCGATTAAAACTCATTTTATTTGAAAAACCGTATATTATATATATAATTGAAAATAATTCCCGGAAAATAGTTTTAATTAGTTAAAAATACTAAATATTTTGTAGAAATCATTTTTATACCTTAAATAAATATTAAAACCAATTAAATTACATTTTTAGACAATTTAGGGTAAAATTACCAAAATACCCCTATATATATATATATACCTAAATTACTTCAAAAATTCACCAAAAATCATACAATTATCCAAAATTAATTTTCTCAACATATTTATCAATAATATCAATAATTAAACTCAATTAACCAATTAAATTCAATTTAAAACACAATTAACTTAATTTTACAAAATCACATAAACTCAAATAATTAAAAATAAATACTTAGAAATTCATAAAAATTCCAAATAAATTTCTATAATTCATTTCAACACCTAATTCAATCATAAACTCCAATTTCATAATTTAAATAATTAATTTCCGAAAATTAGAAAATAATATTAAAATATTCAAAAATACCCAAAAATCCAAACAACCTCCAAAAATTCTGTAAAAATTCATACATGAATATTAAGCTACCAGGAACAACATTTGTGAAGGAAGTTTCCATGAATCATCCAAATCGAAGCTCAAAAAAATCGAAAACTCAAAGAGGCCGAAATCTTCAAATCAAAACCTAAGCAATTCTAGACCATTTTAGCTCAAACCAAAGCTAGAATAACACTCACCGGAGCTCAAGGAGAAGATAGAGACCGGCGGTGTCGAAAACGGTGGCCGGAGGAGGGAGAAATGGCGGTGAGAAGAATGGTGGTCGGTGCCCGCGGGAGAGAAAGAAGAAGAAGAAGAAAAAGAAAAAGAAAGAAAAAGAAAAAGAAAGAAAAAGGAAAAGAAAAAAAATAAAAAAAATAAAATAAATTAAAATAATTAAATATTAATAAATAATTAATAATAAAATAATAAATTTTAATAATTTAATAATAAATAAAATAATCAAATAATAATAAATAAATAATAAAATATTAGGGTAATAATAAACCCTAATTAAATAAATATACACACACAGGCTTTATTTAATAATTTAAAAATATGTATGAGTTCATGCAAACCTGTAAATACATTTAAAATAATTAATAATACATTGTTTACGTGAAAATTTCCTCGAAAATGAAAGTCCCGGGAAAATTTTACGTAAAATACTGAAAATAATAGACAGTAATTAAAATAGGTTTAAAATACATATTAACTCATAAAAATATCGTATAATGCATGAAAATTATTGACACTGTATATCCCGGTACAGTGTAAAAATATTTTAAAAAACACGGGATATTACACGGTGGTGGCTCCGGCGTGGTGGGTGGCACAGTGAAGGTTGCTGGTCGACGTCAAGTGAGGAAAGAAGATGGTGAAGAAGAAAAGAAAATACAAAAGGGAAGGAAGAAAGAGACCATGTTTTTTATTAGCTTTTTTACTATATTTTATATATATATACACTACACATAAACACAACACACTAATACACTAACATAATATAATAACAATAAAATAATAATAATAATAATAATAATAATAATAATATCACATGCATAATAGTAATAAAATAATAATAACACATGCATGCAATAATACTATTAATAATAATAACAATAATAAATAACAATAATAATAATAATAATACTAATAACAATAAAAAATATTAAAAATAATACTATTAAAAATATTGGCAATGAAAAATAATTTTAATACTTTAAAAAATAAAACTCACAAAATAATCATTTTATGTAAATAAAATATTTAAAATAAAATAAATGGATATTATATACAACTCATGATAATATATAAATAAAATTTAAAATTTTATTAATACTGTATATTTTAAAATAATTTTATATTATTTAAAATATTGGGTCATTACAAAAACTAAGGTGATAAGATTAAAATAAGATATTGCATGTTTTGGATATGTTCAAGAGATGAAACAAGTAAAAAAAAAATTATTGCACATGTATGAATTTTATCCTTTATTAATTAATCATCATACAGTCAACTCGAAGCAATGTGATTCATATGTGAATAACTTTAGAGTGAGAGTTTGTCATTTGTTTATTTTTATTTTGTTTTTGCAAGGAAAGACATTTGTTTATTTCGATGTTATACAATTAGTTTTGTCCATAATTAATGTATCAAAATTTTTATCATAAGATTAATTAATTCATAATTAGGATTGTATACGGGTTGGAGTAATATGGAAAATATAAATTTTCCAGATCCAATCTAAATATTGGAGATTTTAAAAATTCAATTTTCGAACTCGGATTTGAAAATTTAAATCTTTACTCTGAATTGCTCTAAAATTTCGGAGCAATTTGGGACGAAGATTCAGAGTAAACGAAGAATACAAATCAATACGGGGTAAAATCTAAATTCGAAGATTAAATAATTATTCATCATCTAAAAATTCATACTTAAACCAATAAAACTTCTAAAACCTATCATAAAACTACATAGCACATCTAATATGAAATAATTTTTTTTAAAAAAAAAACTTATATAAAGTTTAAAACTAATATGAAATGAAACTATCATGAAACTCACAAGTTGTAACATTAACATTTCAATTTCAATCCATGAAATCTTGATTATATAAGTTAAAATCCATACTCAAAAACAACAAAAACATTAAAAGACTTTCAAATAACAATTTCTACAAGTAACAATTATAGGCACATATAACTCTTCAACTGAAGTTAAATGGTTGAGAAAAAATCCTTAAATAGGTTTGATATTCAACAATGCACTTTAAGTTTAAGCCTTGCAATAACATAAAACACCAACAATAACCAACATTAATTTTAAATATATTAATATTAACATAATCACTTGAACATTAGGTAACCATATCATGACCTCCACATGCATAATTATGATTTTCAAAAGTTCAAAAGTTTAAAAATAAAACAAAATTTAGAAGTTAAAAAAACATAATTTTGTGTTCCAAGCAAAATTCATAAAAAAAAATTATAAAATTTCAAGCAATTTATGCAAGGGATACGTACAATTATCACAATTTTCAACTTCACAATTGCTAAGATGTCCTTAACAAGATATTCTCCACCATTTTCATGATAAATTGAGTAATATCTAATATAAGTATAAAAATAAAAATTGCAAAACATTAGAGTTCATTCATTTTCAATTTCAAGTAAATAAGAAAGTAAAAGTAATATAAAATATAACTGAACATCGTACCTGATTCAAAACTTTTAAGTTATTCTAATGTTTCTTCAATTTAGATAGGTTTGCTAATACTTCTCAACCAATCTTGGCAGCATATAAGAACTTCAACTGCTGTAGTAGGAGTTAAGGAACTCTTAAATCGGTCTAGTGTTCTACTCTCGGTGCTAAATGCATATTCGGATGTCCCTGTTGATGATTGAATGGCCAAAATATCTTTGGCAACTTTTGACAAAATTGGATATCTAACAACATTGATTTTCCATCACCCTAATATGTCAAATTTATGAGTAAATTTTTTAGCAAAAACCTCCAAATACCCATCTAACTCCCCTTTGACAACCAATTACTTCTCACTCTCCAATTGTAAAAAATAATTATCAATCTATTCTTTTATTGTACTATTTTCATCATGTTGAGAAGAAGAATTTGCCACTTTACCCAATCTCTCTTCTTCATTTGAATTTTTATATTCATCCATCGATACTTGCAAGGCATTTATAATGTAATTGTGAATCATAATTACATTATATTTTTATTTATATTACTAATATTTTATTTTAACCGTAATAAAAATATTTTAAATTTTATTTTTAAATTCTAACACTTAGTTATTTCATTATGCGACCACTTCTCATACATTAAATTTCCTGCATAAAATTTTTGTTGTCATTGGTAATATTGTGATATAACATTAGATGCATGGCGCACTTTAAGCAATTGCTAACATGTATATGCTAAGAATTATCTTCTTCATGCATGTCGTTGCTAGGTAAAAAAAAAATTATTTACTTTTTTATTAATGAAAATATAAGAAAATATAAAATATTATTAAATTATATAACGAAAATAATTTAATAAATAAAAACATAATAAATTTAAATAATAAAATCCTATTTATTTGTATCATTTCATGCTAGGCAAGTAAAAAAAAAAGTGCAATCACATATGATAATTAAATTACTACTTTTATTCTATGTTTGCATTATTAATTTGAAATTTTTTTTATAACAATAGTTTATATTACAATAAATCTATTGTATTTTAAAAAAAAATTGAAAAATTTTCATTTATGCTGAAAAAGAAAGCTATGTTCATGTTTTCCCCAAGCAAATTGCAATTACATAAAGTAGAATAGGAGAAGGTGTCATAATACCTTGGCAAAGGTTAAGACAATCACAAGAAGCTGATGTGGCAAATCATTGTCCGTGTTTATCTCTATGTTATTCAACAACATGACACCAATTAAAATATTTTTAATCAATTCACTACTTAAATTTTTTTAATTTTTTTTTACTTTTTTCAGAGGTTTTAATTTTGACCCATCTTTTTTTTGGTAAGTTACATTTCTTTTACATATAATTTATCACATAATATTACTTCATTCTTTAAATTTTTAAAATTATTTATTTATTTTTTTAATATTATTTTATTTATACAAAAGAACTAATAAATATAAAAAAATATATAAAAAATAAAAAAATATTTTTTAAATATAAAAAATAAAATAATATAATACTATAAAATACAGAAAAAATATAATTTACTTTTTTCAACAATATCCTGTGGGATGGGATTAGTCCATCACCATGCCTCTATATATATATATATATTAGTAGTATATTTATTGAGTATATCCTATCAAGATAAACCCATTGGCCGCACCATTATGGCAACTTGGAAAAATTTTCTTTTCAAATAGTAAATTTCAAGGTCAAATAATTGGTAAGAATTATCCAAAAAAATGTTATATTTACTATAAATAAATAAATTTAATTACTAATTTATTCATTTTTATAAAATTATTATTATTATTATTTTAAAATAAAAATAATAACTCCACTACCACGGACACGAAAAGAGATTTAAATACAGTTAAAAATCACTCTCCCACTTTCACAACACAGTCCTCAATTTGTTTTTCTTTTTTTTTTTTTTTTAAATTGTTCTCTTTTTTTATATTTCTCTCGCAATCATTCTCTGCTCTTTTCTGCTATATCTCTCTCTATCTCGTCCAATCATCACCCTTTTCTCTTCTCTGTTCATACATAAACCTTTTCCAGTCACGGAGTAGTAATAAGCATAAGCTGTTGCTTATTACGATTCCTTTTCTTTTCTTTTCTTTTTTCCCTCTGTTTGATCGTGAAGAAGAGCTAAATTTGCTGGTTCAGTTAATCTTTTAAACCAAAGTTTGAATTTTTTTTTTGGGTTCTGTTTCAATAATTAACATCTTTATGGTAACCTCTCTATCTCTTTGATTTCTTTTACTTGTTAATGCAAGATTGTATCTCTATGAAGTCTTTATGAAGTTTTATGTGTGTGTGATCAAATTAGTTACGTTTCTTTTTTTGAGTTAAAGTTTGTTGCTTTGATGTTGAAACTGCTGGGTTTATTGAATTTCTTGAATTTGAATAGTGATTTAATCTTTTCTAGGCCAATTAGGAACTGGGTGTGTCTTTTTCTTGATTACTTTTGCTGTGGTAAATAGTTATTTGAACTTGCAGAGATTTCCCTCTTCCTTTCCTACCTACCTAATTCCATTTTTTGAATTAGAGACTTGATACCCTTTTTTTTTTTTCTCTTTTTCTTTGATTGATGTTTTTTGGGCTTTTGTGTTTGTACCCCTTTAGTTTTTGTTTGATTTATGCTGAAATATATTTGGAATTAGTTTGTACTGTGTCCCTGTCCCAGCTGGTTTCAAAACATGCCCTGGGTGTTTTGTCCGCAGTAGCTGAATTTCAGCTCCTGCAATATTAATGTTTTAATTCGATGCTATTGCCTTTCAGGACCTTTGCATAGGAAGAAAGTTGTCTTGTGGTTGCCAACTTGCTTTGTGCAGTCTTATGAATTTTTTTTAATGACCTTTTCGTTTTTTATGCGCTAGAAAAAAGGAGTTTGTGTTCAGTGTTATATATTACTATGTACGATTGTTTCTGAGCTTAGGTTGTAACATGAGGATTCTTTCATTGCTTGAGGGATTTATGTGGTATGCAGTACTTGGTAGTTCTTTTTAGTTTATATGGCTTGTGGTATGGTGCTGGAAAAGTGAATTACAATCTGACCAAAATGTATGTACAAGTCGTGCTTGAAGAGTTTCCTACCATGCATTTAAGGTTACATGTATAAGGTTTTTAAGCACATGAAGGTTTTCTGTGCTTGTGACTCTTGAGGTCCTAAATTTTTCTTTTGAAGATATATATTTTTGTCACAAAAAGGTTTTAGTTAATAATTTCCTTTCATTTTGTCTCATCTTAAGTGGAAGGAGTGATTTTATATTTTGGGTTGTTTTGTTCATGGCAGAAAGGTGATGTGATGAAGCACTCTTCAAATATTATATCTCCTGGTAATTTTTTTGACCTACCTTGACCTGTCATGTTTCTCTGGTGTGAAATGAAGTCTTTTTCTAATTAATAAGTTTTGGGGATTTTGTCTGGTTAGTTCCTGCTAAGAAGTCTGGGGTGGATATACCTAAGGAAGTAGGAAGTGGTGCCTTGGATATTTTAACTGGATCTGACACCTGCCATGCTTCAAGTGACGCTGTCCTATTTTCTAGCTCATTACCTGTTCTTCCGCACGAAAAATGTATGTACCTGCTGTTCCTTAAGGATAGGATCGTCTTTTCTTATAATGTGAGAATTCATACCTTTTGTGCTGATTTGCAGTAAATTTAAACGATACAGAATGTGGTTGTGAATCTGTTGATGATGCCTCGTCTAGTTTGGATAAACTTGGGCAGGATGTGGAGGGTGGTGGTCTACTTGAGGACAATGAAGCTCATGCTGTCGGATGTTCACTTCCTGATGATGAGGATGATCTTTTAGCTGGTATAATGGACGATTTTGACCTGACTAGACTGCCTAATTCACTAGAAGACTTGGAAGATTATGATTTATTTGGCAGTGGAGGAGGCATGGAACTTGAAGGTGATATGCAGGAGAGCCTGAGCATGGGCATCTCAAAGGTAAGTTTATCTGATGGTATCACTGGGAATGGGATGCCTCATTATGGACTTCCAAATGGTGCCGGAACTGTTGCAGGAGAGCATCCGTTAGGCGAGCATCCTTCAAGAACATTATTTGTTCGAAATATTAATAGTAATGTTGAAGACATAGAACTGAGAACTCTCTTTGAGGTAACTCAGTTTCCTGACTGCACTGCTATTAGTTATATTTTGTAGTATCCAAATTCATGTAGCACCTGATTTAGGTGAGTTGAGAATTTGAAGATTGTCTTTTTACTTACTACTTTGTGGATTCAAATATAAAATTTGAAACTTATATAGCTTCTTAGAGGCAAGCAATATGCTGAAAACTCGCACATGGAATTTGTTTGAAAGTGAATGTGCTATGTTTTGTTGACATTTTCCCAGAAAAATGAAATAGAGAAATCTCTGCATAGCAACTTGGCATAAAGAAATTCGAGTATTTAGCTGTTATTATCATACATGTGCTCTGATAGTTATTTGACCATTTCACCTGCACCAATATATATTTGAAGAAATGATGTATTTGATACATCATAGCATGTAAATTCCATGGATCATAGGAAATCAGAGGTCTCATTATGTAATTAGAGGACTCTGACTTGTCAAATAAGAAATGTCACAAGTATTCTGAGCCGAAAACTATAAATAAGAAATATCTCAATTATTCTGAGCAGAAAACTATAAATAAGAAGTATCTCAATTATTCTGAGCAGAAGACTATCTGCTGGGGTAATTGCTGGTAGTGTTCAGAAGTTTTTGGACATTATATTGTATTAATTGAATATAGAAGTTGTTGACAACTTAGCTTGCATTTGAGGCTTGAGACTGTAATCAAGAATGTTTTAACATCTTCATGATTTCGTGTAAATATTGAGTTTTTATTTTTTTGTATTTGTCTGTCTTGTAGCAATATGGCGACATTAGAACTCTCTACACTGCTTGTAAACACAGGGGATTTGTGATGATATCTTATTATGATATTCGTGCGGCACGAACTGCTTTGCGTGCATTGCAAAATAAGCCTCTACGACGGAGGAAACTCGATATTCACTTTTCAATTCCAAAGGTTTATTTTAGATCTTTAACTACTTATAATCTGCGTATCAACTGCTATTGCCATCTGTCTAAAGCCATCATGCTTTTGCATTTTATCTAAATGCACCAGGATAATCCTTCAGACAAGGATATTAATCAAGGAACTCTGGTAGTTTTTAATCTGGATCCATCAGTTTCAAATGAAGACTTGCGGCAAATATTTGGGGCTTATGGCGAGGTCAAAGAGGTAATAACATTCTCTTTTATTTGTTTCAGATATGTGCTTTTCATTTATATTATTTGACTAACCTTTGAACATATTGTTATTTTTTGTGCAAAAGCAGATAAGGGAAACTCCACACAAGAGGCACCATAAGTTCATTGAATTTTATGATGTTAGAGCTGCAGAATCTGCACTTAAATCATTAAATAGGAGTGATATAGCTGGTAAAAAAATAAAACTTGAACCAAGCCGCCCAGGTGGAGCTCGGCGAAAGTGAGTAACTCATCATTGCTGTTTGTGTGGTGCAATATCTAATGATCAGTAATTTCTTTTTGTTTATTCTCGGTCTAATGTAATTACTTTTGGATTATGAACTACATATGGTCAGGTCAAGCTAATGTTTATATGTATATATATATATATATGTTTACTATAAGCTCTTTCTTTAGTTTGTTGGCTTATTCCCTTCTTGGAACTGCCCCATTATGCCAAGCTAAATCTTTAATTTATACGTTAACTATAATTAAGCTTTCGTAATTTTAGGCTTTTTTGGTTGCACATGTGGAACGTGATTGTAATTTTATCTTTTAGATGAGTTTTTTTTTTTTTTTTATTTGATTCTAACTTTTGCTTATTATTGTTGAGGTTTCTATGAGTATAAACTCTTGCCTTTATGCTTTCTACCTTTCAGCTTGATGTTGCATCTCAATCAAGAACTTGAACAAGATGAATCTCGTAGTTTCCGGCAGCCAGTGGGTTCACCTGTAACCAACTCCTCACCAGGTAAGTTTTGAGATGCTTCACAACCCACCTGTGGCTTGCATTTTTCAACTGTCTGGAGTTTCACCTACCTAAAGTGAATGCAATATGCCTGAATCACGACAGGTAACTGGGCACAGTTCAGCATTTCTATTGAACACAGTCCGCTACAAAGTATCAGCAAATCCCCTGTTTTCAGGACTTTGAGCCCAACAGCTGGCAACCATTTACCTGGGTTGGCTTCAATTCTTCATCCTCAAGGATCAAACTCTGCAAAAGTTGCACCAATTGGCAAAGACCAGGGAAGGGGTAGTCTTGTGGATCATACATTTACAAGCTTGAATTCAGCTCATGGAGGTGTATTCCAACAGTCGCATTCATTGCCCGAGTCAAAGTTGAACCAGTATCATGGAAATATGTCGTCCTTTGCTGGTCCATCAACTTGTAATGGATCTGTGATGGAAACATTATCAGGGCCGCAGTTTCTTTGGGGAAGCCCAAATCCATACCCAGAGCACACCACTTCTTCTGCCTGGCCAACACCATCAATGGGTCATCCATTTTCATCCAATGGTAAGAGCCATGGATTTTCATACACAGGTCGGCATGGTTCTCTCCTTGGCTCATCCCAGAATCATCATCATGTTGGTTCTGCTCCATCTGGAGTTCCTTTAGAGAGGCGCTTTGGATTTTTCCCAGAGTCACGAGAAACTGCATTCATTAATCCTGTTGCATTTGGTGGCATGGGCTTAGGCCAAAATGATGGAAGTTTTCGGATGAATGTTGGTGGTCGTGCTCCCATGAATACTGGCGTTACTATTCCAAGAAATGTGTCTGAAAATGGTTCTTCAAGTTACAGAATGATGTCTTCACCCAGGCTAAGTCCTGTATTTTTAGGCAATGGCCCATACCCAGGAGTGGCACCCACTACCATGGAGGGTTTTTCTGACCGTGGGAGGAGCAGGCGGCTTGAGAATAATGGGAACCAAGTAGATAACAAGAAACAATTTCAGCTTGACTTGGATAAGATCATCAGCGGAGAAGATACTCGGACTACTCTAATGATAAAAAATATCCCAAATAAGTAACACCTCTATCTCGGACCTTTGTATTCGTGAATCCATTCATTATAATGATTATAGACTACTCTTACTTGTGTCGGTTCCATTGTCATTGCTTAGATACACCTCAAAAATGTTGTTGGCTGCCATTGATGAAAATCATAAGGGTACTTATGACTTTCTCTATTTACCGATTGATTTTAAGGTAATTTTACTGGACCTTAAAAAGATGTATCTAATTTTTTGTTGTTTTCTCCCTGTGTAACTGCAATTGATGGAAATTCCTTGTATCCATGCAGAATAAATGCAATGTGGGTTATGCATTTATCAATATGCTGTCTCCTTCACACATCATTCCTTTTTATGAGGTTTTCTTTTCTTTGCATTAGGATTGATTTCCCATTCTCTGTGTTATCTTTGTTTTGTGTCTGTCCTGATGGCATGCTTTTAACTCTGTACAGGCATTTAATGGTAAAAAGTGGGAGAAGTTTAATAGTGAGAAGGTTGCTTCTTTGGCATATGCTCGAATCCAGGGTAAGGCAGCCCTTGTGACCCACTTCCAGAATTCGAGTTTAATGAATGAAGATAAGCGCTGCCGCCCAATTTTGATCCACTCAGAGGGTCAAGAAGAAGGTGATCAGGTAACAAAATCAAATACTGTAGTTGCAAGTATTCAGAAATTGTATATGACATCTTACAAATTTACTTTTATAGTTCTTTGAGATCGTAATTAAGAAAAATTAGTTGATTTTAATGATCTCATTCATTGTACCTTGTGTTGATACGACTAGACTTGTGTTTCTATGCAGATTGTCCTGGAACATTTACCTACAAGCAGTCTGAACATCCAGTTCCATCAGCCAGATGGTTTATTCTCAGGAGATTTTCCAGTAAGCCCTACAAAGGATGGCATTGGTGAAAGGAATGAGGAAATTTAACAGTATGTCAGAAGGAGATTACCCTCAGCCTGAATTGATGGTGGCTGTGGATGCTAACCCTGCATATTTATTCAAGTGTATAAATTTAGGATAAGCTTGATTAGGAAAGAAAATGCTTTTGCAAATTTTGTATAGTATTTAGTGGCAGCTTTGAAAGCAGCAGGAGCATTTATTATTGTGTTGATCAATATTGAAGGAGGATCATGAAATCTATGTTCAGAAGCGCGTTCTCTTGCTGTTGAGCGCACATGCTACCAGTTTGTGCAGGATTGTTGTTAGGGTAAATTTCTTATTTCCAGTGATTTGGGTTTCATTACTTCATCTGCAAATATGATGTGCTGTGTATGTATAAAGGTGCAAGAGATGGGTGTTTTTTGGGGGTTTTCAGGTTTTGAGGGTTGATGGTGTAACATGGGAATTCTTACAGAATTGTACAGGTGATGAGATAAACTGCTTTTGGGTTAATCCCACAATTTCTTCTAGAAATAGAAGATTACTTTGTATTTGAGAGGTACTATGGAAAAACACATTGTCGTTGATCTGTTGTCTTATTTTCAGTGCTTGTACGTTGATGTTGCTTTGAGCTTTCTTCATGTGACTTGAAATTTTGAGGGCACAGGAAAAAAAGTGAATTGTTTTCAGATTTTGATAAAGGATTGATACAATTGCAGACCATGGAACGTATGCAATCATGTTGAGCTTATCCACAGATTAATGTCAACCTTGATGGCTATATATTTTATTAGGAAAAGACTAAATATGTAAATAGATATACACTACTTGCTGTTGTCGTTTGGAATCAAGAACTATACAATTAGGGGATTGAAATTGCAATGCATAAGCATTATTGACCAAAGCGACAGTAGAACTTGAGGCTCATTTGACATTACCATGAAAAAAGTTGTGGCTTTGGCTTGCATGTAGAGAGACATTTGAACAAAAGAGCAATCTACTTGATCTATATTATATATGAGCAATCTAGCGGAAAATTAATTAGGTCATTCTACTTGTATCTGCTCGAGTGCTTGCTTCCCCTTTTGTCTTCCTTTTTTTAGTTTCAATTCTAGGTCAATTACGAAGAAACATTTGTTATGTTCTCGGGTATAGAGGACATGACCATTCATCTGATTTAGTAGCTTTCGAGACAGGTTTAGCCCCAGGCCTTCTTGTGTAGTCCAACAATTTCCTCCTTCAAACATATCTTCAATTAGAGCAGAAGGCAGGCCTTGACCAGGGTGTGTCAGTCTACAGGCATCAAGAGAAAATTCAGTAAGGTACCATAAAGATTATAGTGTACTTTCTGTGCATTGCTAATAAAGGTTTTGCTATGGTTTTGGTACCTGATCTGTAATCGGATAAATTCATTCCCATCCTGTATCATCTTCAGACCAGGCAAAATCTTAATTTCTACCCAACCATCTGGAGAAGGTGCATGACGAGCTGCAGTAAGCAAGAAATCTGACAAGATCAGCTGAAGCCTAATCTGATCACCTAAAAGAGAAACTGTTTTGATTTCCTCTGGAATCTCATGAAAGAGCTGTATATTCCTTTCCCTTGATAAGATCATGACTTGACTAACAACGGCATCCAAAACATTTCCCAAAAGGAATTCTTCCATCTTGAGCTCAATATTCCTGCCATAATCAGGACAAAAAAGTGTGAGTATCTCAAAAGAGGTTCGATTGTTCAATAAAATAGCGAACAAGATTGTCCAGGTTAGAAGGCAAAATTTAATCCAGTGCTGAAGTGGTAATTGACTAAGCAAATGGCAAAAGGTAAAGAGTGTGCCATTGCATCAGAGGGAAAAAAAACTGTTAAAAATAAGAACAAAGCATACAGAATGTAGAAGACTGACCCCTCCTCTAGTCTTGCTAAATCTGTGTCCTCTATTATGGTCATGATCTGTTTTTCACATGCATCACTTGTTTCAAGGAACTGCTTCTGCTGTTCCGATGCTGTGTCCTCAAGGAGTTTGTGGGTAAACCGAATACCACTCAAAGGATTTTTCATTTCCTGTCGTATGTAAGCCAACTCTTTTAGTTTAAGAAGGCTCTCTTCATCTTCTTGCTTATGCTCATTTAAGGTCTGCTGCACGTCAGGCTCAACAATCTGCAAGAAGCAGAAACAGCCGACAATATTCCCATCTGTATCAGTCCTTTTGTTAGCAGCTAAGTACACCTCAATATATTTTCCTTGTCTATTGAAAAACCCAAATGGAAATTTCTCTGTGTCCTGACCACTAAGTCCTTGATACAATAGAATCATAAATTTAGTTAGAGTATCTTGACCCTTTAGCTGACACAAACCTCCAAAAATCTCACCAGGAAGCATTTTACCCAAGACTTCTTGTCGTGTTCTACCTGTCAGCTTTTCCATAGCAGCATTCCATTCACAACAGCAGGCATTCTCATCAGAAGCAAATATTGGCGGAATAAGAGGATTAAGACTTTCTATGATAGCCTTATAATCTCCTTGCAACCGGAGAAATTTATCCATGACAAGTTTCTCAGATGTGATGTCTTGACCCACAAAGCACACACCTATAACATTGTTTGTGTAGTCCCTACTTGTGCAGGCACTGGCCACAACAATAACAGCTGAGTTTTTCTGATGAAGCCCGAATTTCCTCAGTTTCAACTCAACATTTTTGTCCTCCTCACCTGTATAAGATATAAACCTTCAATTGCAGCCATACTGATTGAGAGAAATGAATGAGAGCAGAAAAGGCAAAGAAGCAGAAACAAAAAAGAAAAGAAACAATAAACAAGAACCAGCCTGAAGTTATTCCTCATATAGCCTCAATTGTTTGTTAGATGACTTGTAAACAAATGCTAATCTAGAGTGATAACCCTGACTAGAAAGGAAAACAAAACAAGTGACTGTCCATCCACCAGAGAGCTTCCTCGGAGTTGAAGATGCAAATTCCTTACCCATCCAATTTGATATGATGCAACAAGTTTTGCCACTTACTGTATTTGAGTGCCAACTTTAACTGTTTTACTTAAAAGACACAAGTATAGTCATGAGCAGAATATAACGAAACAGGTTATTTGAAAATATTTAAATATAGCATAATGGATAGTTCAAAACACCAGAAAGCCATGTGTGTTTATGTATTACCTGGATGTACAGAAGCTAAATGGCTTAAAGTATCAGTGTACTTGAGCTAGATATTGCATTTAATTATAGGAGTTCTCTGATCATTAAGAAGAAAAAAAAAAATAAAGGTACCTTGCAAAGCTCTGCCCAAAAGACTTTCAACAACTTTGAATGAGTCCTCATGAACAATTTCATGAACCAGTGACTTTCCCATTGCTTCACTAGTTGGTAGACCAGTCAAATCTGCAGCTTTGGCATTCCATCCATTAATGAAACCAGCTGAATCAACCCCGAAAATAGGTACTGTAGCTGTCTCAATCAATCTAACCATTTCACATGCCACGGAGCTTAGTTCATCAACCCCCTGCATATGAGAGTCGGTTTGCTGAGCATCAACCATTGCCTTTGAAGCACTGTCCTCCATACCCTGAAATGAATCTTTCATTATTAGCTGTAGAGAGTGAATAGCATTAATTTCTGAAACCTCCCAAGGCATACTTCTACTCTTCACCACCTCCAGGAAAGCATTAAATGATGATCTCGGGTGCATTTTTTGACCATCATCCTTATCTTCCGGATGATGCTTTGCTCCTCCCCATTTGACTTCCTTTGCAATATGAGACCTGAACCAGAACAAAAAATCTCTTGAAGTGATTCTAGCAGTCGCCATGCCACAAACAGCATCACCAAGTAATGCAGCACCAGGATAACCAGCATCCGCTAAACTATCAGTACTCAACCCAGTAGAATCTCCATGATTGTTCAACAGCCACTCTGCAATGTCTTTCACCTGTGATTCAGTTGGAGTTATGCCCAGCAACCAACATTTCTCTCCATAATATAATGCAGCTCCATCACACTTCACAAGATCCATAATACTTGGGGATTGAGTAATAACACCAAGAGGGGCATCTCGAAGAAGCATATCACAAAGTAAGGTTTGGGTTCGGAGAATCTTCTTCTCCACCAACTGTGCTGCCAACTGAAGTTCCATATAAAGCTGCAGCCCAAAAGCTCGCATGAGGAATTCACAAGCATAGCGAAGTGGGAAAGGGACATACCGAGGGGAAGTGTGGTGGCACACGACAAGCCCCCAAAGTTTGGTTGAATCATCACCATTTATGGTAACAGCCATCACCAATGAAGCAATAGATCCCATATTGGCCATGTACTGTGTGTGGCAACCATGGGGAGACCTAAGAGTTGAATTGACCAAACAAAGTGGGCGCTTTAATTCATCACTTTGAATGACTCTAACAGGACTGGCATGGCAATCACAAATCATCCTCACACGATTCTGCTTGAATAAGAAACGAGCTGCCTGGGGAATATCTGTGGCAGGATAGTGCAACCCTAGGTAAGGTTCTAAATCAGACCTCCTAATTTCTGACACAACTTCACCATGATCATCATCATGAAATCTATAGACCATAACTCTATCATACCCAGTGAGTTTCTGAACATCCTCCACAACTGTATCACACAGCATACCTATATCACCACCAGGAAGTGACTGCAGCCTAGAAATTGCACGAACAGCGAGTTTCTGCGACTGTACAGCACCCGCAAGTGACACAACAGGATCGCCAGATCTTGCAGGCTCCAAGTCTATTACAATTCCAACATCAATCCTATGCAGGATAGCATAAAATGGTTTCTGGGCGGTCCTAGAATGAACCCATATTGGATTTAACATTGAAATCTCCCTAAAAGCAGCAGCTTTAGCCAATGAAGCTCCTGACTGAGGGGTAAAAAGGGTTCTTACATCAATTCCAATCAAACTCTTTACTTGACTGGACTCAATTTCAGCACTTGAACTAAAACCAAATAATTGAAAGCAATTTTCACTATAACTAATGATCCTAAAAGTGGGTTCTTCAATTGCAATCAAACAACCAAATGGCTGAATAAGACCACCCCTTTGAATTCTCGATAAATAAGCAGTTATTTGCTCTTCAGGAACATTATGCGGAGCAGAAAGCACCGACTTTGAGTAATTAAAAGACTTACCAGATACACCCGACTGCTCAAACTCAGCCAAAAGCCCAGCGTCTGCATTGTATTGCGCAAAAGTAGCTTTACCTTTACTATTAGCAGCAGCAAAAGGTTTCATATTGCTTGCAGCTGATGATGACATAGTTGTGCCTCTTTCTCCACCGCTTTGAAATCCCATCTTATAGATAGCAAATAAGATTTCTTTAGAAGCTCATGTGGACTTTATGTCAGCAATAGCTGGATCTTTATCATCAGTGTGTACTTGCTTATATGCTTGTTTCTTGGCTTTGATGGCGATGATACAACTAGCTTTGCACGTGTCCTTTTCATTTCCCTGTATAACCTCTCTTTTTTTATTATTACTTTTCATCTCATTCTCCACTTAAACTCCTAGTATGCTTGGTCGCTTAAACATAAACAGAGTTAAAGTAACCCTTTTTTATTATTATTTTTTTAACGGTGCTTGCTTGTGTCATGTCATCTTTCTCCCGCATCGTGTGTTTCTCTGGAGTGGTGTCCATGCAGTGTCTGCGACAACTGCCCCACTTTGTGACCTTCTTGGACTACAAAAACTAAAGGCACAGCAAAGAAATCCAATACGTTTATTGTGCGTGCGACTCTGTTCATACTTTTATCTTTAACATAATTTCTGTTTCCAGTTTTCTTTCTTCTGTTTCTTGTAATTTTCTCCGCTAAATCCTGTTCTTGATTTTTTTTTTCTTGGCCTTGTTCTTGATTTTTCTTGCATGGATTTATGTAAATTCAGATTCAGCAACCACAATACTGGTTTATCACTTGATTATATACATTTTATTTTTTAATTATAGGTATTTAAAATTTAAATAATCCAATTTAATCTAAATAAATTTACATAAATATTTATGATTAATTTAATATAACTATATAAGTTGTAATTAACATAGGCCTAATTTTTAACTCTTATAAACTATAATATGGTATGGTATAATACATATATGTTCCTTAATATTTATCACTTTTTATTAGTTTGATATTTATAATTTTGTCATTTTAAAACACCTAAATTCATCTAAAATATAAGTTTAAAACCTCTATCAACAGACATTTATGAAATAGCAAATCTAACACGTACTATATATTAAGAGTTTGACTGATAAAAAAATTATAAATTGAAGTGTCAAACTAATAAATAACAAATATAAAAAATAATAGTTATATTATGTCATCATATTCATCAAATTAGTGCATTTTAGATGTAAAAATAATAAAATTATAAATTAAGATATTAAATTGATAAATTAATACATTTTAGATAAATTTTAATGTTAAAATAATAAATTATAAATTAAGATATTAAATCTACACATTTATTATGAAAATATTGCATATACTGAGGGGCATGGTGATTGATGAGAGAATAAATAGTACTCTTCAAATGTAAACCATATGATTTTTTATTTTTTTTTTAAAAGACAATATTCACACGATATAGTACAATTGGGATGTGGCATCATTGTTAAATTCAACTGGAAAATGAACACATATTGAACATACAAAAACAAAAATGTCCAACATTAATCCACATGGTGTGGACTAGTGGGTCTATGTATTTTTCTGGAAACTCGCTCTATGTTTAAACCATTAATTTTTATGGACTTGTGGGTCTTTGTTTAAGACACTCTGCACTAAAATACACTAAGAGTCAGAGCCATCTGTCCCTTAAATCAAATGCCACGTGGCAACTGCCCAATTTAGTATTCTTTTGAAAGCCCTTTTTATGAGTAAAATAAAATGCAGTGAGATTTTTGGTAATCAAAGATTATCCATTTGTTAATGATGCTAATTACTCAATAAGCTTTTCTTATTTGTTGTGGATGTGGACCCACTGAAATTGCCTTCAACTTTTATATTCTTGTTTTGGTCCACATAAAATATGCTTCGATTGCCGCCTTCTTTTAACCTTATTTTCTCAGAAACTTTCAACTTTTCCTCACATCAATATCAAATTTGGAACATGTAAGTGTAGTTGATGCTTTGATTCCATCCATATCCACTGAATTCAGGTTAGAATAAAAAGTCAGGTCAGCCTGATCTAACGATTAAAATGATTTAAAGAATTCGGTTTCGAGTTTCATCCCAATTCTACATTTGAAAAAACTTGGGAAAAAAAGTGAAACAACAGTAACAGTGGTTATAAGCCCATGTAATGTTGGCAAAACAAATGTAAATATTCTTTTTTTTTTTTTTCGAACAACAAATGTAGATATTCTTTCATGATAAAACCTTTTAACAGTTCAATTTCATCCCATAAATATGTTTTCATGTGTTGTGCAGAAAGCAGAAGATTAACTTTAGCTCCTTGATATGAAAATAAAATCATAAAATACTAATTGTTGCAATTAAGGGGACAACAAGCCATTGGTCAACTATAGTAGGCTTGAAATACATGCCTTATATGTATCCTAGAAGCAGAAGGCATCTTCCTCGTCTGTAGTCAACTTTAAACTTCTTTAATCTTACATCAACAATTTTTGTTTGATTTAATGTATTTTGTCAGCTTTTGGCACTTTAATTTTCATGAATTTAAGCTTCATCAGGTCAAACTTAGTCAAAAACATTTCATTTCTGCCTCTTTTGTTATTGTTTTATTGGTGATTTTATTATTCTTTTTTTTTAAATATTAATATTTAATTATTTTTTCAAAAACATAATTTCTTCATTGATCTAATCAAGGGATAGTATTAATCAATCCAACCGTCTAAACTGGATCGAATCGAGCTAAAATTTATTGTCGGCTCAATAACCGATAATTGGTGAGTCGCAATTTAGTTGTGGTAAATGAAAAAAATCGGACATCGATTTACGGTTCAATTGGAGTGTTGAAGTAACCAAACTGATCGAAAAACCAAACCACTGTTTATTACAGTATAAAACTACGTCGTTTTTATACATGCATAACCCTAACCTTAAAAATATTAACCCTCCCTATAAAAGTCTCACATTCACTCCCTCTCTCATTTTTTGCCGCTTTTTATAGACGGCAGAGTTTCGCACGTATTCAAAATTTTAGCAACCGTGATACTATTTGATCTTAGAGTTCTAAGGAACATATTACCATATCACAAAGATATGATGTGGAGATGAGAAGTCGCCACCTAAGGTAATAACTGACACAAATCGAAAGTGATGGCTTGACTCTCTAAAAAAAAGTTAACACCATACCTAGGAAATTCTAGATACGAAATATCAATTTCTTTTAGTTTCATGTTCTTTAAAATTAATTTATGAATTACTATCTTATTATTTAGTTACATGTAATTTCATTTGAAACTTTAATTATCATTTATCTAACTCCAAGGTAACTGATCATAAAATAGCACATAAAAACTGCATTTATATAGAACAAGAGTCCCTAAATTAGTCTAAATTATATTAATTTTATTTAAAGTTAGTTAAGTCTACATGTCTTACTTACAAGTGAAATGAAACTAAAGGTGGATCTACATTTTATTTAAATTAGTGAATTTTTTTCTATTTATTTTATCTTTCTAAAGTGAGCCTAAATCTACTAATTTTATGAAAATGAATTGGATTGGGTTTAAATTAATAGGCCTAATTCTAATTATTTTTAATTTAAGTGAAAAATAGGTCTAAGTCTATTTATTTTAAAATAAATATTTTATGGGTTGAGCTAAGTCTAAATTTATTTTAATAGCTAAAAGTAGATCTAAGTCTAAATTAACCTAATGAGCCTAAATTGATTTTAATATTAATCAAATTTAAATTCAATTTTAAAAGCCTATTAATTAAATGGGTTAGAGCCTAACATTGGCTTGGGGTCTAAAACTGATAAAAATAAACAAACAAGCTCAAAAATATAAATAAATACTAAAATAATCAAATAAAAAGATCAAGTAAGCAATTAAATTATTTCTTCTAAAAAATCTAATTTGATTTCATGCAACCTAAAAATTAATCTATTGTCATCATTGATTTTATTTATATTTACCAAATGAAACCTAATTTACTAATCATTTTTAAAGTGAAGAAAAATAAAAATCTCACCATATTTCCGACTACTAGGACTATTACAACCTACGTGAATCAAAAGAAAATAAATAAATAAAAATATATACAAACCCAATAAAAATAAATATTGTCACGACCCAAAACAGGGGTCATGACCGGCGCTAGGGAACGGGAATTCTTTTGAATCCGGAACCCGTAGCAAGCCTAAAAATAAAATAAATCATGCAATAACAATAATCATATAATAAATATATGCAGCGGAAATAAAAATCATAATATCATAATATTATTCACATCAACTGGATTTAAATCAATCTCATCTCATCTCATATATATAAAATCTTTCAGTACAAATTCAGTTTCAATATAATGCATCTCTTTAAATAAAATACATGAAATCCAATACTTTAATTCACAACTACTGCAGTGCCTAGATAAAATAAATCCAAGACTCAAGTAGGCAATTTACACAAAGAAGCCGGGGCGGAAGAAATCCGGCGTATCGACCTGCTACTGAGGTCTGAAGATGTTGACTCTCCTGAAAAATAGTCAACGGAGGGGAGTCAGACCTCACTGAGTGAATTACTATAATATATATACATACACACTAAGTGATAATGCATACAGTCAACAGTATATATAATATGTATATATACAGGCAATTGCACACAGATGCAATAAAATCATTTTATATATATTTTCGTTAAAAATCATCTTTTATGAAGGATCACATAGAATCCTAGAATATCGCAACCTCAGAAAATAGTGTTAAACAACATTCTAGCCATACGGGCTCACTTATTCCAAATATATCCACTTAATCCATTTAGACAGTAGATTGGCCCCGAGACACTAAGTCAACCGAGCTCCAGTAGTCTAACTGCCAGTGTGATTGGCCCCGAGACACTTGGTCAATCGAGCTCTAGCAATCACACCCACAAACCACATCTCACATATCGATAATCATAATCAAATCAATATCCATAAATAGGTTAGTAATATAGCCTAAAAACTATAGGCGTACCGGTACGTACTCGGTCCTAGTGCTGCCCACTAGGTAGCACGTTCTATTGATATCCTTCATCATTAATAATGTAAAACATTCATTCACAAAAATAAATGATGCATGAATATAAATGAAATAACAATATAGTCCATATATATACCAGAAATATACCAAAAGTAAACCAGATATATTTCGAGTATATATACGTCAAATAAATCCAATCAAATTATAAATTAAACTAAAAATATATTTAAAAACATTTTAAATATATTTTATTAACAAAACATGTATATAATTTATTATATACCAAAAATAAACCAAAAATATACTTAAATACAAATCACATTATTTATACAAATTAAATCAAAATAAAACATATATTTCTAAATCATGCATCCTAAAGCATATATATATATAGTATAGTAACTCACCTAATGCGCTCCACGAGACAGGTCCGACGGGCCTGGTCCACTAGCCCTCGGTCTCGGCGCAACTAAACAAGAAATAAATAATCGACATCAGAATAACCCTAATAGAAATCCTAGAATTCCGTCTAGAGTATTAAAATACGGAAACAGAATTAGGGTTCGACTGGATATCACGTTTTACGAGAATTTTATCGAAAATCCGGTAAAACCTCCCCTGTAAAACGGACATCTCTCTACTCAAAAGAGTAGAGCCGACCCTGCAAAGAAACACACTTCGAAAAACAAGCTCAACACAATCAAAATCCCACGGTCGGACTCCAAACTACAATCCACCAACCGGGGTCCACAAACACAGAACATATTCCAGGTATACCAAAAATATCCTTAAATCACAGGACTACATTTTATACGTAGAAATTACATAATTATCCTTGAAACACTGTAAAAACCGATTAAAACTCATTTTATTAGAAAAACCGTATACTATATATATAATTGAAAGTAATTCACGAAAAATAGTTTTAATTAGTTAAAAATACTAAATAATTTGTAGAAATCATTTTTATACCTTAAATAATTATTAAAACCAATTAAATTACATTTTTAGACAATTTAGGGTAAAATTACCAAAATACCCCTATATATATAAATATACTTAAATTACTTCAAAAATTCACCAAAAATTATACAATTATCCAAAATTAATTTTCTCAACATATTTATCAATAATATTAATAATTAAACTCAATTCACCAATTAAATTCAAATAAAAACACATTTAACCTAATTTCTCAAATTAACATAAACTTCAATAATTCAAAATAAATACTTAGAAATTCATAAAAATTCCAAATAAATTCCTATAATTCATTTCAACACCTAATTTAACCATAAACTCCAATTTCATAATTTAAATAATTAATTTCCGAAAATTAGAAAATAATATTAAAATATTCAAAAATACCCAAAAATCCAAACAATCTCCAAAAATTCTACAAAAATTCATACATGTATATTGAGCTACTAGGAACAACATTTGTGAAGGGAGTTTTCATGAATCATCCAATTCGAAGCTCAAAAAAATCAAAAACCCTAATGTGACCGAAATTGAAAAATCGAAACCTAAGCAATTTTAAACCATTTTAGCTCAAAACAAAGCTAGAATCACACTCACCGGAGCTCAAGGAGTCGATGAAGACTAGCGGTGTCAAAAACGGTGGCCGAAATCGATGTGATCGACGATGGATCGATTTTCGGCTTCTCCGGCCAAAATCGACTTCCAGGCGACGGAAAAGGTTGGGGAAGGCGGTGGCACACCGGACGGCACACCCACGGTGAAGAAACGGCAGTAGCAGCGATCGGAACGGCGAAGGGAACGGGCGGGAGGAAGAAGAAGCTCACGGGGGCAGTTTTGTAATTTTCCAAACTTTTGTAATTTTGATGTATATATGTATATATATATACTTTATACTATATATTAAAATAATATTAAATTACACACATCAAATATACACCACACACATAAAATTTAATATTTTAATAATTTATACTAAATAAAAATAATTAAATAACAATAAAACTAATAAATAATTAATAAAATATTAGGGTAATACTAAACCCTAATTAAATAAATATACACACACAGGCTTTATTTAATAATTTAAAAATATGCATGAGTTCATGCAAGTCTGAAAATATATTTAAAATAATTAATATTACATTGTTTACGTGAAAATTTCCCCGAAAATGCAAGTCTCGGGAAAATTTTACGTAAAACACTGAAAATAGTACACAGTAATTAAAATAGGTTTTAAATACATATCAACTCATAAAAATATCATATAATATACAGAAATTATTAACACTGCATATCCCGGTACAGTGTAAAAATATTTTAAAAACACGGGATATTACAGTCTTCCCCCCTTACAAGAATTCGTCCCCGAATTCCAAAAAAAACAGGATCAAGAAGGAAAGAGATACGGGTAAGAAGCTCGCATCTCAGCTTCAGTCTCCCACGTATGCTCTTCGACTCTGTCGCTACGCCACAGAACCTTGACCATTGGAATCTGCTTCGATCTCAACTGTCGAACTTGATAATCAACTATCGCCACAGGTTCTTCCACAAACGTCAAATCTTCACTTACTTCCACACTGTCAGGTTGCAACACGTGTGAAGGGTCTGAGATATACTTTCTCAACATCGAGATATGAAATACTGGATGCACTTGTGACATGCTCGGAGGCAAATCCAACCGATATGCAACAGTGCCAACTCTCTCCATAATCTCAAACGGTCCAATGTATCTCGGTGCTAACTTACCCTTCCTGCCAAATCTCATCACACCCTTCATCGGAGATACTTTCAGAAAAACGAAATCTCCAACCTGAAACTCCACATCTCTGCGCCTAGGATCCGCATAACTCTTCTGTCTGCTAACTGCGGTCTCTAATCTTCGCTTAATCACGGTGACTTTCTCTGTAGCATCCTGAACCATCTCTGGTCCAGTCAAAGCTCTCTCACCAATCTCATCCCAACACAACGGGGATCTACACTTCCTTCCATACAACGCCTCATACGGTGCCATACCAATACTGCTATGGTAGCTGTTATTATATGCAAACTCAACAAGCGACAAATGATCATCCCAGCTACCTCCCAAATCCAGGACACACATCCTCAACATATCTTCCAGTGTCTAGATCATCCTCTCAGACTGGCCATCTGTCTGAGGATGAAAAGCAGTACTAAAATCCAACCTAGTGCCCATCGCTTCTTGCAACTTCTGCCAAAAATGAGAAGTAAACACCGAACCTCTATCTGACACAATGGACACAGGTACTCCATGAAGGCATACAATATGCTTCACATACAACTTCGCCAATCTAGCAACTGAATATGTGGCTTTCACAGGCAAGAAATGTGCAGACTTCGTCAACCTGTCTACGATCACCCAGATGGAATCGTACCCATCCTTCGAATGAGGTAAACCTACCACAAAATCCATAGTTATCCTTTCCCACTTCCACTCGGGAATAGGAAGAGGCTGAAGCTTCCCAGAAGGCTTCTGATGTTCGGCTTTCACTTGCTGACACGTCAAGCACTTCACAACATAATCAGCGACATCCTTCTTCAATCCATCCCACCAGTATAGATCTCTGATACTATGGTACATCTTAGTAACACCCGGATGAACGCTGTAGGCTGTAGAATGTGCTTTCTCTAAAATCTCCTCTCTCAAGTCATCCACGTCAGGAACACACAATCTACCACTGATCCACAACACACCATCATCATCGAGTGTGAAATCAGTGAACTTCCCTGCTCTGACATTCTCTGCAAGCTCTTCCAGAATAGGATCTCGGCTCTGAGCTGCTTTAATCCTATCCTTTAGTATAGATCATACTTTAAACTGAGCTAGCAGTCCACCTGATCTACTAATCTTCATCATCAGACCTTGATCCACCAACAGATGCAATTCTTGGATCAATGGTCTCCTCTCAACACTGATGTGAGCAAGACTACCTGAGGACTTCCTACTCAAGGCATCTGCTACAACATTAGCTTTACCCGGATGGTAAAGAATCTCGCAATCATAATCCTTCAACAATTCCAACCATCTTCTCTGCCTCAAATTCAAATCTCTCTACTGGAAAATGTACTTAAGGCACTTGTGATCAGTAAATATCTCACAAGTCACCCCGTACAGATAATGTCTCCAAATCTTCAAAGCAAAGATCACTGCAGCCATCTCAAGATCATGTGTAGGATAGTTCTGCTCATGCTTCTTCAACTGCCTCGAAGCATAGGCTATCACCCTTCCATTATGCATCAGCACACAACCAAGACCAATTCTAGAGGCATCACAGTAAACTGTGAACTTATCCACACTATTAGGCAAAGCTAATACTGGCGCTGTGGTCAACTTCTCCTTCAACAATTGAAAACTATTCTCACAAGCTTCTGACCACTCGAATCCAACATTCTTCTGAGTCAAGCGAGTCATAGGGGCTGCTATCCTGGAAAAATCCTGCACAAACCGCCTATAATACCCGGCTAAACCCAGAAAACTCCGAATCTCTATGACAGAAGTAGGTCTAGGCCACTCAGATACTGCCTCAACCTTTTGTGGATCAACCCGAATACCTTCTTTAGACACTACGTGTCCAAGAAAAGAAACACTCTCCATCCAGAAATCACACTTCGAGAATTTAGCATAAAGCTGATGATCTCTCAGTGTCTGCAGTACAATCCTCAAGTGATATACATGCTCTTCCATACTCCTAGAATAAACCAGTATATCATCAATGAAGACTACCATAAATTGATCCACATACGGTCTGAATACCCTATTCATCAGGTCCATAAAAGCTGCTGGTGCATTAGTCAAACCAAAAGACATCACCAGAAACTCATAATGGCCATATCTAGTGCGGAATGCTGTCTTAGGAATATCAGCTTCACTGATACGTAGCTGATGATAACCTGACCTCAAGTCAACCTTAGAAAAGAACTGTGCACCCTGTAACTGATCAAACAAATCATCTATCCTCGGGAGAGGATACTTGTTCTTCATTGTTACCTTATTCAGCTCTCTATAGTCAATGCACAGTCTCAGGGTACCATCCTTCTTCTTCACAAACAGGACTGGTGCACCCCAAGGAGAAACACTAGGTCTAATAAAACCCTTATCCAACAACTCTTGCAACTGCTCCTTCAACTCTCTCAACTCTGCAGGAGCCATACGATAAGGTGGCATAGATATAGGAGTAGTACCTGGTACCACATCTATATAGAACTCAATCTCTCTGTGAGGTGGTAAACCTGGCAACTCCTCGGGAAAAACATCAGGAAACTCACAAGCAACAGGAACATCTGTGAGTGACAACTTCTCCATTGACGTATCCCTGACCAATGCCAAAAACCCCAGACAACCTTTCCTCAACAACTTCCTAGCCATAATAGCAGAAATAAGATTCTGAGGTGCTGAACTCCTATCACCAACAAACTTAAACTCTACTTCACCAGGAATTCTAAAGTCACCTCCTTATTCCTGCAATCTACCACGGCAAAGTGCTGAGATAACCAATCCATTCCCAGAATAACATCAAACTCCATCACATCTAACAAAATCAAATCAGCGGGTAATTCTCTGTCTCCCACGAGAACTGGATAACCAGAAAGAACAATATCGGTGTCCAAGGAATCGCTCAGAGGAGTGGCAACAGACAAAGGAAAAGCCATCCTCGAAGCTTGCCAACAAGATTTAGAAGCAAAAACAGGAGAAACAAATGAATGCGTGGCACCCGGATCAAACAAAACCCAAGCATCCAGGTAACAAATAGAAAGAATACCTGCCACGACTGCATTAGATGCCTGAGCATCCTACTGAGTAAGATGAAAGACTCTGGCCTGACCTCGACCTCCCTGCTGACTAGTAGAAGCCTGGCCAACACCTCTGGCACCTCCTCTAGTACCTCTACCATGACTTTGCTGTGGAATAAACTGAGTGGAACTCTGATGCTGGGCTGGTGGTAACTGAAATGGCACGGGTGCTGCACTAGTAATCGATTGCTGTGGGAATTACGGAATCTGCTGTTGCTGATACCCGGAATAAGGACACGATCTGGCAAAATGTCCTGTCTGCCCGCATCTAAAGCATGTCAGTGGTGTCAGATAACACGGTCCCTGATGGACTCTACCACAAGTCTGACAAACACTGGCCGCTGATCCAGAACTACGACCACTGCTGCTGCTCGAAGCACCTGACCCAAATCTGAATGATCTACGCTGACCTCCACGGCCATGTCTACTGCTCCGATGCACTCGCTGCTGCTGTCTCTGACTCTACTGAGTCGAACCTCACTGCTGACTACTCGAACCCACATGAAACTCGAATACGGAGTAGCCTGCAATCCACTCGACTGAACTCCTAGCTGGTAATAATCAGGCATCGCTCCCTGCCTAACTAGTCTCAGCTCAATCTCCTTGGCCAACTCAATCACAGACTCGAGAGTAAGGCCTGCTATAGGCATACCAACAAAAGCTGAACCCAAACCAGTAACGTAGGTAGTAACAGCGAAATACTGATCTCGCATCAGATCCTCAACATATCTACCCAGACGAAGAAACTCTCGGGTATACTCCTCTACAGATCGATCTCCACGAGAAATACTGATCAACCGAAGATGATAGCTCAAACGAAGAGGCTCTGGACAAAATCTCCTCATAAATCGCTCTCGAAACTGAGCCCACGTCATTGTCATCATATAGGGCTGGATCATCTGAATGAACCAATCTAAGGCTGGTCCCTCGACAGACAACTCTATAATCATAATCCGCTGGTACTCGGTATGAGCAGTCCGAGTCCTAGTCTCAATCGCATGCAGAAAATCTAAAGGATCAGAAGTACCATCAAATGTAGTCCTGCCAACTCTGGCATAGAACAAAGTTGCCTCAGGGTCAGACATACCCTGCTGATAGGCAGGCTGAACAGGCTGAACAACTGGCGGAACAAGAACATCAAACTCAGGCTCAACAGGCTCCTCGTCCTGTAACTCTCTCTGCCTACGGCGACCTACCGCTCCTCGAGGTCTACCTCTGCCACGACCTCTACATCTAACTGGCTGCTCAGGAGGTAAAACCTCATCCTGAAAAGACTCATCATCCTCGGCCTCAACGACCGGTGGAGCGACACGCACTCGCCTCCTCATTCTGAAAAGACAAACGGAAATATTCAAACAAAACAGACAACGGAGGAATAACGTTGAAAACTACAGCAAGGAATACTTATCAAGACATACTCGAACCTAATACACCGCAGTAGTCCAACAGAAAACACAACTTTAAAAACTAGGGCCACAACTCACATAACTAAGCCCTGACACAGAACTCCGCTCTGATACCAACTTTGTCACGACCCAAAACAGGGGCCATGACCGGCACTAGGAAACGGGAATTCTTTCGAATCCGGAACCTATAGCAAGCCTAAAAATAAAATAAATCATGCAATAACAATAATCATATAATAAATATATGCAGCGGAAATAAAAATCATAATATCATAATATTATTCACATCAACTGGATTTAAATCAATCTCATCTCATCTCATATATATAAAATCTTTCAGTATAAATTCAGTTTCAATATAATACATCTCTTTAAATAAAATACATGAAATCCAATACTTTAATTCACAACTACTGCAGTGCCTAGATAAAATAAATCCAAGACTCAAGTAGGCAATTTACACAAAGAAGCCGGGGCGGAAGAAATCCGACGTATCGACCTGCTACTGAGGTCTGAAGATGTTGACTCTCCTGAAAAATAGTCAACGGAGGGGAGTCAGACCTCACTGAGTGAATTACTATAATATATATACATACACACTAAGTGATAATGCATACAGTCAACAGTATATATAATATGTATATATACAGGCAATTGCACACAGATGCAATAAAATCATTTTATATATATTTTCGTTAAAAATCATCTTTTATGAAGGATTACATAGAACCCTAGAATATCGCAACCTCAGAAAATAGTGTTAAACAACATTCTAGCCATACGGGCTCACTTATTCCAAATATATCCACTTAATCCATTTAGACAGTAGACTGGCCCCGAGACACTAAGTCAACCGAGCTCCAGCAGTCTAACTGCCAGTGTGATTGGCCCCGAGACACTTGGTCAACCGAGCTCTAGCAATCACACCCACAAACCACATCTCACATATCGATAATCATAATCAAATCAATATCCATAAATAGGTTAGTAATATAGCCTAAAAACTATAGACGTACCGGTACGTACTCGGTCCTAGTGCTGCCCACTAGGTAGCACGTTCTATTGATATCCTTCATCATTAATAATGTAAAACATTCATTCACAAAAATAAATGATGCATGAATATAAATGAAATAACAATATAGTCCATATATATACCAGAAATATACCAAAAGTAAACCAGATATATTTCGAGTATATATACGTCAAATAAATCCAATCAAATTATAAATTAAACTAAAAATATATTTAAAAACATTTTAAATATATTTTATTAACAAAACATGTATATAATTTATTATATACCAAAAGTAAACCAAAAATATACTTAAATACAAATCACATTATTTATGCAAATTAAATCAAAATAAAACATATATTTCTAAATCATGCATCCTAAAGCATATATATATATAGTATAGTAACTCACCTAATGCGCTCCACGAGACAGGTCCGACGGGCTTGGTCCACTAGCCCTCGGTCTCGGTGCAACTAAACAAGAAATAAATAATCGACATCAGAATAACCCTAACAGAAATCCTAGAATTCCGTCTAGAGTATTAAAATACGGAAACAGAATTAGGGTTCGACTGGATATCACGTTTTACGAGAATTTTATCAAAAATCCGATAAAACCTCCCCTGTAAAACGGACATCTCTCTACTCAAAAGAGTAGAGCCGACCCTGCAAAGAAACACACTTCGAAAAACAAGCTCAACACAATCAAAATCCCACGGTCGGACTCCAAACTACAATCCACCGACCGGGGTCCACAAACACAGAACATATTCCAGGTATACCAAAAATATCCTTAAATCACAGGACTACATTTTATACGTAGAAATTACATAATTATCCTTGAAACACTGTAAAAACTGATTAAAACTCATTTTATTAGAAAAATCGTATACTATATATATA
Source organism: Mallotus nudiflorus (assembly GCA_947683625.1). Classification (NCBI taxonomy): domain Eukaryota; kingdom Viridiplantae; phylum Streptophyta; class Magnoliopsida; order Malpighiales; family Euphorbiaceae; genus Mallotus; species Mallotus nudiflorus. The sequence goes on along the minus strand of CANTUR010000096.1, from coordinate 870,967 downwards.
ATTGAAAGTAATTCACGAAAAATAGTTTTAAATAGTTAAAAATACTAAATAATTTGTAGAAATCATTTTTATACCTTAAATAATTATTAAAACCAATTAAATTACATTTTTAGACAATTTAGGGTAAAATTACCAAAATACCCCTATATATATAAATATACTTAAATTACTTCAAAAATTCACCAAAAATTATACAATTATCCAAAATTAATTTTCTCAACATATTTATCAATAATATTAATAATTAAACTCAATTAACCAATTAAATTCAAATAAAAACACATTTAACCTAATTTCTCAAATTAACATAAACTTCAATAATTCAAAATAAATACTTAGAAATTCATAAAAATTCCAAATAAATTCCTATAATTCATTTCAACACCTAATTTAACCATAAACTCCAATTTCATAATTTAAATAATTAATTTCCGAAAATTAGAAAATAATATTAAAATATTCAAAAATACCCAAAAATCCAAACAATCTCCAAAAATTCTACAAAAATTCATACATGTATATTGAGCTACTAGGAACAACATTTGTGAAGGGAGTTTTCATGAATCATCCAATTAGAAGCTCAAAAAAATCAAAAACCCTAATGTGACCGAAATTGAAAAATCGAAACCTAAGCAATTCTAAACCATTTTAGCTCAAAACAAAGCTAGAATCACACTCACCGGAGCTCAAGGAGTCGATGAAGACTAGCGGTGTCAAAAACGGTGGCCGAAATCAATGTGATCGACGATGGATCGATTTTCGGCTTCTCCGGCCAAAATCGACTTCCAAGCGACGGAAAAGGTTGGGGAAGGCGGTGGCACACCGGACGGCACACCCACGGTGAAGAAACGGCAGTAGCAGCGACCGGAACGGCGAAGGGAACGGGCGGGAGGAAGAAGAAGCTCACGGGGGCAATTTTGTAATTTTTCAAACTTTTGTAATTTTGATGTATATATGTATATATATATACTTTATACTATATATTAAAATAATATTAAATTACACACATCAAATATACACCACACACATAAAATTTAATATTTTAATAATTTATACTAAATAAAAATAATTAAATAACAATAAAACTAATAAATAATTAATAAAATATTAGGGTAATACTAAACCCTAATTAAATAAATATACACACACAGGCTTTATTTAATAATTTAAAAATATGCATGAGTTCATGCAAGTCCGAAAATATATTTAAAATAATTAATATTACATTGTTTACGTGAAAATTTCCCCGAAAATGCAAGTCTCGGGAAAATTTTACGTAAAACACTAAAAATAGTACATAGTAATTAAAATAGGTTTTAAATACATATCAACTCATAAAAATATCATATAATATACAGAAATTATTAACACTGCATATCCCGATACAGTGTAAAAATATTTTAAAAACACGGGATATTACAAATATAACACAGAATGATAGAATAAAGCGAATCCTAAAACTATATGATTTATATAGGATTTAATCAATGACATTCTATGGATCTTTACTGGATTTTTCTTACTTCAATCACATCTCCACCTAATTTCCACCACAATCAAATAAGCATAGAAATAATAAAAAATAGTTAGAAAATAATATAAAAAAATCAAAATCAAAATAAAAAGAAAAAGAAAAGAAGACAATGATGCAGTATGATGTTATTTAATTGCTCTTGATAGCAAAAATCACCGTTGAAAATTAGTCTTTAGTTGATTTTGGATATCATTAGGACGTAATGTGTTTTTAAAACTAAAGGACGTTTAAAGCTTTTTTAAAAAAATTCCACAGTATTTTTTTAGCAGCGTTTCTTTTCTTTTCTTTTCTTTTTCTTTTTTGTTGAAGTAGCCTTTTTCTTTTTTACTCTCTTTGCCTTTTTTCAAAGCAACGTTCCCTTCTTAGTAAAAAAAATCTCTCATTTTTTAAATTCCAACATATTATCTAATTATCTAAAAAACTAGATAAAAACACGTAAAATATCTCTTTTTTTTGTTATTATATAATTATCTGATTTTTTACCTTTTTAAAAAAAAACTAGATACACACGTAAAACTATATTTATATGATTTGTTTGTATTTATTTTTATTTTTTATTATTTTCTAAACCAATCACAAATTAAATAAATCATTTTCTTAAAAAAAAACTCCGCCGATCGGAATTATGGAAATCCAATCGGATTTCTGTAATTCTGATTGGTTTTTTGTAAAACCGATTACCTTTTTTTAACTTTTAATTACAAAAAAATTCCTAAAAAAAATTCAATTTTGCAATTAAACCAAAAAAAGTTGCAATTTAGTCCTAAAAATTCAAAATCAATATCTACAGATCAATTTCGATCAAATTTTCATCATAGGAGCTCTATCACATCTATCCCAAAATTGGGTGCTTACACCCCTCCTTTGCCACTCTTGAACCTTTCAATCTCATTTTCTTTCTCTACTAACCCTATACCTTAACTCAATAACCCTTCTTCTTGTCGCCGTTCTTTTATCTTCTCCATTCAAGCTTTGCCTCTTCCCTTGCTCTAGTATAAACCTCTTTGATGTTTGTGTTATGTTTACTCTTTCTCATCTTTATACTCTATATGGTCTCCCTCTCTCTCAGAGACTAATATTCTATAATTTAAATGTTTCCTTTTAATCTCTTTGACTCGATGTTTGTTCTATAAAAAATTAATCATTTTTTATTTTGTTGTTGTTTTTGTTACTATCAATGTTTAAAGATTAACATTGACAGTGACATGGATCAACTAGATGTGGTAATGATTTTGTTAGATCTAAAGGTTTTGTCAATTTTTTGGGTATTTTGTTATCAAATTTTATCAGATATTGATGGATGTTGTATTTGTTTTTGATTTTTTGCATGTACTATTGGTGAATCGACTGTTTTAGTTAGATCTCTGAAGTGTTTTTTTGATCTCATAGAGAGATCTTAATGGTAGAAGCCCTAAATTTGTAGATCTAACCATCAGTTGATCATTTTGGTGGTCAAAACAAATCGAGTCAGAGATACATTTGAAGACACATCATTTAAAAGGTAAAATTTTTAATATGGTGTTTAAGTCTTTAAATCTCCTGTTGCTAAATTTTTTTTACTTGATCTTGGTGTTTTTATTTATGTAAAAATTGTTACAAATATATGTTTGTTACTGTGATTTATCAAAAATGCATTTCTACTTTGATTTTGATAATATTTATTCATAATAGATTGTTTATACTTTGAGGTTTTGACTTGATATTGAGTATTTAGTTTATGTAAAATTTTTATTATTAAAAATAATTTTTTTACTACTAATTTGATTTGATTAATAAATTAAAAAATTAATTGGATTATTTAAAAAAATTATTTTCTACTAATAATGCAACATTATTATTAAAATAATAATATAACTAATTATTTATTTTTTATAGATGTATTTTGATTATTATAATAATTTCTATACTAATAATTAATTTTTTAAAAAACAATTTTTCATTATACTTGAAAATATTTATATGTTTGAGTTTATAATTAATTTATTTTTATTTTTGCTTGTAAAATAATGATACAATACTTGTTGTGATTATCGCTTGCCTGTTGTGATGTGATAACTATCATGTTGTGATTATTGATTGCTTGTTGTCATTAATGCTTGCTTTGGCTCTGATACATTTTAGTTGCTTCTATTTTGCTTGCATATTCTTTATGTAGATGGAAACTCAAACAGAATTTGCCAGTGGTAATAAAGATGCTACTAGTGGTGCTATAGAGGTGGAAGCCCTAAAGCAACCAGAAGTTGCTAAAAATGAAAAAAAGAGAAAGGACACTGAAAGCAGAAGTAATGTGTGGGAGTACTTTGAGAAAATCCATCAGCAAGGAAAGCTGAATGTATTTATTGTGCTAAATTTTTGTGTGTTGACCTTTAAAAAAATGGTACATAATCTAGTAGAAATCATATGATGAGTTGCATGAAAAACCCTAATCCTAAGTCCATTAGACGGAGCCTTTTAACTCTATAACCTGATGTGCATAGTTCTGACACTGTGGGTGTAATTGGGACTTGAAAGTTTGATAATAAAGCTATTAGGATTGCATTATCAAATATGATTATTGTTGATGAGCTTCCATTTAAATTTATTAAGGGAGAGGGTTTCAAACAATTTATGTTTGTTGCATGCCCTAGATTCAAGATACCTAGTAAATAGACAGTGAGTCAAGGCTGTTATCATGCATATGTAGATGAAAGGCTAAAATTGAAAAATGTTTTCATTAATCACTACCAAAGTCAAAGAGCTTACATAACAACAAACTCTTGGACATCAATTCAACACATAAACTACATGTGCATTACAACTCATTACATTGATTTTGAGTGGAAGCTTCAGAAAAAGATAATTCCATTTGTTCCTATTACTTCTCATAGGGGTGAGTATGTTGCAAAAAGTTTAGAAAACTGTCTTCTTGATTGGAGTGTAAAGAATGTTTTCACAGTGACAATAGATAATGCATCTAGCAATGACATTACACTTGGTTTTTTTAAGAAAAAAATTATTTTCTTAGGGCACATCTGATGTCAAAATTAATATGTCCACGTGAGGTGCATAGCACACATCCTTAATTTAGTAGTCACTGAGGGTTAGAGAAGTAATTAGATATATTAGGAACTCACCTGCTAGGTTTCACAAATTTAAGGAGTTTACTAACTTGCTTGGTGTAGAGTCAAAGTATTCATTGATTCTATATGTGACAACTAGGTGGAATTCAACCTATGTCATATTAAAAACTACTTGCATTTTTGACAAAGTGTTTGAAAAATATGAGGAATGTGAGCATGGATTTAGAGTTAACTTAAGAGATGATGTACGTGATTTTATGGACTGGCTTTTAGTCAAGTAACTTGTTGGCTTTTTGTATCATTTTTATGAGATGACTATGAGAATTTATGGTTCTCAGCATATTACTGCAAACTCTTTTTGCTCTAAAATTTTTTATTTATTCTGTATTTTAAATGAGTGGCAAAGTGATGCTGATCTTAGTAAAAGAGAAATAATCTTTTTTATGAAAGCCAAATTTGACAAATATTGGGGATTCTTAAAAGATGAACTTGTTAATTTTTATTGCTAACCTGCTTGATCCTAGAGACAAGCTGGAATACATGAAGTATTCATTGTATCATATTTATACAGATTCTGTGGTTGGAAGCCTGTACTCTAAAGTTAAAGCTGCATTGTATGACTTATTTTATGACTATTGTACTTCTTGCAAACCTCCTTCTCATTTTGCTTCTCAATCTGAACTCTCAATTGATGCCTCTAAGGGTGTTTCTACTGATTTTGGAAAATTTAGGTCCTTGCTAAAAGCCAGATTTAAGAAGCACAAGCTAGAACTTGGACAGTGTAGGAGCAAAAAAATATGAATTACATATATATATATCTCTATAAGTCTGTGATTAAGGAAAGTGGCATATTTAACATTCTCGGATGGTGGAAGATCAATTCTAAGAGATTTTCTATTCTCTCAACCCTAGCACGTGATGTGTTAGCAGTGTCAATATCAACAGTAGCCTCTGAATATGCTTTTAGCATAAGGGGGAGGGTGCTTGATTGTTTTAGAAGTTTCTTGACACCTAAAATTGTGGAAGCTCTAATCTATTATGCAGACTGGATGAGAGTGTCTACAACTCTAATCTTAATTGAGGAGTCCTTGGATGAAGTTTAGTAGTTTAAGAAAGGTATGTGGAAGCAAATTGGTCAAACTTGTTTATTTTTAATTTTTCTTAATTATGCTTCTTCTTCTTAATTTGATTTAATACTTTTATTTTCTTTATTTGACAAAGTTACTAGCAGTTGGATTTGGCCCAATTATGGCATCATCAAGTGCCACTTAACATGAAATTTCAATAAAATTTAATTGGTATCATATAATACTTTAACTGCTCACATTTGTGCATGTGTTGTTTACTTAACTTGCTTTGCCTATGCTTTGTGATGTGTGCTATGTGACCAATATTGAAGTGACTACACTTCAGTTGCCAGTGTTTGTTGTTTAATGAGTTTAAACACATTGAACTGCAACATTGAAGTGGTCGAACTTCAGTTGCCAATGTTGTTATTGCATGAGTTTAAACCCATTAAACAACAATACTAATGTGATTGACCTTCAATTGCCAGTGTTCATTTATAATTATGGGCTATGATGATGATTTCACCTACATTAAGTTGAGAAGTATATGTGCTTCTTGTAATTTCTTGGTGGCATGTATTTTGTTGCTAGAAATTATGGCTGCATTTTTACATTAAATTACAATTCATGAGATCTGAGCCCCCCTTACATTTCATTTCCGTCTACTTGCCTTTCAATTATCTGCTTTTGATTTTTTTTAGTTCCATACTTGGTTGCATTGTTGTGAATATTTGGTTGGGTTAGGCCATGAAGAAGCTTCCATTTAAGTTTCTATGTAGATTGTGTAAATGTGTTTAATGAGATTTTTCAAGTGACATCTATTTGTTGCCAAAAATTTTGGCACTATTTAGATATGACTTGAAAACTTTTAAAAGCTGAGCCCTTCTAATTTGTTGATTTTAATTTGATTTTCAATGTTTGTTTTTGTTCTTATTCTGTGTTTTTTTTTTTTTTTGTTAAAATGTAGCAATTGTAACTTATAGGCTTTTGGGTGCACAAAAGCTATGGTCTGCAAATAAGATATCTTTTATAAATGATATGCAGGCCTTTTGCATATAAAATTTTTGTGAAAGCATTCAATTATGGCTTCCAAATTTTTGTTGAAGTCATGTTCTAAGAAATGAAAGCATTTTGATTGTTGTAATCACTTCAATTATTATTTTTTATTTAGTTCTGTAATACTAATTGTACAAAAAGTAACATGATAAATAACCTATGTATAATGTAATTATGTTAGATTATTATAAGCTTATATATTTTGTAATTATGTTACACTTGGGTTTTGCCCCAATTTAGACATTTTGTAATTATATAACAACATTTGGGCTTCACCTAAATTAGTAAATATATATATTTTTATTATTTTTGGCCCAACACATTAATTGGGCCTAACTGAACCCAAACCGTTTAATTGAATTGCCATAACCAAAATAATTAATCCACCAAATCGATGTGTTTTTTATAATTTTCGGCTCGATTTGATATATCAACTGCTTTAAAAAAAATCGATTAAATCTTATATATTCGTGATGGAATCAACTGATATAATGAATTATATCGATTTAATATTATTAAAATGTTTTATTTTTTTAAATACTGATTTTAAAAATTAAGCTCCTGCTATTTGAGTTAATTATTGAAATTTTTGTGAAATTCATGTGTTTTTTTATACTATAATTCATTTTGGATTAGGTGGAATTATAATTACCATAAACGTTTTCTAATAATTAATTGATTATATACATCTTATTTAGTTTATTCTTTCTGGCCGGGCCCTCCGGAGCTAAACAACCATATGTATACGTACAGTAGTCTTCCAATATATATGATTGGTGTTTATTAGGCCTATGCCTATGAAATGGCCCCAGTGTCCTTGCTGTGCAGTATGCGTTTTGACTTTTATACTTAGAATTTTTAGAATTATAAAATGATGGTGGATGATGATTAATTATAAAAATTATGATAAATTAATTTATGGTTTTTTTTCACAATATAATAAATTATAATTTTCGTATAACTTTAAAAAAAAAAACAAAATAACATACCTAACAAAAAATTTAATTAATTTTTGACTTAACATATTATATAATAAAATTATTATTTGCAAATTAAAAACTATAGTAAAATTAGAAAATGATTGAATTTACATCATTTAAAGTAGATAGAAATTTTATAAAATGATAAATTTTAAAATAAGCTATGGTCATCCCCATATACCAAAACAAAAAAAAAGTCTACTATTTGATCACCTACCTAATCATTTTTTTTCCAATAATAACTGTTCAAGAAAAATCTACATTTTATTTACCTACCTAATCATCTATAGAATGCCAGAAAACTATTGTGGATATTTTTTTGCATAAAACTCTTCGTCTTTCATAGAATTTTTGTTTTGAAAATCTTCCAATTTCTTATGAGCCATTCATGCAAATAAATCAACTTTGTGTGAGAAATAATGTGTTTTTTAATGCTTTTTAGTCTATATTAATTTTGTTGATTTTTTTTAATTAAATTCTAACACTACGGTAAAAGAAAAATAAAGCGTTAAGAGTTCAATTCCTGATCTATTCAAATAAAATATTTACATATTTTACTATTTAAACTGATACATGGAGGTATTAATTTTGTAGATCAACTTTTACATTTTTATTGTTTTTAATGTCTTCAAACTTTTTTTTTCTAGCCATTTGGGTCCTATTTATTTATTCAAACTTCTTGAGATTGTATTGAAGAGTCCCATCCAAAATCCGCATGTTAGTTGGTTGTTGACTTTGAAACACACGTGCGCAGGGTCAAAACAAAAATAACTTGCATATTATTTATGTTGGCAGCGATTTTTTACTTTTACCTTTCTTTTTTTTTTTTTCTCACACTTCATTGCATTATGATATTTATTAGCACTAGTAAATTTAAATTAAACTCGCTAATATTGTTATCTGTGATGAACCGATATAGACATTAACATTGACATTCAATTCAACATGTCAGCATCTGTATCGGCACTCGTATCATTATAGTTAACTATATTTGTAAATTTGGTATAAATTTACTAAAGTTAAATATCACAAGATACTAAAGTGTTATTAGAATAATTACAGGTTTCAAATTGAAAATTTACTAAACCACAAGATATTTTTTGCAATTCTCCCTACTTTTTAATAAAATTTTATCATAATTTTATTTAAACTAATTAGCCATTTTATTTGAAACACATAAATGAATTCGTGAACTTAATCTTATTTTATCAAGTTTAACTTATTCATTCAAATTGAAGAGTGGATTAATTCTTTTGGATCTCACATTAATTTGTAGATTGCAAATGGATTTGATTAGCATACTTTTTACAAAATTATTATTGTTTTATAGAGTATGTCTTTGTTCTAATTTATGTGTATTTTGTCTTATTTAAAAAAATTATTGTATTTGAAAATGTGTGTGTAACAATTATATTATGCTTTTATAAAATTGGCATAATGTTGTAAATGAATATGTTGTATTTTTAACGTGTATGTTTTGTATAGTTTGAAAAAATAAATTCAACTTATACGTAATTTATTTTTCTAAACATGAAATAATATTAAAATAAAAGTATCAAATAAATATTATCTATTTCTTAAAAAATGTTATATATACATGTATAAATTAAGTTAATATATTTTAAAAATATAAAATTAATATATAAATATATGTTAATTATTTAATATTAATTTAAGTATAAATAAAAATGCATCTTGAAATATGTAATATTCATTAACCAATCAAATAAGTTATTACTTATTATATTATTGATTATTTGTTTAATAAAATATTTAATGAGCTTAAACCATACAATAAAAAAAATTATAAAGTAAAAAGACTCTTAAATTATGTCAAATATATTTAAATCATGTTTTGTTTTGTTTTGTTGGAGACGATGATTGGTATTTAAGTAGAGCAATTAGGATGGTTTTTTAACAAGTAATTAGCAATTAAGATGAGAAGAAAAAAATAAAAAATAAGGACAAGTACAATTTGATCATGTAATTTTGCCTTTTAATAAAATGTTTAAATTTTTAAATATCATGTATCCTTTTTACTAATATTATCATTATTTTTTGAGAAAAAATTAATATAGTATTAAATTTCAATAATAAATTTATTTTATATATGATTTACGATGAATTTAATTAATTAGTTATTTTTAAAAATATTGTAAATTTATTTTAAAAATTATTTCTTTTTATTCATAATTAAATTAATTTTTTTATAAATTTATTGTAGTTAATTGAATAATATATTACTCATTATATAATTTTATCATTGAAAATGCATATTATTTTTACATTAAAGTATAAATTTTAAATAATATTTGATAGAAGGGTACTAAAATGTAATAAAAAATAAAACACATGATACTTAAAAGTCAAAAAAATCACATAACTAGTTTGGTAAAACCATAGAGATCAAAATTATACTTATTCCTAAAAAAATATTTTCTATTCTAAACTAATTGTCACTTTCACAAATAATTTTTTTTAATTAATTGTTACTTTTATATATCCAATACAATATTAATTTTTCTTTCTAATTTTATTTCTGAGTTGATCTTGTCTATATTAATTGATTTTATGAAATTGTATAAATCTTTCTGATATTATCAAATTTTGAATATATCTAGAGAAGTATTTAGTCCCATTTAGTTTTTTTCTCTATAACTAAATTTATTAAATATTTTTTAATCTAAATAAAATACTAAAAAAAATAATTGATTTGGAATGGGGGAGTAATAATAATAATAATAAAAATAAAAAGAAGTGCATACCTCACACACGCCATAGAAGGAGAGTGTAATAGCAATAATCACCTGCTTCTTCCTATCTAAAAGCAGCGCTCTTTCTAGGAGCCAGCACGTGTCAACGCGTTACGCTGAGCTGGTAAAATATCCACGTGGCCAAATTCTACCGGTTCATCAATATTTAATCTCAGCCGTTCATTCCTCACATACGGAGCCGACATCGGCTGTGTCTCGACCGTTCGTGGAAGTTGAAAAAAAAAAAAAAAAACCAAAGTCTTTTCTTTTTGGTCTTTTTATTTTTTGTTTAATTATGAGACAGCTCAGGATAGAGAAACAAAGTCTCTTTATTAGTTTTTTTTTTTTTTTAAGCTTCACAGGTACATATGATCTTCAGAGAACTCTTGATTTAGTTTGTTAGTTTATTTTTTTCTGAAAGTTGTGAACTTTATGTAGTATCAGGTGAATTTTTGTAGCTTTGAAGTACTGTTCATGTAGCTAATTGATTTTTCTTTTTTTTTAGCTTAACGGTCATGGTTGGTGATGGTTCAACTGTATAACTGTTTTTTTTTTTTTTTTTTTTGAGCTTGGTTTGTCTGGGATTTTTATGAGTCTTGGTGGGTTTTGATTTTGGTTTTGTGGGTATTTTTTTGTTTTTGTTAGTTTAATGTGAAATTGGGTTTTGTTTGCTGGGTTTTTGATGTAATTCACCCTGGGTTCAACTCTTGGTTGACTTTGGTTTTTGCCCTTTTGCTCGAACGAGTTATGGTGGTTTCTGATATGGGTTTTATGCTTTGTGTCTTTTGAGTTCAGGTTTTACTTGAAATTGAATTTCTTCTTCTCTCGTTCTCTATGTCTCCTTGTAACTGAGATTTATTTTCTTTAACTCGTTTCTTGCATCCTTAGGGGTAAATCTTAGTAAAATGCCTTAATTCTGATCTATCTTGTCAAAATTCTGATAGATATTAGTATATCCAAACAATTCAATAAAGTATTTTTCTTTTTGGTCTGTACTTATGTAGAAAGGAGAGATGATTTAATTTCTATTTTTAGCTTAGAAGAGCCTATTCACTATTTGGTACTTATTTTTGGTCATTAGGGCAAGACCATAAAGAAAAATCTTTACAAGCTAGTTGGTGGTCAAATAAAAGAGAAGTGCTTGTTCCAATTTTAGTTGTATTTAATTTGAGTTATTAGTTCAGCTTGGAAAGGTTATCTGCTATTGTAAATGTGTAAATTTTTTATTTCCTTACAAAGCTTTTTAAAAAAGGAAGCTAGTTTAAGCAGTTGTAATATGGATAGAATATGAGGTTATATTTTGCATGTAAATTAATTATTCAAAGATTTGATCATGTTAGCAATTCCTTTGAATTTAGGAATTTCAATTTTTTCATTAAGTTTCTACGTTTTTTTCTTCATTTTTTTAGAAAATTTTTGATGTCAAAATTTACTACACAATCATTAGTTTTCTTTCCCTTGATGAATTTTTGATATTTCTGCCAATTTTCTTGGTCTGATGCAACTTGTTCAATCAATCTGTTGTTCAACGTGACTAATTTTGAACGAGTGATATTTAATAAATTTGAATATTGATTTTTAAGCATTGTAATGGCATGTTGCATTACCATTAGGCATTGTAGGATGTACTTTTGTGTAGTATTTTTATCCATTATGCAGTAACCAGTGTAATTAATTGATCTTTTTGTCACTTTGCTTGTTAATGAAAGACTCTAGTAATGGTTATGAAAGCTTTGCAGGACTTTTACTGCTGTCCATCTGTATTTGATATGACACCAACGCGTGCGCGCGCGCACACACACAAATAAAAAAAAAAAGGGTCATGTTACTTAAATCATATATTTATGTCATATATTTCTCATAGTTCTTCAACATCCATATATGTTCTGATTCTTTTCATTTTCTTTCATGGTGACAGTCTTGGCCGGTGCTTGATTGTTTAGAGGGGTTTTGTTTCTCCACTGATGTTTACAAGTCGAGATTGTGGTACATATCATAAGAACAGATCAAATGCCATCATTAAAAATGAAGACCAAGCGAAGCGTGGGTTCTTTAGGAGAAAAAACTTGTCTGAGTGTATGCCAAAAGTCTAGTATGATTTCTAAAAAATCAGGTGCTCATGTCATAGTTTCTCAAGGAACAACAGAATTTGACAAGTGTTTTCAGAAATTTGTGGATGGCTTTGGTAAGGAACTGCATATAAACAATGCTTTGAAGTACTCATTCAATTATGCCCTGCTGTCCTTATCAGATGATAATTATTTCATGACCAAAGGCTAAAAAAATTGAAGAAAAACATTATAATTTGCCAAAAATTAACCGAAATAAGTTATTTTTGTTTTTATCTTATTGCTTACCACAAAATGTCACCTGCAATGTCACTGTTATTGCGGTTATGTTTTGCATGCATTGCAAGCTGTTTGGTTGTCTAGATCTGTATTTTAACATTATGTATATTATATTATGGCATTTTATTAATTTAACACGACTGCTGATATTTCTTGTTAGTTCCAACAGACATGGAAATATACACCACGGACATTGACAGCGATGAGGCCACTGACCAGCGAGAATTTCCAAATGAAGGAAATTCTCAGTTTCAGAAACAGTCATCAACTTTACTAGATTCTGACAGTATGGGGAGAATGGTAGGATTTTTGTGCAACTGAAATGTTGCTGATACTGTTTTGTTTCTTTCTGTTTCAAGTCTCTTTAAAATCTTGTCCTGTGGTTTGTGGACACTAAGAACTGGATAAGCATGCAAAATGTTTGTTGTTTTGCACATGATGCCAAGATAATGGGTCATTTATTTGCCTGTTGTAGACATTGGCATGGATTTCAGGTTATATCATAGCTTACTAAATGTAGTTCATTGAATCTCAGGAATCAACTGTTGCCTGCACATCAAACTTGGAAACAATATTTTCCCCTGCTTTGGAGCCAGTTGAAATCCACTGTGTGCCGCAAATCAATGATGATGCAGGTATGACTTATGTAGCGATTGAATACATAGTATCTAATTACTTGAGAGAGGCGAGAGAGAGGTATTTAGTTGAAGAGATGCTGATGATTGTTTCCTCAAGGAACAATTGTTAATTTGATGGAGATTCTTCAGAATTTGAAGTTTTTCTCTGGTATTTGGTGTTTTCTGCTTTTCTTAGTGATGTATTCTTATTGTTTATGCTTCTACTTTTTTGGCAGGGATGAACAATGATTTTAATGTGCCAGGAACTGATGAAAGTGACGATAATAGGAGCTCATGTGAATATCAAACATGCAATGTTTCAGATTTCTATATTTCTGACATGATTATTGCTGGCCTACCCTTTGATGGGAATGCAGTCAATGATGATATCATTGAGACCAATCCTTTTTCTGATTATAAATGTGCCGAGTCAAATATGTTGTTTGACATGGCTGAGGAGTGCATGATGCTACCTTTTCTTGATGACAATGCCAAAATGATTAATTCCAACAATATGAAATCATGTGAAGAAGGCATGATAGACGCTGATAATACTAGCTTGTATCTTGCAATTAATCAGATAAGATCATGCAACCAGGAATCTGATTTTAACAGTGACTCAGATCAAGCAGAAGAATTTGATCCTCAGTTTTTTATCAAAAATTTACCTGAACTATCTGATGTGGAGTCAAATTATCATACTTCCGTGCCTCCTAAGGAGTCTTGGACTAGGAAGTCTATAACCTTAGTACTTGATTTGGATGGTAAGAATAAATTGTTTGTGCCTTTCCTTTGTCTTGCTTGGATTAGTTTAGTTTTCTGTTCAACCAGGTATCTTGGTTGATTCAAGTATGTCTTGCTCATCATCTAAAGCATTTGAATATTGTAACTGAAGTAAATGTATTAGATTCTAGTTAGGGTGGCAAATTAAGATCCCAAAATTATTGCAGTGCAAAAACCTGTGAGCTGACACTAGTGAACTTAATTTTTCTTCTATGTTACTCGCTATGCACCATTATGGTATAGGCATATAAGGAATTCGTCTGAAGCTTGCAAAAATAGCATACTGTAGATCTGTGTTCAAAAGAAGTACGATTGCACAAGCCAAAAATATATTTTTCAAACTCTACTTTTGTGGCGAGAATGGAGTAGTGAAAATCCTAAGAGTTTAGGTTATACAAGTTGTTTATGTTTCATAAAGTGATCAAAAGTAGACTGACATAAGGAGGTTTGAAATTACTGATGAGTGTTAGATGCTGTTGTGGTAAGATGTGGATTTTTTGAATCTCCTGAGTTGGGATTTAGAGAACCATCTTGGGTACTCATGGGATTTCTGAAATTTTATGATATTTTTTATTTGATTTCAAGGTATTTTTAGGTTTGTTACTTGTGTTGTATCCCTAGCTCATGTTTATCAAACATTGGAAAAGATTTCAATACACTGGTGGGATTCTCATACGTCAATAGTATTTGAAAATTTATTTGATGCATATTTTATACGTGCAGAAACTCTAGTCCACTCTACATTGGAACATTGTGATGATGCAGACTTCACCTTTACTGTGTTCTTCAACTTGAAAGAGCACACAGTGTACGTCAAACAGAGGCCTTACCTGCACACATTCTTGAAGAGAGTTGCAGATATGTTTGAAGTTGTTATCTTTACAGCTAGCCAAAGCATCTATGCGGCACAGCTTTTAGATGTACTGGATCCCGAAAAAAAGCTTATATCTCGTCGGGTGTACCGTGAGTCATGCATTTTCACGGATGGAAGTTATACAAAAGATTTGACAGTTTTAGGTGTTGATCTTGCAAAAGTTGCTATTATTGATAATTCACCACAGGTATTTCATCCTTCTCATTTGCCTTGAGACTTTGTACTCTTTTTCCTTTCCTCCTCACCTTTGTTTATCTGTTATAAGTTCTCTTTCGCTTGAGATATTGCTGTCATTGGTTATATTTTTGTCTAGGTTAATGGCTTCAGGAAATCAATTAACTTTTGGATGCTAAGTTACACATTTAATTCATCTTTAACAATATATTTAGGGATTCTATCAGCCCAATTTTGAAGGACGGAGATCAGGGGATGGAGGTAGATTTGGGGCTAACATAGAATTGTGGAACTGTTTTCTGGATCTGAGCAAGGGAATAATACTGGATAATGTAATTGATCATTCAAATCAAAATTCTTCGAGTCATGTTGTCTGATTTAAATTTGTGATAAACTTGAATAGTTGCTTTGTGCTTAACTCTGGGATGGAATCAAAAGAATAACATTCTTGAAGGAAAAAAGGAAATAAATCATAAAGGTCAACAAGATCTTCCTCTGTTGCTTAAACTAACTTGTTATAGGATTATCCAGTTGCATTTCATATCCCTAACCAAAGAGAGAGAAATTGATTGGATTAAAGATGGTAGATACGAATAGAAAGAATCTCTCCTTACTAAATTCGTTTTTAAACCTTCTTCTCTTTTGATGGTTTCAGGTTTTCAGGTTGCAAGTAAATAATGGGATTCCTATAAAGAGTTGGTTTAGTGATCCATCAGATTGTGCTCTAATTTCATTACTTCCCTTCTTAGAGACCATGGTTGATGCTGATGATGTCCGACCTATCATTGCAAAGAGATTCGGTAACAAGGAATAAGAGCCTCTCTTTCCTTACTAGATTGAATATATAGCTCCTTGTCCCTCCAATTTAATTTTTTAAGAAATTTGTCTCTAATTTAGATGGTCATTCTCTTTTCTCTTTAAGCTTTTGAGATAATTAACTATACAATAAACTAGCATTTCTCTTCTTGTTGAGTCAGCTCTTGGTGCATGTCCTTCTCTTTTCTCCTTTATGCTGACAACTTAGCAGGGAGCTCTTTCTAATTTTTCTGAAAGGTAGATGCAGAGTATGTTTCATTTTATGTACAGTTGAAGTTGCAATGAAATTCATAAGAGGGTGTATATGAATTGTTGTGAAATATAATCTTGCAAACTCTTACCTGCTTTCTTTGTTTCAGTGCATCACCTTGCAATTATGTTTTGTTTTACTTTTTTATTGTCTTCTTTTATGTCCTCTTATGTAACCAGTTAAAATACAAGTAGGAAAGTATAAGAAAGCAGATCCTTGCAGTTAATACTACAAGGAACAATCCCCTTTACTCTCCTTTTTACTCTTGCAATATCGTTTGATGCTTTATCATTACTAAATCAAGCCAAAGTAGAAAGCAGAGCCTGTGACTATTGCTTAGTTACTGCACCTGAAAATGTATTTGTTAGGATCAGTGGTGGCGGATAAAGAAGGAAATTCATTTTAAAATAATTTGTCTTGAGGAAATGTGATGATATTATTTATAATGACTATTGCTGAGCACTGATATGAATTCTAAAGCATGAATAAATTTCATTGTTGGTATACTATGCATCCGAGAAGTTTAAACTTTGAACATGAGGTTTAAATCTTGTTAGATTATGTGTCTATTAGAATTATATAGAGCACAAAATACAGTTGAATACCACATGAATCCCTGTAGCAATGCGACATTGAAATATTGGCTCAGTTATTAGGTAAAGCTATCTTTCATGGCCTATTTATGCGATAGATGAATGTGGAAGTGGCATATATGCATGGAAGCACATGAACAAACTGTATTGTTCTTCATGTGTATGAAATAGAGACCTGTGGTGATTCGGACACTGTAATCATCAAAGCTATTGTGTTCTACATTTTTGAGCTAGTTAAGAAAAAGCAAGAAACATATATGCCTATGACACTTAGCATATTGATTGAGGCCTTGTTTGCTCCTTTTCTCGTCAGCTTCTGTTGTTAATTGGTTGTCATATTTGTAATTAGTCATGATGTTGCTAGTAGCGGCAGCATGTATTGTCAAATATTTCCTCTGATAAATGTCATGACTGCTATGAGTATACTTTAGAATTATGTTGTTAGATTTTGGCAAAGGAAAAAGGTAGCAATAAAGAAATATGCTATAAAATAGTTATCAGTTGAAAAAGTTGCTGGTACATTGACAGTGGAATTGATTACTTTTTAGAAACTAGGAAGGAAAAAGGGTCAGGAGATCTAGAAGTATAAATTCTTAAGCATAGTGCTATTTGAATGTTTGAATTTACCTTCCCAAAAAAAGGGGGAAAAAAAAGTGCATGGCACAAAAATCTGAAACAACAAACTGAATCATAAGGATAGGGATTGAAGAAACTTTAATTTTAGGAAATGTATATGTTAATGCTGCACTATGAACTCTTCAATGTTCTCTAGAAATGTTAGTTTTCTTTTGGTGTTCTCAACGTCAATTAGTATTCGTTATGTTGAATCTATGAGGTGATCAAACTTAACTATCTGTTTATCGTAATATGTGCTGCTTTTTTAATTTTAATTTTAATTTTTTATTTTGAAGTTTTTATTGTTATATTTTGTACTTAGTCATACGCAGCTTTAATTCTAAACTTGTACATCCTCTATATATTAATATTTACTTTCATATGCTACCTTTAAAGTTTCTAGGTTCTTTGGCTTTCATCTTTGTTTTTAACTCTGATTACTCCTCTTGCTGTTATAGTTGCATGTCTTTTGTACAGCCAAGTAAGACCTTGATGATCATACCCATCATCTTTCCTGCATCAGTTGCTGTTCTTGTGGTTTCCTGTGACTGTTACCTTAACTTAATTTATGGTTGGAGGAGGTGGTTTGCTAAAGGAGGTTGATCACTGGGAAGTTGATTGTCCTCAGCTAACTTTGTATGCTGTAACTTATTTTTCTTGTCTCCTTCCCAGCACATGTACTTCTGCAATATACACTTGTCCTTGGCTAAGTTTGTATGTCGCAACATATTATGCACTTGTTATTTTCTATTATTATTTCTGCCTCCTGCAGAATGTTGTCATAACTAGGAAAGTTAATCCTCTTAGGTGAACTTTTTGAAGTTGAGAAAAAAATTACCATTTACACTGTTGTCCAAATCATGAACTTTGCAGAATAAAGTTTATTATCCAAGTAATGACATAGTTAATATGCTTTGGTTTTCCTGTCATGTACCTGTGCTATTCATCTGGAAATTCCTATAGAGATTTGTGTCATATAATGATCTCTTTGTACTATATGATGTGAAAATTGTTCTAAATTCGAGCCATTCCAGGATGATAAGAGAGACTGGATGTTAACGCTTGCACACAAGTTAAAAATGCAGGCTATTTTTTTAGGTTGATGCTGTAGGAATATACCTGAGTTTAGGTTCATGTGAGGTAGGGAGAGTGGATGGCTATTTTTGTCAGATGGAAGTGGGAAAGAAAATGTGATGCGGTATCTGTTTTTTCAAAAGACCGATAAATGTCTTTGATAACACATGCTGAATTATGCGGATTTTATAATTTAAAATTTTGCATGCCTTATCTGCAGGTCATGTGAAGAACATTCTATAGTATCTGCTAATGGCAAAATGTAGGTACGTTGAGTTCAATTGTTACCATCTTCTTTCTCATAGATGTAGGAATTTGTTAGATCATGGATGGTACTGACAATACTTTTGCCTTGAATTTCCAAAGGTTGTTAACATTTCAATTGTATAAACTCATTTGGAGACAATAATAAGATGTTTATCATTTTATTATTATTCGTTTGTATCCTCTTAATGCCTTGTCGGCTTATTCTATAACACCTTTAACTGCAATATGTAAAATGATCCAGCTACTAATTTCTCGTGGTATTATCTAGTAGAATGTACATCTTTGATAAATCTTTTTGTCCATTTCCAAATAATTTGATAAATCTTTATGCCCAGTTCCAAATAATTTGAGTGTATCATATCATCACTTATTACAGAAATTGTTAACATTTGAATCCTTGGATTGTTAGTTTATTGTTAGATTTATATCCATCTATGCTTGTTGGCAAGTTTCAGTACCTATTTGAACGTCCCAGCTACTCTCTTTTTGCTAAATCAATGAGCTAACCCTTGTTAACATTAGGCTATTTACCAATAGCTAAACTTCCAATTTTGTTGTTTAGGTGTTGAATTATTTGCTTAAATGTTACAGTAAACCCGAATTGCTGATCTTTAATTTGTTTTTTTTTGTGTGTCAAATCTTGGACAAAGTGACTGTTGTTGTAGCAGTTATAGCCTATGTTAACAAGGGTTCTGCCAAAGTTTTGTTCTGAAGCTCATTGTGTAGAAATGTTACAGTAGATCTCAATAGCACTTAAGGGTGCCTTATTGAGATAGCATGAAATTCAAATGGATAGTACATTCTATAATAGTATGAATACTTGGCAGAATGAGATAACAGATGTTTTACTTAATTTGTTTCCATAGTGTTGGAACGAAAGTTTTTTTTTTTCTTTTGGAACACAGAAAAGTTTCCTTTTGAAGGAAAAATATAATATATTTCCGCTGCTACATGGATAAATACTCACTGCAATAATACAAGCTCCGATATTGATAATTTCGTCCAAACAGGTTCAAATATAGACACCAAATGAAGCTCGTAAGAGATTTGACGTGCATAAAATTTTTGTTTCACAATAATTACTGAGCTAAGAACTCATATATATTAAATAATTTCATATTAGCCACAAAAAAATCATACTAATAGGTAAGGATACATCATCCAAATGATTGAGAGCAATACTGAAATAAGATTATTATATAACTCACAAATGCACGTATACGCATATACAAAATGGGAATGTCTTGAAAATTTCCCTATCAAAAATTTATGAAAATAACAAGGGTTAAATGGAGTTGAGCCATCAGCGCCAAAAAAATTAGGAAAATAATTTCTGAATAAATTATAATTTTAAAGAAAGAGACCTATTATACTTACAATTTCTGAATAAATTGCTAATGTACAGTTTGGAATAATGTAGATGTTGATTTCTAACCTTTGAAGTTAATGATTTGGAAGCATTAAAATAAAAAATAATAACTTCAAATTATAGGGGTGAAATTATCAATTATGTGAAACCTCATGAAGACTTTGTTATGCTTCTACAGAAGCTAGATGAAGCATGTGGCAAGTACTCCGTAATTTGCAGAGTGTCTTCCTGCTTTTAAATTTCCATAATCAAGAAAATCTTGATGTTACAGAATTCTATACATGTTCAAAATTTGATAACCCCACGGAGAATCAAGTGATTAAGATTTTATGAAATGGTACTCGTGATAAATATTCATCTACTGCTCCATTGCCACGTATATAACTGTATTGGAACCTCCACGCAGCTAAAGTAAGTAATTCTAGAGTATAAACCTTTACCAGAGTTTTCCTGAATCCTGTCAACAATGAACAAAATCGAAAGTTGTAAAATGGCAGCATTAAGCCTCTCAAGCACTCGCACATGTATATATTTTGGTTAGTTAACATAACCTCCCAAATCTCAATGGAAGACAAAAAAGTGGAGATGATTGATGCAACTTGCTTCTGGATGCCTACCAATGTTAAAAATTTTGAAAACAATAGAGGTCATTCAGAATGCAGGTAGGCAATTGCTTGAGGAATTCTCTCTCCAAATCCATTACTACTTCTAACATCAACAGTTTACTTGTAGTCTCAACTCTCAAGGAGTACCTACCTTTTCACTGCATTAGGACCCTGTCTTTTGTATCAGTGAAGGCGCCTGATTAGTGGTGATGAGCAAGTGTCAAAATCAACTTTGGGATGCAGAGATCGGCTAATTCCCTGGGCAATGGGCAATGTGAGCACATCTATTAAAGCTAAGTTATCAACTTTGGGGAAACCTGATACATGTGGATTCAGAAGATTAATTCCCAGACTCACCAGTATTAGATCCATGATCCTGCATGTATGGGATAACAAAGATGCATAAAAAATTTGCATGGCATCTGTAAATCATTTGTACAAACTTAAATGAAATGAATATAAATCATCAAATTGAAAATAGCTTTACAACTAGCATGTGTTATGGTATCTGAATCCAATGTAAGAATAAAATTGCATATGAAGTATGAACTGATAATAGATATAGGAACCTGTTTCCCCGAGGGTGAACAGACTTGGTTTTACCTGGTTGAGATATAGCAGTCTGTCAATGTAATTCTATTGGAGCATCATATTGCATATGGCATATTGACAGGCTTTTGTATCTCAGAAGGTAAGATAAGATTCCAGAAAATTCCAACAATTAATAGCAGGGAAAAAAAACAATCCGCAGAAAAGGTTTCTTTGACATTATTATTAAGAGGTCTTAATGCAGCTTAAGAAACATGAAGAATGGAAGAACACCCGAGTACGATCGGATAATGGTGAACAATTGTTTTGGCAGGTTTTCCAACATTCAGACAAGTTAGTGCATATGGTATGGCCAATCAGTATCACACAGTCATCATAATATGAATCTTGCTTAAATTTGATTGCTCTTTAATGCACAGTGTCAACAAGTCCACGGGCTTTGAGAGTGTTGGCCCACACACACATGTGGACTTATAAATGGAGTTAAGTCCATGTAACACAAAACCAATTGGCTTGTGTTAAGGTCCCATCTACACCACTTATAAGCTCTTTATTGCTTTTGCACATTTTCAATGTGGGATTCCAACACTCCCTCTCAAGTGTAACTGGACCTGGACTAGTTACACTTGCGAAACACAAACGGACAACACCCAATGACTTCAACGAGGTCACAAACGGGTCGCATCCAATGACGACTCACATGGGTCGTAACAAACTTAAATGGGCCGTACCCAATGACTCAAACGGGCTGCACCCAACTCCAGATTTTAAACACGAGCCCAAAATCACTGCTCTGATACCATGTTTAACAAATCCACAGGCCTTGAGAGTGTTGACCACACACACATGAAGATTTATAAATGGAGTTGAGCCCATATAACAGAAAACCAATTAGCTTGTGTTAATATCCAATATACACCACTTATAAGCTCTCTTTATTGCTTTTGCACATTTTCAATGTGAAATTCCAACGGTAACATTAAATATATTGATTTCCATATTTTAAAAACAGTTGATATGCAAATTGTATACTATGGATCATTCTAGCATTGGTTTTAAATTTAAACCTTTTGTTATGCCACATAACAGTTCTAATTAAGACAATTCTGGCATTGAGACAGAGGTTATAACCTAGAAGAATACCATATATTTTTGCCTCACTACCTCCGTGCTCTTTTTTACCATCTTGTTTTGTTTTTGGATTATGTATGATTTCTTTTGATTGTCACAAGGTAAAATTTAGAAACATGTTTTCATACCTGAACCTGTGAAATGTTTGTTTGATGCTTGGGCTGTCCTGCCTGTTCATACGGATGCTGCTCTGATGGGGGCATTTGGTGTTGGTGATAGCGTTGATGTTGCTGCTGTTGCACTCCCATCTGCTGCTGTTGCTGTACGTAAATTATGTGCTGCTGCAGTAGCTGTGGCTGTTGCTGTTGCAGCTGTCCTTGTTGCTGAAGCTGTTGCAGCAGCTGCTGTTCATAGGGTGATTGCTGCTGTGGTTGCAGCTGTTGTCCTTGTTGCTGCTGAAGGTATTGCATTTGCAGCAATTGCTGTTGCAAAAGCTGCTGCTGTTGCGGTTGTTGGTGTTGCAGAAGTTGCTGCTGTTGCATTAGAAGCTGCTGCTGCTGGTAGTAATAGTATTGCCACATTTGATTATATGCTTGGGTGTTTTGCAGATTGCCATGTTGATCATTACATTGCATAGGATTTTGCAACATCTGTGATTGAGGATACAATGCAGGTTGCACTGGTGGTTGAGATGGACACGCAGGGGAAAGATTCTGCTGTTGTGGATTATGCATTGGCCAGACTTGAGATGCTGCTGGATTATGATGAACAGCAGAAGCTAGATACTGGCTCTGAACATGACCACCTTGCTGAACTTGTGGATTTGTTGAAGGCTGAGGTTGAGATTGGTGAAATGGATTCATGGGCATTTGAGAGCCTTGTTCAGATCGTGGTTGTGTTTGCCGAGGGGAAGACTGCCGCTGTCTATATGGTCTTCTACGTGGATGCCCACGAAACCCATATTTGGAATCTCTGCGAAATCTGTCGGAATTACTTTTACGATGCCAGTCCTTATCACTACAGCCTAGACTCTGTGGCTGTGGAACTGCCTGTGCGATAATGTTTTGATTATTTGCTGAAGATAGGCTAACATGGCCAAGAGTAGGTTGTGCAGGAACAGTTACTTGAGTATCCTCTGGGCTAGATGTTCTAAAATCAACACTGGCTTTCTCAACACACTCTAACATATTTTCATTTGACATTCTATGCTCCTGAGGAGGTTCACTCTTCAGCAAACTTCCATCTGACAAACTGGCATCTGGAGGATCCCCGGAAGGATTAGATGCAGGACTGATTGAGCCTGGAGATTTATCATCCAGGGGATCTAAGGATAGTCCCTCCAGTGACAGTGGCTTTGAATCATGTTTAGAATCATGGTCAAACGCTTTCAGAACAGGAACTCCTTTAGAGAATGCCAAAGAAGTTGGAGCACTTTTAGATCCATTAGCAACTTGACATTCTTTATCAAGTGAAAGATTTTGTTCAAAATCATCTCCGGATGGCTCTGAAACTTTAAGGGACACCTCACGAACACTCTCGTGTATAATGTTGTCAGATTCTCCTGATTGAAGCAGTTCAACCTTCGCCTGATCAGAAAGCTCATTGTGAGTTTCAAGAAAAGGTGATTCTTGAATTGCTACCTGGTTAGATAACGCGGTATGATTTGCCAATAGTGGTGATTTCTGATCAGATATGTGGGCAACAGAAGGATAGGTGGCTTTGGTATCATTTGTTTTAGGCGAGGACAGTTTCTTTTCTTGCAGAGATGACTGCATCAGGCAAATAGGACTAGAACCTGCAGATGGCTGATGAAGCAAACTGAAAAGTGTATCTGCTGTTTCAATGGCTATTTTCCATTGTTTTCTTCCCATAGCTGGATGAAACAAAGTAGTCCTCACAGAAGGTGGAAACAATCTAATGTGCCGATTCCATGCCTTTCTTACATCATGCACGGTTCCGCAAAGGTCAGCATACTGTTGCCAATGTAAATTTGTTACTAGATTTTAGATAGAAAAGATGCTTCTCATAAGTGCATATAAGCGGAACAATTCAATGATTCAGAAATTAAGATGGTCAGTTCAGGTAATTGGTGTCTTAATGCAAATTTATGCTATAACTATCAATTCATGCATGAGTAAATAGAAGAAATTTTTTAAATATCTCTTGTTAAATTATTCTTTATGTTTCTTTATAATGATAACGAATGTAAATTACATTACGTGCAAATGATACAGATCTTATGAAAAGGGCATTTTACTGACGTAAATGAAGTGGAAAGACAAAAACTCATATGCAGTACAAATCACCACAAACATAGACAATAGAAATTAATATTCCATAGGACAGAGTCCCAGACTGAGAGCACAAAAACAGAAATATAAAGTTAATAAGGAAAAATTAACCTCTAGATATAGTCTTGATATTTTCTCCCTGTCTTCTGCACTTAAACCTTGAGATTCGCCTGTCCCTGGAGATATAGCATCTGCTACAATGCTATCTATTACATTTAAATGCCTGGACCCCCCATGTGTTTTCACAAATTGTATCAACTCCTGTGGAAGTAACAATATATAGAATAGCAGAAAAGTTAGTAATCTTCTCTGCAGATCTGTATATGGTGTTACAGAAAGGCAGATATACCTCTATAAGTAATTTGCAGCAAGGCACGTGCTTGATTCCATCTATCAAGATGTCTCTGGCAGCATCTTCACTATCAGTATTCTACAATCAACAAAGAAAAGTTAGGATATAAACATTAACTGAACAAGAAAGAAGTGGCCAAATAACTAACAACACAAATGAATTCCTAATTGTTTGCATAAAAGTTCACAAAAATCGCACTTAAAATCAAGTTATATATGTCAACATCCCAAAATCTAGCAAGCATAGCATTTGGAAAATTCGAAGTAATTTGCCTTTATCAGGAGAGGTGATGAATAATCTTGGGAAGAAGAGAGAAAGCATAAAATATTTCATTACTGAAAGGAAAAAAACTGAGCTGCAGCTATGTGACAAAAAGATTTATGAAAAGGGAAGATAATGATCAAAATCTAGGAAAAGGAGATTTGTTTTGAAAACTTACCATGCACTTAAGTTGAGAAAAGTGAACATACAAAACAGGGACTATATGCCATTTTTCCGTCTTTGCAGACATCTCTATTGCTTTTTCATATGCAATAGAAGCTGCTGTGAAATTTCCCTGTCCATGAAAGAGAACACATCTAGCCATTACAAATATAGACAACATAAGCAATTAAAATCTTTTGTTTGTATAACAGCAGAAGAATTTATCAAAGAGTTACATACTAGACGTTTTTCCATGTTAGATCTCATTACAACATTTTCGACAAAGTCTGAATCTGATTCTGTATTGCATTGAAGAAAAGAAGCACGCGCATTAGATGCATCTCCTATGAGCTCCTTAAACCTGGCATTGAACAGATGCATCACTGATGCCCTCTGCAACCAATATATGAGTGGGGCCATAAACATCTCCAATCGTGTATAAAGCAAGCAAGTCAAATCATCCTATAGTTTCATTATGCCATAAAATTGTGCCAACAGAACAAGCGATCAAGCATAGAGTATAAGAGTCTCCATATATATGTAGTTAATCCTACCGGGAACTATGGGCCAGATGAAGGCAGTAACTTCAGGAGAACTTTAGTCTACTGACTGTGATGACTGAAATGATAAGGACCCACCATTCAAAATGTTAAGCATGTGATTGTGAATGTTTGAGCAAACATCTCTAATTTGCAGAATGCACTGAGCAGTTTGCAAGCAGTAAAATACTCAAAGTTGTGATGTGTTCCACATGAAATTAGTAAATTCCTAAGACCCTCAATTCAAAAAATCATATTACTTTTGATGCAGGATTTTGCAACATCATGCTTGAAACTTTAACACAAAATTAAGCTAGAAAGACCAGGGGTTGTGGATGCTGGGAGGTGGATAACTAAATATTTAGGGCTCTTTAATCACTTTAACTACAACATTCAATAAAAGACAGTTTATTTCTTAGTGTCCAGGAAAGCTAAATGGAATTATTAAGTCAAAAACATCCATTGCAGGAATTATTTGCTTTACAGAATGAAAAGAAAATAATAAACAAGAACATAAGAAATGGGACAAAAAATATAGCACACTTTCATGATGAAAGGAAATTCCAGTTAAGAAAATATACACCTTCAGAAAGATAGTTGTCGCTCGATCCATTGCAAAGTTTGCTATTTCTTGTCCTCCCCTACTTTCCATAAAGTCCACGTAACGCATCCAAAATTCAGGATAATTAGCACAAGGAATTAAGCATCTTTCATAAAGTTTGACAGCCTACAATCAGTGATTGAGGAATTTCAGATACAAGAAGACAACAGGTGAATCTAAATGAACACCAAAAAGGATAAATGAACGTACCCAGTCAAAATCTCCGTGCAACTCAGCAAAGTCCAGATACTGATGCCAATTTTCTAACTGATTGACATCGAGTGGATTGACATGGAAATAGGGCCTCTTAATTCGAATTTCAAAGCAATTAATTTTTTCATTCAATTTAGAGGATTCCTGAAAGAACAATTCTCCAAGATATTTATATTTTTGCAGCAGTTTAAATCTAGCTGAACCAATAGATGGATCCAACAGTTCTTTAATGAAATGAACAATTTCATGTTGGTTATAACGTATGCAAGCTTCACTATCAAGAATAGGCTCCACTGGCTCCGTCAAACTAGAATTGCCACCAGATTCCATTTCTGTCTCCCAAACTTCCACCAATTTCTTAAAACTGAAGACAAATTGAAATCGAAATGGCAGTGAGTAAACAATTATGAATATTACCATATTATCCAAAAGACGCTTATATTAGAGAGACATACCGATGATAATAGTGATACAATCTTTTTGTAGGAAACCTTAGTGTTTGAGTATAAATATAAGCCAAGGAACTCCAATGTTTCAGAGAGAACTCAAACTCAATGTATTTGTCCCACAAAGCATGGCTCAAGTAATCCTTACCAACAAAAGATAACGCTCTTTTGAACAATCTGTCACATTAAAAAAATAAAAATGTATATATATATATAACAACAATAATCATTTCACTTAAGCAAGCAATCCTCCTCCATTGAGCTAAAAAGATTTAAAATTCACCTGATAACATCAGAAGAATCCTCAAAAGAAACCGCCCCAAAATTACAGTAATCAACCCACAAATCAACACAATACGTTGCCGATAGAACAGCTCGTTCAAAGACTTCAACAACCTTGTCAATGGTGCACAAGCGTACACTGTGATTAATATACTTCCTCCAGTAACCGTAGCACAGAGGAAACTCAGACAAGAACGAATCGTACACTAAACGTATGGTCTCTATACTATCCTGCAAAGCAAAAAAAAAAAATCATTACAATCAATCATCAGGTAGAATTTTTCAAAAAGAAATTACTAAATAATTGAACATACAGGGCAAGTTTTTTCAATCTCTGATATGAGTGAGGTCCATTCATCGAACTCTAATGAGCCGTTAGCGATGATTTCCTGTAATTTAGCTTTGTTAACAACAATTACTTCTTCAGTTTCTGCAATTTGCTCCTCCACCATTGCTTAAATCAACTTTCCCTCTTCTTCTTCTTCTTCCAACGTGTCTGTGTGCTTGTGTTTTGTGTGCTTCTCAGAGCTGTTTCTAAATGGATTTTACGCAACGAAAGTGGGCTTGAGCCATTTGGGCTAAACATTTAAGGCCTGGCTCAGTTAACAGTCCTAGCAGCCTCTTCGTCTTGGGTTTCAGTTAAGGTCATAACTCATTAATTGCTGGATATTATAAAGCCGCCCATTTACTTCAATATCATTTTATTTATTTATTGTCTGAAGGATTGATTAATAGTTCCCTTT
Organism: Mallotus nudiflorus; assembly: GCA_947683625.1. Taxonomy (NCBI): domain Eukaryota; kingdom Viridiplantae; phylum Streptophyta; class Magnoliopsida; order Malpighiales; family Euphorbiaceae; genus Mallotus; species Mallotus nudiflorus. The sequence goes on along the minus strand of CANTUR010000096.1, from coordinate 842,623 downwards.
AGGACCGGCTTAAGCATACATGGTAAGCTGCTCGAAATCGACTTAAAATTCCAGTTGATTCAACTCAAACTCCAACTTGAGTTATATGAGTATACTATTAAGTTGGATTTTTGGTTGGATAAACTTGTGAGCTTAATTAAGTTTAATTAAATTAATTTGTACACATCTAACATTTTTTTTATTTTAATATAATTATAAAAATATTTTATCAAATCAAATGAATATTTTAAAATTTCAAAATTTCTTATAACTAATTGATTTGTCTTGTTCAAATATAAAAATCATTTTAACTAAATCAAGTTCGAGCTTTAAAAAAATTCTATTAAATTTGAGATAAATTTTGAATTTCAAATTAATTGAGTCTACTTCAAGTTCAAACTTGATAATATTACACCCCTAGTTTTGACAACTATAAAGATGAATAAATGAAAAAATTAAAATAATTAGCTCATTTAATCCTATCATTATTTTATCATGTCATTAATTATGACCAGTTACGTTAATTCAAGAGATCATTTCTTGCCATAAATTCTCCAGTTTGTGACGAGTTATTGATTATCATTGCCTGTCCATTTTCTCTACGTTAATAATCTCAATTTAATCAGCTCTTCATTTTTCATGCACGTAACGTCCAAAACAAAAATAAATGCTAATGTTGCTATATAAAGCCTGTAGTTTCCACCCATCTCAAACATTCTATCTATCTTTCTCTACGTACGTATTCCTCTGAAAAATGGCTTGCAATCTTAAGCTTCTTCTTTTCATTGCTTTTTTGGCAGCTGCTAGCTTGAGCAACAAGGCCATGGCACGCCCATTATTGGCCTCAGGCTCAAACTTGATGGCTCGATTGAAGTTGGATGAAGAAACATCAAATTGTTGGGATTCTTTGATGCAACTTCAAGCCTGCACTACGGAGATTATTCTTTTCTTCCTTAATGGTGAAACGAACTTGGGTCATGGTTGTTGCCAAGCTATTCGTACCATTAGTGAACAATGCTGGCCTAATTTGATCGACACTTTAGGTTTTACTGCTGAAGAAGGTGATATACTTGAAGGATATTGCATTAAAGAGGATGATGAGTCCACTCCACCACCACCTCCTCATGTGGTGCCCAATAAGGTAGTCTCGGAGCAATCTTTGATTCCCTCAGTACCGTAGAGTTGGGATTTGGGTTCGAAGATAATAATAACTAAATGTTGGTTTTAGTTTTTTTTTTTTTTTTTTATCTATTGTGTGTTGAGTGTGGTTGTGCAAATTTGAGTCATGTGTCTGGCTTTTTTTTTATTTGGAATGTGAATTAAATGACAATGAGCATGGTGTTTTGAATTTCTTTATTGCAACAATAACATATGCCTCGCTTTTGCTATTCATTATGCGATTTCAAGCACGTGAGAAAATCTTTTTGCAACTTGAATTGCTAAAGAATAAAACAATTAAACCCAATTCATAAAATTTTATAAGCAACGATGTTTTGAACTCATATGAGATGTAAATTAATGGGTCTAAATTGAAATTTTAAATTTTAGGTTGTATTGGTAGAATTTTTTTTCTTTTTTTGGTCATGAGAAAGAAAAAATATTAATTAGGGAGGCGTGAGCTCTCGAATCTCAGCCAAGGGTGGCCAAAGTTCCGCCTGGTAATCAACGGAGTAGACGAACATAATGCTAAGATTTTTTAATTCAACAGTATTTGTCGACCCCATTTTAATGACTTGACCATCCACTATGGGAGTTGGATCCAAGAATTAATTAGTTAATTCAGAATGTGTTCAACGCCGCACATGTTCAATCATCCATAGTACCATTTCAAATTTTTTTTTTTTTTTGCGCACGCGCTACGGCTACGCTATCACTCTCAAAACTCTCTCTCCAAGATCCGTTATATGGTATCGTGAACCGCTCACGTGTCACCACGCTGTCACTTCAACCTCACGAAATTGCATAACCGTTGGTTCATAAAACGTCACCGTATCCACCTCGCTGCGTCCTCTGTTCACCACTGCGCTGCTGGCTATTACTAGTCCCACTTTGGCCTGCAAAAACAGAGACTGCTGCAGAGAGAAAACGCCAATTACACAGATACAAAAATGGCGAGTCTATGCTTAACATCGTCATCGTCAACCAATGCCTTAGCTCTCCATAACAGCAATAAGATGATGAAGAAGCAGAATCAGCAATATATCTGTGCACAAACTTCACGTCACCTCGTGCAGCGAAAGCTGTCTTCTATTTCACCTCGGCTTCTTTCCAGCTCTTTGATCAGCTTCAATCCGCTCAGGTTCAGTTAATTTATCAGCCAATTAAGTTGTGAATTCTATCTTGTGACTAATCGAATCAAGAGTTCTAGTATGTGTTGTATGTAGCAGAGTTTCGGTTGCTGATGCGATGATGTTGCAAAAGAGGAAGAGAGGATTTGGTGCGGTTTGCTACGGTGGAGTTGGAGTTGGACCTATTACTGCTCATAGCCTTCAGTGGATCTCTATAATCTCCTCTGCGTATATGTCTCTTCTTTACCTTTAATTATACAGAGATACATTTAATTTTTGTGTTTGATTTCTTTTGTTTTTTGCTTGTTAGGATTCTGATGTTTGCTAAAGGAACTGCAATTCATAAGTCTTTTCTTGCTCCATTATTAGCTCTGCAGGCTCCATCAACCGTCATTTCTTGGATCAAGTAAGTTTATTTTTTTGGTTAAGAAACAATATAATTCGCTTTCTTGTTCCGTTATTTAGCTCTGAGTTTGGTATTTGCAGGAGTGATTATGGCATTTGGGCAGCATTCCTGGCGCTGCTCGTCCGTCTTATCTTTTTTATTCCTGGTAACTTCTGTTGCTAACTACTTGGATAATAGTGTGTAAGGAGTCAAGCATAGCCAATGATATTAAGAAGTGTCCTCTTGCTGTTGTTTATGTATTATTGCCCATATTGTCATTTGATCTTGCTATAATAGTTTATCAATTTGGCAATCACTCAGGTGTATGTACTTTGTTTTGTCAACCTTCGTGCTGTCCTCCGCTGCTTAATGCTGTTTGCAATTAGTCTAATGCTTTTCATAATTAGTAATGTGATGAAGAAATCTCAGTGATTCTGATCTGGTAATTATTATTTTTTCTTCTTAGGTGAACTTGAGTTACCATTTCTGGCGCTACTCTTGGTAATTGTGGCTCCGTTTCATGTAATGAACCTGAGGTGAGTAAATGCTAACTGTGAGGAGAGGCAATTTTTTTTTTTACTGTTTTATGTTACAGTTTGTCATTTTGAATTGGTAGGGGAACTCAAGAAGGTGCTATTATTGGTTTAGTGATTGCAGCCTATTTGGCCTTCCAGCATTTTTCTCGAGCAGGCAACTTGCAGAAAGCATTTGAGCAAGGTTCAATTGTTGCAACCATAGCTATCATCTGTCTCATCATCATCTCATGCCTGTTCTTAATCTGACTCGATGTACATTTTGGTGAATCGATTATTAATCTATGTGTAAATTAGTGAAATCATAGAGAGGATGAAAGCATAAACGAACAAGTATGAGCTAGTTATGTTCCTTTGTTCGCATGTTGTGTATAGATAGATTTCTTTGAGTGAAATAATAAAAAGTCCAGAATTTAAGCTTGTAAAGATAGATTGAGTACAAATACCACGGACCATTACTATGCCACTGCCTTTGAGTTCTGAATGCATTTAATCTTAGCTTCAAGCAATTTCTTATATCTCAAAATGTGCTCTGTCTTCCTTGTATGCATGGAGCATAAACTTGTGATATTTTTTGTGTATGCTATTGCTCTACATCAATTCTATACTGTGATTGTGTGCAGTGAAAGACCAAAATCAGTTTTGTGAGTGGCTGTGCTTATTGGAGTCAATGCCAGTTCCAATAGATCAATTGCTTAGTCTCATCTATTCTTTGTTAGGAAACCATGTCTGGTTCAAATTGTTATTTTCTGAACGCTTATGTTGCTCTTGCTCTTCTCATTCATAAATAAATTCATGTGCTAGCTAAGAATGAGTACATCTTTCTTATCTGTATAAGTAGCTCTAAAACAGAGAACTTATCTAATGATTTATTATGCTAAATCTGAAGAGAGAGTAACTAATCTAACTTTCCTACAAAGAACCTAAGGTGTACTATACTCTTCTTCATTTGTTTGGACTTCTTAATTGACTAAATATATGCTTACATAGAAGCAGCATTCAAATAGACTGTTCGGCAGCAATGAGGCTTTGAGAGAACATGAGTATGTTGATTCTCACTACCTGCTTAAAAACTGACAAAGTCTGTTGTGAAAACAAGGCCATTCATTTCAGAGAGCTGTAAACTTAATTCCATATGCCTAGGGTTGATTTGCAGCGAGAAATGATCCCATTAGAGCTGTTATGGAACAGAGGAGAAGTAAACTGCATGAAATGGAAGTGGCTGAGCTGGGCAGGCCTGTTGGTTCTGCCACTCCGAAAACTGTTGGTCCACCTGGTGTGGCTGTCAGAGGCGGAGTCATCGTAGTTGGGGTGGCTATTGTAGGACTAGGCATGGTTGGTGTTGGGTTGACTGGTGGACTTATGCTGCATTTGCAGAAGTAAGAATTAGTTCTCCATTGGCATCATTTTCACAAAGAGAATGGTTGGACAGGAATAAGAAAGATTACCTGGGAGTTGATGAGGCTGATGGAATGTGACAGTTTCCACTGCCTGCAATATTCAGATGTACAAGTAAGGAAATCTCACATGAAAAGCTTTTTTAAGTATCTGAAACTTTCATTTTAAGCAATTCTTTAGAAATGAAATGTATATTTATTAGGGAGGAAGTTGCTTAGGAAGAAGCAGGGTTTCTCTCTTAGAAATTGTCATATGAAGAAAAAAAAAACCTTCAGAATCAATTATTTTGATCAGTTAACAGCAGACCTATTCAAGATTTGAGAAATATGCTATTAAATCTAGAAGATGGAAAGAATGAATGTATATCGATGAGACCATTACTTGGGTCAGTTCCGGTAAGTTGTGCTGTTCCGCCGAATACACAACTGGTAGGATTTGGATTCTTCCGGTAGTAGTCATTGAAGGCATAAGAAGCATGATCACGGAGAGTGTTTGGGTTATAACAGCTTGCACCCTGTTGAATTGCTGAACAATCTGCCCCGCCGTAACCGCAAGCATAGTCAAGAGCTACCTGTAAAGCAGTTTGTGAAGCTGTTGGACTTGCAATACACCATTGCCCTCCTGATGAGGTTGGAGTTGGAGTTGTAGTGGCTGGGGGCGTCTGTGGTGTTGTAGTGGCTGGGGGCATCTGCGGTGTTGTGGTGGCTGGGGGCATCTGTGGTATAGTTGTGCCTGCAGGTGGTGCTGGTGGGGAGTCTATCGGACCTACAATTGGCGTAGTTGTTCCAGGCGTCGGGTTCACTATAGGAACTGTGTCTAGTTGGGTGGCGAATGCTGAAGATGGGAAAGGCATCTGGTTTCCTTGGTCGTCTACTATTATGTTATCCTGGATTACTTCCAGAGGAGGTCTTTCGGCAACGCTTGAACCTGAAGAAATAAACAAAGGCAAAGATAAGCTCTCCATTTTAATTGTAAATGAAACAGCCCAGTTTGGATTGATGATTTAAAATTTTTTCACAAACAGCTGAGTAAGATGCTAAATGGCGGATAGATAACAAGAGATTGAAACAATAGTAGAAATATTTTATCATGCATATGCATACAAATGGAAAATGTTGGACCATTGAAAATGTTTTCCCTAATATATGTTCTCCATATCCTATAATATCTCAATTTGCTAAAATTCAGATAATTGAAATGTCCATTTGTGGCTTGAAATCCGATATAGAAAATGGAACATAAAGATCGTATCAACACAATTTATAAGTTCAGAGTATCATAAACTTGGATTTGGATTGTTTCAATACAGTAGCGTCTTCACCTAACCGAAGAAAGGTGTTATTTCCTACCTGATGATATGCAAGAAGGTGATAAAACAAAAAGAAGAAGAAGAAAGAAGAAAGAAGAAAGAAAAATCAAGAATCATTCTGAACATGAGCAAATCCAAACAAGATTTATCCTGAGCTACAATGTATATTGAAAACTAAACTCATTAGATAATACAAAATCACCTGAACCGAGGACTAGATGAAGGAAGAAGAATGTGAAAAATTGAACAACTCCAGAACCCATGTCTGAGAGAAGCTTTTCTTATGTGTAGTTCTGAAGTTTCTTGAATGTCAAGAACAATGATAAAGAAGCTGAGAGAAGCACCAATGGTGTTAATGCAAAGAAGATTTTTAAGTATCATTCTTGTATATGTTTATATAAATAAAACTTCAAGAATCAAAGCTTTCTTGGATTGTAGAGAGTCGCAAAGGGAGAAGGCTGGGAATATCAGAAAACTTGAGAAAGGAGGCATTTAGGTAGCTAAATTTTACAAGCAAGACAAGGTGCAAAGGAGGAGGTAAGGCCAAAAAAAGTGCATGGGATGGGGGCAAAAAAAAAGATAAAAAGACTGATATGTTGGGGATTTAAATCTGATGTTTTTATGCTATATTGATAGTTTAATAACTGAAGCTAATGCTGTGGCATTTTCTTCTTTTACTTTTGTGCTTGCCTTTTTACTGTTTATGGGACTGAATCAAAAAAAAAAAAAGTTAAAGGTGGGTACGATAGATTTTTTCATGTTGGATATGCCTCAGTAATTATAACTATAGAAAAAATGCTAATCAAGCAACTGGGTTAGCTTAGTGATTGATTTGGTGTTTAGATTTAAAACTTTAGATGCAAGCTGGCCTAAGGAGAAATCAAGGATTCCTTGTATAAGAAAAAACGTAAAGTTGAGGATTTTGCCTTATTTAGCATAAAAACTTGGTAAAAAGATTGCTAAATATTTGATATCGAATCTCACTTTTATTGTAGCAACTTGGTAGCTTAGCTACGTAGGCATACACCTCTTGCATGAAGCATCCTTTCTTTTTGTCTCAATTTCTATGCTCCATTTTTAACACCTTGAATACACAAATTGTAAAATTAGAGTTTCAAATATAACCTTTCCAGTGCCTTCCATGCAACATCTTGATTCAGTGTTACTCTTATTTTTTTAGTATGAACTACTGATATTCAAAATTCATTGAACTCTGACTAATTCAGTTTGATATGGATAGAACCATAAGGGCGGCAAAGGTTTTCCAATAACTAATTTAATATTAATATATACACTAGAACTCAAAATCTTATTTAAGCGGGAACAACCCTTTGACAGTTGATTCAATGATTGTTTGTAGTGTTCCTCTTATTTTAGACAAGAAGCTCTTTTCCTTAGTAATGAAGCTTGTGTAGTCTGTGGCTTCTGCCTGTTGGTATCTTGGTATATATAAAATATATTGGACAGGATTATAAAGCAAGCTAAGCATTTACGTGCTATTTCCCAATTATAATGTGCCGTTCTCACTTGTAAACTCTATCCCAAATATAGGCCCCATTTGGTTCAGTGATTAGATAGATACAAACTGCTGAGTATAGGGTGTTTAGTGAGCCTTTTCTAACACTGAAAATTATAGAGTTTAGACTCAAAAATAGTATCTTGCACAAGTTCAGAATTAATGCTTTTGTAACTTCTAATTTTTGACAAGTTACACGAGCTTGAAATGGGCTCTTCAACAATAATTTACAGTAGAGTTTTAGAAAGAAGAGCTGATTCAACTGCTATAACTTTCCTCCATAGCCTTGGCTTCTTCTGAAGGCATTTTCCATTGTGATGCTTATGAAAGAATGTTGCAACCAGCAGTATCAAAACTGTATCCAGTTTTAACCTCTTTTTAGGGCATGTGAACTCTGTTGGAAAGCACCCAGAAGTAGATGCCTTCAGTCAACATATGCTTTTCAGTTCACAAACAGGTACTTTATGTCAGCAACATTCATTTTAGCTTAATGAGCACATCCACCGTGCGTCCAAGTGACATTATATCACAGCTTTGCTTCATCATAAACAACTTTTCAAGAATAAAACCTTAGCTTTATCCTTGCCGATTCTTGCTGCATTGCGATAGATGCCTTGTAACATCACTCCACGCTGCATATAGAGGGTTCTTAAAATTATTAATGGCTGTATTTGACTTCCAGAAGAACTAGGGGATGAAGAATTTGATGATTAGTGTTAAACTGGAAGATTTCGATAATCAGGCTCTATTCCATTGCCATTTATGTCCATGTGATTTGGCGTGACATACTTCCCAACAGTGACAACCACTCCAGATCCATCATGAAGCTCAAAAACTGATTATATCAGACCCTGAAAAATATTTTTTGATGGCATCAAAACTACTAAAAATCCCAGCAATAGTACATTTGCAGGTGAAGTTATCGTATCTATCAAAAGAAACGCATTACTGCATAATAAAAGGATGTGGAAACACAGCATTGGCCGAATAAGTTAACCATGCCAAAAGTTCTTTCCCCTACTAGAACCGCTCTACACTTATCGTGAAGAGCAGAGGCCACCTGAAATAAGAGCATCAACAAATAAGTGCATCAATTACAGCAGTGCAACAGCAAAAACAAGATAACCAAACATACTTTTGCAAAAGAAGTTGCTCACAATTTCACTTGCAATAGCAGTCTTGTTGTTCACCAAAACCTTCATGAAAAGTTATTCAAGCCATGGTCACAAGACATGCTTATGAGATAAACACAAGCATATAATTCTCTCATCTATGATAATAGGAATCGTAATTTTTTTTTTTTGAGGGAAATAGGAATCGTATTTTAGACTAACAAAATCCACCAATAAGCACAGAACATACAAGATATCAGGTCAGTTATGTCTACCAAAGCCTATGCCCCTCGTAATAAACAAGATTGCGGCACATTTTGGAGGTTCAAGCAGGAGTACAAGACCAAGCATTGGAGAAACACCATCCTCATACTTTAGGCTTATAATGCTATCAGGCCAAGCCAAAGAAATCCAAGCTTAAGAATACTAACCAATCTTCAGTCGTTATTTATTCTCTTCCCATTATTCATTTACTTGCTCCCATCAAGAGGAATAATTTTATTTTTTTTGGAGGAAATCTCGCCTTAGAATGACAAGCTGCCATTCTAGAGCTCTACTCAAATTTTAGTAATCAAAGTATACATCTTTAACGTTTCTGCCCACATGCCAATCTCCATTAGGGTGCTCTGCTCTTCATTTGTTAAACTTAATCATCGAACAGAGGGCAGAAAGATTTTATGTTGGCTCATTCCAAAAGTTTTAAGGATTTAATCATACCCTTCTAAGTTTTGTTTCTGTCGGATCTTGAATCTTCCTCACTCATCACAACATGGAGATACACCTACCAAATCTATGTTTTTCTTTCCTTTCTTACATGTTTTTAGATAGAGATTTGAAGTTCAAGTTTCAGCTTGATCAGCAAATTAATGAGGCAGAGTTATGCGAGGTTAGATATATTTCACAAACCAAGCCCTATCTCGCAAAGATCATACTTCCAAGATGTCAAAGTTCAACAAGATTAATTTCTTATATTTATTTCCATTCAAAATACAAAACTAAAATAAATGCAACAACTTGAGACTCTTTTTCATGCTGGACTGGCGAGCCATGCTTCAATCTACAGTTTTAGTGAAGTAATGGCTTTGGCTACTTATATAAACAAATGATAAATGCATAACAGATGTTGCTGGAAGGCAGGTTCATCAATTTTGGTGAAGAAAGGCCTTATTGGTTGTATTGAAGAAAACCAATATATTCAATTTTGTTTATGTCATATGCATACGAGAACATACAATAAGAGGAGCTGTGACCAATGGTGCAGTATCAGCAACTATTGTGTTTCGGTAGTGGGGATCCCTTTCAACGGTATAAATCACCTGTTTACATCAGGATAAAACACCAAATAACGTAATCATCATCAAGCGTGAAATTTTGATTCTAGACACCATCCATCACAAGCTAATAAGGGATTACCTAGGACTTCATCTTAAAAAAGAGATATGACCAATTACAGATCTTGAAATGAAACCCATAAGAAAAATCCAAGACTTTTGGAAGAAAAATAAAGTCCTCTGTGAAAAGCAGGAAAGCTAACAGCTATAGAAGGTTTACTGACAAACCAACATCCCTTCTCCCCTTCATTTAGAAAGCGCTTCCAAATTTCAATTCCAGCCTGGAATGGGAAAAAGCATTCGATCAAGCAAACAAAATCAGATTGAAACTTGAGAAATTACAGAACTTAGTATGCTGATAATGATCATCTCACTGACCAGTAACTCACATTTTGTGGCATGCTATTGTTATGATGTAATTTGTATTGATTAGTGGGTGCTATTTACTAGGATGGAGAAGGATATTATATTTTGTTTGTGCGTTTGAATATTATAAGGTAAAATTATCAATTTGATACTTTACTCCCTTTTTATCTTTCTATTGTAAAAAAATAAAAATAAAATGATGTAAAACATAGAAAAAGATAACGTTATTATGTGTTTTGTAAGAAACCAATTATATAACATGATGTAATGTTCAATAAATTACGTTCAAAATCCAACAAAAACCCAATGCTCATCTTGCTTAAGTTGCAAAAGTGCTTTGATTTATTATATGTAGTTAAATGAATGAAATTCAAATGTGATCTACTTCCCGTAACTTTTAAACTTTAAACTTTGTAACTAACAAGTGAATTTTTTTGATTCTCATTTATAATTTTAAATAATAATTTCATAATCCGTTTTTTATCGATAATAGTGTAATAATATCAAATTAAATCAAGTCGATTCGAACTGTATCGTTCAACGTTATTATAAATTTTAAAAAAATCAATAAAATGCACTATATTAATAAAAAAATATAAAATAAACTTTAATACCTAATATAATAAGTTAAAAATTACTTAAAAAGATATATTTGCACTAAAAATATATATTTTAAAAAATGACAAATATAATATGAAAATAATTATTTACTATAATAAAAAATGACATAAAAAAATACTTCAAATATTTAATATGTAAATAATTATATTATATTAATATGATATTATTATAAATTTTTTTAATAGATACAATAATATAGAAATTACCACCAAAAAATAGCTACTATAACATTTGTGGTAAAAAAAAAAATCATGTAATGTCCTATGATTCACTAATATAAATTTATTAGTTAAAAAAAAATCTATTGTAATTATTTATACAATATAAAATTATATATATATATATATATATATAATTTCAATAATATAAAAATAATTTTCCACGAATAAAAAAAAAATACATTTTATATAATTACAAATAGTTTAACAAATATCTTTATAAATATAATTACTAATAATCCTAAAAAAAGTAATAGGCTGATATCCACTTCTTAGGCTAAGACAGAAAAATTGAGCTTTGGGCTTCTTCTTCTTCAGGTGGAACGACGAGACAGCATATCAGATTTGTAAAATCACAGGAATATAACGGCCGTTACTATCGAATCAGCAACAACATGGCTAATTTATCAACCAAATCTAGATTGCCATTTGCAGCCATTCCGATCCGGCTACATCTTGGATCGCCCTCCCTCAAATCCGTTACAAAACGGCCGACACACACAGTATCGGGCCTTTTTTTAAAACCATCCCATTCGTGGCAGCAACTGCAGATAGTCATAGGCACAGCCACTCAAAATGCACATCTGAAGAAGCATTTCATGGGTGAATCCAGAAAAACTTAACTTCTTATCCAGCTGAAGCCGGGGCACTGGAATTCAACACCTCGGCCATACTTGTCCATTTTGAATACAATCTGAAATATATATATAAAAAAAAAAAAAGGATACAGGTTCCAATATAATAAAAAAATACATTACCAAGGATCTCAGAAGACAAGGATGGAATAACAGTAAAAGATTAAGCATAGTCCAAAAAGTGACAGTAATAGATTATGGACCGCTAGAAAACTCACTCTGGGACAGCCAAATGGTATTAAATCAGAATCCTAGGTAATCACTGCATCAACTTGTTTGCTTACTGCCAAGAAGGTCATTTGGGCATCAGCCTCATTAGGAGCCACAGCATAAGAAACTGCTCCTGCTTGAAGACCTTCCACATGCAACCACATCAATGGAAGAAGTTATATTTTATAGTGCAAAGAGCTAAAAATTTACTTGTAAGATCACGAACAACATCTTCATTCATATCACTGCTCATCAGTGTATCATTCTCAACTATATGAGCCTTTCTAGTGGACATATGTATTGTTGAGTGAAGCTAGGTCCTGCAAAACACAAGGTTAAGTTGTGATTTTAGCACTACTTGAACACCCCATTTAACATAAAAGTAAAGCCAAGCAAAACTTAGCACTTACATTCTCCAGATATAAAAATAGAAACCAGACCTCCTGCAACTGAAATGAACCTCAGCTATTTAACATTTCCAGTTCCATATTCCCAAGGTTACCGTCTCTGTAGTTACACACCAGTTTTTTTGTCCTTTGGGGTACAAGCAAAGCGGCTAAAATCCACATTAACATTTCACCTGAAATTACAACTTAACAAGGTTACTTGTAAGGAAACTTGGCAATAAAAATATAATGAAGCAGGAAGCTTTTTGTTGGTAAGCCATTTGATTGATCAACACTTCATCACAAATTAAAGTTAGAAATGAAACAGCTATCGCAGATTAAAGTTAGAAATGAAACAGCTAGTGGCAGATATTGAAAATTTTTACCTCCCGTCTATTCAAAGTTTTACCACAAATTCAAATTTCAAGAATTGTTGTTTTCAAATAAAACTACAGAAATGACCAACTTAAGATGTAAAGAGCACCAATTATTGACAAGAAGATTTGTGAAGCAATTAAAGTTTGACTAAAAACTCTGGAAATGCTCAGTAGACAACTAACAATTGAAAAAAAGGAAGATTGATACAAAGGCAACATTACATACAGAACAATGAAACCCACGATTTCATCCTCAAATGAGTTGCTCCCTTGAATCAAATCCATGTTAAGTATAGTAGAGCATGAAAGCTATGCATTAAGAGTTGAAAGCCAATTTAGATTTTCAAAATGTATCTAGCATACCTTGCACGCTTGAAATCTTGTTCAATCTTCATCGGCAGAAGACCACCATTAAAAACAAGAATGGGCTTAACACCATAATGCCACAGCAAATTTACTCTCTGCAAGCAATACTCGATGTGCCCAAAGGGTCAGGAAAAAAAATTACACATTATATTGAATGTACATTAGAAATAAGGCAAAAGCCTTAAATTTATCAGTTTTTTAATTTTAGATCTCTAAAATTTCATTTTATATATTTAAATATATAAATACTTTTTCTATTTTTTAACTAAAATTATTTCTTTTTGTTTCTTAAAGTTTTATATTTTTAACATTTATATCATTTTTTACCTTATAATAATTATATCAATTTTATAATTTTTTTCATCAGTAAAAAATAAATTTATTTATTTTAATTTTTAATATTTTAAATTAACAACATAAATATATATATATATTTTAAATAATTTTAAATTTTAAAAATAAATAAACAAGTTAATGTTAAGATTAAAAAATTATAATAAAATTATTATTTTTCAAATAAAATAAAATATTATGATGAAAAAGAACATCATAATTAAAAGAGATTATGAACAAATATTTTATAATTTTTCAATTAAATTTTATATTTTCAATACATTTTTTTAGTTTTTTTGTACAAAATTTTAATTAAATTATTGTGAATAATTTTTATAATATAACTTTTATAAATAGTGGATATTAATGCATGTATGGGCATTACTAAAAAGTGGTGATAGATTTTCCAATCAACTCAAACATCTATAACCGTTATTTTAACCTTCATTTTTTATCATGCTTTTTGGATACATAAAAAAAGTTTATACTATACAAATTTATTCACAATAATTTAAAATAATATGAAAAACAATAGTATTTTTATTTTTTAAGAAATTTAGTATAATAGCATTAAGTTGTTTGTTTATTTTTAAAATTTAAAATTATTTAAATATGTATATAATAATTTAAAATATTATAAATTAAAATAAGTAAACTTATTCTTTACTGGTGAAAATCTTTTAAATGTGATATAAATGTTAAAAAGTAAAAAATAGTATAAATATTAGAAATATAAAATTTTAGAGACAAAGGAAATGATTTGTATTAAAAAAATTAATAGAAGTCATATCCGTACAGTTTAAGGGCTTAAACATACAAAATAAAATTTTAGAGTCCTATAGCTAAAAAGCCTATAAATTTAGGAGCTTCAATATTGGTTTTGCCTATAAATAAATGGGCAAATAAGTCAACTTTTTTCACCTTTTTGTGATAAGGTGATCGCCTTATCGAAGAGTAGACGCCTCTTCGTGTTAGAGATCTGACAGAGAAACTTGAAATTTTTTATTTTCATATAAGAAAATTTAATTTTTTCAATTAAAATGATAAATATACATTCATGAACAGTAACCTGATACTATTTGTCACTATTTACAAGAGAAAATTGGAGAATATGGTACTAACCTCTCCCGTGGCGAATTCACAAACGTGGGATCGCACATCCACAAGAAGGGGAATCTCATCTTCGACACTGAGTCTGAAACTTTATAAAGGGTGCACTACAGGTACTACTGGGTCCCATGCTGGCAAATCCGAGGTCCGTGCAACATCTATAACAATAAAAAATCAAAAGAATAAAAAAGAAAAAAAGAGAATTTGAAAAAGAGAATTTCAAAATGAGAATATAAAAGAAAAAGGTGAAAGTGACATTTGAAAGGGAGAAAGAGAATTTATATGTTAAGGAGAAAAGAAGACCGGAGGAAAATAAAAGATGAAGGGTGAAGCCCATTTGATGAAAATGACATAAGATAGCCCATAGCCCACTAAGAGTATTTTGTAAAAAAAAAAAATTATTTAAAATTTTTGCTTCACTACTCAGGTGTACCCTGGAATTAATGTCTGAGAAATGAAAACATTCTGGTCAAGGCATCAGAAAGAACAAGCATCTGGTCGGATTTGAATCCTTGAAGTGCATAAAGAAGAAGCGTCTAGTCGGGTTTGAATTCCTGAAGTGTGAAAAAAAGAAGCGTCTAGTCGAGTTTGAATTTTTGAAGTGCGTGAAGAATAAGCATCTAGTCGGGTTTGAATCCCCAAAATGCGCATCTCAAAAGGTGTCTGGTCAGGTTTGAATCCTCGAAGTGCATTCTCCTTTCTACTGAGTGAAGATTGGGCCATGCTCGGGATTCACGACAAATCTATAATTAGTAATTGATCGAGCCATACTCGAGGACCAAGGTTACGTTTCATTTCTTTTTACTAAGTGAAGATTGGGCCATGCTCGAGATTCACAACTAATCTATAATGAGTAACTAATTGATGCTTGAGGAATATGGTTACATTTAATCTTTTTTTACTGAATGAAGATTGGGCCATACTCAGGATTCATAAAAAATTTATAATGAGTAACTGATTATGCTATGTTCAAGGAACACGGTTACGTTTCATCTTTTTCTACTGAGTGAAGATTGGGCCATGCTCGGTATTCATGATAAATTTATAATGAGTAGCTAATCAAGTTAGCTTAAGTTGAGGATCACGATTACGTTTCTCTTCTGTCTCTACTGAGTGAAGATTGGGCCATGCTCGAGACTCATGATAAATTTATAATGAGTGGCTGATTGGGCCAGGAAAACTCTAGGATCACGGTCATGTTTCAAGAATTAAAGTTTGACTTCTTGGATTTGAATTTCCAAGACTGATGGCCCGAGTGAAACTTGAAGGTCAGGTATGTCCTTCTTATCTTTTATCTATTTTGTGTGCATGTTGCTTTTTCAAAAAATTAATTTATAGAAAATTTAGCTTTTTAAAAAACCAAAGGGGCAAATTGTGGATACTTTCGGTTTGACCAGCCCCCAATAAAAGCCCAATGATGAGAAAGTACAAGTTTGTAATGCAACAAGAGCTTGAAACCTCTTAGAAATGGACTTAGAAGCCCAAAACACTAAGCCCTTAAGCCCAAATATCGAATCCAAGCCCAAAAAAAAAAATTAAAGCCTAAGCCCATCACCTTTTAGCCCGCTAGGCCTAGACTTGCCCTTGGTGAACAGGCGTCACCTCTTCACCTTGGTCAGTGAGGTAACGCCTCATTTATATTTCTATTTATAACATTTATACCATTTTTTACGTTGAAGTTTTATATTTTTAATATTTATACCATTTTTTACCTTATAATACCTATATCAGTTTTATAATTTTTTCATCGATAAACACTTATTTTAGTTTCTAATATTTTAAATTGAAAAGATAAATTTATATAAATTTTTAAATAATTTTAAATTTTAAAAATAAATAAATAAGTTAATGTTAAGATTAAAAAATTATAATAAAATTATTGTTTTTGAAAATAAAATAAAATATTTTCAAAATAAAATATTATGATGAAAAAGAACATTATAATTAAAAGAGATTATGATACAAAATATTTTATAATTCTTCAAACTATTGTTTTTCAATACTTTTTTTAGTTTTTGTACAACATCGTAATTAAATTATTGTGAATAATTTTTTATAATATAGCTTTTATAAATAGTGGATATCAATGTATGTTTGTGCATTACCAAAAAATGGTGATAGATTTTCCAACCAACTCAAATTTTTATAACCGTTATTTAACCTTCATTTTTATCATACTTTTTGGATACATGAAAAAAGTTTATATTATACAAATTTATTCACAATAATTTAAAATAATGTGAAAAACAGTAGTATTATTATTTTTTAAAAAAATTAGCATAATAGCATTAACTTGTTTGTTTATTTTTAAAATTTAAAATTATTTAAATATGTATATAATAATTTAAAATATTAGAAATTAAAATAAGTAAATTTATTCTTTACTGGTGAAAAAATTTTAAATGTGATATAAGTGTTAAAAAGTAAAAAATGGTATGAATGTTAGAAATATAAAACTTTAGGGACTAAAAGAAAATAATTTGTATTAAAAAATTAATGAAAGTGTTTAAAACTTCAAATCCATAAAGTTTAAGGGTCTAAATATATAAAATAAAATTTTAGAGGCCTATAGCTAAAAAGCTGATAAATTTAGGAGTTTCAATGTGGTTTTGCCTTTAAATATATGGGAAAAATAGTAAACTTTTTTCAAAATCTAGTCACTAGTTAGGGTTAAAATGAAAAACAACGAATTATCCCAACTTGATAGGAGCATGCATTAAAATTCTCCTAGCTTAGGCATTTGTAAATGATAGAAAAATTACAGAAATGCTCTTAAGCCACCAACAAACAAAAATCCAAATTCCTAGTTATTCTTTACCACAATGCGAAAGTATAAATATAACAGCAACCATGTTACCACTGTGTGGACACCATCGGTTTGACCTGCCCACAAAAAAAGCTTAATGATGAAAAAGTACAAGTTTGGAATGTAATGGGAGCTTGAAACCTCTCAGAAATGGACTCAGAAGCCTAAAACACCAAGCCCCTAAGCCCAAAAATCGAATCCAAGCCTAAACCATAAGCTAAAGCCCAGGCCCATCATCTCTTAGCTCATTAGACCTAGACTTGGCCTGGGTGAAGAGGCGATCGCCCTAAAGAAGAGGCGTCACCTCTTCACCTTAGCCATTGGTGAGGCAACACCTCATCGAAGAGGCGGTGCCTCTTTATGCTCGCCAACTGTTGCATTAAATGCCATTAATGGTAGCAGTTGGGGCTAAATTCTCTAACATGAGGCTTTTTTGGATGCCAAAGGAAAGAAAAAAAGAGGGAAAAACAGAGTGAGGGGCATGAGGAATGAGGAGGAGAAGGTAAGAGTGGTGTTGGTGGGAATTGGGAAAGAAGAAAGGGCAGAGGTTTAAAAGGAAAAGAGGAAAGAGAAAGAGGGACTTTTGGCTTTTTTTAGACATGAAGAAAAAAAAAGAGAGGCTTTTAGAGAAAAGATAACACAGAGAGAAAATGAGGAAAGAAGAGGGGAAGAAGAGGAAGGAAAAAGGAGATTCTTAAACCAAAAGATCTCATTTCTTGAGAAAAAGGAAGGCTTCTTTGCAAGCACTCAAAGTTGAATAATCAAGCTTTGAGGGCTTAGTTAGGTGCATCAAGCTTAGTTTAAATCATTGAGGTTCCTTATTTTTAACTTTTAAGTTCTTTATTTCATCAAAAATTTGTTTTAATTTCTTTTTTGCTTATTCTCTTGGATTATATTACTTGTTCATGGTCATGTGTGAAGCATGATTGCTTGAAATCTTGAGTATTGATCATTGATCTTGGTATATTTGCATATATTTTTTTTCTTATTTGCATGAATGTTTGAGTTTCTTAGAGTTTAAGAAATATAGTCTATTTCTATCTTTGTTAAAGAGGTTCGTGTTGAGGTGATTTGAGATCACCTCCTGGTCAAAGAGGTGTCACCACTTTTTCAGAATCCTACACTATTTTGCTTTAATTTTAATGATTATTGGATTTTTTTTTGCATATTTTTGTGTGTGTGTTTATTTCGTTATATATGATGATTTTATGCATGGAAAATGTCATTTAGTATTGTTATTGAATGGTGGTTATTGTGATTTTATGTGGATTATTTTTGTGTTTGCATTCCTATTTTCAATAAATGTCATTTGTATATTATTTTATAAATATTGTTGATGTGTGATGAGATAGGATTAACTTGTATTTGTTGTAGGGATTATTTAGTAATTTTTAATTATTAAATAATTATTCCATTAACTAGTTCTTGGGAGGTTTTATTTATATAATTAATTATTTTGCTTTCGGTTTATTTTTGGTTTATGTATGGTTTATTTTCTGTTTATTTTACATTTTTCTTTGTACAAAATGTTGCAATCCTTAATCCTTTTCCCCAATTATTTGAAATGTATGGTTGTAAATTATTATTATTTGTAATGTATGTCGAGCTATAAGCATGAAATGAGACTAATGTGCAAACTTGGACTAAAAAATAAAATTGGAAATGAGTGCAATCCATGTTAAAACAAGGAACTAATTTAATAATCAAAAGTAATAAAATGCAAAAAACATACACGAAGGCCAACCACAAGGTTGGGTGGGCATTCTAAAAGCCCATACCCAGTTTCTGAACCCGATCTCTGATGATGGCTTCTAGGAACCTCTGGAATCCAGTTGTTGTACAGTGTATCTCGATTTTTATTCTAGTGGGGACTCCATCTCCATTTTGGGCCCCAAGCCCATTTTGTATTTCCTAGTGGGCCTTGAGCTCACACAATGTTGTGGTCACCAACACTTAGGCGCGCGTCTAGCCCCGTTGCCTACAGTGGTGACTCCACTAGGGATAGAGAAACAAGTATTTTGTAATTTATCATCTTTGATTATTTTCTTGTTTCCTTTGCAAATTTTGCATTCACTACATGTTTCCACACAATGTGCACTCTAAGTCCCGAATAAATCGACAATAGTCTTTACTTTGCTGCCTGTGTTTCACTCAAACCTGGTGGTAGAGTATTTGATTATTGTCACTCATAGCACGTACTTATCCACGTAGCATGGACCCTTGAGTAGGGAGACAAAATGGAGGTATATCGTTATGGGAGCTAAAACTTATTAGCCGAGACTAAGCTCATGTAATGACTTAGAAATTTTCATTAGAATTTTTCCCAAATGCATGTGTTTTATTTCATATGGTGCTTTTTTTTATAAGGGCCGAGCCCACTATTAACAAACCTTGCCAAAATGGGCCTCTTATACCTAGCCCATTTCAAGTGAATCTTGATAAGGTGGGCCATTAATATTATTCTTGGCCTGTTAAAATGGACTTTGAAATTATTTAAAGAAATTACCATTTGTTTACATCGTCTTGAGAGTTATCTTGCATTCATCAGGTTTATTATCCCTCGCTGATAATTAAAATCCAGAACAACAATTCTAGGACAAGGAACTCACCAGTGAACATGTGTGTGGGAGAAATAAGGGTGGAGATATCGTTTGAGAGCCTTTTTATTTTTTTGATACATTTATATATGTTAATTCATTCTTAGTAAGCTTGCATCTCATGCATACACACCATGCATCTTTTTGATCCTCGGTGATTGCAGATATAGATCCATAATAGTCTTCTAATTGTAATCAATCTGACACCAACCGTTTGGTTAGGATTTCTAGAGAAACTAAGACAATGGAGTTTAATGTTGAGGCTTTTGGGGATAAGTTGAAAGCAGAGATAACCGATCAAACTTGTGCAATTATAAGAGAAATGATGGATAAAATGAGGGGACCGATTATATAGGAACCACCAATGCCTCAACCCTAACCATTTGATCTAGATGCCAAAGACTATGAAAGATGAGAAAGGGAGGATGATTAAGAAACTATGATAGCATAGCCTATTGCTAGACAGAATATGAATGTAGACACTGCTAAGAATGTAAAAAAATCTAATTAGGCCAGGAATTTGACCAAGACTATAGCTCAAATGCAGTTAATCATGAAAGAAAAAGGGATAGATGCTCTGCTAAGCTACTCCGATCTGAGTTTAGACAAGGATGATGCTCCCCTCCCCTAAAAGTTTAAATTCCTTGATATGAAGAAGTTTACTGGCATAGAGGACACTTATCTACATTTGAAATAGTATGTGATCCATATGAAGATGATCAAATTGACAAGGGCACAAATTGTAATGTAATTCCCTCTGTCTCTAGAAGGAGTGCCCATCAGGTGGTACTACACTTTGGAATCCCATATTTAAACTAATTGGGAGGGGTTGTATGCCACATTTATCAAACAATACAGTCTTAACATCCAAATGGAGGAATCCTTGAGAGACCTGTAGAATGTGAAAAAAAATTCAATGAACCTTTACAGATTATTTGATCAGGTGGAGAGCGAAGCTAGCACAAATGAAGCACCAACTTACAGAATCTGATAATCTAGTAATAGCAATAGAAGGATGTACACTCCCACTCTCTAAAAAGCTAAAGGATTTGGGGATTTAGAATTTTATGGAGTTGTATAAGTTTGGGGTGCAAAAAGAATCTGATCTGGCACAAGAGAAAAGGTTCTTTAGTGGGAGATCTACAAATAGAGAAGGGATAAGATCTACAGTGGAATTAGGATGAGCAGTAATGTACATATTAATAATGTCAAACAATCCTAAAGGTTTTCTAACTTAGGAAGGCCTCTCTCCAAAGTCTTAAAAAACCTGATGGAAAATAACCTGTTATAACCCTTGCCCAAAAGACCTCCTTTCCTAAATACTGACCCAAAACTATATTGCAAATACCAGTAAAACATTGGAAATGACATTAATGGCTGCACTCACCTGAAACATGAGGTTCAAGATTTGATTGATTCAAGTAAAATAACTAACACTAAACCAAAAAACCAAACACCCAAAATAACCCTTTACTTAACTACTGAAATGTCCTACCACCTAATCCAAAAATTCTAATGATCAACACCAACTTAATAGAGGAACAAGTCCTTAATTCTTATGTTAATACCATACCCACACTATGAAAACCACTACCAAAAGACCTGAACCTAAACCAGTAACCTGTAAAGCTTCGAGTGAATGTACCTGATATTTAGAGTTCCAATAATAAGAAAGAGGGAGCAGTTGATCTGTAGAAGAATAATAAGGGGAGACAGCCCAATCGGGTTAGAGATTAAAAAAGGGAAAGGGAGAAATGAAATATGCTGATTTGGAAAAAAAGAAGGTTGATCCAAAAGAAGAATAAGAGAAAAGTGAAGAAATTGAGGAAACTACTGAGTCCAAAAGAGATAAGAAAACTCTTGCTAGTATTTAGGAGCTGCTCATGAACTCTCAAGCCCATAAAAAAGCACTGGTTATGGTTCTTAACCATAAGAAAATTCCTTCAATGTATACTCTTGAGCAAATAGTGGATTCACTAACAGAGAGCCTTCAAGGGGCAATTGTATTTACTAATGATGACTTGCCCTTCCAAGGAAGGGACCATAATAAAGTGTTATTCATTAAGGCTGAAGTAAAAGGGAAATTAACTTGGTGTGTTATGGTTGATAATGGGTCTACCATTAATGTGTGGCCTCTGAAGATCTTGCCAAAGTTACGACTGACAGTAGTCGATTTAAAACCATTTAATGTAGTAATTAAGGCCTATGATGATACAAAAAGGCCAGTTGAGGGAGCTTTCAAGGTTATAGTTAGAATTGGACCTATTGAAGTTTGGGTCAACTTGCATGTCATTGATATTCCAGTCACTTTTGCCATTTTTTTAGGGAGACCGCAATTTTATCCTTTAGGAGAAGTGCCTTCTACTGTTCATCAAAAGTTTAAATTTCTATATGAGGGAAGAGTAGTCACTATAATGACAGAAACTGAGGTTGCTATTGCTGCTTTGAAGTTAACTCCTACTAAAATTTTGGTCAGTCTGAGTTTCAAAGTTTGCATGATCTATTAGGATGAGCTAAATCCAAAAATTGTGAGTATAATGAAGAGCATGAACTTTATGTCTAACATGGGATTAGGGAAGAATTAACAGGGCCTGCCTGAATTCCTTAAACCTAATGTACCAATTCTAAAGCACAAGGTAGGATATCTTATAGAGGATGAGTCTGAGGAAGAAGGGGAAGCTGAGAGAAAGATCAGGAAGAATAGAGCAAGAGCTAAGCCAAAGAAGAAGACACTTTGGGAAACCTTTGTGGAGGAAGGTACTACCTACCCCTATCAAGGAACTCCTTGAGCCTTTGATGATTGCTGAAAAACTAGTCCCTGGGTTTGAAATCTTCACTGAATATGCGAATGAGATTAAAGAATCTATTATGGAGGAGTCCATAGTGGAAGAATTGGTGTTGACTCTAAAATCAAAGGAGGACATTCCTACAGCAGAGCAGAAGGATGCTATTGACCATGAAGAGGAATTCAAATTTGAATATTTTATTTTTAATTCTATCGTGGATGTTTTCTATGATGACATTGATATTTCTCTTTCTAATATGCTTGAAACTGATGACATTTTTATTTCCAAAATTAATACGATAAAGTTTAATTATACTTACTTATGCGATGTTTTTTCTAATGGTTATTTTATGTGTCATGATCATTTCATGCATATGTTTGACATTAAGTCAGTGCAAATTGAATAATTTAATTTAGGCACATGTGATAACCCTATGAATATACTTATTGCTTTTGACTTAACTCTTGATGAGAGAGAAAAAATGAAAGAAAATTTGAAAAGAAGATAGAAATTATTTGCTTAGAACTATGAAGATATGCCTAGGATTGATAAGGAGATTGCAGAATATAGGATCCCCACATATTCTCATATTGTACCAATAAAATAGAAGAAAAGGAGGTTAAGGCCATACTGGGCTCTTTTAGTCAAAGAAGAAGTAGAAATAGTTGAAAGCAAAGTTCTTAGAAGTAGATGACACTCAGTGGCTGGCCAACATAGTGCTAGTTCCTAAGAAGGATGGGAGAGTCAGGATGTGTGTAGACTATAGGGATCTAAATAAGGCCTGTCCAAAGGATGACTTTCCCTTATCATATCAACACTTTGGTTGACAGTGCAACTTCAAGTGCCATGTACTCCTTCATGGATGGTTTCTCAGGATATAACTAGATCATGATGGTTGTGATTGACAAGCTGAAGACTTCATTTACCACAGAATAAGGCATTTATTGCTATATAGTCATGTTGTTCAAATTAAAAAACACAGGAGCTATTTATCAGAGGATGGCCACCACACTGTTCCATGATATGATTCATAAGGAGATAGAGGTGTATGTGGATGACTTGATGGTAAAGTCCCCGACTAGAGAAGGACATTTCGAGGCTTTAGATAAGTTCCTTATAAGAGCTGAAAAATATAACCTCAAGCTAAATCTAAAGAAATATGTGTTTGGGGTAACGTTTAAGAAATTGTTGGGGTACATTGTTAGTCAAAAAAGGCATAAAGGTGGATTCAGACAAAATTAGAGCTATCAAAGAGATGCCTGTATTGAAAAATAAAAAGGAAGTTAGAGGATTCATTGGACGGTTATAATACATCAGTAGGTTCATAGCCAAGCTAACCACCATCTGTGAGCCTATCTTTAAGCTCTTAAAGAAGAATCATCCATTCATCTAGGATGACAAATGTCATTAAGGCAAATTATTAAGCAGTATCTAATGAATCCTCCAGTCTTATAGCTGCTAAGGCTAGACAAGCCCCTAATTTTTTAATTAACGATAGAGAAGGATGCAATTGGTGCGATGTTAGCTGAAGAAGGAAAAGGAAAAGTTATGCATGCTGTGTATTATTTGAGTAAGAAGCTTTTATAATATTAAGCTAATTATAGTCTAGTAGAAAGAACTTACTTGGTTGTGATTTGGGTGATGAAGAAGCTCTGACATTACTTCTAGTGTTATAGAATCCAGGCAATCTCTAAGAACAATCCTCTCAAATACATTCAGCAAATCCCATCACTTACGGGGAAGTTGGCTAGCTGGTTAGTCTTGCTTATCGAATTTGACATAGACTATATGGCGAAGAAGGTGGTAAAAGGAAGAGCTGTAGCAAACTTTTTAGCTTAGAATCCAGTAGATAATAGATAAGAATGGGAGTTGAAATTCCTAAATGAGCACCTGGGGGTAGAGTTCTAGACATGGAATATGTACTTTAATGGAGTAGTTAATTCCAGAGGAACTAGCATTGGTGTGATTTTGGTTTCTCTAAAATGAGAAATGATTTTGATGGCAAAGAGATTGGAATTTAAAGTCACTAATAATCAAGCTGAATATGAAGCCTACATTTTTTATTTGAAAGTACTAAGAAATGTGGGGTTAGAAGAGGTTATAGTGTACAAAGATTCAATACTAGTGATGAAATAGATATCTAGAGAATGGGAAGTAAGAGAGGATAAAATGAGGCCGTACTAGGATTATTTAACCATAATTTTGTTATCCTTCAACCAATGCAGATTCATACACTTGCCACGAGAAGAGAATCAGATGGCAGATGCCTTAGCTACTCTAGCTTCGACATAGGAAGGAGGAAAGCAGGTAGAAATGAAGCCTCTTATTCTAATAAATTCCAAGACTCCCTACTATGAAGAAATTAGAATAATGTCAACTAGCCCCATAGAAAAACCCTAGTTCCATGACTTGCAGTAATTTCTTGAGATAGGGCAATTCCTGGATGACACTGATAAAAAAGAAAGGATATCACTGAGGATGCTATCTTGGCAGTTCATCAGTCATAATAGGATGTTATACAAAAGGATGACAACTGGAATGCACTTGAGATATATTGATAAGGAAGAGGCACAAAAAATCATGGAAGTAGTTTGTGAGGGTCTGTGTGGGCTGCATATGAATGGAGTAGTCCTCGTCAAGAAGATAACTCATCAGGGGGACTTCTGGCTGATAATGGAAGCAGACTATGTAAAGTTTATGAAAAAGTGCCATAACCGCCAAGTGTATAGTGACGTGAGCCATTTTCCTTCTATAGAACTTTTGGGACTAACTTCTCCATGGCCCTTCGTGGTCTAGGGAATTGATATGATTGGGGAGAAAAGGCAGAAGGTATTTAACAATCATCGCTATATTGTAGTAGCCCAAGCTTATAATAAGAAGATTAAGTCGGGAAAAATCAAAGAGGGTGACTTTGTCTTGAAACTCACTAGGCCAATCATGACTGATCCACGGGGGAAGTTCAAGCCAAACTAGGAAAGTCCATATTAAGTAAATAAACTATTTTTCAAGGGCATTGCTATTCTGTCTGATTTAAAAGGGAATAAGTTCAGAGAGCCCATTAACATGGATAAGCTCATTAAATACTTTCTGTGAAGTCTCGTTAGGGAGAAAACCTCAAAAGAGGTTGCTTAGGAAAAACTTAAAGACAAAAAAATGAAAAAGTAAAAAGTCTTGCTAGATTGAAAACCCAAAAGATTTAGGCAAAAGTAAAGGATGTATAAAAGGAGAGAGAGAGGAAAAAATAGTTAGTTAGGAAACTTGTAAGGGTAAGTTAATTAATGATAGGAGATATGTAAAAAGCAACATGTATAGTCGCTTTGTGGCTTAAATAAAATGAAGTGGGTTGCCTTTATTATTGTTGAACATTGCATTAAATGCTTATTACACACTATTTAACTAGAAAGGAAAATCCACCTCATAAAAATCATATAGAAGACTAAATTTCATAAACTAGTTTTGTCTACTTCTCTTCTAAATACCCTAGGCACTCGATGCCTATAAAGCTTTTGTTCTTTTATTTCTTATAAATTCATCATTCTCTATTTATTGTACCTGAATCCATGCCTTGTATTGGTCATCAATAGACTAATCTTTGATCATAGTCAATGAACCTCTGAATGATTCTATAAGGTCAAGTAATAACCAGGTTGTCTAGAAAATTCTAGGAAAGGGGCCCTAGCTCAAACTCATGTACTAGGTCCATAATCCACTATTTCTGTTTGTATTGCATGCAAAGCTGAGCGGGTTATAAAAAGTGGCAAACTAGAGACCGACTAGAGGGACACAGTAGGTGTAAGACTGAATAGTCACATACTGCAACCTCCACCATGGGCAAGTCCACTGAACCAAAGTGCAAGGGAATGTAGATAGCTAACTTTGAATGTCTTTTAGGATAGGATGAACTCTTCTCATATGACAATGCTTGGCCTTATAATGCACAATGTCTCTTGGAGGTTCGAGCAGTCTTATTTTTTCTTACAACCATGCCTACAAGGATAATGAATGGGTAAGAAAATGATAGAAAGACAGATAAGGATAAAAGAGAAAGAGCTTAACTCCAACAGAAAGGGACTCTTGTCGGATAGGGAAACCAGTAGAAACTGAGCATATAGACAAAGGGTAATCATCTGAGCCTAGTAAATTTCATTGATGTCTACAGTCATAATAGTTTTGAGAAAAATGCTCATTAGGACTTCATTACCAAACACATGGCAAAGAGAAGACTGTGAAGATATGTTGAACGACCTAGCTATTTGTTATTGGATAGTGTACAAATCTAGAGTTCCAATTAAAGGAATTGCAAGTTGATGAGCAGAATCTAATTGAGCACCCAGGATGGCTTCAATTTCCTCCGGTAAAGGGTAGAGTTCCACTATATTGAATCGGAAGACATATTTCTGAAAATCCCAAAACTGAGTAAGAATGTAGAAAAATGGAAAATTAATCTTCCTAGCATATAGAGATTGAAAGGCAAATAGGTGAAATGGTTTTAATCTAGCCTATAAGCCCCCATCCAGGCTTTTTCATAATCGATTGTAGTAGTTTCAAGCTTCTTTCAGTCATAATGGAGGGGTAAGCTACTACCAAGGCAGAAAGGATAAAGGGAATTTGTGTGAATGAGAATTAGGGATTTTAAAGAAGATTTGGGGGATTTTATAGTTGTAAAGTGAATCTGTAGAGGCGTTCGCCTCTTGAACAGAAGGAGTGATCTTTGTATTATTGTAAAACGGTTAAATTGTATATGCAAAATTAAATGAAAAGTTCTTCAGTAATAAATTTGATGATTAATTCAAAATTCTACCAAAACTTGGATTTAAATGTCGCATCCAATCATTCAGTACAAAACATGAAAATGCTAAAAGTAAAGAATCAGTTCAGAAAATAGCAAAGCAGTAGTGCTAACCATCACACATCTCTCTAGTAAAAAATAATATTGTGCTAACAAATCAGCTTAGGTATCCCTATACTTGTTGTCCCCAAACTCATCAACTCCCTCATTAGTATGGTCATTTGCGGAAGCATCACTCTCATTGATCTCGAGGTATCTGCACAATTAATATATTGATTAGAACTAATTATGTGTTAAGTTGAGCTTAAGAACAAGACTTTAAAAGAAAAGAACTTACATGTGTAGTGGTCTTTGGGAGGAATGCTAACTCTAAGGTCATGCCTAATGTAAAGAATTAATGAGAGAGCCCACCTGAAGGCGCCCAACAGTAGGTCAACAGGTCAGGAGTAGAAGCAGGTCTGCTGACTACCATCTGAGATCGAGAACTGAAAGGATCCACAACAGATGGTACACTAAAAAAAGAACCCTTATTGCTGGGTATGAAGTGAGGGCGTTGATGAGGCCTCTCCTAGGCAGCAGGCCTAGGACGGGGAGCTGATACCTTAGCTAGTCCTTGATGATGAAAACTAAATCATGAAATGGTATCCATGAGCATAAGTGTAGAATATGTGTTTAATTAAACTACATGTTTACCTGAAGTACAGCTGCAGGTAGAGGCATCCTCTATATAAAATGAGCTAGGGCGAAATCAATAAAGTGAGACTTCCTTCTTTCATAGAAATCAATAGCATCATCCCCTGCTATGGGTTGGTCAAGCTCATCTCCTTTTAACTCGTGTGCCTATAAATATGTTGGGGAGGAGCAAAGGGTGGTCATCTCATTCGGGTGCCCATCTGCCATTAATGGACTCTCTAACCAAAATACCACACCTTACAGTCAGGCCCTCAAAGTAGTACCCTTTTCTAAGATAGTGGGATCGATCAACTCATAGCTTGAGATTATCCACCCTGAGGACCCCATAAATCTAGGCACAACTACAAGAACAAACATATAAGTAAATGAATTTTATTAATAAATGTGTTGTTAAATATAATTATATTTGCAAGTACTTACCTCGTTAGGTATGAGCATGTTCAGCCACTCACAATGGATGTGTACACATGCAACTAGCCTCCTCCAAGCCCGACTGGGGCCCCATCTTACCATGGTAGGAAAAGGGGTGTCGATAACAAGAGTGATCCCCACTATCAGCTCCAGATTTAGGGCCCAATCCTATAAAAGAAAAGAAGAAATGTTAATGAATTTTAATAATGACAGTTAGGAAGGAACTTAAGAGTAAACAGAAAAGGGGAGTACTTAAATGGCATGCCAAAAGCTATAAAGCCTTTTGGCTTCGCACATAGACTCATTCATACTCCTATATAGATGGCCCAGAGCACAGCTACCCCAGTCGTATGTGGCCACCAAATCTAAGTCTCTCAAGGGCATCAAGAAACTCAGGTCTATTGAGCTTGTAGTATTTATAAGTAGTGTGGTGCCCAACAAGTAGACAAAAAATGCATGCACTACTTGATTGATCTGTCGAGGTGTGACAATAGCCTTAACTCTGGTATGGGTATAGAAGCCACTGATGGAATCGAGCTTCGCTGTATGGATCTCCTTCATGTCTAGGACCATGCCAAGTAGACGCTCGATGAAAATGAGTTAGTCTGGAGACAACTGGTGGAGGCTAGCGTCTAAATGTATTCAGCTAGTGACTGTAGCCAGGAGTGAGCATTAGTCGATTTTGGTTCAAATTGAATCGAAATTGACCAAATTGATTAACTAAAAATATTAGAAAATTCAAACCAAAACTGAATCGATAATGTATCAAAACTAAATCGAATCGAACTGAGCCAGTTCGGTTCAGTTGGTTAACCAATTGATTAATTTTATCGCTAAAATAATTTCTAAAATTTTTATTTATTAATTTAATATTTTTTGTAAAATTTATTCATTAATAATATAACTAGAAATATTTTTTGCTTATAATCTTAATATTTACACTTATTTTTTAAAATTAATATATTTTGTATAATATTTTCTAATATATATATATATATATATTTTAGTTTTCGATCAGTTTTGATTGGTAAAACCCTCAAACCGAACCTAAAATTGAAAATCGTATTTTAAAAAGGTAAGAACTGAACTAAAAATGCACTTACTAACCAAATCGATTACTCAAAATGGTTCAATTTAGTTCGGTCGGTTCTTGCACACCCCTAACTGCAGCGAAGCCCACCGGGTCAAGTGTAAAATCCCCCAAAGTTAGGTGGAACATGTGGGTAGTGTTTGACCATCTCTCCATTAGTAAATGAAGAGGCTAGTAGTCTGTGTGCCCTTACTGTGCCAGGAGCACTAAGATGAAATTGAAAAACCCTATGTCCTGAATGCAAGTTTACACCGTGTTTGTGAGCTCATTGTACCAGATTCGTGCGCCATTAAAGTTCTTGGTACTTTTGAGGGTGTGGGCATTGAGCTACAGGAAGAAAATAGGGAGTGAAAATATTATTTTTTTCTAATAAATGAAGTTTTTTCTCAAAACTTTGTCAAAGAAGTGAGTGCCTCTAGGCTAGAGGTGATCACCTCATCATACAGGCATCGTCACTTTTTCAGGAGGCGATCACCTCCATGTGTGCGCATTAACATGAAAAGCGAACACTTTTTGTGATAATGCGATCACCTTATCGAAGAGGCGATTGCCTCATTGAAGAGGCAACGCCTATTTGTGTTGGGGATCTGGCAGAGAAACTTGAAATTTTTTATTTTCATTCAATAAAATTTATTTATTTTATTAAAATGATAACTATACATTCATGAACAGTAACCTAATACTGTTTGTCATTATTTATAGGAGAAAATTGGAGAATATGGTACTAACCTCTCCCGTGGCCAATTCACAAACGTGGGATCATACATTCGCAAGAAGCGGAATTTTATCTTTGACACTGAGTTTGGGATTCACGAAAAATTTATAATGAGTAACTTATCAAGTCATGCTTGAGGAACACAGTTACATTTCATCTTTTTCTATTGAATGAAGATTGGGCCATGCTTGGATTCACTATAAATTTATAATGAGTAGCTGATCAAGTTAGCTTGACTTAAGGATCACGGCTACGTTTCTCTTCTATCTCTAATGAGTGAAGATTGGGCCATACTCGAGACTCATAATAAATCAATAATGTGTGGCTGATCGGGCCATGAAAACCCGAGGATCATGGTCATCTTTTAGAACTAAAGTTTGACTTTTTGGGTTTAAATTCCTAAGACTGATGGCCCGAGTGAAACTTGAAGGTCAGGTACATCATTCTTATCTTTTATCTATTTTGTGTGCATATTACCCTTTTGAAACATTAATTTCCAAAAAATTTAGTTTTTTAAAAAATCAAGGGGGTAAACTGTAGACACTTTCTGTTTGATCGGCCTGTAATGAAAGCCTAATGATGAGAAAGTACAAGTTTGGAATGCAATGGGAGCTTAAAACCTCTCAGAAATGGACTCGAAAGCCCAAAATACCAAGCCTCTAAGCCCAAATACCAAATCCAAGCCGAAATAACAAAATAAAGTCCAGACCTATCACCTTTTAGCTCGCTAGGCCTAGACCTGGCCCGGGTGAAGAGATGATCGCCTCAACGAAGAGGCGTCACCTTTTCACCTTGGCCATCAGTGAGGTGACGCTTCATTTATATTTCTATTTCTAACATTTATACCATTTTTTACCTTCTAATACTTATATCACTTTTGTAATTTTTTCATCGGTAAATACTTATTTTAATTTCTAATATTTTAAATTAAAAACATAAATCTATATACATTTTTAAATAATTTTAAAAATAAATAAACAAGTTAACATTAAGATTAAAAAATTATAATAAAACTACTGTTTTTCAAAATAAAATAAAATATTATGATAAAAAAGAACATCATAATTAAAAGAGATTATGCATACAAAATATTTTATAATTCTTCAAAATTTAAATTTTATATTTTCAATGCGTTTTTTTAGTTTTTTGTACAAAATTTTAATTAAATTATTGTGAATAATTTTTTATAATATAACTTTTATAAATAATAGATATCAATACATGTTTGTGCATTACCAAAAAATGGTGATAAATTTTCCAACCAACTCAAACTTTTATAACCATTATTTTAACCTTCATTTTTTGTCATGCTTTTTAGGTACATGAAGAAAGTTTATATTATACAAATTTATGCACAATAATTTAAGATAATGTGAAAAACAATAGTATTATTATTATTTTTTAAAAAATTTAGCATAAGAACATTAACTTGTTTGTTGATTTTTAAAATTTAAAATTATTTAAATATGTATATAATAATTTAAAATATTAGAAATTAAAATAAGTAAATTTATTCTTTACTGGTGAAAAATTTAAAAAGTGATATAAATGTTAAAAAGTAAAAAATGGTATAAATGTTAGAAATATAAAACTTTAGGGACTAAAAGGAAATAATTTGTATTAAAAAATTAATAGAAGTGTTTAAAACTTCAAATTCGTAAAGTTTAAGGGCCTAAGTATACAAAATGAAATTTTAGAGGCCTATAGCTAAAAAGCCGATAAATTTAAGAGCTTCAATATGGTTTTGCCTATAAATAAATGGGAAAAACAATCAACATTTTTCAAAATCTGGTAAGTAGTTAAGGTTAAAATGAAAAACAACCAATTATCCCAACTTGATAGGAGCAGGCATTAAAATTCTCCTAGCTTAGACATTTGTAAATGACAGAAAAAATTATAGAAATGCTCTCAAGCCACCAACAAATAGAAGTTTGAATTCCTAGTTATTCTTTACCATAGTGCGAAAGTATAAATATAACAGGAATCCATGTTACCACTATGTGGATAGCTTCGGTTTGAACATCTCGTAACAAAAGCCCAATGATGAGAAAATACAAGTTTAGAATGCAATGGGAGCTTAAAACCTCTCATAAATGGACTTAGAAGCCTAAAATGTCAAGCCCCTAGGCCCAAATACTGAATCTAAGTCCAAACCACAAGCTAAAGCCCAGACCCATCACCTTTTAGCCCGTTAGGCCCATACCTAGCCTGGGTGAAGAGGCGATCACCTCAATAAAGAGGTGTCACCTCTTCACCTTGGCTATTAGTGAGGTGGCGCCTCTTCACGCCTGTCAACTATTGCATTAAATGTCATTAATAGCAACAGTTGGGGCTGACCTGCCTGACTTGAGGTATTTTTGAATGCTAAAGGAAATAAGAAAAAAAGGAAAAAATAGAGTGAGGGGCATGATGAATGTGGAGGAGAAGGTGAGAGTGATTTTGTTGGGAATTAGGAAAGAAGAAATGGGAGAGGTTTAAAAGGAAAAGAGGAAAGAGAAAGAGGGACTTTTGGCTATTTTTGGACGTGAAGAAAAAAACGAAAGGCTTCTGGAGAAAAGATAACACAAAGAGAAAAAGAGGAAAGAAAAGAGGAAAAAGAGGAAGGAAGAAGGGGATTCTTAAACTAAAAGATCTTATTTCTTGAGAAGAAAGAAGGCTTCTTTGCATTCCAAGCACTCAAAGTTGATAAATTAAGCTTTAAGGGCTCAGTTAGGTGCATCAAGCTGCTTCCAAATTAGTAAGGTTCCTTATTTTTAACTTCTAAGTTCTTTATTTCATTAAAAATTTATTTTAATTATTTTTTTGCTTGTTCTATTGGATCATATTTATTGTTTAAGGTCATATGTGAAGCATGATTACCTAAAATCTTGAGTATTGATCGCTAATCTTGGTATATTTGCATATGTTTTTTTGCTTATTGGCATGAATGTTTAAATTTCTTAGAGATTAAGAAATGTAATGTATTTCTATCTCTGTTGAAGAGAAAAGACATCACCCCTTGATGATGAGGCAATTTGAGATCGCCTCCTGGTCAAAGAGGTGTCGCTGCTTTATTAGAATCCTGCACCATTCTGCTTTAATTTTAATGATTATTGGATGTATTTTTGCATTTTTTTGTCTTTGTTTTGCATATTATTGGATATATTTTTGCATATATTTTTGTCTTTATTTTGTTATATATGATGAATTTATGCATGGACAGTGTCATTTAATATTGTTATTGAATGGTGATTATTGTGATTCTATGTGGATTGTTTTTGTGTTTGCATTCCTATTTTGAGTAAATGTCATTTGTATATTATTTTGTAAATAATATTGATGTGTTATGAGATAGGATTAACTTGTATTTGTTGCAAGGATTATTTGGTAATGTTTAATTATCAAATAATTATTCCATTAATTAGTTATTGGGAGGTTTTATTTGTATCATTAATTATTTTGCTTTTGGTTTATGTATGGTTTATGGTTTATTTTTTGTTTTTTTTTACATTTTTCTTTGTAATGTATGTCGAGCTGTAAGTTTGAAATGGGAGATGTGCAAACTTGAACTAAATAATAAAATTGGAAACGATTGTAATCCACATTAAAATAAGGAAATAATTTAATAATCAAATGTAATAAAATGCGAAACAAACACGAAAGCCAACCGTAAAGTTGGGTGGACATTTCAAAATTTCATACATAATTTCTGAACTCGGTCTCTAATGATGATTTATGAGAACTTCTGTGAAATTCAGTTGTTGTACAGTATATCCCGACTTTTATCTTGATGGCGACTCAATCTCCATTTTTGGTCCTAAGTCCATTTTTGTATTTTCTAATAGGTCCTGAATTCACACAGTGATGTGATTGTCAATACTTATACACACATGTAGCCTCGCCGCCTACACATTGCTCAATGCATCAATCGATGAAATTGAGGAAACCCATTACACCAAATTGAAGAAATAGTTGTAATTTTCACCAAGGTAAAAAGTATATATGTAATCAAGAAGAAAATAGAAATATATCAAAAGCAACATTTGAAGAAATACCCATTAACCCAAGCTTATTAAAGCTTTAACTAATTTGTCCATTTAATCCTCATAAACAGTGTCATTTTGTGCATGGTAACGGTATCCATGTAATTTGAATAATACCACGATGTTTTGTTTAAAGCATGTTGAATAGTTGTGTGAAATTAAACGGTGACAAAATTGTTAAATCAATCAAATTCATTGGTATTTATGATACTATATCTCAAGATCCAACTTTATATCATCTATAGATGATAAATTATTACCTACACTGAATGTATTACACTCAATAATACAATTTGTAATAAAGAAATATATATCTTATTTTTAATAATTAAGTGTAAATTACTTTATTGATATGTTATAAATCTTACCTTTAAATAAAAATTTTAAGGATTGTTTTAGGATATAACTCACTCACTAAAAACTCATTTAGATTTTTCTTTTGCAACGTCTTTTCTCTTCTTTGTTCCTTAATAGTGGATATCAACTCTGCAAACCGTTAAGCCCTCGGCCACCAATTACCCTGAGCTCATTGAACACTGCAAAACGTAACTAGAGCGGCGGAACTACAGGAATCACATCGCCCACGCGGGGTTGAGAATTTTGCTCAAAACAGCACGCCAGTGATCTCCACTACAGTGGTTGTGGCCGGAGCAGGAGTGATGTTGTTGGCAACAAGAGATGGCGTTTAGGAAGTGGCCCATCTTCGTTTGTCCATGGAAGAATCTGAGGGAGTTTTAGATTTTCTTGTGCGAGTTTTGAAATTGTGGCGTCAACCCAACAATTAAACTTGAAAACCCAATTAAACCTAAAAACCCAATTAAACCTTCTGGCGTCAACCCAACAATTAAACCTGAAATCCCAATTAAACCTAAAAACCCAATTAACACAAATCTTACTTTCTTTTTTTCTCAATTGAACAGGTGGTTTAGATTTTGTAATTGAACAGTTCGTCAATACCCATTAACTTGGATACAACAATGGGCAACTCAACTATATTCTTTTAAGTGTAATTTTTTCTTTTTTTTACATAAGTTCAGCTCTATAATGCCCATTCCATATGTAATGTGTTGATTTATGGCCTAACAGCATGCATATAAAAATATCCAACTTTACGGTAAAAATATCAAATTTATTATAAAAAACGTAAAATTAATAAAAATTACAAAAAAAATTAATAAAAATAAAAAAGTGCAGAAATAAATAAATATGGCAGAAATAAGGATAGTAAGATGTCATTTTTACAATTTAATAAGTAAATAATTAAAATTTAAATAAATAACTTATTAAAATAATTATTTATGAAAATATTAATGTTAAAAATGTTGAAAGATTGTTATATTTAAATAAAAAATTTATAAGAAATGTAATAAATTATAACTCTATCAAATTTATAAAATTAGATTATTATTTAAATAAAAATATTAAAAAAATATTGTATAATTGTCGAAATAGAAAATTTATTAAAATTATACTGACTCCTCAGAGACCTTCGACGCCAACCTGCAGCTGCCACCCAATTTTGAATCTAAACATGCTACATACATTATATCATTAAGTTTTACAATTTTCTATTTATTTATTACAAATTCTTTCATAAAAAAAGTATAATAATTTTTTCAATTATTTATAATCTAATTTACAATAAAAAATGAAATTTCATCAATTTATTTAAGAATTTAAAAATATAAGAAGACAATTAAAAAAAATAACAGCAAGAATAAGATAAATTGAATGAGAATATACCATAAAATTAATTTTTTTGTCTAGTAACTAACTAAAACCATAATATTTAAAAAAAATAGTCCATGAAAGTTTTGTTGAAAGTAACTTTTATGTTACACAAACAAAAAAATAATTTTATTATTTTAAAATATTTAATTGACAATAAAAGAGCTAAAATTAATTAATTATATTTTTATTTTCTAATTATTAACTAAAATAATAATATTTTTAAAAAAGATTATCAACTAAAATAAAAAAATATTGTATGGGACTATTTTTAGAGTGAAGAAGAGTAGCAATGTTAAAAACTTTGATAAAAAAATTATGAATAGTTGTTTGCATAGAAAATTTATTAAAATTATAGTAATTAAAGGATTATTGAATTTATAATATTGGATTAATATATAGTTAAAATAGTGTTTATATCATTTTAAAAGTTTAATTAAAATTTAATAAGAAAAATAATTAAATTTAAATAAACTATTTTTAATCTAATGATTAGCTGTAAACATATATTTTTAAAAATATATGTTTAAAAAAATTATGTTGGATAAATAAAATAGTAACTTCATGATTTTAAATTATTCAATTAAAATCAAATAAACTAATATTTATATTTAATTATCAACTAAATAACAATTTCTTTTTAAAAAAATGTCAAGATTCAAACTCAAGGACACTCAACCGGCATTATGAAATAGAAAAATTATACACTTCGAAACAATTTATTTGATATTAATAACACTTGATAAATTTTAAGAAAAGTCCAATAGAGTCTCCCATGTAAACAAAACATCCCAAAACTAGCAAATGAAAAATACACTCCTAATATATAATCAACCATACTACTACAGTCTTAGAATCTTGTTTGTGCTTAGATTTTAGTGATTTTGTGGTGTTTTTGTTATGTATTTTTAGTTTAAATTGTGTGTAGTTGGATTAATATAGTGTAGTTATGTGCCTTTATGTCTTTATTTGATTTTTCAAGAAAAATAGGTGAATGGAGGTTATTGTAGCAAAAAACATAGGAAAAAGCACAAAGTAAAGTTCTGTGGCGATTGCAAGTTCCGCGGCAATTGCAACTTAATGAAGCAAAGATGAAAAGTAAGAGATCGAGCTACTGTGGTGATTACAGAATGAGTGGCGATTTGCAGGTTTTTTATCTACTCCTCTTCTGCTACGAGTGCAGCGTCCATAAAGCAAAGATCTGCGATTGCAGATAGTCCATTAACAACCATAAAAAGCTAATATGTACTATTTCAAAGAGTATATCTAGGAAAGGACATTCAAGAAGGGTATAAAAGTGGGACAAAAACTTGGATTTTATCACTTAAAGAGAGAGCCTTGACAAGACTCAAAAACACAAAAAGAAGAAGAAGAAAAATAAGAAGAAGAAGAAGAAAAAAAAAAGATAATTAAGGAGAAAAAAGGAGGGTCTAGCCTTGATTGATAATCATTTATTCACTTTTGTTTTATATTTTTATGGATGTTTGTTGGGATCATATGAATTTGAAGATAATAATAATAATAATAATAATAATAATAATATTATTATTATTATTATTATTATTATTATTATTATTATTATTAAAAAATTGATAAGTAATGCATGATAAGATTAGAAATCTAAAATTATGTGTTACAATAAAAAATTTCGTACCATTTTGATAATAAATTATATCTAAATATTATTATAGATACTCGATTCGATTGGCTTGTAATAAGGGGTAAACTGTAAATGTTAGGTTTGATCAGCTCGTAATAAAGCTGAGTGATCAGAACATGTGAAGGTTGAATGCAAGAGAAACTTGAAATCTCCTTGAAAATGGACTTAAAAGCCTAGTTTTTATCCTTATAGAGCCTAAGCCCATTCTAGCCCAAAGGCCTAATCCTAGGCCAGGGCCAATAAGGCGACGCCTCATTGAAGAAGTACCGCCTCTTTACCAGCCACTTGCATTTGCATTAAATGCATATGTGACAATAGTGGTCTAGTGGGTGGGACCCATACCCCTACAAGCTTGAAAGTTGCATGAAAATAAGACTTTTTAGGTAAAAGAAAGTAAGAAAAAAGGAGTATTGATGGGGAATGAAAAAGTGGATATCTTGTCTAAGTATGAAGGGGCTTAAAAAGGGAGAGTGAAGAGAGAAAAAGGAGGCAACCATTAGTAACTTAAAGGAAGTTGAAGGGAAAAAAGGAAACTTTGAAAAAGAAAAAAACAATTTTGGAAAGAAAAGGGGAAAAGCTAGCTTGAGAATCCATTTTCTTGAAGGAAAAAGGGGGAGATCTTGCATTCAAGTGAAGACTTTATTCAAAACAACTTCTGAGGGACAACTATTTTTTTAAAAGCAAGCATATAGAGTAGTAAAAAGCTTTATTTTTCTTCATTCAGCTCTAGTTTTTACATAAGTTCTTTGTTGTTTATTTGTTTGCTTTAGTTTCATTGTTTATTTTAAATACTATGTCCATAATATGATGTTTTATGCTCTTAAATATTGATGTAAGTGTAAAGTTATTTATATCTACAATTTGATTAACTTAGAGGTTAAGGAGTTTGATTAAATAGTCTTTGCGCCTAATCATCAGGCGGCGCCTCTTTTAAGAGGTGTCGTCTCTCTAGATTGAGGCGATATAGAATTACCTCTATACTTAGATTAATAGAGTTTAGCATTTTAAATTTTGATCTTAAGTCTATTTTTGCATGATTTATATGCCTTCGCATTATTATATTGATAGTTCCCCTCATACATAATTATTTTGTTATCATGCTTAAATTAAAAGTATTCATAAATTTATCTTTACCTTCATTTACGTATATTTGGTGCTACGTTAAACTAACTGTCACGACCCAAAACAGGGGCCATGACCGGCGCTAGGGAACGGGAATTCTTTCGAATCCGGAACCCGTAGCAAGCCTAAAAATAAAATAAATCATGCAATAACAATAATAACAATAATATAATATGCAGCGGAAAATAAAAATAATCATAATATCATAATATGATTTTCATATCAACTGGATTTAAATTAAAATCTCATCTCATAAATGTATAATCTTTAATACAAATCCAGTTTCAACATAATACATCTCTTTAAAATAAAGTACATGAAATCCAATACTGTAATTCACAACTACTGCAGTGTCTAGATAAAATAAATAAGACTCAAGTATATAATTTACATAAAGAAGTCGGGGCGGAAGAAATCCGGCGTATCGACCTGCTACTGAGGTCTGAAGAAGTTGACTCTCCTGAAAAATAGTCAACGGAGGGGAGTCAGACCTCACTGAGTGAATTACTATAATATATACATACACACTAAGTGATAATGCATACAGTCAACAGAATATATATAATATGTATATATACAGGCAAATTCACACAGATGCAATAAAATCATTTTTATATATTTTATCTGAAAAATCTCTTTTATGAAGGATCACATAGAACCCTAGAATATCGCAACCTCAGAAATAGTGTTAAACAACACTCTAGCCATACAGGCTCACTTAGTCCAAATATATCCACTTAATCCATTTAGACAGTAGACTGGCCCCGAGACACTAAGTCAACCGAGCTCCAGCAGTCTGACTGCCAGTGTGATTGGCCCCGAGACACTTGGTCAACCGAGCTCCAGCAATCACACCCACAAACCACATCTCACATATCGATAATCATAATCAAATCAATATCCACAAATAAGTTAGTATTATAGCCTAAATACTATAGGCGTACCGATACGTACTCGGTCCTAGTGCTGCCCACTAGGTAGCACGTTCTATTGATATCCTTCATTAATAATATAAATCATTCATTCACAAAAATAAATGATGCATGAATGTAAATGAAATAACAATATAATCCATATATATACCGGAAATATACCAAAAGTAAACCAAGTATATTTCGAGTATATATATATCAAATACAATCAATCAAATTATAAACTAAGCTGGAAATATATTTAAAAACATTTTAAATATATTTTATTCACAAAATATGCCTATAATTTAGTATATACCAAAAATAAACCGAAAATATACTTAATATAAACTTAAGAAATAATCAAATTATTTATGCATATTTAATCAACATAAAACATGCATTTCTAAATCATGCATCCTAAGCATATATATATAATATAGTAACTCACCTAATGCGCTCCACGAGACAGGTCCGACGGGCCTGGTCCACTAGCCCTCGGTCTCGGCGCAACTAAACAAGAAATAAATAACCGATATCAGAGTAACCCTAATAGAAATCCTAGAATTCAATCTAGAGTATTAAAATATGAAAACAGAATTAGGGTTCGACTAGATATCACGTTTTACGAGAATTCTACCAAAAATTCGATAGAACCTCCCCTGTAAAACGGACATCTCTCTACTCAAAAGAGTAGAGCCGACCCTGCAAAGGAAATACACTTCGAAAAACGAGCTCAACACAATCAAAAGCCCACGGTCGGACTCCAAACTACAGTCCACCGACCGGGGTCCACAAACACAGAACATATTCCAAGTATACCAAACATATCCTCACAACATAGTAATACATATCATAGGTAAAAATTACATAATTAACCTTAAAACACTATAAAAACCGATTAAAACTCATTTTATTAGAAAAACCGTATATTATATATATAATTGAAAATAATTCTCGAAAAATAGTTTTAATTAGTAAAAAATACCAAATATTTTGTAGAAATCATTTTTATACCTTAAATAACTATTAAAACCAATTAAATTACATTTTTAGACAATTTAGGGTAAAATTACCAAAATACCCCTATATATATAAATATACTTAAATTACTTCAAAAATTCACCAAAAATCATACAATTACCAAAATTAATTTTCTCAACATATTTATCAATAATATCAATAATTAAACTCAATTAACCAATTAAATTCAATTTAAAACACAATTAACCTAATTTCTCAAAATCACATAAACTTCAATAATTCAAAATAAATACTTAGAAATTCATAAAAATTCCAAATAAATTCCTATAATTCATTTCAACACCCAATTCAACCATAAAATCTAATTTCATAATTTAAATAATTAATTTCCGAAAATTAGAAAATAATATTAAAATATTCAAAAATACCCAAAAATCCAAAAAATCTCCAAAAATTCTACAAAAATTCATACATGTAGATTGAGATACTAGGAACAACATTTGTGAAGGAAGTTTTCATGAATCAATCAATTCGAAGCTCAAAAAAATAAAAAAACCCTAATAGGCCGAAATTGACAAAATCGAAACCTAAGCAATTCTAGACCATTTTAGCTCAAACCAAAGCTAGAATCACACTCACCGGAGCTCAAGGAGAAGAAAGAGACCGGCGATGTCGAAAACGGTGGTCGGAATCGGCGTGATCGACGGTGGATCGATTTTCGGCTTCTCCGGCCAAAATCGATCTCCAGACGCCGGAAACGGCCTCCTCAGGCGGCGGAATTGGTCGGGGAAGATGGTAGCACACCGGACGGCACACCCACGGTGAAGGAACGGCGCGGCAGCGACCGGAAATGGAGAAGGGAAGAATCGGGGAAGAAAGGGATGATCGGGGGCAAAATGGTAATTTTCCAAACTTTTTGATTTTTGACAAATATATGTATATATATATACTTTATACTATATATTAAAATAATATTAAATTACACACATCAAATATACACCACACACATAAAATATTAATATTTTAATAATTTATACTAAATAAAATTAATTAAATAACAATAAAACAATTAAATACTTAATAAAATATTAGGGTAATAATAAACCCTAATTAAATAAATATACACACACAGGCTTTATTTAATAATTTAAAAATATGTATGAGTTCATGCAAGTCCGTAAATATATTTAAAATAATTAATAATACATTGTTTACGTGAAAATTTCCCCGAAAATGCAAGTCCCAGGAAAATTTTACGTAAAACACTGAAAATAATACACAATAATTAAAATAGGTTTTAAATACATATTAAC
The DNA here is from genome assembly GCA_947683625.1 of Mallotus nudiflorus. Taxonomy (NCBI): domain Eukaryota; kingdom Viridiplantae; phylum Streptophyta; class Magnoliopsida; order Malpighiales; family Euphorbiaceae; genus Mallotus; species Mallotus nudiflorus. The sequence continues at coordinate 800,523 of CANTUR010000096.1, read as the reverse complement.
TCGTAAAAATATCATATAAAATACAGAAATTATTAACACTGCATATCCCGGTACAGTGTAAAAATATTTTAAAAAAACACGGGATATTACAGTCTCCCCCCCTTACAAGAATTCGTCCCCGAATTCTAAAAAGAAAAGATCAAGAAGGAAAGAGATACGGGTAAGAAGCTCGCATCTCAGCTTCAGTCTCCCACGTATGCTCTTCAACTCTGTCGCTACGCCACAGAACCTTGACCATCGGAATCTGCTTCGATCTCAATTGTCGAACTTGAAAATCAACGATCGCCACAGGTTCTTCCACAAAAGTCAAATCTTCACTCACTTCTACACTATCGGGCTGCAACACGTGTGAAGGATCTGAGATATACTTCCTCAACATCGAGATATGAAATACTGGATGCACCTGTGACATACTCGGAGGCAAATCCAACCGATATGCAACAGTGCCAACTCTCTCCAGAATCTCAAACGGTCCAATGTATCTCGGTGCTAACTTACCCTTCTTGCCAAATCTCATCACACCCTTCATCGGAGATACTTTCAGAAAAATGAAATCTCCAACTTGAAACTCCACATCTCTGCGCCTAGGATCCGCATAGCTCTTCTGTCTGCTAACTGCGGTCTCTAATCTTCGCTTGATCACGGTGACTTTCTCTGCAGCATCCTGAACCATCTCTGGTCCAGTCAAAGCTCTCTCACCAATCTCATCCCAACTCAACGGGGATCTACACTTCCTTCCATACAACGCCTCATATGGTGCCATGCCAATATTGCTATGGTAGCTGTTATTATATGCAAACTCAACAAGTGACAAATGATCATCCCAGCTACCTCCCAAATCCAAGACACACATCCTCAACATATCTTTCAGTGTCTGGATCGTCCTCTCAGACTGACCATCTGTCTGAGGATGAAAAGCAGTACTAAAATCCAACCTAGTGCCCATCGCTTCCTGCAACTTCTGCCAAAAATGAGAAGTGAACACTGAACCTCTATCTGACATAATGGACACAGGTACTCCATGAAGGCACACAATATGCTTCACATACAACTTCGCCAATCTAGCAACTGAATATGTGGCTTTCACAGGCAAGAAATGTGCAGACTTCATCAACCTGTCTACGATTACCCAGATGGAATCGTATCCATCCTTCGAACGAGGTAAACCGACCACAAAATCCATAGCTATCCTTTCCCACTTCCACTCGGGAATAGGAAGAGGCTGAAGCTTCCCAGAAGGCTTCTGATGTTCGGCTTTCACTTGTTGACACGTCAAGCACTTAGCAACATAATCAGCGACATCCTTCTTCAATCCATCCCACCAGTATAGATCTCTGATACTATGGTATATCTTGGTAACACCTGGATGAACGCTGTAGGCTGTAGAATGTGCTTCCTCTAAAATCTCTTCTCTCAAGTCATCCACGTCTGGAACACACAATCTACCACTGATCCACAACACACCATCATCATCGAGTGTGAAATCAGTGAACTTCCCTGCTCTGACATTCTCTGCAAGCTCTTCCAGAATAGGATCTCGGCTCTGAGCTGCTTTAATCCTATCCCTCAGTACAGATCGTACTTTAAATTGAGCTAACAGTCCACCTGATCTACTGATCTTCATCATCAGACCTTGATCTACCAACAAATGTAACTCCTAGATCAATGGTCTCCTCTCAACACCGATGTGAGCAAGACTACCTGAAGACTTCCTACTCAAGGCATCTGCTACAACATTAGCTTTACCCGGATGGTAAAGAATCTCACAATCATAATCCTTCAACAGTTCCAACCATCTTCTCTGCCTCAGATTCAGATCTCTCTGCTGGAAAATGTACTTAAGGCTCTTGTGATCAGTAAATATCTCACAAGTCACCCCGTACAAATAATGTCTCCAAATCTTCAAAGCAAAGATCACTGCAGCCATCTCAAGATCATGTGTAGGATAGTTCTGCTCATGCTTCTTCAACTGCCTCGAAGCATAGGCTATCACCCTTCCATTCTGCATCAACACACAACCAAGATCAATTCTAGAGGCATCACAGTAAACTGTGAACTTATCCACACTATTAGGCAAAGCTAATACTGGCGCTGTGGTCAACTTCTCCTTCAATAACTGAAAACTGTTCTCACAAGCTTCTGACCACTCGAATCTAACGTTCTTCTGAGTCAAGCGAGTCATAGGGGCTGCTATCCTGGAAAAATCCTGCACAAACAGCCTATAATACCCGGCTAAACCCAGAAAACTCCGAATCTCCGTAACAGAAGTAGGTCTAGGCCACTCAGATACTGCCTCAACCTTCTGTGGATCAACCTGAATACCTTCTTTAGACACTACGTGTCCAAGAAAAGAAACACTTTCCATCCAGAAATCACACTTCGAGAATTTAGCATAAAGCTGATGATCTCTCAGTGTCTGTAGTACAATCCTCAAATGATATACGTGCTCTTCCATACTCCTCGAATATACTAGTATATCATCAATGAAGACTACTACAAACTGATCCACATACGGTTTGAATACTCTGTTCATCAGGTCCATAAAAGCTGCTGGTGCATTAGTCAAACCAAAAGACATCACCAGAAACTCATAATGGCCATATCTAGTGCGAAACGCTGTCTTAGGAACATCGACCTTACTAATCCGCAACTGATGATAACCCGACCTCAAGTCAACCTTAGAAAAGAACTGTGCACCCTGTAGCTGATCAAACAAATCATCTATCCTCGGAAGAGGATACTTATTCTTCACTGTCACCTTATTCAACTCTCTGTAGTCAATGCACAGTCTCAGGGTACCATCCTTCTTCTTCACAAACAGGACTGGTGCACCCCAAGGAGAAACACTAGGTCTAATAAAACCCTTATCCAACAACTCTTGCAACTACTCCTTCAACTCTCTCAACTCTGCAGGAGCCATACGATAAGGTGGCATAGATATAGGAGTAGTACCTGGAACCACATCTATACAGAACTCAATCTCTCTGTGAGGTGGTAAACCTGGTAACTCCTCGGGAAAAACATCAGGAAACTCACAAGCAACAGGAACATCTGTGAGTGACAACTTCTCCATTGACGTATCCCTGACCAATGCCAAAAACCCCTGACAACCTTTCCTCAACAACTTCCTAGCTGAAATAGCAGAAATAAGATTCTGAGGTGCTGAACTCCTATCACCAACAAACTTAAAATCTTCTTCACCAGGAATTCTAAAAGTCACCTCCTTATTCCTGCAATCTACCACGGCATAGTGCTGAGACAACCAATCCATTCCCAAAATAACATCAAACTCCATCACATCCAACAATATCAAATCAGCGGGTAATTCTCTATCTCCCACGAGAATTGGACAACCAGAAAGAACAATATCGACGTCCAAGGAATTGCTCAGAGGAGTGGCAACAGACAAAGGAAAAGCCATCCTCGAAGCTTGCCAACAAGATTTAGAAGCAAAAATGGGAGAAACAAACGAATGCGTGGCACCCGGATCAAACAAAACCCAAGCATCCAGGTAACAAATAGAAAGAATACCTGCCACGACTGCATTAGATGCCTGAGCATCCTGCTGAGTCAGATGGAAAACTCTGGCCTGACCTCGACCTCCCTGCTGACTGGTAGAAGCCTGGCCAACACCTTTGGCACCTCCTCTAGTACCTCAACCACGACTCTGCTGTGGAACAAACTGAGTGGAACTCTGATGCTGGGCTGGTGGTAACTGAAATGGCACGGGTGCTGCACTAGCAATCGATTGCTGTGGGAATCGCGAAATCTGCTGCTGTTGATACCCGGAATAAGGACACGATCTGGCAAAATGTCCTGTCTACCCGCATCTGAAGCATGTCAGTGGTGTCAGATAATACGGTCCCTGATGGACTCTACCACAAGTCTAACAAACACTGGCCGCTGATCCAGAACTATGACCACTGTTGCTGCTCGAAGCACCTGACCCAAATCTAAACGATCTACACTGACCTCCACGGCCATGTCTACTGCTCCGATGCACTCGCTGCTGCTGTCTCTGACTCTGCTGAGTCGAACCTCGCTGCTGACTACTCGATCCAACATGAAAACTTGAATATGGAGTAGCCTGCTATCCACTCGACTGAACTCCTAACTGATAATAATCAGGCATCGCTCCCTGCCTAACTAATCTCAGCTCGATCTCTTTAGCTAGCTCAATCACAGACTCGAGAGTAAGTCCTGCTGTAGGCATACCAGCAAAAGCTGAACCCAAACCAGTAACGTACGTAGTAACAGCGAAATACTGATCTCGCATCAGATCCTCAGCATATCTACCCAGACGAAGAAACTCTCGGGTATACTCCTCTACCAATCGATCTCCACGAGAAATAATGGTCAACCGGAGACGATAACTCAAACGAAGAGGCTCTGGACAAAATCTCCTCATGAACCGCTCTCGAAACTGAGCCCATGTCATCATCATCATATAGGGCTGGATCATCTGAATGAACCAATCTAGAGCTGGTCCCTCAACAGACAACTCAACGATCATGATCCGCTAGTACTCAGTGTGAGCAGTCCGAGTCCTAGTCTCAATCGCATGTAAAAAATCTAAAGGATCAGAAGTACCATCAAAAGCAATCCTGCCAACTCGGGCATAGAACAAAGCTACCTCAGGGTCAGACATACCCTGCTGATAGGCAGGCTGAACAGGTTGAACAACTGGAGGAACAGGAACATCAAACTCAGGCTCAACAGGCTCCTCGTCCTATAACTCTCTCTGCCTACGGTGACCTACCGCTCCTCGAGGTCTACCTCTGCCACGACCTCTACGTCTAACTGGCTGCTCAGGAGGTAAGACCTCATCCTGAAAAGACTCATCATCCTCGGCCTCAACGACCGGTGGAGCGACACGTGCTCGCCTCCTCATTCTGAAAAGATAAACGGAAAGATTCAGACAAAACAGACAACAGAAGAATAACGCTGAAAACTACAGCAAGGAATACTCATCAAGACATACTCAAACCTAATACACTACAGTAGTCCAACAGAAAAACACAACTTTAAAACTAGGGCCACAACTCACATAACTAAGCCCTGACACAGAACTCTGCTCTGATACCAACTTTGTCACGACCCAAAACAGGGGCCATGACCGGAGCTAGGGAACGGGAATTCTTTCGAATCTGGAACCCGTAGCAAGCCTAAAAATAAAATAAATCATGCAATAACAATAATAACAATAATATAATATGCAGCGGAAAATAAAAATAATCATAATATCATAATATGATTTTCATATCAACTGGATTTAAATTAAAATCTCATCTCATAAATGTATAATCTTTAATACAAATCCAGTTTCAACATAATACATCTCTTTAAAATAAAGTACATGAAATCCAATACTGTAATTCACAACTACTGCAGTGTCTAGATAAAATAAATAAGACTCAAGTATATAATTTACATAAAGAAGCCGGGGCGGAAGAAATCCGGCGTATCGACCTGCTACTGAGGTCTGAAGAATTTGACTCTCCTGAAAAATAGTCAACAGAGGGGAGTCAGACCTCACTGAGTGAATTACTATAATATATACATACACACTAAGTGATAATGCATACAGTCAACAGTATATATATAATATGTATATATATATAGGCAAATTCACACAGATGCAATAAAATCATTTTTATATATTTTATCTGAAAAATCTCTTTTATGAAGGATCACATAGAACCCTAGAATATCGCAACCTCAGAAATAGTGTTAAACAACACTCTAGCCATACAGGCTCACTTAGTCCAAATATATCCACTTAATCCATTTAGACAGTAGACTGGCCACGAGACACTAAGTCAACCGAGCTCCAGCAGTCTGACTGCCAGTGTGATTGGCCCCGAGACACTTGGTCAACCGAGCTCCAGCAATCACACCCACAAACCACATCTCACATATCGATAATCATAATCAAATCAATATCCACAAATAAGTTAGTATTATAGCCTAAATACTATAGGCGTACCGATACGTACTCGGTCCTAGTGCTGCCCACTAGGTAGCACGTTCTATTGATATCCTTCATTAATAATATAAATCATTCATTCACAAAAATAAATGATGCATGAATGTAAATGAAATAACAATATAATCCATATATATACCGAAAATATACCAAAAGTAAACCAGGTATATTTCGAGTATATATATATCAAATACATTCAATCAAATTATAAATTAAGCTGGAAATATATTTAAAAACATTTTAAATATATTTTATTCACAAAATATGCCTATAATTTAGTATATACCAAAAATAAACTGAAAATATACTTAATATAAACTTAAGAAATAATCAAATTATTTATGCATATTTAATCAACATAAAACATGCATTTCTAAATCATGCATCTTAAGCATATATATATAATATAGTAACTCACCTAATGCGCTCCACGAGACAGGTCCGACGGGCCTGGTCCACTAGCCCTCGGTCTCGGTGCAACTAAACAAGAAATAAATAACCGATATCAGAGTAACCCTAATAGAAATCCTAGAATTCAATCTAGAGTATTAAAATACGAAAACAGAATTAGGGTTCGACTGGATATCACGTTTTACGAGAATTCTACCGAAAATTCGGTAGAACCTCCCCTGTAAAACGGACATCTCTCTACTCAAAAGAGTAGAGCCGACCCTGCAAAGGAAATACACTTCGAAAAATGAGCTCAACACAATCAAAAGCCCACGGTCGGACTCCAAACTACAGTCCACCGACCGGGGTCCACAAACACAGAACATATTCCAAGTATACCAAAAATATCCTCACAACTTAGTAATACATCTCATAGGTAAAAATTACATAATTAACCTTAAAACACTATAAAAACCGATTAAAACTCATTTTATTAGAAAAACCGTATATTATATATATAATTGAAAATAATTCCCGAAAAATAGTTTTAATTAGTTAAAAATACCAAATATTTTGTAGAAATCATTTTTATACCTTAAATAACTAATAAAACCAATTAAATTACATTTTTAGACAATTTAGGGTAAAATTACCAAAATACCCCTATATATATAAATATACTTAAATTACTTCAAAAATTCACCAAAAATCATACAATTACCCAAAATTAATTTTCTCAACATATTTATCAATAATATCAATAATTAAACTCAATTAACCAATTAAATTCAATTTAAAACACAATTAACCTAATTTCTCAAAATCACATAAACTTCAATAATTCAAAATAAATACTTAGAAATTCATAAAAATTCCAAATAAATTCCTATAATTCATTTCAACACCCAATTCAACCATAAAATCTAATTTCATAATTTAAATAATTAATTTCCGAAAATTAGAAAATAATATTAAAATATTCAAAAATACCCAAAAAATCCAAAAAATCTCCAAAAATTCTAAAAAAATTCATACATGTAGATTGAGCTACTAGGAACAACATTTGTGAAGGAAGTTTTCATGAATCAATCAATTCAAAGCTCAAAAAAATAAAAAACCCTAATAGGCCGAAATTGACAAAATCGAAACCTAAGCAATTCTAGACCATTTTAGCTCAAACCAAAGCTAGAATCACACTCACCGGAGCTCAAGGAGAAGAAAGAGACCGGCGGTGTCAAAAACGGTGGCCGGAATCGGCGTGATCGACGGTGGATCGATTTTCGGCTTCTCCGGTCAAAATCGATCTCCAGACGCCGGAAACGGCCTCCTCAGGCGGCGGAATTGGTCGGGGAAGATGGTGGCACACCGGACGGCACACCCACGGTGAAGGAACGGCACGGCAGCGACCGGAAATGGAGAAGGGAAGAATCGGGGAAGAAAGGGATGATCGGGGGCAAAATGGTAATTTTCCAAACTTTTTGATTTTTGACAAATATATGTATATATATATACTTTATACTATATATTAAAATAATATTAAATTACACACATCAAATATACACCACACACATAAAATATTAATATTTTAATAATTTATACTAAATAAAATTAATTAAATAACAATAAAACAATTAAATACTTAATAAAATATTAGGATAATAATAAACCCTAATTAAATAAATATACACACACAGGCTTTATTTAATAATTTAAAAATATGTATGAGTTCATGCAAGTCCGTAAATATATTTAAAATAATTAATAATACATTGTTTACGTGAAAATTTTCCCGAAAATGCAAGTCCCGGGAAAATTTTATGTAAAACACTGAAAATAATACACAGTAATTAAAATAGGTTTTAAATACATATTAACTCGTAAAAATATCATATAAAATACAGAAATTATTAACACTGCATATCCCGGTACAGTGTAAAAATATTTTAAAAAAACACAGGATATTACACTAACTTTGTGGGTTTATTTTGTAGAATTTTTCTTATCTTTATAGACACTAATATTGTGCTTTATTATAAAAAAACTTAAGGTGGCTCATAGTCATCAATTGAGTATTCCTTTTTAGTTTCCTTAAGTTTGCTTGTTTAATAGCAAGTTTATTTTTTGTTTGTTTTACTTTTGCTGGTGCAAAGTGTTGTAATTGTTAATCTCTTCCACCATTTTACTTGAATGCACTATTTTGTGATGAATATTAGGACTTATAATGCAGGAAATTAAATTAATGTGCAAATTTGGGTTTAAATATAAAATTTTGCATGTTAATAAAGAAATAATTGAATAATTAAAGATAATAAAATACAAAACACAAATGGAGGCTAGCTGTAAGGTTGGGTGGACATTCCCAAAGCACACCCAGTTTCCGAACTTGTTATTTGATGATGGCTTCTGGGAACCTCTGTGGAATTCAGTGGTTGTATAGTGTATCCTAGCTTTTATCTGAGTGGTGACTCCTTCTCTGATTTAGGCTTTATACCTATTTTGTATTTCTTAGTGGGCCTCAAGCTTAAATAGTGTCATAATCGCCAAACACTTGGGTGCGCGCTAAACCCCGTCGCCTACAATGGCGACTCCACTGGGGAATAAAGAAATTGATTCCAATGTTCTGTATTTTATCATTTTTTATTATTATTTTATTTCTTTTGCATTTCGTTGCATTTATTACACATTTTCACACATTGAGCACTTCAATCCCGAAATAGTCAATGATGGCCATTGCTTTACTGCTTGTGTTTCACTCAAACCTGATGGTGAAGTATTTAATTATTATCACTCATGGCACATACTTATCCACGTCGTATGGACCTTTAAATGGGGAGATGTAATTGAGGAATATCATTGCAAGAGCCAAAGCCTATTATCCTAAGACTCAAACTCATGTAATGATCAGGTTTTTTACCAAATGCATGTGTTTTATGCCATATAATGGATTCTTAAAATAAATCCCAAGCCCATTTTAAATGGACCTTATCAAAATAGGCCTTTCATTTCTATTCAAGCCTAGTGTAAATGGGCTTTGACAAGTTGGAAATTTAGCCCTTTAAGATTAGGCTTTAGATTTATATAAAGAATTCACTACTTATTTGAACTATCTTGAGAGCTTTCATATGTACATCGGTCTTACCATCCCCTGCTGATGATTAAGGCTTGGACCAAAATTGCTAGAAAAAGTAACTCTCCATTGAACACATGTATGAGAGAAATAAAGGTGGAGATAATTACTTTTAAGCTAGTTGTGTTTATTATATGTTTGTGTTTAAATAAATAATCTGTATTTTATGCATAAATGACATTTATTGCAACTTTCAGAATTGCATTTTCCTAGCCATAAATTTGTTGTTGTTTGGAAACAGATTAAAGGAACTTGGCCCACTAATATTAATGATCTAATCAAACACTTAAGACCACATAATAAAGGAGTATAATGGCAGGACCCTTTAATTTTGATGTTGAATCTTTTAAGAAAGAACTTTTGAAAGATATCAAGGATGACGTATAACAAATGATTAAAGACATATTTGCTGAGATAATAGGAAATATGACTATAGATGGAGAAGACTTTAAAAACAAAATTGTTGTTGGCAAGCCATTTAAAGAAAAATTGAAAGCACTGGTAGATCCAACAGAGTAAAAATTGGATGAAAGACACGCAAAGGAAAATCGATCAACTACAAATTGTGCTAAAGAAGTATGGGCTCAATCCTAACCTTACTGACTTGGATCTAGATTTGGAGGAGGAAGAACCATTGCCCTCAAAGTATAAATTTATGAATACACCTAAAGTAGTATGCCACTTACATTAAAGCCATTGTGTTGTTCAAAGCTCAAATTGTCAAACAATTTCTAATATCCTTGGAAGGAGCTGCTATCAATTAGTACTACACTCTAAATGCATAAGTCCAATAAGACTGGAAGGAGTTATGTTCAATCTTTATTAAACAATATGGGCCAAACTCTTAGTTTGAATTTTCTCTTCACGAGCTATAGAATACAAAGCAAGGTTCGAATAAGTATTTCACCAGCTTCTTAGATAAATAGAGAAGAAATTTAGCTCAGATGAAGTACAGACCTATAGAATCAGACTAACTAATAATAGCCATAGAAGTCTGCATTCCACCTATGGTTAACAAATTGAAGGACATGGGCATAAGGGACTTCAAAGAGTTATACCACTTTAAAGTGCAAGTTGAAAATGACTTAAATTTGGACATTCATGAGTAATTATTTGTTAGTTGAGGCCATAATAACTCAGAACCATATTTTGCTGCACCATTTTGTCTTTAGTGCTAATGAATGTATGATTGTCTAATTTACATGAGTATGAATTTATTATAACTGTGCATGCAATCTTATGCTTGAATTAGAGAGAGATTTTTTAAAAAAAACCTATAAATTGAGAGGACTAAAATGTCAAATTTGACTTTCAAAGTTTCCTTCAAGCATATTTAAACTTAGTTTTCCCTAAAATGAATTCCTCATATTCATAAAAAAAAAAGAAATAAAAAAGAAAAAGAAAAAGAAAAAGGAAAATCTTTTTTTATGCCACCAACGTTTGAAAAGTTGATTTTGAGTAATCCTATGAAGATAGACATGACCGACATATTGTTAGCACGTGAGTGTCAAATATGGACTCATAATTTTTGCAGCAATTAATAGCATGAGTGACATCAACGTTCGACGATCAGCAGCAGGAGCAATCAATAACTAAAGTGACAATATGAACATCGAGCATGGAAAATGTAGTCAACCATCACTATAAATTTACAACCACCCAGCTTGTCACGACCCAAAACAAGGGCCATGACCGGCGCTAGGGAACGGGAATTCTTTCGAATCCGGAACTCGTAGCAAGCCTAAAAATAAAATAAATCATGCCATAATAACAGTAACAATATAATATGCAGCGGAAATAAAAAAAATCATAATATCATAATATCATTTTCATCACTGGATTTAATCAAAATCCCATCTCATAGATGTATATAATCTTTAATACAAATCCAGTTTCAACATAATACATCTCTTTAAAATAATACATGAAATCCAATACTTTAATTCACAACTACTGCAGTGTCTAGATAAAATAAATAAGACCCAAGTAGACAATTTACATAAAGAAGCCGGGGCGGAAGAAATCCGGCGAATCGACCTGCTACTGAGGTCTGAGGAAGTTGACTCTCCTGAAAAATAGTCAACGGAGGGGAGTCAGACCTCACTGAGTGAATTACTATAATATATATACATGCACACTAAGTGATAATGCATACAGTCAACAGTATATATATAATGTGTATATATACAGGCAAATTCATACAGATGCAGAAAAATCATTTTTATATATTTTACTGAAAAATCCCAGTTTATGAAGGATCACATAGAACCCTAGAATATCGCAACCTCAGAAATAGTGTTAAACAACACTCTGGCCATACAGGCTCACTTATTCCAAATATATCCACTTAATCCATTTGGACAGTAGACTGGCCCCGAGACACTAAGTCAACCGAGCTCCAGCAGTCTGACTGCCAGTGTGATTGGCCCCGAGACACTTGGTCAACCGAGCTCCAGCAATCACACCCCAAACCACATCTCACATATCGATAATCATAATCAAATCAATATCCACAAATAGCTAGTAATATAGCCTAAAGCTATAGGCGTACCGGTACGTACTCGGTCCTAGTGCTGCCCACTAAGTAGCACGTTCTATTGATATCCTTCATCATTAATAATGTAAAACATTCATTCACAAAAATAGATGAGGCATGAATGTAAATGAAATAACAATATAAACCATATATATACCGGAAATATACCAAAAGTAAACCAGGTATATTTCAAGTATATATATGTCAAATGAATCCCATCAAATTATAACTTAAGCTGGAAATATATTTAAAAACATTTTAAATATATTTTATTCACAAAATATGCATATAATTTAGTATATACCAAAATAAACCAAAAATATACTTAATGTAAACTTAAGAAATAATCAAATTATTTATGCATATTTAATCAACATAAAACATGCATTTCTAAATCATGCATCCTAAGCATATATATATAGTATAGTAACTCACCTAATGCGCTCCACGAGATAAGTCCGACGGGCCTGGTCCACTAGCCCTCGGTCTCGGCGCAACTAAACAAGAAATAATTAACCGATATCAGAATAAACCTAACAGAAATCCTAGAATTCAATCTAGAGTATTAAAATACGGAAACAGAATTAGGGTTCGACTGGATATCACGTTTTACGAGAATTCTACCGAAAATCCGGCAGAACCTCCCCTGTAAAACGGACATCTCGCTACTCAAAAGAGTAGAGCCGACCCTGCAAAGAAACACACTTCGAAATACAAGCTCAACAAAAATCCACAACCCCTCGGTCGGACTCCAGACTACAATCTGTCGACCGGGGTCCACAAACATAGAATAATTCCAGATATAATAAAAATATCCTCACAACATAGTAATACATCTCATAGGTAAAAATTACATAATTAACCTTGAAACACTATAAAAACCGATTAAAACTCATTTTATTAGAAAAACCGTATATTATTTATAATTGAAAATAATTCATGAAAAATAGTTTTAATTAGTTAAAAATACTAAATATTTTGTAGAAATCATTTTTATACCTTAAATAACTTTTAAAACCAATTAAATTACATTTTTAGACAATTTAGGGTAAAATTACCAAAATACCCCTATATATATAAATATACTTAAATTACTTCAAAAATTCACCAAAAATCATACAATTACCCAAAATTAATTTTCTCAACATATTTATCCATAATATCAATATTTAAACTCAATTAACCAATTAAATTCAAATAAAAACACATTTAACCTAATTTTTCCAAAATTCCATAAACTTCAATAATTCAAAATAAATACTTAGAAATTCATAAAAATTCCAAATAAATTCCTATAATTAATTTCAACACCTAATTTAACCATAAAATCAAATTTCATAATTTAAATAATTAATTTCCGAAAATTAGAAAATAATATTAAAATATTCAAAAATACCCAAAAATCTAAATAATCTCCAAAAATTCTACAAAAATTAATACATGAATATTAAGCTACTAGGAACAAAATTTGTGAAGGAAGTTTTCATGAATCATCCAATTCGAAGCTCAAAAAAATAAAAAACCCTAATAGGCCGAAATTGACAAAATCGAAACCTAAGCAATTCTAGACCATTTTAGCTCAAACCAAAGCTAGAATCACACTCACCGGAGCTCAAGGAGAAGAAAGAGAGGCGGTGTCAAAAACGGTGGCCGGAATCGACGTGATCGACGGTGGATCGATTTTCGGCTTCTCCGGCCAAAATCGATCTCCAGACGCCGGAAACGGCCTCCTCAGGCGGCGAAATTGGTCGGGGAAGATGGTGGCACACCGGAAGGCACACCCACGGTGAAGAAACGGCACGGCAGCGACCAGAAATGGAGAAGGGAGAATCGGGAGGAAGAAGAAGAAGTCGGGGGCAAAATGGTAATTTTCCAAACTTTTGGATTTTTGACAAATATATGTATATATATATACTTTATACTATATATTAAAATAATATTAAATTACACACATCAAATATACACCACACACATAAAATATTAATATTTTAATACTTTATACTAAATAAAATTAATTAAATTACAATAAAATAAATAAATACTTAATAAAATATTAGGGTAATAATAAACCCTAATTAAATAATTATACACACACAGGCTTTATTTAATAATTTAAAAATACGCATGAGTTCATGCAAGTCCGTAAATACGTTTAATAATAAATTGTTTACGTGAAAATTTCCTCGAAAATGCAAGTCCCGGGAAAATTTTACGTAAAACACTGAAAATAATACACCGTAATTAAAATAGGTTTAAAATACATATTAACTCGTAAAAATATCATATAATGTACAGAAATTATTAACACTGCATATCCCGGTACAGTGTAAAAATATTTTTAGAAAACACGGGATATTACAGTAGGTTAAAAACTCCTAGAAAGGGAGTGACCTTGGCAAATGAGGAAAAATTAAAAAAAAGGAAAAAAAATAAAAGACCCAGTTGGGTTCAAAAATTCTTAGAAAATGAGTGACCTAGGCAAAGAGGGAATATAAAATAAAATCGGTTGCATTTTCATTTTGAGAAGAGCAGTTCAAAAGATCATAAGATTCTACTTGGTGGTGCGAAAGTAAGAGAGTCTATCAAATCCTTAACTAGAGGACAATTTTTGAGATGAGTTGAGCCTCATGAGTAATAAAGTTTTCCAATAAGTTCTTTCCATTAGGTTGTAAACAGAGTCTCTTCCACATAAAGGTTCAAGTATAATTATTATATGACAACAAAGCATTCTAAGGAAGCAACTAAGCTGAGGGCATGTGTTGTTATCATAATCCCAATTTGATCATGAGAGGGTCTTAATTTCTATTCTATTTGGATAGACTTAAATTTTAGATTTAGATTCTTTAATGGAAAGAGGACTAGTTCCCAAAGATTGGCTTTAAATAGAAAGGCATTTGGCTAATTCATTTAAGATTTTCTTATTTTCTCTTAGCTCATGTGTACATAAAATTTTTGCAAGAATTATTTTGACATCTCATACATGTGCACATTAGAATAATGCATGTCTTCCATAAACATTATACACACCACACGAGCATGTGTTGTCAAATCACTTTTGAGAGTTTTCAAAGATCACGGCCATGCATGCATAGTATTTTTTAACTCTTTTTCGCATGATTTTTCTAGAATGAGTTAACTTAGGCACTTGAGATGCGAGTTTGCTGTTATGATTTCACTTAATGCCCTAAAGGCTACATGGCTTATTTTAGTTTATTTCACCTGACACTCATATGACTACATGGCCTGTTGTGATTTTATTTGCCTGAGGCCTCAAAGGCTATATGGAATTTTTTATTTGATCTTATTTGTTGCATTTTTTTTATTAGTTAATTTCACATGATGCCATTAAGGCTATACGGTATTTGTTTGTTGTGTTCTCACCTAATGCCTATGTGCATATATGGTTACTCTTATTATTTATTACCTAATGCTTGCGTGGCTATATGGCTTGTCTTGTTTCATCTTTACTTATCAAAGTATTAGTGTTTCAACTATTGCATGTGTCCTGAAGTTAATTATGTAAAATATGAAGGTTATATTGTCAAAGTATTAATGAGTGACTAATCTGGTTGAACTTTCGACGATCAAGGTCATGTTTTAAAGTAAAGAATACCTTTCTCAATTTGATCGGCCCATAACAGGGGGAAAAATGTAGACACCCAGTTCGATCGGCCTATAATAGGGAATGAATTACGGATATTCAATTTGATCGGCCCGCAACAAGGGGCAAGTTATGAATTTTCTCTGATTAAAGTATCAAAATTGAGGGACTACCTCTTGAGTTTGTATACTTGAGGATGATGACGTGAGTTTCCCATTTGTGGTGTGTAAGTAATCAGGCTTAATAGAGTTCCCGAGGATCACATTTTAGATGAGTAAGTAATCGGGCTTGATAGAGTTCCCAAGGATCACATTTCAAATGGGTGGGCAATTGGGTTTAATAGAGTTCCTAAAGATCACATTTTAGATCAGTGAGCAATTGGACTTCATAGAGTTCTCGAGGATCATGTTTTAGATGAGTGAGTAATCAGTCTTGATAGAGTTCTTAAGGATCACATTTCAGATGAGTAAGCAATCAGGCTTGATAGATCATGTTTCAAATGTGTTAATGAGTGGCTTCTTAGTTTGAAGAAGTTGGGATCCATGATTTAAATATTAATAAGTGACTGATTGGGTTGAACTTTTGAGGATCATAGTCACGTTTCAAATTAAAAAATTCCTTTCTTGGTTTAACTGGCCCATAGTAAGGGGTAGACTGTAGACACTCGATTCAATCAACCTGTAATAAAGGGTGAATTGTGGATACTTGGTTTGATTAGCCCGTAGTAGGGGGCAAACTATGGATTTTCTTTGATTGAAATATTAAAATTGAGGGACTACCTCTCGGGTCTGTATATCCGAGGATGACGACATGAGTTTATCATTTGTGTTGAGTGAGCAATCGGGCTTGATAGAGTTCCTGAGGATCATGTTTCAAATGAATGAGTAATTAGGCTTGATAGAGTTCTCAAGGATCACATTTCAGATGAGTGAGCAATTGGGCTTAATAGAGTTTTCGAGGATCACATTTTAAATGGGTTAATAAGTGGCTTCTCAATTCGAAGAAGTTTGGATCCACGATTCAAAAATTAATAAGTGGCTGATTGGGATGAACTTCTAAAGATCACGATCACATCTCAAGTTGGAGAATTCACCTCTCGACTGAACCTCAAAGGTCAGATATATCCTTTACTGATTATCGTTTATGTTGTGCATGTTGCTTTTTTTTAAAACTTGATTGCATGAATTCAATTTTTTAAAAAATCAAGGGGGCAACCTGTAGACACCCAGTTCGATTGGCCCAAAATAGGGGGCGAACTATGAATGCTCAATTTGATCGGTCTGTAATGAAACCTAGTAATGAAAACGTGTGAAGCTTGAATGTAAGAGAAGCCCAAAACCTCCTTGAAAATGGACTTAAAAGCCTAGTTTTTATCCCTATAGAGCCCAAACCCATTTTGGCCTAAAGGCCTAATCATGGGCTAGGGCCAACGAATGCCTCAACAATAAGGGATTGCCTCTATGGGATGAGGTGACACCTTTTCACTAGCCACTTGCATTTTCATTAAATGCAGAGGTGATAATGGTGGCCTGGTGGGTGGGCCTATACCCCTGTAGGCCTGAAAGTTGTGTGAAAATAAGACTTTTTAGGTAAGAAAAAGTAAGGAAAAAAAGGAGTAATGATGAGGAATGAAAAAGTGGATGTCTTGTTTAAGTATGGGGGGGCTTAAAAAGGGAGAGGGGAGAGAGAAAGGAGGCAACAATGAGGAAGCTGAAAGAAAAAAAAGGTTCTTAGAAAGAAAAAAGGGAAAAGCTAGCTTGAGAATCCATTTTTTTGAAGAAAGAAGGAGGAGCTCTTACATTTAAGTGAAGCCTTGGATCAAAACAACTTCTCAGGGCTAACTATTTTTTTAAAAAGTAAGCATATAGAACAATAAGAAGCTCCATATTTCTTCATTAAGCTCTAGTTTTTACATGAGTTCTTTGTCATTTATTTGTTTGCCTTAGTTTCATTATTTATTTTAGATACTATGTCCATAACATGATGTTTTATGCTCCTAAATATTGATGTAAGTGTAAAGTTATATATATCTATGATTTGATTAACTTAGAGATTAAAGAGTTATATTAAATAGTCTATGTGCCTAATGATCAGGCAGTGCCTCTTTAAAAAGGCGTTGCCTCTCTAGGTTGAGGAGATTTGGAATCGCCTCTAAGCATGGAGGCAACGTCTTATTGTCACTATATCAACAGAGTTTAGCATTTTAACTTTTGATCTTAAGTCAGTTTTTGCATTATTTATATGTCTTCGCATTTTTATATTGATAGTTCCCTTATACATAATTATTTTGTTATCATGCTTAAATCAAAAGTATTCATAAATTTGTCTTTACCTTCATTTACGTATATTTGGTGCTCTATTGAACAAACTTTATGGGTTTATTTTGTATAAGCTTTCTTATCTTCATGGAGACTAATATTGTGCTTTATTACAGAAAAACTTAAGGTGACTCATATTCATTAATTGAGTATTCCTTTTTAGTTTCCATAAGTTTGCTTGTTTAATAGCTAATTTATTTTTGGTTTATTTTTGGTTTATTTTACTTTTACTTGTGCAAAGTGTTGTAATCTTTAATCTCTTCCCCTATTTTATTTGAATGTACTATTTTGTGATGAATATTAGAACTTATAATGCATGAAATTGAATTAATGTGCAAATTTTGGCTTAAACATAAAATTCGACAATTGTTTGGAGGAAATTATAAATTTGCATATTAATAAAGAAATAATTAAATAATTAAAGGGAATAAAATATAAAATATAAACAGAGGCCAACCGCAAGGTTAGTGGGCATTCCGAAAGCCCATACCTAATTTTCAAACCCGTTCCCTGATGATAGCTTTTGGGAAACTCCGTGGAATGTAGTTGTCGTACAGTATGTCCTAGCTTTTATTTGGATGACGACTTCTTCTCCGATTTGGCCTTTATGTCCATTTTGTATTTTCTAATAGTCCTCAGGCTCACACATCGTCATGAAATTGAATTAATGTCCAAATTTGGGCTTAAACATAAAATTCAACAATTGTTTAGAGGAAATTATAAATTTGCATATTAATAAAAAAATAATTAAATAATTAAATGTAATAAAAGATAAAACACAAACGGAGGCCAACCGAAAGGTTAGGTGGACATTCCAAAAGCCCATACCTAATTTCCAAATACGTTCGCTGATGACAATTTCTGGAAACTTCCGTGGGTTTCAGTTGTTGTACAATATGTCTCGGCTTTTATCTGAGTGGTGATTCCTTCTTTGATTTGGGCTTTATGTCTGTTTTGTATTTCCTAGTGGGTTTCGGGTTCACACAGTATCGTGATTGTCAAACACTTGGTTGCGCGCTAAATCCCACCCACCACCTACAATTATATTTTAGATAATTTATTATTAAATATTGAATTCACATATATTATTTGACATTTTAAATATTAGTTAATTATTTAAAATAAAATAAATACATTCTAGTGAATTGAATATTTTTTTATAGTTAATTTTCAATACATGTTTAATCATAAAATAAAATTTGTATGGTAAAATTTGTAGTTATTTTATTTTATATGCATGGGTAAAGCTTTGAATGTCCTTCTAAAACTTTAAAATTTCTTTATATATACTATATAATTATAATTATAATTTTTTTTCAACACATAAGTAATTAATTTTTATTCAATTATTTGACTGACTTTCATTTATCTTAACTTAACAAGCATATAGGACTAAAACTTCTAATTAACAAGTCTTTTAAACATTTTAAATTAGATAATTTTACTTACTAATATGTAAGTTGTTTGCAATTTTTTTTTTTTACTTGAAATGTTAGTAAATATAATGTTGTCGAAGGAAATTTTTTTAAAGCTTTTTATTGTTTATATAAACTTTTAATTTGGCCTTTTGAAGAATCAAAATTAAGGTCGGCCACAATTTATATGTTCAATTATTAAAATATAAATAATAATATAAAACTTAAAAAGAAAATTTATCAAATTACTACTATTAAATATAATATATTAAATATTAATTCATCATCTCAAATGCAAAAGGAGGGGTAAGAAGGGTGTTGCTGCATTGAAACTTGACATGTCAAAAGCCTAAGATCGGCTTGAGTGGGGATTCCTTGATCGTGTTTTGATTTTAATGGGTTTTGATTCAATTTGGATTCAAAGAGTTCTGTTCTGTGTTTCAACGGTTACATATCAGGTGCTTCTCAATAGTAACCCTATCGCCCCTATTATTCCATCTCGCAGGTTGCGGCTGGGCGATCCGCTCTCGCCGTATTTGTTAATTATTTGTGCAGAAGGGTTAACTTCCATGCTGAAAAAGAGAGTAGTAGATGGCTCTTTCAGTGGTTGTTCAATCTCTAGAAACGCCCCTGTTGTAAGTCATATATTTTTTGCAGATGATTGCTACTTGTTTTTTCGTGCATCGGAGGAGGAATGTATGGTGATCAATCATGTTTTGGCTGAGTATGGTGATCTTTCTGGGCAACTAATCAATTTTCACAAATCAGCTGTCTTCTTTAGTCTTAATGTGAATGCTCAAACTCGACACCTTATTTGCTCAGCTTTAAGAGTACGGGAGTGTGGGATCCTAGTAAATATCTAGGCCTTCCACCTCTAGTGGGACCAACAAGAAAGAGGGCTTCAGTTTGTGAATTAGAAGTTTGGAAGAAGTTGCAGCCTTGGAACAATAATCTGCTGTCTAAAGCAGGAAAAGAAGTGCTTCTCAAAACGGTGGTTCAAGCTGTGCCGAACTATGTCATGCAGGTATTTTTGTTACCATCTCAGCTTTATGGTGAAATAGAGAGGTTGATGAACAGGTTCTGGTGGGGTTGTAAAACAGGGGCTAGGAAAGGCATCAGGTGGAGGAATTGGGATTTTTTGTGTAATCGCAAAACTTGTGGTGGCTTAGGATTCAAAAAACTCCATTTTAATATCGCAATGCTAAGTAAACAGGCATGGCGCCTTTTGACAATCCCATATGCTTTAATGTGTCGTGTGCCGCATACTGATTTTTTGGAAGCAAAGATTGGCTCCAACCCAAGTTTCACCTGGCGGAGTATTCTGTCTTCACAAGAAATTATTTGGAGAGGAGCTAGGAAAAGGTAGGCGATGGAACTAGCATCTTAATTTGGTCAGACTCTTGGCTGCCTGATAAGCAAAATGGGTATGTTCCTACTTCAGTTTTGCCAGGTTTAGAGAATTCAAAAGTCAATTCTCTTTTGCTAATGTATTCACATCAATGGGATAAATATGTAGTTCAAGATTTGCTCAATCTTAGAGATGCAGCATTAATTTTCAGCATTCCACTTAGCAATAAACAAGTTCCTGATGCCTGGTATTGGTGTTTTGATCTTAAAGGGAATTTTTTGGTAAAAATCAGCTATAGTTATTTAAGGGGTGAAGTTGATTCCAACCAGGGCGAGGTTTGGCATAGTATTTGGAAGCTGGAAGTTCATAACAAAGTGACACTTTCTCTGGTGTGCATGTATTAATTGTTTGCCTACTAATGCTGCACTAGTCCTTCGTCAGATTCCTATTGCCTCTTTATGTCCTTTGTGTTCTTTGGCTCTTTATGTCATTCGTTGTTCTCTTGTTCTCTCGCAAAAGAATGTTGGCTGTTATTGGGTTTGCAGGCTAAAGGTTCATCAGATATATCTGTGATTGAGTGGATAAAGACTAACCTTGCCACCTTTTCTAAAGAGGATGGTGCTATCTTTGCTGTCATTTATTGGGAAATATGGAATAACAGAAATCGCAAGATGCGGAATTTCCATAGCAGAAGACCTAGGACAATTGTAAACTCTATCAATCAGTTTTTAGTGCAATGGAGATCTGCCAGAACTCTAGTTTTCTTTCCGCTCAAATTGGAAGATAAGATTCTTGACGGTGATGATGTGTGGTCAAAACCAAAACTTGGATCCTTAAAGCTTAAAGCTTTATTCGAAGACGAGAGAGCTATAGGAAATGGTTGGGTGCTTCGAGATTCTTCTGAGATTTTGCTCAAAGCTTGCTCGATGAATGTTAAGAATTATTACAGTCCTGCTGAGGCGGAAGCAGCTTCCATCCGAGAAGCTTTGAGTTGATTACGTGATCATGATCTAGACAACGTGGTGATTGAATGGGATGCAAAGCAGGTGGTGGAGATGAAGGCGTCGGATTCTTCTTCTAGCGTAGGTTTGATTCCCCCCCACCCCCCATTTCTGTTGTTTATGATGAAAGTCAGTTTTAATGTAATTTCCATTTTACTCCAAAAAAAAATTGATATAAATATATATTTCTTTATTATTATGAATTTATTAAATATTAATTTTTAATTAAATTTTAGTTTTATTTTGATTAATTTGAATTTTTCATTTGCTCTAAATTTCCACCACTCCAAATTTTCAGAATGAAAATTTAAAATTTCGAAATTTAATCCGGAATTATCTTTTGAATTCTTCAACTTTCATATTGAATTCGAGAATTTGCATTCTGGACATATATATCTTCCTTATTTCGAGTTTGTCTTTTTTTTTTTTTTTTTTTTTTTTTTTTTTTTTTTTTTTTTTTTGCTGCTGTTACTTTTGGGGTCAAAGAAAGAAAAAGAGGATGTAGGTGGAAGGGAAATGACTTTTGAGGTTTTAATTAATATTTTTATAATGAAAAATTACAATTTAATACAGTAAAACGACTCACCGTTTAGCTTCTATTTAGTGAGAGGCTTGAAATCTTTATTTTTCAAAATTTTGTACTTAAATACTCCAAAATTTTCTTTAATAGTAAATATGCTCCTCAATATAAATTGTAGAGGCAAAATTGCACCTTTACTCTAAAGTAAAAAGTTATTAATATTTTTCAACTACCACATATGACTTTTTAGTTTTAGGTAATAGAATTTTTTTTTAAACTTATTTGTACCGGAATGACTCTTTTTTATTTGTGCAAAAATATAATTTTATTTTTAAAATTTTTTTATACAATAAATAATAGAATTATAAAGTAAAATAAATATATTATATTATTTTCCATTATTTTAGAATATTTCTTTCAATTTATATTTTTATAATAGAGTTTTTTGTATACAATAAATAATAGATTTTATTATGTAAAATATATTATATTATTTTTTATTATATTGATATAATTATTCCCAAAATAAAATTAATTTAAAATAATAAATTAAATTAAAAAAATTAAAAACTATAATTAAAAAAATGAAAAAAAAGGCTGCCAGTAAGTTAATAGGGGTATTACACTCCCTAAGGAACCTCAGAAATTTAAAAATTTCGTAACCAGCAAGAAATATTCATTTCGTTCCTCTTCTCATTTTCACTTTGAATTTTCCTGGGAAACAGTCATGGCGAGAGGTCCTGATCTCTACACAGATATTGGCAAGAAAGCCAGAGGTATCACTTGCTTCGCTGCTTTTATGTGTTAAAAAAAAATTCTTTTATTGTATATTTATCGTTGAATTCTTTTAGAATAAAGACATTCAATTTCTAAACTTTTTAAAATTTAATAATTGAATATTGTTGTGAAATAAAGATTGAATTACTTATTTTGTTATAGAACTAAATTTGAATTTAGTAGTATTTAACTAGAAGAAAAATATTTTATAGTAGAATGATTTTGAGAGAATTTAGAAAGAGTTTGGAGAGTATTTAGAGAACTATAATATTGAAAGAATTTAGAGAGTAATCTATCTTTTCTTCTTCTTTTTTTTAACCCTTTCATTAATGAATTTCAATCCCTTTATATAGAGATTTTCTTTTCACTATTTGAATACTATTCTCTCACAAGTAATATATTGTTCATTCACAAGCAATATATTGTTTATTCACATTCATAATACTCCCCCTTGAATAACAATATTTTGCAACTGCCTCGTTAAAATCTTGCTAAATAAAACCTAGTGGGAAAAACTTTAGCTTAAGGAAAAAGAGTACAGTGCATGATTTTCTCCCCCTCAAGTTGATATGTATAATCTTCCTTCACATAGTATGCAGATGTCACATTCCAATATCGTGAACGTGCTTTCTAAAGATTGTAGTTGAAAGTGCCTTTGTGAAAAGATCAGCTGAATTCTGGCTAGACTGAATATACTTGATATCTATATGATTGTCTTTTATTAGCTCTTGAGTGTATGAAAAGAATCTTGGAGGTATATGTTTGGTTCTATCACTTTTGATATATCCTTCCCTTAATTGTGCAATGCATGCTGCATTATCTTCATATAAAATTGTTGGACTTTTGTTGACAGAAAAACCACAAGATTCTTCAATATGATGTGTCATTGATCTAAGTCACACACACTCTCTACTTGCTTCATGTAGTGCAATAATTTCAGAATGATTTGAGGAAGTAGTGACAAGCATTTATTTCTGGGAACGCCAAGAAATTGCAGTTCCATTATTTGTGAACACATAGCCTGTTTGAGATTTCGCTTTATGAGGATCAGATAAATGCCCTGCATCTGCATAACCAATCAATTCTTGTTTTGAATTATTAGAATAAAATAAACCAAAATCAACATTTCCTCGAAGGTATCGAAGTATATGTTTGACCCCTTTCCAATGCCTTTTTGTTGGAGCTGAACTGAACCTTGCTAATAAATTGACTACAAAAAAAATGTCAGGTCTAGTACAATTAGCAAGATACATTAGAGCTCCAATGGCATTGAGATATGGAAATTCAGGACCAAGAATTTCTTCATTTTCTTCACAGGGTCGAAATGGATCAGTCTCAATATTGAGTGATCTAACGACCATTGGAGTACTTAAAGGATTTGCTTTATCCATATTAAAGCGTTTCAAGATCTTTTCTGTGTAATTTGATTGATGCACGAATATCCCATTGTGCATTTGCTCAATTTGTAAACTAAGGCAATACTTGGTTTTTCCAAAATCTTTCATTTCAAATTCTTCCTTTAAGTATACTGTTGCTTCATGGATCTTATTTTCTGTTCCAATGATATTCAAATCATCAACATATACAACTATAATCACAAATCCAGATATTGTTTTCTTAATAAAAACACATGGGCAGATAATATTACTCACATATCCTTTATTAATCAAATAATCGCTTAACGATTATACCACATGCGCCCAGACTGT
Organism: Mallotus nudiflorus; assembly: GCA_947683625.1. NCBI lineage: Eukaryota > Viridiplantae > Streptophyta > Magnoliopsida > Malpighiales > Euphorbiaceae > Mallotus > Mallotus nudiflorus. The sequence continues at coordinate 775,795 of CANTUR010000096.1, read as the reverse complement.
TTTAACCCATATAAAGATCTCTGGAGCTTGATCGAATACATTTCTTTGAGTTTTGTACTTAATGCTTCAGGCATTTTAAATCCTTCAGGGATTTTCATATAAATGTCACTATCAAGTGATCCATACAAATAAGCAGTCACAACATCCATAAGACGCATTTCTATTTCTTAGAAACTACTAGGCTAATTAAATACCTGAACGTAATTGCATCCATAACAGGAGAATACGTTTCATTATAATCAATTCCTGGCCTTTGTGAAAAACCTTGAGCTACAAGTCTAGCTTTGTACCTTATTATTTCATTTTTCTCATTTCTCTTTCGTACAAAGACCCATTTGTATCCTATAGGTTTCACAGTTTTAGGCATAGGAATAATTGGCCCAAAAACATTTCGTTTGTTTAGTGAGTCCAATTCAGCCTGCATAACATCTTTCCATTTTATCCAATCATGCCTATTTTGACATTCCATGATTGATTTTGGTTCAGGATCATCTTTGTCATTTATGATTTCGCATGCAACAGTATATGACAATGTTTCATGACTTTCTTTATTTTCTATTTCTTCAGGGATATTTTCCTCGCTATCAATATGATTATCTACTCCCTTTCTCTTTCGAGGATTTTTATCCTTAGAACCAATTGGTCTTCCATGCTTCTGGCGTGTTTTAGACTCATGAGTGTCTTTATTCTCAGGTTTTATTTCTAGAATTTCAATATGAGCAGGAGCATTGGCTGCTGGTATGTATGATTTAGTCACTCTTTTTGTATCAGTAAATGCATCTGGCAATTGATTTGCAATTGCTTGTAAGTGCACAATCTTTTGCACTTCTAATTCACATTGTTTTATGTAAGGATCCAGCTGCAATAATGATGGTTCATTCCATGAAATATCCCTTTTCCCTTCTTTCTCCCCTTTTCCTAATGTTGGGAAAACAACCTCATTAAATTGGCAATCAGCAAAACGTGCTGTAAAAACATCACCAGTTAAAGGTTCAAGATATCTAATAATCGAGGGTGTTTCAAACCCAACATAAATTCCCAATCTTCGTTGAGGACCCATTTTTGTGCACTAAGGTGGCGCAATGGGTACATATATTGCACAATCAAAAATTTTAAGATGGGAAATATTTGGCTCTTGACCAAATGCCAATTGTAGTGGGGAGTATTTATGATATGCACTAGGTCTGATGCGAATTAATGAAGCAGCATGTAGGATTGCATGACCCCAAACTGAAATGGGAAGCTTTGTTCTCATTATTAATGGTCTAGCAATAAGCTGAAGGCGTTTAATCAATGATTCAGCTGAACCATTTTGAGTATGTACATGGGCAACAGGATGCTCAACAATGATCCCAGTAGACATACAATAATCATTGAATGCTTGAGATGTAAATTCACCAGCATTATCAAGTCTTACCCTCTTGATTGTATAATCAGGGAATTGTGCTCGTAATTTAATAATTTCAGCAAGTAACCTTGCAAATGCAACATTACGAGTTGACAATAGACAAACATGTGACCATCTACTAGATGCATCAATTAATACCATAAAATATCTGAATGGTCCACATGGTGGGTGAATTGGCCCACATATATCACCTTGAATTCTTTTAAGAAACATAGGTGATTCATTTTGAATTTTATATGGTGAAGGTCTCAAGATTAATTTTCCGAGAGAACAAGCTGTACATGGCATTTCATTTGATTGAGGAATTCTTTGCCCCTTTAAGGGATGCCCATGTGAATTCTCAATTATCCTTCGCATCATTACTGATCCAGGATGACCTAATTTGTCATGCCATAAATTTATTATTGAAGGATCATAAGATTTTTCTTTTACTGCCATATTTGATTCAATTACATGTATATGCATGTAATGCAATCCAGTAGGGAGTTTTGGTAGTCTTTCCAATACTTGCATTTTTCCTGATTCATAGGAAACTATATTTAAATATTTAATACCATTTATAGTAATAGATTGGGTATCACACCCATTTCGATATATGTCATCAAAACTCAATAAATTTCTTGTTGATTTTGGTGAAAACAAAGCTTCATCAATTATAAACTTTGTTCCATTTGGTAACATAAATTTAGCTTTGCCAATTCCTTCAATCAGATCTATAGGACCTGATATTGTTTTTACAACTGCCTTTGTGGGCTTTATTTCAGAGAAATAATCTCTATTTTTTAAGATAGTATGTGTAGTACCACTATCTGGTATGCAGAGATCTCCAATATTGTCTTTATGTTGAGTACAATCCATATTAAACTTCAAAATAAATAAACACAAAATTAATCAATTAAGGTAAAAACATAAAATAATTGTAAAGTAGGACATTTTATTTAATTTAAAAATAACATACATAACAATAACATATTCTTCAGAATCAAATAAGTAATAACAATATACTTAAAATTATAGATGTCTCAATTTCCATTGTTAGTAAAATCATCAGTAAAATCAAAAACATCTAGATGAGTTGTATCATTAACATGAGTATGATGCTCATTGAAGTTTATTTCCTTTTCTTTGCCTTTCAATGATGCCTTATAAAGTTGACAAAGATGTGGTGGTGTTTGACAAATTCGTGATCAGTGTCCTTTACTACCACATCTGAAACACACAATTTCAAACTTATATTGAGGCCTTTCTTGAACACCACTGATGACTGATTTTAACTTCTTTTGAGGATGAGTCTGATTTTGTTGTGGAGTATTATTATATTTATTTCCACGACCATGGCCAAAGAATTGACCTCTTCCACGTCCACGACCTCTACCTCTCCCACGTCCATGGCTATTGTAATTTTTATATCTGGAATAATTTGTAGCATTTGCTTCTGGAAATGCTATTGAGCCAGTGGGACGGGATTGATGATTTTTCATCAAGAGTTCATTATTTTTCTCAGCTACCAGTAAACATGAAATTAGTTCAGAATATTTTTTAAATCTCTGCACCCTGTATTGTTGTTACAGTGTAACATTTGATGCATGAAATGTGGAGTAAGTTTTCTCCAGCATATCCTCATCTGTGACTGTCTGTCCACAGAATTTTAATTGTGATACTATTCTGAACATTGCAGAATTATAGTCACTCACTTTTTTGAAATCTTGAAAGCGTAAAGCTCTCCATTCATCAGTGACTACTGGTAGTATTACATCTCTTTGATGATCATATCTGTCTTTTAGATCCTTCCAAAGAACACTTGGATCTTTAACAGTCAAATATTCACATTTTAATCCTTCATCAAGATGACGACGGAGAAAAATTATAGACTTGACCTTATCTTGCAATGAGGTGTTATTATTTTCTTTTATGGTATCAATTAACCCCATTGATTGAAGATGCATCTCTACATCTAGAATCCAAGACATATAATTTTTTCCCGTGATGTCAAGAGCAACGAACTCAAGCTTTGCTAGATTTGTCATTATGATAACTAATAAAAAAATATAACTCAATTAGAATTCATAAATTTGATGGCTACTAAAAAAATCAAACATGATCAGAATTTACTAATTAATTATATCATGAATGAATATTGCAAGAAATAATAGTGGTACAAAAAATGATACAATAATACTTAAAATTATATCAAATAGAAAATTATCTTCCATATTAATTATTCCTAAAACTATTATAATAGTCATGATCAAAACACAAATATAAATATACCAAATCATGTTTACAATTTAGAGTAAAAAGAGGAAGAGAAAATGTATGAATTTGTGTGAATGAATAAAATTTATAGCTCATCTATTTATAATGAAAAATATAGCCGTTTATTACCGTTATATTACCGTTGGTAATAAAAATATAGCCGTTAGAATTTTTTTTTAATATAATATATTGAGAAATAAATTATATAAAGTAAAATCAATAAATAATGTTGATATGATTATTTATAGCAAGTGAGTTAACATAACGATATGTATAAATATGGGGCAAAATCGTCCATTAATATAAAATGGGGTATAGCCTTCCATTAACATAAATAATAAAAAAAATAAATGTGCATAAATATAAATTGGTAGGAGGCATAGCCATCCATAAGGTTAGAACCATTTTTAGCAATATTTGCATCAATGGTGTAGTTAGTAAAACAAAATAAAAATAACAATTAATATAAAGTTAGATTGAAGAAATAAATATAAATATATAAATTAGTAGGAGGCATAGCCATCCATGATAATATATAATCAACTAATATATTCATAAATATTAAATATTAAGAAATATGTACCTTATTGTTTTGATCGAGAGCTCCTCGTGCTAATAACGTGTTGTGAAATAAGGATTGAATTACTTATTTTGTTATAGAACTAAACTTGAATTTAGTAGTATTTAACTAGAAGAAAAATATTTTATAGTAGAATGATTTTGAGAGAATTTAGAGAGAGTTTGGAGAGTATTTAGAGAACTATAATATTGAAGGAATTTAGAAAGTAATCTATCTTTTCTTCTTCTTTTTCTTAACCCTTTCATTAATGAATTTCAATCCCTTTATATAGAGATTTTCTTTTCACTATTTGAGTACTATTCTCTCACAAGCAATATATTGTTCATTCACAAGCAATATATTATTCATTCACATTCATAATAAATATTTAAAATTTGACAATCTGTATAACTATCACATAATAATGTATTTAATAGATTAATGCTTACATGTAATATGGGCCCATAAATTTAAATGCGCTGGAGAAAGAAATAGTTGTAAAAGAAAAACATATGAGAGGCACGTGCATTAACCATATGAAATTAAAAAAAAACCAACTAAAATCAAATTAAAGAAAAAAAACAGGGTTAATTACACTATAATATATAAATTTTTCATTAATTTCCATTAAAATACCTAAATTTCATTTTATCAATTAAAACTTCTTAACGTTTCTCATGAATCCCATAAAAGTATCCAATAACATATTCCGATTATCAGTTATGACGTGGAAGCTGACATGAATGCTGACATGTCGTATGACAAAAAGTAGTGACCATGTTAGCTAAGAGTTAATTACACCCATGGTACCTAACTTTTTTGCTAGTTCTCAGTAAAATATCCAACTTTTATTTAGTCACTTAAAATCTCTCAACATTTCTCATGAATCCCACAAAACTACCTAATGACACATTCCAATTGCCGGTGATGACATGGATCTGACATGTCAATTTTTTTTAATTATTTCCAGTTGGATATGTATTTCGAGACTCATCAATATAAAAATACATATCAAATCAACATTTTTATTAATGAGACTCAAAGTACATATTAGGAAGTTGTGAACTTAGGATGGATAAAGAGAATGAGAAAAGTGTGCATTGGTAATTAATGGTGTTTATGAAAAAATTCATTGAGAATAGTATACAAATTTATCAACACTATAAAGTTTTGATAAGATCTCAAAGTTATATAGTTTTTTTTCCTACTATTGATCTTATCAAAACATCAATAATTACCGTGCACATGTTTCTTCTTCTCCTTATCTATCATAAGTTCATGGCTCCATAATATGTACTTTGGGTCTCATCAATAAAAATGTTGCTTTGATTGATATGTACTTTTATATTGATGAGAATCAAAGTACATATCCAATTGAAAAGAATTAAAAAAAAATTTGACACGTCAACATCCATGTTATCACCGGTGACTGAAATGTATCATTAGGCAATTTTGTGGGATTCAAGAGAAATGTTGGGAGATTTTAAGTGACTAAATGAAAGTTAGATATTTTACTGGGAACTAGTGAAAAAGTTGAGTATCGTGGGTGTAATTTACTCTCAGATGACATGACTACTACTTTTTGTTATATAACATGTCAGCATCCATGTTAGCTTTCATGTTATCACCAATGACCAAAATATATCATTAAGTACTTTCGTGGGATTCATGAGAAATGTTGGAAAATTTTAAGTGACAAAATGAAATGTGGGTATTGTAGTGGGAATTAGTGAAAATTTTTGGTACCGTGGGTGTAACTAATTTAAAAAACATTTTAGTCATTTTTCTCCTATTCCTATGCCCTCCTCCACAACCCCCACCCTTGCTTCTTTACTATCCTTAAAGCTCCATTTCCAACAGCACCAAAATTCATCTCCATTGTTGATTTTTTCTACCAAGGATACACTGTAATATATGAAGAGATTGTTCATTATCAAATCTCAGCTTATATTCATTAGCTTTCATTTATGTTTCCCCATTTTTTCTTTGCTTTTGAAACATTCAAAATTGAATTCATCCTACATGAAAACATCACCACCTTAATGCCATCAACAACCATATCATCAGTGGTAGCAACACCGATGATGACCACCATAACCACTACCACGATGTTTATTTATCTAGCACACTTATGTGGTTGTTCTTTGATGCCGATCCATTTTAAGAGATGGAGTTTTGTGAAAGCCCTCGAGCTAGGGCGCATCTAATAGCAAATTAATGAGGCAAGAGCTGGCTGGATATGTAAATAAAAGTTTTCTATTTTGTTACTATCATTTTAGGGAAGTGACTATTCACTGTATTTTCATTGTTTTACCTTGTAATTTGCTACCATATTGGGTCAAACTACTAATCAACGTAAAGATATATCCATTGATTGTAATCACTATTGTCATGCATTCTTGTTAGATGATGCATGCTGATCAATATCAGTTGCAATTTTAGTTAAAAAAAATGTTTGGCGGTCTTTTATTTAATATATATATATGTATGGTTTTTTGGAGTTAATGACCTGATTTGTAACAAAATGTACATTTTGGAATTGTCAACATGACAAATTGTAGAGCTTGTTATCATCAAATTATTCTAATGATGTATTATAAAGTGATTAACAACATAAGTTCATCATGATGCTCTATACAAGAGATTTTAACATGACTTTTGACTCTTAGTTATTTTGTTAACATTTTTCCTTAGTTGTGATGACAACAATCATCAAATAGGGATCATAGCCAAAACAAAGAAGCAGAAGCCACACCCACCTTCCCCAACACCAAGAAGATACTACCACTATCATGTTTGATGTCCATTACAAGATGAAGCAAGGGTAATTTTGTCATTTATTATTTAAATGTCCATGACACTAACTATAGCTTTCTAGTCAACAGTAATTTACCGGTAACTTAATTATAACCTACTAAATACACTGTTCTACAATTTTTGAATAGTTTGCCACATTAAATTGTAATTTTAAAAAGTCCAAACACTTAATTGTTAAGTTTTAAAAAGTTCAGACACCAAATTTGTCTTTATCCTAATTCTTTTTTATTTGGTAGATCTTCTATACAAGGATTACCAAGTGGAGCACAAGTTCACCGCCATTATTTATACTATATCTGGATTTATGAGTTATTTTATTTTAAATTTTTTTATTTCTTTAGCTTTATTTTTTTGTTGATTTCTGTTTGGCTATTTATTTTTTTGTTGATTTCTTTAGCTTTAGCTAATGATTTTACTTTAGTTATGTTTCAGGCAATCACATTGATTGGAATTAAGAGTGGTGGGGCTTGTTTGGCTAATTTAAGAAGTCAGTTCAAGAGCAAGATTTTGACAACTTATGTCAAAGGTGACACAAAATCTAATGTAAGTTTTTGGCATTTGCTAAGTAATTGGATTTTTTTTGTCACATAGTAGATGTTGTTTGATGACTTTTATGTAGTTCGTAGATGATTATTTCCCCGTCATATAAAACATTAACTACTCAGTTAATAGTATAATTATTTCTGCAGCTTTTTTCAACCTTCACTCTCGATGAGCCTACTCTTAGACTTAAGACAATCTTAAGCTTCAAAGTTTCTAATGAGAGATCTAACAAAGTAAGCTGCCTCACTACCATTGTTTATTAATGTGAAGTTATTTTTTGGACATTTTTTTTACTTTAAAATTCTTTATGAACCTCTTTTATAATAATTTTAATTTTTTAATATAGGAAAATTGTTATTGATTTGAATTTTGAATATTATTTGTCATTAGTTACCCCTCTAGGTCTGATTGGGGGAGGGATTTCTTTTATTGCTTCTTATCTGAATTTCATAACTGCATTGTTGTGCCATCACTATAGTCTATTTGATGTCCTATATTATTTTCATTATGCTCTAATTTGGAATTGTTTTAACAAGTTAAACACCGACATGAGTATAATGGGTTAAGTACTAGTGTTAGGTTGAATGTAAATTCCATTATGGATTTCTTAGGTGTGCTAACTACAAACCCCCACTAACGATGATATAAACCTTTTGCTAACTGAATATCGCAATACAATGGCTAGATCCAGCCCAATCTTTTGGGCCGGACAAATTTTGCTTAGTTATACAACTCGCTAAAGACTCCTTTTCTTTTTGAATTGAAGTTCTTTTGCTCAATTTCTTTTTCTCTTTTCTTTAATGGATAACTCTAGAAACTATCGACAAACCTCGACCAATAATGATACAGACCCTTTGCTAACTAAACATTGCAATACGATGGCCAAATCTGGCCTAGTATTTTGGCATAAAAATTTTAGGCCATATGGATTTTGCTCAATTATATAACTCGTTAAATTCTTCCATTCTTTTTTAATTGAAGATCTTTCACTTGCTTTTTTTTTAGCGTTTTTTATTTTCCTTTTTTTTAATGGATAACTTTGAAAACCGTTGACAAGCCCGGCTAACAACTAAATATCGTAATATGATGGCTAGATTCGACCCAATCTTTTAGCCCAAGCCAGATGAATTTTGCTTAGTTATACAACTTGCTAAAGACTCTATTTCTTTTTGAATTGAACATCTTTCGCTCGCTCTCTTTTTCAACGTCTTTTGTTTTTCTCTTTTCTTTAATGGATAACTCTAGAAACTGTCAACAAGCCCAACTAATGATGATACAGACCCTTTGCTAACTGAATATCACAATATAATGGCCAGATTGGTGGAACTTCATACTTTATCATATTGCATGCTTACGAATGGAGCATGCTTGTGATATTGGCTTTGGTGGCTATGGTCGGAGGTAGAATCATGTTATTGGCTGCAACAGATGGTAATGATGAAGTCACCAATTATCGTCCATTGATGGAAGAAATGGAGAGATTTTTACATTTTATTGTGAGGTTTTTTTAATATTGGCATGAACCTAGAAGCAATTAAACCTAGAAACCTAAATGCCAAACAATTAACCTTAAAAACGCAAATCTTCCTTTCAATTCTTAAACATATCTTACTTTCTTTTAGTTTCTTAGGTAGTACAAAACTTCCTTTTGATTCTAGGTTTCTTGCTTTGTTTAATTTGGTTTCTATTTCTCAGTTGTCTATTATTTTTTCTTCATTCATTGCCCATTTTGGGTTTTTTTACAAAATTGATCAATGTCAAGAACCCACAAAGAGAAGTTTCTATTAAGGGGCTTTCATTATTGTTAATTCTTTATTTTATGAGATAAGCTAAGGAGAAGACTTTATCTTTGAAGAAATCGTGAGGGTTGATCAGTTTAGGATTTGTGCCATTGAGTTGTTGTAGTTTAGTTTCTTTTTCTTTTTTTCTTAATTGAACAATTTGTTGTGTTTTAGGTCTAGTTTTACTATTTGTTACTAAGGACAAAATTTTGTAATTGTTAGCAACATCTTTGAGGTCAATACCTATTTTCTTGGATCTAACTATGTAAGCCTGGCCACAGTTTCAGAATCGGTTGATTCCGGTTCTATAGTTTATGGAACTGGACTCGAACTATGCCTTGAATAGTTCAAGGTAGTTATCGGTTTCGAACTGGATTTCAGTTCTAAAATTTTTTATTATTTTTTAATTTTATAATTATTTAAATAATTTAAAAGATTGTAATAATTTTTAAAATAAATTTAATTAAGTAAAAAATACTAATGTAATAAAAAAAATTGAAGTGAATAAATTTTAAATAATAAATGAATTAAACTTAGTAATAGAAAATAATACAGGTTTGGATGTAATTGATCATCAAATTGATTTCTTCTTCTTTTACTTGAACTTGCATGTGATTTAATGAAAATAATATATTTATGAAGAAACTAAAAATTTATTAAAAAAATTGATGAAAGAATAATAATAAAATGAGTGGTCTTAATAATGAAATCAAAATTCACGGTTCAAATTTTTTTGAACTAGCTTTCCTTAAACCGGCACTTGGCCCCCCACCCCCCCCTCGGCACTTTCTGCAAACCGGCACTTAAATTTTTTTGAACCGGCTAATTTAAGTAGTTAGTTCAAGAGCAAGATTTTGACATCTTATGTCAAAGGTGACATCAATTCTAATGTAAGTTTTAGGCATTTGCTAAGTAATTGGATTTTTTTTTTGTCACATAGTAAATGTTGTTTAATGTTTTTCTTCTAGTTTGTAGATGATTGTTTCCCCGTCATATAAAGTGCTGACTACTCAGCTAATGGTATAATTATTTATGCAGCTTTTTTTCAACCTTCACTCTCGATGAGCCAGTAAAGGATTTCTTTTATTACTTGTTATCTGAATTTTCTAACTGAATTATTATGCCATCACCATAGTCTATTTAATATCCTATATTGTTTTCATGATGCTTTGACTTGAAATTGTTTTAATAGGTTGAACTCTAGTACCAGCATGAGTGTACTGGGCTAAGTGCTAGTGTTGGGTTGATTGCAAATTTAATTATGGATTTCTCAGGTGTGCTAAGTACAAGCCCCCGCCAACGATGATATAGACCCTTTTTTAATTGAATATCACAATACAATGGCTAGATGCGACCCAATCTGAAAAAGCCCTAGAGTGGGGGTGAATAGGATTATTAAATAAAAATCAGAATTAAAAATAATTCTTTGCAAGAATTGAAAGAACGTTGTGAAGAAAGAATGAAGAACATCATGATTTAAGGAGTTCATATTCAACAATAATCCTACGTCTTCACTTAACTTATCCCCAAGTTAGGATTTTCAATCACCTATAATCTTATTCACAAGATTGAGTTATACAAGATTTTTATGGCTCACTCTTACAACCTTATAACATGACTTTTCAAGGCTTACTCATAAAACTAAATCTTAAGTGTTTTAATGGACAACACTTAACTCACTTCCCTACTAATCTATCCCAAAGATTTAAGATGAAGATAAATTCTATTCCTAACACATAACAAACTCTCACAAGAGTTATAAACAAAGAGTGAATATTTGAGAATTTGAGAGCTTTAATGAATGTTACAAAAGAGAATGATAATAAACAAAAATTATCTTAACTTCCATTCAGCTTTAAAGGTATTTATATAGATAAAAACTAAAAAATGTAGCTATTGGAGGTGGAAAATGTGTCCAACGTCTATATTTTGAATCCAACATTTATAATTTTGAATTATTAAAGTAATGCTATCAGACTGTTGTGCATGGGATGAAACTATAATTGGCTACTAGAGACATTCGAATTTACCTACACTTTCTTCATAAAAGTTATAGATATTTGATTTAAATTTTCATATCATTTTGAATAATCTCAATTGAACTTCTGTAGCTTAATTGCTAAAATACTAAGAGTTGTGCAATCTAAAATGGCAAATTACTGTCAAAGAGCTGTACATGAGTTGAAACCGTGATTTTCTAATGGAGATGTTAGCTTTCCATATCATTTTAAATCACCTTAATTGGACTTTTATAGCTCAAGATATTTCCAAAATACTAAGAGCTATGCAATCTAAAATGGCAATTGCATATGTTGACTTCGACTCAGTATTTGCATATCAAATGAACTCAGAGTTTGACAAGTAAGCTCAATTCAAAAAGCTCCAGATGTCTACTTCAAATGTAAAGAAGATAACTTTCTCATTATAAAGCTCTAAGGATTTTAAAAGCTTTCTTGAATCTCAGAGGTCGAATCAGCCCAAGATATTCATATTTCATTTTAACTTCTAATAGAGTCCTAACTTATTCATACTTAAACAAACAAATTAAATGCTCAAAATTAATTTTATTAAGATTGATTATTGATAAGGTTAATAATCTCCCTCTTTTTTATTTTGATAAACTTATTTTGAGTTTGATAAAAAATAATACAAAGTAAAATGTGTGATAATATTTGTAATAATAATGATACTAAATGAAATAAAATATATTTATTTATTTCTCCCCCTATGAATATAAACATGATAAGAAATATAATTTTATAGATAATTCCCGTTGACAAAAAAAAAAAGTAAAATAAAAACAATATAAAATATAGCAAGAGGGATTAGAAGATGACATTCTTATGACAAATATATTAAAAACATAAACTATAATAAAATGATCATTTGAATAAATGTTAGGCAATGTGAGGAAATAATTTTAAACATATATGCATATAGTGTCACTAAAATGCATCACAAAAATAGTACATATATCAATAATGTTGAGCTTAACTATCACATGATCATATAGAGTTTAGCAAGCTAATCAATCATGTAGTACTTATCATATAAAAAAAATAAACACAAATTATCCATAACATATTTTTCTCTCTTTGTACAAAGGCAAAAGGAAAAAGAGAGAGATATAAGGGGAAATGAACCTAAAGGGACCAAAATTCCTATAGGAACAAAGCAAAGATACACCAAATCTTTGTAAAAATATTCATGTCTTATAAAAAATCAAAACAATTTTGAAGAAAAAATTATACAAGAATTATGCATGTATAAACACAATAATAAAATATTATACACATGTATGGTAACAAATAACAAACTCAAATATATTTCTCCCCCTTTGTCAAAAACAAAAAGAAAAAAGAGAGATATAAAGGGAAATGAAAACAAAGATACACAAAATCTTTATAAAATCTATGTTATACATAAACAAAGTAAGCAAACTAAGTCCTTTTATGACATATGATATACGACAAAATTAGTCATACTTACAATATTAATATGCATGCAAAAATTTAAATAAATTTTCTCCCCCTATATCAAACACAAATATAATATATCATTAACATAAACACATTTTTTAAGAGAGTTTTAAAATTAAAAAAAAAAACTAAGTACACATGTTAAAAAAAATTAACTAGGTATACATGCAAATTTAAATTATTTATCCTCCTTTGAAAAAATACAAAAGGAAATTTAAAAAAATAAACCAAATATAAATTAATGACCATAAACAAATTTTTAAGATCAAAATCAAAACATTTATCAATCAAAGTAATCAATAAGCGCAATATGATTTCAAATTAAAAGAGTTCAACCATCAATTAAACATAAAATCAAGATAAACTAGAACCACAAATCATACCAAGTTCATACTTAATGAAATTCAATCTCTCTTCATTGAAAAGTTTGATGAACATATCTGCAAGTTGATTATTTGTATCAATAAATTCAAGTGAGATATCACCAATTTCAACATGATCACTACAAGAAATGATGTCTAATATCTATATGCTTAGTTCTGGAATACTGAATGAGATTTTTGCTAAGGGTTATAGCACTTGTATTGTCATATTTAATTGGAATGTGATTAAGTTTTACACCATAGTCTAACAACTGTTGTTTTTACCACAAAACTTGTGAACAACAAAGACTTGCTGCAATATATTTAGCTTTAACAGTGGACAAGGCAACTGAAACTTATTTTTTGCTAAACTAAGAAACTGAACATTGTCTTAAAAAATGACAAGTTCTGGAAGTACTTTTTCTATCTAGTAAACTATATGCAAAGTCTGCATCAGAATAACTAATCAAGTCAAAGGATGAACTTCTAGGATACCAAAGTCCTAAATGCATTGTACCATAGAGATATTTAAAAATTATTTTAATAGAATTCAAATAAATCTCTCTAGGACTTGGTTGAAATCTGGCACACAAGTAAACAGCAGATATAAAATCGCTTTTCATCAACCAGTTCGCCATTTTTATATTTGTTAATTTTGGTTATGGTGCTTATTGGAGTTTTACTTATCTTAGCTCCATCTATGCCAAACTTTTTGAGAATGTCTTTTGCATACTTGGTTTGATTGATGAAAGTTCCATTTTTGCATTTCTTGATTTGTAGTCTAAGAAAGAATTTGAGTTCACCCATCATACTCATCTCAAATTCTCCTTGCATCAAATTAGGGAATTCCTCACACAAGCAATGGTTAGTAGCACCGAATATAATGTCATCAACATATATTTGAAAAATTAATAAATCATGCTTGGGTTTCTTTATGAAAAGAGTTGTATCAACTTTTCCTTTACAAAAACCTTTCTTTAACAAAAAAGTTGCTCAATTTTTCATACCAAGCTTTAAGAGCTTGTTTCAATCTATATAATGCTTTAGAAAAATTAAATACAAAATTTAGAAAATTAAAGCTTTCAAAACCTGGAGGTTGTTCAACATACACCTCTTTTTGAATAAAACCATTTAAAAATACATTTTTAACATCCATTTGATAAAATTGAAATTCATGAATGATGCAAATGTAAGTACCATTCTAATAGCTTCTAAACTTGCAACAAGGGCATAGGTTTCATCATAATCAATGTTTTCCTCTTAATTATAACCTTTAGCTACTAATATAGCTTTATTCCCAGTTATGACACCTTGTTCATTCAACATATTTCTAAACACCCATTTGACACCTATAATAGGATGATGTTTTGGTCTAGGAACTAAGGTCTAAACCTTATTTCTCTCAAATTGATTTAACTCTTCTTGCATAACCTAAAATTCATCACACAAAGCATCAGTAATATTTTTGGACTCAATTTAAGAAATGAAAGCTAAATTAACAATAGACTTTAATTGAGATATAGTAGTTGCCTTTTTGTAGTGTCACCTATAATGAAGTCTTGAGGATGAGGTTTCTTGAATTGCCAATCATTTGGAAGTTCATCCTTCAAGGTAAGTTGAGACATTTCCTTATTGTCCTTCTTGCTTGGACCTTCAAGTTCCAAAGGCTTACTAGCATTTTCTTCTTGAGTTTCCACAATCTTATCATTACTTATAAGATCATTAACACTATAAATATCCTTTTTAGGATCAAGTGAGTTTGATTCATCAAATATAACATGCATTGACTTTTCAATTACTAGAGTTCTCTTATTAAAAACTTTATATGGTTTACTAGAAATAGAATAGCCTACGAAAATTTCTTCATCGGCTTTGGAATACAATTTTCCAAGATTATCCTTAGTGTTTAATATAAATACTCTTAGATATGAGATTTTGGGTTTTCTACTATTCTATAACTCATAAAATTTTTTATTAAAAGTTGGTCTTTTAAAAACTCTATTTGAAATGTAGCAAAACATGTTAATAACTTTTATCCAAAAGTATAGAGGCAAATTATACTCATGAAATATTATTCTAGCCATTTCCACAAGAGTTCTATTTTTCCTTTCAACTGCCTCATTTTGTTGAGAAGTTCTAGGAGAAGAGAATGTATGTGAAATACCATTTTCATCACAAAATGTTTTGAAAAATTCATTTTCAAACTCAGTTCTATAATCACTTCTAATAGAAGAAACACAAAAACCTTTTTCTTTTTGAACTCATTTTGCAAACTTTTAAAAAATTTTAAATGCATCATTCTTATGAGTAGGGAAACATACCTAAGTAACTCTAGAGTAATGATCAACCAATACATATGCTTAGTGCATACCACCGAAACTAGCAACTTGTAATAACCCTAGTTTTTAAATTATTTTATTTTATAATGAGATATGCAGTGTTAATAAATTTTAAATTTGATTTTTATATTGTTATTTATTTGTGATCAATAATCGTATTTTTATTGTATATGTATTTTTTTATGTAAAATAATTTAATTAAATTCTATTATTTATTTTATTATAATTATCATTATTATTTGTATTATTATTTTTATTAATTTACATTATTTATATTTTTATTAAATAATTTAATAACATGTGTATATGTGTGTATTTTATATGTATATAATGTGTATATATATATGTGTGTGTGTGTGTGAGATATTTATAAATGTGTGGTGAGAAATGAGTTAATATATAATAGTATTATATTATATAGTTTATTAATAAAATATATACATATATACATATATACAAACATTCAAACAAATAAAAACGCAAAAAACATTTCTTCCTCCTCCCCACGCAACCCGACTTTCCTACCATCGGTGTGCCTCCTCCTCTTGCTCGTCGGACCGCCTTCCATCAGCCAGCTACTCCACTGCCTTTCTTCTCCTTCCCCGGCGTCAGCAGCAACCCGATCGATAACAGAGGCCGAAACTTCATTTTCCAACCGTTCTTCCTCCTCCGGCCACCTTAGCTCGCTATTCCAATGTCTTTTGACTCCCTGAGTCGTGAGGAAGACGAATCCAAGCTCCTTTCAAGCTTAAATTCATTCATTTGTGAGTTTTGTTGAATTTTTTATTCTTAACATTAGGGTTTTCCAATTTTTTTCAAGTTTGATCTTAATGAATCTTGCAAACTCCCTTTACAAAAGTTGTTCCTAGTAGCTTAATCTACATGAATAATTTCTTTTAAATTTTTGTGAATTTTTGAATATTTTATTATTATTTTATTAATTTTCATAAATTAATTTATTAAATTATAAATTTGGTGTTATTATAAATTTTTATTAATTTTATTGTTGAGATAATAGTTTTTGTGATTTTTATGTAATTTTTATAAATATTTTTATATTATGTCAATATTAGAAAATTAGGTTAAAGTTTAGTTTTTGTTGAAATTACTGTTTAATAATGTTTTTTAGTTGATATTAGTAATATATATGTTGAGAAAATAATTTTTATGCAGTTATATAATTTTTATAGAATTTTTGAGTAATATTAATATTATTATGGATGTTTTGAATTATTAGGGTAATTGTGTAATTTTATATTAATTATAGTTAAATAATATTTTTAATTGGTTTTATAATTATTTAAGGTATTAAAATGATTTTTATAAATTATTTACTATTTTTAACTAATTAATACTAATTTTTAAAAATTGTTTTCATATAATATATTATATATTATTTTGGTAATAAAATGCGTTTTATAACTTTTTGTTATATATTTGCGTTAATTAAGTTATTTGGATTTATAAAATGAATTATTATTATTTCGGAATTTTTACGTAATTATTGTAAAATTAAATATATTGAGTGTTTTAATCATTAAGTATATAATATTTTGCTATTTTGTGGATATTTATGGAATTTATTGATTTTTAATATATTTATTATATTAATTGTACTTTTGGTGAATTGTGGATCTCGGTTGAGGAGATTGTGCAGTTCGGGATCTCAACCGAGAGGTGTGTGAATTCTGATTTTTTAAGTGCGTTTTTCTTGCAGGACCGGCTCTACATTTTAGTAGAAAAATGTTCATTTTACAGAGGAGGTTTTGGCGAATTTTTGGTAGAATTCTTGTAAAACGTGACATTGGGTCAATTATAAATTTTGTGTTTGTCTGTATTCTGAAATTTTAGATCGATTTTCTTTAGAGGTTTAAGTTAGATTTATTCTGATTTTTGTATTTATTTTATTGTTTAGTTGTGCCGAGACCGAGGCCTAGTGGACCGGATCCGAAACTGAAGCCTAGTGGACTGGACCCATCGAACCAGTCTTATGGAGCGCAAACTTATGAGTTGTTATTTTATATATACATCGCACTTAGGTTGCATGTTTTAGAAAAATACATGTTTTAAATGTATGTTTATTCATAATTGTTTTATTAAATGATTAGTATCCTTTAGGTATATTTTAAGTTTTTTTTAGGTATATTCCTAACTAAATGCATGTTATATTATTGATTTATATAAAAATTATTTTTAAGTATATTAATGGTTTATTTTTGGTATATTTTATGATTGATTTGAATTTATTTGATATATATATACCCGAAATATACTTAGTTTATTTTAGGTATATTTCTGATATATACATGGTTTATTTTGTCATTTTGAATGATATTATGCATTATTTATTTTCTTGCATTAATGATTTATTTTGAATGAAGGATATCGATAGAACGTGCTACCTAGTGGGCAGCACTAGAACCATGTACGTACCGGTGCAATAGATTTTAGGGTTGAGTGAGAATCATTTGTGGAATTATGATTTGATTAAAAATGATATGATTGATTTAATTAAGATTAATGTGATTGATACTGTGATTGCTGGAGTTCGGTTGACCAAGTATCTCGGGGCCAATCACACTGACAATCAGATTGTTGGAGTTCGGTTAACTTAGTGTCTCAGGGCCAGTCTACTGTCCATATGGATTAAGTGAATTTATTTGGAATTAAATGAGCCTGTATGGCTAGAGTGATATTATTGTTGATCGAGGTTGCAATTAAATAGGGTTCTATTTGATCCTTCATAAAATTATGATTTTTTCAATATTATTATATAATTGATTTTCAGCATCTGTGTGGATTGCTTGTATATATATTTATTATATATGAAAATTTGATTGTATTTGTCATTAGGAAATGCATGTATATATATTATAACAATTCACTCAGTGTGGTCTGACTCCCCTCAGTTGACATTTTTACAAGAGAGTTTTCTTCTTCAGACCTCAACAGTAGACCTATTCGTCGGACTTCTTCCGTCCCGGCTCGTTTATGTAAATTATCTACTTGATTTTATATTGTACTATAGAAAACAGCAGTAGTGAGTTGTATTTAGTTTTCATTGTATGTGATTTTAATTCAGAGGCCTTTCTCTGAATATTGTATTAATATATTTTATTTTATGATATGAGAGAGTTATATTTTTATTATATTGACTTGAGATTTTAATTATGATTCATATTTATTTATTTTATTTTATTGCATGCTTTTATTTTAAGGCTTGCTATGTGTTCCAGATTCAAAAGAATTCTCGTTCCTTAGTGCTGGTCATGACTCTTAGTTTTGGGGTCGTAACACAACTTTAGTTGGTTGAAACAAATCCATATGTATAAGTTCAAGTGGCCTAGAAGTGGAAACTACATTTTTTTTACTTAAATGAGGACTTGGATTGTTTTCCCTTTTGGTAAGCATCACAAGGCTTATTCTTAGTGAATTCAAGCTTAGGGTAAACCAATCATAAGTTTATGTTTACAAATATCTCAAAATTTGCATGTCCTAACCTTCTATACTATGTCCATTTGTCATGGGAAATTGACATTAAGCATTTAATATCGTTGTCATCAATCTTATTAAAAAAAAAACATAAACATTATCAACTCTTTCACCACTAAAAATTACTTTGTCTTTATCAAGACTACTAACAAAACAATTCTTAGGATAGAAAGTGACCTTATTTCCCATATCATATAATTGACTTATACTAAGCAAATTATGTTTAAGACCATCAATAAGCAACACATAGTGTATAGTTAAGGATTAAGAATTACTGATTTCTCCAATGCCAATAATCTTTCCTTTTACATTATCCCCGAAAGTAACATGTCCTCCATCCTTAGCATTAAGCTTGTTGAATTTCTCCTTGTCTCTCATCATGTGTCTTGAGCATCCACTATCAAGATACCATTTGCTTTTTGATCTTATGGACTTCAAGCACACATACACAAGACAAGTGAAGCATTCTTTTAAACCTAAACCTTTCTTAGTCTAGGTTGGTTAGTTTCAAGATAGTCTATAGGAAAAAAGTTCGTGCGGAATCTTCTATAGAAGCACACATTATTGGTATGTTCCTTGTTCATGCAATATGAGCATTCAACATTTGCAAACTTATTTCTCTTAGGAGGATATGCATTCTTAATGTGTGAAGCATGCCTTTGTTGATGTTGTGGTGTGTGTCTCTAAAGTTCTTTTGAGTCATATTGTGAGACATGCATTGGCAATTATAATGTGTATTTTGATAGGTTTGTGCAATATGTCTAGGTGCATTATGTTGTGTAACGTGCTTATGAGTATTGTGTCTAGTGTATATGTAAGCATGTTTAGGTTGTATTTTTCTAAAATGATACTTACCTCTTTGTTTCATATAAGGTTGAGTCTTATAAGACTTTCCTTGAGTGTTTGACATATAATATCTTTTAGCTTTGAAAGTCTGAGTCTTATTTTATTTTGAGGTAGAAAGAGTAGAATTATTTGAGGCTTGAATAAAATTGATATATGATGATGATGAGGAATTTATTCCATTGGTATATCCAATTCCATATATATCTTAGTGGAATTTTTGAGAGTCAATAATATTATTCAAAGATTCTTTTCCCTTCATTAGATTCTTAATGGAATTTTTCAAATTTAGGACTTCCTTAGAAAGCTTTTAATTTTCATCATTTGCTTTTTTAAGTTGATATTCCAAGGAATTTAAAGTTTTCAAATCATTAGGAAATTTATCATTTGATTTAACAAGATTAAAAAATTCATTTTTTAATTTTTTGAATTCCTTGGTCAGGCTAGATAACTCATGTTTATAATACTTCTTCTTAAATAATAGGTTTTTGTATTTAAGCAAGAGTTTCCTTACCTAAGAGCTTTCAATATCATCATCATCATCATCATCATCATATTCATCAACATCATCACAATAATCATCATCACATGAAGAATTAGATATAGATGGTACCTCTTTTTCACTTTCAAGAGCCATGAAACAAAGGTTGGCTACTTTTTGTTGTTCCTCTTTCGTTTCTGATTTAGAGGAGTCATCCCAAGTTGCCTTATAAGCCCTCCTTTTTTCTTTTGTTTCTTTGCTCTTATTTTTAAGTTTGGGACACTCACTTCATATATGACCTAGTTTCTTACATTCATAGTAATTAACATTTTTAGTTTTCTTTTTACCTTCTCTTTTGTACTTCTTGTTGAAATCTCTTTTTCTTGATGAATGTTTCTTTTTTAAGAAATTCTTAAAGTTTCTAGTGAGCATGGCAATTTCATTATCTTCATCACTATAACCTTCAACATTTTCTTCTTCACTATCATTTTGTGAAGCTTTCAAAGCAATGCTTTTCTTCTTCTCTTCCTTTTCTTCTTGCTCTTCACCTTTATGCTTAATTGTTAGCTCTTGTGTTAAGAGCTCTCTAACAAGCACATTAGTAGAGAGAGTTGTGAGGTCTTGAGCTTCCTCAATTAAAGTAACACGAGATTCTCAATCCTTATTAGGTAGGATTCTGAAAATCTTATTGTTTACTTCTTCCTTGGAGAAATGCTTTCCAAGTTTTTTGAGGGTCATGATAAGAGTGTTGAGTTGATTTATCTTCTTCGTGATTGACTCATGAGGCATCATCTTAAAAAATTCATATTCATACATGTGAAGTTGAACCTTCTTGCTTTTAAGTTGTACGTTGCCATTATAATGATTTTCCAAAGTCTCCCACATTTCCTTGGCCAACATGCAATGTTGAAGCTTGCCTCATTCTTCCCTTATCATAGAAGAGACTAGAGTGATCATCGCCTTTTTATTTTTATGATTCTCTTCCTTTTGCTTGTTGTTCCATTGACTCCTTGCTGGAGTAGTTACCATACCATTAATGGTAGTTGTAGATGGTTCCTAATTGAAAAAGCCCTTGGGGGTGAATAGGGCTATTAATTAAAAATAATTCTTTGTAAGAATTGAAAGAATTTTGAGAAGGAAGAATGAAGAACACAATGATTTAATTTTAATTCAACAACAATCCTATATCTCTACCTAATTTATCCCCAAGTTAGGATTTTTAATCACCCACAATCTTATTCATAAGATTGAGATTACACAAGAGTTTTATGGCTCACTCTTACAATATGAGTTTTCAAGACTCACTCAAAAAACTGAATCCTAAGTGTTTCAATGGGCAACACTTAAACCAATTCCTTTAGAAATAAATCTCACTTCGCTACTAATATATCCCAAGATTTAAGATAAAGAGAAATTCCATTTCTAACACACAACCAACTCTCACAAGAGTTATAAGCAAAGAGTGAATATTTGAGAATTTGAGAGCTTCAATGAATGTCAAAATAGAGAATGATAATAAGTAAAAAATGTCTTAAATTCCATTCAGCTCTAGAGGTATTTACATAGATAAACACTTAAAAATATAGTTGTTAGAGGTGCAAATAATATGTCCAATATCTATATTTTGAATCCAATGTCTATATTTTGAATCCAACATTTATAATTTTGAATTATTGAAAGTAATGTTGATAGACTACTATGCACAGATTGAAACCATGATTGGCTATTGAAGACGTTCAAATTTTCCCATACTTTCTTTATGAAAGTTGTATATATTTAACTTAGATTTTCATATCATTTTGAATCACCTTAATTGAACTTAATTAGCTTAAAATATTGCTAAAATACTAAGAGTTGTGCAATCTCAAATGGCAAACTATTGTTATATACTGTGCATGAGTTGAAATCATGATTTTCTATTAGAGATGTTCAAATTTGCCTATACTTTATTCATAAAGGTTGTAGATATTTGACTTTAACTTTTCATATCACTTTGAATCACCTCAATTGGACTTCTATAGCTCAAGATATTTTTGAAACAGTAAGAGCTATGCAGTTTAAAATGGCAGCTGCATATGTTAACTTCAACTCAATATTTACATACCCAAATGAACTCAAATTTTGATAAGTAAGCTTAATTTGAAAAGCTCAAGATTTCTACTTCAAATATAAAGAAATAACTTTCTCATAATAAAGCTTTAAAGATGTCAAAAGTCTTATTGAATCTCAAAGGTCGAATCAGCCGAAGATATTCATACTTCATTTTAACTTCCAATAGAGTCCTAACATATACACACTTAAGTAAACAAATTAAATGTTCAAAATTAAGTTTGTTAATATTAAAATTAAGATTGATTATTGCTAAGGTCAACACAATCTTTTGGGCTAAACGGATTTTGCTCAGTTATACAACTCGCTAAAGACTCATTTTCTTTTTTAAATTGAAGATCTTTTACTTGATTTCTTTTTTAACATCTTTTCCTTTTTGCTTTTATTTATTGGATAACTCTAGAAACTATCGACAAACCCCGACCAATAATAATACAGACCCTTTGCTAACTAAATATTATAATACGATGGCTAGATCCGGCCTAATCTTTTGGCTCAAAAATTTTGGGCCATATAGATTTTGCTCAGTTATATAACTCACTAAAGTCTCCCATTCTTTTCGAATTGAATATCTTTCACATAATTTTTTTAGCGTCTTTTGTTTTCTTTATTTTTTTAATGGATAACTCTAAAAACTATTGACAAGCCCAACCAATAATGATTTGCTAACTGAATATCACAATACGATGGCCAGATCCAATCTTTTAGCCTATGCCAGATGGATTTTTCTTAGATATACAACTCACTAAAGACTCTATTCCTTTTCGAATTCAAGATCTTTTGCTCACTCTCTTTTTAAACATCTTTTATTTTTCTTTTTTCTTTAATGGATAACTCTAGAAATCATCAACAAGCCCCGACTCATGATGATATAAACCCTTTGCTAACTGAATATCACAATATAATGGCTAGATGGGCAGCACATCACACTCTATCATATTGCATGCTTACGAATGGAGCATGCTTGTGATCTCGCTTTAGTGGTTGTGGTTGGAGGTGGAATCATGTTATTGGCTGCAAGAGATGGCAATGATGAAGTCACCAATTATCATCCATTTATGGAAGAAATGGAGATATTTTTATATTTTGTCGTGAGGGTTTCTCAATACTTGCATGAACCTATAAATAATAAAACCTAAAAACCCAAATGCCAAATAATTAACCTTAAAAAAAAAAATCTTTCTTTCAGTTCATGAACATATCTTACTTTTTTTCAAATGCCAAATAATTAACCTTAAAAAATAAAATCTTTCTTTCAGTTCATGAACATATCTTACTTTTTTTTAGTTTCTTGGGCAGTACAAAACTTCCTTTTGATTATGGGTTTCTTGCTTTGTTTGATTTGGTTTATATTTCTCAGTTGTCTGCAATATTTTCTACATTCATTGCCCATTATGGGTTTTCTTTACAAATATGATCAATGTCAAGAACCCACAAAGAAAGTTTCTATTAAGGGTCTTTCGTTATTGTTAGCTCTTTATTTCATGAGATAAGTTAAAGAGAAAATTCTATTTTTGAAGAAATCGTGAGGGTTAATCAGTTTAGGATTTATGCCACTGAGTTATTGAAGTTTAGTTTCTTTTTCTTTTTTTTCTTAATTGAACAGTTTGTTGTGGTTTAAGTCTAGTTTTACTATTTGTTATTAAGGACAAAATTTTGTAATTGTAAGCAACCTCTTTAAGGTCAATTCCCATTTTCTTGGATATAACTATGTAAGCCTGACCACAGTTTTAGAACTGGTTGATTCTAGTTCTATGGTTTATGGAATGGAACTGTGCCTTGAACAGTTCTAGGCTAGTACCAGTTCCAAACTGGATTTCAGTTCTAAAATTTTTTATTATTTTTTAATTATATTTAAATAATTTAAAAGATTGTAATAATTTTTAAAATAAATTTAATTAAGTAAAAAATACTAATGTAATTAAAAATTGAAGTGAATAAATTTTAAAAAATAAATGAATTAAAATTAAGAATAGAAAATAATGTATGTTTGGTTGTGATTGATCATCAAATTAATTTCTTCTTCTTTTACTTGAACTTGCCATGTGATTTAATGAAAACAATATATTTATGGAGAAACTAAAAAAATTTTGAAAAAGATTTATGAAATAATAATAATAAAATGCATGGTAGTAATAACAATAATAAAATTAGTGGTAGTAGTAGTAGTAGTAATAATAATAATAATACTACTACTACTACTAATAATAATAATATTATTAAATATTAATATTATTATTATTATTATTATTATTATTATTAATATTAACATTATTATTATTATTATTATTATTATTATTATTATTATTAATATTAACATTATTATTATTATTATTATTATTATTATTATTATTATTATTATTATTATTATTATTATTATTCAGGTTCGAAATCAAAATCATGGTTAAAATTTTTTTGAACCAGCTTTCCTCAAATCGGCACTTGGCCCACCCCTCGACACTTTCCTCAAACCGGCACTTAAACACTTTTCTCAAATTGGCCCTTAGATTTTTTTGAAACGGTTGATTTAAGCAGCTAGTTCAAGAGCAAGATTTTCAAAACTTATGTTAAAAATGACACAAAATCTAATGTAAGTTTTTGGCATTTGCTAAGTAATTAGATTTCTTTTTCTCACATAGTAGATGTTGTTTGATGATTTTCATGTAGTCCATATATGATTGTTTCCTCATCATATAAAGCATTGACTGCTCAGCTAATGGTATAGTTGTTTATGCAGTTTTTTCCAACCTTTACTCTCAAAGAGCCCTACTCTTGGACTTAAGACAATCCTAAGCATCAAAGTTTCTAATGAGAGATCTAGCAAAGTAAGTCGCCTCACTGCCATTGTTTATTAATGTGATGTTAGTTTTTGGACATGATTTTTTTACTTTAAAATACTTTACGAACATCTTTATAATAATTTTAATTTTTTAATATAGGGAAATTTTTATTGATTTGAATTTTAAATATTGTTTGTAATTAGTTGCCCCTCTAGGTCTACTAGAGGAAGGGATTTTTTTGTTGCTTATTATCTAAATTTTCTAACTACATTGTTGTGCCATCACTATAGTCTGTTTGATGTCCTATATTGTTTTCGTGATGCTTTGACTTGAAATTATCTTAACAAGTTGAACTCCAATACTAGCATGAGTAAACTGGGCTAAGTGCTAGTGTTGGGTTGATTGTAAATTCCATTGTGGATTTCTCAAGTGTGCTAGGTACAAGCCCTCACCAATGATGATACAAACCCTTTGCTAACTAAATATTGCAATACAATGGCTAGATCCGGCCTAATCTTTAAGTTAGACGGATTTTGCTCAGTTATACAACTCGCTAAAGACTCCTTTTCTTTTTAAATTGAAGATCTTTTGCTCGATTTCTTTTTCAACATCTTTTATTTTTCTCTTTTCTTTAATGGATAACTCTAGAAATTGTCGACAAGCCTTGACTAATAATAATACAGACCCTTTGCTAACTAAATATTGCAATACGATGGCTAGATCCGACCTAATCTTTTGGCCTGAAAATTTTGGGCCATATGGATTTTGCTTAGTTATACAACTCCCTAAAGTCTCCCATTCTTTTTTAATTGAAGACCTTTCACTCACTTTCTTTCTTAATGTCTTTGGTTTTCCTCTTTTCTTTAATAGATAACTCTGAAAACCATCGATAAGCCTGACCAATGATGATTTGCTAACTCAATATTGCAATACGATGGCCAGATCCGACCCAATCTTTTAGCCTAGGCCGGATGAATTTTTCTTAGTTATACAACTGCTAAAGACTATTTCTTTTTGAATTGAAGATCTTTCGCTCGCTCTCTTTTTCAATAACTTTTGTTTTTCTCTTTTCTTTAATGGATAAATCTAAAAATTGTCGACAAGCCCTGACAAATGATGATACAAACCCTTTGCTAACTAAATATCACAATATGATGGCCAGATTGGCAAAACTTCATATTGTATCATATTACATGCTTATGAATGGAGCATGCTTGTGATCTCAGCTTTGGTGGTTATGGTCGGAGGTGGAATCATGTTATTGGCCGCAAGAGATGGTATTGATGAAGTTGCCAATTATCATCCATTGATGGAAGAAATTGAGAGATTTTTACATTTTGTTGGGAGGGTTTTTCAATATTGGCGTGAACCTAGAAACAATTAAACCTAAATCCCCAAATGCCAAAGAATTAACCTTAAAAACCTAAATCTTTCTTTCAGTTCTTAAAGATATCTTACTTTCTTTTAGTTTCCTGGGTAGTACAAAACTTCCTTTTGATTCTGGATTTCTTGCTTTGTTTGATTTAGTTTCTATTTCTAAGTTGTCTGCAATATTTTCTTTATTCATTTCCTAATAACGGTTTTCTTTACAAATTTGATCAATGTCAAGAACCCACAAATAGAAGTTTCTATTAAGGGGCTTTCGTTATTGTTAGTTCTTTATTTCATGAGATAAGCTAAGGAGAAGATTTTATCTTTGAAGAAATCGTGAGGGTTGATCAGTTTAGGATTTGTGCCACTGAGTTATTGTAGTCTAGTTTCTTTTTCTCTTTTTTTTTTAATTGAATAGTTTGTTATGGTTTAGGTCTGGTTTTACTATTTGTTACTAAGGACAAAATTTTGTAATCGTAAGCAACCTCTTTGAGGTCAATACCCATTTACCTTGATATAATTATGTAAGCCTAACCACGGTTTTAGAACCGATTGATTCCGGTTTTATGGTTTATGGAACCAGACTAGAACTGTGCCTTAAACAGTTCTAGGCCAGTACCGATTCTGAATTGGATTTTAATTCTAATTTTTTTATTATTTTTTAATTTTTTAATTATATTTAAATAATTTAAAAGGTTGTAATAATTTTTAAAATAAATTTAATTAAGTAAAAATACTATTGTTATTAAAAATTGAAGTGAATAAATTTTCAATAATAAATGAATTAAAATTAGGAATAGAAAATAAAGTAGGTTTGGTTATAATTATCATCAAATTAATTTCTTCTTCATTTACTTGAACTTGCCATGTGATTTAATGAAAACAATATATGTATGGAGACACTAAAAATTTTTTGAATAAAATTGATGAAATAATAATAATAAAATGAGTGGTAGTAATGATAATAATAAATTTATTAGTGGTAATAATTATTATTATTTTTTTCCAGTTTGAAATCAGAATTCACAGTTCAAATTTTTTTGAACAGGCTTTCGTCAAATTGGCACTTGCTCCACCCCCTAGCTCTTTGCTCAAACTGGCACTTAAACACTTTCCTCAAATCGGGCCTTAGATTTTTTTTAAACCGGCTGATTTAAGCAGCCAGTTCAAGAGCAAGATTTTGACAACTTATGTCAAAGGTGACACAAAATCTAATGTAAGTTTTTGGCATTTGCTAAGTAATTGGATTTTTTTTTGTGACGTAGTAGATGTTCTTTGATGATTTTCATGTAGTCCTTAGATGATTGTTTCCTCATCATATAAAGCATTGGTTGTACAGCTAATGGTATAATTATTTATGCAGCTTTTTTCAACCTTTACTCTCGATGAGCCTCCTCTTGGACCTAAGACAATCTTAAGCTTCAAAGTTTCTAATGAGAGATCTAGTAAAGTAAGTAGTCTCACTGTCATTGTTTATTAATTTAATGCTATTTTTTGGAATTTTTTTTACTTTAAAATTCTTTATGAATCTCTTTATAATAATTTTAATTTTTTGATATAGGAAAATTTTTATTGATTTAAATTTTGAATATTGTTTGTCATTAGTTGCCCCTATAGGTCTGATAGGGGGAGGGATTTCTTTTATTGCTTGTTATCTGAATTTTCTAACTATATTGTTATGCCATCACCATAGCCTATTTGATGTCCTATATTGTTTTCATAATGCTTTGACTTGAAATTGTCTTAACAGGTTGAACTCCCGTACCAGCATGAGTATACTAGGTTAAGTGCTAGTGTTGGGTTGATTGCAAATTCCATTGTGGATTTCTCAGGTGTGCTAAGTACAAGCCCCTGCCAACGATGATACAAACCTTTTGCTAACTGAATATCGCAATACAATGGCTAGATCCAACCTAATCTTCTGGGCCGGATAAATTTTGCTCAATTATACAACTCGTTAAAGACTCCCTTTCTTTTTAAATTGGAGATATTTTGCTTGATTTTTTTTTCAACGTCTTTTGTTTTTCCTTTTTCTTTAATGGATAACTCTAGAAACTGTTGATAAGCCCCAACCAATAATAATACAAACCCTTTGCCAACTAAATATTGCAATACGATGGCTAGATCCAACCTAATCTTTTGGCTCGAAAATTTTGGGTCATATGGATTTTGCTCAGTTATACAACTCCCTAAAGTCTCTCATTCTTTTTGAATTCAAGACCATTTGCTTTACTTTCTTTTTCAGCATCTTTTGTTTTCCTCATTTATTATTATTATTAGTAGTAGTATTATTATTATTATTATTATTATTTCCCGTTTGAAATCAGAATTCACGGTTCAAATTTTTTTGAAAAGGCTTTTGTCAAATTGGCATATGGCCCACCCCCCCCCCCCCCCCCCCCCCGGCTCTTTCCTCAAACCGACACTTAAATATTTTCCTCAAATTGGCCTTTAGATTATTTTAAACTGGCTGATTTAAGTAGTCAGTTCAAGAGCAAGATTTTGACAACTTATGTCAAATGTGACACAAAATCTAATGTAAGTTTTTGTCATTTGCTAAGTAATTAAATTATTTTTTTTGGTCACATAGTAGATGTTGTTTGATGATTTTCATGTAGTCCTTAGATGATTGTTTCCTCATCATATAAAGCATTGACTGCTAGCTAATGGTATAATTATTTCTGCAACTTTTTTCAACCTTTACTCTCGATGAGCTTGCTCTTGGACCAAAGACAATCTTAAGCTTCAAAGTTTCTAATGAGAGATCTAGTAAAGTAAGTAGCCTCACTGCCATTGTTTATTAATGTGATGTTATTTTTTGGAGATTTTTTTTTACTTTAAAATTCGTTATAAACCTCTTTATAATAATTTTAATTTTTTGATATAGGAAAATTTTTATTGATTTAAATTTTGAATATTATTTGTCATTGGTTGCCCCTTTAGGTATAATCGGGGGAGGGATTTCTTTTATTGCTTGTTATTTGAATTTTCTAACTACATTATTGTGCTATTACGATAGTCTGTTTGATGTCCTATACTGTTTTCATGATGCTTTGACTTGAAATTGTTTTAGCAGGTTGAACTCCAGTACCAGCATAATATACTGGGCTAAGTGTTAGTGTTGGGTTGATTGCAAATTTCATTAGGGATTTCTCAGGTGTGCTAAGTACTAGCCCCCGCCAATGATGATATGGACCTTTTACTAACTGAATATCGCAATACAATGGCTAGATCCGGCCTAATCTTTTGGGTGGATAGATTTTGCTCAGTTATACAACTCGCTAAAGACTCCCTTTATTTTTAAATTAAAGATCTTTTGCTCGATTTCTTTTTCAATGTTTTTTGTTTTTCTTTTTTCTTTAATGGATAACTTTAGAAATTGTCGACAAGCCTTGACCAATAATGATACAGACTGTTTCCTAACTAAATATTGCAATAGGATGGCCAGATCCGACCTAATCTTTTGGCCCAAAAATTTTGGGCCACATGGATTTTGCTTAGTTATACAACTCCTTAAAGTCTCCCATTCTTTTTGAATTTAAGATCTTTTGCTTTACTTTCTTTTTCAGTGTCTTTTATTATCCCCTTTTATTATTATTATTATTATTATTATTATTATTATTATTATTATTATTATTCAAAATCAGAATTCATGGTTCAAATTTTTTTGAACAGGCTTTCGTCAAACCACCCCCCAACCCACCCCCCGGCTCTTTCCTCAAATCGGCACTTAAACACTTTAATCAAATTGGCCCTTAGATTTTTTAAACTGATTGATTTAAGCAGTCAGTTCAAGAGTAAGATTTTAACAACTTATGTCAAAGGTGACACAAAATCTAATGTAAGTTTTTGGCATTTGCTAAGTAATTGAATTTTTTTTTCTCGTAATAGATGTTCTTTGATGATTTTCATGTAATCCTTAGATAATTGTTTCCTCGTCATATAAAATATTGACTGAACAACTAATGGTATAATTATTTTTGCAGCTTTTTTCAACCTTTTACTCTCGATTAGCTTGCTCTTAGACCTAAGACAATCTTATGGTTCAAAGTTTCTAATGAGAGATCTAGTAAAGTAAGTAGCCTCAATGCCATTGTTTATTAATGTGATGTTATTTTTTGGACTTTTTTTTTATTTTAAAATTCTTTATGAACCTCTTTATAATAATTTTAATTTTTTGATATAGGAAAATTTTTGTTAGTTTAAATTTTGAATATTGTCTGTCATTGGTTGCCCCTATAGGTCTGATAGGGGGAGGGATTTCTTTTATTGCTTGTTATCTGAATTTTGTAACTACATTGTTGTGCCATCACCATAGTCTGTTTGATTTTCTA
Organism: Mallotus nudiflorus; assembly: GCA_947683625.1. Lineage (NCBI taxonomy): Eukaryota > Viridiplantae > Streptophyta > Magnoliopsida > Malpighiales > Euphorbiaceae > Mallotus > Mallotus nudiflorus. The sequence continues at coordinate 744,841 of CANTUR010000096.1, read as the reverse complement.
TATTGTTTTCATGATGCTTTGACTTGAAATTTTCTTAACAGGTTGAACTCCAGTACCAGCATGAGTATTCTGGGCTAAGTGCTAGTGTTGGGTTGATTGCAAATTCCATTGTGGATTTCTCAGGTGTGCTAAGTACAAGCCCCTACCAATGATGATATAAACCCTTTGCTAACTGAATATCGCAATACAATGGCTAAATCCAATGTAATCTTTTAGGCCGGACAGATTTTATTCAATTATATAACTTACCAAAGACTTCCTTTCTTTTTAAATTAAAGATCTTTTGCTCGATTTCTTTTTCAATGTCTTTTGTTTTTCTCTTTTCTTTAATGGATAACTCTAGAAACTGTCGACAAGCCCTGCCTAATAATGATACAGACCATTTGCTAACTAAATATTGCAATATGATGGCTAGATCTGACCTAATCTTTTGGCCAGAAAATTTTAGGCCATATGGATTTTGCTCAGTTATAAAACTCCCTAAAGTCTCCTATTCTTTTTGAATTTAAGACCTTTCGCTCACTTTCTTTTTCAACGTCTTTTGTTTCCTCTTTTCTTTAATGGATAACTCTAAAAACATTAAGAAGCCCAACCAATGATGATTTGCTAACGGAATATCGCAATACGATGGCCAGATCCTACCCAATCTTTTAGCTTGAGCCGGACGAATGTTTCTTAGTTATACAACTGTTAAAGAATCTATTTCTTTTTGAATTGAAAATCTTTCGCTTGCTCTCTTTTTCAACATCTTTTATTTTTCTCTTTTCTTTAATGGATAATTCTAGAAACTATCGACAAGGCCCGACCAACGATGATACAGATCCTTTACTAACTAAATATCGTAATATGATGGCTAGATTGGCAAAACTTTATACTCTATCATATTGCATGCTTACGAATGGAGCATGTTTATGGTCTCGCCTTTAATGGATGTGGTCTGAGGTAGAATCATGTTATTGGCCACAAGAGATGGTATTGATGACGTCGTCAATTATTATCCATTGATAGAAGAAATATAGAGATTTTTACATTTTGTTATAAGAGTTTTTCAATATTGGCATGAAACTAGAACAATTAAACCTAAAAACCCAAATGCCAAACAATTAACCTTAAAAACCCATATCTTTGTTTCAGTTCTTGAACATATCTTACTTTCTTTTAGTTTCTTGGGCACTATAAAACTTCCTTTTGATTTTTATTTATAGGTTTCTTGCTTTGTTTGATTTGGTTTCTATTTCTCAATTGTTTATAATATTTTCTTCATTCATTGCCCCTTATGGGTTTTCTTTACAAATTTGATCATTGTTAAGAACCCACAAAGATAATTTTCTATTAAGGGGCTTTTGTTATTATTAGTTCTTTATTTCATGAGACAAGCTAAGGAAAAGGTTCTATCTTTGAAGAAATTGTGAGGGTTGATTAGTTTATGATTTGTGCCACTGAGTTGTTATAGTCTAGTTTCTTTTTCTTTTTTTCTTAATTGAACAGTTTGTTGTGGTTTAGGTCTAGTTTTACTATTTGTTACTAAGGACAAAATTTTATAATTATAAGCAACCTCTTTAAGGTCAATACCCATTTGCCTAAATATAACTATATAAGCCTTACCACGATTTTAGAATCGATTGATTCCGGTTCTATAGTTTATGGAACTGGATTGGAACTGTGACTTAAACAATTCTAGGACAATACTGGTTCCGAACTGGATTTCAGTTCTAAAATTTTTTATTATTTTTTAATTATATTTAGATAATTTAAAAGATTGTATAATTTTTTAAATAAATTTAATTAAGCGAAAAATACTATTGTAATTAAAAATTGAAGTGAATGAATTTTAAATAATAAATGAATTAAAATTAAGAATAGAAATTAATGTAGGTTTGGTTGTGATTATCACTGTAATATCTCGAGTTTTTAAATATTTTTATACTGTATCAGGATATGCAGTGTTAATAATTTTTATATATATTTATGATATTTTATAAGTTTGTTGTTTGTTTAAAGCTAATTTTAATTATTTTATATTATTTTAAATACTTTACGTAAAATTTTCCCGGAAATTATATTTTCAGGGAAATTGACACGTAAATAATTTAATATTAATTATTTTGATAATTTTTATGAATTTGCATGAACTCATACATAATTTTTAAGTGCTAAAATAAAATTTATAAATGTATATTTATTTAAATTAATTAGGGTTTAATTAATTATCTTAATTTTGATTATTTAGTTTTAATATTAATTAATTAATTATAAGTGTATAATATATTAAAATATATGTGTGGTGAGTATTAAATGTGTGTGAGATTTTATATTATTATAATATATAGTATGAATATATATATATATACATATATACATAATTTTTAATCAAAAATCAAAAGTTCCATTTATTTACAGAATTGCCACTCTTCTTCTCCAAAACGTCCAACAGCATTTTTTCACCATTTTCGGCCACTGTGACCTTTTTTTCTTGCCATCACTATGCCCCTCAGCCTTCCTCCTCCCTTGTTAGCCATTCCCGACGCCTGAAGCTCCCTTTTTCGGCCAGTTTTGATCGATTTTTCTCAAAGAAGCCGAAAATCGATCAAGCTCCGATCGACGTGATTCCGGCCACCAATTTTGACGCCACCAGTATTTATCTTCTCCTTGAGCTCTATTGAGTGTGATTCCAAGCTTTTTTTCACTTAAAATGGTCTAGATTTTCCTAGGTTTCAATTTCTTCATTTCAGCCATTTAGGGTTTCAAATTTTTTTGAGCTTCAATTGGATTGATTCATGAAAAATCCCTTCACAAACATTGATCCTGGAAGCTCAATATACATACTGTAATTTTTTTAGAATTTTTGGAATTTATTTTGATTTTTGGGTATTTTTTATTATTTTATTATTATTTTCTAATTTTTGAAAATTAATTAATTAAATTATGAAATTGTATTTTATGGTAATTATAGGTGTTAAAATGAATTATAGAAATTTATTTGTAATTTTTGTGAATTTTTATATATTTATTTGGAATTTATTAAGTTTATGTAATTTTGAAAAATAGGGTTAATTATGTGTTTAATTGAAATAAATTGGTTAATTAAGTATATTTATTGATATTATTGAAATATATGTTGAAAAAATTAATTTTGAGTAATTATATTATTTTTGGTGAATTTTTGGATTTATTTTAGTAAATATATATATAGGGGTATTTTGGTAATTTTACACTAAATTGGCTAAAAATGTAATTAAATCGGTTTTAATAGTTATTTAGGGTATAAAAATTATTTCTACAAATTATTTAGTATTTTTAACTAATTAAAACTATTTTTCATAAAATATTTTCAAATTATATGTATATTATACGATTTTTCTAAATAAATGAATTTTTATCGGTTTTTAATAAGTTTTAGGGTTAATTATGTAATTTGAAATTATAAAATGTATTTTTATTATAAGAGGGCATTTTCGGTATTTTATAATTATTCTGTGAATTGTGAACCTCGGTCGGTGAATTGTAGTTTGGAGTTCGAACGAGGGATTGTGGTTGTGAATTTGGTGTTATTCAGAAGTGTGTTTTCTTTGTAGGACCGGCTTTACTCTTTGAGTAGAGAGATGTTCGTTTTACAGGGGAGGTTTTGCCGAATTTTTGGTAGAATTCTCATAAAACGTGATGTTCGGTCAAATTTCTATTCTAATTCTGTGTTTAATATTCTTAGAGTAAGTCTCTAGAATGTCGATGGATTTATTTTGATTTCCTGTTATCATTTGTTTGTTTAGTTGCACCGAGACCGAGGCCTAATGGATTAGGCCCGCCGAGTTTATTTCGTGGTGCGCTAATATGTGAGTTATTAAACTGTATATATATTCATTGTATATAGGATGCATTACTTAGGGTTTTTCATTTTCATTATATGTTTTTTTTAAAGTAATTTAAATTATAATATTTTTGGTATATCTAGGGTTGTATTTTTATATATATGCATATTATATAGTTATGCATGTTAGTTTGATATATGCACATTAAACAATTAGGTTTAGGTTTAATACATTTGAGCAAAATACACATGTTTTAAAACGTACACTTAGTCACAATTATTTTATTAAATGATTAGTATACTTTAGGTATAGTTTCAGTAGATTTTAGGTTTATTCTTAAATAATTGCATGCTAAATTATAAACCTACACTTAAAATTATTTTTAAGTTTATTTTTGGTATATTTTTGATATATTTCCCCAAATAAATGTATGTTTTATTATGAATTGAAACCTAAAACATTAGTTGTATACTTAGGGTTTAATTGTGATTTATGCATGCTAGAAAATTAGGTTATTTTGGTAGAGTGTGAATATATGTTAAACCTAAACACATATTTAAATGAACATTTATACATAAATGTTTTATTAAATGATTTGTGTACTTAAGGCATATCTTTTGTATATTTAGGTATATTTTTAAGAAAATGCATGTTATATTATTGTTATACATTTAAATTGTTTTTAACTATATTAATGATTTATCTTTAGTTTATTTCATATTTTATTTGACATATATATATATATATATATATACCCGAAATATATTGGGTATATTTTAGGTATATTTTTGGTATATATATATATAGTTGATTTTACTATTATAAATATTGTTCTACACTAATTATTTTCTGAATGAATGATTTATTTAAATGAAAGATATCAATAGAACGTGCTTTCTAGTGGGCAGGACTAAGACCGTGTACGTACTGGTGCGATAGGTAAGGGTTGAGTGAGAAATAATTGTGGTAATTATAATTGATTTGATATATTTGACTAAGATTAATGGTATGTTAGATAGTGTGATTATTGTAGCTTGGTTGACTAGGGGTCTCGGGGCCAATCACACTGACAGTCAGACTGTTGGAGCTCGGTTGACTTAGTGTCTCAGGGCCAATCTACCGTCCATAGTGGAATGAATGATCTATTGGGTTGATAGAGATGTGAGGTGATGAATAGTATGATTGCTGGAGCTCGGTTGACCAGGGGTCTCGGGGCCAATCACACTGACAGCCAGACTGCTGGAGCTCGATCAACTTAGTGTCTCAAGGCCAGTCTGCTGTCTAGTTTGGAATAAGTGTTCTATTTGGAATCAAGTGAGCCTGTATGGCTAGAGTGATGATGGGGTTGATTGGGGTTGCTATTATTAGGGTTCTATGGATCCTTCATGAATTAAAATAAACATTTTCTGCATTTTGTATATTTATATAAGCAGAGTTTGACATTCGTGTGAAATGTATGTGTGTGTGTGTGTGTGTATATATATATATATATATAAGAATGCTTGATTGTTATGGTTTAGATTGCATGTATATATAATATAATAATTCACTCAGTGAGGTCTAACCTCCCTCAATTATTTTTTTTTCAGGAGATCCATATCGTCAAACCTTAGTTGTAGAGTTCCTCACCGGTGTTCTTCGGTCCCGGCCATTTTATGCAAACGTATATTTTGAACTCTGATTTGTATTCTATAAACTGCAGTAGTAGTATTATTGTATCGAAAGAGTATTATATTATTTTGATATTATATACTCTGAAAATTTGTATTTGATTACTATACAAAGATATATTCATTGAGAAGGATTTGAAGTATTTATATTATATATTGATTCAAAAAATTTTAATTCTATCGTATTTTTATTTAATTATTGCATAATTTTATTTTCTAAGGCTTGCTATGGGTTCCGGATTCGAAAGAATTCCCGTTCCCTAGCGCCGGTCATGACTCCTAGTTTGGGTCGTGACAATCATCAAATTAATTTCTTCTTTTTTTACTTGAACTTGCCATGTGAGTTAATGAAAACAATATATTTATGGAGAAACTAATTTTTTTTTGAAAATAATTGATTAATAATAATAAAATGAGTGGTAGTAATAATAATAATAAAATTAGTGGTGGTAGTAATAATAATAATAATAATTTTTATTATTATTATTTTTTTCCAATTCAAAATCAGAATTCACGGTTCAAATTTTTTTGAACAGCCTTTTGTCAAACCGGCACATGGCCTACCCCCTGGCTCTTTCCTTAAACCGGCACTTAAACACTTTCGTCAAACCGACACTTAAACACTTTCCTCAAATTGGCTCTTAGATTTTTTTGAACCGATTGATTTAAGCAATCAGTTTGAGAGCAAAATTTTAACAACTTATGTCAAAGGTGACATAAAATCTAATGTACATTGTTGGCATTTGCTAAGTAATTGGATTTTTAGATGTTATTTGATGATTTTCATGTAGTCCTTAGATAATTGTTTCCTCATCATATATAGCATTGACTGCTCAACTAATGGTATAATTATTTTTGCAGCTTTTTTCAACCTTTACTCTTAATGAGCCTACTTTTGGACTTAAGACAATCTTAAGCTTCAAAGTTTCTAATGAGAGATTTAGCAAAGTAAGTAGCCTCACGACCATTGTTTATTAATGTGATGTTATTTTTTGGACATTTTTTTCCTTTAAAATTTTTTACGAATCTTTTTATAATAATTTTAATTTTTTGATACAGGTAAATTTTTATTGATTTGAATTTTAATTATTGTTTGTCATTAGTTGCCCCTCAAAGTCTGATAGGGGGAGGGATTTCTTTTATTGCTTTTTATCTGAATTTTCTAACTACATTGTTGTGTCATCACCATAGTCTATTTGATGTCCTATATTGTTTTCATGATGCTTTGACTTGCAATTATTTTAACAGGTTCAACTCTAGTACCAGCATGAGTATACTGGGCTAAGTGCTAGTGTTGGGTTGATTGCAAATTTCATGGTGGATTTCTCAAGTGTGCTAAGTACAAGCCCCTGCCAACGATGATATAGACCCTTTACTAACTGAATATCGTAATACAATGGCTAGATCCAGCCCAATCTTTTAGGTCGGATGAATTTTGCTCAGTTGTACAACTCGCTAAAGACTCATTTCTTTTTAAATTGAAGATATTTTTCTCGATTTCTTTTTCAACGTTTTTTGTTTTTCTCTTTTCTTTAATAGATAACCCTAGAAACTATCGACAAGCCCCTACCAATAATGATACAGACCCTTCACTAATTAAATACTGTAATACTATTGTCAAATCCGACCTAATCTTTTGGCTAAAAAATTTTAGGCCATATGGATTTTGCTCACTTATACAACTCCCTAAAGTCTCCTATGCTTTTTGAATCGAAGACCTTTCACTCACTTTCTTTTTCAGTGTCTTTTGTTTTCCTCTTTTATTTAATGGATAACTCTAAAAACCATCAACAAGCCTAGCTAACAATGATTTACTAACGGAATATCGCAATACGATGGCCAAATCCGTCCCAATCTTTGAGCTTGGGGTGGACAAATTTTTCTTAGTTATACAACTGTTAAAGACTTTATTTCTTTTTTAATTGAAGATATTTCGCTCGCTCTCTTTTTCAACGTTTTTTGTTTTTCTTTTTTTTTTTAATGGATAACTCTAGAAACTGTTGACAAGCCCCGATTAACGATAATACAAACCCTTTGCTAATTGAATATCACAATATGATGGCTAGATTAGTGAAACTTCGTACTCTATCGTATTTCATGCTTACGAATGGAGCATGCTTGTGATCTCGACTTTGGTGGCCATGGTTAGAAGTGGAATCATGTTATTGGTCGCAAGAGATGGTATTGATGAAGTCGCCAATTATCATCCATTGATGGAAGAAATGAAGAGATTTTTACATTTTGTTGTGAGGATTTTTCAATATTGGCATGAACCCAAAAACAATTAAACCTAAAAACCCAAATGCCAAACAATTAACCATAAAAACCTATATCTTTCTTTCAATTCTTGAATTCTTTTAGTTTCTTAGGCACTACAAAACTTCCTTTTGAATTTTATTTCTGGGTTTCTTACTTTGTTTGATTTGGTTTCTATTTCTTAGTTGTTTGCAATATTTTCTTCATTCATTGCTCATTATGGGTTTTCTTTACAAATTTGATCAATGTCAAGAACCCACAAAGAGAAGTTTCTATTAAGGGGCTTTTGTTATTGTCAGTTTTTTATTTCATGAGAAAAACTAAGGACAAGATTCTATCTTTGAAAAAATTGTGAGGGTTGATCAGTTTAGGATTTGTGCCATTGAGTTGTTGTAGTCTAGTTTCTTTTTCTTTTTTTCTTAATTGAATAGTTTGTTGTGGTTTAGGTCTAGTTTTACTATTTGTTACTAAGGACAAAATTTTGTAATTGTAAACAACCTCTTTAAGATCAATACCTATTTGCTTGGATATAACTATGTAAGCCTGACCACGGTTTTAGAACCGGTTGATTCCGGTTCTATGGTTTATGGAACCGGACTGGAACTGTGCCTTGAACAATTCCAGGTCAGTGTTGGTTTCAAACTGGATTTCATTTCTACATTTTTTTTTATTTTTCAATTTTATAATTATATTTAAATAATTTAAAAGATTGTAATAATTTTTAAAATAAATTTAATTAAATAAAAAATACTAATGTAATTAAAAATTGAAATGAATTAATTTTAAATAATAAATGAATTAAAATTAAGAATAGAAAATAATGTAGGTTTGGTTGTGATTGATTATCAAATTAATTTCTTCTTCTTTTACTTGAACCTGCCATGTGATTTAATGAAAACAATACATTTATGGAGAAATTAAAAATTTTTTGAAAAAATTTGATGGAATAATAATAATAATAAAATGAGTGATAGTAATAATAATAATAAAATTAGTAGCGGTAGCAGTAATAATAATAATAATATTATTATTATTATTATTATTATTATTATTATTTTTCGTTTTGAAATCAGAACCATCAATTAACTGTTCAAATTTTTTTGAACCCGCCTTCCTCGGATTGCCCTTGGCCAGCCCTATAACTATGGGCATCTCAATTGTATTCTTTTACCCTAATTCTAGCATTTGAGTGACAATTAAAGGCAATAGTATCCAACAATGTTGACCATCTGTAGTTTGACAATACTGACTAGATCTCTTTTTTGGAAAGTGAATTTCCTCTGGATCGAAAACCTAAAAGTTGAAGACATTGACTTTCAAAGCCGTTAAGACTACAAATATTTTGTAGTGGCCAATCAGATCACATTTCCACTAAACGGTCCAACATAACAATAGGGACCAACATGGATACTGGATTAATCAACTTTCTTAGTAAGTATCAGAGAAATGAAACTGTGTTAAGCAAGAGAGCTCCTGGGACACGTCGAAATAAAGTGACAGAATGCAGACTGAAATAGCTCGAATCTCACTTTTATTGTAGCAATTTGGTAGCTTAACTACGTAGGCATTTACCTCTTGTCTGAAGCATCCTTTCTTTTTGTCTCAATTTGTGTGCTGCTCCATTATTAACACCTTGACTGCACAAATTAGAAAATTAGAGTTTCAAATTTAACTTTCGTAGTGTCTTCCATGCAACGTCTTGATTTAGTGTTCCTGTTATTTTTAGACAAGAAGCTCTTTTTCTTAATAATGAAGCTTGTGTAATCTGTGGCTTCTGCCTGTTGGTATCTTGGTATATATAAAATATACTGGACAGTATTATAGAGCAAGCTATAAGCATCATGTGCCATTTCACAATTATAATATGCAGGTTCTCACTCGTAAACTGTATCCCAATCATAGGCCCTATTTGGTTCAGTGAGACTTTTCTAACAGTTATTAGAAAGATACAAACTGCCGAGTATAGGGTGTTTAGTGAGACTTTTCTAACACTGAAAATTATAGAGTTTAAAACTCAAAAGTAGTATCTTGCACAAGTTCAGAATTAATGCTTTTGTAAATTCTAATTTTCGACAAGTTATAAGAGCTTGAAATGGGATCTTCAACAATAATTTACAGCAGAGTTTAAGAGAGTAAAACTGATTCAACTGCTAGAACTTTCCTTCATAGCTTTAGCTTCTTCTGAAGGCATTTTCCATTATCGAAGCTTATGAAAGAATGTTACAACCAGGAGTATCAAAACTGTATCTAACTCTAACCTCTTTTTAAGGCATGTGAACTCTGTTGGAAAGCACCCAGAAGTAGATGCCTTCGCGTCAACATATGCTTTTCAGTTCACAAAACAGGCGCTTTATGTCGGGAACATTCGTGTTAGCTTAATGAGCACATACACCATGCGCCCAAGTCATTATATCACGGCTTGGCTTCATCATAAACAACTTTTCAAGAATGAAACCTCAGCTTTATCCTTGCCGATTCTTGCTGCATTGCGATAGATGCCTTGTAACATCACTCCAAGCTGTGTATAGAGGGTTCTTAAAATTATTAATGGCTGTATTTGACTTCCAGAAGAACTAGGGGGTTAAGAATTTGATGATTAGTGTTAACCTGGAAGATTTCGATAATCAGGCTCTATCCCATTGCCATTGATGTCCATGTGATTTGGAGTGACATACTTCCCAACAGTGACAACCACTCCAGATCCATCATGAAGCTCAAAAACTGATTGAATCAGACCCTGAAAAATATTTTTTGATGGCATCAGAACTACTACAAATCCCAGCAATAGTACATTTGCAGGTGAAGTTGTTGTAGCTATCAAAAGAAACGCATTACTGCATAATAAGAGGACTTGGAAACACAGCATTGGTAGAATAAGTTAACCTTGCCAAAAGTTCTTTCCCCTACAAGAACCGCTCTACAGTTATCATGAAGAGCAGAGGCCACCTGAAATAAGAGCATCAATTACAGCAGCGCAACAGCAAAAGCAAGATACCAAACATACTTTTGCAAAAGAAGTTGCTCACAATTTCACTTGCACTTGCAGTCTTGTTGTTCACCAAAACCTACATGAAAAGTGATTCAAGCCATGGTCACAAGACGTGCTTATGAGATAGACACAAGCAAATAATTCTCTCACTATCATAATAGGAATCGTATTTTTTCTTTTGAGGGAAATAGGAATCGTATTTTAGACTAACAAAATGCACCAATAGGTACAGAACATACAAGACATCAGATCAGTTAAGCCTACTAGAGCCTATGCCCCTCGTAATAAACAAGATTGGGGCACATTTTGGAGGTTCAAACACGAGTACAAGACCAACAGCATTGGAGAAGCACCATCCTCATACTTAGGCTTATAATGCTATCAAGCCAAGCCAAAGAAACCCAAGTTTAAGAATACTAACCAATTTTCAGTCATTATTACTCTTCCCATCATTCATTTACCTGCTCCCATCAAGAGGAATTTTTATTTTCGGAGAAAACCTGTCCTTAGATTCACAAGCTGCCATTTTAGTGCTCTATTCCAATTTTAGTAATCAAAGTATACATCTTTAACCTTTCTGCCCACATGCCAATCTCCATTAGGGTTCTCTGCTCTTTATTTGTTAAACTTAATCAGCAAACAGAGGGCAGAAAGATTTATGTTGGCTCATTTCAAAAGTTTTAAGGATTTAACCATACCCTTCTAAGTTTTCTTTCTGTCGGATCTTGAATCTTCCTCACTCATCACAACATGGAGATACACCTACGAAATCTATGTTTTGGTTTCCTTTCTTACATGTTTTTAGATAGAAATTTGAAGTTCAGGTTTCAGCTTGATCAGCAAATTAAAGAGGCCGAGTCATACAAGGTTAGATATATTTCCCAAACCAAGCCCTATTTCGCAAGGATCATACTTCCAAGATGTCAAAGTTCAACAAGCTTAATTTCTTATATTTATTTCCATTCAAAATACAAAACTAAAATAAATACAACAACTTGAGCCTCTTTTTAATGCTGGACTGGCGAGCCATGCTTTAATCTATAGTTTTACTGAAGTAATGGCTTTTGCTACTTATATCCATGCCTAGCATTCATGTCCTTGTTTCTCGGGTGAAAAAAAAAAGATCAAATAAAAAAATGATAAATGCATAAAAGATGTTGCTGGAAGACAAGTTCATCATTTTTGGTGAAGAAAGGCCTTATTGGATGTATTGAAGAAAACCAATATATTCAATGTTGTTTATGTCATATGCATAAGAGAACATACAATAAGGGGAGCTGTGACCAATGGTGCAGTATCAGCAACTATTGTGTTTTGGTATTGGGGATCCCTTCCAACGGTATAAATCACCTGTTTATATCAGGACAAAAAACCAAATAACGTAATCATCATCAAGCATGAAATTTTGATGCTAGACACCATCCATCATGAGCTAATAAGGGATTACGTAAGACTTTATGTTAAAAAAGAGATATGACCTTTAGAGATCTTGAGACCAATAAGAAAAATCCAAGAATTTCGGAAGAAAAATGAACAATAACAATTTCTGGTATCCTATGTGAAAAACAGGAAAGCTAACAACTTCAGAAGGTTTACTGACAAACCAACATACCTTCTCCCCTTCATTTAGAAAGAGCTTTGAAATTTCAATTCCAGCCTGGAATGAGAAAAAGCATTGAATCAGGCTAACAAAATCGGATTGAACCTTTAGATATTACAGAACTTAGTATGCTGATAATGATCATCTCACTGACTATTAGCTCACATTTTGTGGCATGCTATTGTTATGATGTAACTTATACTACTTAGCAGTGGGGGCTATTAACTAGGATGTAGAAGGAAATAGACCTGCAAAACATATATACAGAAGTTCAAGTTGTGAATACTTGCTTGCATGCATGCACGTAGGAGTTCAAGTTGCACATATATGTTTGCTTGCATGCACAAGCACAGGAATTGAAGTATCTGACCATAAATCCTGAACAATGAGAATTTCCCTTTCAAAAACTATTTTGCACTTCCAAAGTTATTCCATTAATCAGAAAGACTAAAATGTTAAAGTGTTAGGAAAATAAATCTGTCATATCTTCTATATTTGTAAATAGATTGATTTGTATATTTATAACTTTCCTTTTGTATATTTTGGAAACTAATCAGTTCCTGATTTGTAGGAACATATTAGGAACATATAGGAAGTCTCTTATAGCTGCTCATGTATATATATAGGGACATTCCCTTGTTAATAAATTATTCTATTCAAGCATATCAATTTCCTGTGTTTACATAAAGCTAAGTATTGAGCTAAAGTTTATGCAGAAGTTAAATTAAATAAGAAAACCTGTACTAGTCCACCAAGATTATCTCTAAGATCCAGAACAAAATATGAGGCACCCATGTCTTTAAGTCGCTTCATTGCTGCAACAATTGTAATTTACTTAGATTGGCAAGAACTGCATAACACTGAGCCCATAAAAAAAGCATCAAAAACATTTTCAGCTCCATGAAAGCAAAACTGGTATTTTATAATTTTGTTCTTATTTTTGTTGAGAAAAACAAAGAAGCATGGAGAACAGACAAGAAAAAATAATTTGATTTTGCTACCAGATCTACTCACTCCATTGTGAAAGTAATTTCAAAAACAAAAGCAGAACCAATGGTGTAGTGTAAAACCATCTTTGCTTCAAAATAGATTACCATGGCACTGTATATTAAATAATCTACTGCATATTTTCGAAACTTTGCACAACCTTATTTTAAACCCTTTCTGTTCCCATAGTGGGGTATAAGAGTCTAGTGTGTTAACGGGAGGAAACATAAAGTAGCCTATGCATGGCCAAAAATAAATAACCATTTACCAATTACCAAATCTTTTCTAGCCAATGCATTGAACTCTTTCAGACGCATGTACCCAACAGAAGTGGTGCCTTTTTCTACTTGCTCCAGGCGGTAAAAGACTGGTGTTCGAGCAATAAGTTGTCGCTGAACTTCTAATGACTGAATAGGTCCACAATTTCCATGCTTCACCTGAAATTTATTTACATGTATTCTCACTATTCCACAATATATATATATATATATACATATGCATATGCATAAGTATAAAAGCAGAAGCTAGGATACCAGTGCTTTGTATCTCAGGCCAACTAACGAACCTTAATAGTCACAAATGTTTCATTTGGGCCTTGCAACAATGATGATACTTCAAATGCTGATTTCCCTCTAACATCCTCTCCATTAACAGCCAAAACTTCATCCCCCTAGTGGAAGAATATAGAAATGAAGGAAGCTTACTCCATATAGAAATTCTTGTGAAAAAATGCCAACTAAATGAAAATGCTTCTAATATTCAGTCTACATGAGCTAATTGAACCAGACAAATAGTAGATGCAAAAATGCAGATCAATAAAGAAATCTCACAATTCAAACTGCACACAAAATCATAATCGGAGGCCATTTGACAGTGATTTAAGTGCTGGAGAAAACTGTAGTGCAGCTACATCTTAAGCATTGAAATTGAGAACAAAAATTAACCAGATAGTGCAATGGAAACTGATGATAGGCGAACAATATGCGGAATTTTAGGGAGAAAAATAAATATCAGATGAATGACCACCAGCACATTTATTTCAATTAAGCTTGAAACAGAATGAGGAGAGGAAAGACTTATGAACTCTCATAAGAAGGGGCTTTAAAGATTCTCATTTTTTCTCAAATTTAACACTCATATGCATCCAGAAATGGGAAAAACACATTTGATAAGGAAAAAGCAAAGATTAAACTTGAAGCATAAACTAAACTCAAAGATACCAATATAACAAACTCCAAGAACAAACGGAAGCAAACAGTTATATTAAGAAGAGAAGCATGAACAAAAAATATACACAGACACCGGCAGTTTGTGTTCACAGTTTTGGTTTCATAGCTACCTGTCTTACACCAGCATTGTGAGCAGGTCCATCCAGTAGGAGTCCTAGTACCTTTAATTTCACCTCTCCATTTTCATCTGGAACTTCCCTAAGGTTTATTCCAATACCACTCATATCATACCTTGCCATCTTCGAGAACTTTAATAGTAACAAAGATGACACATGTCATGAAATAGGAAAACTGACAAGTACACAAGTAAATCCATGTACATATGCAAAAGATAAGAGCTGACTGCATTTGCATTATAAAAAGTTAACATATCCATGCATCTTGCAACTGAAAGCTTTGGATAATAAGAGATCGCTTATTCAGAAGGAAAAATCAAGTAAGATGCATTTAAAAAATATACTCATGTGTTAACCCAATCTAATAGATGATCAGGAATTTGCATCTTCCTTCTTGATTTAAGCTGCACACAGAGAAATGTTTGCCCAATTTTATCCTAGGTTCACCTTTCATATAGTGATGCAATTATAAAGCACCCATGCATAATTCAGATGCTCGAATTAAGTTAAACAGTATCAGAATTAGCCCCTCGCCGACCTTCTATCACATCTATAGACATCAAAAACACCTTTTCCCATTTTTCACTTTATGAGCAATAAAGCAACTCAACAAGAGCATAGTTAAATATATAAGCAACTCATCAGGACTTTAAAGAAGAATAGTTCCCTGTCCAGGTACTGATAAACAAAAGGTTTTATGAATTAAACTACCACATTTGAAACTTCATCAAGTAGTATTCTTCTTTTCTAGCCAAACATGATATCAATATCCACATAATTAAACCATTAGGATCCCTACGATTTTGAAAAGTTACCTCATCAGGTGAAAGAAAACGTGTATAAGGGTCGCCCAAGTTAGCAAGCATCCTCTTGATCAAATCATGAGCTTTTGATCTACTCTGAATAGAAGTGCTTAAAATATCTTCTCTTTTTTGCTGTAACCAGAAAGATTCAAACTTTCATATAAAAACTAGTTTAAATGCAGAAATACTCAGCCATAACCTTTTCGATAAGTCGTTATTTTACCTGCCAAGATTCAGGAGTCCAACGACGGCGCCCAGTCTCAAGAAAGCTATCATTAACTATTTGCCAAGCTTCCTCTACAATAGCCTCATTAGAAATGTTATCTTTATTCTGCTCAATTTCTTCCTGTTCTTGCTCCTGACATTGCTCTGTTGAGGAATCATTGTAAGGAGGATAAGAGAGTGACTGTGGTTGCGCTGCAAGTGAAAATGGAGGAGATAATAGAAGATTGAGAGAAAGCACTCCAGTTAATGCTCCAAGAATGGTTTTTTTGGCCCAGTTGCTGCTGCTACTGTTGCTAGCATTAATGAGAATTGGATATTTTTTAGTTGGTGTTGTTTGGGAAGATGAAGGGGATAAAGGGAGTATAGCAGAGGAGTTGCAGCAGAGTAAGAACCTCATCTTTGGAGTTGGTTTTGTTTTGGTTGGTTGGTTTTAAAGTGTTGGGAGGTTTGTTTTCCATTTATGTGAGTGGTTGTATCTATTCTCTTAGCTCTAGGCCTACCCTTTTTTAAGTAGGGGCTAATCCAAAACTGACTCTTGTTTGATCTCATAATTAAACACCATCAATAAATAAATATTTTTAATTACTTTTACAATAAAATTTAAAATTTTATTGAAATTTTACTTTGTATATTTCAATTTTTAGTTATTTAATATATTTAATATTTATAAAATTTTTGAATAATTTTGATTGAGGGAATCTATTATATGAGAAAAATTCCATATATAAAAGTTAAATTTAAAATTTTATTTTTTTGACATATGATGATATAATTATAAGTATTTCGATTAATTTGAAATTCAAATTGAACTCAACAGACTTATAAAAAAATAAAAATTATCTATAATTTCTCTATAAATAAAATTTGAACTTAAAATGAATTCAATTTTTTTAATTTTTATTTAATTGAAACAAACTTTTTTATTATTTGAAGTATTATAGGTTATGGTAAATAAATCTAATAATATATATAATTCAAATTTATAATAATAATTAGCTGTTAATTCAAATTTTGTGTGGATTGTATGTAAGATACAAAATAATTTAAAAATTTTTAATAATTAAAAACTAAAAATTGAAAAATAAGAGTATATGTTGTTAGTAATAATAATAATAATTGAATAAATAAAATAAAATAAAATAAAATAAATGTCAAGAAGTTACATATTTTTATTTTTTACATTAAATATAAAATATAAAGGTTTTTTAGTTGAACAAATGAGAAATCTTTAATTAAAATAAAATATATAATTTTTTATTAAAAAATAATAATTTAAATGTAATAAATATAGAGTATTTTACAGTAAATATTTTAAAATAATTTTTTTTCATATTTTTTATAAAATGTATTATAAATTTTAATAATTTAACGCATAATAAGAGGATATTTATTAAATTTTAAGATTAATGGTTTTGATGATTTAAATTTTAAAATTAATGATTTTAATGATTAGTATTTAATATATATATATATATAAATTAGCTCGGTTAGTTTGTAGTCTTAAAATTTTAATTAAATTTATATAATTTTTATAGAAAGAGCGAAAAAATAAAATATAATAATTAAAAGAAGAGAAAGAAAGGGCTTTTTTCGGTGCTAAAAAGCAGAGAGAAGCAAGAGCCTATATACATATACATCTTCTTCTTCTCTTCTCCTTATTATTACTATACTATTATTGTTATAGAGCCTCCGTCGAGGGCGAGAGCGGAACTGTGTGAAGCGAGCGAGCGAGCGAACGACGTCGTTGATTGTCAGATCTGAAGGATAAGGAGAGGAGGAGAGAACGAGGCAAAGAAAATGAGCGGCAAAGGAGGAGGTGGAGGAGCCGCCGCCGTTGCAGCAAATAATGGGAAGGGTAATAGTGGAATATCAGGAATACCGGCAGTGTCAAGGAAGATGGTGCAGAGCTTGAAAGAGATTGTGAACTGTCCTGAACCTGAGATCTATGCTATGCTTAAAGACTGTAATATGGACCCTAATGAGGCTGTCAATCGCCTACTCTCTCAAGGTTTTTTTCTTCTTGTTCTTCCTTTTTTTTAATCTGCAGCTTTGCTGTTTGGTTTCTACCAATTTTTTTCTTAAAAAAAAAAGCAGTTTTTTTTTTTTTGAAAATTTTCGTTTCAAGGATTTGCTTTTTGGTTGCGATGGTTTGAAGTTTTGCTTTTTGGTTGTTTGCTGGCTTGGAGTGAATGATGGGTTTAGTGAAGCGAAGGTTACTTTATCGCCTGCTAGGGTTTCAATCTGATTTGAATTTTTTATTTTTGATTTGAAGTTGTTTGCTTCTCTCTTCGCTGAAATTGCTTGGCTGATTTTTCAATCTGATCAGGTGTGTTTTGGTTATAAAAAAATTGATTTTTTTTTTTAAAATTTGGATTGAACTGAATTTTACTTCCTAGCTTTATGAAGCTTGAGTAGTTTCAAGTAAATTTGTTGATTCTGTGCAGTGAGACTTATTTGAGTAACATGATTGAAGTTTATAACTTTTTTCACTAAAACAGGCAACTTTGGCCATCAATTTATTTTATATTGTCTTTGAAGCACACCCTTGAATACCTTAAAATTAGGGACTAGCGCAGCCCAATTGTCTGACGTGCAAACAAATATATTTTTGCATGAAGAGCAATTGGTGATAGCCGCGTAATATTTTCTGCTGAGTGAGTTCAAAACTCTTAAAAATTATGATGCTGCCTCACCTTGTTATCGTTGATTTTGCTTGGTTTTTGGTGGCGTTATGAATTCCCACCATTCGTGTTCTCATTTAGAGATGAAAAAAAGACATTTTTCTTTTGTCAATAAGTCTTCAATAGCTGCAATACTGTTTCATTAACTTCAACTTTTGTTTTGAACTTTAGCAGTTTTCATATGCATAAGATATTTTTGGCATTCTATTGATGGTTTATTTCAGTTTATTAGTCTTCTGTTTACTTTGAATTGTAACGAGAAATATCATTTTATTACTGCCTTCGGCTTAAACTCTTTCTAACTTGGATATCTTTCTTACTGTAGATCCTTTTCATGAAGTTAAGAGCAAACGAGAAAAGAAAAAAGAGGCAAGTCTATGTATAAATTGCTTAAAGTTGTCTCATATGTTCTCTTGAAAGTTGAATTTGTTCAAATTGATTTTGCATTGCTTATGGCCTTTTATAATTGTGATGCTGTTTGCAAACTTTTTATGTTCTTATGTTAATCTGTTAATATAAGAAGACTAGCTTGTTGAATTTTTTGTAAAATGCAACTTAATTTGCTCAAAATAATGGGATATTTTTTGCCATCTTGCTTTTACTTACACATCTGCTGTTGCTTCAGAATAAAGAGACAACAGATCCAAGATCCCGTGTCGCCAATAACACAACACATCGTGGTGGAAGAGGTAGTGCAGAACGTTATGGACGTGTTGGTTCTAGCCAATTCATCTCAAATGGTATGAACATGCTGCAGTGCAATTTAGACTAGATTTTGGTATTTATTTAGCTAGAAAACTTTTTTGAACCATGATAAACAGACATTACACATCAAGTTTTTTTCTTTCTTTTCCAATGTTTTATTTTTCTGCATTTCTGCAGATCCTGGAGTTTCTCATGTTAAACCTGCATACAAGAAGGAAAATGGAACACACGCTTATGCTGGTTCTTCCTCTGCATCCAATGTGACAGGAAATAGCATCAGTTGGCAACCGGCTTTGAACAGGTTATTTCTGTTGGGTCTTGATAGTTATACAACTCTTCTGTTTTTGCTGATATGGTTGATGTGAGACTAGTTTTCTAGAACTTATACTGATTCAGAAATAAATGCTTCAGTCTACATTTCTTTGTGCTATTAAAGAGGTTCATACTTCTCTTTTATCATACATGCAATAAACCTTTTAATGTACAAGACTCACTTCAATTTTGATTTTCTTAAACAAGCTGTTGATTGCAGAATGCCATTTTGAAGTTCACACCCACTTGGGTGGGGCTTTGAAAAGTTACCAAGTTTGAGTCTGCAACTGCTGCATATGTGGTGACCAGAGATCTTTTTAGTATCATTCCATGACATACAAATTAATTTTGAATCATTCTAGCATGAGCTGTAAACCTAGTGTCATCTTTTAGTGGATTTAAATAGCGTCCTGTAATCATGTGAAAGTTAAAGTAACTATAAACTCTTCTTTTCTGCTGTTATGAAGGATGAAACCAAGAATTTAAAAAGCTGTTATTTGCTTGATATTTAGGTTTTATTATCATGACCTCTGAAATTGGAGCTGCAATAGGAAGGAAAGCCTAAGCCTTTCTACTTTTTAGACTTACAAAATGTGTAATATCTTGAAGCTGTTGGTGTTAGTTTTATGTGGTGCTTCTGTTTTTATGGTTAAAAGTTCTTCATTTGGATTTTCTGCTGGTTAGAGATTTTGTTCTCTTTTATAGTTGAAACTTGGACAAGCATGCTCTATTATTTGAAGTTGATTATATGCATATACATTTGACTTTGTTCCATCAATATATTAGAGGTTTTCTGTTAATACAGACATTTATGATTGTTAGATTGTGAATTTTTCTTCAGATCTTTTCCCATCTTGCAAATTTAATGTTTCTGTGAAACAGGACAATATTAATTTTTCTGTGGTTGCTCGAATTTATTGTTTCTCATCTTTGTTATACATTTCTTGCAGTGATCTCGTGGCTGCAGAAAATAAATTGTCATCTGTAGGTGGAGGTGATGGAGTTTCTCTGTCATCGCAACCTCCTGCTGGATTTCAATCTCCTTGGGCAGGGGTTCCAGGTCAAATATCAATGGCCGACATTGTGAAGATGGGTAGGCCGCATAATAAGGCATCTTCCATGTCACCTAACCAAAATGTTAATCATCACCCTGGAGCACCTCCTTCGGCATTGAACCATGATTTGCATTTGTCAGAAAATCATTCTGCCAAGGTGTCAGAAATAAATACAGAGCCAGAGTTTACTGTAAGCCAGCATGTCCATTCCAATGATGAGTGGCCATCGATTGAGCCATCCGTTGCTAGTATGCCACTAGTTTTAGAGGCACCTTCAGAATCTGAGCTATATACTGATCCATCTAACTTACCCTTGGATAGAGTTAACCAGCATATGCAGTCCCAGTTAGATGAAATTCAGCCATCAGAAGACGATCATTTAGAAACTCTTAATGGGAACCATGTTGAACCCACTTCTATATCCAGTAGAAACATACAGGAAGATGGTTCTGTAGGTTCGTCTATGTTTGATGGTAATATGTATGGGAATGTGGGTTCCTACCAGCCTCATAGGCATGCTTTTGAGCATGAAGGTGCGTTTGATGCATTAAGTTTACTTTGGTCTGTGTTTTACACCTTCAATTTACATTTTACAGAATATTATGTTTCTCATAGGTATCACATATGACTTTCAATGTTAGTGGCTGGAGTGTTGTTTTAAATGTTGAGAAACTGCCTCAATTTCTAATAATTTTGTTATTCTGCATATCTTTCTGTAGTTTCATTAGACCCTTCAGTTTTGTTTAAATTACATGTGTAATGGCTAGTTGTTGTGTTTTCTTGGTTTCTCATCTGCATTCAGTGGTGCTTGGAAGTTGTTCAACCTAGTATTTTCTAAGGTGCAATATGAAGTGAATTAGTTTAGCCTAGGGAGACTGATGAGATGCTGCACCAGCTGCTCTTTCTGTAGGGCCTGCCGGAACTGTTTCCAATGTTTGCTGTCATAACTGTTCTTCCACTGTTTCCACTGAATGAACTATTGAGTGCTTCATATGTTGTATTAACTTTAACTTGCTTATGATTTTTTTAATTTTTTTTACCATTTTAGGTTATTATGTTTTTTTAAGGAGCTGTTGAGAGGACTCTGTTTTTTTTTTTTTTTTAAATTCCTTTCATATTTTTTTATTTCAGCAGAAGATGGTGCTTCATCAGTGGCTGCCAACTTACAGCAGCTAAGTTTACAGGGTGATGATCAAGCAGCATCACCTGATGAGGACAATCCTTCTGTAATAATTCCAAATCACTTGCAAGTTCATGCTCAAGAATGCTCACACTTGAGCTTTGGTAGTTTTGGATCTGGCATTAGTTCTGCCTTTTCCGGGCCATTCGCATCAATGCCTTTGAATAATAACCTGGAAGAGACATCTGAAGTGGTGGATACTTCATCAGCTGTGCACTCAGATGCTAGGTCTTTTTTCTTTAGTTTATTTTTTCTTTTTATATCATATACATTATCATGCCTAATTGTTTTTAGCAATCAATTTCAAAATTTTTTCTTGTAGAAATACTGAATATTATGGCGATGATCGTCTCAGAAATGCAGCAGATGAAAACTTAATACATAGAGCTGGCATGAGCACTGGTAATTATGATTCACCTGCAGTTCCACAGCCAGAGGTCTTGAAGGAGGAAATCTCTGAAGCCACACAGGGAAATCAATATGCATTTCCTTCATCTGCACCTGGGTACA
This sequence comes from Mallotus nudiflorus, assembly GCA_947683625.1. Lineage (NCBI taxonomy): Eukaryota > Viridiplantae > Streptophyta > Magnoliopsida > Malpighiales > Euphorbiaceae > Mallotus > Mallotus nudiflorus. The sequence goes on along the minus strand of CANTUR010000096.1, from coordinate 722,717 downwards.
CTTATGAGAATCCTCAGCAGTTAAATCCTGCATTTAACAACCAACAGACGAGCTCTCAGATGCAAAATATTACTCCTTTCTCAAGTGTAATGGTAATATAAACTGCTCAAACTGATTGATAAATTTGTTGTTGCTGAGTAATGTTATATGTGCTTAAAGGTCGCTTTAGGGTAATTTTAATTTGCCAGAATTGAGTTTTTTTTTTTTTTTTTTTTAATTAAAGATAAAAAGAATTTAACTTTTTTGTGAACATATAAAAGACAGCTAACTAAAATTTATTGTTGTGGAGTAATGTTAAAGTTTGTATGTGCTTAAAGGGTTGCCTTAGGGTAATTCTAAGTTGTAAGAAATGAGTTTTTTTTTTTTTTTCTCTTTTAAAAGCCAAGATAAAAGGATTTATCATCTTTTGAACATATAAAATATGGCTAAAAGACTTGGTATTATGGCTTGGTTTCTTACCAGTTATACATAACTGATGTTTACTGGTGATGCATATTGGCAATAGATGCAAAATAAAAAAATTGCTTGGTATCCCTTATATAAAATAAGAAATGGCATTCAATTGCTTTGCAGACTTCATTAGAATGCAGAGTTGGAATGAAAAATAGTGCATAATATGAAATTTGTTTTTCTTGTTCTATACTGAATTTTTATGATCAGTTAATCTGTGGTCCATGTAAAATGTCTATATGTATGTTTGCATTTCATTATGCATGTCTTTGTTTTCGCTGCACATGGGTGTGTCATTAAGAATAGAACTAGAAGACAGAAACTACAACAATGATTTGGTGAAATTTCTCTCCTTAATATGCTAATATTGCAGCAGGCATATACCAATTCATTGCCAAGCACTTTACTGTCTTCATCTGTTCAACCGGGGAGGGAGCCTGACCTCCCATATTCTCCTTTCCCTGTGACACAATCAATGCCTACCAAATACAGCAATACAGCTTCTTCCATCAGTGGACCAAGCATTTCTATGCCAGAGGTAAGTCCTATTACTCTAGCATCGTTGAATTTTGTGAAATTTATTATTTGAGAGACACATATGCAATTGAGTGAGAATTAATGTGTTCAACTCTTTTGCTTTAATTAATAATTAAATGTATTTTGATAGAAATAAAAATCGTCCTTTGCGAAATCTATGTGGCATTAGGTTACTTGGGAATCTTGGCCTTGCTTTTGCTATTGCAGCAATGTTATTTTTTGGTGTCTGGCAAACTTATGCTTTTATTGGCCTAAATTCATATAAACCCTCTCATACCATTCTCATTTTGTGCTCTTTCTGATTTTACCTTATGTTGCCTTTTTCCAAAGACTTGTTATCAGTGCTGCAAACTTTGGTTGTTGCTGCACTTGGCTGAAGAATCTTAAATTAGATTTGGTTATTTCTACCCATTAGAGTTCTCGAGTTTTCATTGATGAACACTTTTGGCCCTTTTCTTTTATTGCATGACTGTGTATGTGGTTTCTGTCATCACGAGTGCTACTCTTGTTAATTCCAGCATGTCCATTTACATGAGGGTGCTTTAACAGCTATTCAATAAGTAAATTTTGTGAGTTCTACTTTTCTTTTTCGCTTTTGAAACATGTTGATGTCGAAAAATCTCTGTAGTTCTCTTTTATTTTAATGGGGTAAGTAAATAAAAAGTATGAAACAGATTGAATAGAGTTGAGTGAGTGTAGGACATCAGGTCGTACTATGGTTACAAATCATATTTATTTATCAACTGTTCAATTTTGTTATATGAGCTTTTGTAAGATGATATCTGGACAAGATTACAAAATTGTACATAATTCAGATACTTGGTATATATATATATATATATATATATATATATATATGTATTGCTGATTTTTTCTCCACATGTTCCAGGCTCTGAGAGCACCTAGTATTTCTACACCACAGCCAACTGCACAGAATCTTCCTGGTGCCAGTGTTGCAACAGGACCCACTCTTCAACAACACCTTGCTGTGCATCCTTATTCGCAACCTACACTTCCATTGGGACCCTTTGCCAACATGATTGGATATCCTTTCTTGCCACAGAGCTATACGTACATGCCATCGGCTTTTCAACAGACCTTTGCTGGTAACAATACATATCATCAATCTCTAGCAGCAGTGCTTCCTCAGTACAAGAACAGCGTTTCTGTGAGCAGCCTGCCTCAGTCTGCTGGTGTTGCGTCTCCATATGGGTTTGGGAGTTCAACGAGCATTCCTGCAGGGAACTTTCCTTTGAATCCTCCCACTGCTCCTGGAGGTACAACCATAGGATATGATGATGTATTGAGTTCTCAGTACAAGGATGGCAATCACTTGATCTCACTTCAACAGGTAATGTCCCAACTGGGAATTGACATCTCATTACAATGCATTAGTCGTTATCATCTTCTTATGTGAAACTCCAACGGATGATGACCTTCTTTTGGTTTTATTAACAGAGTGATAATTCTGCAATGTGGGTTCATGGTCCTGGTTCACGAACAATGTCTGCAGTCCCTGCTAGCACATATTACAGCTTCCAGGGACAGAATCAGCAGCCTGCTGGATTTCGGCAAGGTCAACAGCTGTCACAGCAGCATTTTGGGGCTCTTAATTATGCAAATTATTATCATTCCCAAACAGGGATGTCACTGGAACAGCAGCAAACCTCTAGGGATGCATCCCTGGGCGGTTCGCAGGGCCAAACCTCAAAGCAGACTCAACAGCTATGGCAAAACAGCTACTAAATGTGGTCACCTCTTTGGTTTTTCAGGGTATTAGTAGTGGAGAAATGGGAAAAAGGCGGCCGGTCATAGGCATTCCTATGATTGAATAATTTTATGTGATGATGATTTAGTGAGCGGGTGGGTGGGTGGGTCTGAAGAGTCCCCCCTGACTGGCTACTGCCCTGTGCCATTGAGGTTGTATTTTAGATATTTATCACATCTCATCTGTTTAACTTAGGAACAAAAGTGTGCTAATTTAATTTGAGTTAGTGAACTACGTTTTTCGTCTCCTTACTATTTTTGTTGTCAATATGGTGGAATTTGGCTTTTCCTTTGAGTTGGAAGATGATAATATAACATGATGCACGTCTAGGCATGGTCATTTTCTGAGCACAAACGGCTAAGAGACTTGCAATGGTCCCTGAATATTATTCATCAAGTCAAATTTAGAACTCACGTCAGACAAATGCAAACTGTTTTTGTTGAAATGATTATTAGCGTTTGGCTGCATATCTATCAATTATTATTAAATGCAATTTTGATTACTATCTGTTTAATTAACTAATTAATTAAATACCAAATTCTCTTTTATTATCCTCGAAACGAAACGAAACTCCGTTTGTTGGCTTCCTTATCACTTATTTTTATAAAAGGCATATATTTATCTTTTCTGCGTTGCGCACTTCAGACTCCTCATCTCTCGTCTTGCTCGTACCGTATACTCGCTAACTAGCTAGCTCGCTCGTTCTGTTAGCCTCTTGAAAAATAAGCAGAGAATAAATAAAGGCAAGCGCACTACTTTTTTAATCAATGCCTTACACGCCATTCATCTCCTTCTCTCGCTCCCTCCCTCCCTCTCTCTCTCTCTCAACTCCACAATAAGAACAAGATTCTGATTCTGCACTTGCAATTCTCTGGTAAATTTTCGCGATTTCTTTTGCATTCTATTACTGGTAAAAGCCTAAAAATTTGTTTTTCCATGGTGAATTCTCTATTTTCCCGTTCAAGGCAAAGCATTGAGCTATGAGAATGGCTAGTTTGTCATCTTGTGCACGTAATAGATTCAAAATTATCGTCTTTGTTGTTGAATTTTGGATGGTACTTTTAAAACATTGTGTAGAATAGTGTTGTTTTGTTCTTTAACTAAGTTTATTCATCTGTCATGGTCTTATATTGTTGTTTCTGTTCTGCTTGGAGTTTTGTCTGGGCAAGCTAGTTGCGCAGTTGCGGCTTAGCTTTAAATATTGGAATTTCTGCATAGGGACTTCGACCTGATTGAAGAGTTCTTTATGTGCACTGTGCTTATGCATTTCAACAATTTCAGGGAGTTTTGATCAGTGCTTGGAATTGGTGTGTTTCACTTGTTTTTCCCGGGTTTTTTAGCGGGTTGCTTAATTTTATTTCAATTTTCTTTGTCCTTTTAGAGACGTTGCAGCATGAGCTTGGGATAACTTGCTCGTTGCCTACCTCAATAGACTAAATGTATCAGTTTAGCCAACTGCTGCCAATGTAGGATATCCATTTTCCATTCGTCATCTTCTCTCATTGTTGAGACTTAGGAGCTTGTTCAAATGGAACCAAACAAGACCGAAATGAAGAAACCAGAATCCCACAGAAATCAAAATAGTAGAGATGTCATCCCTGGTAATGAACTTTGGACAGACGGGCTTATTTGTGCTTTTGAATTTGTCCGAGGTCGGGCTAGAAGATCAATAAATTCTAAATTTTTTTCAAAGACTCCAAGCAAACAAACAGATGTCGAGCTTTCAAAGATCCATGTGCAACCCAATAAACTAAGTGAGCCCTCTTCTCCACGACTGAACAGGAATGCATTATTGGAACCCTCATCCCTTCTTGAGTTTAGAGGCAGTCAAAATGCTTCTCTAGGTGACTATAAAGACAGCCGGATCAGTCAGCCAGGACAATATCATGACATAGAAAGATTTGATGATAGTCGTTGGGTACCCATTGGGTGGACTAGAATTTCAGAACTTGTTGAAACGGTGCAAACTGATGCTAGCTGGACCGCACAGATGTTGGAATTGATGGATGAAGAAGACGGTCTTACTGTTGCAGATTTAGCAGCTCCTTACTGGGAGCGCCCTGCTGGACCTACATGGTGGTGCCATGTCTCTGCAAATCACCCTTCTGTCCAATCCTGGCTTAACAATGCTCAGTGGTTACATCCTGCCATAAGCGTAGCTTTGAGAGATGAAAGTCGACTAATAAGTGAGCGGATGAAGCACCTCTACTACGAGGTAAGTTGATTGTTCATTTGAATTGTCTGATTACCCTCTCTCATTCTCCATTTTCTCTCTCTCTGCCACTCTTCACATCTTCAATGAAAGTCCATTCTTGCTCCTTACCAACTCTTCAAATGCTTGTTAGTTTTAGCTTGCATATAAAACTATCTTGTCTCATTTAATATTATGAATACAGGATAAAGTTAATTAGCCAGTATGGATGGATTAGTTAGTGGGAGAGTAGCCCAAAAGTCTTTTTTCATTTCCCATACTCGTATAATTTCATTTTTTGGTGATTGCTTATGTTTTTCACTAAAATTACAGTCTGCAAAGTAAAGAGTAAAAAGGCATGCTTAAGTAGTGGCTGCATTATTTGAAATGGACAATGCTCTGTTCTTCATATTTAGAGTGAGGCAAAATGTCGGAAATCACTGTTATAAGGGTTATTTTTTTCTCTAGTTGTCTAGATGTACTATTTGATATGTCATTTTCAATTTTCATTTATGTTCAAGAAGAGATTGAATGGAACACACATGCCTATGGCCTAGGTTTGAATTTGTACTTACCCAGACATTAGGTCCATCTCTTAATTTTACTCACTTTTGTTCTTGCTTAAGTAAATTGTTATATAGCAAGGACAGATATATGGCCTAGGTCTGAGCATGATATTTGTAAAGAGAAAATCTAGTTTCATTGGATCTGAGGATTTGAGTGTTCATCCTCGATTTAAAATTTAATTCACATCATCAATTAGATTGTTGCTAAGTTGAAGATGTTGGAATTTCACCTTTCCACTCAAATATGAACTGTTGTTTACATTATGTTTTGTATCAAGGTCCCAGTAAGGGTTGCTGGAGGACTGCTATTTGAACTCTTGGGACAATCAGCTGGTGATCCTCTTGTTGAAGAGGATGACATTCCTATAGTAATGCGCTCTTGGCAAGCACAAAATTTTCTAATTACTTCATTGCACATCAAAGGGAACGTGTCAAGAGTAAATGTTTTGGGCATCACTGAAGTTCAGGTTAGTTATGCCAAACATATTCTTTTCATTAGCAAATAGAGCTGAAACAGTTGAGTCAATTTGCATTTAACTTGCTTGAGCATTTATTGCTTCCTTTGGTTCTCTGCTGTGGTTAGGAGCTTCTTTCTGCTGGGGGATATAATATGCCACGAACAGTGCACGAAGTCGTAGCATTGCTAGCTTGCCGCCTAACCCGGTGGGATGATAGGTAATAGAAATTGTGGAAATAAATTTGTAGTTCAAATTTATTATATATCCCTGCTTTGTTTTACATGATCCCCAGATTCAATTGGCATAAATGTGTTCGTACTTTATTTTTTTTCTATAGGTACTTCATTATGAAAGTTGTACTGAATGCATTTTGTCTCACATCAGTACAATGTTTGATGCTCTTTCTTTTTACAATCACCAGGTCTTTCTTGTGCATAAAAGATCACCTTATCCCTATTACATGGTCCGGGAGTTCCTTACTGTTCTGATAATGACTAATAGCTCAAAATACCTTGGCACATCTTGGTAACCCATGCATCAATGTACTGCCCCTGGAACCATCTTAAGGGCATTCATGGCATGTTTGAAAGGATGACTAATCATTAACAAATGCTCATTGTGAAGTCACTGTAGCAAAATAACCAGTATCAACAGCACAGCTGCCTGTAATTTTGTTATGTTTCATTATCTTCAAATTTTCATAGGCATTCTTGTTATGTTCAAGTCAATAGTTTTATTGGAAAAACCATTTAATCTGTTTGTGTTTATGTCATAGCATGATTATCAAGTATCAATGCCATCAAACATGTTATCACCATTTTGTTCAGCACATTATTTCATGGCTCTGCAAGTCCCCTCTTCTTTTTTGATTTATTTTGATTTATTTTAGGTTGTTTCGCAAGTCCATATTTGGGGCAGCAGATGAGATCGAGCTGAAATTTGTTAACAGGTTCTATTAGGATACTTGACTTCTCCTAAAGCAAATTTATTTAGTTTTTGTTCATTTGCAGTTTTAATTAAAGATAAATTGCTGAACAGGAGAAACTATGAAGATCTGAATCTCTTTAGTGTTATTTTGAACCAAGAAATCAGAAGGTTATCAAGACAGGTCTGTTGTTCCATCTCCTCTGTATTGATGTTTGCTTTTGTTTGGAAAAATTGCCATCAATTTGAGTTTGACAGCTTGAATGTGATATTCATGATGGTCAGTTGGCCATTCAGTTCTTTTTTTTTTTTCTTTTCTTTTCTTTTAGAATTGATGCTCAAGTCAATTTCCACTTGTACTGTCTTTTCCCATTTCAGTTGAACTTTACACTGATTAAGCTATTCCTTCGATTCTGAATGGAGTAGCTGAAGCCGTGGCAACTCTCTTTGTTCAGAATTATCCACTTATGCCAAAGACTGTTGTTGGTTGGGGGAAAGGATACATACTGTGTTCTCATAATTGGAATGCTCACTGGATATGCTATTAGTTCTGCATTCATTAGGCTTTATCTCTGTCATTTAAATATGACTCGTACATATTTTTTTTAAAGCTGGCATATTTTGTGTGCGTATTCCACAGGATCACCAAAACTGGCTTTTGCATTTCAGGTTATTAGAGTAAAGTGGTCACTCCATGCTAGAGAGGAGATAGTTTTTGAGCTGATTCATCATTTGAGAGGCAATGCAGCAAGAACTCTATTAGAGGAAATAAGGAAGAGTACAAGAGAAATGTTAGAGGAGCAAGAAGCAGTTCGTGGTCGTTTGTTTACCATTCAAGATGTAATGCAAAGCACTGTTCGAGCATGGTTACAGGTATGTATAATAGAAGAAGAAAGGGATAAATTAGAGTGTCCGCAATGACTAAGTCAATCATTGGAGATACCCTAAATAGATTCATTTGATGAGTTCTTTATCTTTCATGATTTTCAGGATAGAAGCCTGCGAGTAACCCATAATTTGGCTGTTTTTGGAGGCTGCGGCGTTGTTCTTACTATCATTACTGGGTTGTTTGGAATCAATGTTGATGGGATTCCTGGAGGAGAGAATACACCATATGCGTTCGGTCTGTTTACGGCCATCCTTGTATTCATAGGTGTGGTATTAATCGCAGTTGGGTTGCTTTACCTTGGATTAAAGCAACCCATCACTGAAGAAAAAGTTGAAGTAAGAAAGTTAGAGTTGCAAGAGCTAGTTAAGATGTTTCAGCGCGAGGCAGAGACTCATGCTCAGGTTCGTAAAAATGTGCATCGGAACAACTTAACTCCAACTTCTGGAGATGCGCATTTAAATGATGTGGATTACGTTCAAATCCCGTGAAAGACAACATGACCATTTCAACAACTCCAATGTTTTGCGGTGTAAACTCTGCAATATAGTTGAAATGTAGTTGTGAATTCTCCATCCAAATGGCCATTTCTTTTCTATTTTTTCCCAAATTAGATGTAATACTTGTATTAATTACAACATAGAATAGCATCTAGCTGCTTATATTGCTACATTTATGAATGCATTGATGATGAATTACAATATTCTTGACACTTCACACGGGAGCATGCTTGTTGATGCTTAAAATCATTCGAGGCTGTGCCTGAGAAGAGAAGAGGAGCAGAATAGATGGCTTCTTCCCAAGAATCCACGTTTTGGGCCACAATGGGTAAATACAAAGGAAGGAGGAATTGTAACAAAAAAGGAAGGAGGAATTGTTGATGAAAGCCAACGAGCCAAATCCAGCCATTGGATCCAACAAAATCTAGTCTTGTGTAAATTCAAGGCAATTGAATCTAAATTTGTCTTGATTCTCATGACTTACGTGATCGAAATTCAACGGCTAGAATTGCTTTAATGCAAATCTCAAGCTTTATGATCATCCCGCAGCAAATCAGAACTCTACAAAAGAAAAAAAAAAAAAAGAGCAATAAAAGATTATTATGATTGTTAAAAAAAAAAAGATTATTGTGTCACAGGTCATGCAGTAACTTTACACAGTCAACACTCAGAACGAAACACTGAGCTTAAAAACAAAAGCTCAAAAATCAAGATCGAAATCCAAGAATCTTCGTTAAAAAAAAAAAAAAAAAATCCAAGAATCTGAAGTACCTACAAGAACCCAGACAACCACTACCCATTGATGGGTTTCACCATGGGTCTGAACCTTCTCCTTCTATTGGCTATGGTGGCTACCAACATCCTTTCTCTTTACCACCTCACTTCTCCAACTCTTCAATCTTCTAAACCTCCACAGCCTCCTTTACTGCAAGTCCCTGACCATCTCCTTCACCAGTTGCAAACCATACGCGCCACCATCAACCATCTCACGCGCCACCAACCTTCTACCACCACCTCCTCCAGTACCACCACAACTACCACCACTATCCCACCAGATCTCCTTCTCTATTCCCAGCTCTCCCCTATAGCATCTTCTTGTCATAACCACCCGGACCTTTTGCATAGGTACATGACTTACACTCCTTTCTCTCATTGTCCTGTTGATTCTGATAATCTTGCTGAATCCTTAATCCTCCGTGGCTGCCACCCTCTTCCTCGCCGGAGATGCTTCTCCAAAACCCCGTCAAAACCTCCTTCTTCTTTGCCCCATAATCCTTTTCCTTCTTCATTTCTTGATTCTAATGTAATATGGGAAAAGTACCCTTCTTGCAAATCTTTTTCTTGCCTTGTTAAAGAAAGTTCGATTCTTGGTTTTGATATTAACACCGAGATCTCCAGGTTTATGACTTATAAAACTGAATTAGATCTCCCAATTCCACAGCTTTTACAAGTTGCTAAATCAGCTAGCTCTGTTATTAGACTTGGTGTTGATATTGGTGGAGGTACTGGTACTTTCGCTGCAAGAATGAAGCAGTATAATGTTACTGTTGTTACTACTACTATGAATTTCAATGTGCCTAACAATGAAGTTGTTGCAATGAGGGGTTTAGTGCCACTTCATGTGCCATTGCAGCAACGGTTGCCTGTGTTTGATGGAGTTGTGGATCTGGTAAGGTGTGGACGTGCTGTGAATAGGTGGATACCTTTGAAAATGTTGGAGTTTTTGTTGTTCGATGTGGATAGAGTGTTGAGAGGTGGTGGGTATTTGTGGGTGGATCATTTTTTTAGTAAAAGGGTGGATCTTGATAGGATTTACAGTCCTTTGATTGGGAAATTGGGTTACAAGAAGGTGAAGTGGGCAGTTGGGAATAAGACTGATTCCAGTGGGATCAAGAATGGAGAGGTTTATTTGACTGCTCTTCTGCAGAAACCTGTATCGAGATGACAATCATCTCTTGGATTGAAGGTAACTTTATTTCTTCTTCCTAAATGTATATGAACTTAGTCATCGTTTTGCAATTTGATGATATTTATGCTTGGTTAATGCATTTATGATCTGAGCTGTATATTAGTTTGCTGGTGTTAATGTCATTGACATATTTGTTGAAGTCTCATTTATGTGTGCGGTTTCCAAATCTGAATTTGCTGAATGAAGCCATGAAATTTTTTTCTTCACCTAGTGGGCATGTTTTGCTAGTTTAATGGGAAACCATCGACATTTTACTGTCAAAATTTAGCCTAGGAATGTTCTCATCAGCTGAACATATTGATCCTTAAGTAGATGTTTAGGGTACAATGAAGGTAATTAGGTGTTGATCTATGTTGATATTTCTGGAAAATCAAGGTCAATCATTTGTTGCACACATCTAAAACTGAATAATGTGTTCAAATATTTTCTAATTGACCGTTACAATTAAAGTTTTAGTATGTAGGTTGGTTATTATATCCCCTAGTTTTGCTTCTACCCTGAAAACAAACTTTAACATCTTCAAGACTTCAACGATTAGCTAAAATCTGTTCATATTCTAATATACTAACTCTGTATTGGCAAACTTGTTTTTTCCATATTGTGATCCAAAATTGCGAATCTATTGAACTTTGTTGTAAATGCAAGGTTATATTGGTTGGACAGGATTTGTTTGCTAATAAGAAATGAGCACAATGTACTGTAATCAAAAGGAGAATTGTATCTGCATGTTTCTATGTCTTGCAGTTTGCTTCACTGTTATCTCTTGAAAATTAACCTTCTTGCAAATATGATAAAAAGCTTGCTTGATTTGCATGTCTGATTTGGTTGTCTTTGAGTATGAAGGGGTATGGTGAAATCAATTGGAATTTGTTCATCTTCTTCACATAGGCAACTGGAAATGAAACATACAAGTAATTTTGTACATAAATGAAAAAGAAAAGGTGTCTTCATTTGTCTTTCCTTCAAACTAAATGAATTTCAGGTTCTTCTGAACTAATGCAAATTGATCCAAGTCTTTGATCATCCATAAGTAAGAGATATTTTAAGGCACATCCTAAAAAAAATGTATTTGGTTGCTTGATTGACTAGTTCTAGTTTATTTGTCTCAGTTCCTGTCTTGATTGTTATATTATTAATTTTAGTGGTGGGAACTATGTTGCACAGACACTTCAATTAGTAGGCGTTTTCCCGTGTCCATGCTATTTAGACTTTTTAGTTTAGAAGGCAGACACTTCAATTAGAAGCTGTTTTCTATGTCTGTGTCCTTGTTTCCCATGTTCCCAAGCAACTTAGGTTGGAGCTTCTAGTCATTTTGTTTTGAAATTATTTGCTTTGTTGTCTTCCAATGCTTACAATAAGATGGATCAGTAGTTTTTTGTTCTGTTTTTCACCAGGTACATTAGCTGATATCTCGAGCTTGGCTGAGCGAAACTGCAAGAGCGCCATGTCTAAAACTATATGCCTCTTCAAAGATGCTGTGGTGCTTCACCTTAGCAAACATATTTATTGCAGGAAAACTGGATAAAGCGATTGGTATTAATGTTGTAAAGATTATGGAAAAATCGTAGGAGGGAAGGGAAGTGTAAAATCAAAAGGGAATTAGCAGAACTGAGTAAAGTGATAGATGTGTCTTGGTTTTTTCATTCATAATTATGTTATAAGAGAAATTATTTATTTAGACAACATGCATTTTCAACTTTATGCATGTGGGCCGATAGCTTAGGCAAAAAGAAAGAAAGAACACGAGTCCTTGCACGCTGGAAAGCTTCCAGAAAAGCGAAGGATCTGAATCTGCCTTGCCTCCTTATCTTTATACGTACACCATGATCCAACTTGCACATTTTTTTTGCCTCTATTGCTAGTGGGTGATCTGGTCAGACTTCGATCAAGGCTCTCTGGCTGCGATCTTATAATCTAAGTTGGATAAAGCTGCGATGAAGAAGGGTGACATGAACATTGCTTAGCTAAATAAACTTGGCTAAAAATGTCTAAATTGGCAAGGTTGGACAAAAAAAAAAAAAGCTGCTTTCAAGCCTCGTGCTGCCTGGCACTGTAACTAATGACAAGTTATGAGCTTGCAAAGAACGCCAAGTCCAGGCTGAATTCTTGCTTTACTCAAGGTTTCATTTAACGAGAAAATCTAGGCCTTCCTCTTCTTCAACAACACTTGAGGCCCATTTCTTTTTAACGTCATATTTTGTCTCTGCAGATCTTGTGCCTATATAATAAAAAAAAAAAAAAAAAAAAAAAAAAAAAAAAAAAAAAGGATTTTTACATAAATATATAAAAAAACAAAAAAATATTTAAAAAAACAGTTAAACTTAAAAATTTTTAAAACTATTTTTTTTAAATCTAATTTAACATCCTTATTTTTAGGGGTGTCTTTTTCTTTTCAACATTTTTGCTTTTTACTGATTTTTTTTACTTTATACTTTTTTTTAATGTTTTATTTATTTTTTTTATTTTTTCAACAATTTTTTTCTTTATGCTATTATTATTTTTTTCTTAACATTTTTTATTGTCTTTATCTATTTTTTTCTCAATTTTTTTTGCTTAATATTTTTTTCTACTGTTCTTCATTTTTTTCTCAACATTGTTTTGCTAATTATTTTTTTTTTCTATTTTTATAGTAATATATTTTTTTCTCAACATTTTTTTTTCTAATATCTTCATTTTTTTCTCAACTTTTTTACTCAACGTTTTTTATTTTTATTTTTAAGATATTATCTTTATTTTATTCTCAATGTTTTCTTTTTTTTTTTCTCAATATTTTTGTCTCTTAAGACCTTTTTTTTTTTTCAAATGAATAATTATGAATTAAACATTTTCAATATAAATATCTTCAATTGTTGTAATAATAATAAATAAACAAAATTTTCTCCTTTTATATTCTTAAAGATAAGGATTTTATTTGTTTTTATTTTAATTTGTTTATTAAAATGTTTTAAACTTTTTTTAAAATTATTTGATATTTATTGATTATCAATTAATATGTAACAAGTTTACAATCCTTATGATATATTTGTAACATAAAAAACAAAGAACCTAAAAAAAAAAAACAAACAAAAATCAAAAAACTCAAACAACAACAAAAACTAAAAACAACAACTAAAATAACAAAACAACAAAAATCAACAAAATTTATGTTGTTAATTTTTGTTAATTGTCAGTTGATAATTGTTTATTTTTTGTTGATTTTTTATTATTGTTTAAATTATTTTTTCATTATTAATTATAGAATTAAGGCTATAAATAAAATTTTTACTCTTATTAGTATTAATGATAAAAATAATGATTTTTTTATATATCTCATAATTTTTATTTTTTTTATTTTTTTTTAAAATCAAAAAATATAAACAAAGAGAAACAACAAATAATTAAAAATTACAATTGAAATAATAAAATCAACAAAAAATAATAAAAAATTGCAATTGTTGATGTTTATTGTTTTTTCAGTTTTTACATCATTTATTATAAAATTAGTACCATAAATATAATTTCTACTTTTATTATTATCAATAATAAAAATAATGATTTCTTTGATATATTTCATAAATTTTTTGTTATTTTTATTGAAAAAATAATTATTGAATACCATGGGTAATTTTTAGTTTAATTTATAAGTTCTAAATAATTATGAAAAAAATAATTATTAAAAACTATGGATAATTTTTAGTTTAATTAGCTTAATTTTTATATTCTAAATAATAGTAAGTTTAAAATTTTTAAAAAGTTGTTATTTATAATATAAAATTATTTAAAATATAAAAATCAACTTAAATTAAATATAATTTTAAAAATAATAAATAATTAATTAATTATAATAAAAAAGAAGAAAAGATGAAAATAGATAAAACACATAAGTCGTCGAAGTTTGGTTCAAACTTTTAAAACTAGACCAAATTCAAGATAAAAATGAAAGAGGCAAAGATAAAACTAAAAAAAAATACATCTAGCCACAAATGAAATAAGTGACGTTGATTATACTATCACGTGAAATTTCCTTTTATTAAAAAAACATGTAGAAACTAGCAATTAATCTTAACCAAAATAATAATTTTGAACTAAACTAAAATTGAGAGTAGGGTTCAAACCACATTCCTTTCTCTTCCCCAATTTAACTATATGTATTAGTTGTTAAAAAAAAAAGAACTAGACTAAAATTGAAACCATTATGACATTTTCAGGGACAGATTTACTTACAAACAAAACAAAAGGCAGCCTGCTCTTACTCTCAAGCTGATGCCACAGCGCATCTAACCGGGATATCATTGCCAAATGTGAACCAAATTTTGTGACCTCTTGATTAATCTCTTCTTTGATCTTTATGACTAAAGATTCAAGTTCAGACAGTTTATTTTTGAGTGATGGAAATTCTTGAATTAGCGTAGTCCTGGAAGAGTGCAAATTGGCATCCTTCCAGAAAAGTTCCAACTGAAGGATCACACCAAGAAGCTGAAAAATAAGCGAATCAAGAAAGGGTGCTTCGAAACCATCAAAATCTCTAATTGTTTCTCGACCCGGATCTCGGTTCTTCCAGAGTCGATTTCAGAGTGTGGGAAGAATTCTGGAAATCACCGTAGTGTTTTCACCAGAACTTACCCATTCCAGGATTTATTGAAACACCTGAAATTTCTCCCCTGCTTCATTTGCTGTGTTCGGTGGCATCAAGGACAATACATCAAGAATCATCAGAGAAAGATGGCAGCCATTAGCCAACATTAAGTGCACGTCTCTCCATTTCCTGTAATCTGGCTGCATCCACTTTCTTGTCTACCCTTGTACTCAAAACTTATCTTTTCAACCTCATCCAGCACGAAACGAATCTTTTCGACCAGACTATTAATCCCCTTCTCTTTGCCACGTGCTGTGATCTTAGAGAGTTGATACACATTTCTCTTCTTGAAACGATGGAGACATCTTTTATTTAGCAAAATTGCTTAAAATCTCACTTCTTGCTTGCATCAATGCGCTCTTCTTCTGACGAACCAGACACCAGCATTGAATCACGAACACAGGGTGAATTCTTGGATTCATGGATATGTCAGCTGTTTTGCAAAATTGCAGCGGGATCTTGAGCCAGCATACTTTCCGCTGCTTTCTGTGCAGATTCTTTCATTTTTTTATGATCTTTTATTGTTTCGATGTTAAAGAAATGTACAGCAAAGAGAGAGGCAGAGTAGAAGGAAACAGGAAGAAAACAAGAAACAACAAAGACTATTGTTGTGATGATGTCGCAGAGAAAGTTGAAGGTTTCTTGATTGGTTTCGGGAGTGATAGAGAGAGCGGCGCCAAAGTTTTTGGGTTTTGAACCGGTGGCTTAACTGTTATATACGATTCCCCTTTAAAAGACACTTTTGCCGCGGGTGGAAGTTGTCAGCTCGGTTGCAGGCCAAATTCAAAGTTCTTTCTAAATTCTAAATTCAAAGCTCTGTTACCGTTAATGTGTTCTTTCTAAATTCAAAGTTTAGATTTGAGAGGGTGTGAATAGTTTTATATTACAAAAACTATTTGAGGAGTCTTGTCTTTCTCTCTCTTTGCCTAGTTATATATCTCTTCATATTTTAATCCACCATTCTTGAATTTGAATGCTGGCAATGTGCTTTCTTAGATTCAATACTAGCCTAAAAATCTCTAGAGACACAAGCAGCGACAGTGGAAAAGGAGGTGGACACGACAATGCTTTTGAATCAGTCGTGTTTATTTTCTTCTAATATTGTAAAGACACTCATTCGGTGGAATCTGAGTATCGCCATTGTTAATTTTCTACATATTAGGAAGTTATTAGGGGCAGGGTGAACCCTCAAAGTACAGTCCTGCCAATTGCTCATAAAGAAAAAGCACACAGTGGTACGTGACAATTACATTGACATTGAAAGATTATTGATTATCTAAGCAAACATAGCAAAACTAAAACATAATCTAGTTATAAGATTAAAGCAAATTATAGAATACTACTATCACCAATTCTATATCAAGCAAACCAAAACATACATATAGACTGGATAATTCCTCATTCCACAGATGGAAGACAATTGCATGGTTTAAAGACTTTGCAACATTTATGTTGACCCCTCAAATGGTGCCCTATTTCTCACCAGCTCGTGCAGTTTTAGCTTATTGATTTTAGCAGCAAGTATGAAGTCATTTTCCGTTAGTCCACCTGTGCAAGGACAGAGCAGGTTAGTTATCATGTTCTCATTATGGCAATTAGAAGGAAAGAGACAGAAAAAGGAGTGGCGCATCAATAATGGAATCATTCTATTGATGCAGCTAACCTAAGCGATTGTACCACATTCAAGCCACCAGGCCAAGTTCCAATACTAGGCACATAACTTAGATGGGAAAAAAGATGGATTGCTCTAGGTCACAAATCCACCTCCTACAAAGTAATTTCTTGAAAACAAGTCATGGGATTTGCCAAAAAAAAAAAAAAAAAAAACGCTTACCAACTGCATGAGTCCAAATCTCGATTTTCACATTGTTCCATCCAACAAGATGAAGATCTGGATGATGACCTGCATTGGCAAAACATTGCTGCTTGTCTATAAGAGATTGTTACCCATCTATAAAAGATCAAGACTTTTTGTCTACATATGTACGACACTGCCTTTCTGTAATTAGAGAATAGAGTAAACCATTAACAAAGGCATAAGTACCTTCTGCTTCAGCAACCTTAGCTACAAGCTGGAATAGTTCCAACCCTTTGGTAAAACTCCTTGCTTTCCATGATCGGTTCAGCTTCAGCATACCATCTTCCTTCACTAAATTCCACCCATCAACCTTCAACAATTTAATGTGCTAATATTAATATTTTATATGTTGTATAAAAGCAAAAAAATAGAAATAAATAAATAGAACGCAGACCTTTGGCATCAATGCAGTTGCACTTTCTTCTCTCATGGGTGGCAAATCCTTTGAGTTGCATGGTACACACTTCTTAGCAGCTAAATCTAAGATGGGAATAAAATTGTATTAGACCTCAAGAATAATCAAATAAATATGATACACCCACAAACTCATAACCAGTTGACTGGCAACCACGGCCAATGATAGCTAGTTCAGGTACGGGTCCATAAATATGCACTGCCGGGCACTATATGCATGTCCAATTTATTTAGTTAAGACTTTTATTTAAATTTTTTAAATGTCAAGCCCATAAATTTTGGCTGAGTTTTGCTCTTCTTTGTCCAGGCATCCATGTTGACAGAGAGCAAGGGGAATTGAGTTTATCTTGACCCACCACTTATAACTAATTAGTTATCAACCTTGCACTACTTAGCCCTGCTGCTAATTTGGAAGAATTTTTACACTAATTCTCTTACCATAAATGTGACAGTAGTGTGCCTTGAGAGGTGCAAGGGAGCTCCATCATCGAGTGGGTGCTCCTTTAAGGTCAGAAGTTCAATCCCCTCCACCCCTTTTCACTTAACAAAGAAATTACCACTCCAACGCTACCAAAACAGGATTCCCCCAACAAAAAGATGGGTGAAATTTTCACATTAATGAATGTAATAAATCAATCAGTCAAAGGTCGTGACGCACCTCCTCCGCTAGTACAAAAAGTTCTAAATCCATAAAAGAGATTCCTATTCGATGACACTCTCAAACGATCCCAAAGTAACGGTTGAGTTCTGGAGCTGTATATAAAACACATACTCATTGTTCCAGCAATAATCTAAGCTAAGCATAAACACAAACAATTTAAGTGAGAAATTCGGTATTAATTAATTAAACCAACAACCATAAAATAATAATAATAATAAATTAAGATTGATTTTCGAAAGAACATGAACATGAACATGCAACAGAACAAATCACAAAATTACCATCCATTTTCTCTTAACAAGGTTTGAAACGGAGAAGTTTGCAGCGGCGCCTGAGATATTTTACTAGTAGAAAATTATTGATTAGAACACAAAAAGCGAGCAAGAAGAAGGAGCAGTTACCTGAGGTTTATGAAGAGCGCCACGTACTGACACTGACAGTACGCACCGAGTCATTTGCTTGTTCACTGTGAAACTCTCTACAGCATCTCGAGCGGTTTATAAATTACGTGATTTTTTATTTATTTAAATCATAAAAGAATGGGCCTCAAAGCCCATTCTTTTGCTTGTTTGTTCAAGCCCACCTCAGCTCCAAATTGAAAATTATTTATATGCATCTTTCAATTAGTACAACTTTTTTTTTTGACCGAATACTCTTTCTCACCCCTAAACTTTACTATTTTTATCCATTTCACACATCAACTTTTGTAATCAATAACACATATTAATTTTTATTTTGAACCGATTTTATCCATTGATGATATTTTTTTAATTCTCTTTCACTCATCATTTGACAACACGGACAAACAGATGAGCCCAATGAATGTGAGACACATGATTGGTGAAAGAAGAGTTGACGTATTCATGGGTGAAATTGGTCCAAAATAAAAGTTCATATATTTAATTAATTAATTTTTGAAGTTAATGTTTGAAATGGACTAAAGAGGTGAAAAAAGGTATTCAGCCTTTTTTTTAATAGGAATATTATATAATTGGACATTAAAAATTAAAATAAATTATTTACTAAATAAATTATAATAAATAAATTATAATATATTTAATAAAAATTATAATTTTATTCTAATAATATATTTTTTAAAATATTTTTATAATAATAACTTATATATTATACATCTAAAATTAAATTATTAAAGATAAAAATTATAAGTTAATTCACAAGTTTATATTCGAACTTGTTTGCGAGTTTCATGACTCATTTAAATTTTTTTAGTTTAGTTATTATTCAATAATTTTAGTCAATTTTAATATAAAAATTCTAATAAATTATTTTAATTTAGCCAAGTTAGTCAATTTTAATAAAAATATTTATCTAATTAAAATTAAAAGAAAATTATTAGCATAATAATAAAAAGGTTAAATTTATCACTAATATTTTATTAAATTTATAATAGAAGATCATATATGCAATTAGTTAATTTTGAAAATTAATGGGTGAAATGGACTAAAAGTGTAAAGTTCAGGGGTGAAATGTTTGACATGGATGTCTACTTGTGCCATATCATCAGGCGTCTTTTACACATATTTGATTATGTCTGTGTAGGCGACGGGGTTTAGCGCGCGCCCCAGTATTTGGCGACCACGGCACTGTGTGGGCTCGAGGCCCACTAGGAACTACGATATAGGTCATGGGCTTATATCACGACCCAAAACAGGGGCCATGATCGGCGTTAGGGAACGGGAATTCTTTCGAATCCGGAACCCGTAGCAAACCTAAAAATAAAATAAACATGCAATAATAATAATAACCACACTTAATGCAGCGGAAATAAAATCATAAATATAAATATAAAAATATTAATTCACCACCAGAGAATTTAAATCAAATTCATATCTCATATATATAAATAAACTCTTTAATACAAATTCAGTTCAAATGTAATACAACATCTCTTTAACAACTTAATGACTACTGTAGTGTCTAGATAAAATAAAACTCAAGTGAGTAGTTTACATAAAGAAGCCGGGGCGGAAGAAATCCGACGTACAGGCCTGCTACTGAGGTCTGAAGATGATGACTCTCCTGAAAAATGGTCAACAGAGGGGAGTCAGACCTCACTGAGTGAATTACTATAATATATATACATGCATACTAAATGACAATGCATACAGTCAACAGTATATATATAATATATATATATATACAGGCAAATACACACAGATGCAATAAAATCATTTTATATATTTTTACTGAAATTCACAGTTTATGAAGGATCAAATAGAACCCTATAATATTGCAACCTCAAACAGTGTTAGACAACACTCTAGCCATACAGGCTCACTTATTCTAAAATATTCACTTATTCCATTTAGACAGTAGACTGGCCCCGAGACACTAAGTCAACCGAGCTCCAGTAGTCTGACTGTCAGTGTGATTGGCCCCGAGACACTTGATCAACCGAGCTCCAGCAATCACACTCCTAAATCATATCTCACACATCAAATAATCATATCCAATCAATATCCACAAATGGTTAGTAATATAGCCTAAATGCTATAAGCGTACCGATACGTACTCGGTCCTAGTGCTGCCCACTAGGTAGCACGTTCTATTGATATCCTTCATTAATAAATATAAAACATTTATTCACAAATAAATGATGCATGAATTTAAATAAAATAACAATATAAACCATATATATACTGGAAATATACCAAAAGTAAACCAGGTATATTTCGAGTATATATACGTCAAACAAGTCTAATATAATAGCAAAATAAGCTAAAAATATATTAAAAAACATTTTAAACATGAATGGTTAATAAAACATGCATATAATTTAATATATACCAAAAATAAATCAAAAGTAAACTAAAAATAAACTTAAATAATAATCAAACCATTTATGCATATTTAATCAAAATAAAACATACATTTCTAAATTATGCACCCTAAGCATATATATAATAAAATAGTAACTCATACTTAGTGCGCTCCTCGAGATGGGTCCGATGGGCCTGATCCACTAGGCCTCGGTCTCGGCACAACTAAACAAATAAAAATAACGGTCATCAGAATAAACCTAACAGAAAATCCTAGAAACTCGATTTAGAATATTGGACACAGAATTAGAATTATGGTTCGACCAGACATCACGTTTTACGAGAATTCTACCGAAAATCCGACAGAACCTTCCCTGTAAAACGGACATATCTCTACTCAAAGAGTAGAGCCGACCCTGCAAAGAAACACACTTTAAAAATAAACGCAGAATTACAATCACAACCCCTCGGTCGGACTCCAAACTACAGTCTACCGATCGGGATCCACAAACACAGAATAATATAAAAATACCAAAAATACCCTTATATCACAGAAATACATTTTATAAGTAGAAATTACATAATTAACCCTGAAACACATTAAAAACCGATAAAAACTCATTTATTTAGAAAAATCATATATTATATATATAATTTGAAAATAACTCATGAAAAATAGTTTTAATCAGTTAAAAATAATAAATAATTTGTAGAAATCATTTTTATACCTTAAATAACTATTAAAACCAATTTAATTACATTTTTAGTCAATTTATGGTAAAATTACCAAAATACCCCTATATATAAATATGCTAAAATTCATTCAAAAATTCACCAAAAATAGTATAATTATCCAAAATTAATTTTCTCAACATATTTATCAATAATATCAATATTTAAACTCAATTAACTAATTAATTTCAATTAAAAACACAATTAACCTAATTTTCCAAAATATTACATAAACTAATTAAATTCAAATAAATACATAGAAATTCATAAAAATTCCAAATAAATTCCTATAATTCATTTCAACACCTATATTTATCATAAAACACAATTTCATAATTTATATAATTAATTTTCGAAAATTAGAAAATAATATTAAAATATTCAAAAATACCCAAAAATCAAAATAATTCCAAAAAATTCTACAAAAATTCACACATGAAGATTAAGCTACTAGGATCAACATTTGTTAAGGAATTTTTCATGAATCAACAAGAAAAATTCAAAAAAAATTCAAAAACCTAATTCGGCCAAAATAGAAAAATTGAAAAACAAGGAAATCAAGGGAGTTTGAGCTCAAACCAAAGCTAGAATCAAGATTACCATTGCTTGAGGAGTCTAAAGACACCGGAAATGCGAAGTTTGGTGGCCGGAGGAGGAAGAACGGCGTGAAGCTTAAGTTTCGGCAACCCAAGCTATTTCCGGTCAAACTCGACGGGAAAGGGAGCTGCTGGCGGCGGGGAATGGCTGAGGATGAGGGTGGCATGCCGAGAGGCACTCTGAACGGTGGCAAACGGAAGTTACAGATGGTGAAGGTGAGGGTCGCGTCCGGAGAAGAAGAAGAAGAGAAGGGAGGGGCACGGGTGTAAATAAGGTAAAGTTTAATAAATTTGTATATATATATATATATATATATATATATATATATATATATATATATATATATATATAATAACTTTAATAACTTATATTAAAATATTTTAATATAATAGTTAGAAAAATCACACACCACAAGTTTAAAATACACAATATATATATATATATAATACATTTTAAGTTAATACAACTTTATAGTATATACTTAATTAAAATAAACCCTAATTATTAAATATGTATATATATATATATGCATGTATATGTATAAATTTCAATATGACCCTTAAAAATCATGCATGAACTCATGCAAATACGTAATTCTATTTAAAATAATTAATATTAAATTTTTTACGTGTCAATTTCTCCGAAAATGCAAGTCCCGAAAATTTTTTACGTAAAATACTTAAAATAATATAAAACAATTAAAATAGGTTTTAAATACATATCAACTCGTAAAAATATCATAATATACACAAAATTATTAACATTGCATATCCCGATACAGTATTAAAATATTTAAAAACACGGGATATTACAGCTTATTCGGAGATGGATTCGCCACCCGGATAAAAGCTGAGACACACTTTACAGCAACTGGATCCCACAGAGGTTCCCAGAAGCCGTTATTAGAGATAGAGTTCGGAAACTGGGTATGAGCGTTTGAATGGTCACCCAACCTTGCGGTTGGCCTCCGTTTGTGTTTTGCATTTTATTACCGTTTAATTATTTAATTATTTCCTCATTTACCATAAGTAATGAAATTGCCTTCGGATAATTGCCAGATTTTATAATTAAGTCCAAGTTTGCACATTAGTCCAATTTCATGCCTTTATGTCCCAACATTCAAAAAACACAGTAAATAAAATAAACAATAATTTACAACCATACATTCAAAATTGAATGGGGAAAGGGATTAAGGATTACAACGCTTTTATTATACAAAACATAATAGAATAAGCGAAAAGAAAAGAAACTAAAATAAATCGAAAATAACCAGAAGTAAAAATAATAATAAGCACACAAATATTTAATTAAGCCAGATAATAATAAAATAACTGTATAAAAAAAGAGACTGAAAATATAGAAATACAAAAATTTATAAAAATAAATTTTCTTAAAAAATAAAAAAAATAAAAAAATAAAAATAAAAATAAAATAAAAAATGATATGACGACGCCTCTTCAAAGAGGCGTCGCTGAGAGGAGTCGCCTCTAGCCATGAGGCATCGCCTCATCCATGGGGCGTTGCCTCATGGCAAAGAGGCGATGGCTTATGATAAAAATAATATGAAAACCATGCAAATCCAAACAATATTCACGTAAAAAATTGACTAATATATCAAATGAGAGTAAACAAAATATATGGTCCTGTTCGTGTCACTCTTATGATGAAATGGCTGAAAGGAAAAAAAATTTCGAGCACAAAATTTTTTTCCTATGAATAGTGATATTGGAAATAGCAAAATAAAGAAAGTTAACTTTTAAAGTGGCGACCACCTCTCTAATGAGGCGATTGTCTCTGTGCAGAATGATTGAAGAGGCGATCGCCTCTCTGCAGAGACGATCAGAGAGGCAATCGCCTGATCAGTAAATGTAGACGACTCTCACAGAAAATAAACTTAGTTTTCAAATAATCAATAACTAATGTAAATAAATGAAATTTACAATGAAATAAGAATTTTTCTCAAAATAATTGACCCTCAGAGGTATTGACTTGATTTCTTGCACACTCGAATGCAAGGTTTTTCCTTCTTTTTCTCAAGGATAAATTTCTTCCCCAAAAACCTTTCCTTTTTCCAGAACCTCCTTTTTTTTTTTGTTTTAGAGCTTCCTTTTTTTCTCTCTCACTAAACTTCTTTTTCTTTCTTTTTCTCTCAACCCTCTCCTTCAGATCTCTCTCTGTCGATCTCTTTTTTTTCTTCCTTTTTATCTTTTCCCTACCTAATCCCTCTCCTTTGTCTCTTCATCATTACTATCCCTTTTTTAGCCCATATTTTTCCCCAAAAACCAACTATTCTTGCTATAATTGCAGAGCAAGAACAGGTGGAGACCCACAAACTTGTTGTCCTTGATAAATGTCATTTAATGCAGTAGTATGTGGTCTGGTGAAGAGGCGATTGTCTCTTCACTCAACCGCCAAAGAGGCGATCGTTTGGGCCTTTTAGGCCAAAAAGTTTGGGCTTGCATGGGTTTAGGTTCTTTGGGCTTAGGCTTTTAGGTCCATTCTCAAAAAGATTTCGGACTTCACTTGCATTTGAGTTTCGAGTTTTCTCATCATCGGGCTTGACAACGGGCTAATCAAACTGAGCATCCCTAATTCGTCCCCTAACACGGGCCGACCAAATCGAGTGTCTACAGTCTGACTATGAGTGAAATCGGTTCAAAATAAAAGTTTATATGTGCTATTAATTAAAAAAAAGTTAATATATAAAATGTACGAAAATGGTAAAATTTAGGGGTAAAAAAAGGTATTCACATATTTTTTTTATAATTTATTAAAAATAACGACCTCAATGAGAAATTTTTAATATATATAGATATATTGTTATATTTGTATAGATAACATATAAAATATTTTATATATGAATTATTAAATGTGATATAGTCAAAATAAGTAAGAATTGATTGTATATTTTAACTTTAAAATTTCTCTTACCTCCTTAAATATAATGTGAAAAAGCTAATCAAATTAAATTTGATTGACTTACTGTAGTAATGACTAAAAAATTTATAAATTTTATGAAATATTTTAGTTAATTTTTTAAAAAAGTGATGTCCAATTAATTTATACATTACATAAAATATATATTTTTAATAACTAACTCTTATTTTGTAGTAGTTAAATAAAAATATTGGTATGCATTATTACAAAACACGAAATTTTGTTGACATTAACATATAATAATAAATTACAATACAATATAACTTTTATATGCCGCACATCAAATATTGTACTATTAAATATTAAAAATTAAATAATTAAATGATAAAAACTCTTTCAAAATATAAAAGTTGATGAATTTAATCCGTGAAGCCCTTTATAAAACATAAAAGTTTATGAATTTAATCCGTGAAGCTCCTTATAAAACATAAAAGTTCGTCAATCTAATCCGTGAAACCCCTTATAGATGTTAAAACGAATATATTATAACATTGGAAAGTAAAAATGATACGAAAAAAAAAATTACAGACATAATAGGGGTATTAAAGAAAATAAGTAAAATATAGTGCCAAAACTGAAAATACACTTAAAAACTCACTAAAACGCATTTCTTTTGTGTCTCCCTATTCTCAGTATTTTGTCGAGGCGTTGATCTTTCGTTGAATTTACAGATTCTTGGAAAATCCGGACGCAATTTTCCGTCAAAATTTAGCCAAACAGCATGGTCAGCCATATCTCTCTCAGCTATTTCAATTCATCAGCACTCTATACTTCATGTATTTTACATTGCTGTTATGTGCCCATGATTTCGTGATTTTAGCAATGAATACTCTAAATTTCAATTTTTTGATTATCTTTGATTTTGCTCTTATTAATCGCGTGAATTCATTGGCTTTTTATGTTTTGTTATATATACTGAAAAGATAATGCTTTATTTCACCTTTGGTGGTGTAGATCTAAACGTTTATTATTGTTATTGTTGTTGCTGTTGTTGTTTATAGGAGACTTGTCCTCGTGTGAAATGTATACTTGTATTGGATTCTGAAGGGAAACGCGTAGCTGTTAAGTATTGTTGTGATGATTGGCCAACAAATAGTGCTAAGGAAGCTTTTGAGAGAGCTGTTTTTACCAAAACTCAGAAGACTAATGCCCGTACTGAGGGTAAGCTTAAGCTATTGAACTGCATTGTGTTTATTTTTTGTGCTGTCTTGTCTGCGTCCTGGTGCCCAATTCCTCAATTTGAGCATTGTTGAGTTTAGCTGGTGGATATGGTATCTAGTTTGGTCTCAGTATGTCTGCCCTTTTGCTTCAATACTATGTGATAGAATGGTTGCATGAGTAATCTGTTGTTGCGGCCGGCAAATGTGTTGGGCATATATTGACTGTGTATTTTTCAGTTACATTGGCAGTGGGGAAGTAGATTGTATAATTTTTTGATAATATGTTCATCACATTCTAGAATTCCTATTGTGATTTCTTTTCTGGATAATTTATCTCCTTGTTGATGAAGTATGTGGGATCATTTTGCTTTTTATAATTTATTCACATCATGATTCTTATTACTTTCATGTTAATATGCTGCTATTTCATCTACAGCGGAGATAACAATGCTTGAGACTAACGTTGTTGTTTACAAGTTTGTTCAAGATCTTCACTTTTTTGTAATTGGAAGTGAAGATGAGAATGAACTCATTTTAGCCCAAGTTCTTCTGGGGTTTTTCGATGCAGTTGGCCTGCTCCTAAGGTTTTCCATATAGTGTAAATACTATCAGCTTAATTTACAATCCTTTCTTTTCATTGAATTTGATATATGTTTTTAATCTATCCTTTGTTTTAGAGGCAATGTGGACAAAAGAGAAGCACTTGAAAACCTGGACCTTATTCTGTTATGCCTTGATGAAATTGTTGATGGCGGGTATGCTGTTTGCCTCTTCATAAAAATATATTGTTACTGTGCTTTCTTTGCCTGATATCTTTTTTTTGCTTCTTCACTTCCAGTTTTATTGAAATGAGTTCTTTTCTTTATTTATTGCAAGATACTGGAACATTAGGTATAGTCTTCATTTGCTTTTCCTTTTCTTCTCATGTGAAACTTGAGCATAAATAACCCTTTCCCCAACAAAAATTACCAGGCTATCTCTAAAGAATTCTGCCTTTGGATGTTTTGTGTGGATGTAAAATAAGGTTAAATGAATAGCTTCCTAAGCTTGCTTAAAAGTTAAAACTATAATAATTTATTTCAAGTAATTTCTTTTTCTGGTAAATGTCTTTAAATTCCTTTCGGTAATTTATCAGTGATCTTAAAGATATCGAAATATGAATCTTGATGCAGCTTAATAAAATTTCTGGCCCAGGTTCTGGGCTCTTTTATCAACTCAGTTCCTATAGAGTCATCTCTACTACAATATAATATTTCTTTACTTTGATGTGCAGTCTTATTCTGGAAACTGATGCAAATGTCATTGTTGGGAAGGTAGCCAGTAATGGTTTTGATGCTGGTGCTCCATTGTCTGAACAGGTTCTTTAACTGCAAATGGATATTTTTAATTTCAAATCTTTGCATACATGTATTCCACAATGTGAAACACTAAAGTTCTGTTTTCTTTGCAGACTTTAACACAAGCATTGGCCACTGCACGTGAACATCTAACAAGATCCCTTCTCAAATGAATACTTGCACCAGCCAAAAGGAGTCCATATGTTTCTAATTTTGAATGTTCAATGTTATGCTAATAGATGATGCCTGATGTATGGGCTGCAGAAAGCTCCCACTTCTTGTAACTGATTTTGTTTTGGTTTATATTTTTGTAGACTGGTTGGAGCAGTAAATTAAAGCATAGTGATTTGCAGAGGGTTGAGGAAATCTGTGTGTATAATGAACTCATGTCTGGCATATTACAATGCAATATCAAATTTCTCTTATAAATGATGAAGCAAGCATTTCCAGTTATCTAACACTCCATTTTTACAAAATAATATAACAACAATGATGTTTTTGTCTATATTCTCAATAGCCGCAGTTAAATCAAAGATATTAGATGGCATCCTGAGAACTAAAAGACCTTTGATTTGTAGGAATAGAAAGGAAGGTGTCTGGAGTATCAAATATGGTGCATCTAAATCAAGGTGCATGGTGGATCATACATGGCATTGTCAAGGTACAATAAAGAAGGCAATGGCTGGATCATACATGGAATTTTCTGTGTCCCATTTATGGTGACTTTGCAGCAGTTCTTTACATAAATCCTTGTTGTCCAAGGGTATGGTTTTACCTCATTCTGAGAGCCACTGAAACTTGCTGCTATTCATCGTCGACAACTCCTGAGTTTCCCAAGTTCAGAATGATGCAGGTCTATTGCTCTCTAGAGTTTTTAATGTTAAGGAAATGTTGAAACTGAACTTTTGGATGTTTCTGCAGTGTCTAGCAATTAAATTTCTTTTACTAATAGGCCCTAGTTGTGGTTCTACCCCTTCATCTCACAGAACTTTAAAAACACGTCGAGTTAGCACTAAATGAAAGCTTATTGGATTGGTGATTGCCAAAAATGAAGCTGAAGAAACTAGTATATAAAAAATTTCAAAAGTCAGACTATAGAAAATTTCATTGAACTTGCAAAATTATCATAAACTACCATGACATATATTGTGGTTTTTGAAAATTTGATGTGTAGTATCTTTCCAGGAACTGATGCAAATGCCATTGCTGGGAAGGTAGCCAGTCGTATTAGATGCTGAAGCTCCATTGTCTGAGCAGGTTTGTCACTAAAAATGGACCTCTTTTTGAACACATCTTTGTATGCATAGATGTCACAATATGAAATACTAAGTTATGATTTCCTAGCAGGCCACTGCCCGCAAACATCTTACGAGGTAGCTTCTCAAGTGCATACTTGCACAGGTGCACCAGCCAAATAGAGTTCATGTATCTCTAATTATAGATGTCAAATCTTATACTAATATCCAGATGATGCCTGCCATAATGGCTGGACTTGTTTGTATTTTAAAATCTTTTCTTTTATTGGTAATGGTGTCCAAATGGGGCTTAAATTCCGTGTGGGGAACAGAATTGCTGATAAAAAGTTCTTCATTGAGGAAAGTGGTTTTCAGTTGCCCTGGAGTCAAGGTCTTCTCCACAAATACAAGCTTGAAGCTATCTCAAGCATCTTCCTGAACTCTTTCTGCACAATTGCTTTTAGAAATTTTTGTGAGCAATGATAGGAATTAAGCACTATAAGAGGCCCAGAGTGGTTAACTGTCTATTCAAGGTCATGAGACCTCTGCTACCACTGGAGTTATTAAAGGAAAAAAAAATTAAAGAAAGAAAAACGTCTCTAGAGTGATCCTGCTTTTGCTTAGAAATCAATTCCTTAATCTGAAACAGAACGTATTTTTCCAGGGCGTGGCTGCTGTTGCTCTTTCCATAATGCCGTGTTAGTGTAGGAAATCATGAACTTATAAATTTGAAGTACTTGCCTAGAATTGCAGATGATAAATATGGATATGGGGCCAAAATGGGTGTGGTTGAGAGTTATGATGATCCTATTAGAAGGTTTGCTTTGTGAAAGGTGCTGGGAGCAGGAGAGAATTGCTCTCATGCGGCTATCTTCCTTTGGAAACTTCTCAACAACTCTAAACTGGGTGGAGTTAGATTGTTGTCAATGGAAAGGGGTACAGGTCGAGTTGAAAAGCTCTCCCTTGGCTATGCTGGTGACCGTTGCTTTCTAATGGGAAGTTATAGCGATCGTCTGTGGTGTTTGCGCGCACAACAAATACATCTTAATGCTTCTTTGTTTCTCCCATTCCAACAACTCAAGAGCCTTAACTTGAGCTGCCTTGGCATTTACGGTTGGGTTTATGAAACTGAAGGTATAAGTTGATGTTTGCAGGCTGTGAACATCTCTGACAGAGCTCAAAGCCTCACACCTCTAGAAACTCTATATACCACTTGAGTAAAAGCTCATTGGTTTAAAAAATACTTGTGACTATCCTGATACAAAAAGTTTTAGTTCTTGCAGGCCCGGAAATTCCATCAACAACGTTGAGCAACTTGGAGTTCCTTGACTTAAGTTTCAATTCCTTGGGTCGGAGTGTGCTACCATCTCTTGATGGGTTTTCTTCTCTCAAGACTCTAAATCTAGGAGGTAATGCTGTGTGGTAGGAAGAGCCCATGAATTTTAGCGGTAAGTGCAAAGTATCTCTAGTTTTAAGTAAGCTACTCGTTATATATTCTATAAACAAAATGACAATGGATAGTTGGAGCAGTGTTAAAACTATGATGAATGATGGAAAGTAGTGATATTGCTGCAGATTTTGAAAGACTGTCAATGAAGTTGAGGCATCTGGAAGTCCTTGACCTGAGTCTCAATGAATTCGTTCCTGGAAAATTATCATCTTTAAGTGGATTTTCATCCCTCAAATCCCTGAGTCTACATTGGATACGGTTTGCATCAAAAGAATTGTGGCAAGTGAGTGACATGATTTTTTAGTTTGCACTATACACTGGACAATTTGAAAAAGAATGCAAATTCAATGACTGCCTGTATGTTTATGAACAATAAGTAGCTTGTTTTTTATAGTTCATCATTTTTGCCAATATGCACAAAGTATTTGGCCAATGAATCAATTTATCAAGAAATAAAATGTAATCCATCAAGATTCTATGTGTGCGCACTATGCGTGCGTAATTAACTTGACACTATTCTGCTAAATTTTGAAGATTTGCCTTATTTCAAGAATCTGGAACATTTGAGCTTGGATGGCTTCTTACATATAAGCAGTGCTTCTCTAACTATTTGGGCTATGACATCTCTCAAGACTTTGTCGCTGTATGGTTGCAAACTCGGTGGCACCTTACCTTCTCAAGGTGAGATTGACAGTAGCACCTTTGCGTTGGTGTGTGTGTGTGTTTTTTTAACAATTCAATTTAATATTTCTATGAACATTTTGCAGGTGCATGTGAACTTTTACATATCCAAGTCCTAGATATCAGCCAAAATGATCTAAATGGTACGTTACCCTTGTGTTTGTCAAATTTGACATCCCTTCAGCTATTAGATCTTTCCCACAATCACTTCCAAACCCCATCCTCATTTAAACCATTTTATAACCTTACAAAACTCAAGTATTTGGATGTTGACAACAATGAAATCTATGCTGAAAGTGAGTCGAATTCCTTGACGCCAAAATCTTGGTTGGAAATCTTAAGTATGTCGGCTCATGGACATGGTGGAACTTTCCCTAAATTCGTTTATCATCAACATAACTTGCGAAGTCTTGTCATCTCTAACATTAAAATGGAGGGAGCGTTTCCAAATTGGCTGTTGGAGAACAATATAAAACTTGAAAGACTTTCTCTGTTGAATCTTTCCCTTTCAGGACCTCTCCAGTTGCCGATTCATTCTCACATGCACTTGGCTCATTTAGATTTGTCCGAGAATCTCCTCTTTGGGAAGATACCAACAGAAATCGGGGCATATTTTCCCAATTTAGAATACTTAAACATGTTTTCAAATGAGCTATCTGGTACCATTCCCTATTCAATAGTTGAGATGAACTTGCTGCAAATCTTGGACCTGTCTAATAACAAATTATCTGGCAGATTACCAGAGCAGTGTTGCTCCTTGTTACACTTTCTTGTACTTTCAAACAATAGTTTTGAAGGCCAGATACTTTTTGCGAAGTCCAATTAGCGAAACATGTCTTGGTTACAACTAGATGGAAATCACTTCACTGGAAGGATTCCTGATGGCTTGTATAACAGCTCTTTTCTAAAAGTGCTGGATATCAGTGACAACCAGCTCGTTGGCACAATTCCTGGATGGATTGAAAACATACTGTATCTTGAAGCTTTGGACCTTTCGAGGAACAATCTCTCTGGGAGCCTACCATCTGGATTCTGCCCCCAAGGATGTTTCATGTTCAGCTATCTAAAAATGGGCTCCAAGGATCACTGGACGATGGATTTTCAAACTGCTCTCTTTTGACAACTTTGGATCTCAGTCATAACCATTTCAGTGGTAATATTTCTAGCTGGCTAAGCAGTCATTATTATAATCAGCTGAACTATCTTATCTTGAAAAACAAGAGCCTTGAAGGAGAGATCCCAATTCAGTTCTGCAATTTTGATGAAATGGGGATGATTTGTTGAGGAAATAAATATTTTAATCCTATATATTAGGAAGTAAATATTTGTATACAATTATAATTTCTTTATTTTATTTAGAATGTTATTTTATTTCTAATTAGGATATGATTAGTATATATATATATATATATATATATATAAGGGTTGTGACTTCTCTTATGAATATATCGAAAAATATTTCCCTTGAAATTTCTTTTCTTTTCTTTAAATTTTATTTTTCTTGGTATCAAAGCAACAAAAATTGTCAAGGAACAGTGTTATAAAATTGTGGGATATATAGAATGATGGGATTTCAATAAAAAATCTCGTAAGAAGCTCGGAAAAGCTGCAATAGTGAGACTAAATCAAGTGGTGATCTTGATGCAACATCAGGTATGATAACTCTTACTCTAAATAATACATAGATTATTGATACAGGTGCTACTGATCATATGACAAACTCCACTCACCATCTTACATCGATCCGACTATCAACTCAACAAAATATTATGACTGCTAATATAGGCATAGTATAGGTCACTCATGAAGGATCAGTATCTAACTCTGACTCTCTTAATCTAGATACTATTCTTGTTGTTCCATCTCTTTCTTATAATCTACTATCTGTTGGCCAAATCATTGAAACACTGAATTGCACTGTCAAATTTTGGCATAATTATTGTGTATTTTAGGACATTGCAACACACCAGATTCTTGACTCTGGTTTAGTGTTAAATGTGGAAATTTGTAATATCTTGATTTGCATGATGATCCAAGTCAGAAGTCAAGTCAAACCAAAGACCAAGTTATTTTGTGGCATCGTCGTCTTAGTCATATTTCTTTTCATTATCTTAGATAAATAAAACCAAAATTGTTTTTGAGTGCCATAGACTCAAAATTCAAGTGTGATATTTGTGAATTGGAAAAAAGCCACTAAATCTCATATATACTGAGTTATAATAAAAATTCAATTTCATTTATGACCATTCATTCTGATGTATGGGGACCTGCTCGGATTCCTACTTTATTTGGTGCTCGATACTTTATAACGTTTATTGATAAATGTACCTAGATGACCTGGATATCACTACTTTCAAACAAGGGAGATGTGTGCTTTACGTTCCAAGACTTGTACAAAATGGTGGCTACATAATACCAGAGTAAAATTCGAGTCTTATAGTATGATAATGGTGGGGAGTATCTTAACTCGGCTCTGAATGTTTTTTACCGTGAACAAGGCATTTGCCACCTAACATCCTGTTTCAGCACTCCCTAACAGAATGGTATAGTCGAATGAAAGAACTGGTAGTTATTGAAAGTCGTTCGAACATTATTGTTTGACATGAATGTTGCTTGAGAATACTGGGAAGAGGCTATTCTATCCATTGCGTATCTTATAAACCGGACATCGTCAAAAGTACTCAATTTCAAAACTCCTCTTCAAAAACTTCAAGCACTTGTCATATCTCTACCTCTTAATAATCTAGAGCTTCGAGTCTTTGGATGCTCGGCATATGTTCATTAACAACTCGGCAAATTAGATCCTCGAGCTATTAGGTGTATCTTTGTTGGCTATACAAATCTATAAAAGGGATATCAGTGCTATAATCTGAATGCAAAGAAGATGTATGTAACTTGGGATGTTTGGTTCCATGAAAATGCTCCTTTCTTCTCTCACTCTGAGTGCTCTCTTTAGGGGGAGAAAAATTCGAACCTCTTTGAATTTAAAGATAACATTTTGAGTGTTTCAAATGTTTCAAGTATCTTAGATGTCTCGAGTCTCCCAAATGTTTTGAGCATCTCACCTAGACAGACATCTAATGTTTCAAATGTATTGAGTGTTCTGAGCATCTCACCTAGATAGAAATTTGATGTTCCAAATGTTTTGAGTGTTTTGAGCATCTCACCTAGATAGACATATGATTTTATGAATGTTTTGAGCATCTCACTTGATCATATAATTGAAGATTATATGAATAATAAATATAGTGCATCTTCCCAACCCACACTAGAAGCTGAAGAAACTTCAGATGTGCATAATGAGGTAAACTTGTCTCCCCTAGTAAATCTAAATAATGAGCCTTGTTATCCTTCTAAAATCAATAGAGGGATTTCGAAAAAATAATTTTATACGGATCTTCATACCAAAGCTAAATATCCTATTAATAATTTCATATCAATTGACCATTTGTCTAACTCACATGCATTTACTATAAATCAATTATCTACTGTGTCAATTCTGAGTAATGTGCAGGAGGCTTCGGCTAATCTAGATTGGAAGAAAGCCATGAATAATGAAATGGAGGTGTTGTAGAAAAACTGCACATAGGATCTTGTCCCTCTCCCTAAAAGGAAGAAAATGGTGGGGTGCAGGTAGATATTCACTGTCAAACTCAATTCAGATGGAAGCATTAATCGATATAAAGCTCAGTTGGTAGTAAAGGGATATACTCAGAAGTATGGAATTGACTATGAAGATACATTTTCCCTAGTAGCAAAAATGAACACCATCCTTGTTCTTATTTCCTTAATTGCCAACCTAGACTGGCCACTATAATAATTTGATGTGAAGAATGTGTTTTTGAATGGAACTATAGATGAAGAAGTGTATATGGATACACCACCTAAAACAAGATGTACTGATCGAGTATGTAAACTAAAAAGGTCATTATATAGACTCAAGCAATTGCCTCGAGCATGGTTTGGATAACTCTTAATTTTCATAAAAAAGCTCGAATATAAGCAAAGTAATGCTGATCATACACTATTCATCAAATAAAAGTTAGGTAAAGTCACGCTTTGATTGTATATGTTGATGATATAGTGGTCACTAGGAATGATCCGACTGAGACAACAATATTGCAAAAACAGTTATCAGCTAAGTTTGAACTTAAGGATTTAGGTAACTTAAAGTATTTTTTAGGAATTGAAGTTATAAGATCAGCTCAAGGGATTTCCCTCTGCTAACAAAAGTATATAATAGACCTACTGACAAAGACGGGCATGCTTGATTGTAAGCCAGTTGAGACTCTAATTGAAGTCAACCATGGACTTTCAGTCCTAGGAGATCAAGTTCTAACTGATAAAGATAAGTATAAAAGGCTATTAGGGAGGTTAATTTACTTATCTCATACTCGACCAGACATTGCTTATGCAGTAAGTGTTGTAAGTTAATTCATGCATTCTCCGAGTAAAGAACATATGGGTGCAGTATACCGAGTATTAAGATATCTAAAGTCTTCTCCCAGTAAAAGTTTATTCGTTGAGAGAAATAAGGATTATGAAATTATTGGCTATACTAATGTTGATTGGGTCAGAGATCAGACTAATAAAAAATCAACATTTGGGTACTTTACATTTGTTGGAAAGAATTTAGTCACTTAGAGAAGCAAGAAACAGAAAGTTATAGTAAGGTTAAATGTTGAAGTTGAGTTTAGAGGAACGACTCATGGAGTATGTGAGTTACTCTAGATAAAGCAAATTGTTTAGGATCTGGGATTAAAACATTCGAAGCCTATGTTGTTACAATGTGATAATAAGGCAGCCATAACAATTGCAAATAATCCAGTTCAACATGATCAAACTAAGCATGTAGAGGTTGACAGACATTTTATCAAAGATCATCTGAACTAAGGAATAATTGATCTTCCATTTGTTTCTTCTCAGACTCAACTAACTGACATCCTTATAAAGGCTGCATTCAAAAAATCATTCTACAACTCACTTGGCAAGTTGGGAATGATTGACATACATTCACCAACTTGAGGGGGAGTATTGAGGAAGTAAATATAATTGTATATATTAGGAAGTAAATATTTGTATACAATTAGGAATAAAGTCTCTATTTTATTTAGGATGTTATTCTATTCCTAATTAGGATGTGATTAGGATTCCTAAATGTATATATAAGGGTTGTAACCTCTCTTATGAATATATCAAAAAATATTTCCCTTGAAATTTCTCTTATTTTCTTTAAATTTTATTCTTCATGATTGACCTTTCTCACAATCAGATTTCTGGACATATTTTCCCATGCCTCAATCGATACAGACTGAATGATGTAGCTACAGCTCTAGCTCCTACTCTTGTATATAATGAGTTTATTTCTCCTGTTTCCCCACAGGAACCTTTATAGTTTACTATAAAGAGCTAAACGAAAAATTACCATGGAATAATTCTTGAGTACATGTTAGGAATTGATCTTTCTTGCAACAGGTCGATGGGTAAGATTCCCCTTGGAATTAGAACACTTACACAAATCTGCTTATTGAATTTATCCCACATGCTTAATCCCATCAACACTTTCCTAACTCAATCAAATTGAAAGCCTGGATTTTCAAACAATAATTTGGAAGGAACAATTCCTTTGCAGCTCACTTTACTATACATATGGGTAGTTTTTAATATATTATATAATAATTTGCACGGAAATATGCCTCAGATGATTTTTGTTTGCAACATTTGATGAGAGTAGCTATTTTGGAAATCCTCTCCTTTGTGAGCTACCATTGCCAAACAAACTACACACCACCAATAGTATTGTCAGGATATAATGAAAAAGAGAAAGAAGAAGACAGTGGCTTAATGGACATGGAAGTTTTCTATGTGACCTTTGTGGTGATATATATATGCTTCTTGCTAGGATTAATAGCAGTTCTTTACATAAATCCTTACTAGCAAAGGATATGGTTTTACCTCATTTCGAGTGCCACTGAAAATTGCCCAAGTTCAAAATCATGTAGGTCTATCCTTGTGAACTTTATCATGGATTCTATAGTGGTAGTTCAAGGTCTTTAGGATACAGTACCTAACTTCTCCCCTTTTAGTCTCATTCTTGATGATTATAGGAATTTGTTATCTCATAATAGTCATGTTAAAGTTGTGTTTTTTAGGAGATTCGCGAATTGCATTGCTCATTGTCTACATACTACAGGAGTGATAAATTCACTAGCTCTTGATTTTATTTCTTATCTTCTATATTTGAATTTGCAGAATTGCAGTAATGAAATTTTCTTTTCATTTAAAAAAATGTATTATAAACTATGAACAAGGGAGTAGTCTAGCAATCACTTTGTGAGATTCATCATATTTATCTTTCCTATTAATTGAAAAATGTATATATTTTAAAAATATATTATTAATTTTTGAGCTTTTTTATATTATAAGAAATAGTACAAAATTATAATTATAAATATAAGAAGACATAAAAAATTATTTTTTATCTTTATATTAAACTAATTATTGGTAATATTGATAGGTCTGAATTTAAAATATAGGTTAAAATATTAGCATGGCATATGCTAATAATTTTTTATGTATACAATTTTCCTTTTTCTTTAAAAATAAGATTGATGAACGTATTAATGAGTGAATTTTGGAGTTATGGTATGACCTAACTTGACTAACCCATTTGGATAAAAACATAACTAAAATCATGTTTAATAAAAGCTAATGTAGACACTTGGTTTGATTGGCCCATAATAGGGGGGACTATGGATGCTCGGTTGGGCTAGCACATAATAAGACTTGATGATGAGAAATGTGAAGTTTGAATGCGAAAAGGAAGCATAAAACCTTATTGAGAATGAATCTGAGAGCTTAAAACCTTCGAATCCAAGCCCATAAAATGAGCCTAATCTGCCTCGGCCCATTAGGCCCAATGCAGGGCTAAGCAAGAGAGGTGATCACCTTTAGGGAGCAAGACGATGAGGTGATCGCCTCATTGTAAAGGCACCACCTCTGCAGCAACCATTTGCCTTTGCATTAAATATAGAGGCAGTAATGGTGAGCAACTTAGTGGGCTTACCTTCAACTAAAACTCAATTCTTTGCATAAGGAGATGATTTTTGAGAGGAGGGGAGAGCTAAAAAGTGCAATGATAAGGGTAGGAAGTAGAGGGATGGGCTAGGCATGGGATTATAAAGGAGAAGGAGAGAGAGAGAAAGAAGTTGGCAACTATTATTAAAAAAAACCAAAAAAAAGGGGGGAGGAGCTTTAGGGGGAGAAAGGAGAGACGTCCTTGAGTAAGGGAAGAAGGGGAATCAAGTTCAAAGGTTATTTTCTTAAAGGAAAAAGTGAAAAGATCTTATGTTCAAGTGAAGTTTAACATCTACTTCTAACTCTAAAGGTCAACTTATTGGAAAAGCTCATATTTCAGTAATGATCTTTGTTTCTCTTCAATGTTAAAATTATAGATTTGCATATCCTCTTACTTGTTTGCTTGTTTACTCATTTTCTTGTGCCCATTGCCTATGTGATGTCATGTCCTTAACATGATCCATTAAGATTTTGAGTGTAGTTATGAGTCTAGTTCATTGACATTAGTTGAACCTTGCTTGAAATAGAAGTTTGTTGCTTTTGAGAGTCACCTGTGCTTGTTGATCACTGCCATGAGGTGATCGCCACTATGATAGGGTCTCATATGACCTTGTTTTGATACTTCTTATAAATTGTACATGATTTAAATTTCTATGAATTGCTATACATTTGCACTTTTAGTTCTCTTTACATGAACATTTTACTATTTTGTTCAGGGCTAATATTCAAGCATTTGTAATCTCCACTTGCATTGACTTAATTCTTAAATTGGCTTAATGGTTCCTTTTATAAAAGTTTTATATGCCTTAGGAGCTAACATTTTGCTTGATACAGGGAATTGAAGTGATCTTGATCACCCAAGTTTAACTTTTGGCCTTCTTAGTCTTTTATTCGCATTTATGCATAGTTTTGTGCTGGTTTACTTTTAGTTTATTTTCAGTTTATTTTCCATTTATTATGCTTTCATTTGTACAAAGTATTGTAATCTCTAATCACTTCCCCTACTCGAGTCGAATGTACTATTTTGCTATTTATTGTTTGTGATGAATGTTAGCACCAAATGCATAAAGTGGAATTAATGTGAAAATTCAAACTTTAATATAAAATTTGACAAATTGTTTGAAGGAAATCATAATTTACATGTTAATAAGGATATAATTGAGTAATTAAAGGTAATAAAATATAAAATACAAATGGAAGCCAATCGTAAGGTTGAGTGGGCATTCTGAAAGCCCATACCCAGTTTCTGAACATGTTCTTTGATGATGGCTTCTGAGAACCTTTTTGGAATCCAATTGCCATATAAATGTGTCCTGACTTTTATCTAGGTGGTGACTCCATCTTCGATGAGGCTTTAAGACCTATTTTGTATTTTCTAGTGGGCCTCAATCCTGTACAGTGCTGTGGTCACTAAACACTTAGGCATACGCTAAACCTCGCCGCTTACAGTGGTGACTCTACTAGGGATAGATAAATTGATTCTAGTTTTTTGTGTTTTATCATTTTTAATTATCTTCTTAATTCTTTTGCATCCACTACACATTTTCACACAATTAGAACTTTAATCCCAATCAACCCGGTGGTAATTATTATTTTGCTACCTACGTTTCATTCAAACTTGGTGGTGAAATATTTGATTATTGTCACTCACGACACATACTTATCTGCTTGTCATGTACCCTTGAGTGGGGACACATATATGGATGTATATCATTATGGGAACCGAAGCCTATTACCTGGGACTCAAGCTCATGTAATGACTTAGCAATTTCCCTTAGGAATTTTCCAATTGCATATGTTTTATGCTCTTTAATAGATACTTAAAATAAAACCTGAGCCCATTATACATGGACCTTATCAAGATGGGCCTTTATGCCCGCTTTTAGTTGTTTTGAGTGGATATTACCAAAGTGGGCCTTGCATGCTCATTTTGGCCCATTAAAATGGATCTTAACAAGATAAGGCTTTGATGTCATTCTTGTCCCATTGAGGATGGACTTTAGATCTATTTATAGAATCCATTACTTGTTTGCACCATTTTTAAGAGTTATCTTGCATATGCCAGTTTTGTTATCCCCCATTGATAATTAAAATCCAAATAAAAAATTCTAGGACAAGAAACTCACTAGTGAACATGTGTGTAGGAGAAATAAGGGTGAAGGTTATCTTTTTTAAAGCTTTATATTCTATTTCTATGTTTTATGAATATTAAATGTGTTTGTTTAGTTTCTTTTTTTTTATTTCCTTAAAAATAAAACACACTTGCATATCATGCATAATTTTGACATATGGTTTTACAGTAATATATATCCTTTGAGCTCATCTGGATGGATCCAATCTAGTTATACGCGCTTAGTCAGAAACTCAAAGATAAAAATGACTGGAGATTTTAATCTTAAGGCTTTTAAAGCATAACTAAAAGAAGAAGTATTTACTGAAAATCGATCTATGATGAAAGAGATGATAGGGAAATAACTAAAATGATCAAAGAAAAGTAGCTTGCATAGCTGACTAACCTGATTGATCTTGATGTTGAGATTTTGGTAATAGAAAGGGAAGAGGATGATATAACAGTGCTAGCTGACCTAGTAGGTCAGAAGAATGTAAGCCATATTGAGAACATGGAACAGTTTAATTGGGCCAAGAATATGACTAAAGCCATGGCCTAAATGCAAATGATGATGAAAGAAAAAGGCATGGATGCACCAATGGACTGATTTGAATCTGGATGAAGAAGATGATCCCTTACCTTAGAAATTCAAATTCCCTGATATAAAAAAGTACTCTAGAATTGAAGACCTATATTTTTATTTAAATAAATATGTAACTTATATAAAAGCCACAGAATTGACTAAAGTCCAAATATTCAAGCAATTCCCCATGTCGTTGAAGGGTACGATGATCCATTGGTATTATGCCTTGGAACCACATGTCCAATCCTACTAAAAAGAACTGTGTGTTGCATTTGTGAAGCAATATGGACTTGATGTTCAATTGGAAGTATCTCTGAGGGATTTGTAGAATACTAAATAAAGGTTCAATGAGTCTTTCACTAATTACTTGACTCTTTAGGGGGGGGAAGTTAGCTCAGATGATACATAGGCCTACTGAGTCAGATCAATTGATGCTAGTAATGGAAGGGTGTGTTATGGTATTATTTAAGAAATTGAGGGACCTTGGGATCTAAAACTTTGAAGAGCTGTACAGATTTGGGGTCCAGAAAGAGTCATATTTTGCCTAAGAAAAGATATTCTTTGGGAGAAAATATGGGGGCAAGGATGAAATTGGCTTAAGCAGTGGTGTGCAAATTAATAATTCAGACAACCAAGTAGCATTGTGTAGATTAACGTTGCTAAGCAATCCTAAAGGTTCTCAAATTTAGGGTGGCCTCTTTTTAAAGTTTTTGAAAAGCTACTTAAGAAGAACTTGTTGCGACCTTTACCTTTATAATAACCTATGCCAAATGCCAACCTAAAACTCTTTTGCAAATGTCACCAGACCATTGGGCATGACATTGACAAT
Source organism: Mallotus nudiflorus (assembly GCA_947683625.1). Taxonomy (NCBI): domain Eukaryota; kingdom Viridiplantae; phylum Streptophyta; class Magnoliopsida; order Malpighiales; family Euphorbiaceae; genus Mallotus; species Mallotus nudiflorus. Next base: position 681,412 of record CANTUR010000096.1, on the reverse strand, counting down.
TATGCCTAACTAAAGCATAAAATCTAAGATTTGATTGATGCAGGTAATATTACCAACCCCAAAACTAGAAAGCCAAACACTTAAAATAACCCTTTACCTAATTACAAAAATGTACCACCACTAAACGCACCCCTTCTTATAATCAATATTGGCTTAACAAAGGAACAAGTCCTTAGTTCCTTTGATGATACCTCCCTAGAGTTACCAAAAGTTGAAATAAAAGACCCAAACTAAAACAAACAACCCATAGAGCTTACTATGCATGTTTTGGATATTCAGAGCTCCAATGACGAAGGTAGGGAGCATATTGATTTATGGGGAAATGAAGAAATTAAAAGGAATCATTTAGTTAGGAAAGTTAAAGAAAAAAGGAAAGAAATCAGGCTGGCCAAATCTAAATCGAAAAAGATAGAGAACCCAAAGGAAGAGGTGAAGAGAGATGAAGGGACTATTACCAGTGTTTAGGAGCTGCTTATGCATTCCAGGGACCACAGGGAAGCATTAGTTCTTACCTTGGACTAGAAAAAGGTCTTTACCAACTGTACCCTTGAAAAAATGGTTGATTCGTTAATGAAAACCCCTCAAGGAGCCATTGTATTTTCTAATGATGATCTACCTTTAGAGGGAAGAGACCATTATAAAGCTTTGTTCATCAAGGCTGAAGTAAAAGGAAAGATGACCTATTGTGTGATGGTAGATAATAGTTCTACTATTAATGTGTGTCCATTAAAATTTTTACCAAAGTTGGGTTGACTGTAGTAGATTTGATACCTTATGAAGTGATTATTAAGGCTTATGATGACACGAAGAGACTTATTGATGGGATGTTTAGGGCTTTGGTCAAGATAAAACTTATCAAGACTTGGGTTAACTTGCATGTAATTGATATCCCTGTGGCCTTTGCTATCCTATTAGGAAGGCCATGGTTTCATCCTTTGGGTGGTGTGCCCTCCACTGTTCATTAGAAAATTAAGTTTCTGCATGAAGGTAAGGTTATCACCATTTTCGCAGAAACTAAGGCTGCTCTAAAGCTAGCTCCTAAAGAGATTACTATAAGCCTAAGCTTTAAAGTCTGTGTGGTTTATAAAGATGAGATGGATGAGAGAGTTTTAAACATGATGCACATCATGGACTTTCTTCCTAACATAGGACTAGGGAAGAACCAATAAGGTCCTTATGAGTTTGTGGAGCCAAAATTTCCCATTTTGAAGTATGGGATTGGATATTTTTGGCCTGAGGATTCTGAAGATGGGGAGGAGTTTGCTACTGACATTGAGAAATAGTGGCTGTAGGATGTGTTCGCTAAAAAGGGCATTGGTTATCCATACACAAGAACTACTAAACCTTTATTGGTGGCTGTAGAGGTAATTCCAGGATTTAAGATCTTCGCTGAGTTTGTGGATGGAGTAAAGAAATATACTACTGAAGAGACTCCTATAGAAGAGCTAGTATTGGCTGAGGAAGAGTCTAAGGAGAATATTGATGTTCTAACTATGAAAGACGTTGATGGCCAAAATTAGGAGTTGGATCTAGAAACCTTTGTCTTTAATTCCATCATGGATGTTTTTTATGATGACTTTGATGTTTCCATTACTACTTTATTTGAAACTGATGACTTATTCTTTTTAAAAATGAATGTAATGAATTTTGATTTTGCTTATTTGTGTGATGTGTTTCCTAATGGTTATTCTATTTATGGTGATCATTTCATGCATATGTTTAACATTAATTCCACATGAACTGAATCATTTAATTTAGGCACAAATGATAATCCTAAAAATGTATTGCTTGCTTTTGATTTAACTCATGATGAGAGAGAAAAAATGAAAGAAACATTAAAAAAAGACATAAGGTATTTGCTTGGGGCTATAAGGACATGCCATGAAGCATAGGATCCCTACTTATCCTTGTATCACCAGTAAAGTAGAAAAAAGAAGATTAAGGCCAAAATGGGCTCTCTTGATCAAAGAAAAAGTAAAAAGGTAGCTAAAGGCAAAATTTTTAGAAGTAGTGGATGACATCCAGTGGTTAGCAAACATAGTACTAGTCCTCAAGAAAGATGGTAGGGTCAGCATGTATGTGGATTATAGAGACTTGAACAAGGCTTGCCCTAAGGATGATTTTTTGCTCCTACACATTAATATGCCTGTTGATAGTGTGTCTTCTAGTGCAATTTAATCTTTCATGGATGGGTTTTAGAGATACAACTAGATCAAGACAACAGTGACGGATAAGTTAAAGATTTCTTTCACCATTGATTGAGGCATTTATTGTTATTTGGTAATAATGTTTAGATTAAAGAATGCAGGGGCTACCTACTAAAGGATGGAAACTGCTCTGTTACACGATATGATCCATAAAGAGATAGAAGTGTATATAGACGATATAATGGTAAGTCTGTAACCATAGAAGGACATTTTGAAGATAAGTCCTTAGCAAGAGTAGAAAAGTACAACCTCAGATTAAATATGAATAAGTGTGTTTTTTGGGTAACATTTGGGAAACTATTGGGACACATTGTTAGTTACAAGGGAATAGAAGTTGACCTATACAAGGTTAAGGCAATTAGAGAAATGCTTGCATCAAAAAATGAAAAAGAAGTTAGGGGTTCATTGAATGATTACAGTATATTAGTAGGTTCATAGCCAGGTTAATTATGGTTTGTGAGCTAATTTTCAAGCTTCTAAGCAAGAACTAACTAGTAATATGGGAAGATAAGTGTCAATAGGATTTTAATGCTATTAAGAATTATTTGATGACTCTTATTGATGCTATTAAGAATTATTTAATGAATCCTCCAGTCTTATAGCCACCAAAGTCAGGCAAGCCTTTAATTCTTTATCTGGAAATTGAAAAGGATATGATAGAGCTAATGATAGCTCAGGTGTATTACTTAAGTAAGAAGCTCTTGTAGTACAAAACCTAATACAATTTTATAGATAAAACATGCTTAGTTGTGATTTGGGTGACAAAGAAGATCAGACATTACTTCCAATCTTACAGAGTGCATGTAGTTTCTAAATATGATCCCCTCAAGTATGTTCAACAAACTTTATCACTCACGGGAAAGTTAGCTAGGTCATTGGTCCTACTTACTGAATTTAACATAGACTATGTAGTAAAAAATATAGTAAAAAGAAGGGTGGTAGTAGAATTTTTAGCTTAGAATTCAGTAATTGATGAACAAGAATGGGAATTGGAATATTCTAATGAGCATTTGGGGGCAATAGAGGTCCAGGGGTGGAAAATGCACTTTGATGGAACTATTAACAACAAAGGAGTTGATATTAGTGTAATCTTGATCACGCTAGAAAGAGAAATGATCCCGATGGTGAAAAGACTCGAATTTGAGGTAATGAATAATCAAGCTAAATGTGAGGCCTGCATCTTTGGTTTGGAAGTGTTGCATAGTATGAGAGAAGAGGATGTTATTGTGTATAAGGATTCTATGTTAGCTGTGAAATAAGCATCTAAAAAGTAGGATATAAAGGAAGATAGGCTGCGGTGGTATCAAGATTATTTGGTTATTGTTTCATTATCCTTTACTTCATGCAAATTTATTCATCTATTAAGAGAAGAGAACAAGATATTTGATGCCCTAGCTACTTTGGCTTCTATATAGGAAAATGGGAAATGAATAGAAGTTAAGCCTATAATTTTAGTAAAGTCCTAAAATCCTTGCTATAAAGAAGTAAAGGTAATATTGGTTGATGCTGTTGAAAGGCCTTGGTTTTATTATTTGTAACAATACATAAAAATGGGGCAATTCCATGAGGATGCTAATAAGAGACAAAGGATGTCTCTATGAATTCTATCCCGATAGTTTCTCAACTATAATGGGATGCTATACAAGAGGATGTCGATTGGGGTTCACCAGAGATGTGTTGACAAAAATGAAGCCCAAAAACTTAAGGAAGTAATTCATGAAGGAGTGTGCAAACCGCATGTGAATGGGATAGTATTGGCAAAGAAGATAGCTTATTAAAGCTACTTTGGCTAACCATGGAGACATATTATGTCAAATATGTAAAGAAATGCAATAACTATCAAGCTTATGAGGATGTAAGTCAACTACCATATATGGAGCTTCAAGGAATGACTTCTCCTTGGCCCTTCACTATTTAGGGAATCGATATTATAGGTGAGATAAGGCTGAGGGCATCAAACGATCATCGATACATTGTTGTGGCAATTGATTATTTCTCTAAATAGGTCAAAGTTAAATGATAAGGTTGATAAGATTGAGAATCATAGGTCATCTCTATATGGGCCACAAGTGAATGGGGGCAGTGGAAGTTGCAAATAAAAATTTAAAAAAGATCTAGGCTAAGATAATGGAGAACTACTGGGATTCGGAGGATTATTTATAATTTGCATTATGGGGATACATAACTACTGCTAGAATGTTGATAGGGGTCACTCCGTACTCCTTGGTATATAGGTGTGAAGTTATGTTGCCACTAGAGGTTAGGATTCGATCACTAAGGGTTCTTTTAAAGTCCAAAGTACTTGAGTATCAATGGGTGGAGAGTCGATTGGTACAGCTGATGTTGCTAGATGCGAAGAGAATAAAGGCTATGTATCACTCTCAGCTATATCAAAAGAGTATAGCCCAGATCTAAAATAAGAAAATCAAGCCAGGGAAGATTAAAAAGGGTGATTTAGTGTTGAAGCTTATGAAGCTGATCATGACTGATCAGCAAGGAAAATTCAAGCTGAATTGGGAAGGCCCTTATGTGGTAAAAAAGTTATTTTCTAAGGGTGCTGCTATCCTATCTAACATAGAAGGGAATAAATTTAGAGAGCCTATTAGCTTGGATAAGATCAAGAAGTACTTTTTGTAAAAGTCTCACTAGGGGGAAAACCTCATAAAAGGTTATCTAGGCAAAAATTAGAGACAAGAATAATGAAAAATTAAAAAGTCTAGCTGGATTAAAAACCTTGAAAGAGGAAATCTAGGGCAAAAGTTAAAGACATAAAGGAAAAGGAGAGACAAAAATGGTTAGTTAGAAAACTTGCAAGGGCGAGGTAATTAGTGACATAAGATACGTCAGAAGCAAAATGTATATGCATATTATGCCTAAGTTAAATATTGCTTTAATTGCTATTAAACATTATACTAAGTGTGTTTTACAAACTTTTTAGCTACTAAAAGAAATGATATCTAACAAAGAAGGAAATGATGACTTGATTTATAAACTAATTTTGCTTTCTCTTCTTTTGTTTAGCACCCTGAGCATTCGATGTTTGCAATGCTCTTGTCCTTTTATTTATAATAAACTCATCTTTTTTATTTATTGCAATTGAATCCATGTCTTATATTGATCATCGATAGTTGGGTCTTCGTTGTAGCCTATATTTCTCTCAATGATTTTGTGAGGCCAGGTAGCCACTAAATTATCTAGGAAGTTCTGAAAGAGGGGTCTTGGTTCAAACTCATGCACTAACTGCACAATCAGTTGCTTTTTCCCATACTGACAACAGAGACTGACAAGATTATAGAATGTGGTAAAATGAAGGCCAATAATTGAAACATAGTAAGTTTAGGACTGAATAGTCATGTGCTATAACCTCTACCATGGGCACATCCACTGAATTGGAGTATTGGGGAATGTTGATAGCCAACTTTGAACATCTTCTAGCATGGGCTGCAGTTTTCTAGTTTGGCAACACTTGGCTCTATAGCATGCTATATCTCAAGGAGGTTCAAGTAATCTCAGTTTCCCATTGAGCCACATCTATAAGAGTGATGAATGAGTAAAAATGTCAGGAAATTAGAAAAAATAGTGAGAGAAGAAGAAGCTTGCCTCTAATATGAGTGGACTTCAAGAGAACTGCCTGGTTTTCATAAAGTTGTATAGTTCAATGATGGTTTTTGCTAAAATGTGAGGGAAAGGGCTAAGTCCTACTTTCACTTAATCCAAGATATAAAGAATATTTGAGTCACAATTTCCAGAATGGGAAATGAATAGGAATTGGGCATACAAGCAGAGGGTCATCATCCGTGGCCAATAGGCTTCTCTCCCATATATGCCTATGATAGTTTTGAGGAAGGGTTCTAATGTAATCATTGAGCCAATGATGTAGTGAGATGAAGACTTAGGTGGAAGATTAAATATTTGGGCCATCTGATACTGGATAGAGTATGAATCTAGAATTCTAAGGTTAGGGATTATAAGCTAGCAAACAAAATTTAGCTGACAACTTAGAATAACTTCAAATTCTTCTGGCAAGGGACATAGCTCTGCTATGTTGAATCAAAAGACATGTTTCTAAGGATCCCATAATTAAGCTATGGCATGGAGGAAATGTAAGTTGATTCTTTTAACATGTAGTAATATAAAGACTGATAAGTGAAATAGCTCCAATTTGGCCCATGATCCACCATCTAAGCTTTTAAGATTGGTTATAGTAGTTTGAGATTTCTTTTGATAATGATTTAAGATTTTAGTGGTGTCTAAGAGGAGAAATAGAGGTTTGAGGGGAAGATGTTTGATGATAGAATTGAAAGTGAAGAGTTAGGGATTTAAAGAGAGGAAATGAACATGACATTAAAACGATTGTCTTATTAAAAAGGCAGCACCTTAGCACACAAAGGCGATTACCTCTTCAACAGATAAAGAAAAAGTGATGCCTCAGATATGAGGCAATTACCTCTTTAATAATAAGAAGGGTAAGAGTTTTTAGTGGAATTATACAGTTCTAAACTTAAAATCAGAAACTAATAGCTTAAAAAGGGATTCATATAATCACTGACATTAAATTGTATATAAAGATTAAAATTAATTGAGATGAATGTTAAATTTTGCAAATATCCAACTAGAATAAAATGTGAAAATATGCAATATCATAATTAAACAAGTAAGTATGGCAGTATTGATGAAATGACTAATGGGCCCTAATAAAGCATCTGAGTTAGTGCCCTCAAGATCATCCCCTCCTCTAGCACTATAATTACCCCTGTCCTCCTCCTCATCATCCTCTTCCTTATTAATTTGAAGCACCTTGATCTAATGCTCAAGGGTGGAAATCCTTGCTTGGCTAGCCTTATTATGATCCTGTGCGATCAGACTAAAGGTTAGTAAATCATGTAAGCAAGCATATATATAGACATAGGAAGAATAATTACCCTCAATTGTTGGGTGATATCCAATATATAATCCCTTTATGCCTTAATCATCCTGTACATTTATAGACCTTGCTCCAAGGGAATCTATATTATCTATAGAATGTCAGAACTAATAAACATGTCAAAAATGATTTAGGAAATAGGTCAAAAGCAAACTTATATAAGTGGTGCCCTTAAGGGTACATATAGGTCTAAGATCCTCATCCAAGGTTAAGAATTGATGAGATAACTCTCCTGGAGGAATCCAACAATGAACCAAAGGGTTAGGAGCATAAGTGAAGCAACCGGTAACCAATTGCTAGCAAAGGTAGTAGGGGGCCTCATTTGCTCAGCTGCAGCCAAAGTACCCTCTTTACTTATATCAATGCAGGGTCTCTAAGGATCTCTCTCTCATGGTTGAGGCCTGGCCTGGGGTACAAGTTAGGTAGTTGCAGCCTGAAAATGAGAAAAATTCATGTTAGTATGTGATAATCTTAAATACAAGTTGAGCATCAAATGCATGCCTGAGAAGTAGAAGCAATAGATACATGAATTGTTAATAGGAGGTGAGTCCGAATAAACTCAAAGTATTGGCTCTTGATCTATACGCTATGGTCTATAGTTGGCACTTTAACAATAGCCTAATCATGCTCAGTACCCTCCAACTCATGCATCTAGAGCATGCTCCTAGGAGGGGACTTAGGGACATGCCTTGCCCTAGTTCACTAAGATACCAAACTCGATAGTTTGGCCCTGAAGAAGGACTCTCTTCTGAGCTACTGGTCTAGAGCGGGTCATCTCAACTTTCTATTCATTCTTAGGCCCCTATAAGTCATTATGAATCTATAAAGAGAGCACTAACAGGTAAGTGAGTCAAGTTCACAAAGTTACTAATATGATTTCAATTATTATAGGTATCACATATTTTGTTAGAGAATTCAAGTGTTGCCAATGGATGTTCACTTGTGCTAGATGCCTCTTTAAGATGTGACTGGCACCCTACCTTCTTATGGCTAGTAAATCATTTCCTACACGCATTACTCCTATAAGCAATTATAACTCTAATGTCCAAACCTGCTAAAGAAACATTGTTAATAGATTTTGGTAAATGATTATTGAAATGAATTAGGAGGAAAAAGGAAGAATATAGCTTACCAAGATAGCGTGCTAAAAACTATAGAACCTCTTAGCTCTGAGCACCACCTTATCCATACTCTTATATATATAAGCCAATGCACAGCTACCCCAATCATATATAGATACCTAATCCAAGTCTAGCAAGGGCAACAAGAACATCAAATCCACTAAGATAACAGTATTGGCAAAGAAGGTGGTGCCAAGAAGATAAACCAAGAACGCTCACACCACTTGGTTGATCTCATGAGGTGACCATCACTATAGCTCTATCACGAGTATAGAAACTCTAGATTGAATCAAGCTTGATGGTGTGCATCCCCTTTATATTCGAGATCATACTAAGGAGATGCTTAATGTAGATGGCCTTGTTTAGAGTCAACTAATGCAAGCTTTAATTAAGGGGAATAGGATCTCTGGCGCATGTAATCCTGGTAATGGTAGTAAATGAGACAGGATACAGGGTGAGTTCCTCAAATGGGAGGTGGAAGGTTTGAGTCTTATCAAAAAATCTCTCCATCAGTGCATGGAGTAGCTAATAATGTGTTCATCCCTATTCATTAGGAAGCAAAAGTATAAATTCTTCCTACCTGGTGTCTTGAACTATGGAAGTTTTATCAAATCATTGTAAAAGGCTCAAGCCCTATGGAAGTTTCTGGCACCCTTGAACATTTATGCATCATGATGCAAAAGAAATTAGGGAATTTGAATTAATATAGTATAATTTTCTTGCTTTTTGAAAGAAAAATGAAGAAGAAAAAGAAAATGGATAGTGTGCCCTATTACAAAGGCATAAAGCCTTATGGATGAGATGATTGCCCCATCATAATGGTGATTACCTTTGAAAAATGCCCCTTCATTATAACACAAAGATGATAATGTCTTGGTAAGGGGCGATCACTTTATTGATGAGGTGATCGCCTTAATGCAAAGACGATCGCCTCTGCACGTCGGAGAACAATAGGTAGTTTCTAATTTTTTCTCCAAAATTTATAAGAGTAATAATCAATTGGTCCTATTTCTAATCCTAAATGGTAAATAGACATAAATAAAACCTAACTCTATGTAATTTCTAGGAAAAATAAGAAGGATTCGAGTACTAACCTCTTAAGATGCTGATTAGCAAATGTGACTCCTCAAATTCACTAAGAAAGGAGTTATGTGATAATCCAAGACTACATGAGGCATTTATGGAAGGTGAAATGCTATCTCAATTGGGCATAGGCAATGTCCTGTTATTGTCCATTTTTGAAAAGTGTAAGCGTGGGAAAGAAGAAGAAAGAAAAAGAAGAAGAAATAAAAAGAAGAGAAGAAAAGAAGAGGAAGAGAAAGAAAAAGGGAAAAGGAGTTTTTATAGTAAAAAAGGGGAGGGAAAAGTATTACAAATAGTAGAAGTGGAAATAATAATGAATAAAGAAGAAGGATCTCCCAGGTGCATCTTGAGAATTGATGTCGTAGAATGAAGGTTTTTTAGTTGATGTTTCAAATTGAGCAATGTGTCAGGCTAGGAAAACCCAAAAATTATGTTTTGAATAGGCAATTGATCAAAGTGGTTGATAGAGTTGTATCCCTAAAGTTCACATTTCAAGAAGTGACTGATTGGGTTGTATCAATAAAGTTCATATTTTTAGAAGTGACTGATCGGGTTGTATCCCCAAAGTTTACATTTCAAGAAGTGACTGGTTGGGTTATATTCCTAAAGTTCATGTTTTGAGAAGTGATTGATCAGGTTGTATCCCCAAAGTTCATATTTTAAGAAGTGACTGGTTGAGTTGTATCCTTGAAGTTCACATTTTGAGAAGTGACTAGTTGGGTTGTATCCCTAAAGTTCACATTTCAAAAAGTGATTGGTCAGGTTATACCCTTGAAGTTCACATTTCAAGAAGTAACTTATCAGGTTATATCCTTGAAGTTCACATTTCGAGAAGTGACTGGTTGGGTTATACCCTCGAAGTTCACATTTTAAGAAGTGACTAGTCGGGTTGTACCCTCAAAGTTCACATTTCAAGAAGTGACAGGTTGGGTTATATCCCCAAAGTTCATAATTCAAAAAGTGACTGGTCGGTTTGTATCCCTAAAGTTCATGTTTCAAAGAGTGACTAATCGGTCTTGAAAAACCTAAAAATCAAGTTTTAGATGAGTGGTGTATCAAGCTAGGAAACCCCAAGAGTCATGTTTCAAATGAGTGGTGTATTGGGATAGGAAAACTTGAGAGTCATGTTTTCAGATGAGTGGTGTATCAGGCTAGGAAAACTCGTGAATCACGTTTCAAGTAAGTGTCTAATTGAGCTAGGAAAACCTAAGGTTCACGGTCACATTTCTAGATGATTTATCAAATATTAATGAGTGGCTGATTAGGCTAGGAAAACCTAAGGAACATGGTCACATTCTAAGTTGAAGAATTCATCTCTCGGTGAAACTCAAGAGTCAAGTATGTTATTTATTATTTTTACTAGTGTTGTGCATATGATTTATTAAAAAATTATCATTGTATGCATTTAATTTTTTGAAAAATCAGGGGGCAAATTGTAGACACCTGGTTTGATCAGCCCATGATAAGGGGCAACTTATGGATGCTCAGTTGGGCTAACCTGCAATAAGGCCTAATAATGAGAGATGCGAAGCTTGAATGCGAGAAAGAAGCCTGAAACCTTATTAAGAATGAACCTGAGAGCTTATAACCCCTGAATCCAAGCTTAAAGCACATAAAAAGAGCTCAATCTGCCTTGGCTTATTAGGCCCAATGCAGGGCCAAGCTAAAGAGGTGATGCCTTTTTTAAGAGGTGATTGCCTTTAAGGTAGTAGGATGATGAGACAATCACCTCATCGCAGAGGTGCCACTTATGTAGCAGCTACTTGTCTCTACATTAAATGTAGAGGTAGTAATGGTGGCTAACTTGGTGGGCCCACCTTCGATTAAAACTTAGTCCTTTGCATAAGAAGATAATTTTTAGGAGAAAGGAAGAGCTAGAAAGTGCAATGATAAGGGTAAGAAGTAAGGGGATGGGCTAGATATGAGATTAAAAAGAGAAGGAAAGAGAGAAAAAGAAGTTGGCAACCATTATTAAAAAAATAAAAAAAGGTAGGAGCTCTGAGGGGAGAAGGTAGAGACATCCATGAGTAAGGGAAGAAAGAGAATCAAGTTCAAAGGTCACTTTCTTGAAGGAAAAAGGTGAAAAGATCTTGCATTCAAGTGAAGTTTAACATATACTTCCAACTTTGAGGGTCAACTTATTGGAAAAGCTCATATTTTAGTAATGATCTTTATTTCTCTTTAATGTTAAAATTATATATTTGCACATCCTCTTAGTTGTTTGCTTATTTACTCATTTTCATGTGTCCATTGCCTATGTGATGCCATGTCCTTAACATGATCCATTGAGGTTTTGAGTGTAGTTGTGAGTCTGGTTCATTGACATTAGTTGATCCTTGCTTGAAATAGAAGTTTATTGCTTTTGAGATTCACCTATGCCTGTTGATTAGAGAGGCATCGCCTTATTGATATGAGGCGATCGACAGTCTAACAGGGTCTCATACGACCATGTTTTAATACTTCTTGTAAATTATGCATAATTCAAACTTTTAAGAATTGCTATACATTTGTGCTTTTAGTTCCCTTTACATGACCATTTTACTATTTTATTCAAGGCTAATATTCAACCATTTGCAATCTCTACTTGTATTGACTTGATTTATAAATTGGCTTGATGGTTCCTTTTGTAGAAGTTTTATATGCCTTAGGAGTTAATATTTTGCTTGATACATGGAATTAGAGTGATCTTGATCACCTTAGTTTAACTCTTGGCCTTCTTGGTCTTTTGTTCGCATTTATACTGGTTTACTTTTGGTTTATTTTTAGTTCATTTATAAAAAGTGTTGTAATCCGTAATCCCTTCTCCCACTCGATTCAAATGTACTATTTTGCTATTTATTATTCATGATGAATGCTGGGACCAAATGTGTGAAGTGGAATTAATGTGCAAATTCAGAATTTAATATAAAATTTGACAAATTGTTTGAAGGAAATCATAATTTGCATGTTAATAAGGAAATAATTGAATAATTAAAGGTAATGAAACAAAAAACACAAATGGAGGCCAACTGCAAAATTGGATGGGCATTTCGAAAGCCCATAGCTAGTTTTCAAACCTGTTATCTGATGACAACTTTTGGGAACCTCTAGGAATCTAGTTGCCATATAAGTGTGTTCCAGCTTTTATCTGGGTGGTGACTCCATCTCCTATTAGGCTTTAAGACCTATTTTGTATTTCCTAGTGGGCCTCGAGCCCACACAGTGCCATGGTCATTAAACACTTGGGCGTGTGCTAAACCCCCCCGCCTACAGCTAATCCTTATAACTGCATTCGAGAATTCTTGTGGAGTGTTTTTTGATGCAAGTATTTAATTTACAATCTTAGATTTCAAATACAAGGATTTCAAATAACATGTAGATTTCTAATCCTTGTAACCACATTTTAAAATTCTTTTAGGGGTGTTTAGTTCAATTCCACAATCAAATTCATTTTATTTCCAAATAGAATTCAATTTCAAATGAATTTCAAATTCATTTAAACAAAAAAAATTTCATTAACAAGCATTGATTTAGTTTTAAACAACTTTACAAAATTAAAAATTAAAAATTAAAAATAAATTTTACAAAGTTTTCATTTAAACAAAACATATTTACTTGAATTTGCACATGAATTCCACAAAATTTTATGAAATTCATTTGAACCAAACAAACCTTTAGTGATTTCTTTTTTAGATAATTCATCTCCTTGTTGATGAAGTATGGAGGATCATTTTGCTTTTTATAATTTATTCACATTGTGATTCTTATTACTTTCATGTTAATTTTCTACTTTTCATCTACAACGGAGATAACAATGCTTCAAGCTAACGTTATTGTTTAGAAGTGTGTTCAAGATCTTCACTTTTTTATAATTAGAAGTCAATATGAGAATGAACTCATTTTAGACAAAGTTCTTTTGGGGATTTTCCATATAGTGTAAATACTATCAACTTAATTTACAATCCTTTCTTTTTATTGAATTTGATATATGTTTTTAATCTATCCTTTGTTTTAAAGGGAATGTGGACGAAAGAGAAGCACTTGAAAATCTATACCTTATTATGTTATGCCTTGATGAAATTGTTGATGGCGAGTCTACTGTTTACCTCTTCATATAAATATATTATTACTGTGCTTTCTTTGCCTGATATCTATTTTTTTCTTTTTCACTTCCAATTTTGTTGAAATGAATTCTTTTCTTTATTGATTGTAAAATATTGGAACATTAGATATAGTCTTCATTCGCTTTTCCTTTTCTTCTTATGTGAAACTTAAGCGTAAAGAACCTTTCCCCAAAAAAAATTGCCAAGCCATCTCTAAAGAATTATGCCATTGGATGTTTTGTGTATATGAAAAATAAGGTTACATGAATAGCTATTGTAAAGTTGGAAGGGAAGGACTCTTGACATTCAAAATAAAATAGATGGCATAAAAATAAACATAACAAAACAAAAACAAAGTAGAGGAAATAACATTAAATTCATTACTGCCATATGAATTTTTGAAATACAAAGTTTATGTTATTTACTAGAAAAAAGCTTTTTTTTTCCCTTCATTTCTTCATTTTTCCTCTCTTCACACACACACACTACATACATTATGACCATCTCTTTTTATACTAAAAGGTAGTTTCATTTTTTAATAACTAATATTCACCTAACATCATTTTTAGCCATTCTTCCTTTCCTTGAAACAAGGACATCCATTTCTTTTCAACTAAAACAAAAAATATCTTTGCAAAAATCTCACATCTTTAACAATATATTAAGACCCGAAAATTCTTGACAGCCCTAATGGTTGTGGTGCATGTACAAGGGAGAGAAATTCAGGCCAAGGCAAGCTAAGGAGGGCTGCTATAATGACTCAATATTTTAAATTATTAAAATATATTTTGAGATATGCAGTCTTAATAATATTTTAAATTTATATATATATTAAAATTATTTGTGACTAGAGTTTATTTATTTTACGTTAAATATTTTTATTACATAAAGAATTTATTTGGAAGTTTTATTATTTAAAAATATTAAAGTTACTATTATTATTATTATTATTATTATTATTATTATTATTATTATTATTATTATTATTATTATTATCATTACTATTAGAGTGCATGTGTATCATGCATGTGTATTATTATTATTATTATTATTATTATTATTATTATTATTATTATTATTATTTTTATTGTTATTATTATTATTGTTGTTGTTGTTGTTGTTAGTATTATCATGTATGCATGTGTTAATGTGTGGTATGTGTATATATGTACATGTATATGTTAAAGTTAGTGTATATATATATAAAAGAAAAGAGTCAAAAAGTAAAAACGAGTCAATCTTACCTTCCCCACCCATTTCTTTTTCTTTTTCTTCATCATCATCATCATCATCTTCTTCTTCTTCTTCTCCTTCACTGTCCACCATTGCTGACGCTACCAAGCTTCACCAACCATCGTCCAAGTGTCATCAGCCACCACTAGCACCACCCAAGCTTGTCACTTTCCTCCCTCTCCCTTCCCGTCACCGCCAGGGAGCTCCAATCGCCATATTCCTAGAGGTTGCTACTGTAGCTCCGATGGAAAACCGATTGATTTGGCTTGCATTTTTTAACTTGTTAGATTCCTCTCGACATGTACTTCTCGATTCTCAAGTCATTTCAACTTTACGATGTCTGCATTGTGAGTTTTCTTTAATTTTAGTTTACGTCTATTTTAGATTTTTATTTTTTAGCTTGATTGTGCTTGATTCTTGATAAATCCTTTTGGAAATGTTGTTATATGGAACTTAAGCTTCTCAAATATATTTTTAGTTTATTTTTTGAATTTATTTGAATTATGGGTAATTATTGAATTTTGAATAATTAAAAATGAATTTTTATTAATTATTTGTTTTATGTGTTATTATGAAAAAAATTATATTAAATTGTATAGTTAATTTAAATTATTAGCTTTGAAAATGAGAAAATAAAATTTCACTAAGTTTTAGTAATTTTGAGTAAATATTTAGTATTATGTGATTTTTGAATTTATGGGTAAATTATATATTTTTATTGAAATTATAGTTAAATAGCATGTTTTAAATAATTTTAGAGTATTAAATGGTAATAAAATAATTTTTACGAATTATTTATTATTTTTAACTAATTAATACTAATTTTTAAAAATATATTCAAAGAATAATTTTGTATACTATTTTTGTGATTAAATAAGTTTTTAACTATTTTTAATATATATTTAGACTATTTAAGTAATTAATTGTGAATTTTACTATTTTATGTTAAATAATTAAAAATTTGGATTTTTATTAATATTATATAATTTATTTAAGATTTTATTTAATTAATGTGAAAATAATTATATTAAAATTTTTTGATGTTTAAATATATTATATTTTGGTATTTTATGGATATTTATGGAATTTAATGATTTTTGTTATATTTATTATTTAATATTGAATTGCGGTGAATTGTGAACCTCAGTTGGGAATTTGAGTAGTTTGGGATCCCAACCCGAGGTGTTGAGCTTTATGTGTACAAAAGTGTGTTTTCTTGTAGGATCGACTCTACTTTTCATTAGAGAGATATCCGTTTTACAAAGGAGACTATTTAATTTTCAGTAGAATTCTCATAAAATGTGACATCGGGTCAATCCTGAATTTTTAGTTTTTGTGGTTGTGTTGTGTCTAGATCGAGTTTTCATTTAGAAATCTTAGAATTATAAGTTAGAGATTGATTCTGATTTTATTATTATTTATTTTTTTAGCTGTGCCGAGGCCGAGACCTATCAGACCAAGCCTGTCGAGTCAGTCTCGAGGAGTGCAAACTTGTGAATTATTATTTTATATATGCATTGCATATAGAATGCATGAATTCGAGTTTTCATATTTTCATAATGAGTTTAAACATGAATTATTTCATTAAATGATTTAGTATATTTTTGGTACATGTGATATATATGTGACATACATACTTGGTATGTTTTTAGTGTATATTCTGTGTATATGTGACATATTTATGTTTGAATATTTTGGTATATATTCAGTATATTTTGGTATGTTTTTAGTGTATATTCTGTGTATATGTGACATATTTATGTTTGTATATTTTGGTATATATTCAGTATATTTTGACATATACTTAGCATATATATTTGATATATTTTTGGTATATTTGTGGTATATGTTTAGTATATGAGTGGTATATTCTTTTTAAATGGATACCATTTTATTTTAATTGTGCATTTTATTATTTTCCATAAATATATGATTTATATGAAGGATATCAATAGAACGTGCTACCTAGTGGGCTACACTAGGATTGTTACGCAACAGTATGGTAGAATTAGATTGAAATTCTAATATTTGTTTATCGAGATTTTGGTTATTGGAAAGGATGGCTGTGAATCCTTGATTGACCTAGTGTACTTGGGGCTAGTAATGTCATTAGTGAGATTGCGGATCCTTAGTTGACCTAGTATACTCGGGGCCAGTCTATTACCTTGAGTTGGATAATGAATACTTGGAGTTTTGGATAAGCCAATGGGCTATTGATTTCATGAGTAAGGTTGCAAATATGTTAGGGTTCTATTTGATCCTTCATTTAAATAAACATTGTTCTGCATTTATTATATATAAAAGCAGATTTTAGCATCTCTGTGAAATGCATGTATATGTATATTATTATATTGATGTTTAACTGTATATGACTTTAGGTTGCATGTATATATAATATAACAATTCACTCAATGATGTTTGATCCCCCTCAATATTTTTTTTAGAAGATTATTCTTCTTATTCAAACCTTAGTAGTAGACCTCTTCGCCAGTCTTTATCAGCCTTGGCTAGACTATGTAAATTTATTATCTAAACTCTTATTGTATTTTAGAGACTGCAGTAGTAGTGTTATTATATCAGTAGTGTATTGTTTTAGTTTTGAGATTTTTATATTTAGAATATTGTATGAATATTTTTATTATGATATAATATATAAAAGATTTATTTTATATAATTAAAGTTTTAATTCTGGTGTATTTTTTATTTTATTATTGCATGTGTTTTTATTTTTAAGGTTTGCTATAGGTTCCGGATTTAAAAGAATTCCCATTCCTTAGTGCCGATCATGACTCCTAGTTTGGGTCATGACAGCTACTTGCTGCCAAGGCCAACAAAGTTGCCTAGAAAAATGCGGGAGGCCTCTAGAACTTGGTAGAATGCTGGTGGAGCTGTTGGAGTCTAGAAGGATTTGCCTAGGCCAAGGAAAGAGCCCAAGAGCATATGTGAAAGCTTTAGAGGGCTATAGAAAAATGGCAAGGCTAAATGCTACCAGCCATGCTAAGGAAGCCATCTAGAAACTTACATTAAGGAGCAAGGGTGCCAACCTTCCATAATGTTCCCATGTTGCCTATGCTACGAAACTCATCCAAGCTCTAGAATGTTCCCACACTCTTGTATATATCAAATAACTTATTTAGGAAGCTGTGCATATAATATATTTGTAGAAATGTCTGGATGAAATAATTGTAGCCATATGTTAAGGAGGTGGAAAAACTATACATAGGTCACCCCTCTCATTTGTAAAGCTTGATAAGAATTTGTTGAGAAATCTAATATAGCTCACATCTTATTCTCATTTAATTGTTGCCTAATTTTTATCCCAAACATTTTATTGCTTACTTGCTCACTTATATTCCACTACGTTCCAATTTTTAGGCTTACTCAGTTCTACTTCACCCCCAATGTAGACTAAGTGTTGTGTATCTTAGTGAACCTCTAAGGCTAAGCATGTGATAAGTGGTATCAGAGCAATGGTTTTAATCCTAGGTACCACTGGTTAGGAGACTTAAGAAAATGGCAAGTGAGGAAGCCAACGTTGTTGCCAAAGTAAAGGAGCAACAAACCAGATAGACTTATGGATGTGAGGAGGTACGCTCATAGCCTAAGTGAAGCAAATCTAAGGCTCCAACACGTATACCTATGGAGTCCCAAGTTGTTGGCCTTGAGAGGGACTTGGCTAGTGTATCCTCAACTGTTAGTAAGCTCAGCGATCAGGTTGGCAACCTTATCCATGAGAATGCAGAGATCACTAGGGTTGCCAAGGGCATAATTGAAGAACTTGGCTAAGTATTAAAGGGAGAAGTATGCTCCTTGACCTAAGAGTTTGCTGACCTATGCAAAAGTCTTTAATATGATATGCAAGAGCTTTGTAAGCAAATTGATGCCATTCGTCGAGGTAATCCACCCTTGACAAGCACTGCCTTAATAAGCACTTTGACTAGACATAGCTTAAAGGTGCCGAAACCAGCCATGTACAATGGCATGTGCAATGCCATTCTGGTGGAGAATTTCTTGTTTGGTCTTGAACAATATTTTAAGGCGATGAATCAAGGATGAATTCTCAAGGATTAGCAATTCTGTCATCTTCCTTAGGGAGGTTGCCTAACTATGGTGGAGGCAGAAACACACCAAAAGGGAGAAGGGGCTTTGTGTGATCAACATTGGGAGTAGTTTAAGGCTAAACTTTGCAAGTAATTCATGATGCACAATGCCAATGATGAGGTGCTAAGTAAGCTATAACGTTTAAGGCAAATCGGTAGCATTTTGGACTATGTCAAGGAGTTTACTACCTTGATGCTTAAAGCTATTGAATTGTTCAACCACCAAATTCTCTTTAACTTTAAGGATGGGCTTAAGTATTGGACAAAAAAAGAGCTCCATCATAGGGGAGTTAAGACCCTCGACGACGCCATTGCCACTATGGAGTCCATTTGCTACTATTCTGCCTAAGACAAAGGGAAATAACTCAATGCTAGTAAAAGTGGGGGAGAAAAAGAGACCTCTTTGGATGATGAAGAGGAGCGCGACATATGGACTTTAGGCATAAGGAGTCTCAACACTAAAAATTTTATAGTGGAAGCTCCAAGTAAGGCAAGAGTCCATCAAGCAAGAGTGATGCTAACAAGCCTTTAAGGACTTCTTTATATACAATGGGCCACATTGGATGAGAGATTGCCCAAACAAGCAGACTATCAATGTCATTATGGTAAAATTCAAGAAGGCATAGTCCCACGAGGAACAACAAGCTGCCCTAGGTTTCTTGCAACTTCTCAATAATTCAAAGTAAGATAATGGAAATCTTACTGTGATGAACTTCCTCCTTAGCATGCAACCTATAGGATTGAAAAATCAAAGGAGGCAAATATTGGTGAAGGCTACTATCAATGGAGTAGCATTGATGGCAATGCTAGACACAGGTGTTGATGGTGTCTATATGCCAGAGGAGTTAGCCAATGAAATTGGTCTACCATACACCAAAACTCATGCCTATGCCGAGTGTTTGGGATCCAAGTTTGCCATTATAGGCAAAATATACAAGGTGAGGATCTGTATTAGTGAATGGGAGGGCAAGACTAACATTCTCGTTGCTTTAATTGATGATAAGCAAACATACTTAGGAATCGGCTTTCTACATGCTGTGAAAGCCATCGTGGTCCCATAAGCCAATGCCTTTTTCTTTGCATAAAAAGATAGGGTGATACAAGGGCCTGTCTAAGTGGAGCTAAGCAAGAAATATGGGCTCTTTGATATTCGACTCATGGAGGCACAAAGTGGGAAGGCATCAAATGTTACACCAATAAGGGAGACAACTCATAAAGGTGTGCAAGAAACCTCCCAAGCGCACCAACGAAACAAACACACTAAAATACCAAGCTTAAAGTGCAACAAGGACATTGCGAGCTTAAGTGGGGGAGGGTGTTATAGCTCAAAAATTCTTGACAGCTCTAAGGACTGTGGTGCATGAACAGCAGTGAAAAATTCAATCCAAGGCAAGCCAAAAAGGGTTGCTTGTTGCCAAGGCCAATATAGTTGCCTAGAAAAATGCAAGAAGCCTCTAGTACTCATTAGAACGCTAGTGGAGTTGCTAGAGTCTAGAGGGATTTTTCTAAACCAAGTAAGGAGCCCACTCTAGAGAGCTACGGAAAAATGGCAAGGCTAAATGCTGCCAGTCATGCCAAGGAAGCCATTTGGAAACTTCCATCAAGGAGCAAGGGTACCAACCTTTTGGAAAGTTCCCATGCTGCCCATGCTAGGAAACTCACCCAAGCTTTAGAATGTTCCCACACTCTTGTACATATCAAATAGCTTATTTAGGAAGCTATATACATAAGAAATTTGTAGAAATGTCTAGATGAAATAATTGTAGCTACATGTTAAGGAGGTGGAAAAACTATAAATAGGCTACCCCTCTCATCTGTAAAGCTTGATAAGATTTTGTTGAAAAATCTAATATAGCTCACATTTTACTCTTATTCAATTGTTGCCTAATTTTTGTGTCAAATCTCTTGCTACCTACTTGCTCACTTATATTCCATTGCATTTCAACTTTTAGACTTACTTAATTCTACTTCATCCCCAACGTAAACTAAGTGCCGCACGTCTTAGAGAACCTCTAAGGATAAGCACATGACAAATAGCTTCCTAAGCTTGCTTGAAAGTTAAAACCATAATAATTTATTTCAAGTATTGAATTTTTCTAGTAAATGTCTTTAAATTCCTTTCTGTAATTTATCGGTCATCTTAAAGATAGCGAAATATGAATCTTGATGCAGCGTAATAAAATTTTTCGCCCACATTCTGGGCTCTAATTTATCAACTCAGTTCCTATAGAGACATCTCTACTACAATATAATATTTCTTTAATTTGATCTGCAATCTTATTCTGGAAACTGATGCAAATGTCATTGCCGGGAAGGTAGCCAGTAATGGTTTTGATGCTGGTGCTCCATTGTCTGAACAGGTTCTTTAACTACAAATGGACATTTTTAATTTCAAATCTTTGCATACAAGTATTCCTTATTATGAAACACTAAAGTTCTGCTTTCTTTTCAGACGTTAACACAAGCATTGGCCACTGCACGTGAACATCTAACAAGATCCCTTCTCAAATGAATACATGCAGCAGCCAAAAGGAGTCCAAATGTTTTTAATTTTTAATGTTCTATGTTATGCTAATAGATGATGCTTGATGTATGGACTGCAGAAGGCTCCCACTTCCTGTAACTGATTTTGTTTTGGTTTATATTTTTATAGACTGGTTGGAAAAGTAAATTAAAGCATAGTGATTTGCAGAGGGTTGATAAAATCTGTGCTTATAATGAGCTCATTTCTGGCATATTACAATGCAATATCAAAATTCTCTTATAAATGACGAAGGAAGCATTTCCAGTTATCTAACACTCTATTTTTACAAAATAATAATAATAATAATGATGTTTATGTCTATATGGTTAATAGCAGCAGTGAAACCAAAGATATTAGATGGCATCCTAAAAGCTAAAAGACCTTTGATTTATAGGAATAGAAAGGAAGGTGTATGGGGTATCATCTATGGTGCATCTAAATGAAGGTGTATATCATGTGTGCATGGAGATGGGGCCAAAATGGGTGTGGTTTGATTTGGATCTTCCTAACAACAGTTTGGATGAAACAGTCCCTTCTCAGCTTGCTCAGCTACACTCATTAGTAGTTTTCAATGTATCATGTGACAACATACATGGAAAGACACCTCAAGAGTATTTATCAGCTTGCAATGTTTAACGAAAGCAGCTAATATGAAAATCTTCTCTTGTGGACTGACATTGGTAAACAATTGCACATCACCAGTGGCATTGTCAAGATACATTAATAAAGAAGAAGGCAATGACTTGATCGACATTGAAGTTTTCTGTGTCCCATTTATGGAGACATATGTATGCATTTTGTTGGGAATTGCAGCAGTTTTTTTACATAAATCCTTGTTGTCCAAGGATATGGTTTTACCTCATTCCGAGATTCACCGAAACTTGCTGCTACTCATTGTCGACAACACTCTTAAGTTTCCCAAGTTCAGAATGATGCAGGTCTATTGCTCTCTGGAGTATTTAATGTTAAGCAAATGTTGAAACTGAACTTTTGGATGTTTTGCAGTGTCTAGCAATTAAATTTCTTTTACGAATAGGCCCTAGTTGTGGTTCTACTCCATCTGACAGAACTTTAAAAACAGGTCGAGTTAGTACTAAAAGAAGGGTTATTGGCTTGTCGGTTGCTGAAATTGAAGCTGAAGAAACTAGTATATAAAAATTTTCAAATGTCAGAATATAGAAAATTTCATTGAGCTTGCAAAATAATCATAAACTAACATGATATATATTGTGGATTTTGAAAATTTGATGTGCAGTATCATTCCAAAAACTGATGCAAATGCCATTGCTGGGAAGGTAGCCAGTAGTAGTAGATGCTGGGGCTTTTTGCCATTTTATGGCAAAAGTTAAAAAAATTACCAAATATTGTAGTTTCCAAAATAATTATCAATTTATGGTAGTTTTCAAAATAATTATCGATAGTTTTTTATGAAATGACATTGAATACATAGTTCTACCTCATTGACTGGTAGAAAAACAATTTCGCAGGTCAATGTGGTAGAGTTTTTTTTTCTTTTTTTTTTCAAGAAGGATATTCTACCACTTCAAGTGGTGAAAATGCCCAAGTTTTTTTCAATATAACATATTAATTTGCCAATTGTCCATTTCATATGTTATTATTATTAATTTTCACATTTGTCAAGTCGATTTTTATAGACTATAGAAATACAAAGAAAAGTGAACATCTTGAATGATTTAATTTTTTTATTATGATTTTTTATTTTAATATTATCATAATCATGATAATTTTAATTTAATTATAATATTATTATTTTATTATAATTAATAATATATAAATAATATTATTTTTAAGTAAAATATTATTTATTTATTTGTAAAAAACTCAAAATTACTCGATAATAACCTACTTGAACTCGAGCTAGAATTAATTGGGTAGAATGATGAGCTTTATTTATTTATTTATTATTATTTTTTAATCGGTAATGAAGTCTAAGTGGGGCTCAAATTCCGTGTGGGGAACAGAATTGCTGATAAAAAGTTCTTCATTGAGGAAAGTGGTTTTCAGTTGCACTGGAGTCAAGGTCTTCTCCACAAGTACAAGCTTGAAGCTATCTCAAGCATCTTCCTGAACTCTTTCTGCACAATTGCTTTTAGAAATTTTGTGAGCAATGATAGGAATTAAGCACTATAAGAGGCCCAGAGTGGTTAACAGTCTATTCAAGGTCTTGAGACCTCTGCTGCCACTAGAGTTATTAAAGAAAAAAAAAATTAAAGAAAGAAAAAATTCTCTAGAGTGATCCTACTTTTTCTTAGAAATCAATTCCTTAATCTGAAACAGAACATATTTTTTCAGGGCGTGGCTGCTGTTGCCCTTTCCATAATGCCGTGTTAGTGTTAGTGGAGGAAAGTGGTTTTCAGTTGCCCTGGTGATGTGATCCTAACTACAAAGAGGAAGATTTCAAGATTTGTTCATGCTAATAAGACAACGTTCATTCAAGAAAAGAACAATTCGCATAAATTCATATTTTGTGTAGCATACTTTAGTATTTTGGCCATAAATTACTCAACAAAACTCAGATTGAGATTATTCAAGAGGATATTGAAAGCTAAGAAAGATATCTACAACTTTGGTGAAGATATCTCGAGTTAATTCAGCCTTACACCTGAGTTAAAATTATGAAAGATTATCAGATCGTAAATAAAACTGGACAGATTGAATATACATCAGTAAATGGGCTGTATTTCACTCAATATAGATCCAAATGAAGTGATTCAAGATGCTGCTGAAAGATAACAACAAGGGCTACAACTTTTATGTTTTGGGCTTAAGTTAATTCGGCCATCATCATATTGAAAAGTGTACTACAATGTGCTGCATAAGTAAATCCGAATTTAACTAGAATTATATTTTCTTATTTAAGAAGGATTTTGTTTTTTTGTTTAGTTAGGATATTAATTAGGTTTTATTTAGGGTTTCTTTAAGCCTATATAAAGGCCTTATTTTATGTAACCTAGAGGGTATGCAATCATGAATGATTAATAAAATTTAGAGAGGATTCTCTTTGGTTACTTGGTGGTTAACCATGTGACAACCTTTGTGACTTATTAATTTATCTTTCAGACAGTAGATTATGGCATCTTTTTAATAACCTTTCTTGCTTGTTTGTTATTGTTCAAAAGTTTAAAGTTTTGATATAGCTTTGATTGTTTGGACTAACTAAACATGAGGTAAAGGTTCTCTATGTCTGAATTGGAACTTGATTTAAACTTTTCTTGAGAGCGTGGGTTTAGGTTCATGTTGAATGGGTTCCTAGAGTAGGTCGTCTAGTGGGTTCGTATCACTTGGTATCAGAACTTGGCTCAAATCAGGTTTTGTTCAATTCAATTCTACGTATCCTTAATTTACTTTTTAATTATTGTGGTTTTCAAATTTTTCTATTTGTGTCAAAAAATAAATATGTTTTTTTTTTTTTATGATTTTTGATTTGGTTGGTATTAGATTGATTTAATTGAATGATTTGTAACAAAGGGTCTTAGGTTTGATATACCTAAGGTTTTAGTTGGTCATACCAATTAGATTTTATACCTTAAGTTTGATTTGATCAATTTGTAACGAAGGGTCTTAGGTTTGATATACCTAAGGTTTTAGTTGGTTGATATAAAAAGGGTTTAAGGTTACTAATCTTCTACCTTTAATTTTTTTTTATTTTTCAATTTTTAGGATTTTAAATTTATTTTTTTATTTATAAGTTAAAAAATATATATGTCTTGAATTTTTTTTAGTCTATTTAATTTTTTTTTCTTATGTGGTGTTCTTGAGTCTTTCTTAAATAAAAAAAAAAATTCAATTGCATGGAAGACAAAGATTTGAGGATAAATCTTTCTGAAGAAAGGGAGAATGATGTGATCCTAGCTCCAAAGAGGAAGATTTCAAGATTTGCTCATGCTAAGAAGGCTACGTTCATTCAAGAAAAGAGCAATTCACATAAATTTGTATTTTGTGTAGCATACTTTAGTATTTTGACCATAAATCACTCTACAAAACTCAGATTGAGATTATTCAAGAGGATATTAAAATTTATACAACTTTGGTGAAGATATCTAGAGTTAATTCGGCCTTATACCTGAGCTAAAATTATGAAAGATTATCAGATATTAATAAAACTGGACAGACTGAATATACATAGTAAATGGGCTATATATCTCTCAATATAGATCCAAATGAAGTGATTCAAGATGCTGTTGAAAGATAACAACAAGGGCTACAACTTTTATGTTTTGGGCTTAAGTTAATTCGGCCATCATCATATTGAAAAGTATGCTACCATGTGCTATATATGTAAATCCGAATTTAACTAGGATTATATTTTCTTATTTAAGTATAATTATATTTTTTTATTTATGAAGGATTTTGTTTTCTTGTTTAGTTAGGATATTAATTAGGTTTTATTTAGGGCTTCTTTAAGCCTATATAAAGGCCTTATTTTATGTAACTTAGAGGGTATGCAATCAAGGATGATTAATAAAATTTAGAGAGGATTCTCTTTGGTTACTTGATGGTTAACCATGTGAAAACCTTTGTGACTTATCAATCTATCTTTCAAACAATAGATTATGGCATCTTTTTAATAACTTTTGTTGCTTGTTTTTTATTGTTGAAAAGGTTAAAGTTTTGAAATAGCTTTGGTTATTTGGACTAACTAAACATGAGATGAAGGTTCTCTATGTCTGAATTGGAACTTGATTTGAAATTTCCTTGAGAGCATGGGTTTGGGTTCATATTGAACGGGTTCCTAGAGCAGGTCATCTAGTGGGTTCGTATCACCTGGAGTCATGGTCTTCTCCATAAAAACAAGCTTGAAGGTATCTCAAGCATCTTCCTGACCTCTTTCTGCACAATTGCTTGTATAAATTTTTATGAGAAATGATAGGAATTATTCACTATAAGAGGCCCAAAGCAGTTAACTATCCATTTAAGGTCTTGAGACCTCTGATACCACTAGACTTATTAAAGAAAGAAAAAATTCTCTATGAGTGATCCTACTTTTTCTTAGAAATCAATTCCTTAATCTGAAACAAACCATATTTTTCCAGGGCATGGCTACTATTACCCATTCCATAATGCCATGTTTGTGTTAGTGGAGGAAAGTAGTTTTCAGTTGCCCTCGAGTCATGGTCTTCTCCATAAATACAAGCTTGAAGTTATCTCAAGCATCTTCCTGAACTCTTTCTGCATAATTGCTTTTAGAAATTTTTGTGAGTAATGATAGGAATTAAGCACTATAAGAGGCCCAGAGTGGTTAACAGTCTATGCAAGGTCTTGAGATCTCTGCTACCACTAGAGTTATTAAAGAAAAAATTAAAGAAAGAAAAAAGTCTCTAGAGTGATCCTGCTTTTTCATAGAAATCAATTCCTTAATATGAAATAGAACATATTTTTCCAGGGCGTGGCTGCTGTTGCCCTTTCCATAATGTCATGTTAGTGTTAGTGGAGGAAAGTGGTTTTTAGTTGCCCTAGAGTCATGGTCTTCTCCATAAATATAAGCTTGAAGCTATCTCAAGCATCTTCCTGACCTTTTTCTGCACAATTGCTTTTATAAATTTTTGTGAGCAATGATAGGAATTATTCACTATAAGAGGCCTAGAGTGGTTAACTATCTATTTAAGGTCTTGAGACCTCTGATACCACTAGAGTTATTAAAGAAAGAAAAAATTCTTTATGAGTGATCCTGCTTTTTCTTAGAAATCAATTCCTTAATCTGAAACAGAATATATTTTTCCAGGGCATGGCTGCTGTTGCCCTTTCCATAATGCCATGTTAGTGTTAGTGGAGGAAAGTAGTTTTCAGTTACCCTCAAGTCATGGTCTTCTCCACAAATACAAGCTTGAAGCTATCTCAAACATCTTCCTGAACTCTTTTTGCATAATTGCTTTTAGAAATTTTTATGAGCAATGATAGGAATTATTCACTATAAGAGGCCCAAAATGGTTAACTGTCTATTCCAGGTCTTGACACTTCTGCTACCACTAGAGTTATTAATGAAAACAAAACAAAATAAAAAAGAACAAAAGAAAGAAAAGTCTCTACAGTGATCCTATTTTTTTTCCTTAGAAATCCATTCCTTAATATGAAATGGAACATAATTTTCTAGGGTAGGGTTGCTGCTGCCCTTTAATTTGCATTATGCATGTTAGTGTAGGAAATTATGAACTTATAAATTTGAAGTACTTGTCAAGAATTGCAAATGAAAAATATGGATATGGGGCCAACATGGGCATGGTTGGGAGTTAAGTTGATTATGTTAGAAGGTTTGCTTTACGAAAGTTGCTGGGAGCAGGAGAGAATTGCTCTAATGCAGCTATCTTCCATCGGAAACTTCTTAACTGCTCTAAACTGGGTGGAGTTAGATTATTGTCAATGGAAAGGGGTTGAGTGCAACAACACCACAGGTCGATTTGAAAAGTTCTCTCTTGGCAATGCTGGTGACAATTGCTTTCTAATGGAATGTGATGATGATAGTCGGAGGTGTTGGTGTTGTAATATCCCGAGTTTTTAAATATTTTTATACTGCATCGGGATATACAGTGTTAATAATTTCTGTATATATATTTATGATATTTTATAAGTTTTTTGTTTGTTTAAAACTAATTTTAATTATTTTAAGTACTTTACGTAAAATTTTCCCGGAAATTGTATTTTCAGAAAAATTGACATTTAAATAATTTAATACTATTTATTTTGACTAATTTTATGAATTTTCATGAACTCATATATAACTTTAAAGTGCTAAAATA
The DNA here is from genome assembly GCA_947683625.1 of Mallotus nudiflorus. NCBI lineage: Eukaryota > Viridiplantae > Streptophyta > Magnoliopsida > Malpighiales > Euphorbiaceae > Mallotus > Mallotus nudiflorus. The sequence continues at coordinate 653,383 of CANTUR010000096.1, read as the reverse complement.
AATTGTATATATGTGTACTTATTTAACTTAATTAGAGCTTAATTAATTTCCTTAATTTTATTATTTAATTTTTGTATTAATTAATTAATTTTAAGTGTATAAATTATTAAATATAATAAAATATTTGTGTGTGGGATTATATTATTATAATATATATAAGGTGGATATATATATATATATACACAAATTTTAATCAAAAAATAAAAGTTTGCAGAAATTACAGTTTTGCCCCTCCGTACATCTTCTTCTTCCCAATGCCATTTCCACCATTTATAGCCACTTTCAAGCTGGTTTTCTTGCTGTTGCTATGTCCCTCAGCCTTCCTCCTCCACCTCCAGCCATTTCTACCACCTGAAACACTCTTTTCCGGCATTGTTTGGCTGGATTTTCATCAACAAGCCAAAAATCGACTTAGCTCCGATCAAGCACTTTACGGCCACCAAATTTGATGCCGTTGGTCTCTATCTTCTCCTTGAGCTCTGGTGAGTGTGATTCCAAGCTTTGTTTCACTTGATTTGGTCTAGAATTGCTTAGGTTTCAATTTCTTTAAATCAGCCATTTTGGGTTTCGAATTTTTTTTAGTTGTAATTTGATTGATTCATGAAAAATTCATTCACAAACTTTGTTCCTGGAAGCTTAATATACATGTTTTAATTTTTTTAATAATTGTTTGAATTTATTTTAATTTTTGTGAATTTTTGATTATTTTATTATTATTTTCTAATTTTTGAAAATTAATTAATTAAATTATGAAATTGTGTTTTATGGCAATTATAGGAGTTGAAATAAATTATAGAAATTTATTTGTAATTTTTGTGAATTTTTATATATTTATTTGGAATTTATTAAGTTTATGTAATTTTGAAAAATAGGGTTAATTGTGTGTTAAATTGAAATAAATTGGTTAATTGAGTATATTTATTGATATTATGGAAATATATGTTGAGAAAATTAATTTTGAGTAATTATATTATTTTTGGTGAATTTTTGGATTTATTTTAGTAAATTTATATATAGGGGTATTTTGGTAATTTTACACTAAATTGGCTAAAAATGTAATTAAATTGGTTTTAATAGTTACTTAGGGTATAAAAATGATTTCTGCAAATTTTTAGTATTTTTAACTAATTAAAACTATTTTTCGTAAATTATTTTCAAATTATATATAATATACTATTTTTCTAAATAAATGGGTTTTTATTGATTTTTAGTATGTTTTAGGGTTAATTACGTAATTTGGATTTATAAAATGTATTTTTATTATATAAGGGCATTTTCGGTATTTTATAATTATTCCGTGAATTGTGAACCTCGGTCGGTGAATTATAGTTTAGAGTCTGACCGAGGGATTGTGGTTGTGAATTTGGTGTTATTTCGAAGTGTGTTTTCCTTGCAGGACCGGCTCTACTCTTTGAGTAGAGAGATGTCCGTTTTACAGGGGAGGTTCTGCCGGATTTTCGGTAGAATTCTCGTAAAACATGATGTCCGGTTAAATTCCTATTCTAATTCTGTGTCTAAAATTCTAGATCGAGTCTTTAGAATTTTTGTTAAATTTATTCTGATTTCATGTTGTCATTTGTTTGTCTAGCTGCGCCGAGACCGAGGCCTAACGGATCAGGCCCGTCGAGTTTGTCTCGTGAAGCGCTAACATGTGAGTTATTATACTGTATATATATGCACTGCATATAGGGTTCTTTATTTAGAATTTTTTATTTTCATTGTATGTTTTAAAAGGGATTTAAATTATAATATTTATGGTATATCTAGGGTTGCATTTTTATATATATGCATATTAAATAATTATGCATGTTAGTTTAATATATGCACATTAAACAATTAGATTTAGGTTTAACACATTTGAGTAATATACACATGTTTTAAAATGTACACTTAGACATAATTATTTTATTAAATGATTAGTATACCTTAGGTATGGTTTTAGTAGATTTTAGGTTTATTCTTAAATAATTGCATGTTAAATTATAAACCTACACTTAAATAATTTTTAAGTTTATTTTTGGTATATTTTTGATTTATTTCCAAATAAATAAATGTTTTATTATTAAATTAAACCTAGCACATTAGTGGTATATTTAGGGTTTATTTTTGATATATGCATGATAGATAATTAGGTTTATTTTTAGTATATTTGTGAATATATGTTAAACACAAACATATATTTAAATGAATATTTATACATAAATGTTTTATTAAATGATTTGTGTACTTAGGGTATATCTGTTGCATATTTAACTATATTTTTAAGATAATGCATGTTATATTATTGACACTCATTTAAATTGTTTTTAACCATATTAATGATTTATCTTTAGTTTATTTCATATTTTATTTGACATATATATACGCGAAATATACTGGCTATATTTTAGGTATATTTTTGGTATATATATATGGTTGATTTTATTATTATGAATATCGTTCCACATTAATTATTTTCGGAATAAATGATTTATTCTAAGTGAAGGATATTAATAGAACGTGCTTCTTAGTGGGCAACACTAGGGCCGTGTACGTACCGGTGTGAAAGAATAGGGTTGAGTGAGAGTTAATTTTGGGTGATTATAATTGATTTACTTGATTTGACTAAGATTAATGGTCTGTTAGATAGTGTGATTGTGGGGCCAATCACACTGACAGTCAGACTGTTGGAGCTCGATTGACTTAGTGTCTCGGGGCCAGTCTACTGTCCATAAGTGAATTGAATGATCTATTGGGTTGATTGAGATGTGAGGTGATAGATAGTATGATTGCTGGAGCTTGGTTGATGAAGTGTCTCGGGGCCAATCACACTGACAGTCAGACTGTTGGAGCTCGGTTGACTTAGTGTCTCGGGGCCAATCTGCTGTCCAAATTGGAATAAGTGTTCTATTTGGAATCAAGTGAGCCTACATGGCTAGAGTGATGATGGGGTTGTTGAGGTTGTTATTATTAGGGTTCTATGGATCCTTCATGAATTTAATTAAATGTTTTCCTACATTCTGTATATTTATAAAAGTAGAGTTTGGCATTCGTGTGAAATGTGTGTGTATATATATATATATATATATATATATATATATATATATATAAGAATGCTTGATTGTTATGGTTTAGTTTGCATGTATATATAGTATAATAATTCACTCAGTGAGGTCTGACCCTCCTCAATTATTTTTTTCAGGAGATTCCATATCGTTAGACCTTAGTTGTAGAGTTCCTCGCCAGTGTTCTTCAGTCCTGACTATTTTATGCAAATATATATTCTAAACTTTGAATCGTATTCTAGAAACTGCAGTAGTAGTGTTATAATTTTTGGAAGTGTATTATTTTTTTTGGATATTAAATACTCTGAGAATTTTGTATTTGAACATTGTACGAATATGTATTCATTTATAAAAGGATTTGGAGTATTTATTTTATTTATTGATTCAAAAAAATTTTAATTCGGTCATACTTTTATTTATTTATTGTATGATTTTATTTTCTTAGGCTTGCTATGGGTTCCGGATTCGAAAGAATTCCCGTTCCCTAGCGCCGTTCATGACTCCTAGTTTGGGTCATGACAGGTGCGCACAAGAAATACAACTTAATGCTTCTTTGTTTCTCCCCTTCCAATAACTTAAGAGCCTTAAACTTGAGCTGCCTTGGCATTTATGGTTGGGTTTATAAAATTAAAGGTATAAGTTAATATTGGAAAGCTATGAACACCTCTGACAGAGCTTAAAGCTTCACAGCTCTAGAAACTCCACATACCACTTGAGTGAAAGCTCATTGGTTTAAAAAATACTTGTGACTATCTTGATACTAAAAGCTTTAGTTCTTGTAGGCCCTGAAACACCATCAGCAATGTTGAGCAACTTAAAGGTCCTTGACTTAAGTTTCAATTCCTTAGGTTGGAGTGTAATGCCATCTCTTAGCGAGTTTTCTTCCCTCAAGTCTCTAAATTTAGGAGGTAATGAGAAGGCCTTGAATTTTAGCGATAAGTACAACGTATATATAGTTTTATGTATGCAACTCATTATATATTCTATAACAAAATGACAATGGATATTTGGAGCAATGTTAAAACTATGATGAATAATGGAAACTGGTGATATTGCTGTAGATTTTGAAAGACTGTCGATGCAGTTGAGGCATTTAGAAGTCTTTAACCTGAGTTTCACTGTATTCATTCCTGGAAAATTATCATCTTTAAGTGGATTTTCATCCCTTAAATCCCTAAGTCTAAATTGGATATGGTTTGCATCAACAAAGTTGTGCCAAGTCGGTGGTACAATTTTTTTAATTTTGCACATGTAGATACTATCATTGGACAATTTGAAAGAGAATGCAAATATATATCATATTCAATGACTACCTGTATATTTATGAACCAACCATAAGCAGTTGGTTCTTTTATAGTTCATCATTATTGCCAATATGCACAAAGTGTTTCGTTAATGAATCAATTTATCAATGTAATCCATCAAGATTTTATGCACACCATTATACACATTTAAGGTTTTCCATGTGTGTGCACGCTGCGTGCATAATTAACTAGACACTTTTTTGCTAAATTTTGAAGATTTGCCCTATTTCAAGAATCTGGCACATTTGAGCTTGGATGGCTTCTTACCTATTAGCAGCGCTTCTCTTCTAACTATTTAGGCTATGGTATCTCTCAAGACTTTGTTGCTGCATGGCTGCGAACTCAATGGCACCTTACCTTATCAAGGTGAGATTGACAGTACCACTTTTGTGTTGGTATGTGTGTTTTTTTTTCTTTTAACAATTCAATTTAATATTTCTATAAACAATTTATAGGTGCATGTGAATTTTTGCACATCAAAGTCCTAGATATCAGCCAACATGATCTAAATGGTACCTTACCCTTGTGTTTGTCAAATTTGACATCCCTTCAGCTATTGGATCTTTCCCACAATCACTTCTAAATCCCATCCTCATTTAAACCATTTTATAACCTTTCAAAGCTCAAGTATTTGGATGTTGACAACAATGAAATCTATGCTGAAAGTGAGTTGAATTCCTTGACACTAAAATTTCAGTTAGAAATATTAAGTATGTCTACTCATGGACATGGTGGAACATTCCCTAAATTCATTTATCATCAACATGATTTATGAGGTCTTGTCATCTCTAACATTACAATGGAGGGAGAGTTTCCAAATTGGCTGTTGGAGAACAATATAAATCTTGAAAGACTTTCTTTGGTTAATCTTTCCCTTTCAGGACCTCTTCAGTTGCCAATTCATTCTCACATGCACTTGGCTTATTTAGATTTTTTTGAGAATCTCCTCTTTGGGAAGATCCCAATAGAAATTGGAGCATATTTTCCCAATTTAAAATACATAAACCTATCTTGAAATGGGCTATCTAGTAACATTCCCTTTTCAATAGTTGAGATGAAGTTACTGTAAATCTTGGACCTGTCTAATAACCAATTATCTGGTAGATTACCAGGGTAGTGTTGCTCCTTGTTAAAAACCCTTGTACTCTCAAACAATAGTTTTAAAGGCCATACATGTCCTATGAAGTCCAATTGGCGAAACATGTCTTGGTTACAACTAGATGGCAATAACTTCACTGGAAGGATTCCTAATGGCTTGTATAACATCTCTTTTCTAGAAGTGCTGGATGTCAGTGACAACCAGCTCTTTGGCATAATTCCTGGATGGATTGGAAATATGCTGCATCTTGAAGCTTTAGACCTTTCGAGGAACAATCTCTTTGGGATTCTACCATTTGGATTCTGCCCCCCCATTGGTGTTTCATGTTCACCTATCTAAAAATGGGCTCCAAGGATCATTAGATGACGCATTTCAAAATGTTCTTATTTGACAACTTTAGATCTCAGTCATAGCCATTTTAGTGGTGATATTTCTAGTTGGCTAAGTAGTCTTTATAATCAGTTGAAGTATCTTATCTTAAAAAACAACGGTCTTGAAGGAGAGATCCCAATTTTGTTATGCAATTTTAATAAAATATGGATGACTGACCTTTCTCACAATCAGATTTCTGGACAAATTTTCCCATGCCCCAACCAATACAGGCTAGATGATGCTGTTGGAAAATTTAATAGAGTTGGTGTAGCGGAATACTTTTTACAGAGGCAAAAAAAAACTGTAGAAATAATTAAATAAATAAATTAAATGGAGGTGGTTAGACCAGTCAATGGGTGAATAAAATAGGCAGTTAAACTGGCCAATGGGTGAGTAAGATAGGCGGTTAAACCAGTCGTATAAATAATAATAATAATAATAATAATAATAATAATAATAATAATAATAATAATAATAATAATAATAATAATAATAATAAAATGACACAAATATTTTAATGTGGTTCACCCTTAATTTTTGGGCTACGTCCACGGGACAAAAATAAAATAATTCTTCCACTATAAAAATAGTAGGTATAAAAGAGAGTATTCTCTAGATCAACACCAAAGGTAAACAAAAAATCCCACTAAAATAGTGACACTCAATGTGTTTCCCAAACACCCTAAAATAATTTCCTCACTATTTTGTCACTTGCCTTTTAAGAAAAATTTTCCAAACCCTTTTAATATCCTCTCTCCCTTCACAAGCACATAGAGCACTCAAATTATTCTCATTCATTGCTTTCTCTATTTTTCTTAACTCCCTTGCTTGCTTATCCATCTAATCATTGCCCTTGTAGGTGGCTATTTATAGCCATATGCATAAAGAAAAAATAAAATGTTTTTTTTTTTCATTTGGTAGGCACCAAATTCGGTGCCTACCTTTTTTTTATTTCCTTACATATGGATCCCACACTTGAGGTGGGACCCATCCAACAAATCTCCCCCTCACGCCTCAAGTGGGGATCATCACCATTTCGGTGGCTAATCGATAAAATTTGAACTTCTCCCTTTGTAGAATTTTTATTAACATGTCTAATCCATTTTCGTCAGTATGGATCTTCTCTAGTTGCAATAGCTTCTTCTCCAATAAATCCCTATCCAGTGTTATCTCACATCAATATGCTTTGATCTAGAATGAAAGGAGGAATTTTTACTAAGGTGGATAACACTCTGGCTATCATAAAACAACTTGTATTTGTCTTGCTAAAATCGAGTTCATTTAAGAACTTCTTCATCCATAGAAATTCTTTACAAGCTTCAGTTGTTGAAGTAAACTTCACTTCAATGGTAGACAAAGCAACACATTTTTGTAATTTTGATTGCCATGCCATAGCTCCCTCTACAAATGTAATCAGGTAACTAGATGTTGACTTTCTTGAGTTAACATCACTTGCCATGTTTGCATCTGTGTATCCAGCTAACACAGGTTTGGTGTCTTTAAAACATAAGCATATTTTGGACATTCCACAAAGATATCTGAAAAGCCATTTTATTGTAGCCTAATGTTCCTTTCCAGGATTTGAAAGGAACTGACTCACAACTCCAACTGAGTGTGTAATATCTGGTTGTATACACACATAACATACATTAAATTACCAACTACTGAAGCATATGGAACTCTATCCATCTCTTTATTCTCCTTATTAGTGGAAGGGCTTTGCTGAGAAGTCAATCTAAAGTGATTAGCAAGAGGACAACTAACCTCTTTAACATTGTACATGTTGAATCTCTAAAGTACCTTCTCAATGTACTTCTCTTGTGACGACCATAGTTTCTTGATGCCACTGTCTTTGATAATTTTCATGCCAAGAATTCGCTTTGCTGGTCCTAAATCTTTCATGGTAAAAGACTTACTCAACTGCTTGTACAAGCTGTTAATTCTGGAAACATTCTGACTAACTATCGACATGTCATTCACATAGAGCAATAACATAATAAAGTCATCATTAGAGAATTTTTGAACAAATACACAATGGTCTAAAGTGGTCTTCTTGTTGCCTTACTCCCCCATAACAAACTCAAACTTCTTGTACCATTGTCTTGGTGTCTGTTTCAAGCTGTACAAGCTTTTCTTTAATCTGCAAACATAATCATCTTTTCCCTTTTCTTAAAAACCCTATGGCTGCTCCATGAATATTTATTCTTCCAAATCACCATGAAGGAAGGTAGTTTTAACATCCATTTGCTCAATCTCTAGATCAGAACTTGCTGCTAAACCCATCATAATGTCGATGGATGTCATTTTCATGATTGGAGAAAAAAATATCATTAAAGTCTATGCCCTTTCTTTGGTTAAATCCTTTTACAACTAATTTAACTTTGAATCATGGTTGGAGACTGTGTTCTTTATGCTTAATCCTGAACACCCACTTATTCTTCAAAGCACTCTTGCCTTCAGGCAACTTCACCAGCTCAAATGTCTTATACTCATGCAGAGACTTCATCTCATCCTGTATGGCTTCAAACAATTTCTACTTGTGTTCATCATTCACAACTTCTTCAAAGCTTTTTGGCTCTCCCCCATCAGTTAGTAACACATACTAATCTCGAGGATAGGTGGTAGAAGGTTGTTTGATTCTATCATATCTCCTTAGCAGCACTGGAGAATCCTCATCTGCCGGTGGTTGATCATGAGCACCATCATCATTATTTTCAGATGGAATCTCAATGGGAGCATCTTCATCACCTCCATCTGGCGGAATAACTTCATTTTCATCCTCAACTTCCTTGGGCACCATTGTTGGAGAAACTAACTTCAAATTTGAATCATCTTTAGAGCTGGGGATGTTCTTCTCAATTATGGCAATGTCTTTGATTGTCTTGTCTTCAATAAACATAGCATCATGACTTCTGACAAGCTTCTTCTAGACAAGATCATAAAATCTATAGCCAAGTTGATCTTGACCATAACTAATGAACACACACTGTCATGTATTAACATTAAGCTTGGACCTCTTATCTTTAAGAATATGCATAAAGGATTTGCAACCAAAGACTCGTAAATAACCATAGGAAACATCTTTTCTTGACCACACCCTCTCTGGAGTGTTAGACTATAGAGGGACATATGGTGAAATGTTTAACACATGCACTTCTGTAAGTAGAGCTTCACCCTAAAATGTTTTAGGTAACTTTGACTGTGAGAGTAGAGCTCCAAGTCTCTCCATCAGAGTCCTATTCATCCTCTCATCTAAACCATTCAAGTGTGGCATCTTTGGAGGTGTCATTTGATGTTGAATATCATGCTTTTTACAATAAGCATCAAATGGTCTAGAATACTCTCCATCGTTGTCTGTCAAGATGCACTTTAGCTTTTTACCGATTTGTTTCTCCACCAGGGTGTGAAATTCCTTGAAGATATTTAGCACCTGATCTTTTGACTTCAAGGTGTATGCCCACTTCTTCTGAGAATGATCATTAATGAAAGTTACAAAGTACTGATAATAACTAAGTGACTTTGGCATTGGCCCACACAAGTCTAAATGAATTAAATCTAGCACATTCTTCATTTTGAAAGGAGGAGAACTCCTAAAAGCAACACTGTTCTGCTTTCTTACAAGACAATCAACACATTTCTCCAGATGCACAAGATTTACTCTAGATTACACATTTTTCTTGGCCAGCACTGTCATCCCTTTCTCACTTATGTGGCCAAGTCTTCTATGCCATAACTCAATTGTCCTGCCTTTTTCCATAACATTCACTATGTCTTTGGAGATACTTGCATGCATAAAGTACAATGCTAAGTCCTTTTTACCTCTAGTCACCACTAGTAAGCCTTTAGTGAGTTTCCATTGACCATTATGGAAGGTGTTGCAGAAACCTTCATCATTAAGCTTTCTTGTTGAGATCAAATTCAGGCGAATATCTGGAACATGCTTGACATTCTTTAAAATGAGTCTTATGCCATTTGCCATTTCTAAACACACATCTCCTTCACCAGCAACTATTGTTCGATTGCCATTTCCCATCTTCACAAATCCAAAATCTCTTAAAGTGTAGGATGAAAAGAATTCTCTTCCAGATGTAGTGTGAATGAAAGCACCACTATCAATCACCCAACTGGTCTCATGGGTACTAAGATTAACAGTATCATCATAAAAAAGGACATTGAATTCTCTGAGAAGATTTGCTTCATCATCATCACTACTATCATCTTTTCTCACATCTTTGCCTTTGTTCTTGTCCTTGAACTTTTGACAAAACTCCTGAATGTGGCCTTTCTTTTTGCAGTAATTGCATTCAATATTTGCATACTTGTTTGACTTGGCTCTTATCTTTTTTCTTTAAGCTTCAAGTCTCACTTCTCCCCCTATAATTTACAACAAGGATATCTAAATGTATTGAAGAGGTGCCTTTTGATCTACATCTCATCTCTTCATTCAGAATATTACTTTTCACAAACTCTATATTTACTACACCGTTTAGTGCAGAGTTTGTAAGTGAAATCTTTAAAGTCTCCTATGACTCTAGCAGAGAAGCCAATACCATAAGAGCAAGAATTTCATTATCAAAATTTATGCCCATTCCTGAAAACTAATCCACAATCCCTTGCATTTCATTTAAGTGATCAATGACAGAAGAGCCTTCTTGATATTTTATTTGCATTAATTTTGTCAGATAAAATAATTTATTATTGCCAATCTTTGAAGCATACAACTCCTCAAGCTTGTTCCACAACGTCCGTGCATGAGTTTCATTGTAAATGTGGTTATACACATTGTCTTCAATGTACTTTCGAATGAAACCACACCTTCAATACACATTGCTCATGCTCAAATGCCCACTCCTCATCCACCTTCCCTTCGGGTTTTATTGTAGTAAAAACTGGTAGATGCAACTTTATCACAAATAGGAGATCCTTCATCTTGTTTCTCCATATGTGATAATTTGTACCATTTAAACTAACCATCTTGCTACTTTTAGCCTTTATCATTATAGTATTAATAATGCCTCAAGAATAGGAACCAACAGCTTTGATACCACTTATTGGGAAATTTAACAGAGTTGGTGCAGCAAAATAATTTTTACAGAGGCAAGATAAAATAACTATAGAAATAATTAAACAAATAAATTAAATGGAGGCGGTTAGACCAGCCAATGGGAAAATAGGTAGTTAAACCAGCCAATGGGTGAGTAAGATAGGCAGTTAAACCGGCCATATAAATAATAATAATAATAATAATAATAATAATAATAATAATAATAATAATAATAATAATAATAATAATAATAATAATAATAAAATGACATCAATATTTTAACGTGGTTCACCCTTAATTTTTGGGCTACATCCACGGGACAAAAATAGAATAATTCTTATGATATACAAATAGTAAGTACTAAAGAGAGTCTTTTCTAGATCAACACTAGAGGTACATAAAAAATCTCACCAAAATAGTGACAATCAAAGTGTTTCCCAAACGCCCTAAAATAATTTTCTCACTATTTTATCACTCACCCTTTTAATATACTCTCTCCCTTCACAAGCACACAGAGCACTCAAATTATGCTCATTCGTTGATTTCTTTATTTTTCTCAGCTCCCTTGCTTGCTTATTCATCTAATCCTTGTGCTTGCAGATGGCTATTTATAGCCATCTGTGTAAAGAAAAAACAAAATGTTTCTTTTTTTTTTTCATTTAGTAGGCACCGAATTTTTTTTATTTCTTTACATGTGGATCCCACACTTAAGGTGGAACCCATCCAACAGATGCAGCTCCAGCTTTGTCTACAACTTCTCCTCCTATGCCTTGGGAGCTCGTTTCTCCTGTTTCCCCATAAGAACCTTTACAGTTTACTACAAAGAGTCAAATAGAAGATTACCTTGGAAAAGTTCTTAAGTAAATGTTAGGAATTGATCTTTCTTACAACAGCTTGATATATGAGATTCTACCTAAAATTAGAACACTTACATAAATCTGATCGTTGAATCTATCCCATAATAGCTGACATGATCAATCTCGATAACACTTTCGCAGCTCAATCAAATTGAGAGCCTAGATCTTTTAAACAATAGTTTGGATGGAGCAATCCCTTCATAGCTCACTCAGTTAAACACATTGGCAGTTTTCAATGTATCATATAACAACTTGCATGGAAATACACCTCAGAGGATTTATCAATTTGCAATGTTCAATGAGAGCAGTTATTATGGAAATCCTCTCCTTTGTGGGCTACCATTGCTGAATAATTGCACACCACCAGCAGCATTGCTAAGACACAATGAAGAAGAGAAAGAAGAAGAAGATAGTGGCTTGATGGACATGGAAGTTTTCTATGTGACCATTGTGGTGACATATATATACATCTTGCTAAGAGTAGTAACAGTTCTTTACATAAATCCTCACTAGCGAAGGATATGGTTTTACCTCATTTTGAGTGTTAATGAAAATTACTACTACTTCATTGTCGACAACATTCCCAAGTTCAGAATCATTTAGGTCTACACTTGTAAACTTTATCACGGATGCTTTAGAGGTAGGTCAAGGTCCTCAGGATACAGGTCTTAACTGCCATTCTTTTGGTCTTATTCTTGATGATTACAGGAATTTGTTATCTTACATTAGTAATGTTAAAGTTGAATTTGTCAGGAGATCTGAGAATTGTGCTGCTCATTGCCTACAATGGTGGAAAATTCTCTAGCTCCTGATTTTATTTCTTATCTTACGTATTTGAATTTACAGTAATGAAATTTTCTTTTTATTAAAAAAAAAGTAGTCTAGCAGCAGTCACTGTTGTACGGTTCATTATATTTAACTTTCCAATTAATTGAAAAATGTATTTATTTTAAAAATTAATTATTAATTTTTGAGCTTTTTTATATTATAAGAAACATTAAAAAATTATAATTATATAATCTTTATATTAAACTGATGATTGGTAACATTGATAGGTCTGAATTTAGAATATAGGTTAGAAGATTTGTGTGGCGTATCCTAATAATTTCATGTGTACAAAATTTTTCTTTTTCTTTGAAAATAAATGAGATCTTTACTAAAATGCTTCAAAAAGTCACTTCAACAACTAAAATACCCTAAATTTTCATTTATTACTCGTATAGCCCATTATGCTAAAATAATTACATGTGTGCTCCCTTTAATGTAAATGATGAAAAAAAAGTGCAAAAAAACTCAGATCTCTAATCCTCCATCTTCATGATCTCCCTTCCCCATCCTTGAGCAACTTCATCATATCAACAGGACCACTATATTATTCTTCTTCTTTTATCGGAAGTTACTAGATTGGCTTCTTTAGATCTTTAAGTGAGTTCATGGTACCTTTTTTTTTATTTCTAGCTTTCTTTAATTGTTTGCATTGATGGGTTTTGCTTTGTTATGTTTTTTACTAAATTGATTAATCATTCTTATGTGATTTTTAATTGAGATCATTTTGCAGCATTTGGTGTTCTTTTTGTTGATGGGCAATGATTCGATCTTTGTTTACATGTTTTATTTATGGTTCGTGTTTCGTTTTATCATTACATTACAGTTTATGTGGTTGCTACATAAATATGTATGTTTTTTAGTCTTTCAATGGTTTAATTTTATGTGGATTTTTTTATTTTGACTTGCTAGTTTTCTTTGAATTGTGTAAATTAGTGAGCTTTTCAATCATTTTTACATGAACCTTTTTGCTGTCAACTTTATCATTTTTTTAATTTGAAATTACAGAAGGCTTTATTATTTTTCTTAGTTGAAATATAGTTCCAAGTTATTGGTTCATCTACTTGTAAAAAACATAGCACTTTGTGAATAATAAGTAATAAAATTTTCAATTCAAATTTGTCATATTTTTTATTTGAAATTAGACATTTAAATGGGCACTGCTGCAATTGGAATCATGCTTGAAATGTTGGACTTTGATTTGAATGATCCAAGAATTTTAATTTCTATCATAGTGTAATTTAGTTTGCTATTTTTTTTATCTTATTTATAGTTTAGCAAAATTAAATTAGGATATAGTCAGTGCCTATGTAAATTTGCATTAAATGGCTTAGAATTATATTATAAACCCATAACTTTCACTTGTATCCTGCACTCTTGAGATCTATTTGCATGAGTTTTTTGAACTTGATCAAGTTCTTATATTTTTAAATTAATGCACTAGAGGTCACATATACCAAAAGGGCTTTCAAAGTACAAAACATTTACAAAACCAATCCATTGGACACCTATAGGAAATGAAGTTCTTTGCCATCTAATCTGCATCATAATTGGTAGATCTTTTGACAGGACAAAAAGAAAAGAAGTGTTTAGTAGCTGTAGCAAGTTGAACATCATTTATCACATTTGTTGTGTATGTATAAAAATGAATGTAGCTAAATAATAAGGTGGATACATGCCAGTTTGTCAAGTTACGTGTATCTTTTTTTTTTTCCTTCTTATTATTTTATCTACTTGTATGTTAATAATTTCTTTCTTAAAGAGTATAAAAATTCTAATATTGTGTCATGTTTTAGTTTTCATTTGCAAATCATTTGTTTCATTCAATATAGTAGAATGTGTAGCATTCGGACTTGGGCTAATGTTTCTACTAGTGTATATGTTGATGTTTTGTATAGCTTTGTTAAAATCTTTTTTTATTTTTTTTGTTTTTTTGTTTTTTTTTGATGATGTGTAGGTGACTGGTGTATATATTTTGTTGTATTTAGTTATTTTGTTTTTTTTTGCCCTTAGTCATTTGTTCTTATTAAATAATGTATAGACGTGTTAAACTTCCACCCATAACTAATTTATGATTATTGTCTATTTAATTTAACTTGATCAATTCATGTGTGGATTTGAGTGATTGCCTCTTATATATTATGTAATAAATACACAATATTGTAGGATAGAACCAAAAATCATATATACATTCTTCAAAACAAATAAAAAACTAAAACAAGAAAAATGAATCATAAACCAAACAAAAAGGATACAAAAAATGAATTGGAAAACAATGATAAACCAAAAGGATACAAAAAAATGAATTGCAAATCAAAAATAGATTTAAAGAAAACCGAAATAATAACTTTCCTTCAACTATAGAATATTTGGATATAAAATAAGGATTGCATAAATACAATAAACATACAAAAAGAAACTTTGTGATACAACTACATTGCCATTAATAAAATAAAAAAGTATCACAAAAAAAAAAAACAAAATGATACCAAATTAAAACAAAAAAAGTATCAAAAACCAAAATAAACCAAAAAAAGTATCAAAAACCAAAATAAACCAAAAGATACCAAATTATAAGCAACATCCTCTTACGACTCAATAAAACCAAATAATTTAAAAACATATTCATTTCTTTAAAATTTTTCTATTACAATAATTACAACTCACTTAACTCTAAAGAAAATATTTAGCTTTAAGTTATAGTATTTTTTTTATACTTTTATTTTATTTTCAATTTCCTATATAATAACCAAAGTAGACTTTAAGATATTGTAGATGATGGAGTTTAACGCGTGTCTAAGATTTTAGTAACAGTGATACTATTTGAGCTCATGGCTCTAGAGAACACACTACTATATCATAAAGACATATCATGGAGATGAGAAGTCACCACTTAGGATAATAACTGGGACAACTAATGAGTGGTGGTAACTCGATTCTCTAAAAGAAAGTTAAGACCACAACTAAGAAATTCTAGATACGGAATACCAACTTCTTTTAGTCTCGTATTCATTTAGAATTATTTTGTGAATTACTATCTTATTCTCTAATTACATGCAATTTCATATTAAACCCTTATTTTAACAATCAACTCTAAGGCAACTAGTCATGAAAAAATACACAAGAACTGCATTCACACAAGGCGCAATGTCCCTAAATTAATCAAATCTACATTGTTTTTAGTTTTAGCTAAGTCTACAAATTTTATTTACAAGTGAAATGAAACTAAAGGTGGGCCTATCTTTTAATTAAATTAGTGAACCTAAATTTACCATTTTATTCTAAAAGAATGAGCTTAAGTCTATAAATTATGAAGAAAAAGAAATTAGATTAGTGGACCTAGTTTTGATTAATTTTAATTAAAAATGAAGTAAACCTAAGTCTATTTATTTTCAAAGAAATTCTTTAATGGGCTTGACTAATGTCTAAGTTAATTTTAATTAATTGAGAATGAGCCTAAGTCTAAATTAATCTAATAGGTCTAAATTTATTTTAAAGTTAATTAAGCCTAAATCCAACTTTAAAAGCCTATTTTATGCTAAGTTAAAAATCTAAACGTGGGCTTTGGGGCCTAAAATGAATGAAAACATCAAAACAAGCCCAAATAACAAAATAAAGCAAACAATAATAAAAAATACATATTGTGATTTCTAACTCTAATTTCAATTAGATGCAACCTAAATTAATCTAGAGCTACCATTGATTTTAATTAAGGTTTTACCAAATGAATTTAATTACTAGCCAATTTTAAGTGCAGAAAAATTAAAGGTTTTCACTATTCTCACTATTAGGGCTATTACAATAATCTACTAAAATTAAATTAAAATAATAATACAGCCCATAAAATAAAATAAACACAAAAACAACACAAAATAAAATAAAGAACCTAAAACTTATGTAAAATTCTTTAGGGTTTTAATTCATGACATTACATAGATCTTCAAGAGTTTTCTTGATTCAATCACGTGTTCATCCCCACAGAAACATGAAACCAAAAAAAAAAAAATTAAATGAAGGAGGTTAGAAAGAATTAAAAATAACAAAATAGAGTTAAAATAATAAAATAAAAGAGAAAGAAGGTGAAGATGAGAATGAGAATGATGTAGTATTAATTCCCCTCACAAGGATTAACACCGTTGATTGAAGAATCTATAGTTTTTATTTTGTTTATGATTTTAGGTTTATTTGAATATGATTATGGCCAAAATCTAAAAAAAAACAATGTTAAAATAAAGAATGAAAAGGATTGCATTTTTGGCTCACGACTAAAATCAGAGAAGGGAAGAAAAAGGAATAAAAATCCTGGAGCCCCCCACTGTGAAAAGAAATCTCTTTATTTATAAAAAAAACATAATAATAAAAATAAAAATAAAAATCAAATAAAACCAAACAAATCTAATCTTAAAAATTTGATAAAATTAAACAAGAAGATAAACAAATAACTAAGTAAATGAAAAATAATAATAATTTGTGGATTGGCTGTGGCCAATTTACTTGTCATTAAACAAATTTTAGGAATAAAAGCAGCCATTTGGCCTTTTGGCCGAATTTCTCTCTTATTTTTAAATTTTTATTTTGAAATTTTTTCGAAAATTTACTTTAAAATTTTTTTATGTATTTTTTAAAAAATTAAATTAAATTTTGAAATAAATTCTAAAAATAATTTACAATTTAGTCCAAAATCAATAAATCAGATTTAATAAATCTTATTTTATAGTCAATTTTCATCATTGGATTCTTTGTCACATCCACACTTGAATCATCTAGAAATTGGGTGCTTACAGTTGCTCCCTTTTGTCGTTGTTTGCTTGACAAATTGTGGCAAATGGAATAAGCACACAATTTCAAAGCAATGAGTTAGGATACTTACCTATGCTCTTTAAGGCTTTCATTGTGATTGATCGTAGACTCGTGATTAATGCTTTAGCTATTGTGCAACATCAAACAAATTTCATTATATTTCTTATGGAACATTTAGTGAAGTGTATTTTGGTGAATTTAGCTATATTCTCTATGAGACATTTAGCTATGTGATCGGCTAATTTCGCTATATTCCTTGTGGGACGTTTTGTGACGTGATTTTTGCTATGTTCCTTATAGGATATTTAGCATATTAGTAAATTTCACTATATTCCCTGTGGGACATTTAGTGAAAATGAATTTCACCATATTTCTTGTGGGACATTTAACGATGTGATGAATTTCACTATATTCCTTGTGAGACATTTGGCGATAGTGAATTCCGCTATATTCCTTGTGGGACATTTAGCAAAAAGTGAATTTCACTATATTCCCTGTAGGATGTTTAGTGAAAGTGAATTTCGCTATATTCCTATAGGACGTTTAACGAATTGGTAAATTTCACTATATTCCCTATAGGACATTTAATGAAAGTGAATTTCGCTATATTCCCTGTAGGACATTTAGTGAAAGTGAATTTACTATATTCCCTGTGAGATGTTTAGTGAAAGTGAATTTCACTGTATTCCCTATGGGACATTTAGTGAAATAATGCTATAACTACCATGTAGTATCTAGCTAATCATGTTCACGCTATAGGTCGTATAGAGCATCTAGCAAAAAGAGTGTACAAACATGCTATAGGTTCTATGAAGAGTCCAGTAAGTCATGAAAATGGTACTATAGGTCCTATGGAGCATCTAACAAATTGTCATTTTTTAGAATTTTTGTTATAACTAATGTGTAGTGGTGTGGGTCAAATGTAATACCCTAATCTCTAAGACTAAGTATAGAGTAAGTAGGGTGTTGAATACTAGGGAATTTGAAGTAATTTTATATTAACTGAGTGGATACTTCGATGGATAGGCAAATGATATAAACAAATATGTTAAAATGTTCTAACTATCCTAAAATTACTAAGAATTACAAATTACTCTAATTAATCTAAATATACTAATAACAATTCCAAGTAATATATATTAAAACTACAATTCAGAATTAATTAAGAACTATAAAAGTTAATAAACACAAGCAATGATTGGAGAATATGACCAACAATCCTTAAAAGCAACTCTCATTGTCAATTATGAGTATTTTAATTTAGCATCTACAAGCACTCTCATGACATTATAGAAATAAACCAAAACCATTAAGTTCTATGCCAATTCTTAAACCCCTTAAAGTGGATTTTTTTTTTATCTCCAAGTACTTTCCTATCCTTTAAGTAAATTTAATTGCATTTCCACCAAAATACCCCAACTCTCATCATCAACATTTGATTAACAAGTCATATATGGTGATCAAGCATACATAACAGTTTCCAAAACTCAATTAAAATTAAATCATTCATGGATTATAAAAGTTAAGAATGTAGTTCATAAGATTAATTCATCCTTGTAATTCTAATAAACAAGGACTTAGCCAAAATACATAATCTCTAAAATCAAACAATAACAAGGAAGTATTTTAAACATCAAGCAATTCATAAGAGAAAAGAGAAAATGATTGTGCTGATGAACTCTTCAATGCTCTCCAGGAAGTTACTTGATTTTGAATCGTCCTTGTTTGAACTGTTAAATATGTCTTTCACTTATCACTTGAATTTTTCTTCAAGAATGAAACTAAAAAATTGATACTAATTATTTCTAAACAAAGACTAAGTATTTGTTTCATATATAAATGAAGTCAAGTTCATGTATTTATAGGCCTCTAAACATCCCAACTCATGCTCCTTTGAAATGGATGTCAATGTGAAAGGGTGTGATGAAGGGATGCAGAAACAAGTCAACACCACTATGCTGAGTTAGGCTTGACTCAGCATCACTGGCTTCTATTACGACTCAACACAGTAGTGGTGAGTCTGCACGGTTCCTTGCTATCAAAAGTCAATACTATAGTGATGAATCAACAAGCTTCTTTTCATCCTTCCTTTGGTTTTCCTTGCACCTTTCTACATTCTAAAGTATCCAAATGCATTTTTATTCATGAATTGAACTTAAGAGAACCTAAAAAACACAACATTAAGGTAAGAACAACAAAGATAAAGGTATCAATGCAATAATCAAATGAAAATAAATAAAATCTAAGGAAAAGTAAAATATAACTTCCTTAAAGAACTATACTAATTTGCATATCAACAAAATCCCTCACACTTAGACCTTGTTTGCCCTTAAGCAATAAATAAAGATCCAAGTAGGAAATTTTTTTTTTATCTTCTTAAAAATAGATGTAGTTATCTCAACAAGGCATCTTAATCATGAAAGGAGTCAAGAAAAAGATAGTTAACAACTAAGCTTTTAATGCTCAATAATGATATAGAAAACAAGTTCTATAGCATAAGTAATAAGTTTAACAGTTTATCTCAATTTATTAAGATCAAAATGAAGAATATAAAGTAAGAATGCTAACTAATCTACCTAGCCATAATATTCATTCTTTAAGCTTAAGATTTTTAAGAACAAAAGTAGCCATGGGATAAGGATTAAGCACACACACTAACCCATAATTCTCATGGAGTCTTTAGGCATACATTTTTTTTAAAATTAAAATTAGTGGGTGAATTCTTTCTAAATGAATGTAACTCAGGAGCATACTTAGTTACTCACAACTTACTTGAAAATGCATTAACTTGTGACATCATACATTCTTTTCGCATGAATATAATTAAGGAGCATACTCACTTACACATAACTTACTCAAAATGCATCATGTCAATAAGCATCAATTTTCTCTTTCTCATATATATATATATATTAAATTGTATCCTTTTCCATTTTTGAAAAGCTAGCTACTCGTATTATGGCTATAGTTTCCCTAAGGCTACTTTAATCCTTAAAAAATGAGTTTAAATCCTTATCATCTTAGCATTAAGCATAATTAGAAAGTTGATTAAACATTCTTTAGACTTTAAAAATAATAAAGATAGATAAAAAGAAAAATGTAAAACTTTTACTTAATGAAAATTTAAAATTCTACCAATTAAGCATAAAAAGTTAATTATTAACCTAGCATCAAATGATATATCTGAATCACAATTAAAATGAACTCTTATAAGAAACTACTTATAAATGTGGAGAAGATAAAATTATGCAAAACAAAGCCTAGAAACATTCATTAAACCATAAACATAATTAAATAACAACTACTAATATCCCCTCCCCCACACTTAAAATTTCACATTGTCCCCAATGTGAATCCCAAACATGAAAGAAAGGAAAAGAAAAACTCCCTCAATTGTCCAAAGGAGATGGTGGAGGAGACTTAACGGTGTAATTGGAGAGAGCAAAAGATTGATTCATCTTATACTCCATCTTCCTTTGGCGGCTGTCATGTTCCAATTCAAGTTCAACATGAACCTAAACCCACGCTCTCAAAAAAAGTTCAAATCAAGTTCCAATTCAGACATAGAGAACCTTCACCTCATGTTTAGTTAGTCCAAACAACCAAAGCTATATCAAAACTTTAACGTTTTCAAAAATAAAAAATAAGCAAGAAAGGTTATTAAAAAGATGCCATAATCTACTATCTAAAAGATAAATTGATAAGTCACAAAGGTTGTCACATGGTTAACCACCAAGTAACCACAGAGAATCCTCTCTAAATTTTATTAATCATCCATGATTGCATACCCTATAGGTTATATAAAATAAGGCCTTTATGTAGGCTTAAAGAAACCATAAATAAAACCTAATTAATATCCTAACTAAAAAAAAAACAAAATCCTTCTAAAGTAAGAAAATATAATTCTACTTAAATAAGAAAATATAATTCTAGTTAAATTCGGATTTACTTATGCAGCACATTATAGCACACTTTTCAATATGATGATGGCCGAATTAACTTACTCCCAAAACATAAAAGTTATAGCCCTTGTTGTTATCTTTTATTAGAATCTTAAATCACTTAATTTAGATCTATATTGAGTAAAATACAGCCCATTTACCGTTGTATATTTAGACTGTCCAGTTTTATTCACGATCTGATAATCTTTCATAATTTTAGCTTAGGTGTACGACTGAATTAACTTTAGATATATTCACTAAAGTTGTAGATATCTTTCTTAACTTTCAATATCCTCTTGAATAATCTCAATCTGAGTTTTTTAGAGTGATTTATGGCAAAAATACTAATGAATACTAAAGGCTTTCTGCATTTTTCTAGGCAACTTTATTGGCCTTGGCAGCAAGCAGCCCTTCTTAGCTTGCCTTGGATTGAATTTCTTGCTGGTGTTCATGCACCACAGTCCTTGGAGCTGTTAAGAATTTTTGAGCTATAACACCCTCCCCCATTTGAGCTCATAATGTCCTTGTTGCACTTTAAGCTTGGTATTTTAATGTGTTTGTTTCATTGGTGCGCTTGGGAGGTTTCTTGCACACCTTTATGAGTTGTCTCCCTTATTGGTGTAACATTTGATGCCTTCCCACTTTGTGCCTCTATGAGTTGAATATCGAAGAGCCCATATTTCTTGCTTAGCTCCACTTAGATGGGCCTTTGTATCACCCTATCTTTTTATGCAAAGAAAAAGGCATTGGCTTATGGGACCACGATGGCTTTCACAGCATGTAGAAAGCCGATTCCTTAGTATGTTTTTTTGCCCATAATGGCAAACTTGGATCCCAAACACTCAGTATAGGCATGAGTTTTGGTATATGGCATACCGATTTCATTGGCTAACTCCTCTGGCATATAGACACCATCAACACCTGTGTCTAGCATTGCCATCAATGCTACTCCATTGATAGTAGCCTTCACCAATATTCGCCTCCCTTGATTTTTTAATCCCATAAGCTGCGTGCTAGGGAGGAAGTTCATCGTAGTAAGATTTCCATTATCTTACTTTGAATTATTGAGAAGTTACAAGAAACCTAGGGCAGCTTGTTGTTCCTCGTGGGACTATGCCTTCTTGAATTTTACTAGAATGACATTGATAGTCTGCTTGTTTGGGCAATCTCTCATCCAATGTGGCCCATTGTATATAAAGAAGTCCTTAAAGGCTTGTTAGCATCACTTTTGCTTGATGGACTCTTGCCTTGCTTAGAGCTTCCACTATGAAATTTTTAGTATGGAGACTCCTTATGCCTAAAGTCCATATGTCCATACTGAGAGCGCTCCTCTTCATCATCTAAAGAGGTCTCTTTTTCTCCCCCACGTTTACTAGCATTGAGTTATTTCCCTTTTCTTAGGCAGAATAGTAGCAAATGGACTCCATTGTGGCAATGGCGTCGTCGAGGGTCTTAACTCCCCTATGATCAAGTTCTTTTTTTGCCCAATCCTTAAGCCCATCCTTAAAGTTAAAGAGAATTTGGTGGTTGAACAATTCAGTAGCTTTAAGCATCAAGGTAGTAAACTCCTTGACATAGTCTAAAATGCTACCGATTTGCCTTAAACGTTATAGCTTACTTAGCACCTCATCATTGGCATTGTGGGGCATGAATTGCTTGTGAAGTTTAGCTTTAAACTGCTCCTAAATGTTGATCACACAAAACCCCTTCTCCCTTTTAGGGTGTTTCTACCTCCACCATAGCTAGGCAACCTCCCTAAGGAAGATGACAGCATTGCTAATCCTTGAGAAGTCATCCTTGATTCATCGCCTCAAAATATTGTTCAAGACCAAATAAGAAATTCTCCACCATAATGGCATTGCGCATGTCATTATACATGGCTGGTTTTGGCACCTTTAAGCCATGTGTGGTCAAAATGCTTATTAAGGCAGTGCTTGTCAAAGGTGGATTACCTCGACGAATGGCATCAATTTGCTAACAAAGCTCTTGCATATCACATTAAAGAGTTTTGCATAAGTCAATAAACTCTTAGGACAGGGAGCATAGTTCTCCCTTTAATACTTAGCCAAGTTCTTTAATTATGGCCTTGGCAACCCTAGTGATCTCCGCATTCTCATGGATAAGGTTGCCAATCTGATCACTAAGCTTACTAATAGTTAAGGATACACTAGCCAAGTCCCTCTCAAGGCCAACAACTTGCGACTCTATAGGCTCATGTGTTGGAGCCTTGGATTTGCTTCACTTAGGCTATGAGCGTACCTCCTCACATCCATAAGTCTATCTGGTTTGTTGCTCCTTTACTTTGGCAGCAACGTTGGCTTCCTCACTTGCCATTTACTCAAGTCTCCTAACCAGTGGTACCTAGGATTAAAACCATTGCTCTAATACCACCTATCACGTGCTTAGCCTTAGAGGTTCGCTAAGATACACAACACTTAGTCTACATTAAGGGTGAAGTAGAACTAAGTAGGCCTAAAAATTGGAATGCAGTGGAATATAAGTGAGCAAGTAAGCAGCAAAATGTTTAGGATAAAAATTAGGCAACAATTGAATGAGAATAAGATATGAGCTATATTAGATTTCTCAACAAATTCTTATCAAGCTTTATAAATGAGAGGGGTGACCTATTTATAGTTTTTCCACTTCCTTAACATGTGGCTACAATTATTTCATCCAGACATTTCTACAAATATCTTATATGCACAGCTTCTTAAATAAGCTATTTGATATATACAAGAGTGTGGGAACATTCTAGAGCTTGGATAAGTTTCTTAGCATAGGCAACATGGGAACTTTATGGAAGGTTGTCACCCTTGCTCCTTAATGGAAGTTTCTAGATGGCTTCCTTAGCATGGCTGGTAGCATTTAGCCTTGCCATTTTTCTATAGCTCGTTAAAGCTTTCACATATGCTCTTAGGATCTTTCCTTGGCCTAGGAAAATCCTTCTAGACTCCAGCAACTCCACCAATGTTCTAATAAGTTCTAGAGGCCTCCTACATTTTTCTAGGCAACTTTGTTGGCCTTGACAGCAAGCAACTGTCATGATCCAAACTACGAGTCATGATCGGCGCTAGGGAACGGGAATTCTTTCAAATCCGGAACCTATAGCAAACCTTAAAAATAAAAACAAATGCAATAATAAAATAAAAATACACTAGAATTAAAACTTTAATTAATTTAAAATAAATCTTTTATATATTCTATCATAATAAAAATATTCATACAATATTTTGAATACAAAAATCTCAAAACCAAAACAATACACTACTAATATAATAACACTACTACTGCAGTCTTTAGAATACAATAAGAGTTTAGATAATAAATTTACATAGTCTAGCCAAGGCTAATGAAGACTGGCAAAGAGGTATGCTACTAAGGTCTGAACAAGAAAAATAATCTTCTAAAAAAAATATTGAGGGGGATCAGACCTCACTGAGTGAATTATTATATTATATGCATGAAACCTAAAGTCTTATATAGTTAAACATCAATATAATAATATACAGATACACACATTTCACATAGATTCTAAAATCCGCTTTTATATATAATAAATGCATAACAATGTTTATTTAAATGAAGGATCAAATAGAACCCTAACATATTCGTAACCTCAATCATGAAATCAATAGCCCATTGGCTTATCCAAAACTCAAAGTATTCATTATCCAACTCAAGGTAATAGACTGGCCCTGAGTATACTAGGTCAACCAAGGATCCACAATCTCACTAACGACATTATTGGCCCCAAGTACACTAGGTCAACCGAGGATTCACAGCCATCCTTTCCAATAACCAACATCTTAATAAACCAATATTAGAATTTCAACCTAATTCTACTGTACTATTGCGCAATAATCCTAGTATAACCCACTAGGTAGCACGTTCTATTGATATCCTTCATATAAATCATATATTTATGGAAAATAATAAAATGCACAATTAAAAAAAATGGCATCCATTTAAAAAGAATATACTACTCATATACTAAATGTATACCACAAATATACCAAAAATATATCAAATATATATGCTAAGTATATGTCAAAATATACTGAATATATACCAAAATATATGAACATAAATATGTCACATATATATAGAATATACACTAAAAACATACCAAGTATATATGTCACATATGTGTCACATATATATCACATATACCAAAAATATACTAAATCATTTAATGAAATAATTCATGTTTAAACTCATTATGGAAATATGAAAACTCGAATTCATGCATTCTATATGCAATGCATATATAAAATAATAATTCATAAGTTTACGCTCCTCGAGACTGATTCGACGGGCTTAGTCTGATAGGTCTCAGTCTCGGTGCAGCTAAAAAAAATAATAATAAAATCAGAATAAATCCCTAACTTATACTTCTAAGATTTCTAATTGAAAACTCGATCTAGACACGACTCGACCACAAAAACTAAAAATTTAGGATTGACCTGATGTCACATTTTACGAGAATTCTACTGAAAATTCAATAGTCTTCTTTGTAAAATAGACATCTCTCTACTAAAAAGTAGAGCCGATCCTACAAGAAAATACACTTCTATATACATAAAGCTCAACACCTTGGGTTGAGATCCTAAACTACTCAAATTCCCAACCGAGGTTCACAATTCACCGCAATTCAATATTAAATAATAAATATATTAAAAATTATGAAATTCCATAAATATCCATAAAATACCAGAATATAATATATTTAAACATCAAAAAATTTTAATATAATTATTTTCACATTAATTAAATAAAATCTTAAATAAATTATATAATATTAATAAAAATCCAAATTTTTAATTATTTAACATAAAATAGTAAAATTCACAATTAATTACTTAAATAGTCCAAATATATATTAAAAATAGTTAAAAACTTATTTAATCACAAAAATAGTATATAAAATTATTATTTGAATATATTTTTAAAAATTAGTATTAATTAGTTAAAAATAATAAATAATTCGTAAAAATTATTTTATTACCATTTAATATTTTAAAATTATTTAAAACATGCTATTTAACTATAATTTCAATAAAAATATATAATTTACCCATAAATTCAAAAATCACATAATACTAAATATTTACTCAAAATTACTAAAACTTAGTGAAATTTTATTTTCTCATTTTCAAAGCTAATAATTTAAATTAACTATACAATTTAACATAATTTTTTTCATAATAACAGATAAAACACATAATTAATAAAAATTCATTTTTAATTATTAAAAATTCAATAATTACCCATAATTCAAATAAATTCAAAAAATAAACTAAAAATATATTTGAGAAGCTTAAGTTCCATATAACAACATTTCCAAAAGGATTTATTAAGAATCAAACACAATCAAGCTAAAAAAATAAAAATCTAAAATAGACATAAACTAAAATTAAAGAAAACTCACAATTCGGACATCGTAAAGTTGAAACGACTTGAGAATCAAGAAATATACGTTGAGAGGAATCTAACAAGCCATAAAATGCAAGCAAAATCAACTGGTTTTCCATTGAAGCTACAGTAGAAACCTCTAGGAATCTGGCGATTGGAGCTCCCTGGCGGTGACGGGAAGAGAGAAGGAGGAAGGTAACGAGCTTGGGTGGTGCTAGTGGTGGGTGATGACACTTGGATGATGGCTGGTGAAGCTTTGTGGCATCAGCAATGGTGGACAGTGAAGGAGAAGAAGAAGAAGAAGAAGAAGATGATGATGATGATGATGATGAAGAAAAAGAAAAAGAAATGGGTGGGGAAGGTAAGATGGACCCGTTTTTGCTTTTTGACTCTTTTCTTTTATATATATATACACTAACTTTAACATATACATGTACATATATACACATACCATACATTAACACATGCATACATGATAATACTAACAACAACAACAATAATAATAATAAAAACAATAATAACAACAACAACAGCAACAGCAACAGCAGCAACAACAACAACAGTAACAACAACAACAGCAACAACAATAACAGCAATAACAGCAGCAACAACAACAACAACAACAACAACAGCAACAACAACAACAGTAGCAACAACAACAGTAGCATCAATAGCAACAACAACAACAACAACAGTAATAGCAACAGCAACAACAACAGCAACAACAACAACAGCAACAACAGCAGCAACAACAGTAACAACAGCAACAGCAGCAACAACAACAGCAACATCAACAACAACAACAACAACAACAACAATAACAATAACAACAACAACAACAACAACAACAACAACAACAACAACAACAACAACAACAACAACAACAATAATAATAATAATAATAATAATAATAATAATAATAATAATAATAATAATAATAATAATAATGCTAACACACACGCATGATACACATGCACTCTAATAGTAATGATAAAAATAATAATAATCGTAATAATAATAATAATGATAATAGTAATAATAGTAACTTTAATATTTTTAAATAATAAAACTTCCAAATAAATTCTTTATGTAATAAAAATATTTAACGTAAAATAAATAAATACTAGTCATAAATAATTATAATATATATATAAATTTAAAATATTATTAAGACTACATATCTCAAAATATATTTTAATAATTTAAAATATTGGGTCATTATAGTAGCCCTCCTTAGCTTGCCTTGGGCTGAACTTCTCTCCCTTGTACATGCACCACAAGCATTAGGGCTATCAATAATTTTCGGGTCTTAATATATTGTTAAAGATGTGAGTTTTTTGCAAAGATATTTTTTGTTTTAGTTGAAAAGAAATGGATGTCCTTATTTCAAGGAAAGGAAGAATGGCTAAAAATGATGTTAGGTGAATATTAGTTATTAAAAAATGAGACTACCTTTTAGTATAAAAAGAGATGGTCGTAATGTATGTAGTGTGTGTGTGTGAAGAGAGGAAAAATGAAGAAATAAAGGGAAAAAAAAAGCTTTTTTCTAGTAAATAACATAAACTTTGTATTTCAAAAATTCATATGGCAGTAATGAATTTAATGTATTTCCTCTACTTTGTTTTTGTTTTGTTATGTTGTTTTTTATGCCATCTGTTTTATTTTGAATGTCAAGAGTCCTTCCTTTCCAACTTTACAATAACTATTCATGTAACCTTATTTTTCATATACACAAAACATCCACTGGCATAATTCTTTAGAGATGGCTTAGCAATTTTTGTTGGGGAAAGGTTCTTTATGCTTAAGTTTCACATGAGAAGAAAAGGAAAAGCGAATGAAGACTATATCTAATGTTTCAGTATTTTACAATCAATAAAGAAAAGAATTCATTTTAACAAAATTGGAAGTGAAAAAGCAAAAAATAGATTTCAGGCAAAGAAAGCATAGTAATAATATATTTATATGAAGAGGTAAACAGTATACTTGCCATCAACAATTTCATTAAGGCATAACAGAATAAGGTATAGATTTTCAAGTGCTTCTCTTTCGTCCACATTGCCTTTAAAATAAAGGATAAATTAAAAACATATATCAAATTCAATAAAAAGAAAGGATTGTAAATTAAGCTGATAGTATTTACACTATATGGAAAATCCCCAAAAGAACTTTGGCTAAAATGAGTTCATTCTCATTTTTACTTCTAATTACAAAAAAGTGAAGATCTTGAACACAATTCTAAATAATAGCGTTAGCTTGAAGCATTGTTATCTCCGCTATATATGGAAAGTAGCATATTAACATGAAAGTAATAAGAATCACAATGTGAATAAATTATAAAAAGCAAAATGATCCTCCATACTTCATCAACAAGGAGATGAATTATCCAAAAAAGAAATCACTAAGGATTTGTTTAGTTCAAATGAATTTCATAAAATTTTATAGAATTCATGTGCAAATTCAAGTAAATATATTTTGTTTAAATAAAAAATTTATAAAATTTATTTTTAATTTCAACTTTTTAATTTTGTAAAGTTGTTTAAAACTAAATCAATGCTTGTTAATGAAATTTTTTTGGTTTAAATGAATTTTGAAATTCATTTGAAATTGAATTCTATTTGGAATTTATTTGGAAATAAAATGAATTTGATTATGGAATTGAACTAAACACCCCTAAAAGAATTTTAGAATGTGGTTGCAAGGATTAGAAATCTACATGTTATTTGAAATCCTTGTATTTAAAATCTAAGATTTTAAATTAAATACTTGCATCCAAAAGCACTCTACAAGAATTCTAGAATGTAGTTACAAGGATTAGTTGTAGGTGGCAGGGTTTAGCACACGCTTAAGTTTTTAATGACCATGGCACTATGTGGGCTCGAGGCCCACTAGGAAATACAAAATAGGTCTTAAAGCTTAATAGGAGATTGAGTCACCACCTAGATAAAAGCTGGAACACACTTATATAGCAACTAGATTCCCAGAGGTTCCCAAAAGCTGTCATCAAAAAACGAGTTTAAAAACTGGGTATGGGCTTTCAGAATGCCCATCCAATTTTTCAATTGGCCTCCATTTGTGTTTTGTGCTTTATTACCTTTAATTATTCAATTATTTCCTTATTAACATGCAAATTATGATTTCCTTCAAACAATTTGTCAAATTTTATATTAAATTTTGAATTTACACATTAATTCCACTTCACACATTTGGTCCTAGCATTCATCATGAATAATAAATAGCAAAATAGTACATTCAAATCGAGTGGGAGAAGGGATTAGGGATTACAACACTTTTTATAAATGAACTAAAAATAAACCAAAAGTAAACCAGTATAAATGCAAATTAACGACCAAGAAGGCTAAGAGTTAAACTAAGGTGATCAAGATCACTCTAATTCCTTGTATTAAGCAAAATATTAGCTCCTAAGGCATATAAAACTTCTACAAAAGGAACCATCAAGCCAATTTATGAATTAAGTCAATACAAGTAGAGATTGCAAATGGTTGAATATTAGCCTTGAATAAAATAGTAAAATGGTCATGTAAAGGGAACTCAAAGTACAAATGTATAGTAATTCTTAAAAGTTTGAATTATGCATAATTTACAAGAAGTATTAAAACAAGGTCATATGAGACCCTGTTAGAGTGTCGATCGCCTCATAGCAGTAAGGCGATGCCTCTCTAATCAACAGGCATAGGTGATATATTTGTCCTATGTTTATTGATGATATATTGATTTATTCTGAAACTCGAGAGCAGCATGAAGAACATTTAAGAATGGTATTGTAGATTTTGAGAGAAAAGCAACTTTATGTAAAATTCAATAAATGCAAGTTTTTAGTAGAAGAGATTGCATTCTTGGGGCATATTGTTCCTAAAAATGGTGTACAACCTAATCCTTTAAAGATTTTAGCTGTAAAGGAGTGGGAACCCCATAAAAATGTATCAGAGGTACGAAGTTTTTTGGGATTAGCTGGATATTATAGAAGATTTGTAGAAGGTTTTTTAATTATTGCTAAACCATTAATGAACTTATTGAAGAACAATGTGATGTTTAAATAGGATGCTAAATGTAAGAAAAGTTTTGAAGACTTGAAGAAAAGAATGATTTCTGCACCGGTTCTAACTTTACCATCAGGCAATGGTGGATATATAATTTTTATAGATGCATTACAACAGGGATTGGGATGTGTGTTAATGCAAAATGGAAAAGTTATTACTTATGCTTCTAGATAGTTAAGGAGTCATGAACTAAATTATCTGATTCATGAACTAGAATTAGCAATAATTGTCCATGCTCTTAAAATATGGAGGCACTATCTATATGGAGAAACATTTCAGATTTTCACTGACCATAAAAGTCTAAAATATATTCCAACACAAAAGGAGTTAAATTTGAGAAAAATAAGGTGGATGGAGTTGATAAAGGATTATGATTGTACTATAGATTATCATCCGAGAAAAGCCAACAGAGTTGGTGATGCTTTAAGTAGGAAAGCCACCATTGAGAGAAATGCTGGAATGACTTGTCAGGTAGTAAGGTCATTGGTAGAGCTTAGAACATTGCATGTAGAATTTGCATTTTGGGATGATATACTTATTGCAAGTATGCATGTCAAGCCCTTATTAGAGAGTAAAATTCAAGAAAAGCATTTGAGTGAACCATATTTGAGAAAAATGAAGGATAGGGTGCAACAAGGAAAGAATAAATAGTTTGCACTTAGGCATAATGGGATGTTGTTGATTAATGGATGTATTTCTATTCTAAGTATAAGGGAATTGAGAAAAAAAATTTATGAATGAATCCCATTATGCACCATACACAATGCATCCTAGAAGTACTAAAATGTACAGGGATTTATGACCTTTTATTGGTGGCCAACAATGAAGAAATATACAGCTGAATATGTAGCAAAATGTTTGACATGTCAATAAGTAAAAGCTAAACATCAAGCACCGGTTGGTAAACTTCATCCATTGTCTATTCCAAAGTGGAAATGGGAAAAAGTAATGATGGACTTTATTCTTGGATTTCCTCGAACCTTTAGGAAGCATGATGCCATATGGATAATTATTGATCAACTTACCAAATTAGCTCATTTTCTACCTATGTAACAAAGTGATTCACTGGAAAAATTATCTAGGTTATATATGTCAGAAATTGTAAGACTACATGGTGTGCCAACATCAATTGTGTCAGATAGGGATCCATGATTTACATCTCATTTTTAGGGAAGTTTACAAAAACCTTTGGGAAAAAAGCTACATTTCAATACAATGTTCCACCCCCAGTTAGATGGACAATCGAAGAGGATAATTCAAACATTAAAAGATATGCTAAGAGCTTGTATGCTTGAATTTAAAAGGAACTAGGATGAGCATTTGCCTTTAATTGAATTTGCTTACAATAACAGTTATCATTCAAGTATTAGTATGGCTCCATATGAAGCTATATATGGAAAAAATGTAGAAGTCCTATTTGTTGGGATATGGAAGAGTTACAACCATTAGAAAGTCCTGAATTGATACAAGAAATTGTGGACAAGATTCAAATAGTGAAAAAGTGTTTACAGGCTGCAAAATACAAATAAGAGAGTTATGTGGACAAGCATAGAAGAGAGATGGAGTATGATGTGGGTGAAAAAGTGTTCTTAAAAGTATCACCATGGAAGGACATTATACAATTTGGCAAGTAAGGAAAATGAGTCCTAGGTACATTGGCCTTTATGAGATATTGGAAAGAGTTGGTCCTTTAGCATTTAGATAAGCATTACCACCATAATTATCTCAAATACACGATGTGTTCCATATTTCCATGTTAAGAAAATATTGATATGATCCTAGTCATGTAGTACAAGATTCAGAAATACAGTTGACATATGATTTAAATTATAAAGAAGAACCAGTTGAAATGCTTGATAGACAAATAAAGAAATTTTAATAGTAAAGATTAAATAGAGTTTGCATTATTTAAAAGAAGCTATATGGGAAGTGGAAAAGGACATGAGAATTCAATACCCTTACTTATTTTATGAGATTGGTGAGTCACATTTAATTTTGGGGATGAAATATCCTAAGGTAGGGAGAAATGTAACGCCCACCTAATGCATTTGCATTTATTTGCATAACATGCATATCATATAAACATAAAAAATTTCATGTAGTATATGTGATATTAATTCCAATATTAAATAGGAAAAGATTATAAATGTTTACAATTAAGTCCATAATAAGAATTAAAAAGTTAAGTGTTTAAATTGGTTAATAGCAAAAATAAAGGGGCTTAAATTGGTTTAGTTATTATTATTAAAATAATAATTAAAAAAAGAGAGCTGAATTTTTAAAGTAAATTGAAGGTTTAGAAATTTATTTTAGACTACAATCTTCATCTTCAAGGCCTTAAATGTTTATTTGGTAAGTAATTTTAATATTTTTAGTTGAATTAGGTAAGGGTTTATAAGATGAAAAATTTGGGTTCTAACAATCTGGTTTTTCAGTCATATTGTATTGATCATATCTCAAGCTATAAACTTCAAATTTAGTGTTATTTGATGATATAAAAACTTTAAAGAGTCATATAAAACTATTTCTCTTTTAGCTCAATTTGATTCAGACTCTATATTAGTGCAATAAAAGGAAACTTTTTATTGCTCAGTTTCCATTGCTGGTCTAAGTAAGGTGGATTGTTTCATAGAGTTCTTCCTTTATGCACCTTTAATTAAAGACAAATTAATTTTAAATTACTATAGAGACATAGGGTTAATAATTTGGAAAGTTTCATTTTGAGATATGTTTTATATAATTATTGGTGAATTTTTAAATTTACCCAATTAAATCTGTTATAGTTGGTAGCTTCATAAGTCTAGCAAGTTTAGTGATTTTATCATGCTAGATGAGGTTCTATTATTTTTTTGGTTGTTTAAAAGCAAGTGAATTATGATCTATTTCAGCAAAACCAAATGGAAATGAGGCTGTTATACAAGTAAATATAAGCAAAAGGAAGGAAGCAATAAAGGTAAGTGAATAACTTACTATCCTATGTGAAAATAACAACTAAAATAAATAATTATAAATTTATTTGTTAAGCTGGTTGGTTAAAAGGAAAATATGTGTTATAATTGATATATGATAGTTTTTTATCATTGTGTTGATGGTTGATTGTTTTTTAGATGAGATTGTATATATGAAAGAGGTTGTACTTGAAAATGATGGTTGTTGAATATGGATGTCCTATTTATGTAAGAACAAAATTGTCACGACCCAAAACAGGGGCCATGACCGGCGCTAGGGAACGGGAATTCTTTCGAATCCGGAACCCGTAGCAAGCCTAAAATAAAATAAAACATGCAATAGAAATAATAACAACACATTTAAGTAAAATAGTATGCAACGGAATAAAATCATAAATATCAAAATAATAATCCACCATAGGATTTAAATCAAATCCTCATCTCATATATAAATAAACTATTTTAATACAAATCCAGTTCAAATTCTTAAAATACATAACTCATGCAAATATAATATAACAATCTCACAGTCGACCATAACTACTGCAGTGTCTAGATTATAAAATAAAACTCAGATAAACAGTTTACATAGAGAAGCCGGAGCGGAAGAAATCCGGCGTACATGCCTGCTACTGAGGTATGAGCTCTCCTAAAAAAAATAGTCAATGGAGGGGAGTCATACCTCACTGAGTGAATTACTATAATATATATACATGCATACTAAATGACAATGCATACAGTCAATAGTATATATATAAATATATATATATAGGCAAATACACACAGATGCAATAAAAATCATTTTTATATATTTTGTTTGAAAACCACTGGTTATGAAGGATCAAATAGAACCCTAGAAAATCACAACCTCATACAATGTTAGACAACACTCTAGCCATACAAGCTCACTTATTCCAATATATTCATTTATTCCATTTGGACAGTAGACTGGCCCCGAGACATTAAGTCAACCGAGCTCCAGCAATTTGACTTTCAGTGTGATTGGCCCCGAGACACTTGGTCAACCGAGTTCCAACAATTACACTCCCAAAATCATATCTCACACATCAAATAATCATATCCAATCAATATCCACAAATGGTTAGTAATATAGCCTAAATGCTATAAGCGTACCGATACGTACTCGGTCCTAGTGCTGCCCACTAGATAGCATGTTCTATTGATATCCTTCATTAAAATATAAAGCATACATTCATAAAAGTAAATGATGCATGAATTGAATAAAATAGCAACATAAACCATATATATACTAAAAATATACCAAAAGTAAACCAGGTATATTTTGAGTATATGTACGTTAAATAAATCCAATTAAATTACAAAATAAACTAGAAATATACTTAAAAACATTTTAAACATAATTCATTAATAAAACATGCATATAGTTTAAAATATACCAATAATAAACCAAAAATACCCTAAAAATAAACTTAAGTACTAATTAAATCATTATGCATATTTAATCAAAATAAAACATATATTTCTAAAATTATGCATCCTAAAGCATATATATATAAAAAAATAGTAACTCACAATTAGTGCGCTCCTCGAGATGGGTCCGATGGGCATGGTCCATGAGGCCTCAGTCTCGGTGCAACTAAACAAACAATAATAACAGACATCAGAATAAACCTAACAGAAAATCTTAGAAACTCGATTTAGAATATTAGACACAGAATTAAAAATCAAAATTCAACCGGACATCACGTTTTACGAGAATTCTACCAAAAATCCAACAGAACCTCCCCTGTAAAATGGACATCTCTCTACTCAAAGAGTAGAGCCGGCCCTGCAAAGAAACACACTTCGAAAATAAACACAAAACACAATCAAAATCCCTCGGTCAGACTCCAAACTACAAATCACCGACCGAGGTCCACAATTCACTAAATAATCACAAAATACCGAAAATACCCTTATATATTAAAAATACATTTTATAAGTAGAATTTACATAATTAACCCTAAAACACAGTAAAAACCGATAAAAACTCATTTTATTAGAAAAATTATATATTATATATATAATTAAAAATAATTTACGAAAAATAATTTTAATTAGTGTAAAATACTAAATAATTTGTAGAAATCAGTTTTATACCTTAAATAACTATTAAAACCAATTTAATTACGTTTTTAGCCAATTTAGGGTAAAATTACCAAAATACCCCTATATATATAAATATACTAAAATTAATCCAAAAATTCACCAAAAATAATATAATTGCTAAAAATTAATTTTCTCAACATATATATCAATAATATCAATAAATAAACTCAATTAACTAATTAATTTCAGTTAAACATACAATTAACCCTATTTTTCCAAAATTACATAAACTAAATAAATTCAAAATAAATACATAAAAATTCACAAAAATTCCAAATAAATTTCTATATTCATTTAAACACATAAAATTACCATCAAACAAAATTTCATAATTTAATTAATTAATTTTTGAAAATTAGAAAATAATAATAAAATATTCAAAAATACCCAAAAATCAAAATAAATTCCAAAAATTCTACAAAAATTCACACATAAAGATTAAGCTATGGGGAACAATATTTATGAAGGAATTTATCATGAATCAATCAATTGAAGTCAAAAAAATTCAAAAATCCTAATAGGCCGAAATTGCAAAATCGAAACCTAGGCAATTCTAGACCATTTTAAGTGAAACAATGCATGGAATCACACTCACCAGAACTCAAGGAGAAGATAGAGACCAGAAGTGTCAAAAATTCTGGTCGAAATTGACTTGATCGACGTTGAGAAGAGTTTCGGCTTCTCCGGCCAAAACAAGCTTCCCGACGCCGGAAACGGGCTCTGCTGGCGGCGGAACAAGTTGAGGATGATGGTGGCTCACCGGGAGGCACACCAACGGCAAGGGAATGATGTGGCAGCGACTGGAAAGTGGATGGGGATGATCGGGAAGAAGGAGAGGGAGAAGTGGCAAAATTGTAATTTTTGTTAACTTTATTTTTTTGTTAAATAAATAAGTATATATATATATATATCCCAACCATATATTATAATAATATAAATCCCCACACATATTAAATATACACCACACACATAATTTAATATATAAAATAATTTATACACTAAAAAAATAATTAAATAATATTAAACTAATAATAAATAATAAAAATTAGGGTAATTAATTAAACCCTAATTAAATTTAAATAAATACACACATATACTTTATTTTAACACTTTAAAAAAATATATATGAGTTCATGCAAATGCGTAAATCTACTTGAAATAATTAATAGTAAATTATTTACGTTAAAATTTTCCCGAAAATAGAATTCTCGGGAAAATTTTACGTAAAGTACTTAAAATAATATAAAATAATTAAATAAGCATTAATTAAATAAAAAACTCATAAAATATCAATATTATATACCAAAAATTATTAACATTGCATATCCTGATGCAGTATTAAAATATTTAAAAACACGGGATATTACAAGAATACTTGTTAAAGCCATCTATGGAGTTTTATAACTCCAAATGGGGTTCTATTTCATCCTATAAAACTTAGATATGTTACTTACAAAATTGATAGAAATACAGAAAACTTAATTTTATTGTCTTGATGGTCAATTTGAGCAATACTTTTTGTAGATTAGTCTTTTTATCCTAGAATGACCATGGTGGGTTGTTTTTAATGTTTCTCCTTCTATGCATATCCACTTAATGTGAAATTAGTTGAAAATTAATTTAGATTTATAATTCTATTTATCTATAAAATACGAATTTGATATTTATAATATGGAATTTTTAATGTATTTTTGAATTTACACTATCAAATCTGCCATATTGAAATATGGTATATCTTGGGTATATTAATGTTTTTATGTATTATGAGAATGTTAATTGTTTAATGGAGTGGTATGTGATGTATATTTAAGTATAAGAAATATGGTTGGATGAGTGTGAGGACACAATGTTATTTGTGAATGAGACAATGCTGTATGCATTAAGAAATCCCCTTGAAATGCCATAATAAAGCTAAAGAAATATTTGGTACCAAATTATGATATGTTGTGTGTGTATGGGGATCCTTGAATAATTGAAAAGAAGTGATTTTATATATATCATTCACAAGTTCATTATTGTCTAAAAGGAAATAGTATGATACTATGATTATGTACATATTATAAATACATAGTTAAATATTGAATGGATCGATACTTGATAATATTATATGCTTGAATGAGTTATTTTTCATTGAATATTATGTTATTTATTTACTGAATTTCTAGCTCACTCCTCTACATTATTTTTCAGGACTAAAAGAACTGTAGTATATCTTAAAGAAACATTTGTATCAATTTCATTAGCATTGTCTCAAGTGGGTCAATATGAGGTCATCTTCAGTTTTATAGATTGTAACATGGTTAGTAAATTTTCATATTTTATACTAAGGCCTATATATTATTTATAAATAACATAAGGATAGCTGTGAACTGCTTGACGTTGTACGCCTTTTGTGGAGTATGATATATGCTATTATATAAATAGTCTTTTATATATATTGACTTATGAACAAAAATTTGATATTAATGATTATATTATTTATTAGTCACATGCACACAATGTATACCTGGCATCCTTAACAGGTGTCATATATTGCTTCACCAATCATTTATGGATTGAGATGATGGTAATTAACCTTGAAGATTGCCCCCTTTATTATTGGTAATTTCAATTGCTCCATAAGGATAAAATTTTACAACCTTGAAAGGACCTAAACACCTTGACTTTAACTTATAAGAAAACAATTTTAGTCTGGAATTGTAAAGTGGAATAAGTTCTCCCTCATGATATTCCTTTTTAACTAAATGCTTATCATTCCACAACTTAGTATGATTGTAGACACCAAATTTTAGGATAATGAGTTATGAATGCGATAGAGGACTTTAATGATGAAAATATCATGAATAGGTCCTCGATACTTAAGCTTTAAAATTCCAAGGGTATAAATGCATCTTTAAAAGGAAGGATTTAGTATTTTCAAGGACTATTGTTTTTTTAGGACCTAATTGCAAACTTAAATTCTTTCAGGGGTCTTTTTTATAATTAAATGTTAAAAAAAAAACCTATCAAAATTCCATAATTCCAACTGAAATTATGTAATTCTAGTTGGAATTACATAATTTTGATAAGAATTATGTAATTCCAATTAGAATTACACCAATTCCTATCGAAATTATGTAATTCCGATCGGAATTGCACAATCCCAATCGGGATTGGACTCTTTTGTCTCTATTTTTTTTTATTTTTTTAGGCTTTTAACTCAATACTAATTAGTCTAAAATTCCTAAATATGATTTTAGTATTAATCCTATATTTTTAGGAATTAGAATCATGTTAGAATTGAGTTAGGGTTTTTGGTTTTCTTTTTCCTATATAAAGAGGACAGTAGAGGGGAAGAGAGGGGAAGAAAAGAGAAGAGGCAACAACATTTATTTTTAAGCTTTTGGGTTTTTGTGCATTTATGAAAACAATTTTTATCCATTGTTGATTCTTAAAAGTGCTTTCTTAATTCTTTTTTAGAGTTTTTTTTCTACAAAAATTCCTTTTGGTTTATCAATTAATTCAAGATCCTTGGAGAATTTTTGAAGAAGAAGATTTGAAGACTTATCAAGAACGGTGAATTACAAATATGTGGAGTACCCCAAATCACTCATAAACATCATCTTCTTCTTATTCTATTTTTATTTATTTCTCTTTGATATTATTGATTATTTTTATTCTTTCAAGTTATCATTATAATGTATTCATTAATCATAGTTTTTTTTTATATGGTGATTATGGAGGGAAACACATGGTGATCATGTTGGAGGAATGAATTCATGAGAAGTCTATGGAAAACCATGGATAAAGCCTCATAAAGACTTAGTTTCTAGGGTTTTTATTTTATTTTATTTATTGCTTTTATTTTTTTATTTTATTAACTATTTTTTGAATTAATGTAATATCCCCAATAGTGGGAGTAATGAAATTATGTATGTGGTTGCATGTTTATTTTGATTAAATTGGTTAGTGAAACTAGGTTTTAATTAGGTAATTATTTAAAATCGATGGAGGAAATAGACTAATTTAGGTTGCTTGATAATAAAATTAGGGTTTTAGTAAGGATTAATTTAATTATTTATTTGATCTTATTTTTTTTATGTTTTTATTTATTTTGGGCTTATTTATTATTTTTATGTGCTTTTGGGGCCTTAAGCCCATTTTAGGTCTTGATTTATTTATTTAAGTATAGGTTTTTTTCTTTTAGCTCATTTCACTTAATAATTAATTATGTTTAATTAATTAAAATATACCTTTAGGCCTATAATAAATTAGATTTTAGATTAGAAATATCTTTAGGCCCATTTAGTTAATTAGACATAGGCCCACGTAACTCAATATAATTAATTTAGACTTAACCCACTTAATTTAAGCCTTTTTTTCATAATTTGTAGATTTAAGATCACTATTTAATTAAAATATGTAGAATTTGGTCCACTAATTTAAATATTCCATAATTTGTAGAATTAGGCCCATTTTTTTTAATTAAAACAAGTAGACTTAAGTTCATTTAATTAAAATCAAAAGGAATTAGGTCTTTAGGTTCACATATAAATTAAAACATATAGATTTAACTCATTTATTTAAAATCCATGTAGATTAAACTAACTTAGGGATTATGTGATTTATTGAATGCATTATTTACTTGTATATTTCATGACTAGTTTGCCTTAAAGTTGATTGTTTTTAGGGTTTATATAAAATTGCATGTAAATAAAGAATAAGATAATAATTCATAAAGTAATTCTAAATGAACACGAGATTAAAAAAAGTTGGTATTCCGTATCTAGAATCTCCTGGTTGTGGTGCTAGCTTTCTTTTAGGGAATCGAGTACCACCTTTTTGATTTGTCCCAATTATTACCCCTAGGTGGTGACTCCTCATCTCCATGCCATGTCTTTGTGATAGTGGTTAGTGTGTTCTCTAGAACCCTAAGCTTAAATAGTGTTACGGTTGCTAAAATCTTGGACACGTGCTAAACGCCACCATCTACAGTGGTGATTCCACTAGGGATAAGAGATACTGATTCTACTTGTGTTCTTTAGAATTATTTTATTATTTATTATTTTATTCTTGTATTCATTCTGGATGTCCCTATGAACTGATGGCATTGGTTTATGATTCCATGATTCCACTAGCTTTATAGGGTTATAGATTGTCTAACCATCACTCTTAGCCTTAACTCGATCCAAGAGAGATTGCCAGGCTCATCTAACCAGAGCCTGTAACCCAAGTCGTTAAGGGGGGTAGTCTTCTCTCAAGTTTGTAAAGGATGCCGGGCCCCTCTGACCTTGGCCTGTAACTCAAGTCGTAAAGGAGGGCATCTTGCTAAGGGAACCTTAACCTTTTTGTAGGACCTTAACCGCATATAATGGCTTAGTGATTTCCCCTAGGATCTACCCAAATTGCTTATGAATATTGCCATGAGGTATTTCTATCTATAAAGGCCCAAGCCCATACTTTAGAAGCCTATCAGGATTAATAAAGATTGGGCTATGCTTTTATACCTAGAAATATTATTTCTATGCTATATTATTTTGAGAGATTTGGCATGCGCGTCGATCCCTGATATCCCCTGTTGATATTAAGACCAAGACCAAAAATCCTAGGAAAAGAGACTCGCCATTGAATACGTATGTGGGGGAAATAAGGTTGGAAGGATGTATGTATACCTAACTTGTTACTTGCTACTCGTTACATAGCACGTGCATCATGCATACATGCATCTCATGCATCATACTGACATTTATCTTTTACCCATCATAGATTCATTTGGGTCTTCCTGTGTTTGGAGTTAAAAGGGTGGTAGACTAGTGAGAATTGATTTGAGTTCACAATCGATTGCAAAAAAGATCCTCAACAGACTAGAAAGGAGTCCCATTAACCTACTCTACTTAGAAACTGCACAACTGAAGAAAGTTGAAGAAATGGAACAACATGAAAGAGGAAATTGGACCCTAGAGGATGTAAAAGGAGCACTAATGGATGAGATAAGAGCTATGATACAAGATGAGTTGAGACACGCCTTGGCTAGATTGATGCCACCACCTGTTGCTACACCTCCTGTTATAGCCAATCCACCTGTTGTGACCAATCCACCTACTGTGGGTATACCACCTGCTAACAATGACAATGCCAAGGAAATGAAACTCAAGGATGTTGAGAGTTACATAGTTGAAAAGGCAAGAAGGCAATTACTTAAGCAAGTTTAAGAGGCAGAATCCAAGCAGAAGCCTAATAAATCATTTTTAGATTATTTGACTAGATTCATGAATAAGGTAGGGTTAATGAAAAATAAGTCAGCTGAAAAGGATTAGGTTAGGATGATAGTCCAAAATGTGTTGCCTAACTTGGTTGAGAGGTCACAGATGATGAATCCTAAGACACTTGTAGACCTTTACAATGATGGGTTGCAAGATAAAGAGATTGAAAGCGAGAAAAAGAAGGTCACTAGGAACACTAGAGTGAGCAATTACCCAACTGGGGGTACATAGCAAGGAAAAAATAACTGGATTATAAGAGTGCATACTATTAAAAATCCAAGAGATTCTCCAATTTTAACCAACCTTTGTCAAAAGTCTTAGAGTGCCTAATGCAAAAGGGCTTACTTTAACCTTTACCTAATCCAAACCCACCAAACCCAAACACCCTAGGCTATAGCCAAATAAGCACTGTAAATTCCATCAAAACCATAAACACTCCACAGATAACTGCATCTGCCTCAAACATGAAATCCAAAACCTCATAGATTTTGGAAAAATCACAAACCCTAAAAAATTAAATCCAAACCCAAACACCTAAAATAATCCTTTTCCAAATTACCAAAACATACCACCCTTAGCTACCATGATGATCAACTCAGGAGTAAAGGAGGAAGAGGTGCTAAACTCTTTTGAGGATCTAAAGCTTAAAATCAATGAGAAATCTCTTAATGCCCCTAAAGATGTGGAAAGAGTTGAAGATTTACTGGGTCAGCCCTCAAGCAAGTACGACTATAAGGTGTTTTAT
Organism: Mallotus nudiflorus; assembly: GCA_947683625.1. Lineage (NCBI taxonomy): Eukaryota > Viridiplantae > Streptophyta > Magnoliopsida > Malpighiales > Euphorbiaceae > Mallotus > Mallotus nudiflorus. The sequence continues at coordinate 610,562 of CANTUR010000096.1, read as the reverse complement.
ACTAAACCACCTTTTTTTAACATATCCATTGATACAATCGAGCCTACAGGATGGGGTGAGGAGTTCAATGATGAAAAATTGCTAGTCAAGAAGGAAAAATGTATGGTTGAGGTATGGAAAGAAGAGAAGAAAGATTAAACTATAGGGGTGATTGATATTTGGTATAGTTCTGATGAGGAAGGCACTGAAGGGTATAATGTATAGGTAGATAATCTTGAAGTCATCCATGTTACCAGAAGTAGGAAGGGTTATAAGCCAGTAGAGAAAGTTAAAGAGAGAGAAGAAGCTATTGAAGGAGAAGACTCAAATGAACATAGCAATGCCTTGATTCTCGAACAGCTCAAGAAAGCAAAGGCCAACGTAAGCATTTAGGAGCTTTTGATGCATTTAAGTAGCCACAGAAAAGCTCTAGTTAAGGCCATGACTAAGATGAATATTAAAACTACAGCAACCCCTGAAGCAATGGTGGCTAAGGTTACTGAGAAAAAGCACGAGGTCATTACTTTCTCTGATAAGGATTTACCTGTGGAAGGAAGGAACCATAATAAAGAACTATTCATTCTAGTTGAAGTAAGAGGGAAGAGGACCAATTATGTGATGGTGGATGATGGGATTGTGATTAATGTTTGCCCTCTATAGATCTTACTAATTTAGGAGTGAAGGTGGGGGATTTAGCAAAATTAGACCTTGTAATAAGAGCTTATGATGATAGCACAAGGAGTGTAGAGGGAACATTTGTGGCTTTTGTGAAGACTGGACCTATAGAAGTAATGGTGGAATTCACTATGCTAGATATTCTTATCACCTATACCCTTCTTCTGGGTAGACCTTGGTATCATGGTTTAGGAGGAGTGCCTTCGATCGTGCATCAAAAGGTGAAATTCTTACTTGATAGGGAAGTGGTGACTTTAGATGCTAGTATGGGCAAGACTATGTCTACAGTTATTGATAGTTAGAAATAGGTAGTCACTCCCCCAAGTTACTAGGTAGCCATGATTTCAGAAGGAGTCACAATAGATCCAAGGGTTATGAACATGGTCAAGAAGATGAATTACCAACTAGGACAAGGACTAGGGAAAAATGAGCAAGGAAGCCAAGAATTTCCAAATTTCAAAACCCAAGATGACACAAGAGGATTGGGCTATATTGGAGCTGGGTTCAGCAATAAAAAGGCAAGAAGAAGGTTTTTCAACGAGAATGGCCTAGAGAATTTAGGACCCCTGAAAGGTAATTTTATTAAGCAATGGAAGGAGAAGTTCTACCAAGGTGAAAAGGAGCCTATCCAAGTAGCTGATGTGGATGTCCCTAGATTTGAGGTTTTTAAGGACCAAATAGTTGAAAAGCTGGTGCAAGACAACAAGGACAAGGTGATGAAGACAATTGCCAAAAATATGAAAATCAAAGACATTGAAGAACTGCTTTGTTTGCCACCTAACAAAGAACCACCAAAGGAATTAGCTAGTATCATTAATAATAGTTTTACTGATTTTTTTTATAAAGAAACTGATGTAATAACATCCGATCCATTTGAGGATAAAAATTTTGTTTCCTTTATGGTCAATGATATAAATTTTGGTTTGGCTTACTTGTGTGATGTTTATTCTGATAGTCTTGTGCATTTTAATAATGATTTTTCAGGCATGTTTGACATTAATTCTATTCAATTAGATTCATTAAACATGGGCACAAATGAATAACCAAAACACATTTCTATATCACATGACTTAACTCTTGAAGAGAGGGAAAATTTTGAGAGAATATTAACAAAAAGAAAGGTAGTATTTGCTTGGTCCTATGAGGATATGCCAGGGTTAGATAGGGGAATTACGGAGCATCACATTCCAACATATCCTGAAGCTAAACTTGTTAAGTAGAAGCTTTGTAGGTTAAGGCCTGAGTAGATAGAAAAAATAAAGGAAGAAGTCACTAAGCAAATCCAGGCTGGTTCTCTAGAAGTTGTGGAATACCCTCATTGGTTGGCAAATATAATACCAGTTCCCAAGAAAGATGGAAAAGTTCGAATGTGTGTATACTTCAGGGACCTGAATAAGGCATGTCCAAAGGATGATTTTCCATTACCCCATATTGATGTGATTGTGGATAGTGCAACATTTAGTGAAATGTACTCTTTTATGGATGGGTTCTCAGGTTATAATTAGATAATGATGGCAGTTATGGACAAGATCAAAACTGATTTCATCATGGAATGGGAACATACTGCTACAAGGTGATGCCCTTCGGATTAAAGAATGCAGGAGCAATTTATGAAAGAGCAGCCACTACCTTATTTCATGATATGATGCACAAGGAAGTGGAAGTTTATGTTAATGACATGATGGTTAAGTCTAAAACAAGAGAGGGACATTTTGAGGCTTTGGATAAGTTCCTAGCAAGAATAGAAAAATATAACCTAAGGCTTAATATGAAGAAATGCATCTTTGGGGTAACTTTAGGAAAGTTATTGGGACACATAGTTAGTAATAAAGGAATAGAAGTTGATCCATAACAGATCAAAGCCATCCAGGAGATGCTAGCACCAAGAACAGAGAAGGAAGTATAAGGGTTTATCAAAAAACTACAATACATTAGTAGGTTCATTGCTAGACTTAACATGGTTTACGATCCGATCTTCAAGCTCTTGAGGAAGAATCAGCCCGTGGAATGGAATGAAGAATGCCAGAAAGCCTTTGATAAGATTAAGGAATACCTTACTAACCCACTTATATTGAGGCCACTAAGACAAGGTAAGCCTTTGATCTTATATTTAGCTTTAGAAGAAAAGGCGATGGGAGCAATGCTAGCACAAGAAGGGCCCAAAGGGGTGGAGTACACTATATATTACCTCAATAAAAAGTTCTTACCATATGAAGAAAAGTACAATCTTATAGAAAAGACATGTTTGATAAAGATTTGGGCTATAAAGAAGTTAAGGCATTATTTCCAGTTTTACAAAGTACAAGCTGTTTCAAGGATAGGTCTTTTAAAATACTTGTTCCAAGCACCAGCTTTGACTAGAAAGATGTCTAGATGGTTGGTACTTTTAACTGAGTTTGATATAGAAGATGTCACTACAAAGGTCATCAAAGGTAGAGCTATAGCAGAGTTTCTAGCCCAGAATGCAGTCGAAGGAAATGAGTAGTGGAATCTAGAGTTTCCATATGAGAACCTAGTAGTAATAGAACAACAAGAATGGAAACTTTATTTTGATGGAGCCATGAATAATAGAGGAGCAGGGCTAGGAGTAATTATTATCACACTAGAAGAAGAAACCATCCCACTGGCCAATAAATTAGACTTCAGGGCTACAAACAATATGGTTGAGTACGACGCATGTATCTATGGCATGGAAGCAACATTGGCAGTTGGAGTTAAAGACCTATTGGTATATAGAGATTCCATGTTAGTCATTAGCTAGGCTAACGAAGAGTAGGAAGTAAAAGAAGAGAGATTGAAACCTTACGTCCACTATTTGAGAAAACTAATAAGGAATTTCACCAAATGCCTCTTTATGCATTTACCATGAGATGAGAATAAAATGGCGGATGCTTTGGCAACACTTTCTTCAATATGGGATAAACCTACGGGATCAATGATGAAACCTTTGGTGATAATGAAGATGAAAGATCTATATTATGGCAAAGAACATGTCATGAATATTCAGATAGGGCCAAAGGAAAAGCCATGGTTTTATGACATCCAGAAATTTATCGAGGAAAGAAGATATCTAGATGAAGCAACTTCCAAAGATAGATATGCTCTTCATGTTATTGTGTGCCATTATGTAAGTCATGATGGGATATTATATAGAAGGATGCCGAATGGAATACAGCTGAGATGTCTCAAGAAGGATGAAGCAGAATAGGCAATGAGAGAGATTCATGCTGGAGTTTGTGGATCGCACATGAATGGGATAATTCTAGCAAAGAAAATTATCTGGCAAGGGTACTATTGGGGAAGTATAGAAAAGGACTGTATCTGAATAGTGAGAGAATGCCATCAATGTCAAGTACACGGGAATCTCAATCACCTTCCCCCTATAGTTCTAAACAGTTTGACATGTCCATGGCCTTTTGCAGTCTGGGGAATAGATATAATAGGGGAAGTAAAACTAACTGCTTCAAACAAGCACAAATATATAGTAGTTGTAATTGACTACTTTTTGAGATGGATAGAAGTAGAATCCTTTGGCACCTTAAAAGCTAGAAAGATGACAAAGTTCATTGAGAAGAACCTCATTTACAGGTATAGGATCCCACACCATGTTATGACAAACAATGGAGTTCAATTTCAGGCAGAAACTATTGAGTTGTTACAAAGATATAAGATTGAGCATCATAAGTCCTCACCTTATCGACCTCAGGCTAATGGTGCAATGGAAGCGATTAATAAGAATATAAAGAAGATTCTCTCTAAGATGGTAAAGACAAATAAGGACTGGTCTGAATATCTCCCTTTTGCTTTGTGGGGATACAGAACTACAACATATACTGCTACAGGAAAAACTCTGTTCTTGTTAGTATATGGTTGTGAAGCAGTTCTACCCGTAGAGACAGATAATCAATTCATGAGAGTGGTTATAGAAGCAAAAATCCTTGAGAGTGAATGGATGTAAAAGAGGTTGGATCACCTTGTATCTCTGGATGAGAAAAGGATGGATGCTTTATTCCACTCTCAGATTTATCAGAGAATAGCAAGAGCATTCAATAAAAAGGTTAAGCCAGGAAAGATAAAAGCTGGAGATATGGTATTAAGGCATGCAAGGGTAATGGTGTTTGAACCAAGAGGAAAATTCAGACTAGACTAGGAAGGACCGTATTTAATCAAGATAATCCTGCCTAAGGGAGCTGCAAAGATATCAAATCTAAAAGGGAATGAATTCATTGAGTCAATCAACCTCGATCGCCTTAAGAAATACTACCTTTGAAAAAAAAAGGATCTGCTAACTAAAAAACCTAAAAAGGCTAGTTAGGAAAAAGTTAGGACATTCCCATTGTTCAGAAAACTCGTAAAGGGCTGATCAAGCAGAAATTAGGGAAATGAAAATAGGAGAAAAATATTCAGTTAGAAAATTTGAAAGGACTAGCTGATAACAAGAGTTGTGTCATGTGATGTAATAAATGTACTCATTTTTGGCCTGGTTAATGAAATGAATTGAAAAGATATTTTTGTCAAATATTACATTTTCTATCTTTATTACAAGGCACAAAGACTTGAAAGAAAAATAAAACATGAGAAACCAGACTTATGAGACCACTACTTTTATTTTTGTTTATTTTTTTACTTATCTAACAATATTTGAGTCCTTTTATGTTTAATAAGTTCTGGTGATTCTGTAGATTGCATAATAACCTAAGTCTTGTAATTGTCATCAGTAGTCATGTTAGTAGCTAGGTACATATTCCATTCCAAAGCTCTACAGGGCCACAAGTTCTTCACTTTGTCTAAGAAATCTTATCTTAGAAAGAGCCTTTGAAGTTAGTTATAACAGCCATAATGAATTGAGGCGACCATACTGACGGTAAAGGCTTGAGGGAGATAGAAAGGTTGAAAAGTGTAATTTGGGAATAGGGACGCAATTGTCATACAAGTTGATGGTCATGAATTTTACTCTCCACCAACGATAGATCCAAGTAATCTCAGTATCAACAATGCCTTTCATTCAATCAGTCCATTGATCTATGGTGTGCTTATCCTTTATCTTCAAAGGATGAGATTGTAGATGATGAGGTTGATAAATCAAAGCATTGGGAGGACCATCAAGCAGACTCAATTTCTCTTGTAACCAAATCTCAAAAAAAAAAAAAAGCTAAGCTGAAAACTTAAGAGGGTGGCTTAATTAAAAAAAAAAAAGGGTTACATACCAGAAGGAGAAGCAGACTGCTTGAGAGTCAATTTTGAACCTTGAAATTATCTAACCCAATGATAGTTTTAGAAAGTATGACAGGCATAGGATTAGCTCCAGTTTCTACCTGTTCTAAGATTCTGATAATCCTTACATCAGCATCTCTATGAGAATACACTAGTAGAAACTGAGCATATAGGCGGAAAGTGACAGTTCTAATCCAAACAACATTGGCTTTTTCTCTAGATCCATAATAGGAAATCAAAAAAGGAAGACTAATGGTTTTAGCATTATGTGCGTGCATGTAGATAATATTTGGGGGCATATTAAAGAATGCTATTAATCTACTAGGAAACTTAATCTTAAGATCTGGGAGAGCAATGGTAGCAGTGGAACTTAGTGAACATCCCAGAATAGCAATAAATTCCTCGATCATGGGGCACAACTCTTGTCCATTGAATCTAAATATATGATCCTTAGCATCCTAGAAGGTGACAGCGACATGTAAGAAATTATTGTCTATCTTCATATGTTAAAAGGACTTTAAGGGTTTGGCATGAAAGGGCAGAATTTTATTCCAATCATCTCCATTAAGGGTCTTAAGAAATGTGTTCATCAAAGTGAGCATAGCTTGTGTCATGAAAGGATGGAATTGATGAAAAATATTTGTCTTATGGTTCTTATATAGGCCATAAATTAGATACAAAAAGGATTAGGATTGATTTTTTGGACCAAATTCGTGTAAGAGTGGGAGAATTAGCAAAACCAGAGATAAAATTTCTGATCAAAAATTCAGAATTCCGATCAGAATTCTAGATTTTTGATCGAAAATCCATAATTGTGATTAGAATTCTAGATTTTCAATTGAAAATCTAGGATGCAGGTCAGACTTCCAATGTTTTCAACAAAAAAAAGGAAAATTACGGTTTGTTCCAGAATAAAAGTTCATAATACATAAAAGGAAACAGTTCTGAAACATCTCAAAGTACAATCATGCTAATACAATTCCTAAAGAAAGTCAGCCATCCTGAGCTCCAGTGTCTGGTCAGGATCTTTATCCTCTAGTTGGATTGTCACTCTGATCTGGGGGCATAGAAGTCCCAGCCTCATGTCCATCAAAACCAAGGCTAGTAAGCTATTGCCGGAGCCTCTCATTCTCACACTCCAAATCCTTGACATAATTCTATTGCATTAAAAAATAGTTAGAATCATGCATATCATGCATAACATGCATACATCTACATATTTTTTGTGAATACTAACCCTCCAAGTATCTATAATCTACATAGTAAATAATCTCTAGGAAGAGGCAATTCTATATAAATACTCTGCCTGTGTCCTAGGGACCTGTAAAATAAATTTTACTAATTCAAAAACAAGTGCAGGTTTATGCAGGGTTGGCAAGAGAGAAAATTGAACTTACATGTGAAGCATCAAGAAGAGAGAAGCTAGGAATCTGAGCTGTATCAAAATACATGTGTCACTCAAGAGGAGTCTGTACCATGGGAGCCCAATAATACATTAACCTATCAAATGGGGGAACATCACCCAAAATGGTACTCAAGGAAGTCTCACTATGAGCAGTCTCACTATGATGAATAGGCTCGACCTCCTACTCAGTCTCCTCAGTATCATCCTCAATCTTCTCTATAGTAGCATCAGGGACTCCTTCAACCTATATAGAGAACCAAATGTTAATAATAATGAGACAGTTGAAGTAAAGTAGTGAGAGAAAGCATATCTCAGCCGGGTTTGTAGGAACCTGCTCTAAGATGTTCTCTTGAATATGCTCCTGATAATGATGAGAACACTCAAGCATGGTCAAAGCATCATATCCCTCAAGATCAGCTCTAAGCTCAGGACTAGTCATGTTGCTACTCCGTAACATCGAGGAGGGAATAGAAGAGGGAACACGCCTCCTGGAAGGTCCTATATGCCAGTGATAAACACGCTCACTGAGATACCACATCTGGTAGCCATAACCAGGAAGCAAAATTCTTATAGTATCAAGTCTCACTGCTATATCATATCATTGAATGTCTTTAGCACCAGCCAACCAATCTAATCTAACCTGCAAACTCATTTAAATTTAATTTTGTTAAACTTTTACAATTAATGAAATACTAAAATTCAAAATTTTCTTACTAGGTCCCACTTTAAGGAGTTTAGCTAGTTTTAATAAGTCTGCAAATCATGCTTGATGCTAGCAAGACGAGAGGAACCCCACCTTTGCATCAGGGGAAGACTCTTGTCAGAGTTAATGGCACTAAAACCTCGAATCACTCCAGTCTCAATGCCTTAAATTTGGAAAAAAGAAAAATGAAGGAAATAAGGAGGGGAATGTGAAAGTAAGTAAAAGTTGAAAAGGGATAGGAAACATACATGCAAGACATGCCAGAAGCCGACATCATCACAACACCTCTACAAACAGTATCCAATCTATAGTAAAAGTAAGCAAACATTATAGACCCCTAATCCAAAGTAGCGACCCTAGCAAGATCCTGAAGAGGGCTAAGAAGAGCAATGCTAACCTCATGACCAGTCTCTCAAAAGAGTGTAGTGCCAAGCAAAATTAATAAAAAAACATCTCACCTTCTGGAGAATCTGGCGAGGTGTAGTGGTAGGTAGTCTCCTAAAACCCTGTACAAGAGAAGAAAGAAGCACGTTCTTCCTGTTCTTCCATGTTAGAACAAACCCGAGCAGGTCACGAATGTAATGACTCCTAACATCCTTTAGAAGAGTGCAATAATGGATATTAAAAGGAACTAGGGTACCTCTGAATGCAATCCCAGTAATGGCAGAAAAACTTATCGAGGAAATAGTCAGCTCACCCGCTCGTGTGTGGAAGGCGTGAGTGGTGTCCATCCACCTCTCGATAAGTGCAAAAAGTGAATAGTAATCTGACCTACCTTGAGCAGTCAGTAAAGTAGCAATAAAATGTCAAAGCCGGATGCCTAGACATGCTATGCTACCTCCCCAAACAAGTCATGGAATAATTCTTACGCAAAGTGAAAACAACCCAAGAATTTCAGGTGTTTCTAAAAAATGCAAAAATGACAAGTTCATCTTTCTTTCCTAAATCTCTATTTTTGACATCATTTTAAAAAAATCAAATCAAATAAAAAATTTGAGAAACCCGATCAGAAATCTATGAATTCAAGATCAGAATTCAATCTCTCGAAGAAAATTTCAATGAAATTTAAAATATTTATATTAGTTTGTAATATATTTTGGTTTTAATTTACCAATTTTTCATGATTTACATCTATTTTGTCCATTAAATTGCATGCATGCAAACATTAATTTTATATACTAAAATAAATATGTTTGTTGCAGAATTAAAAACATAGATAGGAAATTTGCCTCATCTCCAACCTGAGAACATCTGTGGAGGTACAAATGAGTTAAAGGAAATATATCTTCATCTTCACGAAGTCCCAAATCATTCTAGGGAAAATGCAAATGCAAAGTGATAGGATCTGATTGTCTAGAACTGCTCCCGCATAGCCTATGCTGTGGGTGGGCCATAGGATCAGACAGATCCAAAATTAAACATCAGATGAAAAAATAATTGAAGGAAAAAAATTTGAAAGTCAAGAGAAAATGAAAAGTAAAAAGAGAAGAAGAATAGGAAAAAGAAGAAATGAATCGAAAAAAGGAGAAAAGGAATATATAGATGAGAAAATATCCACTTTGGTCCTTCAACTTTGGTTTACATTTAAGTCCACTTGATTCTTTGCAATTTAGTCTTAAATTGCAATGCTTTATAGTTTAATAATTTAAGGAGTTATTAAAATTTTCAATAGTATAATTAGCATCATACGTTCGAGTGTGATGTTTCTTTTCAAATCAGACTATACAATTGAGTGTAGTTAGCATTGTACGACTGAGTGCAATGTATTTTCAATCGATTATATGACCGAGTATAATCATCATCATATGACTGAGTGTGTTGTTTCTTTTCAAATTAGACTATACGATTAAGTGTAGTCAGCATTGTATGACCGAGTGCAATGTATTTTCAATCGATTATACAATCGTGTATAATTAGCATCATACGATTGAGTGTGATGTTTCTTTTCAAATTAGACTATACGACTAAGTGTAGTCAGCATTGTACACGTGAGTGCAATGTATCTTCAATCGATTATATGACTAAGTATAATCAGCATCATATGACTGAGTATGATGTTTCTTTTTAAATCAGACTATACGACTGAGTGTAGTCATCATTGTACGATCGAGTGTAATGTATCTTCAATTGATTATACGATTGAGTATAATTAGCATCATACGACCGAGTGTGATGTTTCTCTTCAAATTAAACTATATGTCCGAGTGTAGTCAATATTGTATGATCGAGTATAATATGTTTACAATCAATTATATAACTGAATATAATCGACATCATATAGCCGAGTATAATATTTTCTTTTCCAATCAATTATATGACCGAGTATAATCGACATCATACGACTGAGTATGATGTAATTTTTTAATTCAATGCTATAAGTCTGAGTATAGTCAACATTGTACAACCGAGTACAATGTGTTTCTTTCACCTAAGGTTATATAACCGAGTATAATCAATATCATACGACCGAGCATGATATGTCATTTTAAATGTTGTACGTCCAAGTATAACTAATTCATAAGCAGAAGCTTCAACCAAACAGTAATAAAGGGGGGCAACTATAGACACCAAATTTTGAGATGATGAATTATGAATGCGATAGAGGACTCCAATGATGAAAATATCATGAATAGGTCCTCGATACTTAAGCTTTAAAATTCTAAGGGTCTAAATGCATATTTTAAAGGATTTAGTGTTTTCAAGGACTAAATTGTAATCTTTTTTAGGACATAATTGCAAACTTAAATTCTTTCAGGGGTCTTTTTATAATTAAATGTTAAAAAAATTTGTCAGAATTCCATAATTTTGGCCTAAATTATGTAATTCTGGTTGGAATTACATAATTCTAGTTGGAATTACACCAATTCCAATTTGAATTGTGTAATTCTGATCGGAATTGCACAATCTCGGTCAAGATTAGACTCTTTCATCTTTGTTTTTTTTATTTTTTTAGGCTTTTAACTCAATCCTAATTGGTTTAAAATTCATAAATATGATTTTAAGTATTAATCCTATATTTTTAGGAATTAGAATCACGTTAGAATTGAGTTAGGGTTTTTGGTTTTCTTTTTCCTATATAAAGAGGACGATAGAGAGGAAGAGAGGGGAAAAAAGAGAGAAGGCAGCAACATATATTTTTAAGCTTTTGGGTTTTTGTGTGTTTATGAAAACAATTTTTATCCATTGTTGATTCTTAAAAGAGCTTTCTTAATTCTTTTTTGGAGTTGTTTTTGTGTAAAAATTCCTTTTGGTTTATCAACTAATTCAAGATCCTTGGAGAATTTTTGAAGAAGAAAATATGAAGACTTATCAAGAACAGTGAATTACAAATCTGAGGAATACTCGAAATCACTCATAAGCATCATCATCATCTTCTTATTCTATTTTTATTTATTTATTTTTGATATTATTGATTATTTTTTATTCTTTCGAGTTATCATTATAATTTATTCATTAATCATAGTTTTATTTTATTTTTTTGTGATGATTATGGAGGAAAATGCATGGTGATCATGTTGGAGGGATGAATTCATTAGAAGTCCATGGAAAACCATGGATAAAGCCTCATAGAGACTTAGTTTCTAGGGTTTTTATTTTATTTTATTTATTGCTTTTATTTTTTTTATTTTATTAACTATTTTATGAATTAATGTAATAGTCCCAATAGTGGGAGTAGTGAAATTATGTATGTGGTTGCATGTTTATTTTGATTAAATTGGTTAGTAAAACTAGGTTTCAATTAGGTAATTATTTAAAATCAATGGAGGAAGTAGATTAATTTAGGTTGCTTGATAATAAAATTAGGGTTTTAGTAAGGATTAATTTAATTATTTGTTTGATCTTATTTAAGTTTTTTGTTTTATGTTTTTATTTGTTTTGGGCTTATTTATTATTTTTATGTGCTTTTGGGTCTTAAGCCCATTTTAGGTCTTGATTTATTTATTTAAGTATAGTTTATTTTCTTTTAGCTCATTTCACTTAATAATTAATTTGGTTTAATTAATTAAAATATACCTTTAGGCCTATAATAAGTTAGATTTTAGATTAGAAATATCTTTAGACCCATTTAGTTAATTAGACATAGACCCACGTAACTTAATTTAATTAATTTAGACTTAGCCCACTTAATTTAAGCATTTTTTTTATAATTTGTAGATTTAAGATCACTATTTAATTAAAATATGTAGAATTAGGCCCACTAATTTAAATATTCCATAATTTGTAGAATTAGGCCCCATTTTTTTATGGAAACAAGTAGACTTAAGTTCATTTAATTAAAATTAAAAGGAATTAGGTCTTTAGGTTCATATACAAATTAAAACATGTAGATTTAACTCATTTATTTAAAATCCATGTAGATTAGACTAACTTAGGGATTATGTGATTTATTGAATGCATTATTTACTTGTATATTTCATGACTAGTTTGCCTTGGAGTTGATTGTTTTTAGGGTTTATATGAAATTTCATGCAAATAAAGAATAAAATAATAATTCATAAAGTAATTTTAAATGAACATAAGACTAAAAGAAGTTGGTATTCCGTACCCAGAATCTCCTAGTTGTGGTGCTAGCTTTCTTTTAGGGAATCGAGTACCACCTTTTCGATTTTTCCTAGTTATTACTCTGGGTGCCGACTCCTCATCTCCATGCCATGTCTTTGTGACAGTGGTTAGTGTGTTCTTTAGAGCCCTAAGCTCAAATAGTGTCGCGGTTGCTAAAATCTTAGACGCCTAAACCCCGTCGTCTACAATAGTCCTTATATAACTTTGCATTTTCGTAAGCATTCATTCTTAATTCCTTTTATTCATTAAGTTGAAGTAGCCTTTTCCTACCCTCTTTCTTTAAATCAAAGTTCAAAGCTCTTGTTGCCCAATGTGCCTTATGTTCAAGTTCTATGGGCAAGTGACAAGACTTCCTATAGATCAATTAGTAAGGGGTAAGGCCAATTGCAGTTTTAAAGGTTGTCCTATATGCCCATAAGGCATCATTTAGCTTTAATGCCCAATCTATTCTTGAAGAAGAAACTATTTTCTCAAGAATCCATTTAATCTCTCTATTACTCACCTTAACTTGCCCACTTGTCTGTGGATGATAAGGATAATAATCTTGTGTGTTACCCCATATTTCTTCAAAAGAGCCTCTATCACTTGATTATAAAAATACAAACCTCCATCATTAATTAATGCTTTAGGAGTATTGAACCTTAGAAAATTTTTTTTTCTTAAGCATCTTCTTAACCACTTTTGCATCATTAGTAATGGTTGGTATTGCTTCAACCCATTTTGAGACATGGTCAACCATGATTAAAATATACTTATAGCCTAAAGAACTAGGAAATGGACCCATGAAATCTATATCCAAACATTAAAAAGCTCAACCTCAAAAAATCCATTCAAAGGCATCTCATGTTTCCTAGAAGTATTACCTAATCTTTGGCACTTATCACATGTAAGCATAAAATCTCTAGCATCCTTAAATAATGTAGGCCACCAAAAACTAGATTGAAGTACTTTAGATGCTATTTTTGATGCACCAAAGTGTCCACCTACATCCAAGGAGTGACAATGTCTCAAAATATTTTGAACTTTATCTTAAGGAATGCACCTTATAATCAAACCATCTGCAAATCTCTTATAAAGTAATGGTTCCTCCTAATTTTAGAATTTACTATCATGCAAGAATTTCTTCCTTTGTCTATTATCCAATCCATAAGGAATAACACTACTTGTAAGATAATTTATAATGTCCATAAACCATGAAAGTTCCTTTGATGCTAAACTAAGTAGATGTTCACCATGAAATGTCTTATTAATTGGCACACCATCATCATTCCTCTTTAATCCTTTTTAATCTAACCTTGATAGATGATTTGCAATGAGGTCCTGACTTCCTTTCTTATCTCTCACTTCCTAATCAAACTCTTGAAGCATTAAAATCCACTTTAGGAGCGTAGGTTTTGCATCCTTTTACTTATAAAACACTTAAGTGCAACATGGTCTAAATAAATAATTACTTATTGCCTCACAAGATATAATTTAAATTTATTAAATGCATAAACAATAACAAGTATCTCCTTTTTTATGGTAGTATAGTTGATTTGAGCATCATCAAGTAGTTTGCTAGCATAGTAGATCATATAAGGCTTGCCTTCTTTCCTTTGTCCGAAAATAACCCCTATTGTAAAATTACTTGCATCACACTTAATTTCAAATGGTTGCTCGTAATTAAGCGGTTGCAAAATTGGTGCCAAAATAAGAGCGCTCTTCAAGGTTTTAATGCATTAAGACATGCCTCATTAAACTCAAAAATAGCATCCTTAACAAGTAATTTGCATAATGGCTTTGCTATCTTGGAAAAATCTTTGATAAATCTTCTATAAAAACTCACTTGTCCAAGAAAGTTCCTTATATCCTTAACACATTTTGGGGGTGGCAAATTAGCAATCACTTTTATCTTTACTCTATTAACTTCAATACCTCTTCTTGATACCGAGTGCCCAAGAATAATCCCTTCTTGTGCCAAAAAGTGGGACTTTTCCCAATTGAGTACTAATCCATGCTCCATGAACCTATCAATAACTTTAGAAAGATTTTATAAACAATTTACAAAGTTAGATATATAAACACTAAAATCATCTATGAAAACTTCTACGCAATCATCAATCAAATAATTAAATATTGAAAATATGCATCTTTAGAAAGTTATGAGAACATTACATAAACCAAAATGCATACACCTAAAGGCAAAAGTACCATATGGGCATGTAAAGGTAGTCTTAGCTTGGTCCTCAAGGTAAATAGGAATTTGATAAAAACCACTAAGCCCATTTTAATAACAAAAAATAAGAAAAGTTGTCTAATCTCTCAAGAACTTGATCAATAAAAGGTAATGGAAAATGATCTTTCCTAGTTGCTTTATTTAACTTTCTATAATCAATACACATACACCATCCCATGATAGTTCTTGTGGGTATTAAATCATTAGACTCAATTTTAACAATTGTTAAGCCTCCCTTCTTAGGGATAACTTAAATGGGGCTTGCCCATTTACTATCACTAATGGAATATATGATTCCATTATTAAGCAACTTAGTCACCTCTTTTCTCACTACTTCCTTGAGAGTGGGATTTAGTCTCCTTTGACCTTCAATGGAAGGATTAGCATCATCCTCTAAAAGGATTATATACATGCAAATAGTTGGGCTTATACCCTTCAAATCATTTATAGAATAACCAATGGCACCCATGTGACTAAGTAGCACATCACATAAAAGCATCAACATTATTATTAAGCAAAAATAAATTCACAATAAAAGGAAATTTAAAGTTAGAGTTAAGAAATTCATATATTATATTTGATGGTACAGGCTTAAGCTTTAACTTTACTTTTTTATTTGGTGAAGTAGGCTTTGAATCATCATCCTTCCTTAAAGGTTTAAACCTTAAAGTCCTATAAGGAATAAGTTATAAAGTTGCCTCTAAAAGGTTCACGTTAGCTTATTGCATTATGTATGGTTCAATAGGGTTCTGCCTTAAAAATTCATGTATCACTTCATCAATTCATTCATTAATATCATTAATTGAGTCAATTCTACTCGCCACTTCCATAGGTGTAGACTTTATCATTTTGAATACATCAAATTCCATATACTCATTGTTCACTTCTAATGTAATCTTGCCTCTCTTCATGTCAATAATTGCACCTACCATCATAAAAAATGGTCTCCTAAATAAGATTAGGATTTCAAGATCTTCTTCCATGTCCAAAGCAATAAATTTAGCAAGTAATACAAATTTACCTACCTTAGTTGGCACATTTTTAAGAATGCTAAGTGGATGAGTGATAGATTTATTTGCCATTAAAAGACACATATTTATAGGCTTAAGCTCTCCCAAATCAAGCCTCTTATAGATGCAGTAAGGCATGAGGCTAACACTAGCACCAATATCACATAAAGCTTTATCAAAATAAGTACCCCTAATTACACAAGGAACAGTAAAACAACCAGGATCCTTAAGCTTTAATGGAGATTTGGAGTATATAGCATTGGATTCTTCAATAAGAGAAACTATCTCGTACTCCTTAATCTTGCTCTTATGACTGATGATATCCTTTAAAAACTTACCCCTTGTTGGCATGTTTTTAATGGCATCCATAAATGGAATGGTAATGGTGATCTCCTTAAGATAATTAAGGAATTTGCCAAATTGTTTATTCAAGCTATGTCGAATGAACATTTAGTAGTATTTTAAGATCTACCTTAGGTTCATCATCTTTGAGTGGTATGACATCTTCCTTTTAACCGTTCTTAACAACATTAACATCATCTTTACTAATAACAATAACACCATCATTGCCCTTATTAGCCTCAATTTCTACCTCTTCATCATCATCTATCACTCTTTTACTCTTATTAGCAACATTTTTAACCTCCTTACCACTCTTTAAAATGATTTCTTGGCAAGGAAGCTTTCCCTAGGGTTTAGAGTTAGAGGAAGAGGCTTGTTGAGCAAATTAGGTTTTAAGGATGCAGTTATGAGAGAAAGTTGTTCAATTTTGGAGTTAATTTGCTTAAATTGCTCCTTATTTTATTTGTTAATGGTTATCTATTGGTTAATAAATTGCTCCATAAGATTTTTAAGGTTGGATTTGGGTTGTGTAAGGTTGAAAGCTTATTATTTCATGGGAAATCCTAGTGGGTTTTATGGTTTAGTGTTTGGGTTATATAGGGGGTTTAATTGAGAGGATGGATTTAACCATGAAAATCCAGGATGATTACTCTATTAGGGGATATGAGAATTTAAGTTCAACCTCATTCTTTGGTTGAAAGCTCCTTGCACATAACTCACATCCTCATTAGAACTCATATTACATTAAGAATATGAATAAGATCCTCCACACAACTTATAAACAACATTAGCACTTTTTAAAGAATTAATTTGAGATTTACTTACCAACTTAGTGAGAGCATCTACCTTTGCACTCAATAAGTTGATGGTATCAAGCTTTAAAACTCCGTTTGCTTTTGCCATTGTTGCTTTATCACCCATGTATCCTTAAAAGGAAAGCACTTCAAGCAAGGCAATAACCATTTTATCCATCCATTTCCCATTGGAGGATGCATTGACAATATTCCTATTCTCATCCATCAACCTATTATAGAAAATTTAAGGGATCATCCAATCGGGCAAGCCATGATGTGGACATTACCTTTAATGTTCCTTAAATCTCTCCCAAGCCACATAGATTGTCTTATTTCCATACTGCTTGAAAGTAGTGATCTCATTATAAAACTTGGCTATCTTGTGTGGGGGAAAATATTTATGGATAAATGCTTGCTTCAATTGGTCCCATGTTATGATTGATTCACTAAGCAAACTAGAAAGCCAAAGTTGTGCCTTCTCCTTAACTAAAAATGGAAAAAGCCTAAGCCTTATTGCATCATCCATCACACCCTTGATCTTAAAGGTTGTACACATTTTAAGGAAAGTCAAAATGTGGGCATATGGATACTCTCCTTATAAACCTCTAAACTAATTATTTTGCACCATTTGAATAATGTTTGGATTAATTTCAAAGTTATTATTTGCAATGGTTGGGGCCACAATCCCTCTAAATTACCTGTTATGTCTGGCATGGCAAAATCACCTAATGTTCTTCTTTCTGAATCAACCATATTATTCATATTTTATTCTTTAACTCTTCTTTTCCTTTGTTCCTTGTGTAAAGCATGTAAAGTTAATTCAGGATCAAAGAGCAAAATATCACTAGTACTTCTATTAAGCCTCACTAAGAGTAAATCACCATAAAATAAAAAAATTATAATTGCAAAACTATAAAAACAAAATAAAAAATAATGCATAAAAAAACCTTTCTCTACCCTAAGTTAATAAAAATTCTAAAAAAATTCCTCATCAATGATGCCGAAATTTGGTGTGGGTAAAATGTAATACCTTAGTCTCTAAGACTAAGTATATAGCAAATAGGATGTTGAACACTAAGGAATTTGGAGTAATTTTATATTAACTAATTAGATATTTAGATGGATAGGCAAATGATACAAACAAAGATGTTAAAATGTTCTAACTATACTAAAATTTCTAAGAATTATAAATTAATCTAATTAATCTAAATATACTATTAACAATTCCAAGTAATGTATATTAGAACTATAATTGAGAATTAATCAAGAGCTATAAAAGTTAATAAACACATGCAATGATTAGAGAATATGACCAACAATCCTTAAAAATAACTCTCATTGTCAATTAAGGGTATTTTCATTTAGAGTCTATAAGCACTTTTATGACATTATAGAGATAAACCAAAACTATTAAGTTCTATGCCAATTCTTAAACCCCTCAAAGTGGATTTTTTTTTTGTCTCAAAGTACTTTCCTATCTTTTAAGTAAATTTAATTGCATTTCCACCAAAATGCCCCAACTCTTATTGTCAACATTTGATTAACAAGTCATATATGGTGATTAAGCATACATAACACTTTCCAAAATGTAATTAAAATTAAATCATTCATGGATTATAAAAGTTAAGAATGTGGTTCATAAGATTAATTCATCCTTTTAATTCTAATAAAAAAGGACTTAGCCAAAATACATAATCTCCAAAATCAAACAATAACGAGAAAGTATTTTAAACATCAAGCAATTAATAAGAAAAAAGAGAAGAAGATTGTGTTAATAAACTCTTCAATTCTCTCCAGGAAGTTACTTGATATTGAATAGTCCTCTTGATGTCTCTCTTAAACTTTTGAATATGTCATTCACTTAGCACTTGAATTTCTTTTCAATAATAAAACTAAAATTAATACTAATTATTTCTAAAAAAAGACTATGTATTTTTTTAAAAATAAAAAAAGTCAAGTTCATGTATTTATAGGCCTCTAAAGATCCCCACTAGTGCTGCTTTCAAATGGATATGAATGTGAAAAGGTATGATGAAAGGATGAAGAAATAACTCGACACCGGCACTACTGCGTCGAGTTAGGCTTGACTTAGTGCCATTGGCTTTTATTATGACTCGACATAGTAGTGGTGAGTCAGCATGGTTCCTTGCTGTCACGAGTAAACACTATGATGATGAGTCAACATGCTTATTTTCATCCTTCCTTTGGCTTTCCTTGCACCTTTCTTCATTCTAAAGTATCCAAATGCATTTTGATTCATGAATTGAACCTAAAAGAACCTTCAAAACACAAAATTAAGGTAAGAACAATAAAGATAAAGGTAGCAATGAAATAATCAAATGAACATAAATAAAAACTAAGGAAAAGTAAAATATAAGTACCCTAAAGAACTATACTAATTTACATCTCATCATGTAGCATATACAAAATGAATCTAAAAACTGTGTTACAACTACTATATAGTATATAACAAGGTGAATCTAAAAAGTGTATTACAACTATTGTGTAGCATATAACAAGGTGAATCTGAAACTTGTGTTATAGCTACTTTGTAGTATATAATAGAGTAAATTTAAAACTTGTGTTATAGCTATTGTGTAGCATATAACATAGTGAATTTAAAAATTATGTAATAATTACTGTGTAACATATAACACATTAATTTTGAACTTTGTGTACCATATGTAAAATGCAAAAATTGAATTTTCTTGAATATTGTGTTAACTACCTTTGAATTTTTGTGTTAATTACTTTAAATTTGTCTTTGAATTCCCATTGATTGACTTTGATCAACTATCTTTATTGCTCATTGACTTTGATTGACTTGATAGTATTAGTGTTGATTACATATGTTTAATGTATCTTTTCTAGATTTGCAATTCCTGAAGACATGTCAAAATTAGTTTCAATATAATGATTGTCGAAAAAATGCATTATATTTGAGCAAATTCATCAATCTATTATGAGGTAATGTGCATTTAATTAATCTCACTAACCTTGATTTTTATAACCATCATTTATTTGCAATTTACAAAGTTAGAGGTTTTATTAACCATCTTACATTGAGAGTGTATTTTTTACTAAGTGAAGAGCTAACTTCCACACCTAAATTTAAAGAGAATATGCTAAAAAAAACTCATAGAAATTGAGCATAAACATATCAAATTCCAAGTATTAAAATAATCTTTGAGTTATTTTTGTGCTTGTCTTCCCTATCCGAGTATTCCCCCCTTTTCTAATATTACTCAGCATGGATGTCGTTGGATAGCTCTTTTGGATACTCATACTCTTTCTAGAGCATTAGAGTAAACATCGTAGCTTTTAGTATAGCCTTCTTTTAGTATTCCCTTGCGTTTCTTAAATTACTCAGCTTGGATACTGTTAGAGGTTTCACGTTGATGCTCTTACTCATTTTTTAGCATTGGAGTAGATTACAAATGCCTTTTGTCCCATGCTCTTATTTTGATTCCTCTCTTAATATTCCCCTGCCTTTGTCATATTAATTAGTGTGAATACTGTTAAGGGATTTTGTACTTATACTCATTTCTGAGCATTAGAGTAGATTATATGCACATTTATTATTCAAAAGATTGAAATGATACTCTAAAATTCAAGCAACTTATACTACAAGTTCACATATTTTGTTTACATATTCTTCCCCTCATCTAGGTGCAAAGTAAGCATTAGATTGATTAGAGTTTATGAACTCTAAGCACATAACTATTAATTGAACATTTAAATTCTATAAGGCTAATAAAAGAGGGTCATTAAGATCAAAATTCATAAGATAAGTCTTCACACATGATCTCATTAAGTGGATGAATTTACTCTTAATTTGTGGATTTTATTATTAAGATTGTAGTTTATTGCAAAATCTAAAGAGATAAAGTTGTGTTACTTCCCTTGACTATTTGATATTCAGATGAGTAATTGGCATTTACTATCTTGCTCATTCTTATTGTTGTATTGGTTCCTTTCTCCTTCTTCATTCTCTTTTATTTCCCTATGTAAAATTCCATAAGTTAGTTAGGTCTATTTACAAGCAAGTGAAGAAATTTTATCAAAATGTAATGCTGCTCTTTTGCATTCTTCCCCTTTGATTATGGTGATGATGTCTCTAATCACAAAGGTCATAATACTCCACTATTAAGGTCATGGCCAAGGGCTGAATTTTTCTTTTTTTCATTCTCTTTAATGCTATGACAAGGGTCTTATTCCTCTTCTTGATATTTCATAATCAAAGAAGTTTTCAGAGTGCATTTATCTTAGTTTTGAAGTGCATTGTTCCTTTCTAAGGGTTGAGCACATGTATCGCTGGCATGCTGGACCTTCTCATCATCACATTCCATACCCTATACTGGTCTAGATGTTGTGGAGTTCTACTTTGACGGGTCAAGAGTCAACAAAGGCTCTCTAAGGAATCAATGCCTTATCTTTTGCTTAAGCATTCTCATGGTTATCAAAGGTACAATCAGGAGCATCTCTTGGAGCAAATTCTCATTAACCCATCTGAGGTACGCTTGTCTTTTATTACTCTTTATGCTATTAATTGTCTTTTGCTTTTATAGTTCATGCAAGTAGGTTGGTTTTTATTAGTGTTAAATTATGTATAGTTTTAGGACCTTAAATTGCATGCATTTGTACATTTTAAAAGCATTTAGTATAGTAAAGCATATAAAAATAGATACTTCTACATTTTGTTTTGTTTTTCTAGAAAAAATGGTTTGGAGGTGTTTGGTGGTGACAAAGGGAAAAACGAGTAAAAATAAAGATACCTATAATACATTGCTACAGTAACAAGCGACAGTAACATTGTTATAATACATAGCTACAATGAAAATTGCTATAGTATCGCAATTATGAATAATGCGCAAATGCTACAGTACGTCTACTACTATAGTGCATGATTGCTATAGTGACGCTTAACAATAACTCGAGGGATTCAAAGATCAATTAAAAAGACTATAAAAGAGGGAACAAGAACCTAATTTAAGGTGTGTAGAGATCATAATAAAAAACCCAATACACCTAAGGAGAATAAGAGGAGAAAAAGAAGCTTAGAGAGGAGGCAGCAATTGAAGATCTTTGAAGCTCCTTAATAACTTTTCTCTTCCTTTCTTTATTGTTTATAAAATTTATCATTTACTTGGGTTGTATTATAGATGAATGATGGATATTAAAGCCATGTTTGGCTAGTTCATTTTACTTATTAGGGATTTGAGACCCATTTGATTCAAGTTATCAAATATATTATGTTTTCATCTATATATAGATTCTATTTTCATCTATATTGTATATTATGTTTATTGTGTTTATTGAGTGATTGTATTATGGCCACATACACTTCTTTGTTTAGTTCTACACATTTAGAAATGGTGGATGTAGTAGACCCATAAACATAAGTTAGATTGGTTAAATGTTTTGAGAAAGCATAACATGATATAATTCTTATATGGGTTTTGCTTAATGCCATGTGTGATTGATTTTGGCTTAAGCTCATAGTAATATTGAGCATTAGACTATGACTTTTAGTGTCAATTAATTCATATGCATGTTGAATTAAGTATTATCACTAGAGAGCAAATGTTGTATACACCTAAGATATGCAATTGATAAAATAGAATCTATTTATTAACTTAATGATTATGTGGTTATCATTCTCCCAATAACATTGCTCTTATAATTGGTTTCCCTCCTCCATTATTTAGCTTAGTTATTATTTCATTTGCTAATTATATTATTTATTAATTTACTTGTTATTACCTGTTATTATTTCCTTATTTATTTTAGTTCATAATTTTCTTTTTATTCAAATATAATTATAAAGGCAATAAACTATATAAACTAGAAATAATAGGTGATTAGGCCTCAATCCTTATGGAGATGATACTCTACTCACTACTTTATTACTTATCGACCCGTGCACTTGCGACATTTGAGCAATCAACAGTTTTCCTTTTGTTGAGACTCCAGGTGATATTCATAATGATGCTCTAAATGAAGCTATAAGGATAGATGTTGAGCATGAGGAATCTAAGCATCTTATTTAGCCTCTTGAGGTTTCAAGATGAATCCTCTATAAGTACTATCAATTTTATCGCCTTGTTGGATAGACCTATGAAGCATTTGGTTCATCTTAACAACATCTCTCCTCTTATTTTCACTCCTTTAGATGTTTCACATGTGAATATTATGACTGCTTTTCTACACTCTACAATACTAATTTTGAATGTTAGTAGTAGAGTGTTTGTACAATCATTTCTAGGCTCAAAGACATTTATTATGCAAAGCAAGTATTTCACAAAAGATGTATGCATGCTATCTATAATATGCATGATCTTAATAGATCTTTTGTTTAGAGTAAAGATATGTTGTTGATCTTCGAGTGTGAAAATATGGTGCTTTATCATCAACTTGAAAATTTGAGCAATAAATGCTTTGAGGTTGGTACTTCTAATGTTAGAGCTTCTGATACAGCTTACCGAATAGATGGCCAAGCTAAAGGGTATAGTTCATGACCTGATGTTAGAGCTTCATGATTAATTAATGCCTTGCTAAAATTTTCTCTTTATTACTACTTTTGCTACATGATAAATGATGCATCTATATACTTATAGTTTACTTCTTTCTACCCCTAGAATTCTTTTGTTAACTCTTATATTTCAGCATTCCATCTTACTCTTTGAATATTGTTCTACAGTTTTTTTTTTGCATTTTGTTTTGCCCTATAAATTTTTATGTCTTTCTTTCATGCCTGTAATTTTGAATATATCAATGCTTCATTCTAAATTCATCAATGCTTCATTCTAAATTCATTAATGCTATTCTAGCAGTGTCTTTTTTCTTTATGTGTAAGAAACTCAGTTTGTTCACTACTACTATTAATCCAACCCCATTAGTTACAATATTATGTACTAAAGATGCAGAGAAAGTGAACTGACTGAAGAGAATTCTTAACACTAAAATCAATTGGACTTGCCCTTCAAAGAACTCTTAAGCAAAATATGAGGTTTGATGCTTATAGATACCCAATTTCCGGATGATGTGTTACGGATGCAGTAAAGGACTCCAGTGATGTAAATGTCTATGATACTTAATCTTTAAAATTCTAAGGGTTTAAATGCAACTTTTAAAGGAAGGATTTAATGTTTTCAAGGACTAAGTTGCAAGGTTTTTTTAGGACCTAATTGCAAAATTTAAATTCTTCCAGGGGTTTTTTTGTAATTAAATGTTAAAAAAATACATGTCAGAATTATGTAATTCTGCCGACCAGAATTATGTAATTCTGATCGAAATTATGTAATTCTGATCGGAATTACACAATCCCGGTCGGAATTGAATTCTTCTGCCTCTATTTTCCTATTTTTTAATTCAATTCTAATTAGTTTAAAATTCCTAATTAACTTAAATCTAATTGGTTTAAAATTCTTAAATATAATTTTAAGTATTAATCTTATATATTAGGAATTAGAATCACATTAGGATTAGGGCTAGGCTTTCTCGTTCCACTATATAAAGAGAGAATAGCAGGAAAAAAGGAAAAAAAAAGGAGAAAAGAAGAGAGAGGTGGGGGGAAGAAAGAAAAAAGAGAAACATGTTTTTGAAGAGGGTTTTTTAATTCTTCTTTTCTTTTTTGAGTTATTTTCTACAAAAATTCCTTTTAATTCATCAATTAATTCAAGATTCTTGGAGAATTTTTGAAGAAGAAGATTCGAAGACTTATCAAGAACAATGAATTATAAATCTGAGGAGTACCCTAGATTATTCATAATCATCATCGTCATCATCTTCTTATTTATTTATTTATTATTTTTATTCTTTTGAGTTATTATTATAATTTATTCATTAATCATAATTTTATTTTATTTTTTTGTGGTGATTATGGAGCAAAACGCATGGTGATCATGTGGGAGGGATGAATTCATAAGAAGTCTGTGGAAAACTATGGATAAAGCCTTGTAGAGACTTAGTTTCTAAGGTTATTTTATTTTATTTTATTTATTGCTTTATTTTTTTATTAATTATTTTATGAATTAATGTAGTAGTCCCAATAGTGGGAGTAGTGAAATTATATATGTGGTTGCATATTTATTTTGATTAAATTGGTTAGTAAAATTAGGTTTTTAATTAGGTAATTATTTAAAATCAATGGAGGAAGTAGATTAATTTAGGTTGCATATTAATAAAAATAGGGTTTTAGTAAGGATTAATTTAATTAGTTGTTTGATCTTATTTAATTGTTTCTTTTACGTTTTTATTTATTTTTGGGCTTATTTATTGTTTTTATGTGTTTTAGGCCTTAAGCCAATTTGAGGTCTTGATTTATTTATTTAAGTTTAGATAATTCTTTTAGCTCATCTCACTTAATAATTAATTAGGTTTAATTAATTAAAAAAATATTTTTAGGTCCATAATTAATTAGATTTTAGGTTAGAAATATCCTTAGGCCCATTTAGTTATTTAGACATAGGCTCACCTAATTTAATTTAATTAATTTAGACTTAGCCCACTTAATTTAAGCTTTTTTTTTCATAATTTGTAGATTTAAGATCACCTTAGAATTAAAATATGTAGAATTAGGCCCGCTAATTTAAATATTTCATCATTTGTAGATTTAAGCTCATATTTAGAATTAAAACAAGTAGACTTAAGTTCATTTAATTAAAATAAAAAAGAATTAGGTCTTTAGGTTCACTTATAATTTAAAACATGTAGATTTTGCTCATTTATTTAAAATTCATGTAGATTATACTAACTTAGGGATTATGTGATTTATTGAATGCATTATTTACTTGTATATTTCATGACTAGTTTGCCTTGGAGTTGATTGTTTTTCAGGGTTTATATGAAATTACATGTAAATAGAGAATAAGATAATAATTCATAAAGTAATTCTAAATGAACACAAGACTGAAAGAAGTTGGTATTCCGTATCCAGAATCTCCTGGTTGTGGTGCTAGCTTTCTTTTAGGGAATCAAGTACCACCTTTTTTATTTGTCCCAGTTCTTACCCTGGGTGGTGACTCCTCATCTCCACACCATGTCTTTGTGACAGTGGTTAGTGTGTTCTCTAAAGCCTTGAGCTCAAATAGTGTCGCGGTTGCTAAAATCTTGGACGCGCGCTAAACCCCACCGTCTACAATGCTGAAGTAATGATTGATGATAGTTATAAAATATGGGTTATAATTCCTCTAGGTACAAGAAGACATTAGACTTACAAATAAAATCACAAAGGGGATGACAAAAAGAAAAAACATAATTGAGATAGTGATCTCATAGCTCTAATTTTAGCTTTCATTATGTTTTGTGTTTCCATTCAGGTACTTATGCAATATGATAAAGATGAATATGCAATGTTTGAATCTCAAATTTCAAATTCAATTTTATTCATTCATTAGGGCAAAAATGAGTACATTCATTACATCACATAATAAAACTCCTATTATCAATTAGTCTTTCAAGTTTTTTCTTTTTTCTAATTGAATATTTTTATCACTTTTATTTCTCTAATTTTTACCTAACTGTCCTTTTGTAATCTCCTTTTTTCTTCTTTCTTCTCACTTTTTATTTTTTTTATCATTCTTTTTATTTTCCCTTAAATTCCTATCTTTATAAGTTACATCATGCAATATATGAATGTTCTTTGAATTTTTATTTGTGCCCATGTTGATTGAATCTAATTAGATCAAATTTATATGAAACATGTAGATGCAATTGATATAATAATGCACAATACCATCAGGATGCACATTATATAAGTAAGCATTATCATAATTCATATAATCGATTAATAAAAAAAAGTTTTAAAAAAACTAAAATGTTATTCAAAGAAAATAACAAGACATTTATTTTTTATTCTAAATGCTAGGGATGGTAAGCCTCACAGTGGTTATCCTTCAGGTGGCTGACATAGCAACTATTCTTGCATTTCCTCATCCTTGTTGTCTCACACTAGGTTCTTAATAATATATTATTTAAAGATCTCAATCCTAAGAGCATCCACATCAGGTACATTAATAGGCTCCTCTGCACTAAGGTAGGACTTCCTATGTCCTTTTCTAATAAAACTCTCCTTCATCAGTTTTGCTTTCTTTCCATCCTTCTATACTTCCACTCTACATGTTTCTTTCTTATCTAGTAACTTCTCATAATCAAACTCATCACCCCATCCTCTAAGTGTAATTGATTCAAGGGGAATGTCAAATGAGGTGGTTTAAAGTAAAATACCTTATAGTCAAATTCACCTGAAGGTTGTCCCAACAAGTCTTCAACTCCTCTTTATGACTACTTAGGAGTCAAAGGTTCAATAATCTTCTCTACATCATTGGGGGCATCTAGAGATTTCTCATTGGTTTGAAGGTTTATGTTCTCAAAAGAGCTTAGAACATCTTCCTCACTTACTCCTGAGTTGGTCATCATCATAGTAGTTGGGGGTGGTACATTTCAGTAGTTTAGGAAAGCATTATTTCTAGTGCTTAGGCTTTTAAGGCCTGTGATTTTTCTAGAGTTTATAAGCTTTTGGATTTCATGTTTAAGGCAGATACAAGTGTCTGTGGAATGACCAATAACTTAGTGGAATTTACAGTAACTATTCAAATAACCAAGGACATTTGGGTTTGGTGGTTTGGAAAAGGTGAGGGGTGTGAGCAAGCCCTTTTCAATTAGGCAGTCCAAGACTTTTAACAATGATTGGCTAAAATTGGAGAATCTCCTCGGTGTTTAGATAGCATGTACTTCTATAGCCCGACTAGTGCTTTCTTGTTGTATACCCCCAGTTAGGTAGTTCCTTTCTTCATTAGTTCTAGAGCTCTTCTTTTTCTCACTCTTTATCTCTTCAGTTTGCAAACCATCATCATAAAGGTCTACAAAATTTTTAAAATTTATCATTTTTAACCTTTCAACCAAATTAGGTAATTCATTTCAGACTAACATCCTAACTTGATTTTTCTTAGCTAGTTTATTTTTTATTAATCTTGCTTTGTTTATAAATCTAGTTAAAAAGTCTAAAAAAGATTCATTAGGTTTCTGCCTTGTCAATTCCAAATCCCTGATAGACACCTCTAGCTTAGTATTATGGTTATACTACTTCAAAAAAGCAGTGCATGGTTCTCTCTAATTAGCCCAGACAGATATCCCTAACCCATGATACTAGTTCACAACTATTCCCTCTAAGGACAATACAAACAACTTCCTGACCACTGATAATAGGGCTTTAATGGTGCTCATAGTTATGGTGTATTGGCTAAGGTGTATCCTTAAATTTTTATAACCATTAAATTTTTGAAGTTGAAGCATTTTAAACTTGTTTGGGAGCTTATCTCCCTCAGTGCTCATCATGTCATCAAAATCAAATAAATCCATTCCTTTCCCTCTCATCAACTCTTCCATCTTAGACATTTTTTGAGTTAGTGCTTGCATCTGCTTGGACTCAAGGTCTTGAACCAGCTCAAGTGATTCCTTAGTAGCTTTCTCTACCATATAGTTCTCAATATCTTCAAATTTCATTTCCACAATAGGTACACTCCTAGCAGCATTCAGTGACGATTCCTCAACATTATTATTATTAATAGTTGGATCATCCATGATAGGTGGGATGGTAGCAACATGTGGTATGGCAATAGTAGGTGCAGGTGGTGGTGTTAACCCAGCTAAGGCTTGTTTCAATTTATCTTGCATCATTGCTCTAATGTCATCCATCAAAGCTCCTTTAATGTCCTCTAGGGTCTAGTTTCCTCCCTATTATTGTAACATTTCTTTTGTTTGAGTTGGTGTAGCTTCTAAGTAAAATGGGTTGATAGGGCTCTTTTCCAAACTAAAAAGGATCTCTTTAGCTATCGATTTTAGACTCAAATCAGTTATCATTAATATACCACTACTACATTTCTAAATATAAGAAAACCTAAATGAATCTATGATGGTTGAAAAATAAAGTGTTAGTATGATGCACGAGATGCATGTATGCACGATGCACATGTTAAGTAACAAGTAATAAGTCAAAGTAAGATGTAAACCTTCCAACCTTATTCCTTCCACACATGAATTCAATGGCAAGTCTCTTTTCCTAGGATTTTTTGTCTTGGCCTTAATATCAATAAGGGATATCAAGAACCGATGTGCATGCCAAATCTCTCAAAGCAGTAAAGTATAGAAATAGCATTTCTAGGTATAAAAGTTTAGCCCAATCTTTATTAGTCCAAATGGGCTTTTATAGTATAGGCTTGGGCTTTTATAGATAGAAATTCCTCATGGCAACATTCACAAGAAATTTGAGTAAATCCTAGGGGAAGTTACTAAGCCACTACATAACATTAGTCTAGTGAAAAAGTTAAGGTTCCCTTAGCAAGATGCCCTCCTTTAAGAATTGAGTTACAAGCCAAGGTTAGAGGGGCCTAACATCCTTTGCAAACTTAAGAGAGAAAACTACCCCCCCCCCTTTCAGACTTGGATTATAGACTCTGGTCAGATAAGCTCAGTAATCTCTCTTGAACCGAGTTAAGGCTAAGAGTGATGGTTAGCCAATTTACAATGAAGCTAATGGAATCATGGAACCATAAACCAATGCTAATGGTTAATAGAGACATACAAAAATGAATGCAAGAATAAAATAATAATTAATAAAATAATTCTAAAGAACACAAGTAGAATTAGTATCTCTTATCTCTAATGGAGTTACCATTGTAGACAGCGGTGTTTAGTGCACATCCAGGAGTTTAGTAACTATGACACTGTTTGAGCTCAAGACTTTAAAAAATACACTACTATATCATAAAAGACATTGCGTGGAGATGAGGAGTCACCACTATCATGACCGAAACCCGGAGTCATGACCGGCGTTAAGGAACAAGAATTCTTTCAAATCTTAAACCCATAGCAAGCCTTAAAAATAAAAATCATAAGCAATAGATAAATAAAAATACACCAAAATTAAAATTCTAAATCTATATAAAAATAAATACTCAATGTCATATCATAATAAAAATATTCATATAGTATTCAAATATAAAATCCCAAACCGAAACAACACACTACTAATACAATAACATTACATTCTAGAGTACAAATAAAGTTCAGATAAATAAATTACACAATCTAGTCAGGGCTGAAAAAGACTGACGTAAAGTACTACTAGTGAGGTTTGAAGAAGAATCTCCTAAAAAATATTAAGGGAAGTCAAACCTCACTGAGTGAATTATTATAATATATATACATGCAACCTAAATTCATATACATTCAAACATCAATATCAATATCAATATATATATATATATATAGACACACACACATATTTCACACAGATGTTGAAATCCATTTTTATATATAACAAATGCAGAAAATTATTTATTTAAATGAAGGAATAAATAGAAACCTAAATATTCGCAACCTCAATCAAAATATCAATAGCCAACTGGCTTATCCAAAACTCCAAGTATTCATTTATCCAACTCAATGTAGTAGACTAGCCCCGAGTACACTTGGTCAACCGAGGATCCACAATCTCATTACCAGCATGACTGGCCCCGAGTACACTAAGTCAATGGAGGATCTGTAGTTGCCCTTTCCAATAACCAATAATCTCCATATTCTCATTCATAATCAAATATCATATTTTTGACCTAATTCTACCTTACTGTTGCACAATAGTCCTAGCATAGCCCACTAGGCAACACATTCTATTGATGTCCTTCATATAAATCATGTATTTATGGAAAATAATAATATGTACAATTAAAATATAATGGCATCCATTTATAAAGAAATATACTAAACATATATTGGAAATATACCAATTGCATACTGAAAATATGCCAAATATATATGTTGAGTGTATACTAAAAATATACCAAATATATACTAAAATATACTAAGCATATATAGCACATATGTATCAAAATAAGCCATAAATATACCA
Source organism: Mallotus nudiflorus (assembly GCA_947683625.1). NCBI lineage: Eukaryota > Viridiplantae > Streptophyta > Magnoliopsida > Malpighiales > Euphorbiaceae > Mallotus > Mallotus nudiflorus. The sequence goes on along the minus strand of CANTUR010000096.1, from coordinate 579,753 downwards.
AAAATAGACCAATTGCATATTAAGAATATATCAAATATATAAGTCGCATATATATCAAAATATACCAAAATATATTAAATATATATGTCGAGTATATGTCAAAATATACTGAATATATACCAAAACATACTAACATATATACGTCACATACATGCAAAATATACTAAAAACATACTAAGCATATATGTCACATATATATCACATACACTAAAAATATACTAAAAATATACCAAATTATTTAATTAAAATAATTCATGTTTAAGTGTACATGAAAATATGAAAATTAATGTACATGCATCCTATATGCAATGCATATATAAAATAATAACTCACAAGTTTGTGCTCTTCAAGATTGAATCGACAAGTCTGGTTTGATAGGCCTCGGTCTCGACACAGCTAGAAAAATAAATAATAATAAAATAAGAATAAATTTCTAACATATACTTTTAAGAATTATAAAGAAAGACTCGATCTAGAAATTAAAACTCAGACAAAACACAAAAACTTAGGATTGACCTGATGTCACATTTTATGAGAATTCTATCGAAAAAACGGCAGAGTCTCCTCTATAAAATGGACATCTCTCTACTAAAAAGTATAGTCAATCTTGCAAGAAAACATACTTCTAATTTCAAAAAGCTCAACACCTTGGGCTGAGGACCTCAAACTACACAAATTCCCAACCGAGGTTCACAATTCACCACAAATCAATATTAAATAATAAATATAATAAAAATCATTAAATTCCATAAATATCCATAAAATACCAAAACATTATATATTTAAACATAAAAAACATTTAATATTATTATTTTCACATTAACAAAATAGAATCTCAAATAAATTATATAATTTTAATAAAAATCCAATTTCACAATTATTTAGCATAAAATAGAAAAATTCACAATTAATTACTTAAATAGTCCAAATATATATTAAAAATAGTTAAAAACTTATTTAATCACAAAAATAGTATATAAAATTATTATTTGAATATATTTTTTGAAAATTAGTATTAATTAGTTAAAAATAGAAAATAATTCATAAAAATTATTTTTAATACCATTTATTATTTCATAATTATTTAAAACATATTATTTAACTATAATTTCAATAAAAACACATAATTTACATATAACTCCAAAATTCACATAATATTAAATATTTACTAAAAAATATACAAAATTTCTAAAAATTATTTTCTTACTACCAAATTAATAACTTAAATTAACAATACTAATTTAACCAAATTTCCATCCAAAATAAATAAATAACATAATGAATAAAAATTCATTTTTTTATTATTAAAATATTCAAAAATACCCAATAATTCAAAAAATAAATGAAAAATATATTTAGGAAGATTAAGCTACCCTAAACAACATTATCAAAAGAAAAATCCAAGAATCAAATAAGAACAAGCTTTAAAAAATAAAAATTAAAATGGACATAAACTAAAATTAAAGAAAACTCACAATCCGTATATCGTAAAGTCGAAACAACTTAAGAATCAAGAAGTACACGTCGAGAGGAGTCTAAAGAGCCCAAAAACTTAACCTAAAACCACCAAAAAAATTTTGGTGCTACAGTAACTCTACTCGGCTTCAAGCAATTTTTGGTGATTCTAATAGTGCTCCGACGTTCAGAAGGTGATAGAGAGGAAGGGGGAGAAAAGGGAAGTTGATGGTGCTCGATGTAGTGGCTGGTGGCGCTCCGGTGTGGTTGAATGGCACTACAATAGTCTTGGGAAGTAGAGGAAAAACATAGAGAAGAAAGGAAGAAAGAAACAAGAATAAAGAAAAGAAGAGGAAAGGTAATGGCCAAAAACCCATTTTTGACCTGTTGACTCTTGTATATATATATATATATATATGTCACTTGTTCCATATATATACATATATACATATAATACACATGCACATCACATGCACAATACACACATATGCACATGCATAGAACAACAACAACAATAACAATAATAATAATAACACATGCATGAAATAGTAACACTAATAATAATAATAAAAATAATGATAATAGTAATGATAGTAACTTTGATATTTTTAAATAATAAAACTTCTAAATAAATCATTTTACATAAGAAAATATTTAACATAGAATAACGAATATTATTCACAAATAATGATAATACATAAATAATATTTAAAATATTATTAACACTATATATCTCAAAATATATTTTAATAATTTAAAATAAATGGTTATTACAGCCACCTCAAGTAATAAATGAGACAACTGATGAGTGGTAGTAACTCAATTCTCTAAAAAAAAGTTAGCACCACAACCAGGAGATTCTGGATATGGAATACCAACTTTTTTCATCTTCATATTCTTTTAGAATTAGTTTATGAATTACTATCTTATTCTTTAATTACATACAATTTCATATTAAACCTTTATTTTAACAATCAAATCCAAGGTAACTAGTCATGAAAAAGCACATAAGAATTCCATTCACACAAGGCGCAACATCCCTAAATTAGTCTAACCTACATTGTTTTTAATGTTAGCTAAGTCTATATATTTTATTTACAAGTGAAATGAAAACTAAAGGTGGGCCTATATTTTAATTAAATTAGTGAGCCTAAATTTACCATTTTAATTTTAAAAGAATGAAGTCTATATATTATGAAGAAAAAGAAAGAGGAAATTTCAATAAAAAGCCTGTTTTACCAGCCTTGTTTCTTTTATGGTCTGACTCATTTTATTATTTTAGATTTGGTTTTTATATTTTAAGTTCTAGCCTAGTGTTTTTTATTTTCATTTCTCATATTCTTCGTTGAGCAATGGTTTCCAGCAGTTATTTTTGCTTCATTTAACTTCCTTTTGCATGTCCTTTCTAGTCGTTTCATTTTATAGGGATTTTGCGTCTTCTCTTTCTTCTTTTTCTTAATCTTATCAATTTCTTCTTGTTTATCTTTCTAACCATTATTTTCTTGTTGATTTGAGTTGTAAGTTAGTCGTAATGGTAAAATATAATAGTGAAATTATGTCTAGGAGAATGTCTACTCATTTAAGTTATGGTGTTGCACAAGCTTCTCCTTCGTTTGGAAAGAAGAAAGATATGGATTCTCTGTCATTTGTAATGAAGAAGAGTGATACTATTTCTAAAAAGAGGAAGAACGATGGTGAATCTAAAAAGATTGACACTGTTGCTAAGAAGAGGAAAAAGTTGTCCTTTAGTGAAACCGCTACTAAAAAATTGAAACTTACTTTAAGGTATGTTTGCTTTTCTTTTAATTTTTCTTTTTTCTAAATTTGTTATTTTTTTTATTTTTTTATTATTGCTTGTTGTTGATGTTGTATATGGTGTTTTAGGTTTATTGCTTGTTTTGTTTTTTTAATGTAATTTTTATTATTCATTCCAGGAATGAGAGCATTTTATTAAACCAGAGGGACGTTTTAAGAGTAGGGTTTCCAGTTGTATGAATGAGAATGTCATTTCAAAGCTGAAGGATAAATTGAATAAAAGTCAATTGGATTTATTTAGAAAAACTTGTTTTGGTTATTTTTTTTTATATGAAGGATATTAAATTGTAGCCTCTGGTTGTTCATTGCTTGCTTTTAAGGGAAGTAAGTTAATCTAAATCTAATATAATTTGGTTTAATATTTTTGGTGTTCTTTTAAAGTTTTCTATTAGTGAATTTGCTCTTATTACGGGGCCGAAATGTATTGATGATTTTAAGAGAAATAAGATTAGGAAATCTATGAAGAACAATTTGGTTGATAAGTTTTTTTTATGATTCTTCGAAAGTGAAAAGGAGTGTTATTGAAGACTATTTTCTTTTTACATAGTTTGATTGTGATGAAGATGCTCTAAAATTGATTGTTGTTTATTTTGTTAGTAATTTTTTGATTTTTGGTCTTAAGGAGAAGTTTGTTAATAAAGTTTTTTTTATGCTGATTTGTATAATCAATATCCTTAGGGAAAAGATGCTTTTTCTTTTACTTTGGATTGTTTAAGGGGAAGTTTTATGGGGGTTGAGAAGAAAGGAGACCATTATTATTTGTACCATCTTGTTGGCTTTCTCTTAGCTTTACAAATTTAGTTTTACAAATGCTACACTTATTATGAGGGTATATTTATTGTTCATGATGGTTTTTTGATTCCTCATCTATTGAATTAGCATGATTCTTTTGTGCTGAATTTCAAGAATTTGAATTCATAAGTTTTGAATTTATCTTTTTTTTTAGTAATTGCTTTTTTTTTTTTCAGGTTTTGTTGTTTCTTCTTGCTTTTTATTTATTTTTATTGCTTATTTTGTTTATTTATTATTTTTGTAGTTTAAACTAAAAAATATTGTTCCTAATCATACTGAAGATGAGTTATTGGATTTAAATGGTTTTTTTTTTTTTTGAGAAACCAAAAGTTAAAAAAGTCAATGTATCTCCTATTTATGATGAAAAATTAGACAATGGAGATGATTTTGAATCACCTACTCTGCAAAATTCTAAAAAATATAATCTAGTAGTCATAAAGAGCGTTCAAGCGTTCGCGATGCTGTTGGTGATAAGGACTCTACATTGATAAAGAAAATTGATGATTTAAATAAGAGACTTAATAAATAAATTTGTTCTTTGAAAATTTCTATTGAGGATAGATTTTTTATTTTAGAAGGGAAGTTAGACATAATTATTCAACAAAAAAATTTTTCTCTTTCTTCTAATGTTGAAAAGAATGAAGAAAATGAGAAATGTGATGCAATTAGTTCTGATAGTAAAAATGATAAGGATGGTGTATGTAAGAGAAATGATAATTTTGATGTTCTTTTGGATGTTATTTTTTTAGGTAAAGAGAAAAATAATGTTGATAAATATAATAAAAGAAATGAAAAAGAAGATAAGAGAAATGAAAAAGAGGATAAGAAAAATGAAGAAGAGACGGAAAGTGAATAAGAGGACAAAGAAAATGAAGAGGAGTTGAATAAAAATATTGAAGATGAAGAGCCGAAGAAAAATGTTGAAGAGCATAAGAAAAATATTAATTTTTTTTATTGAGGAGTGTGATTATTCTTCTTCTGATACTTTTCATAATTTTTTGGGCAGGGTAAATGCTATTGTGAAGATTTTCAAACAGAGAAGGGTAAATTTTTTGTTGTTACTTTTGGTTTCTTGTTGTTTATTTTTTATTTCTTTTTATTGCTTTTTGTTGCTCTTTTTATTTCTTTTTGTTTCTTGTTGTTTCTTTTGTATTTTTATGTTTTTTAATTGTGTTTTTATATATGAAGCAACAAATTAACTTGTTAATCCATCCATTGATTAATCTACTAATCTTGTTAGAGCTATAGTTCTATATGTTCAATTTAGATATGTTCAGCCTATATCAGTGGTTGTTTCTCTTACAAGTTTGAAACTTTCAAAGAGGGCTATTAAACTGAATGTGTAAGTGAAGTCTCCATTTGTTAAGGAGTTTGATTTAGGAGCAAGCTCAAAGGATGTTTCCAAGTCTTGTTATGCTTTTTGGCCTTTTGATGATTACATTAATAGTCATCTTGAGTTGGAAGAGCATTCTAGTTTTAACAATGGATTGAGGAAGGAGTTCATGTGCACAAAAAGTAATTATTATTTTTTATATATATTTGATTTTCATTCATTATTTATTTTTGAATATTACTTTTTTGATTCTTGTAAGGTCAATGATCAAGTATTCTGAGAGATATGAGGTGTTAAATCCTGGATTTAACTTTAATATTGGTACAATTTCTTTACAAACATGGTTTCATACCTTATTTTATCCTAGGGAGCTTATCACGTGCATTGTATGTATGTTTTTTAATTATTTATTATCTTTTATTTCATTTTTTAATTTTTTAATTTTTCTTTATTTTTTTTGCAACACTTTAATGTGATTTTTATTTTTTAAAAAAGTGGGGGAAATCTTTTGGAAGTTATAATGCATCTTTTATAATAATAGATACATTGTTTGATGGAAGTTTGCAGAAAGCTTATGTTCATTTGTTGAATAATGATTTTATGATTGCTTTTCAATATAATATTGTTGAGTACATCATAAAAGATGTTATGTAGAAGTTAATGTCATGGGCTGATGTTGAGAATGTTTTATTTCCTATTCATATTGATTCTCAGCAGCATTGACTTATTGCAAGGTTTAGCATGAATGATTGGTGCATTTATCTTTATAATTCTTTGAAAAGTGCTCATGATAATACTTATGTTGCTGATGTGACAAAGTGTTACAATGTGATGCTGCCAATTTCTTTTAAAGAGATTGGGGTTTTTCTTGAACATATTGCCATTAATAAAAGGTATTTGCATGTTGAACTTGTTTCTGATTTGCTGTAAGGATTTTATATTTTTGTTTGTTTGTTGTTTCTTTTTTTCTTTATTTATTTAATATTTTTATTGTTTTTTAGTGATTCTGGTGCTTTTATTTGTGCATATGCTGAATATTTTATTCATGGCAAGGAGATTCCCAAAAAATTTGATGTTGAAGTTTATAGGTGGAGGCTTGCATTATCGTTGTATCGATATGGTATGGGGAATGTTTATGGTGAAGTGATAAGTGATTCAAAGCAAACTACGAAGATTAAAAGATAAAGGCAGCCAAAGAAATGATTTTTAGGTGTTATTTTTTTATTTAGTATTGTTTAGTTTTTTTTTTTATATATATATTTCTTTTCTTTTGTACCATAGTTTGTTTGTTAATACATTAAGTTTGAATTCATGTAATGCACAATATAAGTATAAAAGTTTTTTTGTGTGTTAATATGGATTTTTTTTTATTGTTCTCTTTTATAGATTTCAATTATTGCTTTTTGTTGATGTTTTTCTTTTTATTTCTTATTGTTGACATTTTGTTTTTTCTACGTTGTTTGCTATGTTTTGTTGTTTATTTTTGCTACTTTTTGTTGTTTATGGGTTGTTGCTTTTATTTATTTTTCGCTTCTTTTTTGTTGTTGTTTGTTATTTTTTTTTAATAATCACTATTACTGATATTAAAATGAACAAAATAAAGAAAAACAACAAAAAATATAGAATTTTAAAAATTTGATAGCAACAATGACATTAATGAAATATGCGAATTCTTACAATAAGAATGACAAAAATTTTATTTTTCTAATAAAGAAATGGATTCTTTTCATTTTTTTTTTTTGGATTTCTGCATGTCTTTCTATTGTGCCCAAGTTTTCCACACTTCCCATTTTTTTTAATTTCATTCTTCTATCGTGCTTTTATTTTTCTTTTCTTTGGTCTTCCAGATTTTATTCTGCTTCATGGTGGATCTATTTGTATTTATTATTGTTCTTATGGTGTTTTTCATGTTGCTTGATTTAGAATTATGTGTACTACTTCTTTGTATGTTTCCAAGAGTGCCTGCTCTGTATAAAAAAGTGAGTAATATCTATACGGATCTTGATTTATTTTGTTCAATATTGCAAATGCATCTGAACATGGTAGCTCATCAATTTAAAACATGTTGCATTCGCATTTTCTTTCTTCCATTTTGAAAATGAATGATATATTCAAGTCATAGATAATGAATATTTCTTCTATTGAAGGTTTAACCTGCATTGAGATAGAAAAATGAGGAAAACATAAATAAAAACACAACAGTGTCACTTGTTGCTTTTTTGTTTCTCTTTGTTGCTTTTTGTTTTCTATTTTGTTGCTTTTTGTTTCTATAATATAAAATGCAATATTAAATACAATTTCAAAATAAATATCAAATGAAAAATAATTGTAGAATGAGAAACAACTACAACAGTAATAAAAAAAATAATAACTTGTGTAATATTAAGCAAAGAAGTAATAGTATAAACTATAGCTTTAGGCTTTTCATGTAGTTGTCATTAATCATATCTTATGGTTTTTTTTGCAAGGCTATTGATGTTGAACTTGCAAGATTCCTATTTGTATAGGTCCATTTTTGCACTAAAGCATGTAGGTACTATAACAATGATGTTATTGGTAGGTCTTTAGCTTTCTTGATCACCGCATTTAATGATTCAGCTATATTTGAAGTCATTATTGAGTATCTATTATTGGAAAGGTCTAGCCCATTTATGATATCCGATGTTTTTCAAATATGAGGTTATCCTTTAATCAATCTTTTCCAAGTCATTCATATAGTACTCAAACTCTTCAACGGTGTATGCTTTTACTACTTGAAAAAAGAAGAATCTTTGATGCTTTTTGAGTGCTTTTTAAAGTTATTTTTTAGGTTGTTTAAAAGATGGCATATACAAATACCATGGGTTGCTTCAGGGTATATTTCTTGTACTACTTTTTCTATACTTTCATGTCTATTAAAAATTATAGAAATTCCTTCTCTACATCCAAAAGCTTATCTAATTTTTTTTTTTTGAAGAACCATTCCTAAGATTCATCATTTTCATATTATATTGTTGCTAGAAGCAGCGTATCACCATATGTTCCTATCAGAAATGTACCATTGACTACTATAATAGGTCTACAATATTTCCACCCTTTTATTTATTAAAGCATCAAGTGCCATTAACACATAGAGGAATGAGTGGTCTTCTTTCATATCAAGGTCAATAATTGATCATGGATTTGTTATCTTTAACATGTATAGGAAACTTGGTAAAAGTTCATAGGATTCATTTGGTTTACTTCTTAGCATTTGAAGTGTTTTTTCTCTTGAACTCCATGCTTTAAGGTAGTTTATATTGATGTCATACTCCTCTTTTATGTCTCTTATTATATCTGTAAGCGGGTATATGATTTTGACAATCTACTATTTTAATTTTATATAGGCATCCACTAAAGTTGTTGTTGCTTATCTTTAGTCTGCTAATCTGATGTCTATGTTGCATGTGTGGATGTTGTTGAACTTTTTTAACAATAAATTTTTCTATTTTTCCATTTTTAAAGCTCTTATCACCCAGTTGCATTTCTTATCCAAGCATTTAGCCACAAAGTTGAAAGTGTTTATTTTAACAATTCTATATTGGAAGTGGTTATTGAGAATACTAAGTCTTAATGATTTTTTGAATTCTTTTTTGCTATTGTATACTACATCTTCTTCAAGTTTTATTTCTGTTTTTTTGCAGATTGTTAATGATTCTTCACTACCATCTTCTAGTAGAAGCATGTCCATTGTTATTTGTACATAATCCAAAAGATATGAATTTTGGTTATCTGCTTCTTTGTTTGTTAAGCTATGTTCAGAAAGTAATACCATATTTGTTTGAATTATTGATTATTGTTGCAACATGTTGTTATTGAGGCTTATTTCTAGAAATTTCATATTATCAACAATGATGTATATAGGGAATTTGGTAAAATCAGGCTCTTTTTTCTTTAGTTGCAAATAAAAGAAGAGAGTTGCATTGTCTTCTAGTTTTAAAGGTGAATAATTTTCTCTAACTTTGTACTCTATGACCATTTGCTGAAAATCAGTTTCAATTTGAAGCTGCTCTGATATTATTTTTTAATATTTCATTAAAGCTGCAATTTGGTTGTATGGTAATTCCTATCACCATAAAATCAGTATAATCTATTGCTTTATTCTAGTTCCTATTGTAATGAATGAAAACAAATATGACTTCCATTATACTTGTAACCCAAATTTTTTTTAAAAAAATCTATTAGTCAATTATCAGTTTAAAACATTATTGCTTCTTATTGCTTATTGTAGCTTTTTTCTCATGTTTTCAGGTTTATATTGCTTCTTGTTACAAATTATTTCTTTGTGTTGCTTTTTCTCTTATGTTTTAGCTTTTTGTTATTTCTTATTACTTCGTGTTGCTTTTTGTTTCTAAGAAACTGATGTGCAATGTTATTTCTCTCATGCTTAAGTTTTTGTTATTTCTTGTTGCTTTTGTGTTTTTTGTTTCTTTTTTTTTTGTTTATAAGAAACTAACGTTGAATATTATTTTTATTGAACCATGGAAACAACATTTATATTGTTTAAATAAACTTTAATTTTTTTTACAATCATGACTTAGTGTTTCTTTTTGAAAAAAAAAAAAGAAATACTAAAAAAAACCATATCTAATATGTTTATGAGTTGCGTACCTGATTTTTGAATGATTGCTGTTTTTGATCTTCAATGTTGTTTGAATGTTAATCTCTCTTATTTGTTTAACAAATTTGTTGCAGATCTAGGTTTTGTAGATCAAGAAATTGGAGTTGGAGATAATTGCGAAAACAAGAAGAATAAAGCAATGAAAAACAAAATGAAGAAGCAATATGCAAGTTTGAGCTTATAGCGATTTTAATGGATTAAAGAAGAAAGTGAAATTGATTGGAAAAGAAGCTTGAGTTGATTGATTGGTAAGGAAGATTCGTTGAGTGCGATTTTTTTTTTTAAGAATTAGTAGTTGTTTTGGAAACGGTTTTTTCTTGTTTTGAAACATTTATTTTTTAGCTGAAAAAGGTAAGTTTATATATGGTTTATTTTTGAAAAAAAAAAACTTCCTTAAATCTATTTTTGAAAATACTTTTGGCCAATGTGGATTTTGATATTATTTTTTATTTTTTGGCTATTTATGAAAAAATCTTCAAAAGAAATTAGATTAGTGGGGCTAGTTCTAACTCATTTTAATTAAAAATGAAGTGATTCCAAGTCTATTTATTTTCAAAAAAAATGCTTTAATGGGCTTGGCTAGTGTCTAAGTTAATTTTAATTAATTAAGAATTGGCATAAGTTTAAATTAACCTAATGGGTCTAAATTTATTTTAAAGTTAATTAAATCTAAATCCAATTTTAAAAGCCTATTTTATGGTGAGTTAAGACCTAAATATGGGCTTTCGTGTTCAAAATGAATAAAAATATAAAAACAAGCCCAAATAACAAAATAAAGCAAATAACAATCAAACATGCATACTGTGATTTCTAACCTTAATTTTAATTAAACAGAACTTAAACTAATCTAGAGTCACCATTGATTTTAAATAAGATTTTGCCAAGTGAACCTAATTACTAGCCAATTTTAAATGCAGAAAAATTAAAGGGTTTGATTATTCTCACTATTGAAGCTATTATACTAATCTACTAAAAATTAAATTAAAATAATAACACAACCCATAAACACAAAAATAACACAAAATAAAATACAATAAAATAAAGAACCTAAAAACTATGTAAAATTCTACAGGATTTTAATCCATGGCATTCTATATATCTTTATGAGTTTTCTTGATTCAATCACGTATTCATCCCCACATAAACATGAAACACCAAAAAAAATTAAATGAGTAGGTTAGAATGAATTAAAAATAACAAAACAATAAATAAAATAATAAAATAAAAAGAGAAATAAGATGAAGATGTGAATGATGCAATATCAATTCCCCTCAAAAAATGATCACCGTTGATTGAAGAATCTATAGTTTTTGTTTTGTCTACGATTTTAGGTTTTTTTTAATCTAATTATGGCCAAAAACTAAAAAAACAATGTTAAAATAAAGAATGAAAAGGACTACATTTTTGACTCACAGCTAAAATCAGAGAAGGAAAGAAAAAGGAATAAAAATCCAATAGCTCCCCCACTATGAAAAGAAATCTCTTTATTTATTAAAAAAAGATAATAATAAAAATACAAATCAAATAAAATCAAATAAATCTAACCAACAATTTGATAAAATTAAATAACTAGATATCAAATAACTAAATAAACGAAAAAATAATAATAATTTTTGAATTGGCAGTGGCCATTTCACTTATCATTAAACCAAATGGGCCGTTTGGCCTTTAGGCCACTTCGGCAATTTGCCGAATTTCTGTTTTTTTTTTTTTTTAAACACTTCTTTTGAAATTTTTTCGAAATTTTATTTTTAAAAAAAAATTGAAATTTTTTTTATATATTTTTAAAAAAATTAAATAAAATTTTGAAATAAATCCTAAAACTAATTTACAATTTAGTTCAAAATCAATAAATCTAATTTAATAAATCTAATTTCATTGTCAATTTTTATCATTAAGTCTTTTATTGCATCTACACTCAAATCATCCAGAAATTAGGTGTTTATAGATATAGAAAAGTATGTGCCTCCTTTTCCGTGGAGGAGAACTGACAAAATCATCTTTCACATCCTATGAATACAAAATTAAATCAGAAACTAAAAAATAACAAAAAATAAATTACAAAAAACTAATAACAAAATATTCCATATCAACACCCTTCACATTATGTCAATCAAAACTACCAGAATGAGTTAGAATATAAATAGAATCAACATTTTCAACACATTATTCAATAAAAAAATTACAAATAAGCAAAATATATATAAAAAAATAAGAGTATTTCACAGAGCAATGCATGCTAGCACTCTTTTTACAAACTCAATAAAAAATTTAATTTAATGATATTACTAGATTTGCAACTATTTTACTTATAGGATTATATAATTTGTATTTATTTTGGTTTATTGGAAATAAAAAAAATTAACATTTAGAAAATAATGGTAAATTTATTAAAAAATAAAGAGAAATTAAAAATAAAAAAGAGGGAACAAAAAAATAAATAAATAAATAATGATTATATTTCAGTATAAAATGTCAAAAAAATTATGAAATAAAATCCCAGAAAATATATATTGGCTAATGCTCCACTAATATAAAAAATGAAAAAAAAAAAGAGAAAATAAAAATTTTATGTAATATCCCGTATTTTTAAATATTTTAATACTGCATCGGGATATGCAGTGTTAATAATTCTTATATATAATAATGATATTTTAAGAGTTGTAATTTAATTAAAGCTAATTTAATTGTTTTATATTATTTTAAGTATTTTACGTAAAATTTTCCCGAAACTTGTATTTTCGGGGAAATTTACACGTAAGAAATTCAATATTAATTATTTTAAATGGATTTATAAAATTGCATGAGTCCATGCATTATTTTAATTGTCATATTAGAATATATATATACACACATGCATGCATATTTACATAATTGATTTAAATTAGGGTTATTTCCATTAAATCATACTATATTATATAGTTAATACTTAATTAGCATGTGTGTGTGTGTATATATATATATATATATATATATTGTGTATTTTAACATGTGGTGTATGTTTTCTTAAATATTATATTAATATATTTTAATATAAATTATTAAAGTATTATTATTATAATATATATATATATATATATATAAACAAAGAATTTTTTTTTCTTCTTCTCTTCTTCCCTATTTTCTTCTTCTCCCCGACTTTCCTCCATCAACCCTCACCCCCACCGCCTGTAACTTCCGATCACCGGCTGTCAGAACGCCTCCCGGTGTGCCATCGTCTTCTCCAGCAGCTTCGCCGTCCCTGTCACCTTCCCCGGCGCCAGCATCGACCTTTGTTGCCCGTTTTTACCCGAAATTCATTTTCTTGCCGTTCTCCTCCGTCCGGCCACCAAATCAAACGTTTTTTGTGGCGTTGAACTCTTGGAGCTTTGAAGAAGTTGATTTTGGACTCCTTCCAGTCTGAAAATGCGTGGTGGTGAGGTTTCAAACTCGTTTTAATTTCGGCCAATATAGCTTCTTGATTTTTTTTGAGCTTCAATTGATCGATTCATGAAAAATACCTTAACAAATGTTGTTCCCCTTAGCTTAATCTATATGTTTGAATTTTTTTGGAATTTTTGGAATTTATTTTGATTTTTGGGTATTTTTGAATATTTTATTATTATTTTCTAATTTTTGAAAATTAATTAATTAAATTATGAAATTGTGTTTTATGATAAATATAGGTGTTGAAATGAATTATAGAAATTTATTTGGAATTTTTATGAATTTCTATGTATTTATTTTGAATTTGTTTAGGTTTATGTAATTTTGGAAAATTAGGTTAATTGTGTTTTTAATTGAAATTAATTAGTTAATTGAGTTTATTTATTGATATTATTGATACATATGTTGAGAAAATAAATTTTGTGCAATTATATTATTTTTGGTGAATTTTTGGAGTAATTTTAGTATATTTATATATATAGGGGTATTTTGGTAATTTTACCCTAAATTGACTAAAAATATAATTAAATTGGTTTTAATAGCTATTTAAGGTATAAAAATGATTTCTACAAATTATTTAGTATTTTTTATTAATTAAAACTATTTTTCGTAAATTATTTTCAATTATATATATAATATACGATTTTTATAATAAAATAAGTTTTTATTGGTTTTTACTGTGTTTTAGGGTTAATTATGTAATTTCTACTTATAAAATGTATTTCTGTGATATAAGGGCATTTTTGGTATTTTCATAATTGTTTTGTGAATTGTGAATCCCGGTCGGTAGACTGTAGTATGGAGTTCGACCGAGGGGTTATGGATGTGTTTCTGGGTCTATTTTTCGAAGTGTGTTTCTTTGCGGGGCTAGCTCTACTCTTTGAGTAGAGAGATGTCCATTTTACAGGGGAGGTTCTGTCGAATTTTTGGTAGAATTCTCGTAAAATGTGATATCCGGTTGAACCCTAATTATGATTCTGTGTCTAATATTCTAGATCGAGTTTCTAGGATTTTTTGTTAGGTTTATTCTGATGTCTACTATTTTTGTTTGTTTAGTTGCGCCGAGACCGAGGCCTAGTGGACTAGGCCCATCGGACCTATCTCGAGGAGCGCACTAAGTGTGAGTTACTATTATATATATATATGCTTAGGGTGCATGATTTAGAAATGTATGTTTTATATTGATTAAATATACATGAATAACCCAATTAGTATTTAAGTTTATTTTTAGTTTATTCTTGGTTTATCTTTGGTTTATTTTTGATATATTTTAAATTATATGCATGTTTTATTAAACATTTATACTTAAAATATTTTTAAATATATTTCTAATTTTTTTGCAATTATATTGGATTTATTTGACATATATATACTCGAAATATACGTGGTTTACTTTTGGTATATTTCTAGTATATATGTGGTTTATGTTGCTATTTTATTTAAGTTCATGCATCATTTATTTTTATGAATGTATGCTTTATATTTTAATGAAGGATATCAATAGAACGTGCTACCTAGTGGGCAACACTGGGACCGAGTACGTACTGGTATGCTTATAGCATTTAGGCTATATTACTAACCAGTTTGAGGATATTAATTGGATTTGATTTATTTGATGTATGATATGATGTGGGAGTGTGATTGCTAGAGCTCGGTTGACCAAGTGTCTCGGGGCCAATCACACTGACAGTCAGACTGCTGGAGCTCGGTTGATTTAGTGTCTCGGGGCCAGTCTACTGTCCAAATGGAATAAGTGAGTATATTTGGAATAAGTGAGTCTGTATGGCTATAGTGTTATCTAACACTGTTTGAGGTTGCGATATTCTAAGGTTCTATTTGATCCTTCATGAACTGTGATTTTCAATAAAAATATATAAAATGATTTTATTGCACCTATGTGTATTTGCTTGTATATATGCTTATTATATATATATAATTAACTGTGTGCATTATCATTTAGTATGCATGTATATATATTATAGTAATTCACTCAGTGAGGTCTGACTCCCCTCTGTTGACTATTTTTCAGGAGAGTCATCTTCCTCAGACCTCAGTAGCAAACCTGTATGCCGGATTTCTTCCGCCCCTGCTTCTTTATGTAAACTGCTAACTTTAGTTTTATTTTTATAATCTAGACACTGCAGTAGTTGTAAATAAATTATGGGTTTTATGTAATATATCTGCGAGAGATATGTACTTTGAATATTTGAACTGAAACTTGTATTAAAGGATTTATTTATATATGAGATATGGATTTGATTTAAATCCCGTGGTGGATTATTATTTTGATATTTATGATTTTATTTCCGCTGCATTAAGTGTTGTTATTATTATTATTGTATGTTTTATTTTATTTTTAGGCTTGCTACGGGTTCCAGATTCGAAAGAATTCCCGTTCCCTAGCGCCGGTCATGGCCCTTGTTTTGGGTCCTGACAAAGTTGGTATCAGAGCGGAGTTTGGTGTCAGGGCTTAGTTGTGTGAGTTATGGCCCTAGTTTTCAAAGTTGTGTTTTCTTTTGGTAACTACTGTAGTGAATTAGGTTTGAGTATGTCTTGATAAGTATTCCTTGCTTTAGTTTTCTGCGTTATCCCTCTGTTGTCTATTTTGTCTGAATCATTCTATTGTCTTTTCAAAATGAGGAGGCGAGCGCATGTCGCTCCACCGGTCATTGAGGCTGAGGATGACGAGTCTTTTTAGGATAAGGTTTTACCTCCTAAGCAGCCAGTTAGACGTAAAGGTCGTGGCAGAGGTAGACCTCGAGGAGCGGCAAGTCGCTGTAGGCAGAGAGAGTTACAGGACGAGGAGCCTGTTGAGCCTGAGTTTGAGGATGTTCCTATACCTCCAATTGTTCAGCCTACCTATTAGCAAGGTATGTCTGACCCTGAGGCAGCTTTGTTCTATGCCCGAGTGGGCAGGATTGCGTTTGATGGGACTTCCGATCCGTTGGATTTTCTGCACCCGATTGAGACTTGGACTCGGACTGCTCACACCGAGTACCAACGGATTATGACCGTCGAGGGACCAGCCCTAGATTGGTTCATTGAGATGATCTAGCCTTATATAATGGCGATGACCTAGGCTCAGTTTTGAGAGCGGTTTATGAGGAGATTCTGTCCAAAGCCTCTCCGTATGAGCTATCGTCTCCGGTTGACTAGTATTTCTCATGGTGATCGATCAGTAGAGGAGTACACCCGAGAGTTTCTCCAGCTGGGTAGATATGCAGAGGATCTGATGCGAGACCAGTACTTCGCAGTCACTACATATGTCACCGGATTGAGTTCAGCATTTACTGGTATGCCTACAGCATGCCTTACTCTGGAGTCTGTGATTGAGTTGGCCAAGGAGATTGAGCTGAGGCTAGTTAGGCAGGGAGCGGTGCCTGATTATTACCAGCTGGGAGTTCAGTTGAGTGGATTGCAGACTACTCCGTATTCTAGTTTTCATGTTGGTTCGAGTAGTCAGCAGCGAGGTCTGACTCAGCAGAGTTAGAGGCAGCAACAGCGAGTGCATCAGAGCAGTAGACATGGCCGTGGAGGTCAGTGTAGACCGTTCAGATTTGGGTTAGGTGCTTCGAGTAGCAGCAGTGGTCACAGTTTTGGATCAGCTGCTAGTGTATGCCAGACCTACGGTAGAGTCCATCAGGGACCGTGTTATCTGACACCACTGACATACTTCAGATGCGGGCAGACAGGAAATTTTACCAAATCGTGTCCTTACTCCGGGTATCAACAGCCGCAGATTCCGTAATTCCTACAGCAGTCGATTGCTAGTGCTGCACCCGTACCATTTCAATTACCTCCAGCCCAACATCAGAGTTCCACTCAGTTTGTTTCACAACAAGGTCGTGGTAGAGGTACTAGAGGAGGTGCCAGAGGTGTTGGCCAGGCTTCTACCAGTCAGTAGGGAGGTCGAGGATAGGCTAGAGTCTTCCACCTTACTCAGCAGGATGCTTAGGCATCCAATGCAGTTGTGGTAGGTATTGTTTCTGTCTGTTACCTGGATGCATGGGTTTTGTTTGATCCGGGTGCCACGCATTCATTTGTTTCTCCCATTTTTGCTTCCAAGTCTTGTTGGCAAGCTTTGAGGATGGCTTTTCCTTTGTCTATTGCCACTCCTCTGAGCGATTCCTTGGACACCAATATTGTTCTTTCTGGTTGTCCAGTTCTCGTGGGAGGTAGAGAATTACCCACTGATTTGATTCTGTTGAATGTGATGGAGTTTGATGTTATTATAGGAATGGACTGGTTATCTCAGCACTATACCATGGTAGATTGTAGGAATAAAGAGGTGACTTTTAGAATTCCTGATGAAGAAGATTTTAAGTTTGTGGGTGATAGGAGTTCAGCACCTCAGAATCTTATTTCTGCTATTACGGCTAGGAAGTTATTGAGGAAAGGATGTCAAGGATATTTGGCATTGGTCAGGGATACTTTAATGGAGAAGTTGTCACTCACGGATGTTCCTGTTACCTATGAGTTTTCTGATGTTTTTCCTAAGGAGTTACCGGGTTTACCACCTCACAAAGAGATTGAGTTCTGTATAGATGTGGTTCTAGGTACTACTCCTATATCTATGCCACCCAACAGAATGGCTCCTGCAGAGTTGAAAGAGTTGAAGGAGTAGTTGCAAGAGTTGTTGGACAAGGGTTTTATTAGACCCAGTATTTCTCCTTGGGGTACACTAGTCCTGTTTGTGAAGAATGAGGATGGTACCCTGAGACTGTGCATTGACTACAGAGAGCTAAATAAGGTGACAGTGAAGAACAAGTATCCTCTCCCGAGGATAGATGACTTGTTTGACCAGCTACATGGTGCACAGTTCTTTTCCAAGATTGACTTGAGGTTGGGTTATCATCAGCTGCGAATTAGTGAAGCTGATATTCCTAAAACAACATTCCGCACTCGATATGGCCATTATGAGTTTCTAGTGATGTCTTTTGGTTTGACTAATGCACCAGCAACTTTTATGGACCTGATGAATAGGGTATTCAGACCATATGTGGATCAGTTTGTGGTAGTTTTCATTGATGATATACTGGTTTATTCGAGGAGTATGGAGGAGCATGTATATCACTTGAGGATTATACTACAGACATTGAGAGATCATCAGCTTTATGCTAAATTCTCAAAGTGTGATTTTTGGATGGAGAATGTTTCTTTTCTTGGACACGTAGTGTCTAAAGAAGGTATCCAGGTTGATCCACAAAAGATTGAAGTAGTGTATGAGTGGCCTAGACCGACTTCTGTCATTGAGATTCAGAGTTTTATAGGTTTAGTCGAGTATTATAGGCGATTTGTGCAGGATTTTTCTAGAATTGCAGCCCCTATGACTCACTTGACTCAGAAGAATGTTAGATTCGAGTGGTCAGAAGCTTGTGAGAATAGTTTTTAATTATTGAAGGAGAAATTGACCACAGCACCAGTGTTAGCTTTGCCTAATAGTGTGGACAAGTTCACAGTTTATTGTGATGCCTCTAGAGTTGGTCTTGGTTGTGTGTTGATGCAGAATGGAAGGGTAATAGCCTATGCTTCAAGGCAGTTGAAGAAGCATGAGTAGAACTATCCTACACATGACCTTGAAATGGCTGTAGTGATCTTTGCTTTGAAGATTTGGAGATATTATCTGTATGGGGTAACTTGTGAGATAATTACTGATCATAAGAGCCTTAAATACATTTTCTAGTAGACAGATCTGAATCTGAGGCAAAGGAGATGGTTGGAATTGCTGAAGGATTATGACTGTGAGATATTATATCATCCGGGTAAGGCTAATGTGGTAGCAGATGCCTTGAGTAGAAAGTCCTTAGGCAGTCTTGCTCACATCAGTGTTGAGAGGAGATCATTGATCCAGGAGTTGCATCTGATGGTAGATCAAGGTCTGATGATGAAGATCAGTAGGTCAGGTGGATTGCTAGCTCAGTTTAAGGTGCGATCTATACTGAGGGATAGGATTAAAGCAGCTCAGAGCCGAGTTCCTATTCTAGAAGAGATTGTAGAGAATGTTCGAGCAGGGAAGTTCACTGATTTCACACTTGATGATGACGGTGTGTTATGGATCAGTGGTAGATTGTGCGTTCCCGATGTGGATAATCCTAGAGGAAGCACATTCTACAGCCTATAGCATACATCCAGGTGTTACTAAGATGTGCCACAGTATTAGAGACTTATACTGGTGGGACGGATTGAATAAGGATGTCACTAATTATGTTGCTAAGTGCCTGATGTGTCAGTAAGTGAAAGCTGAGCATCAGAAGCCTTCTGGGAAGCTTCAACCTCTTCCTATTCCCAAGTGGAAGTGGGAAAGGATAACTATGGATTTTGTGGTCGGTTTACCTTGTTCTAAGGATGGATATGATTTCATCTGGGTGATTGTAGACAGATTGATGAAGTCTGTACATTTATTGCCTGTGAAAGCCACCTATTCTATAGCTAGATTGGCGAAGTTATATGTGAAGCATATTGTGTGCCTTCATGGAGTACCTGTGTCCATTGTGTCAGACAGAGGTTCAGTATTTACTTTTTATTTTTAGCAAAAGTTGCAGGAAGCGATGGGCACTAGGTTGGACTTCAGTACTACTTTTCATCCTCAGACAGATGGTCAGTCTGAGAGGACGATCCAGACCAGACACTGGAAGATATGTTGAAGATGTGTGTCCTGGATTTGGGAGGTAGCTGGGATGATCATTTGCCACTCGTAGAGTTTTCATATAATAACAGCTACCATAGCAGTATTGGCATGGCACCATATGAGGCGTTGTATGGGAGGAAGTGTAGATCCCCTTTGAGTTGGGATGAGATTGGTGAAAGAGCTTTGACTGGACCTGAGATGGTTTAGGATGCTGCAGAGAAAGTCGTCATGATTAAGCGTAGATTAGAGACCACAGTTAGCAGGCAGAAGAGCTATGCAGATCCTAGGCGTAAAGATGTAGAGTTTCAGGTCGGAGATTTTATTTTTCTGAAGGTATCTACGATGAAGGGTGTGATGAGATTTGGTAGGAAGGGTAAGTTAGCACCGAGATATATCAGACTGTTTGAGATTCTGGAGAGAGTAGACACTGTTGCATATCGGTTGGATTTGCCTCCAAGTATGTCACAAGTGCATCCAGTATTTCATATCTCGATGTTGAGGAAGTATATCTCAGACCCTTCACACGTGTTGCAGCCCGACAGTGTAGAAGTGAGTGAAGATTTGATGTTTGCGGAAGAACCTGTGGCGATCGTTGATTATCAAGTCCGACAGTTGCGTTCGAAGCAGATTCCAATGGTCAAGGTTCTGTGGCGTAGCAATAGAGTTGAGGAGCATACGTGGGAAACTGAAGCTGAGATGCGAGCTTCTTACCCATATCTCTTCCCTTCATGATCTTGTGATCATTTTCTTTCTGGAATTCGGGGACGAATTCTTGTAAGGGGGGAAGATTGTAATATCCCGGGTTTTTAAATATTTTAATATTGCATCGGGATATGCAGTGTTAATAATTCTTATATATAATACTGATATTTTAAGAGTTGTAATTTAATTAAAGCTAATTTTAATTGTTTTATATTATTTTAAGTATTTTACGTAAAATTTTCCCGAAACTTGCATTTTCGGAGAAATTTACACGTGAGAAATTCAATATTAATTATTTTAAATAGATTTATAAAATTGCATGAGTCCATGCATTATTTTAATTGTCATATTAGAATATATATATATATATATACACATGCATGTATATTTACATAATTGATTTAAATTAGGGTTATTTCCATTAAATCATACTATATTATATAGTTAATACTTAATTAGCATGTGTGTGTGTGTATATATATATATATATACATATATATATTGTGTATTTTAACATGTGGTGTATGTTTTCTTAAATATTATATTAATATATTTTAATATAAATTATTAAAGTATTATTATTATTATAATATATATATATATATATATATATATATATAAACAAAGAATTTTTTTCTTCTTCTCTTCTTCCCTATTTTCTTCTTCTCCCCGACTTTCCTCCATCAACCCTCACCCCCACCGCCTGTAACTTCCGATCACCGGCTGTCAGAGTGCCTCCCGATGTGCCACCGTCTTCTCCAGCAGCTTCGCCGTCCTTGTCACCTTCCCCGATGCCAGCATCGACCTTTGTTGCCCGTTTTTACCCAAAATTCATTTTCTTGCCGTTCTCCTCCGTCCGACCACCAAATCAGACTTTTTTGGTGGCGTTGAACTCGTGGAGCTTTGAAGAAGTTGATTTTGGACTCCTTCCAGTCTGAAAATGCGTGGTGGTGAGGTTTCAAACTCGTTTTAGTTTCAGCCAATATAGCTTCTTGATTTTTTTTGAGCTTCAATTGATCGATTCATAAAAAATACCTTAACAAATGTTGTTCCCCTTAGCTTAATCTATATTTTTGAATTTTTATGGAATTTTTGGAATTTATTTTGATTTTTGGGTATTTTTGAATATTTTATTATTATTTTCTAATTTTTTAAAATTAATTAATTAAATTATGAAATTGTGTTTTATGATAAATATAGGTGTTGAAATAAATTATAGAAATTTATTTGGAATTTTTATGAATTTCTATGAATTTATTTTGAATTTGTTTAGGTTTATGTAATTTTGGAAAATTAGGTTAATTGTGTTTTTAATTGAAATTAATTAGTTAATTGAGTTTATTTATTGATATTATTGATATATATGTTGAGAAAATAAATTTTTTGCAATTATATTATTTTTGGTGAATTTTTGGAGTAATTTTAGTATATTTATATATATAGGGGTATTTTGGTAATTTTACCCTAAATTGACTAAAAATGTAATTAAATTGGTTTTAATAGCTATTTAAGGTATAAAAATGATTTCTACAAATTATTTAGTATTTTTAATTAATTAAAACTATTTTTCGTAAATTATTTTCAATTATATATATAATATACGATTTTTATAATAAAATGAGTTTTTATTGGTTTTTACTGTGTTTTAGGGTTAATTATGTAATTTCTACTTATAAAATGTATTTATGTGATATAAGGGCATTTTTGGTATTTTCATAATTGTTTTGTGAATTGTGAATCTCGGTCGGTAGATTGTAGTTTGGAGTTCAACCGAGGGGTTGTGGATGTGTTTCTGGGTCTATTTTTTGAAGGGTGTTTCTTTGCGGGGCCGGCTCTACTCTTTGAGTAGAGAGATGTCCATTTTACAGGGGAGGTTCTGTCGAATTTTCGGTAGAATTCTCGTAAAATGTGATATCCGATTGAACTCTAATTATGATTCTATGTCTAATATTCTAGATCGAGTTTCTAGGATTTTCTGTTAGGTTTATTCTGATGTCTACTATTTTTATTTATTTAGTTGTGCCGAGACCGAGGCCTAGTGGACTAGACCCGTCGGACTCATCTCGAGGAGCTCACTAAGTGTGAATTACTATTATATATATATATATGCTTAGGGTGCATAATTTAGAAATGTATGTTTTTATATTGATTAAATATGCATGAATAACTCAATTAGTATTTAAGTTTATTTTTAGTTTATTCTTGGTTTATCTTTGGTTTATTTTTGATATATTTTAAATTATATGCATGTTTTATTAAACATTTGTACTTAAAATATTTTTAAATATATTTCTAATTTTTTTACAATTATATTGGATTTATTTGACGTATATATACTCGAAATATACGTGGTTTACTTTTGGTATATTTCTAGTATATATATGGTTTATATTGCTATTTTATTTAAGTTCATGCATCATTTATTTTTATGAATGTATGCTTTTATATTTTAATGAAGGATATCAATAGAACGTGCTACCTAATAGGCAGCACTAGGACCGAGTACGTACCGGTACGCTTATAGCATTTAGGCTATATTACTAACCAATTTGAGGATATTAATTGGATTTGATTTATTTGATGTATGATATGATGTGGGAGTGTGATTGATGGAGCTCGGTTGACCAAGTGTCTCGGGGCCAATTACACTGATAGTCAGACTGCTGGAGCTCGGTTGATTTAGTGTCTCGGGGCCAGTCTACTATCCAAATGGAATAAGTGAGTATATTTGGAATAAGTGAGTCTGTATGGCTAGAGTGTTGTCTAACACTGTTTGAGGTTGCGATATTCTAGGGTTCTATTTGATCCTTCATGAACTGTGATTTTCAATAAAAATATATAAAATGATTTTATTGCACCTATGTGTATTTGCTTGTATATATGCTGATTATATATATACAATTGACTGTGTGCATTATCATTTAGTATTCATGTATATATATTATAGTAATTCACTCAGTGAGGTCTGACTCCCCTCTGTTGACTATTTTTCAGGAGAGTCATCTTCCTCAGACCTCAGTAGCAAGCCTGTACGCCGGATTTCTTCCGCCCTTGCTTTTTTATGTAAACTGCTAACTTGAGTTTTATTTTTATTATCTAGACACTGCAATAGTTGTAAATAAATTATGGGTTTTATGTAACATATCTGCGAGAGATATGTACTTTGAATATTTGAACTGAAACTTGTATTAAAGGATTTATTTATATATGAGATATGGATTTGATTTAAATCTCGTGGTGGATTATTATTTTGATATTTATGATTTTATTTCCGCTGCATTAAGTGTTGTTATTATTATTATTGTATGTTTTATTTTATTTTTAGGCTTGCTACGGGTTCCGGATTCGAAAGAATTCTCATTTCCTAGCGTCAGTCATGACCCCTGTTTTGGGTCGTGACATTTTAAAACAAGATGAAATTGAAAAAAGAAAGAGAAATTGAAAATAAAAAAAGAAAGGAAGGAGGAAAGAATAAAGATAAATAAAATAATAAGGAAAAAAAAGATAAATAAAAAATACTACAAAGAAAATAAAAATAAAAAAGGAGGAAAGAATAAATATGAAAAAATAAAAAAAACTAAGGAATAAGGAAAAAAATTTTAAAAAAGAGAAAATGAATTAAGAAGGAAAAATAAAGAGAATAAAAATAAAAAAGAAAGGAAAAAATAAAAAGGAAAATGAAAAATAAAGTAAAAGGAAGAATGATGCAAATCTGTAAATAAAATAGGTACAATTATAAATAAAAAAGGATTAAATAAATAAAGAATAAAAACTTGAGATATTTTGGTTAATAAAATAAAAAAGTGCATTTTTAGGGTTTAGTGCACCGTTGATACTATAACTTTGGATTATATTTAACTTTAATACTAAATTTTTAATTTTTTTCTTTTCGGTTCTAAAAATTTTATGTTTGTTTCAAGTTAAAGTATATTGAACATATTCAATCAAATTTAGCATACATAACGGCCGAAAAAAGTATATTTTTAATATATTCACTATGTAAGCATCTCATTAAACGATTTAATCATCTTGTGGGCTTTAAAAAATAAATTTTGATAAAAGTTTATTTTATAGAACCTACAAAGAAATTTTGTTTTTGGAGGCCAACAATATGATAAAATTATTTAATGAGATACTTATAAGGTAAAAATACTATAAATATGTTTTTTCTGACTGTGATATTTATTAAATTTGATCAGATATGTTTAAAATATTTTAGCTTAAAAAGTTGAATTTTTAAAATTAAAAAAATTAAAATTTTAATATAGCCCAAAATTTTTTTTATTTGTGTAAAAATCTCAAATAAGATTGATGAGCGTATTAATGAGTGAATTATGGCCCAACCTGACCCAACCCATTTAAAAATTCTAGAAAAAGCTAAATTTAATTTTGACGTCTAGTAAAATCTAATCCCTGTAACCACATTCTAGAAATTTTTGACGGGTTGTTTGGTTGAATTTCGGCATGAAATTTATTTTATTTTCAAATAAAAATTATTTTTAAATAAATTTTAAATTCATTTAAATTAAATATATTTTATCAACAAAAATTAGTTTAATATATTATTATTGTGCTTTCTTTGCCTGATAACTATTCTTTACTTCACTTCCAGTTTTATTGAAATGAGTTTTTTTCTTTATTGATTGCAAAATACTGGAACATTAAGTATAGTCTTCATTTGCTTTTGCTTTTCTTCTCATGAGAAACTTGAGCAAAAAGAACCCTGTCCTCAACAAAAATTACCGGCTATCTTTCTATGGATGAAACAGTCGCTTCTCAGCTTGCTCAGCTATACTCATTAGTAGTTTTCAATGTATCATATGACAACATACATGGAAAGATACCTCAAGAGGGTTTATCAGCTTGCAATTTTTAACCAGAGCAACTAATGTGAAAAGGAAATCTTCTCTTGTGGACTGACTTTGGTAAACAATTGCACATCACTGATGGTATTGTCAACTGTGAAGATACAATAACAGTTTGTTGCACTGTTGGTATCATAACATTGGGGCATGTTTTACTTTAGCATCAAAATTTTAATTTTTTTCTTTTTCGGTTTCAAAAAATCTATTTTTGTTTCAAATTGAAATATCTCAAACATATTCAATTAAATTTAACATACGTGACAATCAAAATAAAAATATTTTTAGTATATTTACCTTATAAGCATCTCATTAAATAGTTTAATCATCTTGATGGCCTTATAAAACAAAATTTGCTTGTGGACTCCATAAAATAAAATTTTGCAAATTTTATTTTATGAAACCCATAAGGTGATTAGGCTGTTTAATAGGGTGCTTATATTGTGAATATACTAAAAATATTGTATTATTATTATTATTATTATTATTATTATTATTATTATTTGAAAAAAGTCCTAGAGGGGGATGAATAGTACTATCAAATAAAAATTAAAAATTAAAAAAATTCTTTGCAAGAATTAAATAGAAGTTGAGAAGGAAGAATGAAGAATACAAAAATTTAAGGAGTTCGGATTCAACAACAATCCTACGTCTTCATCTAACTTATTCCCAAGTTAGGATTTTCAATCATTCACAATTTTATTCACATGATTGAGATTATACAAGAGTTTTATGGCTCACTCTTATAACCTTTCAACATGAGTTTTCAAAACTCACTCAAAAAACCAAAACCCAAGTGTTTTAATGGATGACACTTAAATCAATTCCTTTAGAAATAAATCTTACTTCCCTTCTAATCTAACCCAAGATTTAAGATAAAGAGAAATTCTAATTCTAACACACACCCAACTCTCACAAGAATTATACAAACAAAGAATTGTTTAATAGAATTTGAGAGCTCAATGAATGCTTAAGAAAGAATGAATGAATAATAAACAAGTTTCTTAAACTTTCATTTAGCTCTAGAGGTATTTATACTTAAAAATATAGCTATTGGAGTGCAAATAATGTGTCCAAAGTCTATATTTTGAATCATTGAAAGTGATGCTGTTAGACAGCTATTCATGGATTGAAACCATGATTGGCTACTCAAGACGTTTGAATTTGCCCACACTTCCTTTATAGAAGCTCTAGCTTTAGATATTTGAATTAGATTTTCATATCATTTTGAATCACCTAAATTGGACATATGTAGCTCAGGATATGTCCAAAATACTAAGGGCTGTGCAATTTGAAATACAGAATACTATCAGACAACTATACCCAAGTTGAAGCCATGATTTGCTCCTGAAGAAATTTTAATTTGCCCATACCTTCTTCATGAAAATTTTAGATATTTGACTTATCTTTCCATATCATTTTGAATCACCTAAATTGAAATTTTTTAGCTCAGGATATATCCAAAATACTAAGAGCTGTAAAATCTGAAATGCAGAATACTATCAGACAACTATATACAAGTTGAAACTGTGATTTTCTCCTGAAGAAATTTTAATTTGCCCATAATTTTTTCATGAAAGTTGTAGATATTTGACTTATCTTTTTATATCATTTTGAATCACTTTAATTGGACTTCTGTAACTCAATATATGTCTAAAATACTAAAAAATATGTAGTCTAAGATGACAGATGTATATGTGGATTTCAACTCAAAATTTGCATAACCAAATGAACCTAGATTTTGGCAAGTAAGCTCAATTTAAAAATTTCAAGATGTCTACTTCAAATGTTAAGAAGATAACTTTTTCATTTAAGAGCTCTAAAGATGTTAAAAACCTTCTTGAATCTCAGAGGTTCAATTTGCCCAAAAAGTCACTATTCATCCAAAAGTGTATATGCTTAGTATATGTTTGGTATATAATTCCCTACACACTTAATTGAAATTATTAGAATAAATTTTTTTTGTCAAAGTCCAAAATTTGGAGTTTGATCATGCAAATGGTCAACAATCTCCCCATTTTTAGCTTTGACAACCAATTTTAAAAGATAATAAATAATGTGTGTGAGTGTGACAAAAATAAATAACATGTATAAACATGCTAATTAAAATAGCTCCCCCTTTCAAATTAAATAGATGCAAAATGAGAAAGTATTTTGCTCCCCCTTAACATATGCATAAATTCAATATTTATCATGTATCAGAGTATATAAATGAATTTTCATAGCATATATAAGGGTTTAACAAATCTATTCCTTTTAAAAAATATATTTATTTATTTCTCCTCCTTTTTGGACATGATAAGAAATATAAATAAATTTTATTATCCTTCTTGTCAAGAATAAGGACAACATAAAAATATTATCAAGAACACGGCCTAACATAACAAATGATGATAACATGGTCATTAAAAAAATGCTAGACAACATGAAGGAAATAATTTCAAACATATATGCATATAGTACTATTATAATGCATCACAAAATAGTACATATGCTATATTAAAACATCACATGATTATAGAAAGTTTAGCTAGTCAATCAATCATACATAATCAGGTGGTACTTAGCATATCTTAAATACAAACACAATTATTTATCCTCTAAGCACATAACTTCTTCTCCCCCTTTGTCCAAGACAAAAAGAAAATAAAAAGATATAAGGGGAAATAGACCTAATGGAGCCAATAATACCAGAGGGAATAAAAGATCAAGAACCAAAACAATGAAAGCAAATATACTTAAAATCTTTATGAAAGTCATTTAATTTTCAAAGATAAAAACCATTCCCAAGAAGAATTATACATGAATATGAATTTTGCAAGTATAAGCATAATTGATAGGCATGCATAAATAAAAAAATTCATGTCATATATAAACAAAGTAAGCAAAACAAAACTTTTTATCATAATGACAAAACTAGCCACACTTAAATTGTTACTATGCATGCATAAAAAATTTCTGTGAAATAAATTCAAACAATTTTCTCCCCCTATTTCAATGAATTAAAAAAATTGATATTAATGACACACTATCACATAGTTATGTCATTAACACAAACACATCTTTATAAAAAAAATTTCTCTTCCTTAAAAGAAATTAATTAAGTACGCATGCAAACTCAATTATTTTTGCCTCCTTTGACAAAAGCAAAGATAGACCAAATCTTTAAAAAAAAATATTCATGCCTTATCAAAGATCAAAAAAATTCCTAAGAAGAATTGATACATTAATAAATTAAACATTAATTATGCATATATAAACATAATAAACAATATTCATGCGTAAACACAATAAAAAAATAAACAAACTCAAATATTTCTTCCCCCTTGTCAAAATGCAAATAAAATTGCATTAAAAAGAGAGAGCTACAATGATATTAAAATACCAATTGTAGACAAGACATAAAACTAACAACTCATGTCTTATATCCAAAAAATATCTAGAAAATAAACTGACAGTAAACTATCATAAAATGAATTAAAAAATAGACTAATAGCTCAAAACTTAGATACAGAAAGTATACTGAAAATAAACCAAACAGAAACTGGCATAAAATGAAAAAAAATCTTATTTAGGAGGAGAAATATTTTTGCTAAATTAATATAATTAATTAATTGAATTTAGCTCAATAATTAATTATTAATTTGAAAAATAGAAGGGCTTTTTAAAAAAATTGAATGAATCCATATAAATCCAAATAAAACAAAATTAATACAAAGATAATGTAAATGGGAAATACAATATATCATGTATATGAAGTAAATTTGCTAAAGCAAATACTTTTAAAACAAAATATATACATGATGCTGAAAATAATTTTTTTTAAAGCACATGATCACATAAGAATCCAAACATCAATTCATTAATTTAACAAGTGTTCAAGACAAGCTTGAGCCATCAATCATACCAAGTTCATGCTTAATAAATTCAATCTTTTCTCACAAAGAGGCTTGGTAAAGATGTCTGCTAATTGATGATTAGTATCAATAAAATCAAGAAAAATAACACTATTTTGCACATGATCACGCAAGAAATGATTTCTAATGTCAATATGCTTAGTTCTAGAATGGTGAATGAGATTTTTACTAAGGTTTATAGCACTTGTATTGTCACATTTAGTTGGAATGTGATTAATATCAATGTCATTGTCCAAAAGTTGTTGTTTTTGCCATAGAACTTGGGTGCAACAACAACTGGCCGCCACATATTCTGCTGTAGCGGTAGACAAAGCAACCGAAACTTGTTTCTTACTAAACTAAGAAAATAAGCAATTTCCTAAAATTTGACAAGTTTTGAAAGTGATTTTTCTATCTAGTAAGCTACCATCAAAGTTAGCATCAGAAAAACTAATCAAGTCAAAGGAAGAACTTCTAGGATACCAAAGTCATAAATGCATTGTACCATAAAGATATTTGAAAATTCTTTTGATAGCATTCAAATGAGACTCTTTAGGACTTGATTGAAATCCAACACACAAGCAAGTAGCAAACATAATATCGAGTCTACTAGCAGTTAAATAAAGAAGAGATCCGATCATACCTCTAAATCGCTTTTCATCAATCGATTTTCCATTCTCATCTTTGTTAAGTTTGGTTATAGTGCTTATTGGAGTTTTACTTATCTTAGCTCCATCCATGCCAAACTTCTTAAGAATGTCTATTGCATACTTGGTTTGATTAATGAAAATCTCATTTTTGCATTGCTTGATTTGTAGTCCAAGAAAGAATTTGAGTTCACCCATCATACTTATCTCAAATTCTCCTTGCATTAAATTAGAGAATTCCTCACACAAGCAATGGTTAGTAGCACCGAATATAATATCATCAATATATATTTGAAAAATTAATAAATCATCTTTGAATTTCTTTATAAATAGAGTTGTGTCAACCTTTCCTCTAGAGAAACCTTTCTCTAGTAAAAAGTTACTTAATCTTTCATACCAAGCTCTTGGAGCTTGTTTTAATCCATATAATGGTTTTAAAAGTTTAAACACATGATTTGGAGAGTCAAAATTTTCAAAACTTAAAGGTTGTTCAACATATACCTCCTCTTCAATAAAACCATTTAAAAATGCACTTTTAACATCCATTTGATAAAGTTTAAAATCCATGTATGATGCAAATGCAATTAGAATCCTAATAGCTTCTAACCTTGCAACAGGGGCAAAGGTTTCATTATAATCAATGTCTTCCTCTTGATTATAACCTTTAGCTATTATTCTAGCTTTGTTCTTAGTTATGACACCTTATTCATTCATCTTATTTCTAAACACCCATTTGGTGCCTATAATAGGATGATGTTTAGATCTAGGAACCAAGGTCTAAACCTTATTTCTCTCAAATTAATTTAACTCTTCTTGTATAACAAGGACCTAAAATTCATCACACAAAGCATCATCAATATTTTTGGGTTCAATTTAAGAAATGAAGGCTAAATTAACAGTAGACTTTAATTGAGATCTAGTAGTTACCCCTTTGTAGTGTCACTTATAATGAGGTCTTGAGGGTGAGATTTCTTGAATTGCCAATCCTTTGGAAGTTCATTGTTCAAGGTAGGTTGAGATGTCTCCTCATTTTCCTTTTTCCTTGGATCTTTAAGTTCGAAAGGCTTACTAGTATTTTCTTCTTTTGTTTTCACAATCTCATTGTCACCTATAAGATCATCAACACTACAAACATCCTTTCTAAGATCAAGTGAGTTTAATTCATCAAATACCACATGCATTGACTCTTCAATTACTAGAGTTCTCTTATTAAAGACCCTATATGCTTTGCTAAAGATGGAATAGCCTAGGAAAATTCCTTTATCGGCTTTGGAATCAAATTTTCTAAGATTATCCTTGGTGTTCAATATAAAGCACTTGCATCCAAATACTCTTAGATATGTGATTTTGGGTTTTCTATTGTTCCATAGTGCATAAGATGTTTTATTTAAAATTAGTCTTTTGAAAACTCGGTTTGAAATATACCAAGATGTGTTAACGGCTTCTGCCCAAAACTATAGAGGCAAATTATACTCATGATGCATTGTTCTAGCCATTTTCATAAGAGTTCTATTTTTCCTTTTAACTACCCCATTTTGTTGAGGAGTTCTAGGGGTTGAAAATGTATGAGAAATACCATTTTCATTACAATAGTTTTTGAAACATTCATTTTCAAATTCGGTTCCATGATCACTTCTAATGGATGAAATACAAAATCCTTTTTCTTTTTGAACTCTTTTTGAAAATTTTTTGAAAGCTTTAAATGCATCATTCTTATAAGCAAGGAAACATACCCATGTAAATCTAGAGTAATCATCAACCAATACATATGTATAGTTCATTCCACCGAGATTAGTAACTCTAGTTTGTCCAAATAAATCCATATGTATAAGTTTAAGTGGCCTAGAGGTGGACATTACATTTTTTAGCTTAAATAAGGACTTGGATTATTTTCCCTTTTGGCAAGCATCACAAGGTTTATCCTTAGTAAATTCAAGCTTAAGTAAACCAATTACAAGTTCATGTTTACAAAGATCATTCAAAAGCTCAAAATTTACATGTCCTAATCTTTTATGCCATGTCCATGTGTCATGAGAGATAGACATTAAGCATTTTATGTCTTTGTTATCAATTTTATTCAAATCAATGACATAAACATTGTCTACTCTTTCACCACTAAAAATAACTTTTTTTTTTCATCAAGACTACTAACAAAACAATTTTTAAGATAGAAAGTTACTTTATTTCCCATGTCACATAATTGACTTCTACTAAGCAAACTATGTTTCAGACCATCAATAAACAACACATGATGTATAGATAAGGATTTAGGATTACCTATTTCTCTAATACCAATAATTTTTCCTTTTGCATTATCTCCGAAAGTAACATATCCTCCATCCTTAGCATCAAGTTTGTTGAATTGCTCTTTATCTCCTATCATGTGCCTTAAATATCCACTATCGAGATACCACTTGCTTTTTGTTCTTGTGAATTTCAAGCACATCTACATAATACAATTTAAGTGTTCTTTTGGACCCAAACCTTTCTTAGTCTAGGCTGGTTAGTTTCAAGATAATCCATAGGAAGTAAATTCATATGCAGTCTTCTATAAAAGCACACATTATTAGTATGTCCTTTGATCATGCAATAAGAACATACAATATTTTCAAATTTATTCCTCTTATGATGAAATGCTTTCCTAGTGTGTGCAACATACCTTTGGTGTTGTGTGTATCTCCTATTGTTTTGTGCCATTAAGTGAGACATGCATTGGCAATGGTGATATGTATTTTGATAATTTTATGTAACATGTTTATGTGGATTTTATTGTGTAGCATGCCTATTATAATTGTGTCTAATGTACACATAAGCATGCTTGGGTTTAGGTGCTCTAGTTTGAGCCTTACCTCTTTGTATTAATGAAGGATGAATCTCATGAGACTTTCCCTTACTATTTAACACATGAGATCTTTTAGCTTTAAAAGCTTGAGTCTCATTTGATTTGAAGGTTGAAGGAGTGAAATCATGCAAAGCTTTTACAAAATTAAAATGTGATGAAGATAATAAAGACATTTCATTCTTATATCCAATTCCATGGGTATCTCTATGAAATTTTTGAGAGTCAAGAAGACTATCTAAAGTTTCTTTTCCTCTCTTAAATTTAGCAATGGAATTCTTTAATTCTAAGACCTCCTTATAAATCTTATGTTTTTCATCATTTGCTTTCTTAAGTTGATCTTCCAAAGAATTAGAAGATTTTGCATCACTAACAAGTTTTTCATTTGATTCAACAAGTTTAGAAAAAATAATTTTTAAAATTTATAATTCTCTATTTAAGCTACCTAACTCATGCTTATAATATTTTTTCTTAGATAATAAACTTTTGCACTTAACAAGTAATTTGCTCACAAGCATCATCATTATCACAATAATTATCATAATCATCAAAGGAAGAATAAGAAGTAGATGGTACCTCATTTTCATTTTCAAGAGCCATTAAGCAAAGATTGGCTACCTTTTGTTGTTCCTCTTCCTCTTCGATTTGGAGGAATCATCCCAAGTTGCTTTGAATTTCTTCTTCTTATCTTTTGCTTCCTTGTTCTTGAATTTGATTTTGGGACACTCACTTTTAATATGTCCTAGTTTCTTGCATTCATAGCAAGTAACCTCCTTAGTTTTCTTCTTCCCATCTCCTTCGAACTTCTTATTGAAGTCCCTTATTCTGAAGAAGTTTTTCTTTCTCAAAAACTTCTTGAAGTTCCTAGTGAGCATGGCAATGTCACCTCTTCATCACTAGAATCTTTGATACTTTATTCTTCACTATCTTTTTAAAGAGCTTTTAGAGCAATGCTCTTTTTCTTTTTTTCTTTCTCTTCTTGTTCTTCACCTCTTTGCTTGATAATGAGCTCATATGTTAAGAGCTTACTAATAAGCACATCGATTGATAGGGTGGAGAGGTATTGAGCTTTCTTAATTGAAGTAACATGAGATTCTCAATCCTTATTAGGTAGGATTCTTAGAATCTTGTTGTTTACTTATCCCTAGGAGAAATATTTTCTAAGTTTCTTGAGGGTTGTAAGGAGAGCTTTGAGACAATTTGTCATCTCCGTGATTTATTTATAAGGCTTCATTTTAAAAAGTTCATATTCATACATATAAAGTTGAACCTTCTTACTTCTTACTCGAATGTTGCCTTTATAGTGGTTTTCTAAGGTCCCCCACATTTCTTTAATCGACATACAATGTTGAAGCTTACCTCCTTCTTCTCTTGTCCTTGAAGAGACTAGAGTAATCATAGCCTTTTTATTTTTATGATTTTCTTCCTTTTGATTAATACTCCATTAGCTTTTTGTAAGAGTAGTTACCACACCATCAATGATAATTGTAATTGGTTCCCAACCTCTTAGGAAAATGTCCTAAAGTTTAATGGAATCAGAATCAAGATATAATTCTATTTTGAATTTCCAATGTGGATAGTCACTACCATAAAAAAATAGTCTAAAAGAAGAGATGTTTTGTGATTTACTCCCCATGATGTTGTATTCTAGTAATGAAGTACCTAGAATTCAAGCTCTGATACTAAATGAAAAGAGTCCTAAAGGGGGGGGGGTGAATAGGACTATCAAATAAAAATGAGAAATTAAAAGAATTCTTTGCAAGAATTAAATAGAAGTTGAGAAGGAAGAACGAAGAACATAAAGATTTAAGGAGTTTGAATTTAACAACAATCCTACTTCTCCACTTAACTTATCCCTAAGTTAGGATTTTTAATCACCCATAATCTTATTCACAGGATTGAGATTATATAAGAGTTTTATGGCACACTCTTATAACGTTTCAACATGATTTTTCAAGGCTCACTCAAAAAACCAAAACCCAAATGTTTCAATGGACAACACTTAAACCAATTCCTTTAGAAATAAATATCACTTCACTTCTAATCTAACCCAAGATTTAAGATGACAAGAAATTCTATTTCTAACAAACAACCAACTCTCACAAGAGTTATACAAACAAAGAATTGTTTAAGAGAATTTGAGAGCTTAATGAATGCTTAAGAAAGAATGAATGATAAACAAGCTTCTTAAAATTTCATTCATCTCTAGAGGTATTTATACTTAAAAAATATAGCCTTTGGAGTGTAAATAATGTGTCCAAATTCTATATTTTGAATCATTGAAAGTGATGTTGTCAAACAACTATTCATGGATTAAAATCATGATTAGCTGTTCAAGACACTTGATTTTTCCCACACTTTCTTTATAGAAACTGTATATATTTGAATTATCTTTACATATCATTTTGAATCACCTAAATTAGACATTTTTAGCTCAGGATATGTCCAAAATACTAAGAGCTGTGCAATTTGAAATGCAGAATACTATTAGACAACTATACCTAAGTTGAAGCCTTGATTTGCTCCTGATGAAATTTTAATTTTCCAATAATTTCTTCATGAAAATTTTATATATTTTATTATCTTTCCATATAATTTTTAATCACCTAAATTTGACTTCTGTAGCTCAGGATATGTTCAAAATACTAAGAGTTGTGCAATCTGAAATGCAGAATATTGTTAAACAGCTATACACAAGTTGAAGCCATGATTTGATCTTGAAGAAATTTGAATTTTCCTATACTTTCTTCATGAAAGTTTTAGATATTTGACTTATATTTCCATATCATTTTGAATCACCTTAATTTGACTTCTGTAACTCAATATATATCCAAAATACTAAGAGATGTGCAGTCTGAGATAACAGATATATACGTGGATTTTGACTCAAAATTTGCATAACCAAATGAAATTGGATTTTGGCAAATAAGCCCAATTCAAAAAGCTCAAGATGTCTACTTCAAATGTGAAGAAGATAACATTCTCATTTAAGAGCTCTAAAGATGTCAAAAACCTTCTTGAATCTCAGAGGTTCAATTTGCCTGAAAAGTCACTATTCATCCAAAAGTATATATACTTGGTATATGTTTAGTATATAATTCCCTACACACTTAATCGAAATTATTAGTATAAATTTTTTTTGTCAAAGTCCAAAATTTGGAGTTTGATTATGCAAATGGTCAATATTATTATTATTATTTCAAAAAATAAAAATATTAATAGTTATAAGTCAACTAAGATGGTGTTTGGATGCAAACATTTAATTTGAAATCTAAATATTGAATTTTAAATATAAAGATTTAAAATAATATGTATTTACATGTTATTTCAAATTCTTACTAAATGAGCTATTAAATTCCTTGTGGATTTGTTTCAAATCCTCATAAATATAAATACATGTAGTTCCCAAATAAAAGATTTAATTGAAATCCAAATCTATACTCAACATCCCTTACATCCAAACATGGCGTAGAAGTACTTTGTTTAGTAATGAGTGTATTTTTTTCAAATTCCAACCTTTCCTTTTGTAGAAAATCTATGTTTTCAGATTTTTCTTTGACATGAAAATTCATTAAAATATTTTGAAATAGTTTAATATTATTATTATTAATTCAAAAAATGTCATATTATTATTATTATTATTATTATTATTATTATTATTATTAATGAAATATAAATTTACATGTAAAAAATAATAAACTAAATTTAAAAATATATTATATTACATAAAAAATTACTATAAAATCTAGACTTTAGGTTATATTAATGAAATAAAATGATAATATATATATATATATATATATATATATATATATATATATGCCAATTTTTGTGCTTTGTTGAGGAAGTCCACCACTCAAAGTGGTGGACTTTTTTTTTTTTTCCTTAATCAAGTCTGGCACTTTAAATGGCAGACTTTGACAAGAAAATTTTGTCCCTTTCTTAGTATGCCAGTTTGGCTAGCGGATCAGGAAAGGGACAAATTTTTTTTTTTACCAAATTCTTTTAAGGAAAATACAATAGTAAAATCACAAGGATCATTTTACCATCAAATAAACAGCCTCCCTGTATCAGGGGAAAAAATGAAAGTGAAATTTTTTATAGGGACTTCGTTGGTAATTTTTGAGGGACTTAGGTGGTAATTTATCCACTATAAATTAGTAAAATATTTAAATTTCTATCATAAATTGGAAAAAAGCCCTAGATGGTGTAGCTCCATTGTCTGAGCAGGTTTGTCACTGAAAATGGACCTCTTTATAAGTAACACATTTTTGTATGCATATATGACACAATATGAAATACTAAGTTATGATTTCCTTGGAGGCCACTGCCTGCAAACATCTTGCTAGGTAGCTTCCTAAATGTAAACTTGCACGAGTGCACCACCTAAATACAGTTCATGTATCTCTCATTATAGATATTAAATCGTATACTAATAGCCAGATGATGCATGTCATAATGGTAGAATTTTGTTGTATTTTGAAATCTTTTCTTTTATTGGTAATGGGGTCTAAGTGGGGCTTAAATTCCATGTGGGGAATGGAATTGCAAATAAAAATTTCCTCATTGAGGAAAGTGATTCTCAATTGCCCTAAAGTCAAGGTCTTCTCCACAAATACAAGCTTGAAGCTACCTCAAGCATCTTCTTGAACTTTTTTTATACAATTGCTTTCACAATTTTTTGTGAGCAATGATAGGTGTTAAGCACTATAAAAGGCCCATGGTGGTTAACTGTCTATTCAAGGCCTTGAGACCTCTTCTACTATTAGCATAACACTGCAAGTGTACAGATCGTGATAAGTAATCAAGTGATAAGTAGAGTATCATTCCCACGAGAAAAGGGTACCAAATATTAATTGTCAATAAATTTTCCTTAGCTAGCACAAATTAAATTAAAATGTAAAAATTAATTTAAATAAATAAAATATCTACTCTAATTAATCTAATTAAATCAATGAGGATCAATTAGAGCTTGTGTTTATTTCACTAGCTAGGACTTGAATTACAAAATTAAATTTAACTATTCATTGATTACAGTCAAGGGTAAACTACTCTAAATTACCTAAAGTATCTTTCGAGATTGTTTAAGCATGCTAAAACTAATTACTGCCTATTTTATAGTCAAGTCAATTAATTAGGCCTCATTAAGTTCCTTAACAATTTATTGATCCCCGAATGATTTGTCTACTTTCGTGATTAAGTTTCGTATGTCTTATAAGTTAGAAGCTAGTAAATTACTTAACTTTTGTTAATGACAACTTAGCCATAAACATACAAATAATTGGACCATTAATTGAATACAAAACATTAAACACAACTCATAAGATTCACTGAAAATCAAATTATTAATAAAAAAACAAAAATCCTAACAAGTCTAACTAACTACTCCAAAACTAAACCCTAAAATAAAGAAATACGCAAAATTCATCCAAAGACCTAAACAATAATTTTTCTCCTTCAAAGCCCCATCCAATTAGGAAAATAACTCCATATATAGCACTGTAATTATTGGCTTGAATTCTAGACTTTTTAGGAAAGCCAAATTCCTACAAAAACATACCAAAAATGCATAAATTAACTAGTAAACTAAAAAGGAAATTAAATCAAGATAATAAACTAAAAACTAAATAAAAAATAAAGAAATACTAATAAATCCTATGGAAATTAAATAGAGAAACTATGTAATAATTGTCACTAACAAATTCCTCCACACTTAAACCTTGCTTGTCCGCAAGCAAGAGAAACAATAAATAAAAAATCATAGATTACTCAACCGCAACTAAGGGCACTAAACTTCCAAGATATGCAACCTCAACAACACCAAACCTAAAAATATTTATTAATGAGGATAATTAGACAAAAATTTCTCATATGAAAATAATTTAATAGATACAACCCCAGCACTAACTTATATAAAGATTCAATAGGCATTAAAACAAAATTAAATAATTTTATGGTAATATCATAGGATTGCATTTTTTTTTACTTTGTGGGTGCATTTTATGCTACATATCACAATGATTTAATTTGGTGAGTGCGTTTTATGCTCCATCTCACCTTTTTTTTGCTTGTTTTTTAATTAGTGAGTGCATTATACACTCCGTCGCGCTTCTTTTTTTTTTTTTTGGCAAGTGTGTTTTACGCTCTATCTTGCCTCTTTTTTTTTTCTTTCTATAAACCCATTCAATAACCATTTTTAAAAAGAAAAATATGCCTATATCATCATCTTAAAGCCTTGCTTAGATTATGAAAAACTAAATCATTTACGCATAAGAATTATGTTCAACCATCCTTGATAATAAACACTCTAAATCTTGGTGCTATAAAAAATACACACTCTTCCGTTCATTGTCCCAAATCATGAATTAAGTAATCCACAAGACTAAAAAAATATATGAAAATAATGCAAAACACACAAATGAAACATTTATAATTAACACAAAGTGACAAGCTATCCCCCCCCCCTCCCTCCAACACACACACACTCTCTCTCTTAAACTTCACATTGTCCTGAATGTGAAGGGCGCAAACAAACACACAAAGAACAAATAAAAAAATAAAAGGAAAGGAAAAGAAATAAAACTAACACTGTCCTAGTGTTATGCTCTACTCTTTGCCTTGTGGTGGTGGAAAATTGATAAACACATGAGATTAAAAAGCTAAGAACATCACCTAGATAAATTAAAAATTAAATAAATAAACACTCAACTAAATTCATGAAAATTAAGAGAAGACTATAAAACACAATAGTAGGAATTGGATATAAATGTATAGATTGAAAAATTATGCCCAAAATTTAAATTTTAATCAAATCAATTAAAATTGATGCAATTCCTAAAAAAAATTGAACAATGCCCATTAAATATTCTAGAAAATAATACTTAATGCAATAGAAAATGAAAAATAAATTCTAAATTGCTAACCAAATTCCTAAAAGTAAAAATAAATAAATATATAAATTATTATGTGAAAAAAATAAAATATAACAATATAGTATAAAATAAAAGTGGTGGTGTGTGCTTGTGTTAAAATAATGATATATTTATTAAAGTAAATTAAAAAAAAAACAAAACATAGTTGTAAAAAAAGGAAAAAATGAAAGAAAAAATAAATAAAAAAATCTAAAGGAAAGAAAAAAAATCATAACAAATTGTTGTTGGGCCATAAGTTAGCCCAACAACAAGTTGAATTTGTAAGAACAAAGCAAAACTTCTTTTGATGACATGGACATGTTATTAAAGCGTGTAACATGTTGTGGAAATGCAAAAATTATGCATTGAATTGGCATACAGCCATGTGGAAGTCGTGCTTGAAACCGTGTTCTCTACTGGTTAAAACTTCAATTCTTGCATTTAATGTGAGATGTGTCACGTGAGTTTTGTTAACCCTCAACACTTTCCCATGTGCGGCCTAGTAATACCTCATTCAACCCACACAAGTATGCTAGTAAGCCTCCTTACCCACAATTTTAGGATCGTGCCTTGCCTTTGGAAATCTAGCACACCTACTAGTAAAAGTGTATGCTTAAGTAGGAAAAGGTAGCACAAGTGTTATGTGTAAAGGAACCTTACTTTGCACTATATAAATAAATAAGAATGGCTATAAGAAAGTATGCTTCCTATAGCTTTCCAAGGCTTAGCCCTCACTTGGCTATCACACACCTATATAGCTCCTAAGACACTTCACCACTTTTATTTACAAATGAGGAGTGGAGGTATTTATAGAAGAGGGTTAGGTACTATTCACACCTCCATAAGGGAACTCTCTAGAATATTCCCTTGGCTTACTTAAGGAAGCTTCCCTTCCTCTCCTCCCATAAAGAGTTCTAGATACCCAAAGTCTAGATAATTCTACTAGCTTCCCTTACAAGCCTTTAGGACTCTCTACATACTTCTACAATATGCTAGAGTACTCCACACAATTCTAGCTTATTCTAGCCTATTCTAGAATATTCTATAGTCCTCCTACAAACTATAGTTGAGCTTAGGAGACTGTATGCCTTTAAAACCTCTTATTATGGTGTCAAAACTCCTTAGGCATATTTTTTGTGACATTTTCCCCCACCAAACCTAGTGATGCCCTCATTGCTCACAAGGCTTTAGCGATGCTAAGATCTTCACAAGCTTCTTTAACCCTTGAAGTTGCTCTTTTGTTGCCTCCATGTCAAGTCCTTCACGTTTGACTCATGTTGTTTGAGTAGTTAACTTACGCCTCCTATGAATCTCGAAGACTCCCTTGTCTTGGTCACGACCCTTTCGTGCTCTCATAGTTGCACCATTCGATCCTCCCCTTGGATTGTGCTTGTCAACGCACTCCTTGGTCCTTTGGGAAGTCCTTCACATACCCTTGCGAACATCTTCCTTCCTTAGCGCACCCCTTGATGCCTTTGTGCTACCCATATCATCTTTGTTGATGGTCTTGGACTAGTTATCCACCTTACCCTTTGGTGGTAAAGTAGGCCTCCTTTGCCTACTCTTGTACTTATTCCCTTGTTATGTAGGCCTCTTTACACCCTTTTTACCTTGTCCTTCTCGAGATTCACCCTTAGAGACTTGTATGTCAAAAATCCTCATGTCTTGACACTTCTCCCTCTTTATAGGTATGGTTAGCATTTGGATTTCCTCCATAAAGTACATGGTGTTAACGTATGGAACTAAGATAGCTTTCACTATGTTTATGAAGTCCATCCCTAAGTAGAACTTCCTTCCACTAAGTGGAGCCACCAAAATGTCAAGTTTGCCATGCCACAGACCAATCTCAACGTCCACTCCATGAACCTTCCCCTTGATCTTGAACATCTTGTCGTCCACTCCTTTGGCAAAGCCACTTGACTTTCTATATGGCATGCCTATCTCATTGACAAGTTCCTTTGCCATATAAATCACATTAGCACTTGTGTCGATCATGGCTTCTAAGGTTTTTCCACATACCTTAGTCTTGATCAATATTTGGCCATAATGTTGTTCTCCACTCTTTGGTTGAATGGAATC
Source organism: Mallotus nudiflorus (assembly GCA_947683625.1). Taxonomy (NCBI): domain Eukaryota; kingdom Viridiplantae; phylum Streptophyta; class Magnoliopsida; order Malpighiales; family Euphorbiaceae; genus Mallotus; species Mallotus nudiflorus. Next base: position 537,729 of record CANTUR010000096.1, on the reverse strand, counting down.
AAGGAGAGTGATGCTAGCAAACTGCCCTTGGCGTTGCTTTTCTCCTTCCATTCTTACCAAAGCCACAAGCTTCCCTTGCTTAGGGCACTCATATGCTCGATGTCGCTTATTATAAATGAAACAAGCAAGTTTAGGCTTAGAAGACTCACCTTTGTCTTCCTTGCACCATGATTTGGATGACTCCTCTTTGTTATCCCTCCTCCACTTGCTTCATCTTTTATATCTTGGGCAGGAGTGCTCTTCGTTGTTGTTAAAAGACTCCCCATTGTCTCCCCTACCATTGCCATTGTACTCGACCTTCTTGCCTTTGCCTTTCAAGTCCCTCCTCTTGAATTCTATTAAGCACTCGGCAATGGCCATCATAGTAGCAAGGTCTTTGACATCCTGTCGCTCCAACTCTTGTTTGGCCCAATAGGACAATCCATCGAGGAAGTTGAATAATGCCTCCTTCTATCCCAAGATGGGTATCTCCAATATTAACTCAGAGAATTCCTTGACATACTCTCATATGTACCCCTCCTTATGTCAAAGGCGATTAAGTTTGGCCCTTGCTTCATTCTCGACATCCTTGGGGTAGAATTAGGCTTTTAACTCCCTCTTGAAATCTTCCCATGTAATGATGGTGCACATCCCCCTTTTAATGTCCTCACACCTTCTTCACCACCACACGATAGCCACATCATTTAGATAGAGAGATACAGACCTCACCTTGGCATTCTCGTCTATAATTCCTATGACCTCAAAGTACCTCTCCAAGTTCCATAGGAAATTGTCTATCTCCCTCGCATTCCTTGCCCCACTATAGGCTTTTAGCTTGGGAGCATCTGCGTTATGAATGGTCATAGCTTGGACTCCCCCACCGATCGCCAACATGGCCTTTACCAAGTTAACCTCCATCTCGAGCTTCCTAACCTTGTCCTTGTAAGCTTGCAAAATTGCCTTAAGGGTTTTATCTTCCCTCGACAACTTATCCATGATCTCATTCAAGGCACCTTACATCTCCCCTTGAAGCTCTTTATCACCACCCTTGGACTCGAGATCCATGATGCATTGGTCCATGTCTTTGACCTTATCAATCATATCCCTCTAGTCGAACATGGTGGTCTCTACCTTGACCAACCTTTCCTCCATGGACATTAGTACATCATAAGACTTCTCTCGTCCACCCTTCTTTGCACTACCTTCTACTTGGCTTGTTGCTTTCTCACATGAACCTGTCATTCTCTCCTGCTAAGACTTCAACACACACTCTAAAGAAGGCAACCCAAATCCTTGAACTTAATTAAAAGCTCTGATACTAACTATCATATGAGTTTTATTAACTCGCAATACTTGCCCACGTGCAACCTAGTAATACCTCATGCAACCCATGTAAGTATGCTAGTAAGCTTCCTTACCCATAATTTTAGGATCGTGCCTTGCCTTTGGAAAGCTAGCACACCCACTAACAAAAGTGTATGCTTAAGTAAGAAAAGGTAGCACAAGTATTATGTGTAAATGAACCTTATTTTACATTATATAAATAAACAAGAATGGCTATAAGAAATTATACTTCCTATGGCTTTATAAGGCCTAGCCCTCACTTGGCTATCACACACTTATATAGCTCCTAAGACACTTCACCACTTCTATTTAGAAATGAGGAGTTGAGGTATTTATAGGAGAGGGTTTAGTACTATTCCCATCTCCATAAGGGAACTCTTTAGAATATTCCCTTGGCTTACTTAAGGAAGCTTCCCTTCCTTTCTTACCATGGAGAGTTCTAGATACCTAAAGTCTAGATAATTCTACTAGCTTCCCTTATAAGCCTTTTGGACTCTCTACATACTTCTACAATATACTAGAGTACTCCACATAACTTTAGCTTATTCTAGCCTATTCTAGAATATTCTATAGTACTCATACATACTATAGTTAAGCTTAGGAGAATGTATGCCTTCAAAACCTCTTGCCATTGTGTCAAAACTTCTTAGGCATATTTTCTATGACACATGGCCATGCTAAAATTTTCTAGTAAACCGTGTTGTCCATTGCAAAATTTGACAAGTTGAATCAAATTGTTGCACGGTCATATGGAGGCTGTAATGTCAACCATGTAATGCAATGTCCTTTTAAAATGATTTTAATGCCCTTAAATCTTTCATGACAACTTCAATGACCTATAATAATAATAATAATAATAATAATAATAATAATAATAATAATAATAATAATAATAATAATATTAAAACTAAAAAATAAAAATAGTAAAATAAAAATATGCAAATAAAAATAAAATAAACTATAAATATTAATAAAATAGATTTGGGTTGCCTCCCAAAAGCGCTAATTTAAAGTTATTAGCTTGATCCCTTAAATATGTAGTATCACGAGTGCAATTGAACATGAAAAATGTTCTTGACAACATCTTCCTTTCCTTTCTTTTGCTAGGCTCCCTTATGCCCAAGTAATAAAGTGCAGACTCCATATGCCAAATTCTTGATTCTAAAATTAGTTGAACAATGTAAGGTTTTTCATGTGAGTTCTCAGAAAGTCCAACATTTTTCATGAATCCTCATATATGACCGTAATTGGCCATGGAACATATACATTATTACTTATAAATGGCTCATCTTCATCCCATATAGCTTCACGGATTGTTATATTTTCCTCATCCAACTTATCTTTTAATTGAGTTGAGTGACTTCGTACCTCATCATCCTTGATGTCTACAGACTGATTTTTACACTTGGAGATTTCTTTGATTTCCTTAGTGATCATCTCCTATTGCTCATCATTTTTGCACAACTCAAAAGTGACTTCATCATTTTGACAACAAATGTTCTTATCATCCCACACACTTTCTCCTTGTGCTTCGTGCTTTAAGCAATTTATGGGAGTACACATTTAAAGTTTTTAGAGGCATGTTTTTTAACTTTTGATCATTTGATCTAAATTTGAATTGATTTGCTTGAAATTCCCCTCATATTGATGATTTGCTTTGATTTGTGCCTAAATGAAAGTTTCTAACATCGTTTTAAGACTCGACTTGGGTTCTTGTTGATAATTCTAAGTGTAATCCATACAACTGCTCCAAGATAGGTTGTAACGAGGTGATGAAGGTGAATATGAATAATATGGGCAATGTGCCCCATTGTGGTTCTCTCCACACCAATTACAAACCTAAAAATAAGATGAAAAATAATTAAATTGGACATGCTCTACATTATATACAAGATCATATGCATTAGGCCTTAAAAATTGATAAGAAAATCCATCATTATCCATGATAAATTATTTATCAATATTGCAAATAAACAAAACAAAGTGCTAATTTAACAAAAATAAAGTGATAAGTAGAGTATTGTTTCCACGAGAAAAGAATACTAAATACTGGCTGTCAATCGATTTTCCCTATCTAGCACAAATCAAATTAAAATACAAGAATTAATTTAAATAAATTAAAATAAACTATTACAAACTATCTACTCTAATTAATCTCGTTAAATCAATAGGGATGGACTAGAGTTTGTTTCACTAGTTAGGACTTGAATTACATAATTAAAATCAATTATTTCATTAATCACAGTCAAGGGTAAACTACCCTAAATTACCTAAAGTCTCTTTTGAGATCATTTAAGCTTGCTAAAACTCATTATAGCCTATTTTATGGGCAAGTCAATTAATTAGGACTCATTAAGTTCCTTAGCAATTTATTGATCCTCGAAGGATTTGTCTACTTTCGTGATCAAGGTTCATATATCTTATGAGTTATAAGCTATTAAATTACTCAACTTTCATTGACGACAACTTACCCATAAATGTGAAAACAATTGAGTCCTAATATTGAATACAAGACATTAAGCACAACTCATAAAATTGATTGAAAATCAAATCACTAATAAGAAATAAAAATCCTAACAAGTCTAACTAGTGACTCCAAAACCAAACCCTAAAATGAAGTTTAGTCAAACATGACTTTAAAAAGAATTACAAACATAAAATAAATAACAAGAGACTAAAGAAGAAGACTAGATAAAACTCGTATGAGTGTGCTTCAATCTTCAAACCCTTGTTCGACTTATTGAGCTCTTATTTGTAAATTTTAATGTCTAATCCCCCCTGACTCCCTTTTAACCTAGAGCCAAAATTCTCTATTTATAAAGAAAAATACCCAAAAAATTTTCAAGGATAAGAATAGTATTTTTTTCTCCTTCAAAACCTTCTCCAATTAGGAAAATAATTCCATAAAATAGCTTCTTAATTATTAACTTAAATCCTAAACTCTTTAGAAAATAAAATTCCTACAAAAACATACCAAAAATGCAAAAATTAACTAGGCAATTAAAAAGGAAATAAAATGAAGCTAATAAAACACTAATTATAAACTAAAAACTAAATAAAATATAAAGAAATACTAATAAATCCAATAGAAATTAAATAGAAAAACAGCTACCAATAAAACTTATACATAATTGTCTCTAACAACTACAAGTAGAGTTATTAAATATTAAAAAACAAAAGAAAGAAAAAAAGTCTCTATAGTGATAATTTTTTTCTTAGAAATCAATTCCTTAATTTAAAACAGAACACATTTTTCCAGGGCGTGGTTGATGTTGCCCTTTGCATTATGCCGTGTTAGTGTAGGAAATCATGAACTTATAAATTTGAAGTACTTGTCAGGAATTGCATATGACAAATATGGATATGGGGCCAAAATGGTGTGGCTGGGAGTTATGATGATTCTGTTAGAAGGTTTGCTTTATGAAAGGTGCTGGGAGTAGGAGAGAATTGCTGTCATACGGCTATCTTCCTTTGGAAACTTCTCAACAGCTTTAAAATGGGTGGAGTTCGATTATTGTCAGTGGAAAAGGGTTGAGTGCAATAGCACCACAAGTCGAGTTGAAAAGCTCTCTTAGCTATATTAGTAACCATTGCGTTTTAATTGGAAGTTATAGTGATTGTGTAGTGTGTTGGTGAGCACAAAAATACATCTTAATGCTTCTTGTTTCTCCCCTTCCAACAACTCAAGAGCCTTAACTTAAGTTGCCTTGGCATTTCTCTGACAGAGCTCAAAGCCCCACAACACTAGAAACTCCATATACCACTTGAGTTAAACCTTATTAGTTTAAAAAATACTTATGACTATCCTGATACTAAAAGTTTTAGATCTTGCATGCCTTGAAACCCCATCAACAATGTTGAGCAACTTAGAGGCCCTTGACTTAAGTTTCAATTCCTTGGCTCAAAGTGTACTATCATCTCTTGGTAGGTTTTCTTCTCTCAAGTCTTTAAATCTAGAAGGTAATGCAGTGTGGCACAAAGAGCCCTTGAATTTTAGCAATAAGTGCAAAGTATCTCTAGTTTTAAGTATGCAACTCGTTATATATTCTATAGCAAAATGACAATGGATATTTGGAGCAGTGTTAAAACTATGATGAATAATGGAAACTAGTTATATTACTGCAGATTTTGAAAGACTGTCAATAAAGTTGAGGCATCTAGAAGTCCTTCATCTGAGTTTAAATGAATTCGTTCTTAGAAAATTATCATCATTAAGTTCATCCCTCAAATCCCTAAGTCTAAATCGGATACGATTTGCATCAAAAGAATTGTGGCAAGTCAATGGTATAATTTTTTAATTTTACACATCTAGATAATATCATTGGACAATTTGAAAGAGAATGCAAATTTATCATATTTAATGACTGCATGTATATTTATGAGCAATAAGTAGTTTCTTTTATAGTTCATTATTAGTGCCAATATGCATAAAGTATTTGGTCAATGAATCAATTTATAAAGAAATAAAATGTAATCCATTAAGATTTTATGCACAACACTCTACACATTTATGGTTTTCTATGTGTGTGCACACTACTTGCGTAATTAACTGGACACTCTTTTCCTAAATTTTGAAGATTTGCCTTATTTTAAGAATCTGGAACATTTGAGCTTGGATGTCTTCTTACCTATTAGCAGTGCTTCTATTCTAAAATCCTTCAAGATTTTATGCACACCACTCTACACATTTATGGTTTTCTATGTGTACGCACACTACTTGCGTAATTAACTGCACACTGTTCTGCTAAATTTTGAAGATTTGCCTTATTTCAAGAATTTGGAACGTTTGAGCTTGGATGGCTTCTTACCTATTAGCAGTGCTTCTCTTTAAACTATTTGGGCTATGGCATCTCTCAAGACCTTGTCGCTGTATGGTTGCCAACTCAGTGACACCTAACTTCTCAAGGTGAGATTGACACTTGATAGAACCACCTCTGTGTGAATTTTTACACATCCAAGTCTTAGATATCAGCCAAAATTATCTAAATGGTACCTTACCCTTGTGTTTGTCAAATTTGACGTCCCTTCATCTATTAGATCTTTCCCACAATCACTTCGAAATCCCATCCTCATTAAAACCATTTTATAACCTTTCAAAACTCAAGTATTTAAATGTTAACAATAATGAAATCTATGCTGAAAGTGAGTCGAATTCCTTGATGCCAAAATTCCAGTTAGAAATCTTAAGTATGTCTGCTCATGGATATGGTGGAACATTCCCTAAATTCATTATTCATCAACGTGATTTACGAAGTCTTGTCATCTCTAACTTTAAAATGGAGGGAACATTTTCAAATTGGCTGTTGGAGAATAATATAAACTTGAAAGACTTTCTCCGGTGAATCTTTCCCTTTTAGGACCTCTCCAGTTGCCAATTCATTCTCACATGCAATTGGCTCATTTAGATTTATTTGAGAATGTCCTCTTTAGGAAGATCCCAATAGAAATCGGAGCATATTCTCCCAATTTAGAATACTTGAACATGTCATCAAATGGGCTATCTGGTACCATTCCCTTTTCAATAGTTGAAATGAACTTGCTGCAAATCTTGGACCTATCTAATAACCAATTATTTAGCAGATTACCAGAGCATTGTTGCTCCTTGTTATGCTCCCTTGTACTTTCAAACAATAGATTTGAAGGCCATATACTTTTTGTGAAGTCCAATTGGTGAAACATGTCTTAATTACAACTGGATGGAAATCACTTCACCATAAGGATTCCTGATGGCTTATATAACAGCTCTTTTCTAGAAGTGCTGGATTTCAGTGACAACCAGCTCTTTAGCACAATATCTGGATGGATTGGAAACATGTTGTATCTTGTAGCTTTGGACCTTTCGAGGAACAATCTCTCTAGGAGCCGACCATCTGGATTCTGCCCCCCATGGATGTTTCATGTTCACCTATCTAAAAATGGGCTCCAAGGATCACTGGACGATGCATTTTCAAATTGCCCTCTTTTGACAACTTTGGATCTCAGTTGTAACCATTTCAGTGGTAATGTTTCTAGCTAGCTAAGCAGTCATTATTATAATCAATTGAAGTATCTTATCTTGACAAACAACAATCTTGAAGGAGAGATCTCAATTCAGTTCTGCAATTTTGATGAAATAGGGATGATTGACCCTTCTCATAATCAGATTTCTAGACATATTTTCCCCTGCCTCAATTCATATAGACTGGATGATGCAACTTGATTTAGTGAAAGATTTAAACAAATAAGAATAAAAATAAAATAAAATAACAAATAGGATAAATATTGTAGTCCGTTGATTTGCGCATCAATGCTGAAAAATAACAAAGGATAAATATTGAAGTCTATTGATTCACACATAAATGCCAGAAATTAATCTTCTACAATTTATTGATTTGCGCACAAATACCAAAATATAGGGATCAATATTCATTGATTCACACAAAGGAATATCGAAAATTGAAAAAATAGAAATCTGATTATCAATTCAACAAAAACTGTCTCACATAGTCCTAAGGCTTACATATTTATAGGATGACACAAACCTACTAACCCTAATTTTTATTTAAGAAATAAAAATAAAGACAATTCTAGTTAAGGTAGGAAATCAAATCACCAACAATATATGAAAGTCAATTTCTAATCAATACTAAATTAAAATAAAAATCTAATAATAATAATAATAATAATAGCAGCAGCAACAACAACAACAACAACAACAACAACAATAATAATAATAATAAATTATATTTGTTATCTATTGTTTTACAAACTCATTCCAAACCTTGTTGCTATGCATCATTCCCTCCAGCAAAGAGAAAATTCGCCTTCGAATTTTGCCCAAATATTTAGAAATAAATTTGCTATAGAACATCATAAATTCGTCTTCAACTTATAATTCCTTCAAAATAAAAATTAAAGGAATATAAGAATAAAGAAATTTATCAATGCCAACGAAGTCAATATATTTAACACGTCCTCATCCTCTTCATCAAATATTGGCTCATCACCAATTAACGCATCCTCATCCTCACCATCATCAGTATCATAGAATAAGCTCTCTTCATAATACTCTATCGGCATGATTAATAAGGATTAGTTCGGCTCTGATGTCAACTGATGTAGCATAAACTTTAAAGAAATAAAAATAAAAATAAAACTAAAACAAAAGAACAAATGGGATAAATATTGTAATCCGTTGATTTACGCATAAATACCAAAAAATAACAAATGATAATTATTGAAGTCTGTTGATTCGTGCACGAATGTCAGAAATTAATCTTACACAACCTGTTGATTTGCGCACAAATATTAGGATATAGGCATCAATATTCGTTGATTCACACAAAGGAATATTGAAAATTAGGAAAATAGAAATCTGATTATTAATTCAACAAAAACTATCTCACATAGCCCTAAGGCTTACATATTTATATGGTGGCACAAACCTACCAACCCTAATTTTTATTTAGAAAATAAAAATAAAGACAATTCTAGTTAAGGTAGGAAATTAAATCCTTAACAATATAGGAAAGTCAATTTTTAATCAATACTAATTTAAAATAAAAATCAAATCCTAATAATAATAATAATAACAACAACAACAACAATAACAATAATAATAATAAGTTATATCTGTTATCCATTGTTCTATAAACTCATTCCAAAGCTTGTTGCTCTGCATCACAACTCCAACTCCAGCTCCTTCTGTTGTGTCTGCAGAGTTCATTTCTCCTATTTCCCCATAAGAACCTTTGCAGTTTACTGCAAGGAGCCAAATAAAAAATTACTGTGGAATAATTCTTGAGTACATGTCAGGAATTAATCTTTCTTGTAACAAGTTAATGGTGAGATTCCACCTAGAATTGGAACACTTACACAAATCTGCTCATTGAATCTATCTCATAACAGCTTGTCAGGATCAATCCCAGCAACCCTTTCCCAACTCAATTAAATCGAAAGTCTAGATCTTTCAAATAATAATTTGGATGAAATAATCTCTTTGCAGCTCACTCAAATTTACACATTGGCAGTTTTCAATGTATCATATAATAACTTGCATGGAAATATGCCTCGGAGGATTTTTCAGTTTGCAACATTTGATGAGAGCAGCTATTTTGGAAATCATCTCCTTTATGGGCTACCATTGCCAAACAACTGCACACCACCAGCGACATTGCCAGGATACAATGAAGAAGAGAAAGAAGAAGAAGACAGTGGCTTGATGGACATGGAAGTTTTCTATGTGACCTTTATGGTGACATATATATGTGTCTTTCTAAGATTAGTAACAGTTCTTTACATAAATCCTCGCAGGCGAAGGATATGGTTTTACCTCATTTTGAGTGCCACTGAAAATTGCTACTACTTCATTGTTGATAACATTCCCAAGTTCAGAATCATGTAGGTCTATATTTGTAAACTTTATCACATATGCTTTAAAGGTAGTTCCAAGCCTTTAGGATACAAGACTTAAGTTCTCTCCTATTGGTCTTATTCTTGATGATTGTAGGAATTTTTTGTCTCATATTAGTAATGTTAAAGTTGTGTTTGTTAGGAGATCTACGAATTATGTTGCTCATTATCTAGTAAGGGTGGTAAATTCTTTATCAAGTCTCAAAATTTGGGAGGGTCTAGCTCCTGATTTTATTTCTCATCCTATGTATTTGGATTTATAGTAATAAAGTTTTCTTTTATTCAATAAATAAATAAATGTATTATATGCTGTGAATGAGGAAGTAGTCTAGCAATCATCCTATTTAACTTGTAATAAAAAAAATATTTATATTTTAAAAATAGATTAATAAATAGAAAGTATCGAGTGCTTTTTTTTATTAAAAGAAATAGTGCAAAATTATAATTATAAACATAAGAAAGACATTAAAAAAATCATTTTTATCTTTATATTAAACTGATTACTAAGATTGATGAATGTACTCCCACCCCTTGGTTCAAGTGGCCAAGGGGGGAACCCATGATTAGGTCATGGGTTCAAGTCCTAGGAGCATTAGAAATGTTTGAGCTACTCGTCTTGGGCTGGATCATTCTAGCCACGAGGTTGGCTCCGTTTTAAGATGTTAGAATCCGTACCCCTCCATCTTCTGTATCAAAAAATAAAAAGATTAATGATGTTAGGATCTTGATGATGTTAGGATCTATCCTCCTTCCCCCTCCATCTCCTATATCAAAAAAAAAAATTGAGTGAATTTTAGAGTTATGGACTTATGGTATGGTTAATCCCTATAACCAAACACACCATTTCCATCCCTCCAACAAATATGCCATTTGTTTCTTTGCACTTTAGAGGCTTCACAAATCCAAACACACGAACACTCTTCTTCTAAATGCTTTTTTTATGTTGGTTATCTCCTGATTCCTGCCTTGCTTTCTATTGTTCATTGATTTCATTTATGTAAACTTTGGGCCTCCTTGAAATTCATCTAATTGCTTGATTACTTTATATATGCCAGTAGCAATGCGCTTGTCATTATTTTGACCAGCTTGAGAAGGAAAAATTAAAGTTCTGCTCATTAAGCATTAACAATGAAGACTGATGATGGAGCTTGCTTCTTTATTTCCATAATTCTCATCTTTACTCTAGTGTTGATCGTGATCGCTCGTGTTTTCTATGTCTTTTATCAAGCAGGAAAACCCATAAGTTCTTAGTCCTTATAACTAATGAATCAATGTATCAAGAAATAAAATGTAATTCATCAAGATTTTATGCATACCACTCTACACGTTCATGGTTTTCTGTGATCACATGCCACATGCGTAATTAACTAGATACTATTCTGCTGAATTTTGAAGAGTTGCCTTATTTCAAAAATCTAGAACATTTGAGCTTGGATGGTGTCAAGAACATGAAGAAAATGAAATTAGTTGTAGTAGATATTAGCCTAAAAGTATGAGAGAATTCAATAATTACAGCCCATATGGAGGTTCTAGAAGATGCATAATTGTGTAGAGAAATGCAAAAGTTGCAGAGCTGGGCAGGAATAAAAGTTGTTGAATCTATTTTTTTTTCAAACAAGTGTTGAGTCTATTAGTTTGTTATTTGGTGTTTTCTCATTTTTTCTTTATTAGCTGTCACTAGTAATTGTTCTAGAACTTCAATACTGCATTGTTTGTATTGATTATATTAGCAGAGGGCAGTGATGAATGGAAGGATTCATTATGAATATTTATACAGTTCTCATCCTTCTTTCCTTGCTTTCTTTCTTTTCTTTTTTCTCCTTCTTCATGTTTTCTCTTCTTTTTATGATAATTGCATTTTACTATTAAAATTTACACTTTTTAGTCTTTTTTTTTAATTTAATAACATTTCATTTTAGTTACATAATTTTTCATTTTCTGCATAATAATTAGTAAATTTAGCATTTAGAAAATATTATGACATTTAAATGTAATATAAATATAATCATGCATTAATTAAATAAATTAGGAGTTTTATAATTTTTGTTTAATTTTTAAATTCTTCTCACTGAGTTTTTATTTTGTCTGTAGAAATTAATTACCTGAAGAAAGTCAAAGATTCAAAAAAGTCAAAGAAAGGAACACAGGTGTGCATTGATCATGCACAACCATGTGATGCAAAACACGGTCATGCTAATAATTGGGAAGGAAGGAGCATGGTTGTGTAAGCCAGAGCATGGCCATGCCATTCTACAAGAGACAAGGAGCACGACCATGTAAGCTAGGGCATGGTCATGCCATTTTGTAAAAGGGAAAGAGCACGGCCGTGCAAGGCTCAGCATGGTCGTGCCAAATCAAAGGCTAAAAGGGGCACGACCATGCACTCATCAACATAACAGTGCCATATTAAAGGGCAAAAAAAGGCACGGTCGTGCCTTGACTTTCATGACCGTGCCATAATTTTTAAAGGTAAGGACATGCCCGTGCACTCGTCAACACAGTCGTGCAAAGAACTTCATATGAATGTACACAATCGTGCAAGTCCAACTATGCTTGTACATTTAAGGAATTTCAACTCGGACGCATGCATCGCACGTAACCCTAATTTTGAGTATATAAGACATCATAAACTTAAGGAGGAAGGATGAATAAAGGAGGCAGCAAGGAAAAATAGAGGCAGAGAGATGGGGAGACAGAGCAAAATAGAGATAAATAGAGATATAAAGAAGAGGATTAAAGAAATAGAGACAACAAACAGAGACTATTTCTCCAAACTCTTTTTCTTATATTCATTTATTCTTATCTTTAATAATTTACATTATATGTAACTAAACTCCTTTGGAGTTTGGATTCATGTAGCTAGGATTACTATTTGTCTGGATATTATTTTATTACAGTTAATTATCATCGATCAATTTCTCAGGTTTTGCTTCATTAATCTTGTGTTTAATTTAGGCTTGATTAAATGCATGCTTATGGATAAATTTATAACAATGAAAGTTGCATGATTTGTTAGCTCATAAAACCTGTGATTCTAGGGATCCTTGATCATGAAAGTAGACAATACCTTAGGGGATTAATAGACTTTTAAAAAACTTCATAAACCTGAGTAATTCATTAGACCATAAAAATAGGTTATGTTTGCTTTAGGTAAGTCTGAGTGACTTTAAAAGAAGCCTTAGGAATTTATGAACAGCCTACCCTTGACTAAGATTTATTAACTGAATTAACAAAATCCTGTAATTCAAGCAAGTGCCTGGTGAATGAATCCAAGCTCTAGTTTTTAAATCCTAAATTTCTTTAAATATAATATGTTTACATTAGCATTCTATTTATTTAATTTTCTAATTTAAAATCATTCATTCTCTTAGCTTGTAGGAGGCAAGATCACACTTAGTGCTAGAATTTCTCATCTCCCTGTGGGAACGATACTCACTCATTATATATTACTTGTAACGAACTGTACACTTGCGAAAATCGCTCAACAAGTTTTTGGCACCGTTACCGGAGAGATCGACGAATACCTACATTAGGATAGAATTTTGTTTCTGCAAGACTAATAGTTTTATTCTTATTTTATTAATTGTGATTAACTTTTTCTTTTGAGGAACCTGATTTTTGTTTATGCAAACCAGGTCCCAGAATCCTGAATTAAAAGAGCTTAATCCAGAGATTGAAAAAACTTGCAAACAAAATAGGAGGACACAAAGACTCAGAGCAATGGCAGGATAGGGAGCTCCAGATAGAGCTTTGGAAGAATATGGTGTACCTAGTTTGACGGGAAGCCAGAATTGTATAGTGAAACCTAGGATCGAAGCTAATACCTTCGAAATCAAACTAGCTTACATCCAGATTATTTCATAGTACCAGTTCACATAACTAGCATCAGAGGACCCTAATGCCCACCTGGCTTCATTCTTGGATATCTATGACACCTTCAGGATGAATGGAGTAAGTCTAGATGCAATTAGACTCTGATTGTTTCCATTTTCCTTAAGGGATAAAGCCAAGCTATAGTTGAGTTCATTAACTCCAAATTCAATCACTTCATGGGACCTTCTCTCTAAAGCTATCCTGACAAAGTATTATCCACCTGGAAAGACTACTAAGTGTCATCAGGAATTAGCTGGATTTAAGCAGTAACATGGTGAATCATTGTATCAAGCCTGGGAGAGATTCAAAGACTTATAGAGAAATTATCCTCACCATGGAATTCCAGACTGGCTATTGATACAAACCTTTTACCAGGGACTGTCAGAATCTCTACAGATTATAATAGATGCCACTACTCAAGGCTCTTTTATGAGTAAAACACCAGCAGATGCATACACACTTTTGGAGAAGATGGCATCCAATAACTACCAATGGCATGGAGAGAAAAACCAACCAAGGAAAGTTAATGGACTTTATGAAGTATATGGTTTAAGCATGGTGAATGCCAAATTAGACTCATTTATAAAAAAATTGGAGAAGCTAAATTTTGCAAGACATCCATCTCAGGTACTCTGTTGTGAGGTATACGAAGCAGGGCATGCTACAGTAGACTGTTAGCAAGGCGATCCTTACTCTTAGGGCTGTTCAATTAAGCAACTCAATGCTTTAAACAATTACACTGGCAGACCCTAAGGGAACCCTTACTCCAGCACTTATAACCCAGGATGGAGAAATCACCCTAATTTTTCATGGATAAATCAAGGTGGACACCAAGCTCAAAATATACAATAGGGATACAAGCCTCCACCCCCATCAGGTTTTTAACAGAAGACCATGGTTTCTCAATCCAAACCCAAATCTAATATGGAATTGATGATGGAAATTTCATCCAAACACAAAACAAGGTAAACAGATAGTTTAGGATAGCCTCAAACATCATGAGGAAAATTTCAAGCAGTACGATGCTAGGATGGAACAGTTGACCACACATGTTAAATTACTAGAGAATCAAGTCACTTCTCAAGCAAGTTCCTCTAATTTTTGCCAACCAGGTCACTTTCCAAGTTAGCCCTAAAACCTGAGAAAGCAAGCCAAAGCAGTAACTCAACGAAGTGGGAAGAATCTACTAGAGGCTGAATCTAAGAATAAAGAATAGGAAGTTAAGCAAAAGACCACTCAATAACTATAAACAGAAGCACATAAGCCAAAGACAGTTAAGACTCCTTGCTTACCATTCCCTCAAAGGATGTATAACTTTGCTTTGGATAAATAATTTTAGAAAGTCTTGAAGGTGTTTAAAAAACTGGACATCACCATTCCTTTCTTATAAGTAGTTACTTAAATGCCCAAGTACGCCAAATTTTTTAAAGACATCATGTCCAACAAAAGGAATTAGGATAATTATGATACTATTCCAATAAATGAGGAGTGTAGTGTAGTGATTAGAAATAAGCTTCCTCAAAAGCTTAAGGATCCAGGGAGTATCACTATACCTTGTGTTGTTGGTAAATTTTCTATTAGTAGAGCTCTTTGTGATCTAGAAACTAGTGTCACTATAATGCCTTTATCTCTTTGCAGGAAATTGAATATAGCTGAACCCAAATCAATAAATATTTCCTTACAGCTAACTGACAGGTCTATTATCTACCCTGAAGGGATCTTGGAAGACATACCAATCAAGGTTGGAGAATTTTATGTGCCCTGTGACATTATGGTATTAGAGATGGAAGAAGATTCTCAAATTCCCATAATTTTAAGAAGACCATTCTTAGCCACTGTTGGTGCTATAATTGATGTGAAGTAGGGTAAAATCAAACTCAAAATTGGAGAAGACACAGTTGAGTTTGATGTATTCTAAATGATGAAAGATCCCTTATTAACAAAGACTTGCTTCATAGTAGATGATATCTAAAGCTGTGTAGAGAAAATATTCAGGAAGAAATACCCTAAAGATCCACTAAAAGCAAGCCTCACCCGAGATATAGATTCTGATGAAGAAGATCCTGAGGTAATAGCTTTCATAAACACCCTGAATGCCTCTCTTACACTACCTAAAGGTAAGTTAGTAAGGTATAACCCCTTTCCCCCTCGTGATTTCTATACTGTCTGTGCTTTAAAAGAGGAAGACGCACCAAAAGTTGAGCTTAAACAACTTCCTTCTAATTTAAGGTATGCTTTTCTAGGACCTAATTCTACTTATCTAATTATTGTTAATACACAGTTAAATGGTGAATAAGTACATAAGTTGCTTAGAAGAGTAAGAGACCATAGGAAGATCATAGGTTATACCATCGATGACTTTAAAGGGATTAGCCCTTCTTTTTGCATGCATAGGATCCATTTAAAGGAAGGTTGTTCACCCTCCGTTGAGCATCAAAGAAGATTTAATCCTAACATGAAGGAATTAGTTAAAAAGGAAATAATGAAATTGTTAGATGTTGGTATAATTTACCCAATCTCTTATAGTAATTGGGTTAGCCCTATCCATGTGGTCCCGAAGAAAGGTGGTATAATGGTGATTAAAAATGAACATGATGAATTAATCCCTACTATGACAGTTACAGGATGGAGGATGTGTATAAATTACAAGAAAATGAACAATGCTACTAGGAAATACCACTTTCCTCTTCCTTTCATTAACTAGCTTTTAGAGAGACTTGCACAACACTCATTTTTCTATTATCTAGATGGATACTCTAGATTTTTCCAGATTCCTATACACCCTGAGGACCAAGAAAATACCACATTCATATGTCCCTATGGCACTTTTGCTTACATACGCATGCCCTTTGGGCTATGCAAAGCCCTTATAACCTTTCAAAGGTGCATGATGGCAATCTTTTCTGAATTTGTTATGGTTCTTCATTTGATGATTGCCTTAACAATCTATCTAGAGTTTTATAAAGATGTGAAAAGGTCAATTTGGTCCTAAACTGGGAGAAATGCCACTTCATGGTCACAAAAGGAGTTGTTCTGGGACACTTAGTATCTAACAAGGGCATAGAGGTGGATAGAGCAAAAGTTAAAGTCATTGAAAAGCTTCCACCTCCTACTAGTGTTAAAGGAATCCGCAGCTTCCTAGGACATGCAAGGTTTTATAGAAGATTCATAAAAAATTTCTCAAAGATTGCAAAACCCCTTATTAATATGCTTGCTAAAGATGCCTTATTTGTTTTTAATAAAGATTATTTGGATGCATTTTGCAGGATAAAGGAGATTCTAATATTTGCTCCAATTCTACAACCACTTGACTAAAACCTCCCCTTTGAAGTAATGTGTAATGCTAGTGACTATATTGTTAGTGTTGTTTTAGGGCAAAGGAGAGAAAGACAGGCATATGCCATTTACTATGCTAGCCACACCCCTGGATAAAGCTCAATTGAATTATGCCACCATTGAGAAAGAGTTTCTTACAGTGATTTTCACCATCGACAAATTTTGCTCTTATTTGTCAAGCAGTAAAGTGATTGTGTTCACTGATCATGCAGCTTTGACGTACCTCCTCTCCAAGAATGATTCCAAACCTCATTTGATAAGGTGGATACTGCTCCTACAAGAATTTGACTTGGAGATTAAGGATAAGAGTGGAGTAGAGAATGTTGTAGCTATCACTTGTCTAGGTTGGAACTGCTAGGGAAAGGTTTTGAATTACCAATTAATGACTATTTCAAAGGAGAAAAATTGATGCAAATGCAAGTTTCAATACCCTGGTATGCAGATTTTGTCAATTTCCTGGTATATGGAGTGTTACCACCTGATCTTACCTACCAGCAGAAGAAAAAGTTATTCTCTGATGTTAAATATTATTACTGGGAGGAACCTCTTCTATACAAGAGATGTGGAGATGGACTAATTAGGAGATGCCTTCCAGAGGATGAGATTCAGGCCGTCTTAACACATTATCATTCCCTCGAATGTGGAGGACATTTTAGCTCCACTAAGACCGCAACCAAAGTCCCCTAAAGTGGTTTTTACTGGCCAATTCTTTTCCAAGATGTGAGAAGGTTTGTGGTGAATTGTGACAGATGCTAGAGAATGGGGAATACAGGAAGAAGGAATTAAATGCCTTTGACTGGAATACTAGAAATTACAATTTTTGATGTTTGGGGACTGGATTTTATAGGGCCCTTTCCAAGCTCACTAGGTAACAAATATATATTAGTTAGGGTGGACTATGTATCTAAATGGGTAGATACAGTTTGTGGACTGGATTTTTGCATCCCCAACTAATGATGCTAGGACAGTAACCAAATTTCTCAAAAAGAATATATTTTCCAGATTTGGGACACCAAGGGCAATCATCAATTATGGAGGTACACACTTCTATAACCACCAGTTTGAGAGCTTATTAAAGAAATATGGTGTTACTCACAAAGTTGCTACTCCCTACCATCCTTAGACTAGTGGACAGGTTGAGATTTCTAATAGGGCCATCAAGTCCATTCTGAAGAAGACAGTATTAGCATCAAGAAAAGATTAGTCTTCTAAGTTAGATGATGCTCTATGAGCCTACAGAACTGCATTTAAGACCCCCATTGGTGGTTCTCCATTCAGATTCCTCTATGGAAAATCTTGTCATCTACCAGTGGAATTGGAACACAGAGCTTTTTGGGCTACAAAATTTTTAAACTTTGATTTGCAGAAGGCTAGTGCTCAGAGACTTCTCTAACTGAATGAACTTAAGGAATTCAAACTGACTTATTATGAGAATGCCAAGATTTATAAGGAAAGAACAAAAAGATGGCATGATAAGCATATTCTGAAAAGAGAGTTCAAAGCGAGAGACCAGGTTCTATTGTTTAACTTTAGACTAAAATTGTTCATAGGAAAGTTGAAATTAAGGTGGTCAAGACCTTTTATAGTTAAACAGGCCCATCCATATAGAGCAGTAGAGGTATGGAATCATAACTCTAGTTTATTTAAAGTCAATGGCTAGAGGTTGAAGCTTTATCATCAGTCTGAAGACATTTCAGCAAGAGCATCTTCTGCACTTTTATTACTTACCTGACCTCTGCTGTATGAAGTCGAGCTTATGACTTTAAACAAAGCACTTCTTGGGAGATAACCCAAGTGTTATTTATTTATTCTTTTCAAAATTTTTTAGTTAGTTTGATTCCCTTGAGGAGCTCTATTCTTTATGCAAATTTTTTTTAACACCTAGGATATACATGTAATAAAGACTATTCTTAAGTTAACAGTGATATCCAGAATATAGATTACTATAGCATTGGGAAATAAATTGGGGAAGTTTTCTTTACTTTTGTCTTTATTTATATATATTTTTTATTTTATGTGTGTGCTTAAATTTTTTATTGACTTTGAAAATATTTGGGGTGATTTTGAATGATAATTTTAAGTAGGGACATATGTTACTATATTTCACGTTGAATGCATACATATTGAGGGCCAAGATTCATAAACATAACACAGGCATGCCATAAAATGACACACCTGTGCAAACGGGTACCAAAACACGGTCGTGCCTCACCTAGCATGGCCATGCCATTTTGCCCCTTCAGTTAACACGGTCGTGCCCTATCCAACATGGTCGTGTGATATTTGTGCCTTCAATAAGCATGGTCGTGCCCCCTAAAACACAACAGTGTCATTCTCATTCACACATTTTGTATAGTTGTGCTCTCACCAACATGATCGTGTCATTCTTATGCACACATTTTGAATGGTCATGCCCTCACTAACACGGCTATGCCATTTTCATGCTCACAATATGCATGACCGTGCCTCACCAAACACGGCTATGTGATTTTCAAGCTTCTAATGTGCATAGGTGTGTGCATTATCCATGCATTCACACGTAGTATGGGTGTGTAGATTCCAGAGGCATGTAACTTTTCATTATGACACTTTTTATTTACCTCCACTGTCCTAAAACCTCTAAAACACTTTTTCAAATTTTTTGTGTGTCAACTTTTCATGTTATATTTTATTCTCTATTTTTTCCATTTCTATTTTCTTTTCATGTTTCCAGACACTTCCTTTCACTTGTAGTGCAACACACTAAGGACAATGTAAAATTCAAGTGTGGGGGAGTATTTACTTACTTTATCTTTTTAGTATTTTATCTTATTAATTTTGAATAATTTTTCATTTATTCATTGCATTTTTTTTAAAAAAAAATCCCACACTTTTATTTTGGCTAACTTTTTATAATTATAAGCTTTGAATGTTAAAATTAAAATTAGCTAGCCTAGTTGATGCAGTATGCGGTTAATTCTTGTAAAATACGGTTTAAAGCTTATTAATATTTGAGAATTAGACTTTTTAAATTTTAATCAACCTAAATATATACCTTTCTTTTGTTTTATTTAAAAAGGATTTTTGGATAAAATTTTTGCAATCAAGAGATTTGGATAAATTTTTATTATTAGGAAAACCTTTTTCTATTATATGATAATTTAGCTGCTTAAAAAAAAAGGATTAGAGGAGCAAAAATCTCCATTCTAGTCCAATTCCAAATTGAGTATGAGTAATCCAAAGGTAACTAATGGCGATATTCATGCTTAGTGATACAAGAGCGGTAGAAAATATCAAAGTTGGGAAGGATTCTAATCCAACATAAATAAATAAAAATAAAATAAAATAAAAATTCAGCTGGTTATCATATTTAGTTTAAGGGTTTACTACTAATTTAAATTTATTTGACTTTCCTTGGTTTATAAGTTTTAGTTCATAAATTCTTATGAATAATTCATTTGAGAGGTATGTTTCACTTGGTAATATTTGTAGTCTTTTTCTCAATTTATTAACTTAGTTTTGTTAAATAATACTTGTATTAACCCATTACTATATTGATTAAACTATTTGTAATTTTATTTTAATATGCTCATATTATTGTTATAATAAGGTTCTTGCTTGAGGAAAAGCAAAAGTTCAAGTGTGGAGGTATTTGATAATTGCATTTTACTATTAAAATTTACACTATTTATTTTTTTAATTTAATAACATTTCATTTTAGTTGCATAATTTTCCAATTTCTGCATAATAATTAATAAATTTAGCATTTAGAAAATATTAGGACATTTAAATGTAATATAGATATAATCATGCATTAATAAAATAAATTAGGATTTTTATATTTTCTATTTAATTTTTGTATTCTTCTCACTAAGTTTTTGTTTTGTCTACAAAAATTAATTGTATGAAGAAAAGTCAAAGATTCAGAAAAGTCAGAGAAAGGAATATGAGTGTGCATTGATCATACATAGCCATGTGATGCAAAAAACGGTCATGCTAACATTTGGGAAGAAAGGAGCACAACTATGTAAGCTAGAGCACATTCGTGCCATTCTACAAGAGAAAAGAAGCATAGTTGTGTAAGCTAGAGCATGGCCATGTAAGCTAGGGCACGACCATGCCATTTTATAAAAAGGAAAGAGCACGGTTGTGCAAGGCTCAGCATGGTCATGCCCAATCAAAGACTAAAAGGGGCACAACCATGCACCCATCAACACGGTTGTGCCATATTAAAGGGTAAAAAAAGGCATGGCCTTGCCTTAACCTATATGACTGTGCCATAATTTCTAAAGGCAAGGACATGCCCATGCACTCGTCAACATGGTCGTGCCTTGACTCACATGACCATGCCATAATTTCTAAAGGCAAGAACACGTCCGTGCACTCATCAACACAGCCGTGTAAAGAACTATATACGAATGTGCACAGTCGTGCAAGTCCAGCTATGCTTGTACATTTAAGGAATTTCAACTCGGATGCATGCATCACATGTAACCCTAATTTTAAGTATATAAGACATCATAAACCTAGGGAGGAAGGATGAACAGAGGAGGCAGTAAGGAAAAATAGAAGTAGAGAGAGACGGGAGACAGAGCAAAATAGAGATAAACAGAGAGACAAAGAAGAGGATTAAAGAAATAGAGACAACAAATAAAGACTATTTCTTTAAACTCTTTCTCTTATATTCATTTATTCCTGTCTTTAATAATTTACATTATGTGTAACTAAACTCCTTTAGAGTTTGGATTCATGTAGCCAGGATTACTACTTGTCTGGATATTATTTTATTATAGTTAATTATCATCGATCAATTTCTCAGGTTTTGCTTCATTAATCTTGTGTTTAATTTAGGCCTGATTAAATGCATGCATATGGATAAATTTATGACAACGAAAGTTGCATGATTTGTTAGCTTATAAAACCTATGATTCTAGGGATCCTTGATCACGAAAGTAGATAAGACCTTAGGGGATTAATAGACTGTTAAGGAACTTAATAAACCTGAGTAATTCATTAGACCATGAGAATAGGTTGTGTTTGCTTTAGGTATGCCTGAATGACTTTGAAAGAAGCCTTAGGAATTTATGAACAACCTACCCTTGACTGAGATTTATTAACTAAATTAATAAAATCCTGTAATTCAAGCAAGTGCTTGGTGAATGAATCCAAGATCTAGTTTTTAAATCCTGAATTTCTTTAAATATAATTTGTTTACATTAGCATTCTGTTTATTTAATTTTCCAATTTAAAATCATTCATTCTATTAGCTTGCAGGAGGCAAGATCACACTTAGTGCTAGAATTTCTCATCTCCCTGTGGGAGTGATACTCACTCATCATATATTACTTATAACAAATCGTACACTTGTGGAAATTGCTCAACACTTTATTTAATATTTTTATTCCATAAATCTGGAACCTAATAGATGGCTTCTTTCCTATTAGTAGTGTTTCTCTTCTAACTATTTGGGGCATGGCAGCTCTCAAGACTTTATCGTTGCATGGTTGCCAACTCAATGGCACCTTACCTTTTTGAGGTGAGATTGACAGTAGCACCTCTGTGTGGGTACATGTATGTTGTAACAATTCAATTTACTATTTCTATGAATAATTTGCAAGTTATATGAATTTTTACACATCCAAATCTAAGTTATCAACCAAAATGATCTAAATGGTACCTTACCCCTTGTGTTTTTCAAATTTGACGTCCCTTCAGCTATTAGATCTTTCCCACAATCACTTCCAAATCCCATCCTCATTTAAACCATTTTATAACCTTTTAAAACTCAAGTATTTATGTGTCCTGTTTGTGGTGACATAATGATAGATTTGATGCATCTTTTTACTGTCAAATTCGATAGCTTGTAATAATAAAATATCACAACTAATTTTGTTATGTTTGAATGTTTCAAGTTATTTTAAATTTTAGTTTGGACAATGTTTGTTTAGCTTTTTTTTAGGAATTTATTTTTATATGTTTTTTGAATTTTCTGTATAAATAGCAACTTGATCAGTAAAGAAATATATCAACCCTTCATAAAATTCTTTTAGTGTTTTGTTCATTTTCAAATACTAATAAAATTGTATCAGAGCTCCCTTATTCTTAATGGATTTATATTGTGAGTGAATCTGTGAGGGACCTTAAACATTAAAACTTCAACCGATAAGCAAAGACAGAAAATAACTTCATAGCTACACCACCTATTTTCTCAGGTGCAACTTATCATATTTGGGTAGTAAAGATGAAGTCCTATTTGGAAGCCTATGAACTTTAGGACATGGTTGAAAATGACCAAATTCAACCATTACCTAAAGATCCAACATTAGAAGCTATAAAGAATCAAAGAAGTGAAGTAAAGAAGAGATCAAAGGCCTAGACCTGTATTCACTCAACTGTATCTGATGAAATTTTCACAAGTATCATAGTTTGTGAGACAGTAAAGCAGGCTTAGGATATGCTGAAGGAAGCATTTCAAGGAAATGGCAGAATGAGACAAATGCAAGTTTTAAATCTTCAAAGGGAATTTGAACTCTTAAAAATGAAAAAAAAAATATAAAGGAGTATTCAAATAGACTCCTTACTATAGTCAACAAAATCAGGTTAATTGGTGAAGAATTACCTAATAGTAGAATTATGGATAAGGTGTTGGTGTGTTTAACGAAAAGGTTCAAAGCTAATATATCATCCCTTGAAGAGTTAAGAGATCTTACTCAAATTACTTTGACGAAACTAGTCAATTATTTGCAAGCACAAGAGCAAAAAAGGGCTTTTAGAAAAGAGAAGGTGATAAAAAGGGCCTTTCAAGCAAAAGACAAAGGTCAAGCTCATGTAGCAGGCAAAGGCAGGATGAATTGGAATAAGAAGAACAAGAAGGAAGCTAAAAGCAACAAAGATAAAGGAAAAAAAGGCAAGTATCCTCCTTGTCCGCACTACAAAAAAATGTCACATCTCTAAAAATATTGTTGGTTCAGACCTGATATTAATGCAGGTCATGCAATCAAATAGGTCATATAAAGAAGATGTGCAAAAATAAGAAACAAGAAGGACATCATGCACAAGTAGCCAATCAATAAAAGGAGGAGTAATTATCTATGGTGATTTACTTCATCAGCAATAGAACCAATGATGCATGGCTTATTGACAATGGCTGCACTCATCATATGACTTATGATGAGAGCACTTTCAAGGAGCTTGATCGAATGTGTGTTTCCAAGGTCAAGATTGGAAATGGAGATTATATTATTGTCATAGGTAAAGGAATGATGGCTATTGAATGTGCTTTAGGTATTAAACTAATATCAAATGTGTTATTTGTACCTGAAATTAATAAAATCTCTTGAGTGTCAAATAACTGCTTGAAAAAAAATTTTCTATGAGTTTTAAAAATAAAATTTATATGATTTATTATCCTATTAGAAGTGAATTATTTTAAGTTAAGATGAAGGCAAAGAGTTTTTTAGTGAATTTGTTGCAAGCAGATGCATATATACATCCTAGCTCTTTGGATCAGTCTAAGCTTTGGCATAAGATGTTGGGACACTTTCATTACTCTGCACTTAAATATATGCATAGTAATGAACTTGTCCAGAATTTGCACACTATTAAAGACAAAGTTAGTGCTTGTGAAATTTGCCAATTGGGGAAACAATCCATATTGTCATTTTAGTATAATAAGACTTGGAAGGTGATGAAAAGGCTATAACTGATACACACATATGTGTGTAGTCCAATGAGAACACAGTTCTTAAATGGTAGTAAGTACTACATAGTATTTATTGATGACTTCATTAGGATGTGTTGGGTTTATTTCATGAGATAAAAATTAGAAGTAGCTGATTTTTTTAGACATTCAAAAATTGGATTGAAAATTTGGATTGAAAATTAAAATGGGCATAAAATGAAAGTAATCAAATAAGATAATGGGACTGAATATGCCTCTGATAGATTCAACAAGTTTTATGAAGATGTAGGTATTAAGCATCAGTTAACGGCAATATACACTCCACAACAAAATGGAGTGAGCGAAAGGAAGAATAGGACTATAATGAACATGACTAAATGTCTTTTGTTTGAGAAGAAGCTTCCTAAGAAGTTTTGGGCTGAAGCAGTCAACACTTCAGTTTACTTGCTCAATAGGTTGCCAATAAAGAAGTTGAAAAATGAAACACCATTTGAAGTCTGGAATGGTCATAAGCCATCTGTGCAAATTTTGAAGATGTTTGGCTACATATGTTACACATATGTTCCAAATGTAAAAAGAGATAAACTTGAACAAAAGGCTGATGTTGGGATTTTCATCGACTACAGCAGGACCACCAAGGGCTATCAAGTTTATCAACCTTCAACTAAAAAAAGATCATAATCATAAAGGACATTAAGTTTGATGAGCTTGCTATGTGGAATTAGGACAAGTCAAAGGTGGAGCATGAGTAAGTTAGAGATACCGCTCCTATTGAAAGTCAAATTGAAGAATTTGATGATTGTATTAATGATGTTCATGTTAAAGGTACTAGATTACTTATTGACATTTACCAGAATTGTAATATTATTGTACTTGAGCCCGTAGATTATGCAAATGCCATAAAAGATTGAAAATAGGTTGCTACAATGTAGGAGGAGCTGATAATGATAGAAAAAAATTAGACTTGGGCACTAGTTAACAAAGCAAGCCATAAGAAACCCATTGGTGTAAAATGAGTATTTCAAACAAAACTGAATGCAGATGGTTCAATCAACAAGTACAAAGCAAGGCTGGTAGTCAAAGGGTATGCCCAACAATTCAGAGTGGATTTTTTAAAGACTTTTGCACCGGTTGTAAGACTTAATATGATCAAAATGATTTTAGCATTTGTAGTTCAATTTAAGTGGAAAATTTATCAACTTGATGTCAAATTAACATTTCTAAATGGCCATTTAGAGGAGGAGATCTTCATTGAGCAGCCTAAAGGTTTTATGAAAAAAGAAAACGAAGATAAGTTGTATTTACTTAAAAAGGCCTTGGACTGTCTTAAGCAAGCTCCGAGAACTTGGTATAACAAGATTGATGATCACTTACTAACAAATGGTTTCACAAGAAGTCCAAGTGGATCCACCTTATATCTAAAGAGTGTTGGTGAAAATCTAATTATTGTTTTTATATATGTTGATGATCTTTTTGTGATAGAAAATAATAAAGAGATTATTCAACTATTTAAAGTTCAAATGATGAAGGCTTTTGAGATGATAGACTTGGGTGAGATGTTATATTTTCTTAGCATGGAAATCCAACAATCACAATAAAGGATTTTTATTAGCCAACAAAAATATGCAAAAAAAGTGCTCAAGAAATTCAACATCGAGAATTACAAGTCCATAAGCACATTGTTGATGTAGAATGAGAAGCTGAAAAAAGATGATGGAGCTACAAGAGTTTATGAAGGCTTATACATGAGTCTCATTGGATGTCTAATGTATCTTATAGCAACAAGGCCTGATATCATGTTCGCTGTAATTTTGTTTTCCAGATTTATTCATTATGCAGATTAGGTGCATTTAAAATTTTTAAAAATGGTGCTTAGATATGTCAGAGGCACTATTGATTTTGGTATTATGTTTGGGAAGTCAAAAATGCTTAGTTTACATAGTTATTCTGATAGCGATTGGGCAGGATCTTGTGATGATATAAAAAGTACTTTAGGTTATATGTTCAATTTTGGCTCTAGGTATTTTTTCTTGGAGTTCTAAAAAGCTGGACATTGTAGCTCAATCCACAGTATAGGCTAAATATAGGGCTGTTATAAGTGTTGTGAATCAAGCTTTATGGTTAAGGAAGCTATTATCAGATTTAAAGCATGTGCATAATGAAGATATAAATATTTTTGTTGATAATCAAGTTGCCATAGCTATCTCTAAAAATCTTGTGTCTCATGGCAAAAGTAAACTTTTTAAGATCAAATTTTAGTTTATTAGAGATGTTAAAAAAAGTAAGGAAATTGCTTTGGTGCACTGTGGAACTTATGTGCAACTTACTACCATCATAAGTAAGGCTTTGTTAATTACCAAATTTGAAGAACTCAAGAAGAAGATTGGATTTTGCAACAAAAAAGGCAAGGAGGAGTGATAGATTTGATGCATCTGTTTACTGTCAAATTCAATAGATCGTAACAATAAAAGACCACAACTGATTTTATTGTGTTTGGATGTTTCAAGTTTTTTTTTTAATTTCAATTTGGATAACGTTTTGTTTAGCTCATTTTCAGGAATTTGTTTTAATCTGTTTTTTTGAATCTCTATATATATAGCAGCTTGATTAATAAAGAAATATATCAACCCTTCATAAAATTCTTTGAGTGTTTTGTTTAGTTTCAAATACCAACACATAAGTATATCTTGTTGGGAATCGATGCAGTTTTTGATATAAATCCTTATTGTCCAAGGATATGGTTTTACCTCACCTCGAGAGCCAATGAAACTTGCTACTATTCATTATCAACAACACTCCTAAGTTTCCCAAGTTTAGAATAATGCAAGTCTATTGCTCTCTAGAGTTTTTAATGTTAAACAAATGTTAAAATTGAACTTTTGGATGTTTCTCTAGTGTCTAACAATTAAATTTATTTTACTAATAGGCCCTAGTTGTGGGTCTCCCTTCATCTCATAGAACTTTAAAACACGTTGAGTTAGTACTAAATGAAAGCTTATTGGCTTGTTGGTTGCTAAAATTGAAGCTAAAGAAACTAGTATATAAAAAATTTCAAATGTCAGAATATAAAAAAATTCATTGAACTTGCACAATTATCATAAACTACCATGATATATATTGTGGATTTTAAAAATTTGATGTGCAGTATCATTCCAGAAACT
Source organism: Mallotus nudiflorus (assembly GCA_947683625.1). Taxonomy (NCBI): domain Eukaryota; kingdom Viridiplantae; phylum Streptophyta; class Magnoliopsida; order Malpighiales; family Euphorbiaceae; genus Mallotus; species Mallotus nudiflorus. Next base: position 509,985 of record CANTUR010000096.1, on the reverse strand, counting down.
GATGCAAATGCCATTGCTTGGATGGTAGCCGATAGTAGTAGATGCTAGGGCTTTTTGCCATTTTATGTCAAAAGTTAAAAAAAAGGCACCAAAATATGGTAATTTTCAAAATAATTATCAATTTGTGGTAGTTTCTAAAATAATTATCAATTTATGATATTTTTTATGAAGTGACATTCAACACAAAGTTTTGCCACTTTGATTGGTGAAAAACAATTCTGCCGATCAAAACAACAAAGTTTTTTTTTTTTTTAAAAAAAAGGACATTCCGCCACTTCAAGTGGTGGAAATGCCCAAATTGTTTTAATATAACATATTAATCAACTGTTATCAACTTAAAATTCACTTTTAGTGAAGAAAATCCTAACCTCCTCTTTTTCTCTCAATTTTCATTTTTTTTCTTTTCTAGCCATTCATCTTCCTTAAGGAGAGGGTATTTTTGGCCATTCATAGCCTGAAATCACCCATCTACACATCTTTTTATTAATTTATTTTTTAAATAAGTGGTTATTCTACATAGATTTAAATTTTATTTTGTTTTTCATGATTTCATTATCTTGTTGCGGTGTTTGATTTTTATTGTCTTGTTACGACGTTTTATTTTTCATTTTGTTGTGGCTTTTTTTGTGTGGACGATTTAGATAGACAAAATATATTCGATAAGACAGAGACAATAAATCAGATTATAACAGTTAGTACGTTGCAGAACTGGAACTATAGGTATTCTAATCTTTATAATATTATTAAAATTGTAGGCTTTGAGCCGATCTATTATGCTATTAACCTATATGTTGTTTTATCCTCTATGGTTTTTTTTCGAATTTGTATATATGTTTCTATCCATATATGTGAGTTTGAATCAAAGCAATTATTTTTCTTTTCAAAAAAAATATTAATTTACCAATTGTCCATTTCGTATGTTATTACTTTTAATTTTCACATTTGCTAAATCAATTCTTCTAGACTATAGAAATGCAAAGAAAAGCGAACATCTTGAATGATTTATTTTTTTATTATGATTTTTTTAATTTTAATATTATTATAATTATGATTATTTAAATTTAATTATAATATTATTTTTTATTAGTATCATGCTTAATAATATATGAATAATATTATTTTCAAATATAATTTATTTATTTGTAAAAACTCAAAATTGATTTGCTAATAATCGAGTTGAGCTAGAGCTAGAGTTAGTCAAGTAAAATATCGAGTCAAGTTCGAACTCCGTAATATTTAACTTGATAGACTCGTGAGCTTATCAAACTAAGTCGAGCTTAAAATTTTAAATAATTAACCAATTCAAGTCTAGTTGAACTCGAATGTAATAGTTATTTAATCAAATCAACCTCAAATTTTAAAAATAAATCTCAATCGAGTTGAGTTTTGATTTTTAAGATTGCATCGCGCTTGAATTTAGAATAATAATAACAATAATTTACATTCTAATATATTATTATTATTATTATTATTATTATTATTATTATTATTATTATTATTTCAAAAAAATAAAAAATATTAATAGTCATAAGTCAACTAAAAGTATTTAATTCAATAATGAGTGTATTTTTTCAGGTCCCAACTTTTCCTTTTCTAGAAAATCTTTGTTTTCAGATTTTTCTCTAACACAGATATTCATTGAAATATTTAGAAATAGTTTAATATTATTATTATTTATTAAAAAATGTTATATTATTATTATTATAATATTCCATCATTAAAATTATTTATATAAAAAATTAATGAAATATAAATTTACATGTAAAAAAATAATATGCTACATGTAAAAATATATTGTATTACATAAAAAAATTATTATAAAATTTACATTTTATGTTATATTAATGAAAAATAATAATAACATAAAAATACTAATATATATATATATATATATATATATATATATATATATATGTATTTTAATGGCCCCATTCTGCGGAGCCAATTTTCTTGCTTTGTTAAGGAAGTCCAACCACTCAAAGTGGGGGATTCTGGGTTTATTATTTTTATCAAGTCCGCCACTTCACTTTGACAAGAAAATTTTGACCCTTTTTTAATACGCCAGTTTGACAAGGAAGTTTCCCTGGCAGAGCTGCTATAATATAAGGTCATTTTCCATTTAGGAGAGTAGTTTTCCCCGGTCTGGGTCTTCGGGGTCTGCTATTCCTTTCCTCTAATGACTAAATGTCAAACCTATCGAAATGGATAGAATTTTTTATTTTTTTAGAATTTACCATAAATTAGTAAAATAAAATGTTTAAATTTCAACCATAAATTAGCAAAAAGCCCTAGATGGTGAAGCTCCATTGTCTGAGCAGGTTTGTCACTTAAAATGGACCTCTTTATAATTAACACATCTTTGTATGCATATATGCCACAATATGAGATACTAAGTTTCGATTTCCTTGCAGACCACTGCCTGCAAACATCTTACGAGTAGCTTCTCAAATGCATAATAGAGTTCATGTATCTCTAATTATAGATGTTAAATCTCATATTATTTCCAGATGATGCCTGCCGTAATGGCTGGACCTGGTTGCGTTTTAAAATCTTTTCTTTTATTGGTAATGAGGTCCAAGTGGGCTTAAATTCCGTGTGGGGAAGAGAATTGCTGATAAAAATTTCTTCATTGAGGACAGTGATTCTCAGTTGCTCATAAGTCAAGGTCTTTTCCACAAATACAAGTTTGAAGCTTAGCTATCTCAAGCATCTTCCTGAACTCTTTCTGCACAGTTGCTTTTAGAAATTTTTGTGGGCAATGATAGGAATTAAGCACTATAAGAGGGCCAGAGTGGTTAACTGTCCATTCAAGGTCTTGAGACCTCTGCTACCACTAGAGTTATTAAAAAAAAAAAAAAAAACTTAATATTTGGTACCTTTGTTTTTCAAGTTTCTTTTTCATTGAATCCATATCTTTTAATTTTGGTTTATATGATTCCTATATTTTTATTTTTTTCATTAAGTTCTTCTACTTTAATTTTTTAATACATTGATTTCCTGTGTTAAAATTTCAATTCCTATATTTAATCCTATATCCAATTTAATCCTTACAAAATATATAATTGAATCCCTACATTTTTAAATCATACTACTTAAAGCCTTACAATTGTTATTTTTAGTCTCTTAAATCCTTTTTTTAATTTTTTAAGTTGATTGTTAAAATCCTAAAATGCAGTCTTTTTTTTTATCTAGTAAAAAATATAGATTATCAATTTTTAATAAATTTCTCCTAAAAAAATGTGTATGATTTTTAAAAATATGTATAATACAAATTTAATTTAAATATATAAATGACAAAAAATTTTATATCTACTTAAAGCCTTACAATTGTTATTTTTAGTCTCTTAAATCCTTATTTTTAATTTTTTAAGTTGATTGTTAAAATCCTAAAATGCATAGTCTTTTATTTTTTTTAATCTAATTAAAAATATAGATGATCAATTTCTAATAAATTTCTCCTGAAAAAAATGTGTATGATTTTTAAAAATATGTATAATGCAAATTTAATTTAAATATATAAATGACAAAAAATTTTATATTTTTGATTCAAAAATATTTTAGCTAGTTATTAGTATTTGTATAGAAAATTAATTAATTTTTTTATTAATAAAAATGTGTAGAAAATTTATATCCAATTTAGTACTTACAAAATATATTAACAAAAATATTTTAGCTAGTTATTGTTTCACTAATTTAAAATTCTAATTTAATATGAAACTTTTGAAAATATGTTAAATTTCAATTTTAGATCATCATTAATTAAAATATAAAGATTTAATAAATAAAAAAGTATATCAACCAAATTTTTTTATTAACCAAATATTTTATAATTCATGTGATCTTAAAGCTACAATAATTCATGCATATAAGTAAGATACAAATACTTTTATGTATTAAATTTATCTATCAATTAGCAAAAATATAAAATATTTATTGCATCATTTAATATTTTTATGAGTAAATGATTTCTATAGAAGTTTTAATTCATCAAATTAAAAGTTTCAAATTATAATTAAATGACTTAAACATAAATTAGATAAGAAAACAATTAAAAAACAATTATTTAGATTCTTAATAGTTTTATTGGGTTGTTTTAGTGAAAAAAAAATAATGAAATTACAAATTTATTAATTAATGCTGATGACTAATTGAAATATTTTATATCAAAATAGATAAAAAAATATTTATCATATATATTTAATTTGGATTTCTATTATACATTGTTTTAAAATATTTTTTTAATATTATATATATCTTTTATTAATAGAAAAATATTATAAGTAAATGACCTACATTTTAACTATATGAGAAAAAAATTAATGAAAGAATATGTATTTTAATATTTTAATAATTAAAATAGAAAAGTAAAAAAATAAGGATTTAATTGGCAAAAAATGAAATTATTGAGGATTTATTTAGTACAGTTTAAAAATAAAAGGAGTCAATTATATATTTTATAAGGACTTAATTAGATATAATGTTCAAATACATGAACTGAAATTTTGATGGAAATATTCAATGTATAAAGAAATAAAAGTATAAGAACTCAATGAAAAAAAAAATAAAAGTATAGGGATCAAATAAAGCAAAATTGAAACATAGGGACTCAATGAAAAAAACTCAAAAAGTAAAGGGAGCAAAAATTGGTTTTTCAAAAAAGAAAGAAAGAAAAAAGTCTCTACAGTGATCCCCTTTTTTCTTAGAAATCAATTCCTTAATCTGAAACGGAACATATTTCTGTTGCCCTTTGCATTATGCCATGTTAGTGTAGGAAATCATGAACCTATAAATTTGAAGTACTCGTCAAGAATTGCAGTTGACAAATATGGATATGGGGCCAAAATGGGTGCGGTTGGGAGTTATGATGATTCTGTTAGAAGGTTTGCTTTGTGAAACTGAAAGGTGCTGGGAGCGGGAGAGAATTGCTCTCATGCGGCTATCTTCCGTCGGAAACTGCGCAACAGCTCTAAACTGGGTGGAGTTAGATTGTTGTCAGTGGAAAGGGGTTGAGTGCAACAGCACCACAGGTCGAGTTGAAAAGCTCTCTCTTGGCTGTGCCTGTGCTGTTGACCATTGCTTTCTAATGAGAAGTTATAGTGATCGTCAGTGGTGTTCGTTACAACTTAATGCTTCTTTGTTTCTCCCCTTCCAACAACTCAAGAGCCTTAACTTGAGCTGCCTTGGCATTTATGGTTGGGTTTATGAAACTGAAGGTATAAGTTGATGTTTGCAAGCTGTGAACATCTCTGACAGAGCTCAAAGCCTCACAGCTCTAGAAACTCCACATACCACTTGAGTGAAAGTTCACTGGTTGTGGCTATCCTGATACTAAAAGTTTTAGTTCTTGCAGGCCCTGAAACAGCATCAACAACGTTGAGCAACTTGGAGGTCCTTGACTTAAGTTCCAATTTCTTGGGTCGGAGTGTATTATCATCTCTTGCTGGGTTTTCTTCTCTCAAGTATCTAAATCTAGGAGGTAATGCAGCGAGGCAGGGTGAGCCCTTGAATTTTAGCGGTAAGTGCAAAGTATCTCTAGTTTTAAGTATGCAACTCGTTATATATTCTATGGAAAAATGACAATGGATATTTGGAGCAGTGTTAAAACTATGATGAATGATGGAAACTAGTGATATTGCTGCAGATTTTGAAAGACTGTCGATGAAGTTGAGGCATCTAGAAGTCCTTGACCTGAGTTTCGCAGAATTCGTTCCTGGAAAATTATCATCTTTAAGTGGGTTTTCATCCCTCAAATCCCTGAGTCTAAATTGGATATGGTTTGCATCAAAAGAATTGTGGCAAGTCAGTGGTACGATTTTTTAATTTTGCACATGTAGATACTATCATTGGACAATTTGAAAGAGAATGCAAATATATATCATATTCAATGACTGCCTGTATATTTGTGAACAATAAGTAGTTTGTTCTTTTATAGTTCATCATTATTGCCAATATGCACAAAGTATTTGGCCAATGAATCAATTTATCAAGAAATAAAATGTAATCCATCAAGATTTTATGTGTGCGCACGCTGCGTGCGTAATTAACTGGACAGTCTTCTGCTAAATTTTGAAGATTTGCCTTATTTCAAGAATCTGGAACATTTGAGCTTGGATGGCTTACCTGTTAGCAGTGCTTCTCTTCCAACTACTGGGGCTATGGCATCTCTCAAGACTTTGTCGCTGCATGGTTGCCAACTCAGTGGCACCTTACCTGCTCAAGGTGAGATTGACAGTAGCACCTCTGTGTGGGTGCGTGTGTTTCTTTTTTTTTTTTCCAATCCAATTATTATTTCTATGAACATTTTGTAGGTGCATGTGAATTTTTACACATCCAAGTCCAAGATATCAGCCAAAATTATCTAAATGGTACCTTACCCTTGTGTTTGTCAAATTTGACATGGCTTCATCTATTAGATCTTTCCCACAATCGAGTCCAAATCCCATCCTCATTTAAACCATTTTATAACCTTTCAAAACTCAAGTATTTAGATGTTGACAACAATGAAATCTATACTGAAAGTGAGTCGAATTCCTTGACGCCAAAATTTCAGTTAGAAATCTTAAGTATGTCTGCTCATGGACATGGTGGAACATTCCCTAATTTCGTTTATCATCAACATGACTTACGAAGTCTTGTCATCTCTAACATTAAAATGGAGGGAGCGTTTCCAAATTGGCTGTTGGAGAACAATATAAAACTCGAGAGACTTTCTCTGGTGAATCTTTCCCTTTCAGGATCTCTCCAGTTGCCAATTCATTCTCACATGCAATTGGCTCATTTAGATTTGTCTGAGAATCGCCTCTTTGGGAAGATCCCAACAGAAATCGGAGCATATTTTCCCAATTTAGAATACTTAAACATATCATCAAATGGGCTATCTGGTACCATTCCCTTTTCAATAGTTGAGATGAACTTGCTGCAAATCTTGGACCTGTCTAATAACCAATTATCTGGCAGATTACCAGAGCAGTGTTGCTCCTTGTTACACACCCTTGTACTTTCAAACAATAGTTTTGAAGGCCAGATACTTTTTGCGAAGTCCAATTGGCGAAACATGTCTTGGTTACAACTGGATGACAATCACTTCACTGGAAGGATTCCTGATGGCTTGTATAACAGCTCTTTTCTAGAAGTGCTGGATATCAGTGACAACCAGCTCTCTGGCAAAATTCCAGGATGGATTGGAAATATGCTGTATCTTGAAGCTTTGGACCTTTCGAGGAACAATCTCTCTGGTAGCCTACCAACTGGATTCTGCCCTCCAGGGGTGTTTCATGTTCACCTATCTAAAAATGGGCTCCAAGGATCACTGGACGATGCATTTTTAAACTGCTCTCTTTTGACGACTTTGGATCTCAGTCATAACCATTTCAGTGGTAATATTTCTAGCTGGCTAAGTAGTCTTTATAATCAGTTGAACTATCTTATCTTGAAAAACAACAGTCTTGATGGAGAGATCCCAATTCAGTTTTGCAATTTTGATGAAATGTGGATCATTGACCTTTCTCATAATCGGATTTCTGGACAAATTTTCCCCTGCCTCAACCAACATAGACTGGATGATGCAGCTCCAGCTCCAGCTCCTATTCTTGTGTCTTCCGAGATCGTTTCTCCTGTTTCCCCACAGGAACCTTTACAGTTTACTGCAAAGAGCCGAACAGAAAATTACCGTGGAACAATTCTTGAGTACATGTCAGGAATTGATCTTTCTTGCAACAGGTTGACGGGTGAGATTCCGCCTGGAATTGGAACACTTATACAAATCCGCTCGTTGAATATATCCCACAACAGCTTGTCAGGATCAATCCCAGCAACACTTTCCCATCTCAATCAAATCGAAAGTCTGGATCTTTCAAACAACAATTTGGACGGAACAATCCCTTCGCAGCTCACTCAGCTATACACCTTGGCAGTTTTCAATGTATCATATAATAACTTGCACGGAAATACGCCTCAGAGGATTTGTCAGTTTGCAACGTTCGATGAGAGCAGCTATTTTGGAAATCCTCTCCTTTGTGGGGTACCATTGCCAAACAACTGCACACCACCAGAAGCATTGCCAGGATACAATGAAGAAGAGAAAGAAGAAGACAGTGGCTTGATGGACATGGAAGTTTTCTATGTGACCTTTGTGGTGACATATACATGCGTCTTACTAGGATTAGTGGCAGTTCTTTACATAAATCCTCGCTGGCGAAGGATATGGTTTTACCTCATTTCGAGTGCCACTGAAAATTGCTACTACTTCATTGTCGACAACATTCTCAAGTTCAGAATCATGTAGGTCTATACTTGTAAACTTGATCACGGATGCTTTAGAGGTAGTTCAAGGTCTTCAGGATACAGGACTTAACTTTTCTCCTTTTGGTCTTATTCTTGATGATTGCAGGAATTTGTTCTCTCATATTAGTAATGTTAAAGTTATATTTGTCAGGAGATCTGCGAATTGTGTTGCTCATTGTCTACAAGGGTGGCAAATTCTTTAGCTCCTGATTTTCTTATCTTGTGTATTTGAATTTGCAGAAACTAAATTTTCTTTGAGACGACTCTACATGTCCCAACTCGCTACGGACTATGTCGTGAGTTGGGACAAATTCTAATTTTGTGATTTTGCAATTTTTTTTAAATTTTTATATTTTTTTGAAAATTCAATTTTTAATTTTTTTAAATCTAAGGATGCATTTGTATCAAGGTTAAAGAAATAAAATGTAACAATTGCAAATGTAACTGTTAAGGGAGTAATAATTCAAGGTGTAATGATTAAACTGTTAATTTTGTTTGACAAGTAACTGATAAACTGTAATATGAAATTTTTGAAAAAAAAAATTATATAGTAAATTAAATTTATTATTAAATATTTTAAAAAAATAAAAATAAATAAATAATCATCTAAAATTTTGAATATTTATATAATTATTTAAATAATATATTCATATGAATTTTAAAAAGTAACATAAATATTATAATAAAAATTTAAATTGATTCATACTCTTTTAATAAATTTGATTAGTAGCTTTTTGATATAAGAAAAAAAATTAAAGTAATATGATAAAAGTAGAGAAATAAAAAAATAATAAAAAGTACTCTTTTAAAAGTATGTTTTTGTTGGTACAAATGTTTAACCTAATCTCAACTAAATTAATAAAAAGACATATAAATGAGCTTAATTATTATAGGGGTTAAATATTAACCATTGACTTTTAAATTTTACCAAACAATAGTAAATGAAATTAATATATTACAGGAGTAATATTTAACCCTCTTTAACCTCATCTAAATATACCGTAAAAGTTAAGTTATACATAGATAAATTTGTCATATAAAAATTTTAAACACTCATAATCTTTATTTAAAAAAAAATATAAAACCTAAATTATACACTGGTGAACCTATTATACAAAAATTTAAACACTCGTATTGTATTGTGTAAAAAAATTTTAATAATTAAATGGAAAAAAATAAAAAAAAAATTAATTTAATTTTTTTTAATTCTTTATTATTATTTTTTTACTCAGAAAATAATAATAACGAATTCTAGACGTGATTACAGGGATTAGCTTTAAGAAGAAGAAAAATTTTATACATAGAAAATTATTAATTTTCTAACATATGATGTATTTGGTTTAAATAAATAATTTATAACATTTATTTGAAATAAATTTTATATTTTATTAAGGTAAGAATTTTTACATTCTACCCCTTTATTTATGAACTCCTTTTATTTTTTAAATTTTCAAATTACATAATTACCTTTTATATAAAATATTTATTTTCTCATTAATTACTATTTTTAAATTACACTCTTTTAATTATTTATCTAAATTTATTATTTAATGTTTAAAATTATAGAATGACCTGTAATTGAGCTTACATCATATTTTTTTTGCATTAAAAAATTTAGCATAGTCAATTTTTTTAAGCAATCGTTACCTTTTAATTTGTTTGGACAATCATAAAATTTGTACCAATTACAAAAAAAATAACAATTTTTTTATTTTTTTTATGAAAAATTTTAATTTTTAATTTTACTTTTATCAACAATTTTTTAATATCATATACATATTATTTTATTTTTATTTTTTTTATCATAATTTTCTTAAAAATAATATAAAAATTAAATTACATGATTAAAAACAACTTTTTTGAGTAAAAGACTGGAGATCGAAAATCAGATAACGCATTTGAACATTTCAATTAGGTTGACACCTTCTTAATGTTGACTTCATATTTTTATAGTCCAAATATTATTAAAATAAATAAAAGAAAATGTCAAAGAGAATACAAAGCAAGGCCACAGCCCCAACAAACTAAATGAGTCTATAACTAACTCTTCCACTATAGTAAAAAAAAATAGTGAAATTACAGAAAGAAGGGGCGACGTCCCACCAAAGCAACGAACCATCCCTTGCCAAAACATCTGCCACCGAATTTCCTTCCATTGCTGTGAGAAATCCAAAATCGCATTTGAGAAACAAGATGCAAACAATTCGTCCATTGCTGCCTAATCTCCTATGGAACGCGAGTAGAATGAGTGAGAAACATATTAAGCACATACATGGAATCACATTCTAACCAAAGGGAATGCCAACCTTTATTCCAAGCAATTTCAACCGCTTTGACAGCTGCTAAAAGCTCAGCAACAAAAGCAAAATTATGGCCAATACTGAAAGCAAAAGCACCTCGTGGCAGTCCCCTAGCCATGCGAAAAATGCCCCCTGAACCCGCAACATCCGAAGCACCCAAGGCAGACCCATCGGTGTTTACTTTTAGCCACTCCGAAGGTGCTCCAAACAACAGCAACCATATCTGGAGCTTTCCTTGGAATGCCAGAAATCCTGAAGATATGAAGAATTCAGAATTCAGCCATGGAATTAAACATAGAACCCAAGTGAAAGAAATCAGATTCCTTAATTGAAGTCCAAAGTCTGCGCAAAATCTGATTAATATTAAGAACTCCATCATAAAAAATTATAGCATTTCGAAGTTTCCAAATGAGCCATACCACATTGACAATAGCCGAAGTCCATAAAACTGAAAGTTGGGAACTAAAAGAATGATTCATGGCATCTAAAATTAGATCTTTTAATGAACTTGAAGTAAAAACTTGCTTGCCAAAAACACTAGAAACCAAGTTCTAAATAGTGGAAGTAACCTTGTAGGTGGTGAATAAATGATCCACATCCTCACTCTAGGCAGTGTAAAGAACACATCAGGAGGGAAGGCAAAGCCTATCATCAATTGGGAGGTATTTCAAAACCTTCTAAAGCCTCAAAAATACATTCTGAAATATTCCTCCATTTAATGAATCCAAATTAATTAAACAATTTTGGAAGCAATAGAAGACAACTGAACAACTAGAATTTTTGAAACAATCTTCATACTGAAATTACTTAAGACAATCGGACGAAACTAATCAATCAAAAGGGCATCAGCAACTTTGGGAATTAGAATCATAAAACTGGAATTAATCCCCGAAATAATAATCCCATTGTTAAAAAAACTTTAACAGTTGAGCAAACATCACCATAAATAATATCCCAATAAGATTTATAAAAAGTACTTGTAGATCCATGAGGGTCTGGGGCACTTTGAGCATCCATATGAAAAACAATCTCCTTAATATCATCATTCGAGGGACAATGAATAAGCAACAAATTATCAGAGACTAAAGAAGGCACCACAGACTTAATAAAATTAATCTGAGAAGAAATAGTAGGATCTGCCCTGAAGAAATTCTGATAATACTCAATAATATGCTTAGCAATCACATATTCGTCGTCCGAAATAACTACATTAATCTTAAGGTGTTGAATGCCATGTGCCGATTTTTTCCTAGCAAAGTGCTGATGGAAAAAAGCAGAATTCCGATCACCAGCTGCTAACCATTTAACTCTACTTCTCTCCTTAAAAAATATTTCCTGTTGTTTAGATCAAGCTCAGCATGAGCACAAAGTTCTTGTCTATTCAAGTCTTCCGTAAAGCCTTCGAAGGAGATTTCCAATTAAATATCATTCAATAAAGAAGTAGTTCAACTAATATTAGTATCGAGCCAACCAAAAACCTCACAATTCTAGACCCTTAAAGCAGTACGAAGACATTTTAATTTAGCTCATAAAAATTGCATAGGAGACAAAACATCCATAGGCAAAATCCAATTAGTCTTAATAAAATCTCACAAACTAGGGTGTGACACCCACATAGCTTAAAAGTAGAAGTTAGGAATCACCATGTCCGCAAGATCACATCTAAGAAACAAAGGCGAGTGATTAGACTGATGTCTCGGCAAAACCAAGCAAGAATTTTCTGGCCAGAAATTAAAGAAGGCCAGGTTACCCATTGCTCTATCTAACCGACTCTCCACTCGATTGCCACCATGATGCCCATTGGACTAAGTATAGAGCACCATGAGTTGGAATATCAAACAAGGAACAGTTGTCAATAAATGACCTAAAATCATTACAAGGACCAACAACAGAAGGGCTGCCCGTTTTCTCATGGTCGCCTAATATCGAATTAAAATCTCCAAGAGTGGCTTGAAGATAAATTTTTAGAAAGAGCAAATAGATCAGACCACAAACTTATCTGACAGCTGCGCCATACACTTCCATAAATAAAAGATAATCTATGGGAAGGGCTTGCAACATTAACATCAATAGTTATATGTTGCTTATAAACATGAATAAAGGATGGCGTAAAAGAACCACGTTTTTGTAGAACCCATAAAGAAGGCAAAGGAAGAACATTATTAGCAATCAAAATCAAGTTTAAACTATCCCAAAAGGACTGAGAAATAGAATAAAAAGAAACCAAAGGCTCAGCCAAACAGACATAATCTGGATTATATTACCGACAAAAATAGTAGAGAGTGCATTGGGTACCAGAATTTCCCAAGCCTCGGCAATTCTAAAAGAAGAGCTTCATAAATTTAATTTTCCAGGTTTCTTAATCACCCTTTTAGAAAGAGTAACCTTAAATTTCTCCTACTGCTTACGTGTTTTTTTGCTAGTAACCGTAGTCCATTGACCTTCCTCTAATTCAGCAGCATCTGCCCAAGTAACTCCAATTGGTAAAGTTAAAGTGGGGTTCAGACGATGTTCCAAGTTTGAGTTTCCTTGCTCATGAAGCTCCTGACAAGCATCGTTATGTTCAAAATTAGAAACATCAATAGGAATCCGGATTAGCTTTATTCAAAATTGAATCACCAGCATTCTCAGCCTCAGTTGGGAATTTAGCTTTTAGTGCGCATAAATCAGCTTGCAAGACTAATGAAGCTATCGCCAAATCTGATGGCATCGCATCCTCGCCATTGACAACATTAACAGCATTACCATCAACACCTGAAAATTACCTTTGAAAACATTAACATCAGTACCATCAACAACCGGAATATCATCACCCATAACAAGAGCTTGACGCCCTTCATTATATTGCAATTCATCTTCAAGCTGAGCAAAGGCATTTTTGGTAGGAACCTCTGAAATTTTATGTTTCCAGACCTTTTTTTGTCCTTCAGGTTTTCCATCTTGGATTTAAAAGCCTTTTTTTTATTATCAAGTTTGCAATAAAGAGGACCATGACCAATGATAGAATAAATAGTGCAAAATAAAGGCAAGTTCTCGTAAACGACATCAATGAAAAAACTTTTGCCAATTGTTTCAGCAAGCAAATTTTTCGGCAGCAGAGTGGACAAATCAATGTCAATTAAAATATGAGCATAATGTCCAAACTCTCTGTTAATTGTAGCATTGTTGATTTTCAGAGGGACCCCAATTCCACCCACAATGGAGGCTAAACTTTTCAAATGCCAATACTCCCATGGCAATTTATGTAATCATACCCACAACTGAGTGTTGGTTGATTTTTGAGCCGAAGGATCGAAATCCAGGGTCAAAGTTGCAATCGAAGAATCCCCGACTTAAGAGCAATGGAACCTCATCCCCAAACCGAATTTTTCTCCTCCTGAAAAATTAAGATAACGTGATAAACACCACGCTCTAAGGAAATCAGTTTCCATGCAGAAGATATATTCCAAACAGACGAAAGGTTACGTTTCAAATCAGCCAACTTCCATGGAGATTCGCCTTTTGAAAAGACAATTCTAGTTATTAGAGCATGATGACAGACCGCAAGTTGTTATTCGTAGAGCTGTTGATTAAATTTAATGGCTATATAACCACCTTTGTTAGTGGTGGTAGCACCATCTAAAGACAGAATAGCAAAACCCTCGATTGCATGTGCATATGACGGCTTTTCCTTAGGAACTGAAACATATGAGGGAAACAAATCCCAATGACCAGGATATTCCATATGATCGGAAGGGCCAGGGCAGCTTTACGGCAGCGTATATTATAAAAATTTAATAAAAAATCATCATATAAAAAATTATTGTAATTTTAATTTTTAAGACAAGTGTTATAACATGTTAATAATAGAAAAGTAAGTGCTATATATATTTTTTTATTAAATAAAATTTTTTTAGTATAATTTAATTAGAGTATTTGTTTGAATATATTTGATCTAAATTACATGTGAATTGATTTTAGCTCAATTTATTGAATTTATGAATACTTTTTATATGATGAATTATTGTTGAAATTTTATAATAATTTTTTTAATCACATAACTCGATTTCAAATTATTATAAAAAAAATAAAATTATGTGCATATGATATTTAAAAAAATCTCTTAAAAAAATAAAAGATTTATTATTTACTATAATTGGTGTAAATTTTATAATCAAGATAAGTTAAAAATTAAAGAACACTTATAAAAAAAAATAACTGACAATATTTAATTTTATTAACGGTTTTAAAATGTTAAACATCAAATACTGAATTTGGAAAGAAAATGAAAAAAAATGGTAGTTTAGTAATTGTAATTAATAAAAGAATAAAAATTTTCAAAGGAGGATAGTTATATAATTTATAATTCTAAAAAAAAAAAAAACCAAAATGGACTGCAAAAATCTTCACCCATTTTGTTATATTGTGTTTGTTATAAATCTAAAATTCAAGTTAATTTTAATTTTGGTTGAAA
The DNA here is from genome assembly GCA_947683625.1 of Mallotus nudiflorus. Taxonomy (NCBI): domain Eukaryota; kingdom Viridiplantae; phylum Streptophyta; class Magnoliopsida; order Malpighiales; family Euphorbiaceae; genus Mallotus; species Mallotus nudiflorus. The sequence goes on along the minus strand of CANTUR010000096.1, from coordinate 494,949 downwards.
TACCTTTTTAAATAGATTATATTTTTACCTTTTTTTTTTTAATTTCATTTTATATTAGTAAATGTGTGATTATTTAACATTCAAATTAATATTTAACTTCTTTTAAAATATTTATTTAATTTTATTTTTAAATTAATATTCCAATTTATAATTTTTATTTTTTAATTCAAAATTCATTAAAAATAAAATTATGATTATATGAAAAATAAAATTATGGTTAGATTAATTTAAAAGATTTGAATAATTGTAAACAAAAACACAATTCAACTGCAAGTAATTATCAACCATACATATATATATTTAAATAGTAAAACAACAACAACAATAATAATAATAATGATGATGATGATGATGCAACAAGAAGATCACAAATATTTGATCCCCCAAGAGCTGACAAAGCACAAAATACTGCTTTAGGGCAAACTTTTTTTATTAACTAATTTCTACTAAAGACAATCTTAAGATGTTCGGTGCTCCAAGAAAAATCTGTCAGCTTAAAATGCGTTGAACATTTTTCATATGATGATTGTGGGTCCATACAGTGAGAAGAAAAATAAGGACCAAAACTGATGAGCTAATTCACAAGCAACAAAACATACCAGGGAGTGCTTCAAGACTGGTAAAAAAGGGCTCCCAACCTCGACCGTGAATAAATCACAAGACGTGTTTGAGCCACTAGATAAACATAGAATGGAAGAACGGAAAGAAGGCAACAGAAAAAAAAAATAATGAGGATATTTTAATCATTTTAAAAATATAGTATTAAAAATTGTAAAATTTATTTGCAAATTTCAACTATTTTATTAAAATTTCATCTAGTTATAATGAATTTCACAAATTTAAAAATATGAAATTGCAAATGAATTCTACAACTTATTCATTTAAACAAAACACACATGAATTATATAAAATTTTATGAAATTCATTTATACCAAAAAAATCCCTTAATGATTTCGTTTCTGGATATCCTTGTTGGTGAAGCATGCAGGATCATTTTGCTTTTTATAATTTATTCACATTGTGATTCTCATTAAGTTCATGTTAATATGCTGTTATTTCATCTACAGCGGAGATAACAATGCTTGAGACTAACGTTAATGTTTACAAGTTTATTTAAGATCTTCACTTTTTTGTAATTGGAAGTGAAGATGAGAATGAACTCATTTTAGTCCAAGTTCTTCTGGGGTTTTTCGATGCAGTTGGCCTGCTTCTAAGGTTTTCCATGTAGTGTAAATACTATCAGCTTAATTTACAATTCTTTCTTTTCATTGAATTTGATATATGTTTTTAATCTATCGCTTGTTTTAGAGGCAATGTGGACAAAAGAGAAGCACTTGAAAACCTAGACCTTATTATGTTATGCCTTGATGAAATTGTTGATGGCGGGTATGCTGTTTGCCTCTTCATAAAAATATTTTTTTTTACTGTGTTTTCTTTGCCTGATGGCTATTTTTTACTTCTTCACTTCCATTTTTATTGAAATGAGTTCTTTTCTTTATTGATTGCAAAATACTGGAACATTAGGTATAGTCTACACTTGCTTATCCTTTTCTTCTCATGTGAAACTTGAGCATAAAGAACTCTTTCCCCAGCAAAAATTGCAGGCTATTTCTAAGGAATTCTGCCATTGGATGTTTTGCGTGTATGGACAATAAGGTTAAATGAATAGCTTCCTAAGCTTGCTTAAAAGTTAAAACTATAATCATTTATTTCAAGTAATGTATTTTTCTGGTAAATTTCTTTATAATTTTTTTCCATAATTTATCAGTCTTCTTAAAGATAATGAAATATGAATCTTTATGCAGCGTAATAAAATTTTTGGCCTTGGTTCTGGGCTCAAAGTTATCGCCTCATTTCCCATAAAGTCATCGCTCTTACAATATAATATTTCTTTGATTTGATTTGATGTGCAGTCTCATTCTCGCAACTGATGCTATGTCATTGCTGGGAAGGTAGCCAGTAATGGTATTGATGTGTTGTGGATACTTTTTAATGGATTTCATAAGTTTAAAAAAAAGTTAAATTTTACAGTACTGAATTCGATGATGTAAAATTTGAAATTTTAGTTGATTTTTTTTGGTAAACCTCATGGCTATAAATAGCCATTTTGATGGAAAAGAAAATGCAAGCAACTGAGTGAGAGAAAAAGCTAAAATAAAGTGTGTGCTTTTGAGGGTAACTAAAATAATTTTATTTTGATAAGTGTGAGAAAGTTTTAAGAGTTTGAGAAATTTTGTTCAAAAGGTGAATGATAAAATAGTAAGGTAATTAATTTTTGAAGTATTTGAAAAACATTTTGAGTGTCATTATTTTGATGAGAAATCTTTTATTATATACCTATAATGTTGATTTAGATAAGATTTTTTTTGTTTGTATCTACTATTTTTATAATGGAAGAAAATTTTATATTTTGTCCCGTAAACGTAACCCAAGAATTACGGGCGAATCATATTAAAATATTGGTGTCATTTTTATTATTTATACGGCATGTTTTCTTGCCTATTTTACTCACTGATTTGTTGGTTTAACCACCTCTATTTATTTATTTGTTTGATTATTTCTACAATAATTTTATTTTGTCTCTGTAAATATTATTTTGTTGCGCCAATTCTATTAATTTTTCCAATAAGTGGTATCAAAACTGTTGGTTTGTATTCTTGAGGCATTATTAAATACTATAACGATAGAGGCTAAGACTAGCAAAATAGTCAACTTAAATGGCACAATTACCACATATGAAAATACAAGATGAATGATCGCCTATTTGTGATGAAATTGCATCTACGGTTTTTGCTACAACAAAATCCGAAGGTAAGACAGATGAGGAATGGGCATTTGAGCATGAGCAAGTGTGTGGCTACATCCGACAGTTCATTGAAGACAATGTGTATAACTACATTTGCAATGAAACTCATGCATGGACATTGTGGAATAAGCTTGAGGAGCTGTACACTTCAAAGATCAATAATAACAAATTATTTTATCTGAGAAAATTAATGTAAATAAAATATCGGGAAAGTTCTTTTGTTGCCGATCACTTTAATGAAATGCAAGGGATCATGGATTAGTTGTCGAGAATAAGCATAAATTTGATGAGGAATAGGCATTTGAGCATGAGCAAGTGTGTGGCTACATCCAACAGTTCGTTGAAGACAATGTATATAACCATATTTGCAATGAAGCTCATGCATGGACATTATGGAACAAGCTTTAGGAGTTGTACACTTCAAAGACCGACAACAACAAATTAATTTATTTGAAAAAATAAATTTAGATAAAATATCAGGAAGGCTCTTCTGTGGCCGATCACTTAAATGAAATGCAAGGGATCGTGGATTAGTTGTCAGGAATAGGCATAAATTTTGACTATAAAATTCTTGCTCTTATGGTGCTGGCATCTCTACCAGATTTATGGGAGACTTTGAAGATTTCACTTACAAACTCTACACCAAACAGTGTAGTGAATATGAAATTTATCAAAAGTGGCATTCTGAATGAAGAGATGAGATATAGATCAAAGGGTGCCTCTTTAACACATTCAGATATCCTTGTTGTAAATTCTAGGGGGAGAAGTGAGACTCGAAGCTCAAAATAAAGAGATAAGAGCAGGGGAAAGTCAAATAAGTATGTAAATATAGAATGCCATTACTGCAAAAAGAAAGGCCACATCAAGGAGTTCTGTCAAAAGTTCAAGAACAAGAATAAAGGCAAAGATGTGAGAAAAGATAACAGCAGTGATAATGATGAAGCAAATCTTCTTGGAGAATTCAATGTCCTTTTTTATGATAATAATGTTAATCTTACTACTCATGAGACCAGTTGGGTGATTAATAGTGGTGCTTTCATTCACACTACATCTTGAAGAGAATTCTTCTCATCTTACACTCCAAGAGATTCTAGATTTGTATGAAGATAGGAAATGGCAATCGAACAAGAGTTGATAGTGAAGGAGATGTGTGTTTGGAAAGGGTGAATGTCACAAGACTAATCTTGAAGAATGTCAAGCACGTTCCAGATATTTGCCTAAATTTGATCTTAATAGGCAAGCTTTATGATAAAGGTTTCTGTAATACCTTTTATAACAACCGGTGGCAACTTACTAAAGGCTCCCTGGTGGTGGGTAAAGGTAAAAAGGACTTAACATTGTTCTTTATCCATGCAAATATCTCCAAAGACATAGTGAATGATGTGGATAAAGATAATACAATTGAGTTATGGCATAGAAGATTTGGCCATATGAGTGACAAAGGGATAACAGTGTTGGCCAAGAAAAATGGGTTATCTGGAGTAGATCTTATGCATCTAGAGAAATGTGTCAATTGTCTTACAGGAAAGCAAAATAAGGTTGCTTTCTGTAGTTCTCCTCCTTCCAGAATGAAGAATGTGTTGGATTTAATTCATTCAGACTTGTGTGGGCCAACGTCAAAGTCACTTAGTGGTTATAATAAGAGGGGTAAAAGGTGAAAATAAAATATTAACGATTGATAAATAATAGTTACAATAACGATAAATATAAATAAAATTATAAAGAGAAAAAGAAAAATAAAAAGTTAGGTGTCACAAGGTCTGTGCATGCAAACTCTAAAGTGTTAGCCCAAATTACGACAGCGAGCAACTCGTACTGAGCTCATATCAATAAACTAAGATCCACTACTATAAGAATCACCACCGCCATCATCATCACAATCATCAAGGTCATCGTCGTCCTCATCAGCATCGATAGTAGTGTTATGAGCCGCATACATATTTAGATCAGGTGGAGGTGTGCAATGTGATAGAGTTGGTAGCACTTCATGAGGTTAAAAGGTGGGAAATAAGGATAGAAAATTTTGGGTTAAAGAAGGAATTGATAGAAAATGAAGAGTTTGTAAAGAGCCAAAGCAATTTCTAATAAATTTAAAATAAATATAAATAGAAGTTGACTAAGATGAAAGTATGTGAATTGTAAGCTGACAAAGGGATAGGGAGTATGGTATGATGAAGAGGAAAGGATGGAGAAGAAAAATGTACTTGGGTAGGAGGAGTAAGATCTAAAGCATGAAAGAATGGACCAAATGGGTAAGTAAAGGAAAAATAAAGCGGAGGATTGAATGAAGTGCTTGATGGACCAGCTTCTAAGACTAAAGTCGATGAGATGTTGATGCCCTGGGTGGAAGGAGCTACGAGGATCTCTGTATGAACATTATGTGGCTGAGGAATGGGAATACATCCATCACTTGCAAGTGGGGGTCTAAGACTTGTTGAGCATCGACATGAATGACACTGATGACATTGCAGTGCCTTCTCATCAACAAGCCTAGAATTAATCAATTATTGTAGGAGTGGGGTAGGTTGTGGTGCAAGGTTGGGGTATGGCATATCATTTGATACTCATCGCCTAACTCATTAAGTGCAATTTGTGATCTGTCAACGATCTGATTAACTTGAGATAAATCTCAAGTCAATGCGATTTGCTCAAATGCATTAGCTTACACATTGAAATGAAATAAATTTATAAAAATTTAACAAATAATGTAGCAAGATATTTGTTGACAAAATAAAATTATATATGTACAACTACTCTCAACCGAGCACTAATGGGTGAAATCCATCAATGTGTCACTGAATAGTACCACTCCAAATATTGTGAATGGTAATGTATGTATCCATGTGAAGGTTCCCTAATCACAACATGATGAGCTCAATGGCCCCAAAGCTTAATCCATTGGGCATTTTTTTTCGCCCAATTTATGTTATAATCCCTCAAATTATTATAATGAAACTCATCAAAGTGAAAGGACGATGAGGAATGGGTTGTACACATCCAAATTGTCGTAGTACCCTATTAAGGTAGTGCCATTCAACAATATGGATGCATATGAGGGGTACTATCAACCGTCATATGTTGCGCCCTTGTAAGCAATAAATGGGTAGTTGTTGAATGACATCTTTAGTGTATGGCTCCCAGATAATCTGTATAAATAATAAATATTTGTTTATTTGAAATAATAATATGGTTATTTCAGTTAAATGTTTTATATAATATAAGTAATTGATGCTGCTGATCATGATAACGATGACGATAACCATGACAATAATTTATTATGGTTTAAATATATAAATTTGATAAAGTTAATAGTAATTATTTTGCAATAATAACAAGACTATAGAATTTTATGGGAAAAAAGTTTTAATAAAAAATGAGAAAATTAATTGTAGTAAATAATTTATTCTAAATATTGAATTAAAATATATATACGATGATAATTATTATTAATAAATTGAATAAATTTCTTTATAATATATATAGAGAAATAAATTTGCTATAAAATATTGCAAAAATTACATAATTAAAGTTATACCTCATCCTGACATGCATTATCTAGTCTCACACGAATGTCTAAAATAACATGTGTAAGAATAGATGTAATCGCACATGGTCAGCTCCATATGAAATAATAATGTCTCATGTTAGTCAATTGATATTGTCAAGAAAATTTAAAATATAATTAAAATTTAAGAATATAACTAATATACCTTTGACCCAAAGGTGCATCTGATGGAATTGACTTGTCACGCAATGTAGGAGCGAGAAAAGAATATCGCTCCCATGCCCATAGTTGAAGGAGAAAGAGTGAACTGCCTATTTGTTTCATTGCTGATAGCCTTGATGCACGATAAAGTTCCTTATACAAGAAAGCCAAACATGTAGAGCCCCAACTGTATTAGCCAATTAAGTCAAAATTTTCCAAAAATTGAAGGAACTGTAAGTTGACTCTATCAGTAGCTGCTGTTATTGGGAACAACACCAACGAATAAAGCTGCAAAATGTATGCACGTGTGTGTCTATGTAATATTGTCTAGTTAACTTATTGAGGCAAGTCTACGAAGTGCTCCTTAAACCATGAACTGCGAACCAACGAGTTATGAATGTCATCTAGTTCAGGTGAAATCCCTAAAAGTGATTGGCATAAATCTAGGTAATCACGATGAACTCGACCAATAATAGGACTCTCATCAACCGGCAACCTTGTTAAAACAGCAACATCTTAGAGTGTGATAGTGCTATCTCCATCCGCAAGATGGAAAGTATGTTTCTTTGGTCTCCAATGCTCTACCAGGGAAAAAATTAAGTGCCAATCATATTGACATTGGCGAATCTATGCAACTCCGAGAAAGCCAATGTTTCTTAATAATCCCTCCATTTCAAGAGTCATGTTTACATATATATTCTTCATCTGAAATGTACGTCGACATTGAATGACCAGATCTTGCAACTGCAAATGTTATGTATATAATTAATAATGACACTTTGTTTCATCAATAATCCACTCCCGTTCACATTATAATAATAAAATTAACATTCATTTATTTTGTATATTTACTAAATATTCATGATTACCACATTTATTTTGTACCCCAAAATGCTAAATAGCCTTAAATAAATATTCCTAATTACCTGGTCATGCCATATAGCATGTGATCTATGTTCATTTTGTAAGTATAGTAATTATGCATCATATAGCCCAACCTGGATGTAATCACCTGACACATAATTTTGCTCCATATCTATAAAAATAAATCATAAATAATATATAGTCAACATCTTTGACTAATAAAAGTTATCTTACTTATTATAAATACATGTATTAAAATGACACGACATTCACATCTTATATCTTAATGACAACTCAATCAATTTATTTCACTGTATAAAATATAACCACAACCTAATGACATGTGATACAAATTGATAGGTTCAATTATGAGATTCACTTATTAATTGAAGGACATAATTTATATTGATTTGAAAAAATGAGTGACATGGACAATAATTGATTTCACAATTCAAAATTATATATAACAAAAAAAACATGTGATACAACTTCACAGCTGCAATTTTGGGAATCATATGTCATGTACAGACATAATTTACTCTTGATTGAACAACACTAGTATCTTATTTGCCATATATAACAAGTGGTCATAAATGTGGCATACTACAATATCATATTGGGCATATAAATTTTATGTCCTTAGATATATAGGGTAGTACTATAAATACATATTCCATTATGTTTCATCATCAACCCACATTCATATACGCATACATATACATAATTTTTCTTCTCTATAGATGGCAAGTGGTTCTTCACATGGTGGTAGAGGCAGAATATGGATGTTACCAGAATATAATGATGGGTATCGCCAATTTAGAAGGTTAGATCCGAAAAAATATTATGCAGGACTTGGACAGGAATGGGCATTTTGAGTAAATGAATCTAATATTATAATTGCCCAATTACGTGAATTAGGAGCACCTATAGTGAGGCGTTTGTCATTATCAATACAATGAATAAATCAATTAGAATATAAAATTACTATTAAAAGAATTTGAGAGGAAAACAATTGAATGTTTATACGAAGATCAAGATATTATATGTTAAAGCTTACAAATAATCAAGCGATTACAATAGGTAGGATACTTTCCCAAACAAAGGCAAACAATGTTCTTAATAATTAAGCTTACATTTCTGATAGTGAAATGTCTAATAAATAATAAATTGTTACATGTACTTTATTATATTATGTTTCCTCATTTGATATTTCAATATCAGATTTACATTCATGTGAGTGAATTATTGAATTATACTATCTAGCTTGTCTTACATCTACATCTTCTAATAACTCTTTTATACGTCATCTAAAGAATTCTCTATTCAAATGTATTTTCATATAATTGTTCTCCTCTCTAATACGATACAAAGCATTTCGTATGTCATCCATATTACATCATCTCATTTGAATTGCCTATGCTTTAGGCACATGTATATTAAGTTCTATAGCTTCTTCCATAAGTGCTTTAGATTCTTGTTGACAATGTTGTCATTCTTCAATCATTTTTAATAAAACAGCATGACTATTATATTGGCTTGGATCCATTGGATATGAAAAATCATTATCTAAAGCCTAATAACGACCTGTGGCCCTAAAAATATGTCTTGGAGAATAAAATCTAAACATTGTACTTATAAAATATATGACTTTATCTAATGATTTGAATAATTTAATTTGCATGCTATTGATTTCATAATAATATCACATTTTAATACATATTAACAACATTTTGGTAAATAAGAAGGAAGGTATTTTACAAAGTAAGTATCATTATCATTCTAATCTTCTATGCCCTCGATGTCTATGTCGGTCACACTACCTTCTACTTTCACTAAGGACTGTTAAGTAACAATGTCATAGCACATATGATACTTATCAATACGATTATTCATCACAGTAATCTCCTTTTGTAATTAGTTTATTACAATATCTATTTCTTCATTATTATGTCTTGATAGAGTTACTGAAATTATTTGTGGTATTACTAACTCATGGTACCCATAATACGCTTCTAATTCACATCTTATTTCCCATAAATGGGCCCATTTTGGAAATGATCTATCAATAATGTCATAAGACTGTCCAAAATCATCTATATTTATTGTATGATACCTATATATGATTTGCACATTCAAGTTCAAGAGATTAATAAATGGGATAATTTTTGAATGCCCTTTTAGTTCCATACCAAATTACACCATTCGGGTCTTCATATTTATCAATAATTTTCAATTTATGTTTACTATGTCCTCCCTTAGAAGAATTTGATAATCCAACTTTTTTATTGTCCTTTTTATTCATTTATGATAAACATCAAATTTATTATATATATTAAAATAAATATATAACTTTGATGATGACCATTAAAATTTGAGTGTATATAATGAAATAACATAATAAGATATACAAATTTTTAAATATTTTGGATATGTAAAAGTTTCATTCAATAGCTCGTTTCATTAATAAAAAAAAGTACATAAATAGTAATTGTTAATTTCATCCACATGTCCTATCATTATGCTCGAGCAAACCACATTTCATGCAAAAGTTTGATCCAACATTTGAATTTCTTTCATCCATTTCATTTCTGATGCACGTAGATCTTGGTCTTCCTTTTTTTCATTTCTATGCTGGATTTGGTATGAATTTGGTCAATAAGCTAGATTACCCAAAGGAACAAAACAAGTTGACCAACATTTTAAATTTTCACTGATGGAGTGAAATGAAGCAATAAATTCTCTATAATCAAGTTCATATCTCATACAGCCAGCAATAGTATGAGAACACAGAATCTTGCTTTGTTAGAACTTCCTACATGTGCAGCTTCTTTGTTTTACATCGACAACTTATTTATGACCACCTTTGCTCCGTGCATGGTTAAAAGCAGTTGTTATTTGGAAGATCATATTCTCTTCATCATACCTTTGCATGACATGGCCATTTGCCTTATCAATTTGATGCTTGAGTATGTCTAAATATGTTGGTGTCCATAAAAAGCCTTCATTCAACAATTTTGAATATTCAGTTTGATGTTGTTCAAACATATTAACTAACTTCATAAATATTTATTGCATCATTGTAGCAATCGTATTATAACCTGAATTCTTATAAATTATAAAATTAAATTTTAGAGATTTACAGTGTTAATAATTATTTTATTTAAATTATGATATTTGATTATTAGTGAAATTAAATTTGAATTTTTAGTGTTGAAAATTATTTTAATATTATTATTTGAGTAAAACTATTGATTATTTATATATATATATATATATATATATATATATATATATATATATATATATATATATATACAAAGTTAAAGTTAATGTTATAGTTAAAAATAAATAAATAAATAACTATTGAAAACGTGCAATACCTGCCTCCCACCCTTTCTTCTTCTTCTCTTTCTTCTTTCTTCTTTTCCCTTCTTTCCCCTACACCGCCAACACCACCCAACACCACCACCAACCATCGCCACCTCTACCAGTCTAGCTTACCTCTTTCGCCTGTCCAACTCGCCACCACTAGCTCACCACCACCTTCTCTTTTTTCTTTTTTTCTCGATTTAGTATAATGATCGTTTTGTCCTTAGCATTGCTGAAGATGATTTCGGCGACCTCTAAGCTTGCTGCTAGTCTCAAACAAAAGTTTATGCTTATAATATCCCGTATTTTTAAATATTTGTATACTGCATCGGGATATGCAGTATTAATAATTCTTATATATAATAATGATATTTCATGAGTTGTTATTTAATAAAAAATTGATTTTTAATTATCTTATATTATTTTAAGTACTTTACGTAAAAAATTTTCGGGACTTGCATTTTCAAAAAAATTGACACATAAATTATTTATTATTAATTATTTTAAACAATTTTACGGATTTGCATGAACTCATATATATTTTTTAAAGTATTAAATAATGTATGTATGTGTACTTATTTATTTAATTAGGGTTTAATTAATTACCCTAATATTTTATTATTTATTAATTAGTTTTAATATTATTTAATTATTTTTATGTGTATTAAATTTTTAAAATATTAAATTATATGTGTGTGGTGTATAATTAATGTGTGTGATTTTATATTATTTTAATATATAGTGTAAAGTATATGTATATATATATACACATATACATTAAATATTAAAACAAAAAATAAAGTTTGAGTTATTTACAAAATTGCCACCCATCCTTCTCCTCCTTCCCCGATCACTCCCATCACCGATCCGGCCACTGTCATGCTGTTTTCTCACCATCGGTGTGCCTCCCAGCATGCCACCTTCTTTCTCCAACCGTTCAGCCGAATTATTTTCAATTATATATATATAATATATGATTTTTCTAAATAAAATGAGTTTTTATCGGTTTTAATGTGTTTTAGGGTTAATAATGTAATTTTTACTTATTAAATGTATTTCTATGATATAAGGGTATTTTTGGTATTTCTATATTATTTTGTGGATTGTGGACCCCGGTTGGTAAACTGTAGTTTGGAGTCCGACCGAGGGGTTGTGGATGTGTTTCTGTATTTATTTTTCGAAGTGTGTTTCTTTGCAGGGCCGGCTCTACTCTTTCAGTAGAGAGATGTCCATTTTACAGGGGAGGTTCTGTCGGATATTTGATAGAATTCTCGTAAAATGTAATGTCCGGTCGAATTCTGATTTTTAATTCTGTGTCTAATATTCTAGATCGAGTTTCTAGGATTTTCTGTTAGGTTTATTCTGATGTCTATTATTTATTATTTATTTAGTTGCGCCGAGACCGAGGCTTAGTGGACCAGGCCCATCGGACTTATCTCAAGGAGCGCACTAAGTGTGAGTTACTATTTTATATATATATGCTTTAGGGTGCATGATTTTAGAAATATATATTTTATTTTGATTAAATATACATAATGATTTAATTATTACTTAAGTTTATTTTTAGTTTATCTTTGGTTTATTTTCTGTATATTTTAAACTATATGCATGTTTTATTAACGAATTATGTTTGAAATGTTTTCAAATATAATTTTTGGTTTATTTTGTAATTTAATTGGATTTATTTAATTTATATATACTCAAAATATACCTGGTTTACTTTTGGTATATTTCTAGTATATATATGGTTATTGTTGCTATTATATTTAAATTCATGCACCATTTACTTTTATGAATGTATGTTTTATATTTTAATGAAGGATATCAATAGAACGTGCTACCTAGTGGGCAGCACTAGGACCGAGTACGTACCGGTACGCTTATAGCATTTAGGCTATATTACTAACCATGTGTGGATGTTGATTGGATATGATTATTTGATGTGTGATATGATTTGGGAGTGTGATTGCTGGAGCTCGGTTGACCTAGTGTCTCGGGGCCAATCACACTGACAGTCAGACTGCTAGAGCTCGATTGTCTTAGTGTCTCGGGGCCAGTCTACCGTCCAAATGGAACAAGTGATTATATTTGGAATAAGTGAGCCTGTATGGCTAGAGTGTTGTCTAACACTATTTTTAGGTTGCGATATTCTAGGGTTCTATTTGATCCTTCATGAACTGTGATTTTCAATAAAAATATATAAAATGATTTTATTGCATCTGTGTGTATTTGCTTTTATATATGCTTATTATATATATACTATTGACTGTGTGCATTGTCATTTAGTATGCATGTATATATATTATAGTAATTCACTTAGTGAGGTCTGACTCCCCTCCGTTGACTATTTTTTTCAGGAGAGTCATCTTCATCAGACCTCAGTAGCAGGCCTGTACGCCGAATTTCTTTCGCTCCGGCTTCTCTATGTAAACTGCTCACTTGAGTTTTATTTTTATAATTTAGACACTGTAGTAGTTGAATAAAGTCATGAGATATGTACTTTAAATATTTGAACTGAAACTTGTATTAACGGATTTATTTATATATATGAGATATGGATTTGATTTAAATCCCATGGTGGAATATTATTTTGATACTTATGATTTTATTTCCGCTGCATTAAGAGTTGTTGTTATTACTATTGCATGTTTTATTTTATTTTTAGGCTTGCTACGGGTTCCGGATTCGAAAGAATTCCAGTTCCCTAGCGTCGGTCATGGCCCCTGTTTTGGGTCGTGACAGAGTTGGTATCAGAGCGGAGTTCTGTGTCAGGGCTTAGTTGTGTGAGTCGTGGCCCTAGTTTTCAGAGTTGTGTTTTCTTTTGGTAACTACTGCAGTGAATTAGGCTTGAGTATGTCTTGATAAGTATTCCTTGCTTTAGTTTTTTATGTTATTCTTCCATTGTCTGTTTTGTCTGAATCATTTTATTGTCTTTTCACTATGAGGAGGCGAGCGTGTGTCGCTCCACCGGTCGTTGAGGCTGAGGATGATGAGTCTTTTCAGGATGAGGTTTTACCTCCTGAGCAGCCAATTAGATGCAGAGGTCGTGGCAGAGGTAGACCTCAAAGAGCGGCATGTCATCGTAGGTAGAGAGAGTTACAGGATGAGGAGCCTGTTGAGTCTGAGTTTGATGTTCCTATACCTCCAGTTGTTCAGCCTGTTCAGCCTGCCTATCAGCAGGGTATGTTTGACCCTGAGGCAGCTTTGTTCTATGCCAGAGTTGGCAGGATTACGTTTGATGGGACTTCTGATCCGTTAGACTTTCTGCATGCAATCGAGACTCGGACTCGGACTGCTCACATCGAGTACCCATAGATCATGATCATCGAGTTGTCTGTCGAGGGACCGTGTTATCTGACACCACTGACATGCTTCAGATGCGGACAGACAAGACATTTTGCCAGATCGTGTCCTTATTTCGAGTATCAACAGCTGCAAATTCCATAATTTCCACAGCAGTCGATTGCTAGTGTTGTACCAGTTCCATTTCAGTTGCCTCTAGCCCAGCATCAGAGTTCCACTCAGCTTGTTCCATAGTAGGGTCATAGTAAAGGTGCTAGAGGAGGTGCCAGAGGTGTTGGCCAGGCTTCTACCAGTCAGCAGGGAGGTCAAGGACAGGCCAGAGTCTTCTACCTTACTCAGCAGGATGCTCAGGCATCTAATGCAGTCGTGGCAGGTATTGTTTCTGTTTGTTACCTGGATGCATGGGTTTTGTTTGATCCGGGTGCCACGCATTTGTTTTTTTCTCCTATTTTTGCTTTCAAGTCTTATTGGCAAGCTTCGAGGATGGCTTTTCCTTTGTCTGTTGCCACTCCTCTGAGTGATTCCTTAGACACCGATATTGTTCTTTCTAGTTGTCCAATTCTCGTGGGAGGTAGAGAATTACCCGCTGATTTGATTCTGTTGGATGTGATGGAGTTTGATGTTATTCTGGGAATGGATTGGTTATCTCAGCACTATGCCATGGTAGATTGTCAGAATAAAGAGGTGACTTTCAGAATTCCTGATGAAGAAGATTTTAAATTTATGGGTGATAGGAGTTCAGCACCTCAAAATCTTATTTATGCTATTACGACTAGGAAGTTGTTGAGGAAAGTATGTCAGGGATATTTGGCATTGGTTAGGGATACTTCAGTGGAGAAGTTATCACTCACAAATGTTCCTGTTGCTTGTGAGTTTCCTGATATTTTTCCTGAGGAGTTGCCAAGTTTACCACCTCATAGAGAGATTGAATTCTGTATAGATGTGGTTCCAGGTACTACTCCTATATCTATGCCACCCTACAGAATGGCTCCTGCAGAGTTGAAAGAGTTGAAGGAGTAGTTGCAAGAGTTATTGGATAAGGGTTTCATTAGACCCAGTGTTTCTCCTTGGGGTGCACCAGTCCTATTTGTGAAGAAGAAGGATGGTACCCTGAGACTGTGCATTGACTACAGAGAGCTGAATAAGGTGACAGTGAAGAACAAATATCCTCTCCCGAGGATAGATGACTTGTTTGACCAGCTACAGGGTGCACAGTTCTTTTCTAAGATTGACTTGAGGTCGGGTTATCATCAGTTGCGGATTAGTGAAGCTGATGTTCCTAAAACGGCATTCCACACTCGATATGGCCATTATGAGTTTCTGGTGATGTCTTTTGGTTTGACTAATGCACCAACAGCTTTTATGGACATGATGCACAGGGTATTCAGACCATATATAGATCAGTTTATGGTAGTCTTCATCGATGATATACTGGTATATTCAAGGAGTATGGAGGAACATGTATATCACTTGAGGATTGTACTGCAAACACTGAGAGATCATCAGCTTTATGCTAAATTCTCGAAGTGTGATTTCTGGATGGAGAGTGTTTCTTTTCTTGGACACGTGGTGTCTAAAGAAGGTATCCAGGTTAACCCACAAAAGATCGAAGTAGTGTCTGAGTGGCCTAGACCGACTTCTATTACTGAGATTCAAAGTTTTTTAGGTTTAGCCGGGTATTATAGGCGATTTATGCAGGATTTTTCTAGAATTGCAGCCCCTATGACTCACTTGACTCAGAAGAATGTTAGATTTGAGTGGTCAGAAGCTTGTGAGAATATTTTTCAGTTGTTAAAGGAGAAATTGACCACAGCCCCAGTGTTAGCTTTGCCTAATAGTGTGGACAAGTTCATAGTTTATTGTGATGCCTCTAGAATTGGCCTTGGTTGTGTGTTAAAGCAGAATGGAAGGGTGATAGCCTATGCTTCAAGGCAGTTGAAGAAGCATGAGCAGAACTATCCTACACATGACCTAGAAATGGCTGCAGTGATCTTTGCTCTGAAGATCTGGAGACATTATCTGTACGGGGTGACTTGTGAGATATTTACTGATCACAAGAGCCTTAAGTATATTTTCCAGCAGAGAGATCTAAATCTGAGGCAGAGGAGATGGTTGGAATTGTTAAAGGATTATGATTGTGAGATATTATATCATCCGGGCAAGGCTAATATGGTAGCAGATGCCTTGAGTAGGAAGTCCTCAGGCAGTCTTGCTCACATCAGTGTTGAGAGGAGACCGTTGATCCAGGAATTGCATCTGTTGGTGGATCAAGGTCTGATGATGAAGATAAGTAGATCAAGTGGACTGCTAACTCAATTTAAGGTGCGATCTGTACTAAGGGATAGGATTAAAGCAGCTCAGAGCTGAGATCCTATTCTAGAAGAGCTTGCAGAGAATGTCAGAGCAGGGAAGTTCATTGATTTCACACTCGATGATGACGGTGTGTTATGGATCAATGGTAGATTGTGTGTTCCTGATGTGGATGATTTGAGAGAAGAGATTCTGGAGGAAGCACATTCTACAGCTTATAATGTACATCCAGGTGTTACTAAGATGTACCACAGTATCAGAGATCTATATTTGTGGGACGGAATGAAGAAGAACATCGCTGAATATGTTGCTAAGTGTTTGACGTGTCAGCAAGTGAAAGCTGAACATCAGAAGCCTTCTGGGAAGCTTCAGCCTCTTCCTATTCCGGAGTGGAAGTGGGAAAGGATAGCTATGGATTTTGTGGTAGGTTTACCTCGTTCTAAGGATGGATACGATTCCATCTAGTTAATTGTAGACAGGTTGATGAAGTCTGCACATTTCTTACCTGTGAAAGCCACCTATTCTGTAGCTAGATTGGTGAAGCTGTATGTGAAGCATATAGTGTGCCTTCATGGAGTACCTGTGTCCATTGTGTCAGATAGAGGTTCGGTGTTTACTTCTCATTTTTGGCAAAAGTTGCAGGAAGCGATGGGCACTAGGTTAGACTTCAGTACTGCTTTTCATCCTCAGACAGATGGTCAATCTGAGAGGATGATCCAGACACTGGAAGATATGTTGAGGAAGTGTGTTCTGGATTTGGGAGGTAGCTGGGATGATCATTTTCCACTCGTAGAGTTTGCATATAATAACAGCTACCATAGCAGTATTGATATGGCACCGTATGAGGCTTTGTATGGAAGGAAGTGTAGATCCCCTCTGAGTTGGGATGAAATTGGTGAGAGAGCTTTAACTGGACCTGAGATGGTTCAGGATGTTGCAGAGAAAGTCGTCGTGATTAAGCAAAGATTAGAGACCGCAGTTAGCAGGCAGAAGAGTTATACGGATCCTAGGCGTAGAGGGGGGGAATTTCAAGTTGGAGATTTTATTTTTCTGAAGGTATCTCCAATGAAGGGTGTGATGATTTGGCAAGAAGGGTAAGTTAGCACCGAGATATATCGGACCATTTGAGATTCTGGAGAGAGTTGGCACTGTTGCATATCGGTTGGCTTTGCCTCCCAGTATGTCACAGGTGCATCCAGTATTTCATATCTCGATGCTGAGGAAGTATATCTCAGACCCTTCACACGTGTTGCAGCCCGACAGTGTAGAAGTGAGTGAAGATTTGACGTTTATGGAAGAACCTGTGGCAATCGTTGACTATCAAGTCCGACAGTTACGGTCGAAGCAGATTCCGATGGTCAAGGTTCTTTGGCGGAGCAATAGAGTTGAGGAGCACACATGGGAGACTGAAGTTGAGATGCGAGCTTCTTACCCGTATCTCTTTCCTTCTTGATCTTGTGATCATTTTCTTTCTGGAATTCGAGGACGAATTCTTGTAAGGGGGGAGACTGTAATATCCCGTGTTTTTAAATATTTTTATACTGCATCGGGATATGCAGTGTTAATAATTCTTATATATAATAATGATATTTCATGAATTGTTATTTAATAAAAAATTGATTTTTAATTATCTTATATTATTTTAAGTACTTTACGTAAAATTTTCCCAGGACTTGCATTTTCGGGAAAATTAACACGTAAATTATTTATTATTAATTATTTTAAACAATTTTACGGATTTGCATGAACTCATATATATTTTTTAAAGTATTAAATAACGTATATATGTGTACTTATTTATTTAATTAGGGTTTAATTAATTACCCTAATATTTTATTATTTATTAATTAGTTTTAATATTATTTAATTATTTTTCTGTGTATTAAATTTTTAAAATATTAAATTATATTTGTGTGGTGTATAATTAATGTGTGTGATTTTATATTATTTTAATAGATAGTGTAAAGTATATATATATACATATACATTAAATATTAAAACAAAAAATAAAGTTTGAGTTATTTACGAAATTGCCACCCATCCTTCTCCTCCTTCCCCGATCACTCCCATCACCGATCCGACCACTGTCATGCCATTTTCTCACCGTCAGTGTGTCTCCCAGCGTGCCACCTCCTTCCTCCAGCCGTTCCGCCGCCTGCAGAGCCCCTTTCCGGCGTCGGGAAGCTCGTTTTGGCCGGAGAAGCCGAATTCTTTCTCACCATCGTTCACGACATTTTCGGCCACCATTTTCGACACCGCCGGTCTCTTTCTTCTCCTTGAGCTCTGTTGAGTGTGATTCCAAGCTTTTTTTCACTTAAAATGGTCTTGATTTGCTTAGGTTTCGATTTTGGTAATTCAGCCATTTTAGGGTCTTGATTTTTTTGAACTTTGAATTGATTAATTCATGAAAAATTCCCTAACAAATGTTGTTCCCCTTAGCTTAATCTACATGTTTGAATTTTTGTAGAATTTTTGGAGATTATTTTGATTTTTGGGTATTTTTGAATATTTTATTATTATTTTCTAATTTTTGAAAATTAATTAATTACATTATGAAATTGTGTTTTATGATAAATATAGGTGTTGAAATTAATTATAGAAATTTATTTGGAATTTTTATGAATTTCTATGTATTTATTTTGAATTTATTTAGGTTTATGTAATTTTGGAAAATTAGGTTAATTGTGTTTTTAATTGAAATTAATTATTTAATTGAGTTTATTTATTTATATTATTGATAAATATGTTGAGAGAATTAATTTTGGATAATTATACTATTTTTGGTGAATTTTTGGAGTAACTTTAGTATATTTATATATACAGGGGTATTTTGGTAATTTTACACTAAATTGGCTAAAAATGTAATTAAATTGGTTTTAATAGTTATTTAAGGTATAAAAATGATTTCTACAAATTATTTAGTATTTTTAATTAATTAAAACTATTTTTCATGAATTATTTTCAATTATATATATATAATATACGATTTTTCTAAATAAAATGAGTTTTTATCGATTTTTAATGTGTTTTAGGGTTAATTATGTAATTTCTACTTATTAAATGTATTTCTATGATATAAGGGTATTTTTGGTATTTTTATATTATTTTGTGGATTGTGGACCCCGGTCAGTAAACTGTAGTTTGGAGTCCGACCGAGGGGTTGTGGATGTGTTTTTGTGTTTGTTTTTCGAAATGTGTTTCTTGGCAGTGCCGGCTCTACTCTTTGAGTAGAGAGATGTCCGTTTTACAAGGGAGATTCTGCCAGATTTTTGGTAGAATTCTCGTAAAATGTGATGTCCGATCGAATTCTGATTTTTAATTCTATGTCTAATATTCTAGATCAAGTTTCTAGGATTTTTTGTTAGGTTTATTCTGATGTCTGTTATTTATTATTTGTTTAGTTGCGCCGAGACTGAGGCCTAGTGGACTAGGCCCATCAGACCCATCTCGAGGAGTGCACTAAGTGTGAGTTACTATTTTATATATATATGCTTTAGGGTGCATGATTTTAGAAATATATGTTTTATTTTGATTAAATATACATAATGGTTTAATTATTACTTAAGTTTATTTTTAGTTTATTTTTGGTTTATTTTTTGTATATTTTAAACTATATGCATGTTTTATTAACGAATTATGTTTGAAATGTTTTCAAATACAATTTTTGGTTTATTTTGTAATTTAATTGGATTTATTTAATTTATATATACTCGAAATATACCTGGTTTACTTTTGGTATATTTCTAGTATATATATGGTTATTGTTGCTATTATATTTAAATTCATGCATCATTTACTTTTATGAATGTATGTTTTATATTTTAATGAAGGATATCAATAGAACGTGCTACCTAGTGGGCAGCACTAGGACCGAGTACGTATCGGTACGCTTATAGCATTTAGGCTATATTACTAACCATGTGTGGATGTTGATTGGATATGATTATTTGATGTGTGATATGATTTGGGAGTGTGATTGCTGGAGCTCGGTTGACCTAGTGTCTCGGGGCCAATCACATTGACAGTCAGACTGCTGGAGCTCGGTTGACTTAGTGTCTCGGGGCCAGTCTACTGTCCAAATGGAACAAGTGATTATATTTGGAATAAGTGAGCCTATATGGCTAGAGTGTTGTCTAACACTGTTTTGAGGTTGCGATATTCTAGGGTTCTATTTGATCCTTCATGAACTGTGATTTTTAATAAAAATATATAAAATGATTTTATTGCATCTGTGTGTATTTGCTTTTATATATGCTTATTATATATATACTATTGACTGTGTGCATTGTCATTTAGTATGCATGTATATATATTATAGTAATTCACTTAGTGAGGTCTGACTCCCCTCCATTGACTATTTTTTTCAGGAGAGTCATCTTCATCAGACCTCAGTAGCAGGCCTGTACGCCGAATTTCTTCCACTCCGACTTCTTTATGTAAACTGCTCACTTGAGTTTTATTTTTATAATCTAGACACTGCAGTAGTTGAATAAAGTCGTAAGATATGTACTTTAAATATTTGAACTGAAACTTGTATTAACGGATTTATTTATATATATGAGATATGGATTTGATTTAAATCCCATGGTGGAATATTATTTTGATACTTATGATTTTATTTCCGCTGCATTAAGAGTTGTTGTTATTACTATTGCATGTTTTATTTTATTTTTAGGCTTGCTACGGGTTCCGGATTCGAAAAAATTCTCGTTCCCTGGCGCCGGTCATGGCCCCTGTTTTGGGTCGTGACAATTCTCTAGGCTTCTTAAGCCCTCAATCAATTTTAGGTTTCAACTTTGGCAAGTCGCTCAATTTTGTAAAATTATGTTTAGGCTATTTTGTTTTATTAATTTGTGAAATTGAGTTTAAATTAGGTTGATTAATGTTAAATTGACTTTAGATTATTTTGTAGAAGTTGTAAGCTTTCCAAATATGTGTTTAGATTTAATTTCAAAAATTATTTTCAAAATGGCACTATTCTGGGCTCGGGTTACAATTCCAAACTCAGGAAAATTTTATTTTTAATAAATTCTACTAATGATTTTGAGCAAGTTTTGTGAAGGAAATTTATTAAAATTATGTGTAGAATTTTTATAAATTTTTTAATGTTTATGTGAAAAATGAATTTTTGAAAAAATTAGTATAAATTAGTAATTTTTATGTTTTAGTTGAAATTATTATTAATTATTATGTTTTAGACAGTTTTTGAGTAATAATATTAAAATAATTTTTATAATTTATTTCCTATTTTTAGCTAATTATTAGTAATTTTTGGAAAAATATATGAATAATAATTTTATTTATTATTTTTAAGCTTAAATGAGTTTTTGGTTATTTTTATTATATATTTTAATTATTTAAATAATTAATTATAATTAATGCTATTTAATTGAAAAATTAGAAGAATGGATTTTATTAATATAATTTAATTATAAATGAGGATTTTATTATTTATTTTGGAAATAAATATCTTTTATACTTTTATTATGTAAATAAATTGATTTGTGATATTTAAATGATTTTTGGTTGGATTTATATTTTTTATTAATTGTGGATTTTGTTCGTTTTCGGTTGAGCGATAAATGTCATTCGGGGGATTAACCCGAGATTTGTGAAATGTGGATATTTTAAAGTGTGTTTTCGCGCATGATCGACTATATTTTTGTAGAGGGATGTCCATTTTACAAAGAAGACTGTCGAATTTTTGATAAATTTCTCGTAAAATGTGACATTGGGTCAGTCCTAAGTTTTAAATTTTAGTCGAGTCGTATCCTAGATTAAGTTGTTTTTTAGAAATTCTAGATGTATAAAATTAGGAATTTAATTCTAATAATACTATTATTAATTATTTTTCTATAGTTGTGCCGAGATCGAGACCTATAGGACTAGGCCTGTCAAGTCATTTTAAAAGAGCGCACACATGTGAGTTATTATTATATGTATACATGGCATTTAGAAATCATAGTTAGCATCCATATTTTTATGACATGAATTTCATATATTAGTTGCATCAAATTTTATTTATTTATTAATTATTATTGTCAGTATCTTATATGCACATATATGTGATTGCATATATATGTATATTGTAAATGCAAATTTTATGTTTATAATTTGGATGCTTTACATATTTAATATGATTTTATTTATTTAATTATTTTTTATAAAATATTTTGAAAAATTATTGTAAAACGTGCCACCTAGTGGGTTACACTAGGGTTATTGTGCAACAATACATTAAAATGTTAGGATTGATATTATGGAATTTCTTGATTTGAGATATGAATAACTAATTATTAAGATTTGTGGTAAGAGAGTAGTGTGATTATGAGAGGTCGATTGACCTAGTGTCTCAGGCTAATTATTCCGACAGTAAGACTGCAGAAGCTCAATTGACTTAATGTCTTGGGGCCAGTCTACTGTTAAAAAAAAATTGAGAAGAGAAATATTTTTGGAATCAAGCGAGCTTATTGGCTAGTGAGGATTTATGGTTGAGGTTACAAAATATTTTAGGGTTATGCTCCAGTCCTCCACTATTGCATTTATGTGCTTATCGAAAATGGGATTTCGAGCATCTATATGAAATGCATGAATAAATAAATAAATAAAAATATATAAATATTATTATATCGATGCTTGAATGTATGTATTTTTAAGGTGCATGCATATATATAATAATAGTTCACTCAATGAGGTCTGACACCCCTCAATATTTTTTTCATGATTTTTTCCATCAAACCTCTAGTAATAGTTCTATTCGCCATACCCTTTCTTCTTTGGTTGATCTATGTAAATTTTAAACTATCCTTTCCTTGTATTGCTAAACATTGTGGTAGTATTATCTACTTATTGTATTCTATGATTGTTATTTTTTTATGGTTGTATCTTGAATATTGTAAAATATTTTTATTAAGATATTATTTATAAAAGATTCTTCTTTATTATTGAAATTTTTAATTCTAAGGTATTTTTGTAGTATGTTTGGTATGATTTTTTATTTTTAAGGATTGCTACGGGTTCCAGATTCTCGTGAATTCTCATTCCCTAGCGTCATTCATAACTCCTGGGTTTGGGTTGTGACAAATTGGTATCGACTTAATACTATTCAACATGGCGTTCACTGATTCAACATAACTTATAGCCATAACACTATGACGATGACCACCATTATACGATAAAGCCCATTTCTCCGTCAGGATTTTATTAATCCATTGTTTAGACTCTGGATGTAGAAGCCCTACTTTGGTCATCCATCTCATGAACTTTCTTTTCTGAAACTCTCGGCCAGCTTTATTAAGTATGTTCTTTATGGCACCATCTTAAACTTTGTGTTGTAGTTATTGAGCACATAACGCAAACAGTATCGATGTGGATTACCATGCCACAATTCTTGCTTCATTAAAAGCTTTATTCCAACATGACGATCAGAAATGATACAAATATTATCTCTTCCTTCGCAACAACAATATTGTAATATCCCGTGTTTTTAAAATATTTTTACACTGTACCGGAATATGCAGTGTCAATGATTTTTGTATTTTATATGATATTTTTACGAGTTAATATGTATTTTAGACCTATTTTAATTATTGTGTATTATTTTCAGTGTTTTACGTAAAATTTTCCCGGGACTTGCATTTCCGGGGAAATTTTCACGTAAACAATGTATTATTAATTATTTTAAATGTATTTACGGACTTGCATGAACTCATGCGTATTTTTAAATTATTAAATAAAGCCTGTGTGTGTATAATTATTTAATTATGGTTTATTATTATTACCCTAATATTTTATTAAGTATTTATTTGTTTTATTGTTATTTAATTAATTTTATTTAGTATAAATTATTAAAATATTAAATTTTATGTGTGTGGTGTATATTTGATGTGTGTAATTTAATATTATTTTAATATATAGTATAAAGTATATATATATACATATATTTGTCAAAAATCAAAAAGAATTGGAAAATTACACATTTGCCCCCTCTCTCTCCTTCTTCTCTCTCGATCGCTCACCCTCACTGCGCCTCCCATTCCAGCACGCCGGACCGCCCCTCGCCGCCACCAGCTGCCGCCAACCTCCTTCCCCTTCCTTCCTCTTCCTCTCCGACGTGACCAGGCCGCCGGAAGCCCGCTGGAACGCCCGGAATCTGCCATGGCAGCAAGTTGAGCTTTTTGCCGTCGACGACGATTCCGGCCACCATTTCATGCACCACCGGTCTTCATCGACTCCTTGAGCTCCGGTGATTCCAATTCTAAGCTCCTTTCGGCCTGAAATCAAGTGGATTTTGAGGTTTGAGCTAAAACTCAATTCGGTCACATTAGGGTTTTCGATTTTTTTGAGCTTCGAATTGGATGATTCATGAAAACTTCCTTCACAAATGTTGTTTCTAGTAGCTTAATCTACATGTATGAATTTTTGTAGAATTTTTGGAGATTGTTTGGATTTTTGGGTATTTTTGAATATTTTAATATTATTTTCTAATTTTCGGAAATTAATTATTTAAATTATGAAATTTGAGTTTATGGTTGAATTAGGTGTTGAAATGAATTATATGAATTTATTTGGAATTTTTATGAATTTCTAAGTATTTATTTTGAATTATTGAAGTTTATGTGATTTTGAGAAATTAGGGTTAAATGTGTTTTTATTTGAATTTATTTGGTTAATTGGGTTTAATTATTTATATTATTGATAAATATGTTGAGAAAATTAATTTTGGATAATTGTATGATTTTTGGTGAATTTTTGAAGTAATTTAGGTATATTTATATATATAGGGGTATTTTGGTAATTTTACCCTAAATTGTCTAAAAATGTAATTTAATTGGTTTTAATATTTATTTAAGGTATAAAAATGATTTCTACAAAATATTTGGTATTTTTAACTAATTAAAATTATTTTTCGTAAATTATTTTCAATTATATATATAATATACGGTTTTTCTAATAAAATGAGTTTTAATCGGTTTTGATAGTGTTTCAAGGTCAATTATGTAATTTTTATTTATAAAATGTATTTCTGTGATTTAAGGATATTTTTGGTATATCTGGAATCATTCTGTGTTTGTGGACCCCGGTCGGTGGACTGTAGTTTGGAGTCCGACCGTGGGATTTTGATTGTGTTGAGCTTGAATTTCGAAGTGTGTTTCTTTGCAGGGTCGGCTCTACTCTTTTGAGTAGAGAGATGTCCGTTTTACAGGGGAGGTTCTGTCGAATTTTCGGTAGAATTCTCGTAAAACGTGATGTCCAGTCGAACCCTAATTTTCGATTATATGTTTAATACTCTAGATTGAATTCTAGGATTTCTATTAGGGTTACTCTGATATCGGTTATTTATTTCTTGTTTAGTTGCGCCGAGACCGAGGGCTAGTGGACCAGGCCCGTCGGACCTGTCTCGTGGAGCGCATTAGGTGAGTTACTGTACTATGTATACATGCTTAGGATGCATGATTTAGAAATATATGTTTTACTTTGATTAAAATGCATAAATAATGTGATTTGTATTTAAGTATATTTTTGGTTTATTTTTGGTATATAATAAATTATATGCATGTTTTATTAATAAAATATATTTAAAATGTTTTTAAATATATTTTAATTTAATTTATGAATTGATTGGATTTATTTGACATATATATACTCGAAATATACCTGGTTTACTTTTGGTATATTTCCGGTATATATATATGGTTTATATTGTATTCTATTGAACTTCATGCATCATTTATTTTTGTGAATGAATGTTTTACATTTAATGATGAAGGATATCAATAGAACGTGCTACCTAGTGGGCAGCACTAGGACCGAGTACGTACCGGTACGCCTATAGCTTTAGGCTATATTACTAACTATTTATGGATATTGATTTGATATGATTATTTGATATGTGAGATGTGGTTTGGGTGTGATTGCTGGAGCTCGGTTGACCAAGTGTCTCGGGGCCAATCACACTGGCAGTCAGACTGCTGGAGCTCAGTTGACTTAGTGTCTCGGGGCCAGTCTACTGTCCATATGGATTAAGTGGATATATTTGGATTAAGTGAGCCTGTATGGCCAGAGTGTTGTTTAACACTATTATTCTGAGGTTGCGATATTCTAGGGTTCTATGTGATCCTTCATAAACTGTGATTTTCAATATATATATATATAAATGATTTTATTGCATCTGTATGAATTTGCCTGTATATATACATATTATATATATACTGTTGACTGTATGCATTATCACTTAGTGTGTATGTATATATATTATAGTAATTCACTCAGTGAGGTCTGACTCCCCTCCGTTGACTATTTTTCAGGAGAGTCAACTTCCTCAGACCTCAGTAGCAGGTCGATACGCCGGATTTCTTCCGCCCCGGCTTCTTTATGTAAACTGTATACTTGAGTCTTATTTATTTATCTAGACACTGCAGTAGTTGTGAATTAAAGTATTGGATTTCATGTATTTTATTTTAAAGAGATGTATTATATTGAACTGGATTTGTATTAAAGATTATATATATCTATGTGATGAGATTTTGAATTAAATCCAGTTGGTATGGATGGTATTATGATATTATGATTTTATTTTCCGCTGCATATCATACTGTTACTGTTATTATGGCATGCTTTATTTTATTTTTAGGCTTGCTACGGGTTCCGGATTCGAAAGAATTCCCGTTCCCTAGCGCCGATCATGGCCCCTGTTTTGGGTCGTGACAAAGTTGGTATCAAAGCAGAGTTCTGTGTCAGGGCTTAGTTATGTGAGTTGTGGCCCTAGTTTTAAAGTTATGTTTTCTGTTGGACTACTGCAGTGTATTAGGTTCGAGTATGTCTTGATAAGTATTCCTTGCTGTAGTTTTCAGCGTTATTCCTCCATTGTCTGTTTTGTCTGAATCTTTCCGTTTGTCTTTTCAGAATGAGGAGGCGAGCGTGTGTCGCTCCACCGGTCGTTGAGGCCGAGGATGATGAGTCTTTTCAGGATGAGGTTTTACCTCCTGAGCCGCCAGTTAGACGTAGAGGTCGTGGCAGAGGTAGACCTCGAGGAGAAGCAGGTCGCCGTAGGCAGAGAGAGTTACAGGACGAGGAGCCTGTTGAGCCTGAGTTTGATGTTCCTGTTCCTCCAGTTGTTCAGCTTGTTCAGCCTGCCTATCAGCAGGGTGTGTCTGACCCTGAGGCAGCTTTGTTCTATGCCCGAGTTGGCAGGATTGCTTTTGATGGTACTTCTGATCCTTTAGACTTTCTGCATGCGATTGAGACTAGGACTCGGACTGCTCATACCGAGTACCAGCGGATTATGATCGTTGAGTTATCTGTCGAGGGACCAGCCTTGGATTGGTTCATTCAGATGATCCAGCCCTACATGATGACGATGACCTGGGCTCAGTTTCGAGAGCGATTCATGAGGAGATTTTGTCCAGAGCCTCTTCGTTTGAGTTATCATCTTCGATTGACCAGTATTTCTCGTGGAGATCGATCTGTAGAGGAGTATACCCGAGAGTTTCTTCGTCTGGGTAGATATGCTGAGGATCTGATGTGAGATCAGTATTTCGCGATTACTACATACGTTACTGGTTTGGGTTCAGCTTTTGCTGGTATGGCTACAGCAGGCCTTACTCTCGAGTCTGTGATTGAGCTAGCCAAGGAGATCGAGCTGAGATTAGTTAGGCAGGGAGCGATGCCTGATTATTACCAGCTAGGAGTTCAGTCGAGTGGATCGCAGGCTACTCCGTATTCGAGTTTTCATGTTGGTTCGAGTAGTCAGCAGCGAGGTTCGACTCAGCAGAGTCAGAGACAGCAACAGCGAGTGCATCGGAGCAGTAGACATGGCCGTGGAGGTCAGCGTAGATCGTTCAGATTTGGGTCAGGTGCTTCGAGCAGCAGCAGTGGTCGTAGTTCTGGATCAGCGGCCAGTGTTTGCCAGACTTGTGGTAGTGTCCATCAGGGACCGTGTTATCTGACACCACTGACATGCTTCAGATGCGGGCAGACAGGACATTTTGCCAGATCGTGTCCTTATTTTGGGTATCAGCAGCAGCAGATTCCGTGATTCCCACAGCAGTCGATTGCTAGTGCAGCACCCGTGCCATTTCAGTTGCCACCAGCCCAGCAGCAGAGTTCCACAACAGAGTCATGGTAGAGGTACTAGAGGAGGTGCCAGAGGTGTCGGCCAGGCTTCTACCAGTCAGCAGGGAGGTCGAGGTCAGGCTAGAGTCTTCCATCTGACTCAGCAGGATGCTCAGGCATCTAATGCAGTCGTGGCAGGTATTGTTTCTGTTTGTTACCTGGATGCTTGGGTTTTGTTTGATCCGGGTGCCACGCATTCATTTGTTTCTCCTGTTTTTGCTTCTAAATCTTGTTGGCAAGCTTCGAGGATGGCTTTTCCTTTGTCTGTTGCCACTCCTCTGAGCGATTCTTTGGACGTCGATATTGTTCTTTCTGGTTGTCCAGTTCTCGTGGGAGATAGAGAATTACCCGCTGATTTGATATTATTGGATGTGATGGAGTTTGATGTTATTTTGGGAATGGATTGGTTATCTCAGCACTTTACCGTGGTAGATTGCAGGAATAAGGAGGTGACTTTTAGAATTCCTGGTGAAGAAGATTTTAAGTTTGTTGGTGATAGGAGTTCAGCACCTCAGAATCTTATTTCTGCTATTACAGCTAGGAAATTGTTGAGGAAAGGTTGTCAGGGGTTTTTGGCATTGGTTAGGGATACGTCAGTGGAGAAGTTGTCACTCACAGATATTCCTGTTGCTTGTGATTTTCCTGATGTTTTTCCCGAGGAGTTGCCAGGTTTACCACCTCATAGAGAGATTGAGTTCTGTATAGATGTGGTTCCAGGTACTACTCCTATATCTATGCCACCTTATTGTATGGCTCCTGCAGAGTTGAGAGAGTTGAAGGAGCAGTTGTAAGAGTTGTTGGATAAAGGTTTCATTAGACCTAGTGTTTCTCCTTGGGGTGCACCAGTCTTGTTTGTGAAGAAGAAGGATGGTACCCTGAGACTGTGCATTGACTACAGAGAGTTGAATAAAGTGACGGTGAAGAACAAGTATCCTCTCCCGAGGATAGATGATTTGTTTGATCAGCTCCAGGGTGTACAATTCTTTTCTAAGGTTGACTTGAGGTCGGGTTATCATCAGCTGCGGATTAGTGAAGCTGATATTCCTAAGACAGCTTTCCGCACTCGATATGGCCATTATGAGTTTCTGGTGATGTCTTTTGGTTTGACTAATGCACCAGCAGCTTTTATGGACCTGATGAACAGAGTATTCAAACCGTATATGGATCAGTTTGTAGTAGTCTTCATTGATGATATACTGGTATATTCTAGGAGTATGGAAGAGCATGTATATCACTTGAGGATTGTACTACAGACACTGAGAGATCATCAGCTTTATGCTAAATTCTCGAAGTGTGATTTCTGGATGGAGAGTGTTTCTTTTCTTGGACACGTAGTGTCTAAAGAAGGTATTCAGGTTGATCCACAGAAGGTTGAGGCAGTATCTGAGTGGCCTAGACCTACTTCTGTTACGGAGATTCGGAGTTTTCCGGGTTTAGCCGGGTATTATAGGCGGTTTGTGCAGGATTTTTCCAGGATAGCAGCCCCTATGACTCGCTTGACTCAGAAGAATGTTAGATTTGAGTGGTCAGAAGCTTGTGAGAATAGTTTTCAGTTATTGAAGGAGAAGTTTACCACAGCGCCAGTATTAGCTTTGCCTAATAGTGTGGATAAGTTCACAGTTTACTGTGATGCCTCTAGAATTGGTCTTGGTTGTGTATTGATGCAGAATGGAAGGGTGATAGCCTATGCTTCAAGGCAGTTGAAGAAGCATGAGCAGAACTATCCTACACATGACCTAGAGATGGCTGCAGTGATCTTTGCTTTGAAGATTTGGAGACATTATTTGTACGGGGTGACTTGTGAGATATTTACTGATCACAAGAGCCTTAAGTACATTTTCCAGCAGAGAGATTTGAATTTGAGGCAGAGAAGATGGTTGGAATTGTTGAAGGATTATGATTGCGAGATTCTTTACCATCCGGGTAAAGCTAATGTGGTAGCAGATGCCTTGAGTAGGAAGTCCTCAGGTAGTCTTGCTCACATCGGTGTTGAGAGGAGACCATTGATCCAGGAATTGCATCTGATGGTGGATCAAGGTCTGATGATGAAGATCAGTAGATCAGGTGGACTGTTAGCTCAGTTTAAAGTATGATCTGTACTAAGGGATAGGATTAAAGCAGCTCAGAGCCGAGATCCTATTCTGGAAGAGCTTGCAGAGAATGTCAGAGCAGGGAAGTTCACTGATTTCACACTTGATGATGATGGTGTGTTGTGGATCAGTGGTAGATTGTGTGTTCCAGATGTGGATGATTTGAGAGAAGAGATCCTAGAGGAAGCACATTCTACAGCCTACAGCGTTCATCCGGGTGTTACTAAGATGTACCACAGTATCAGAGATCTATACTGGTGGGATGGATTGAAGAAGGATGTCACTGATTATGTTGCTAAGTGCTTGACGTGTCCGCAAGTGAAAGCCGAACATCAGAAGCCTTCTGGGAAGCTTCAACCTCTTCCTATTCCCGAGTGGAAGTGGGAAAGGATAGCTATGGATTTTGTGGTCGGTTTACCTCGTTCGAAGGATGGATACGATTCCATCTGGGTGATTGTAGACAGGTTGACGAAGTCTGCACATTTCTTGCCTGTGAAAGCCACATATTCAGTTGCTAGATTGGCGAACTTGTATGTGAAGCATATTGTATGCCTTCATGGTGTACCTGTGTCCATTGTGTCAGATAGAGGTTCAGTGTTCACTTCTCATTTTTGGCAAAAGTTGCAAGAAACGATGGGCACTAGGTTGGATTTCAGTATTGCTTTTCATCCTCAGACAGATGGTCAGTCTGAGAGGACGATCCAGACACTGGAAGATATGTTGAGGATGTGTGTCCTGGATTTAGGAGGTAGTTGGGATGATCATTTGCCACTTATTGAGTTTGCATATAATAACAGCTACCATAGCAGTATTGGTATGGCACCGTATGAGGCGTTATATGGAAGGAAGTGTAGATCCCCGTTGAGTTGGGATGAGATTGGTGAGAGAGCTTTGACTGGACCTGAGATGGTTCAGGATGCTGCAGAGAAAGTCATCGTGATCAAGCGAAGATTAGAGACCGCAGTTAGCAGACAGAAGAGTTATGCGGATCCTAGGCGCAGAGATGTGGAGTTTCAGGTTGGAGATTTCGTTTTTCTGAAAGTATCTCCGATGAAGGGTGTAATGAGATTTGGCAGGAAGGGTAAGTTAGCACCGAGATACATTGGACCGTTTGAGATTCTGGAGAGAGTTGGCACTGTTGCATATCGGTTGGATTTGCCTCCGAGTATGTCACAGGTGCATCCAGTATTTCATATCTCGATGTTGAGGAAGTATATCTCAGACCCTTCACACGTGTTGCAACCTGACAGTGTGGAAGTGAGTGAAGATTTGACGTTTGCGGAAGAACCTGTGGCGATCGTTGATTTTCAAGTTCGACAGTTGAGATCGAAGCAGATTCCGATGGTCAAGGTTCTGTGGCGTAGTGATAAAGTTAAAGAGCATACGTGGGAGACTGAAGCTGAGATGCGAGCTTCTTACCCGTATCTCTTTCCTTTTTGATCTTATCTTTTGGAATTCGAGGACAAATTCTTGTAAGGGGGGGAGACTGTAATATCCCGTGTTTTTAAAATATTTTTACACTGTACCGGAATATGCAGTGTCAATGATTTTTGTATTTTATATGATATTTTTACGAGTTAATATGTATTTTAGACCTATTTTAATTATTGTGTATTATTTTCAGTGTTTTACGTAAAATTTTCCCGGGACTTGCATTTCCGGGGAAATTTTCACGTAAACAATGTATTATTAATTATTTTAAATGTATTTACGGACTTGCATGAACTCATGCGTATTTTTAAATTATTAAATAAAGCCTGTGTGTGTATAATTATTTAATTATGGTTTATTATTATTACCCTAATATTTTATTAAGTATTTATTTGTTTTATTGTTATTTAATTAATTTTATTTAGTATAAATTATTAAAATATTAAATTTTATGTGTGTGGTGTATATTTGATGTGTGTAATTTAATATTATTTTAATATATAGTATAAAGTATATATATATACATATATTTGTCAAAAATCAAAAAGAATTGGAAAATTACACATTTGCCCCCTCCCTCTCCTTCTTCTCTCCCGATCGCTCACCCTCACTGCGCCTCCCATTCCAGCACGCCGGACCGCCCCTTGCCGCCACCAGCTGCCGCCAACCTCCTTCCCCTTCCTTCCTCTTCCTCTCCGACGTGACCAGGCCGCCGGAAGCCCGCTGGAACGCCCGGAATCCGCCATGGCAACAAGTTGAGCTTTTTGCCGTCGACGACGATTCCGGCCACCATTTCATGCACCACCAGTCTTCATCGACTCCTTGAGCTCCGGTGATTCCAATTCTAAGCTCCTTTCGGCCTGAAATCAAGTGGATTTTGAGGTTTGAGCTAAAACTCAATTCGGTCACATTAGGGTTTTCGATTTTTTTGAGCTTCGAATTGGATGATTCATGAAAACTTCCTTCACAAATGTTGTTTCTAGTAGCTTAATCTACATGTATGAATTTTTGTAGAATTTTTGGAGATTTTTTGGATTTTTGGGTATTTTTGAATATTTTAATATTATTTTCTAATTTTCGGAAATTAATTATTTAAATTATGAAATTTGAGTTTATGGTTGAATTAGGTGTTGAAATGAATTATAGGAATTTATTTGGAATTTTTATGAATTTCTAAGTATTTATTTTGAATTATTGAAGTTTATGTGATTTTGAGAAATTAGGGTTAAATGTGTTTTTATTTGAATTTATTTGGTTAATTGGGTTTAATTATTGATATTATTGATAAATATGTTGAGAAAATTAATTTTGGATAATTGTATGATTTTTGGTGAATTTTTGAAGTAATTTAGGTATATTTATATATATAGGGGTATTTTGGTAATTTTATCCTAAATTGTCTAAAAATGTAATTTAATTGGTTTTAATATTTATTTAAGGTATAAAAATGATTTCTACAAAATATTTGGTATTTTTAACTAATTAAAATTATTTTTCGTAAATTATTTTCAATTATATATATAATATACGGTTTTTCTAATAAAATGAGTTTTAATCGGTTTTGATAGTGTTTCAAGGTCAATTATGTAATTTTTATTTATAAAATGTATTTTTGTGATTTAAGGATATTTTTGGTATATCTGGAATCATTCTGTGTTTGTGGACCCCGGTCGGTGGACTGTAGTTTGGAGTCCGACCGTGGGATTTTGATTGTGTTGAGCTTGAATTTCGAAGTGTGTTTCTTTGCAGGGTCGGCTCTACTCTTTTGAGTAGAGAGATGTCCGTTTTACAGGGGAGGTTCTGCAGAATTTTCGGTAGAATTCTCGTAAAACGTGATGTCCAGTCGAACCCTAATTTTCGATTCTGTGTTTAATACTCTAGATTGAATTCTAGGATTTCTATTAGGGTTACTCTGATGTCGGTTATTTATTTCTTGTTTAGTTGCGCCGAGACCGAGGACTAGTGGACCAGGCCCGTCGGACCTGTCTCGTGGAGCGCATTAGGTGAGTTACTGTACTATGTATACATGCTTAGGATGCATGATTTAGAAATATATGTTTTACTTTGATTAAAATGCATAAATAATGTGATTTGTATTTAAGTATATTTTTGGTTTATTTTTGGTATATAATAAATTATATGCATGTTTTATTAATAAAATATATTTAAAATGTTTTTAAATATATTTTAATTTAATTTATGAATTGATTGGATTTATTTGACATATATATACGCGAAATATACCTGGTTTACTTTTGGTATATTTTCGGTATATATATATGGTTTATATTGTATTCTATTGAACTTCATGCATCATTTATTTTTGTGAATGAATGTTTTACATTTAATGATGAAGGATATAAATAGAACGTGCTACCTAGTGGGCAGCACTAGGACCGAGTACGTACCGGTACGCCTATAGCTTTAGGCTATATTACTAACTATTTGTGGATATTGATTTGATATGATTATTTGATATGTGAGATGTGGTTTGGGTGTGATTGCTGGAGCTCGGTTGACCAAGTGTCTCGGGGCCAATCACACTGGCAGTCAGACTGCTGGAGCTCGGTTGACTTAGTGTCTCGGGGCCAGTCTACTGTCCATATGGATTAAGTGGATATATTTGGATTAAGTGAGCCTGTATGGCCAGAGTGTTATTTAACACTATTATTCTGAGGTTGCGATATTCTAGGGTTCTATGTGATCCTTCAGAAACTGTGATTTTCAATATATATATATATAAATGATTTTATTGCATATGTATGAATTTGCCTGTATATATACATATTATATATATACTGTTGACTGTATGCATTATCACTTAGTGTGTATGTATATATATTATAGTAATTCACTCAGTGAGGTTTGACTCCCCTCCGTTGACTATTTTTCAGGAGAGTCAACTTCCTCAGACCTCAGTAGCAGGTCGATACGCCGGATTTCTTCCGCCCCGGCTTCTTTATATAAACTGTATACTTGAGTCTTATTTATTTTATCTAGACACTGCAGTAGTTATGAATTAAAGTATTGGATTTCATGTATTTTATTTTAAAGAGATGTATTATATTGAACTGGATTTGTATTAAAGATTATATATATCTATGTGATGAGATTTTGAATTAAATCCAGTTGGTATGGATGATATTATGATATTATGATTTTATTTTCCGCTGCATATCATACTGTTACTGTTATTATGGCATGCTTTATTTTATTTTTAGGCTTGCTACGGGTTCCGGATTCGAAAGAATTCCCGTTCCCTAGCGCCGGTCATGGCCCCTGTTTTGGGTCGTGACAAATATTGTAACATCTTCATGAAGTACTCCTAATTTTTTTATTCTCTTTTTCGACTAAACCAAATGCTAATAGTAGTATAGCATTATTCCTATCAACTGCTTCAACAATCATGAGTACACTTTTATATTTACCATATAAAGATGTGCCATCCATATATATAACAGGTTTGCAATATTTAAACCCATCAATACATGACTTATATGCACAAAACATGCATTTGAATTATTGTACCCCTAGAATAAGAACATGATTCATTAATGTGCCTCCCCTTGATTATGCTAAAAAGAACTAAGATTAAGTGTCACTGTTGCATGCATGAAGGTATAAAGCACTTTGTAAGAGTCATCCCAATCCCCCTATAAATTTGCAATTGCCTTTTTTTTTCCTTTCCAAACCTTTTTATAGGTCGGTGTGATTCCAAACCATTCTTTCAAACCAGCAAGTAATGCTTTTACCTTAATACCTAGCTACACCTTTAACATTGCTTGTATATATGCGATAATCATAATGGAGTCAAAATTCCTATTATCTTGACTCTGTCCAGGAGCACTACAAGTGTGGAGACCATTGTACCTCGTTATTTCCCAAAACCCACTTCTCTTAAGATTAGTGGCTCTTACCCTCTATTCATAGCCTACCTTGTAAACTAAGGTTATAGTATTACTCCTAATTTTAGAACTTCAAAATTTTTGCCCAACTCTTAATGAATACAACTTGCAAGCTATTTTGACTACATCTCTAGATTGAAATAACATACCTTTCGCCAGTTCTTTTGACAAGTCCTAAATTATATAATCTACATTTGATGGATTTCTATTAACATACATATCCTCAGGATTTACATGTTTAACTTACAAAGGAATTTGTCTATTTACTCCTTCAACTAATGCCACCATTAAAGCATCATTATTAATGTCAACATTACCAATGACATTACCATTGTCATCATCATCTTCATCAAAATAATGCTCCTCATCATCCTCCTCCTTATCCTCCTCAACATCCTCATCATTTTCTTGAAGTTCTTCCTCCAGCTCCTTATCTAAACAATCATCCTCTTCCTTCTCAACTTCAGTTTCATTTTGAATATATCTTGAGGAACTAGCTTCTGTGCATGCTTCATGTCTAAATGTACCCCCAGTAAATTCAATATATAGTTCAATGGCAAGCCAACCCATAAACTGCCTTACTATTTGAAACATATTCGAAACATCAAAATCATCTCTAATTTGCATAAAACCAAACATTGCATTTTCACAAAATCCCATGATTTGCTGTCTAAATAAAATTTTCATAATAATCCCATCATTACTAATTCCGATAGCATTTCTAATTATTTTATGTAACCCTTCTAGATCAAAATCATCAATAACATTGACCATTCTTGATGATGCATTTACTACGTTTAGACCGCACGCAGTTTGAATAATTTGCCCTCCCCAATATATGATCACAACTCATGCATTCAATTTTTCTGCCTATTATAAAAACTAATTGCAATAAGTTTTTCAATTTATTTACGTAATATTATTTATTTCTAGCTACATAAGTTAATCAACACTTTGAACTAACTATTATTCTTTTCACTCTGTACAACAACTTCACTTACTAAAAATAGTATTTCCATGGTAAGTATTAAATTTATTATGATATAAAATTTAACTATTAAATTTTCCATAACTATATTACAATATATATATATATATATATATATAAACCTTTTTATAATTATGAGTCGAAATAAATTATTATTACTAACTAATTAATTAACCAATAAAATATACAATTATATTTCACCAACAATTATATATAATCTAATATTATGCAATCATATTATAGACACCCAATTTGATTGGTCCACGATAAGGGGCAAACTGTAGATGCTCAGTTTGGTCGACCTACAACAAAGCTTGATGACAGAAATGTAAAACTTGAATGCAAGAAAGAAACTTGAAATCTTCTCGAAAATGAACCCAAGGGCTTAAAACCCATAAATCCAAGCCCAAAACCCTTATAAGATAGGTCCAATTCGCCCTGGCTCGCCAGGCCCAGTGCAGGGCAGGCTAGACAGGCGATCACCTCATTATGGAAGGCACAACCTCTACAACAACCATTTGCCTCTGCATTAAATGCAGAGGTAACCATGGCAGCTAACTTGGTGGGCCCACCTCATCTGCAACTCAACCTCTAGGATGGAAAAGAAGTTTTTAGGAAGAGAAAAAGGCTAGGAAGGAAATGATAAAATAGAGTAGCAGGGGTAAGGGAGGTGATTAAAAAAGGAGAATGAGAGAGAAGTAAGGGGTTAGCAACTTTTAGCAAAAAAAGAAGGCAGGGGGGAACTTTTAGCGAGGAAGCTTTGAAATAAAAGGGGGAGAAAATGTTTTTAAGAAGAGGAAAGAAAAGTGACTGAAGCTTAAAGGTGATTTTCTTGGAGGGTGAAAAGCTTGTATTCAAGGGAAAACTAACGTCTAATTTCATTTCTAAGGGCCAACCATATTTGGTAAGCTCATTCCTCAGTAATTATCTTGATTCTTTTTAAGCTTGAGCAAAAAATTTGCATAATCCTTTTACTTGCTTATATGACCCCTCGCTTATTTGTTTACTTGTTTGTGTATTCATTTTCTTATGTTTATTGTTTGTAATATGCCCTGTCTTTAGCATGATTAATTGAGTTTTAGGTGTAGTTGTGCATCTAGCTTGTTTGCAATAGTAGATTCTTATTTGGAGTGCAAGTTTGCCAATTTAAGAGTCATTTAAGCCTGTTGATCAAGCAATTGCCTCTCAAAGAGGTGTCGCCTCACTGCTATAAGAGGTGATCGCCACTTTGATAGGTCTTCATGCCACTTTGACAGGCCACCTATATAAATTTGGTTTTGTAAATTAATTAGTTGCCTCTTCCTTTATGATTTTATATGTCTTGGAAGCTAACATCTCGATGTATTACAGGGAATCAAAATGATTATGATTGTTCGATTCAATACCTAACCCTTTTCTCATCTTTTATTATATTTTTATATAATTTAATGCTTGTTTACTTTGGTTTATTTTTCATTTATCATACTTTCATTTGAGTAAAGAGTTGTAATCCGTAATCCCTTTCCCCATTTGATTCAAATGTATGGTTGTAAATTATTATTATTTACTTTGTTTATAATGGATATTAAGTCCAAATACATAAAAGAAATTAATGTGCAAACTTGGGCTTAATTATAAAATGTGACAATTGTTCGAAGGAAATTGCAAGTCACGTGGTAATAAAGAAATAATTAAATAATTAAGGGTAATAAAACACAAAACACAAACGGAGACCAACCGCAAGGTTGGGTACACATTCTAAAAGTCCATTCCCAGTATTCGAACCCGATCTCCAATAACAGCTTCTGGAAACCTCCATGGGATCCAATTGTTATACAGTGTGTCTTGACTTTTAACCTAGTGGCGACTCCATCTCTGAGTATGCTTTATAACCTATTTCATATTTTCTAATGGGCCTCGAGCCCATACAGTACCATGGTCGTCAAACACTTGGGCTGTAATATCCCGTGTTTTTAAATATTTTTACACTGTACCGGGATATACAGTGTTAATAATTTTTTTTAAGATGTATTTAAAACCTATTTTAATTATTGTGTATTATTTACAGTGCTTTACGTAAAATTTTCCCGGGACTTGCATTTTCGGGAAAATTTTCACGTAAATAATTTATTATTAATTATTTTAAATATATTTTCGGACTTGCATGAACTCATACGTATTTTTAAAATACTAAATAAAGCCTATGTGTGTAAATATTTATTTAATTAGGGTTTAATATATATTACCCTAATATTTTATTATTTGTTTATTAATTTATTGTTATTTAATTATTTTTATTTATTATTATATTTTAAAATATTAAATTTTATGTGTGTGGTGTATATTTTATGTGTGTAATTTAATATTATTTTATTATATAGTATAAAGTATATATATATACATATAATATATCAAAAAACACAACTTTTGGAAAATTACCATTTTGCCCCCGACTATCTCCTTCTTCCCCGATCACCTTCCCTCGCCGTTCCAGTCGCTGCCGTCCCATTCCCTTGCCGTTGGTGTGCCGTCCGGTGTGCCACTACCTTCTCCAGCCTTCCTCGCCACCTGTAGCAGCGGATTTCCTGCGTCTGGAGGTCGATTTTGGCCGAAAAAGCCGAATTCCTCTTCACCGTCGATCATGACGATTCTGGCCACCATTTTTTACACCACCAGTCTCTTTATTCTCCTTGATCACCGGTGAGTGTGATTCTAGCTTTGGTTTGAGCTTAAATGGTCTTAATTTGCTTAGGTTTTGATTTTTCAATTTCGGCCATATTAGGGTTTTCGATTTTTTTGAGCTTTGAATTGATTGATTCATGAAAACTCCCTTCATAAATTTTGATCCTAGTAGCTTAATCTACATTTATGAATTTTTTTAGAATTTTTGGAGATTTTTTGGATTTTTGGGTATTTTTGAATATTTTAATATTATTTTCTAATTTTCGGAAATTAATTATTTAAATTATGAAATTGTGTTTTATAGTTAAATTAGGTGTTTAAATGAATTATAGGAATTTATTTGGAATTTTTATGAATTTCTAAGTATTTATTTTGAATTATTTAAGTTTATGGAATTTTGGAAAATTAGGGTTAAATGTGTTTTTAATTGAATTTAATTGTTAAATTGAGTTTAATTATTGATATTATTGATAAATATGTTGAGAAAATTAATTTTGGATAATTATACTATTTTTGGTGAATTTTTGAAGTAATTTTAGTATATTTATATATATAGGGGTATTTTGGTAATTTTACACAAAATTTGCTAAAAATGTAATTTAATTGGTTTTAATAGTTATTTAAGGTATAAAAATGATTTCTATAAATTATTTGGTATTTTTAACTAATTAAAACTATTTTTCGTGAATTATTTTCAAATATATATATAATATACAGTTTTTCTAATAAAATGAGTTTTTATCGGTTTTTACTGTGTTTAAAGGTTAATTATGTAATTTTTACGTATAAAATGAATTTCTATGTTATAAGGATATTTTTGGTATTATCAGAATTATTTTGTGTTTATGGACCCCGGTCGGTAGATTGTAGTTTGGAGTCCGACCGAGGGGTTGTGGATTTGTTGTTGTGCCTATTTTTTGAAGTGTATTTCCTTGCAGGGTCAGCTCTACTCTTTTGAGTAGAGAGATGTACGTTTTACAGGGGAGGTTCTGCCGAATTTTTGGTAGAATTCTCGTAAAACGTGATATCCGGTCGATCCCTAATCATGTTTCTGTAATTAATACTCTAGATCGAATTCTAGGATTTCTGTTAGGTTTATTCTAATGTCGGTTATTTATTGCTTGTTTAGTTGCGCCGAGACCGAGGGCTAGTGGACCAGGCCCGTCGGACCCGTCTCGTGGAACGCACTAGGGTGAGTTACTATACTATATATATATGCTTTAGGATGCATGATTTAGAAAATACATTTTATTTTGATTAAAAATGCATAAATAATGTGATTTGTATTTAAGTATATTTTTGGTATATTTTTGGTTTATTTTTGGTATATATTAAATTATATGCATGTTTTGTTAATAAAATATATTTAAAAATGTTTTTAAATATATTTCTAGTTTAATTTATGATTGAGTGGATTTATTTGACGTATATA
This sequence comes from Mallotus nudiflorus, assembly GCA_947683625.1. Classification (NCBI taxonomy): domain Eukaryota; kingdom Viridiplantae; phylum Streptophyta; class Magnoliopsida; order Malpighiales; family Euphorbiaceae; genus Mallotus; species Mallotus nudiflorus. The sequence continues at coordinate 453,970 of CANTUR010000096.1, read as the reverse complement.
TACTCGAAATATACCTGGTTTACTTTTGGTATATTTCTAGTATATATATGGTTTATGTTGATATTTTATTAAACTTCATGCATCATTTATTTTTGTGAATGAATGTTTTATATTATTAATGATGAAGGATATCAATAGAACGTGCTTCCTAGTGGGCAGCACTAGGACCGAGTACGTACCGGTACGCCTATAGTATTTAGGCTATACTACTAACCATTTGCGGATATTGATTGATTATGATTATTTGATGTGTGAGATATGGTTTGGAGGTGTGATTACTGGAGCTCGATTGACCAAGTGTCTCAGGGCCAATCACACTGGCAGTCAGACTGCTGGAGCTCGGTTGACTTAGTGTCTCGGGGCTAGTCTACTGTCTAAATGGATTAAGTGGATATATTTGGAATAAGTGAGCATGTGTGGCTAGAGTGTTGTCTAACACTATTTCTGAGGTTGCGATATTCTAGACACTATTTCTGAGGTTGCGATATTCTAGGGTTCTATGTGATCCTTCATAAAAGATGATTTTCAATAAAATACATATAAAATGATTTTATTGCATCTGTGTGTAATTGCCTGTATATATATAATAGATATATACTGTTGACTGTATGTATTATCATTTAGTGTGTATGTATATATATTATAGTAATTCACTCAGTGAGGTCTGACTCCCCTCCGTTGATAATTTTTCAGGAGAGTCAACATCTTCAGACCTCAGTAGCAAGCATGTACGCTGGATTTCTTCCGCCTCGACTTCTTTGTGTGAACTGCTTACTTGAGTCTTATTTTTATAATCTAGACATTGTAGTAGTTGTAAATTAAATGGTGGGATTTTATGTATTTTTATTTATGTGAGATATTGTATTATATTTGAAACTGGATTTGTATTCAAAGATTTTATATATATGTGATGAGATGAGATTTGACTTAAATCCAGTTGATGAAAAATAATATTGTGATATTTATGATTTTCATTTCTACTGCATTTGATATTGTTATTATTATTATTGCACGTTTATTTTATTTTTAGGCTTGCTACGGGTTCCGGATTCGAAAGAATTCTCGTTCCCTAGTGCCGGTCATGGCCCCTGTTTTGGGTCGTGACATGGGCGCACACCGAACCCCACCACTTATACATATCTAACATAATACAATAAAATATTTCATACACAAACACTTTATAATAAATATAATATAATTTTCGTTTTAGGATACATCAAATAAACATAAAATATTTAATTAACATAAAAAAAATGTAAAAAAACTCCTTACATAAAATTAGTATATCTATCACCTAAACCTAATTGTCCTTGGAATTGACTCTTCAATTTTTTTCTTTATCCATAATACTTGTGATTATTTTTTTCAACCAAGGAAAATTTGAGTTAAGACCTTTTGAAAGACAACTATTTGGACTAATCACAAGTTTGGAGGTCCTATTTAAATTGTGCCAAATATTATCCTCCAAAAATAAATATACCGATACATCATAAGATATGTCATCATTGGGGCTCCAAAGTCTCAAATAACATTATCCATACTTCAAGGGCAATGTAAAGTACAATGTATACTTTTTAGATGTTTCACCCATTGTTTTGCCACTATGAATAAGTTCTTGAATCTTTTGGTTCACTATTCTAATATGCTCACACAATATATGCTCAGACTTCATTTTATATTGATCCAGTTCATCAGTTAATTGTCTAACTCTTTCTTGTTGTGCAGTTGTGCTAGCGACTCTAGGAGTAGTAACTATGCAAGCCCCAAGACGACGAGATCTATTTCTCTATAACTCTCTATATTTTATGATTCGTTGCATTCTCTCGACATATGACATTTTCCTTAAACACATTAAGGAAATAACAACATAAAAATTAGCTAACATAATTTGTAGTCTCAAGCCATAAAACAAATTCTATTTTTCACAGAATAAAAAGAAATTTCAATAAAAAATCATTAATAAATATTTTAAAATTTTTAAAATTTTTTTTAAAAATAAAAATATAAAATTCACTGTATGAGATTAATCACTAACTATATAAAAAATGAATTCTATAACAAATAAATAAAAATTTGAAACACTAACTAATTACAATAATGTTTTTTTACCTAACTAAATAAACAACGTTTAATTTGATAATTACAATAATTAAACATTATTTTTAACAAACTAAACAAACTTATACTGAAGTATAAATAAAGTTATACATTATCTCATAAACTAAATAAATTTTTTTTACTCTAATTATTACGTAAAATATAGTAAATAATTTTGTGAAAAATTATATATTTTTACTAACTACCTAAATATATATTTTTTAATAAAAGGAAACTATTTTTTCAAATCACTAATTACAATTTTGTACTAAATAATAAATTTTACAATTACCTAATTACATATTGTTACTAAAATTTTTCAGAAAAAAATAGTTATAAAAAGATTTTTTTTTTTTAACTAACTTACATCATTATACAAATAAGACATACTATAAATAATCAACATATTAGAATCATACATTTTACACAAAATAAAAAGCAAAAAAATATATACAAGACAATATATAAAAATAATAACGACAAATATTTTCCCTAAAATATTATTTTAATGTAATTTTTTTTACTACATAACAAAACTTAAATAAATATAAATTGATATAAATTTTTCTTACTATCTAAATAATTAACCAAAAAACAATAAATAAAAAATCAACACAAATATGTTAACAACAATTATATCCCACAAAATATCCATACATGAATAGATACCCATTGTATACAACCATAAATTACAATTTTTTCCACTCATCAATATATTGAATGATAGAATTATCAACAAAACATACCTTTTTAGCTTTCAATTTTCACCTTCTCAATATCACCTTAAAAAAGTTTAAAAAAACAAAACCAAATTCTAAGGTAATAAATACAAAATCTTCACTAACTATATAAATGAAATATATAAATGAATTTATAAATTTGCAACCCTAACTAATTACATTTTTTTTTTAAGTAACTTTCTAATCTTTTTTTTTTTCCTAAATAAATAAAATTCATACATTTCAATATAAATATTTAACATTTTTTTCACTTAATACAAACAAAAAAAAAATTAAAAAAAGAACAATACATTACAATTTACTTTTTTCTTAGAAATGGAACCGATAGATCTTTATACCAAGAAGAAATGAACAAGCTTTAAAAATTAAAAAAAAATAATAATAATTTATAACAAGAAATGGAGAGAAGCTGATGAAGGAAAGAGATGCAGGAGGATAGTGAAAGTGCTGGTAAATTAGGTCGAGAGGATTTAAGAGCAAGATGAACACCCAAAACGCTACTTGAACTAGCGAAATGGGTGAATAAATTCTGCTGATGGGATGTCTCAAGCACGCTAACATATTCTCTTTAGCACACATAATCTATTGCCATGTTAATAGCAGAAACATGCTACTCAGAGTAGCATTTTGGTACTATCCTTTATGGTAGTAAACAGTAGCAAAACGCTACTATAAACACTACTTAGAGTAGCATTTTGCTGTCCTTTATGACAGCCTTGCCAGGCATTGGAAAGGGACGGAATAACAGTCCCAAAATGCTACTTAAATTAGCTTTTAATTTTTTTTTTTGCTCTGCAGACTAGCATTGGGAAGGGCAAAAGTTGGTAGGAAAAAGCTGAAAAAAAACAATGAAAAAAATGCTACTAAAACTAGCGTTTTGATGGGTGCTTGCCTTACACTACTTCAAGTACCGTTTTATATTTAGCTGGATTTTGTTCATAACTATAACACTACTTCAAGTAGCATTTTGTGTTTTTTAATCCAAAGAAAAAAGTACCATAAAATGAGAATAAGTTTCAAAACCACCATAACTTGAGAAATAATTTTTTTTCCCCTAAAATGGTAGATAGCCCCTTCTTGCGATTGATTTTGTTTTGGTTTATATTTTTGTAGACTGGTTGGAGCAGTAAATGAAAGCATAGTGATTTGTAGAGGGTTGAGATCATCTGTGCGTGTAATGAACTCATGTCTGGCATATTACAATGCAATATCAAATTTCTCTTATAAGTGATGAAGGAAGCATTTCAAGTTATTTGACACACTATTTTTACAACATAATAACAATATGATAATAATGATGTTTATGTTATGTCTACATATTCATTAGCAGCAGTTAGATCAGAGATATTAGGTGGCATCCTAAAAACTAAAAGACCTTTGATTATAGAAATAGAAAGGAAGGTGTATGGAGTATAATATATGGTGTATCTAAATGAAGGTGTATGAAGTATCATGTGTGCATGGAGATGGGGCCGAAATGCGTGTGGTTTGATTTGGATCTTTCTGACAACAGTTTGGATGAAACAGTCCCTTCTCAGCTTACTCAGCTATACTCATTGGTTGTTTTCAAAGTATCATATGACAACATTCATGGAAAGACACCTCAAGAGTATTTATCAGCTTGCAATCTTTAACGAGTGCTGCTAATATGAAAATCTTCTCTTGCAGACTGACGTTGGTAAATAATTGCACATCACCAGTGGCATTGTCAAGATACAACTAAGAGAAGGCAATGGCTTGATCGACATGGAAGTTTTCTGTGTCCCATTTATGGTGACATATGTATGCATTTTGTTGGGAATTGCAGCAGTTCTTTACAGAAATCCTTGTTGTCCAAGGATATGGTTTTACCTCATTCGAGAGCCACTGAAACTTGCTGCTACTCATTGTCGACAACAGTCCTAAGTTTCCCAAGTTCAGAATGATGCAGGTCTATTGCTCTCTAGAGCTTTTAATGTTAAGCAAATGTTGAAACTGAACTATTGGATGTTCTGCAGTGTCTAGCAATTAAATTTCTTTTAATAATAGGCCATAGTTTTAGGTTCTACCCCTTCATCTCACAGAACTCAAAAAACGCGTCGAGTTAGTACTATATGAAAGCTTATTGGCGTATTAGTTGCTAAAAATGAAGCAGAAGAAACTAGTATATAAAAAATTTTCAAATGTCATAATACAGAAAATTTCATTGAACTTGCAAAATTATCATAAACTAACATGATATATATTGTGCTTTTTGAAAATTTGACGTGCAGTATCATTCCAAAAACTTAAGCAAATGCCATTGTTGGGAAGGTAGCTAGTAGTAATAGATGCTGGGTCTTTTTGCCATTTTGGCAAAAGTTAAAACAATTAACAAAATATGGTAATTTCCAAAATAATTACCAATTTATGGTAGTTTCTAAAATAATTATCAATTTATGATAATTTTTTATAAAGTGACATTTAACACAAAGTTTTGCCACTTTGACTGGTAGAAAAATAATTCCACTGATCAAAGTGGCAGAGTTCTTTTTCTAAGAAGGGCATTCTGCAACTTCCAATGGTGGAAATGCCCAAGTTTTTTTTAATAGAACATATTAATTTGCCAATTGTCCATTTCATATGTTATTATTATTAATTTTCACGTTTGCCAAGTCAATTCTTATAAACTACAGAAATGCAAAGAAAAGTGAACATCTTAAATGATTTAATTTTTTATTATGATTTTTTAATTTTAATATTATTATAATTATGATTGCTTTATTTTAATTATAATAATATTTAAAATAATAATATTATTATTTATTATTAATATTATGATTAATAAGATATGAATAATATTATTTTCAAATATTATTTATTTATTTGAAAAAAATTCAAAATAAACCCTATAATAATCGAGTTGAGCTCAAGCTGAAGTTATTCTAGTGGAATGTCGAGTCAAGTTTGAACTCATAGACTAGCCGCTAGAGATAATTAAGGAAGGAGTTAGTATATTTTGAGCTATTGTAATTTGAGTTTGAATTAGACATGGGACATACTGGATGTTGCCAGACTGATTGTTTGCTTCTTCACCCTTTTTCAAGTTGAAGAGAATGATGGAACTCCAAGTTTGTTCCTCAAATTTTGAAATGAGACCTTGGATAAAGGTTTTGTAAAATTATATGCTATTTGTGTACTCATATACATATATATATATATATATATATATATATATATATATATATTTAGCCAAGTCGAGTCTAGTCAAACACAAGTATAAGAGTTATTTAATCAAATCAACCTCAAGTTTTGAAAATGAATCTCAATTGAGTCCAGTTTCGATTTTTAAGATTGAATCGAACTTGAATTTGGAATAATAATATAAATAATAATGATAATTTAAATTCTAACATAATATTATTATTATTTCAAAATGAAATTATAATAACAATAATACTAATTATTATTATTATGCAGCGTGTAGCGCGATATATATATATATATATATATATATATATATATATATATATATATATATATAGCCAAGTCGAGTCTAGTCAAACACAAGTATAAGAGTTATTTAATCAAATCAACCTCAAGTTTTGAAAATGAATCTCAATTGAGTCCAGTTTCGATTTTTAAGATTGAATCGAACTTGAATTTGGAATAATAATATAAATAATAATGATAATTTAAATTCTAACATAATATTATTATTATTTCAAAATGAAATTATAATAACAATAATACTAATTATTATTATTATGCAGCGTGTAGCACGATTGATCAACAAAGGTAAACACTTCTCAATCTAGAGAACAAGTAAAGAAAAAATCTTAATTTTTATTAATAAATTGACAAAGAGTGAAAATTCCCTAAAACATCTATTTATACCATAGGCATAATATGGGTATAATAGGAAATAAAATAATATTTCAAAACGAGCTCAAAATAAAGAATTCACGTAATTTAAAAAAAAACACTATCTGTTGTGCATGACATGTGACGTAAACTGATGCCTAAAATAACGCCTCGCATCAGTCACCTCCACTTATAAAGAACTTGTCCTCGAGTTACTTTCTGGATATCCAAGACTCATATCCGGTTGAAACAAGGTAAGATCAGCAACATTGAAAGTCTTTGAAATTCCTATCCAACTTGGCAAGTCAACCACATAAGCTTGTTGTTGACCTTCCTAACAATCTTATACGGTCCATAATTTCTTTATTGAAGCTTGCTATGACCACCTTGCATTTGAGCCTTGCTAATGAACACCATCACTTCATCTCTAATATCAAACACCTTGAACCGTCTATGCTTGTCTACCTCCGTCTTGTACTTTGCATTAGCTTTCTTTAACTTGTTTTTTTACATCTGCTTGCACTTTTTGCACTTGCTTTGCCATATTACCAACTGCTACATTAAGACTAGGGACCTTCAAAAGCTTCACCAAATGCAAAGCATGATTAGGATACTTCATGTATACAATAAAAAATGGAGATCTATCTATCGCACTATGAACGAGATTATTATAGGCAAACTCTACTAGTGCTATATCAAAATCCCATTGATTTTTTCTATCCATACAAATACTTTGAATAATATTATCCAAAGTCCTATTAACCACCTTCGTCTATCCATATGTCTATGGATGTGATGCTCTACTGAAGTTCAATAATGAGTCAAATAGCTTCCAAAGTGTCATCCAAAAGTGACTAAGGAACTTAGTGTCACGATCAGATGTAATGGTTTTTGTCACTCTATGCAATCTCACAACCTCCCTAAAGAATAGTTTAGTTATAGAAGATGCATTTGTTGTCTTCTTACATGGCAAAAAATATTCCATTTTAGAAAACCCATCAACCACAAAAAATATAAAATCCATACCTTATTGAGTTTGTGGCAAACCCAACACAAAGTCCATAGAAAAATCCTTTGATATAGCATTGGGAATAGGCAATGGCAAGTACAACCTCGTGTTTTATGTTTAACCCTTCGCCTTTTGACATACATAGTACCTAGATATATTATTAGTCACATCCCTTCTTAATCTACAGTCCAATAGCACCTTTCCTTCATAAATTCAATGGTTTTATCTCTTCCAAGATGACTCACTAAACCACCATCATGCAAGTCTGTAATGACCTTCTCATGAAGATAAATGTGAGGAAGGCAAAGCTATCCACTCTTTATGAGAAACCCATAATGTATATAAAAATCATCACATGGGTGCTTACTCACATAATTAGCCCATATCTACTTGAAGTCATCATCATTTGCATGTAATTCCTTTAACATTTCAAAACCCACTATCTCCCAACTTAAAGTTCTCATCAAAGCCACTTGTCAACTTAATGCATCTACCACCCTATTTTGTTGTCCTGATTTATGGACAAGCTTATAAGGGAATTTCTTTATATAAGCTGACCACCTAGTATGCATATCACTTCTAATCTACTTCTGTTTACTTAAGTATTTTAAAGCCTAATGATCAGTATAGAGAATGAACTCTTTAGCTATGAGATAATGCTCCTCACTTTTCAAAGCCCTAAAACAACAGCATAAAATTCTTTATTATAGGTAGCCCATTTACGTCGAGCTTAATATAACTTCTCACTAAAGAAAGCTACTGACCTCTTTTCTCGAGATAAAATAGCCCCTACACCTACTCGACTAGCATCACATTCTACATTAAATAACTTCTCAAAATCTAGTAATGTTGAAATAGGTGTTGTGCTCAACTTCTCTTTAATTAAAGAAAAGCTACTCTTTTGCTCCTCACCCTATTGGAACCATCCATTCTTCAAATATTTCATACTAAGTGATATAATACTACTAAAATGTTTAATGAACTTCCTGTAAAATATTGTTAATCCATGGAAGCTCCCTATATCACTCACATTCTTTGTAGTAGGCCATTCCTTAATAGATTTCACTTTCTCTTCATTTACTTTAATCCCGTCACTACTCACCACATAGCCAAGAAATAACAAACTATCTTTCGAAAACACATTTTTTTAAGTTTGCATATAATTTATTTTCCCTCAATACCTTAAACACTTCCCTAAGGTGTCCAACATGCTCCTCCCTCGATTTACTATGCATTAAAATAACTAACTACAAATTTATCTAAAAAACATTATCATACCTAATTTATAAGCTACATGAAAGTACTAGGAGCATTAGTTAGCCCAAAAGGCATGACTAACCATTCATACAACCCATCCTTTGTCTTAAATGTCATCTTCCACTTATCACTTGGACAAATTATGATCCAATAATAGCCACTCCTTAAGTCAATCTTGCTAAACACAATTTCTTTATTCAATTAATCAAGCATATCATCCAACCTTGGAATATGAAATCTATATCTAATCGTAATTTTATTGATCGCTTTACTATCAACACACATCTACCAACTTCTATCTTTTTTAAGCAGCAATAAAGCTGGAACTACACAAAGGCTCATGCTAGCCTAAATATGTCCCTTGCTTAGCAACTCTTCTACCTACTTCTTTAAGATTTCATTCTCCTTGGGACTTATCCTATAATGAGGTAGGTTAGGAAGAGAAGCACCTGGAATCAAATCTACATGGTGTTGTATGTTCTGTATTGAAGGTAACCCTACAAGTAACTCCTCAGGAATCACATCAGCAAAATCCTCCAACAAGGTCTACACCTCCATTGGAATTTAATCCCCAACTTAATCTTTATTTTCTACCCCTCCTTTTACTACCATTAAATGCACTTCTCATGTCTCTTTACACTCGCCCACAAAGAAAGATTGGTCATGCATAATAGTTAGAAAGTTCCTTCCCTCTACTTTTAAAGCCTTAGGTTAGTTCTTCCTAATAAAAGGAACTAGTGTATATCTCACTCCATCCTTTTCTAACTGATACATGTTTCTCCTATTCAAGTGTTTAACATCCACATCATATTGCTAAGGACACCCAAATAAAATATGGCAAGCATCCATATCCACCACATCACAGTAGACCTTATTATTATACTTACTAATCGAGAAGGGCACCTTATAATGTTTACTCACCCGAATGCCACCAACTTCTTTAATTTACCCAATAGTGTATAGGTTAGGATGAGTTTCTATTGCTATATGTAGCCTCTCAATATTATCCTTACTTATTATGTTCTCCTAACTCCCATTATCAATAATAAGATCACACAAACTCCCATGCACAGTACACCTAGTGCAAAAGAGCTTATGGTGTTGAGTTTTATCACTATATTTTAAAGATAATATGAGCTTCCTCACCACACAAGTGTACTCTTCATGCTCATAATCCTCATAGTCATCATCCCCATCAATTTCGCACACTTCATCCTCTATAACATCATCATCCTTCTCTATTATATTTACTACCTTCCATTTAGGACACTCAATAGAATTATGGCCAACCTCTCTATATCTGTAGCACTTAAAATTGAAAGGCCTTATATAAGGATTATTATTTTTGTGAAGCACAGAAATATTACCCTTACCTCATTCCACTGCTACACCTTTCCTTTTTCCTACACCAACATTGGCAATCTCTACAATATTAGACACAACGAGAGGTGCTTTTCCCTTATCACTTAGAGCCTTATTGTCTATACCTCTATATCTTTTATAATTAGCATTATGGGTTTGCTCTTAAATGAGCAATTCAACTTTCATGTCCAAATTCCCAGCCTTTTACACACTAAAAACCATATGCACCCCTATTTTATCTCTAATAGTCTGCTTCAACCCACTCAAATATCTCACTGTCTGTTGGTTCTCACTCTTTGACAACTGATTCCTCTCTACCAACCTCAAAAATTCAATAGTATATTCATTCATACTCCTAATACCCTATGTACATCTCTAATAAGCATAAAAAATATATTGTTCATAGTCTGATAGCAAAAATCTACCTCATAATAATTACTTCATCCTATGCCATATTTGAATCGGACCACGACCCTCTCTTATTCTCATCTCCCTTAATCTATCCCATTATACTAATGCTTCGCTTTTTAACTTATAAGAAACAAATTTAACCTTTTATTTGTATTAATTTGCATATAGTTTTAGAATTTATTTAAGCATGCATTCACTTATCTTAGGTTGCATTTAGGTTAATTTAGCTATAAAAATATATACTTTTAATTTTTTTTTTCTAGGGAAAAGAGGTTTTGGAGGTGAACAACGGCCATATGAGCATAAAATGAGTAAAAATAGAGTAAGGGAGCAGAGCTAGGTTTCTATCACAATCATGGATAACGGGTCCATTGCAGATGAAGTTACTGTAGCGACCGTTATAGTGTTGATACTATAGTTCTGTGATCACTATAGTGATGCTGTTACAATGACGTTGCTATAGTGCTTCTATATTTTATCTGGCTAAATTGTGAGCTGGCACACACCATTTTGAAGGGGGATCCAAAGGTCATTTAAGAAGACTATAAAAGAGGGACCAAAAACTTAATTTAGGGGGTTAAAGACCATATTTTAAATATAAAAATCAAGATCCAAAAGGGATTCTCTCCTATCCACTTAAGCCAAGACTCAATACACCCAAAAAGAAGAAAGGAATGAGAAGAAGAAGCTTAGAGAAGTAGCCTCCATGGAAGATTCTAAAGCTTCTTGATAACCATTTATATTCCTTTTCTTTTTATGAATATTATTTTGATATTCTTTTGGGTTGTTTATTGACTGAATATTGAATGTTATAGCCATGAGTGGCTAGTTATCTTTATATTGTTGGGATTTTAAAACCTATTTGATTCAAGTTAATTTGATAGATCTTATTTTCTCTATATTGCATATTATGTTTGTTATGCTTATTGAATGTTGTATTATGCCATATAAATCTTTAGTTTAGATTTATACATTGAGAGATGGTGGATTAAATAAACCCATAAACATAAATTAGATTGGTTAAATGACTTGAGAAAGCTTAACTTTATCTAATTCTCTTATGGGTTTTGCATAATGCCTTGTATGCTTAATGTTGGCTTATTTTTATAGTGATTATGAGAGTTAAGCTATAACTTTGAGTTTCAATTGATTCATTCATGTTGAGTTAAGTATTACTTGAGAGAGAGTGCTCAATGAACCTTGGAAAACTTTATATATGCATTTAGGCTAATTGAATCTTTTATCTTAGCTTAATGAAAATATGGTGTTTAATCTCCTAACAACCATGTTTAGATGTTGATTTATTTCTTCATTAATTAACTAGAGATAGTTTAATTTGCATTTTATTATTTGTTTTTTATTTTAGTTTATTCATTACTTTATTCAAATTTAATTCTGAAGCTCTAAACTAGCTCAACTAAAACTAATAAGTGATTAGTTCTTAATACTCGTGGGAATGATATTTTACTTACTACTTTATTACTTGTCGACCCATGTACTTGCAATAAGGGACATTCAACATCTTCCTATCCTTAGGCAACTCAGTATATTCAAACCTATCTATTTTAGTCAAACAATCTAAAAACCTTCAATATTAAGATCACCATTGAAGTTTGGGATATCTACCTTTAGTTTGTATTCATTGTCTCCTCTGCAGTTTGGTTGCCTCTGCCTTCCACCTCTTTGTCTACCACATGAAAATGCAATTTCACCAAAGTTGGCCTCCTCATCTGAAGTGTCATCAAATCTAGCAACTAGCCTTCTTTGATTTTGTACTTTAGAGATGAGATTAATAATAGGTCTAACGGGGCCAACTCCTCCACCTTGTTCCTTATCATCATTCCTATGCCCTTGTCCATTAATCCTCAATAATGCCTACAATTGGTTTTGCATTGTTTCCAATTGTTGAGTTAAAGTTTGGATTGATTCTTGTTGTCCTTTAATTGATTAACGCTGCTCATTAATTAATCTCCAAATAGCCCATAATCCCTTATCACTATCTTGGGATTGGTTGTCATCGCTAGCAGCAATATTAGCCATCAATTGGGAGAAACTTGCTTTGGTACCACCTTACGTAGTATGTAGCACAATTGATCAATAAAAGTAAACACATCTTAATCCAAAGACTAATTCGCAATCCAGAGAACCAGTAAAGCAAAAGCTTTAATTTTGATTAAAAATTTGATAAAGAGTGAAAAGTCACTAAAACAAACCCTAAAACGTCTATTTATACCCTAGTTATAATATGGGTATAATAGGAAATAAAATAATATTTCAAAACAAGCCAAAATAAAGAATTCACATAATTTAAAAAAAAACACTATGTGATGCAAACTGATGTCTGAACTAATGCCCCGCATCATATTATGTGTGAAATTAAGTTTTATTATTTATTTGTATAATATAAATAATTTTAATGATGGAATAATAATAATAATAATAATAATAATAATAATAATAATAATAATAATAATAATAATAATTGTTATTATTATTATTATTATTATTATTATTATTATTATTATTATTATTATTATTATTATTATTATTATTATTGTTGTTGTTGTTGTTGTTGTTTCAAAAAAATAAATATATTATTAGTCATAAGCCAACTAAGAGTATTTAGTTCAGTAATGAGTGTATTTTTTTCAGAACCAAACCTTTCCTTTTCTAGAAAATCTATGTTTTTAGATTTTTCTCTGACATAGATTTTCATTAAAATAATGTGAAATGGTTTAATATTATTATTATTATTATTATTATTATTATTAATTTAAAAAATATCAAATTATCCGTCAATAAAATTATTTTTGTAAAAAAATTTTGAAATATATTTTTTTTGAATGAAAAAAATTAAAAAAATTTAGAAATATAAATTTACATGTAAAAAATAATAAACTACATGTAAAAATATATTATATTGCATAAAAAATATTATAAAATCTACATTTTATGCTATATTAATGAAATATAATAATAATATAAAAATGCTAATGTATATATATTTTTTAATAGGGCCAATTTTCTTGCTTTGTTAAGGAAATCCAATCACTCAAAAGTAGGCGTGTGCAATCGGAAATTCAAGTCGGAAACCAACCTGAAAAATTTTAAGAATGTGAACTCGAACCAACACTGAAAAGTTAAGTTGGGTTTTGGTTATTCGACTATATAATAAAATAAATAAACGAAAAAAATGTCAAACATATCTTAGTAGCTAAATGCTTGGTGAGCATGTGTACTACCCTGGAAGCGTAGGATTGAATGCTACGATAGGGCTTTTTTCATTTAGTTTTGAAATAGAGAGAAAAAATCAAGATTTGCAAGTGTTAGGAGCCGAACCGGCGACGTCCTTCATCATCAAACGCTGCTTTTCCACTCTTTTCATTTATTTTTGAAATAGAGAGATAAAATCAAGATTTGCAAGTGGTGGTAGTCGAATCAGCGACCTCATTTGCAAGTGGTAGAACCAGTGACCTCCTTCATCACCAAATGCTGCTTTGCCACACTACTACAAACAAGCACTTGATATACATTAGTCATATTTATATATAATATGAAACTTGCTTTGGTACCACCTTACGCAGTATGTAGCACAATTGATCAATAAAAGTGTCACGACCCAAAACGGGGGCCATGACCGGTGCTAGGGAACGGGAATTCTTTCGAATTCGGAACCCGTAGCAAGCCTAAAAATAAAATAAAGCATGCCATAACAATAGTAACAGTATGATATGCAGTGGAAAATAAAATCATAATATCATAATATCATTTTTCATCACTGGATTTAATCAAAATCTCATCCCATAAATATATAATCTTTAATACAAATCCAGTTCAATATAATACATCTCTTTAAAATAAAGTACATGAAATCCAATACTTTAATTCACAACTACTGCAGTGTCTAGATAAAATAAATAAGACTCAAGTATATAATTTACATAAAGAAGCCGGGGCGGAAGAAATCCGGCGTATCGACCTGCTACTGAGGTCTGAGGAAGTTGACTCTCCTGAAAAATAGTCAACGGAGGGGAGTCAGACCTCACTGAGTGAATTACTATAATATATATACATACACACTAAGTGATAATGCATACAGTCAACAGTATATATATAATATGTATATATACAGGCAATTCCATACAGATGCAGAAAAATCATTTTTATATATTTTACTGAAAAATCCCAATTTATGAAGGATCACATAGAACCCTAGAATATCGCAACCTCAGAAAATAGTGTTAAACAACACTCTAGCCACACAGGCTCACTTATTCCAAATATATCCACTTAATCCATTTGGACAGTAGACTGGCCCCGAGACACTAAGTCAACCGAGCTCCAGCAGTCTGACTGCCAGTGTGATTGGCCCCGAGACACTTAGTCAACCGAGCTCCAGCAATCACACCCAAATCACATCTCACACATATCAATAATCATATCAAATCAATATCCACAAATAAGTTAGTAATATAGCCTAAAGCTATAGGCGTACTGGTACGTACTCGGTCCTAGTGCTGCCCACTAGGTAGCACGTTCTATTGATATCCTTCATTATTAATAATGTAAAACATTCATTCACAAAAATAAATGATGCATGAATGTAAATGAAATAACAATATAAACCATATATATACCGGAAATATACCAAAAGTAAACCAGGTATATTTCGAGTATATATATCAAATACATTCAATCAAATTATAAATTAAGCTGGAAATATATTTAAAAACATTTTAAATATATTTTATTTACAAAACATGCATACAATTTAAAATATACCAAAAATAAACCAAAAATATACTTAATATAAACTTAAGAAATAATCAAATTATTTATGCATATTTAATCAACATAAAACATGCATTTCTAAATCATGCAGCCTAAGCATATATATATATATAGTATAGTAACTCACCTAATGCGCTCCACGAGACAGGTCCGACGGGCCTGGTCCACTAGCCCTCGGTCTCGGCGCAACTAAACAAGAAATAAATAACCGATATCAGAGTAACCCTAATAGAAATCCTAGAATTCAATCTAGAGTATTAAAATACGAAAACAGAATTAGGGTTCGACTGGATATCACGTTTTACGAGAATTCTACCGAAAATTCAGCAGAACCTCCCCTGTAAAACGGACATCTCTCTACTCAAAAGAGTAGAGCTGACCCTGCAAAGAAACACACTTCGAAATACAAGCTCAACACAATCAAAATCCCACGGTCGGACTCCAAACTACAGTCCACCGACCGGGGTCCACAAACACAGAATGATTCCAGATATACCAAAAATATTCTTAAATCACAGAAATACATTTTATAGGTAAAAATTACATAATTGACCTTAAAACACTATAAAAACCGATTAAAACTCATTTTATTAGAAAAATCGTATATTATATATATAATTGAAAATAATTTACGAAAAATAGTTTTAATTAGTTAAAAATACCAAATATTTTGTAGAAATCATTTTTATACCTTAAATAACTAATAAAACCAATTAAATTACATTTTTAGACAATTTAGGGTAAAATTACCAAAATACCCCTATATATATAAATATACCTAAATTACTTCAAAAATTCACCAAAAATCATACAATTATCCAAAATTAATTTTCTCAACATATTTATCAATAATATTAATAATTAAACTCAATTAACCAATTAAATTCAATTTAAAACACATTTAACCTAATTTTTCCAAAATTACATAAACTTTAATAATTCAAAATAAATACTTGGAAATTCATAAAAATTCCAAATAAATTCCTATAATTCATTTCAACACCCAATTCAATCATAAACTCCAATTTCATAATTTAAATAATTAATTTCCGAAAATTAGAAAATAATATTAAAATATTCAAAAATACCCAAAAATCCAAAAAATCTCCAAAAATTCTACAAAAATTCATACATGAAGATTAAGCTACTAGGAACAACATTTGTGAAGGAAGTTTCCATGAATCATCCAATTCGAAGCTCAAAAAAATCGAAAACCCTAATAGGCCGAAATTGACAAATCGAAAACTAAGCAATTCTAGACCATTTTAGCTCAAACCAAAGCTAAAATCACACTCACCGGAGCTCAAGGAGAAGAAAGAGACCGGCGGGGTCGAAAACGGTGGCCGGAATCGGTGTGATCGACGGTGGATCAATTTTCGGCTTCTCCGGCCAAAATCGATCTCCCGACGCCGGAAACGGCCTCCACAGGTGGCGAAACTGGTCGGGGAAGATGGTGGCACACCCACGGTGAAGGAACGGCGTGACAGATGCCCGGACGGCAAGGGGAAGGATCGGGAGGAAGAAGGAGACTCGGGGGCAAAATGGTAATTTTCCAAACTTTTTTGATTTTGACAAATATATGTATATATATATACTTTATACTATATATTAAAATAATATTAAATTACACACATCAAATATACACCACACACATAAAAATATTAATATTTTAATAATTTATACTAAATAAAATTAATTAAATAACAATAAAACAATTAAATACTTGATAAAATATTAGGGTAATAATAAACCCTAATTAAATAATTATACACACACAGGCTTTATTTAATAATTTAAAAATATGTATGAGTTCATGCAAGTCTGTAAATACCTTTAAAATAATTAATAATACATTGTTTACGTGAAAATTTCCCCGAAAATACAAGTCTCGGGAAAATTTTACGTAAAATACTGAAAATAATATACAATAATTAAAATAGGTTTAAAATACATATCAACTCATAAAAATATCGTATAAAATACATAAATTATTAACACTGCATATCCCGGTACAGTGTAAAAATATTTTTAAAAACACGGGATATTACAGTCTCCCCCCCTTACAAGAATTCGTCCCCGAATTCTAAAAGATAAGATCAAGGAGGAAAGAGATACGGGTAAGAAGCTCGCATCTCAGCTTCAGTCTCCCACGTATGCTCTTCAACTCTGTCGCTATGCCATAGAACCTTGACCATCGGAATCTGCTTCGATCGCAACTGTCGAACTTGAAAATCAACGATCGCCACAGGTTCTTCCACAAACGTCAAATCTTCATTCACTTCCACATTGTCAGGTTGCAACACGTGTGAAGGATCTGAGATATACTTCCTCAACATCGAGATATGAAATACTGGATGCACCTGTGACATACTCGGAGGCAAATCCAACCGATATGCAACAGTGCCAACTCTCTCCAGAATCTCAAACGGTCCAATATATCTCGGTGCTAACTTACCCTTCCTGCCAAATCTCATCACACCCTTCATCGGAGATACTTTCAGAAAAACATAATCTCCAACCTGAAACTCCACATCTCTGCATCTAGGATCCGCATAACTCTTCTGTCTACTAACTGCGGTCTCTAATCTTCGCTTGATCACGGTGACTTTCTCTGCAGCATCCTGAACCATCTCTGGTCCAGTCAAAGCTCTCTCACCAATCTCATCCCAACACAACGGGGATCTACACTTCCTTCCATACAACACCTCATATGGTGCCATACCAATACTGCTATGGTAGCTGTTATTATATGCAAACTCAACAAGCGATAAATGATCATCCCAGCTACCTCCCAAATCCAGGACACACATCCTCAACATATCTTCCAGTGTCTGGATCGTCCTCTCAGACTGGCCATCTGTCTGAGGATGAAAAGCAGTACTGAAATCCAACCTAGTGCCCATCGCTTCCTGCAACTTTTGCCAAAAACGAGAAGTAAACACCGAACCTCTATCTGACACAATGGACACAGGTACACCATGAAGGCACACAATATGCTTCACATACAACTTCGCCAATCTAGCAACTGAATATGTGGCTTACACAGGCAAGAAATGTGCAGACTTCGTCAATCTGTCTACAATCACCCAGATGGAATCGTATCCATCCTTCGAACGAGGTAAACCGACTACAAAATCCATAGCTATCCTTTCCCACTTCCACTCGGGAATAGGAAGAGGCTGAAGCTTCCCAGAAGGCTTCTGATGTTCGGCTTTCACTTGCTGACACGTCAAGCACTTAGCAACATAATCAGCGACATCCTTCTTCAATCCATCCCACCAGTATAGATCTCTGATACTGTGGTACATCTTAGTAACACCTGGATGAACGCTGTAAGCTGTAGAATGTGCTTCCTCTAAGATCTCTTCTCTCAAATCATCCACATCTGGAACACACAATCTACCACTGATCCACAACACACCATCATCATCGAGTGTGAAATCAGTGAACTTCCCTGCTCTGACATTCTCTGCAAGCTCTTCCAGAATAGGATCTCGGCTCTGAGCTGCTTTAATCCTATCCCTTAGTACAGATCGTACTTTAAATTGAGCTAACAGTCCACCCGATCTACTGATCTTCATCATCAGACCTTGATCCACCATCAGATGCAACTCCTAGATCAATGGTCTCCTCTCAACACCGATGTGAGCAAGACTACCTGAGGACTTCTTACTCAAGGCATCTGCTACCACATTAGCTTTACCCGGATGGTAAAGAATCTCGCAATCATAGTCCTTCAACAATTCCAACCATCTTCTCTGCCTCAGATTCAAATCTCTCTGCTGGAAAATGTACTTAAGGCTCTTGTGATCAGTAAATATCTCACAAGTCACCCCGTACAAATAATGTCTCCAAATCTTCAAAGCAAAGATCACTGCAGCCATCTCAAGATCATGTGTGGGATAGTTCTGCTCATGCTTCTTCAACTGCCTCGAAGCATAGGCTATCACCCTTCCATTCTGCATCAACACACAACCAAGACCAATTCTAGAGGCATCACAGTAAACTGTGAACTTATCCACACCATTAGGCAATGCTAATACTGGCGCTGTGGTCAACTTCTCCTTCAACAACTGAAAACTATTCTCACAAGCTTCTGACCACTCGAATCTAACATTCTTCTGAGTCAAGCGAGTCATAGGGGCTGCTATCCTGGAAAAATCCTGCACAAACCGCCTATAATACCCGGCTAAACCCAGAAAACTCCGAATCTCCGTAACAGAAGTAGGTCTAGGCCACTCAGATACTGCCTCAACCTTCTGTGGATTAACTTGAATACCTTCTTTAGACACTACGTGTCCAAGAAAAGAAACACTCTCCATCCAAAAATCACACTTTGAGAATTTAGCATAAAGCTGATGATCTCTCAGTGTCTGTAGTACAATCCTCAAGTGATATACATGCTCTTCCATACTCCTCGAATATACTAGTATATCATCAATGAAGACTACTATAAACTGATCCACATACGGTCTGAATACTCTGTTCATCAGGTCCATAAAAGCTGCTGGTGCATTAGTCAAACCAAAAGACATCACCAGAAACTCATAATGATCATATCGAGTGCGGAAAGCCGTCTTAGGAATATCAGCTTCACTAATCCGCAGCTGATGATAACCTGACCTCAAGTCGACCTTAGAAAAGAACTGTGCACCCTGTAGCTGATCAAACAAATCATCTATCCTCAGGAGAGGATACTTGTTCTTCACTGTCACCTTATTCAACTCTCTGTAGTCAATGCACAGTCTCAGGGTACCATCCTTCTTCTTCACAAACAGGACTGGTGCACCCCAAGGGGAAACACTAGGTCTAATGAAATCTTTATCCAACAACTCTTGCAACTTCTCCTTCAACTCTCTCAACTCCGCAGGAGCCATACGATAAGGTGGCATAGATATAGGAGTAGTACCTGGAACCACATCTATACAGAACTCAATCTCTCTGTGAGGTGGTAAACCTGGTAACTCCTCGGGAAAAACATTAGGAAACTCACAAGCAACAGGAACATCTGTGAGTGACAACTTCTCCACTGACGTATCCCTAACCAATGCCAAATATCCCTGACAACCTTTCTTCAACAACTTCCTAGCTGAAATAGCAGAAATAAGATTCTGAGGTGCTGAACTCCTATCACCCACAAACTTAAATTCTACTTCACCAGGAATTCTAAAAGTCACCTCCTTATTCCTGCAATCTACCACGGCGAAGTGCTGAGACAACCAATCCATTCCCAAAATAACATCGAACTCCATCACATCCAACAAAATCAAATCAACGGGTAATTCTCTATCTCCCACGAGAACTGGACAACCAGAAAGAACAATATCGGCGTCCAAAGAATCGCTCAGAGGAGTGGCAACAGACAAAGGAAAAGCCATCCTCGAAGCTTGCCAATAAGATTTAGAAGCAAAAATAGGAGAAACAAATGAATGCATGGCACCCGGATCAAACAAAACCCATGCATCCAGGTAACAAATAGAAAGAATACCTGCCACGACTGCATTAGATGCCTGAGCATCCTACTGAGTCAGATGGAAGACTCTCGCCTGGCCTCGACCTCCCTGCTGACTGGTAGAAGCCTGGCCAACACCTCTGGCACCTCCTCTAGTACCTCTACCACGACTCTGCTGTGGAACAATCTGAGTGGAACTCTGATGCTGGGCTGGTGGTAACTGAAATGACACGGGTGCTGCACTAGCAATCGACTGCTGTGGGAATCGCGGAATCTGCTGCTGCTGATACCCAGAATAAGGACATGATCTGGCAAAATGTCCTGTCTGCCCGCATCTGAAACATGTCAGTGGTGTCAGATAACACGGTCCCTGATGGACTCTACCATAAGTCTGACAAACACTGGCCGCTGATCCAAAACTACGACCACTGCTATTGCTCGAAGCACCTGACCCGAATCTAAACGATCTACGCTAACCTCCACGGCCATGTCTACTGCTCCGATGCACTCGCTGCTGCTGTCTCTGACTCTGCTGAGTCGAACCTCATTGCTGACTACTCGAACCAACATGAAAACTCGAATATGGAGTAGCCTGCGATCCACTCGACTGAACTCCTAGCTGGTAATAATCAGGCATCGCTCCCTGCCTAACTAATCTCAGCTCAATCTCCTTAGCTAGCTCAATCACAGACTCCAGAGTAAGACCTGCTATAGGCATACCAGCAAAAGCTGAACCCAAACCAGTAACATACGTAGTAACAGCGAAATACTGATCTCGCATCAGATCCTCAGCATATCTACCCAGACGAAGAAACTCTCGGGTATACTCCTCTACAGATCGATCTCCACGAGAAATACTGGTCAGACGAAGACGATAGCTCAAACGAAGAGGCTCTGGACAAAATCTCCTCATGAATCGCTCTCGAAACTGAGCCCATGTCATCGTCATCATATAAGGCTGGATCATCTGAATGAACCAATCTAGAGCTGGTCCCTCAACAGACAACTCAACAATCATGATCCGCTGGTACTCGGTATGAGCAGTCCGAGTCCTAGTCTCAATCGCATGCAGAAAATCTAAAGGATCAGAAGTACCATCAAAAGCAATCCTGCCAACTCAGGCATAGAACAAAGCTGCCTCAGGGTCAGACATACCCTGCTGATAGGCAGGCTGAACAGGCTGAACAACTGGAGGAACAGGAACATCAAATTCAGGCTCAACAGGCTCCTCGTCCTGTAACTCTCTCTGCCTACGGCGACCTGCCGCTCCTCGAGGTCTACCTCTGCCACGACCTCTACGCCTAACTGGCTGCTCAGGAGGTAAAACCTCGTCCTGAAAAGACTCATCATCCTCGGCCTCAATGACCGGTGGAGCGACACGCGCTCGCCTCCTCATTCTGAAAAGACAAATGGAAAGATTCAGACAAAACAGACAACGGAGGAATAACGCTGAAAACTACAGCAAGGAATACTTATCAAGACATACTCGAACCTAATACACTGCAGTAGTCCAACAGAAAACACAACTTAAAAACTAGGGCCATAACTCACATAACTAAGCCCTGACACAGAACTCTGCTCTGATACCAACTTTGTCACGACCCAAAACGGGGGCCATGACCGGCGCTAGGGAATGGGAATTCTTTCGAATTCGAAACCCGTAGCAAGCCTAAAAATAAAATAAAGCATGCCATAACAACAGTAACAGTATGATATGCAGCGGAAAATAAAATCATAATATCATTTTTCATCACTGGATTTAATCAAAATCTCATCCCATAAATATATAATCTTTAATACAAATCCAGTTCAATATAATACATCTCTTTAAAATAAAGTACATGAAATCCAATACTTTAATTCACAACTACTGCAGTGTCTAGATAAAATAAATAAGACTCAAGTATATAATTTACATAAAGAAGCCGGGGCGGAAGAAATCCGGCGTATCGACCTGCTACTGAGGTCTGAGGAAGTTGACTCTCCTGAAAAATAGTCAACGGAGGGGAGTCAGACCTCACTGAGTGAATTACTATAATATATATACATACACACTAAGTGATAATGCATACAGTCAACAGTATATATATAATATGTATATATACAGGCAATTCCATACAGATGCAGAAAAATCATTTTTATATATTTTACTGAAAAATCCCAATTTATGAAGGATCACATAGAACCCTAGAATATCGCAACCTCAGAAAATAGTGTTAAACAACACTCTAGCCACACAGGCTCACTTATTCCAAATATATCCACTTAATCCATTTGGACAGTAGACTGGCCCCAAGACACTAAGTCAACCGAGCTCCAGCAGTCTGACTGCCAGTGTGATTGGCCCCGAGACACTTAGTCAACCGAGCTCCAGCAATCACACCCAAATCACATCTCACACATATCAATAATCATATCAAATCAATATCCACAAATAAGTTAGTAATATAGCCTAAAGCTATAGGCGTACCGGTACGTACTCGGTCCTAGTGCTGCCCACTAGGTAGCACGTTCTATTGATATCCTTCATTATTAATAATGTAAAACATTCATTCACAAAAATAAATGATGCATGAATGTAAATGAAATAACAATATAAACCATATATATACCGGAAATATACCAAAAGTAAACCAGGTATATTTCGAGTATATATATCAAATACATTCAATCAAATTATAAATTAAGCTGGAAATATATTTAAAAACATTTTAAATATATTTTATTTACAAAACATGCATACAATTTAATATATACCAAAAATAAACCGAAAATATACTTAATATAAACTTAAGAAATAATCAAATTATTTATGCATATTTAATCAACATAAAACATGCATTTCTAAATCATGCAGCCTAAGCATATATATATATATAGTATAGTAACTCACCTAATGCGCTCCACGAGACAGGTCCGACGGGCCTGGTCCACTAGCCCTCGGTCTCGGCGCAACTAAACAAGAAATAAATAACCGATATCAGAGTAACCCTAATAGAAATCCTAGAATTCAATCTAGAGTATTAAAATACGAAAACAGAATTAGGGTTCGACTGGATATCACGTTTTACGAGAATTCTACCGAAAATTCAGCAGAACCTCCCCTGTAAAACGGACATCTCTCTACTCAAAAGAGTAGAGCTGACCCTGCAAAGAAACACACTTCGAAATACAAGCTCAACACAATCAAAATCCCACGGTCGGACTCCAAACTACAGTCCACCGACCGGGGTCCACAAACACAGAATGATTCCAGATATACCAAAAATATTCTTAAATCACAGAAATACATTTTATAGGTAAAAATTACATAATTGACCTTAAAACACTATAAAAACCGATTAAAACTCATTTTATTAGAAAAATCGTATATTATATATATAATTGAAAATAATTTACGAAAAATAGTTTTAATTAGTTAAAAATACCAAATATTTTGTAGAAATCATTTTTATACCTTAAATAACTAATAAAACCAATTAAATTACATTTTTAGACAATTTAGGGTAAAATTACCAAAATACCCCTATATATATAAATATACCTAAATTACTTCAAAAATTCACCAAAAATCATACAATTATCCAAAATTAATTTTCTCAACATATTTATCAATAATATTAATAATTAAACTCAATTAACCAATTAAATTCAATTTAAAACACATTTAACCTAATTTTTCCAAAATTACATAAACTTTAATAATTCAAAATAAATACTTGGAAATTCATAAAAATTCCAAATAAATTCCTATAATTCATTTCAACACCTAATTCAATCATAAACTCCAATTTCATAATTTAAATAATTAATTTCCGAAAATTAGAAAATAATATTAAAATATTCAAAAATACCCAAAAATCCAAACAATCTCCAAAAATTCTACAAAAATTCATACATGAAGATTAAGCTACTAGGAACAACATTTGTGAAGGAAGTTTCCATGAATCATCCAATTCGAAGCTCAAAAAAATTGAAAACCCTAATAGGCCGAAATTGACAAATCGAAAACTAAGCAATTCTAGACCATTTTAGCTCAAACCAAAGCTAAAATCACACTCACCGGAGCTCAAGGAGAAGAAAGAGACCGGCGGTGTCGAAAACGGTGGCCGGAATCGATGTGATCGACGGTGGATCGATTTTCGGCTTCTCCGACCAAAATCGATCTCCCGACGCCGGAAACGGCCTCCACAGGTGGCGAAACTGGTCGGGGAAGATGGTGGCACACCAGACGGCACACCCACGGTGAAGGAACGGCGTGACAGATGCCCGGACGGCAAGGGGAAGGATCGGGAGGAAGAAGGAGACTCGGGGGCAAAATGGTAATTTTCCAAACTTTTTTGATTTTGACAAATATATGTATATATATATACTTTATACTATATATTAAAATAATATTAAATTACACACATCAAATATACACCACACACATAAAAATATTAATATTTTAATAATTTATACTAAATAAAATTAATTAAATAACAATAAAACAATTAAATACTTAATAAAATATTAGGGTAATAATAAACCCTAATTAAATAATTATACACACACAGGCTTTATTTAATAATTTAAAAATATGTATGAGTTCATGCAAGTCCGTAAATACCTTTAAAATAATTAATAATACATTGTTTACGTGAAAATTTCCCCGAAAATACAAGTCTCGGGAAAATTTTACGTAAAATACTGAAAATAATATACAATAATTAAAATAGGTTTAAAATACATATCAACTCATAAAAATATCGTATAAAATACATAAATTATTAACACTGCATATCCCGGTACAGTGTAAAAATATTTTTAAAAACATGGGATATTACAGTCTCCCCCCCTTACAAGAATTCGTCCCCGAATTCTAAAAGATAAGATCAAGGAGGAAAGAGATACGGGTAAGAAGCTCGCATCTCAGCTTCAGTCTCCCACGTATGCTCTTCAACTCTGTCGCTACGCCATAGAACCTTGACCATCGGAATCTGCTTCGATCGCAACTGTCGAACTTGAAAATCAACGATCGCCACAGGTTCTTCCACAAACGTCAAATCTTCATTCACTTCCACATTGTCAGGTTGCAACACGTGTGAAGGATCTGAGATATACTTCCTCAACATCGAGATATGAAATACTGGATGCACCTGTGACATACTCGGAGGCAAATCCAACCGATATGCAACAGTGCCAACTCTCTCCAGAATCTCAAACGGTCCAATATATCTCGGTGCTAACTTACCCTTCCTGCCAAATCTCATCACACCCTTCATCGGAGATACTTTCAGAAAAACATAATCTCCAACCTGAAACTCCACATCTCTGCGCCTAGGATCCGCATAACTCTTCTGTCTACTAACTGCGGTCTCTAATCTTCGCTTGATCACGGTGACTTTCTCTGCAGCATCCTGAACCATCTCTGGTCCAGTCAAAGCTCTCTCACCAATCTCATCCCAACACAACGGGGATCTACACTTCCTTCCATACAACGCCTCATATGGTGCCATACCAATACTGCTATGGTAGCTGTTATTATATGCAAACTCAACAAGCGATAAATGATCATCCCAGCTACCTCCCAAATCCAGGACACACATCCTCAACATATCTTCCAGTGTCTGGATCGTCCTCTCAGACTGGCCATCTGTCTGAGGATGAAAAGCAGTACTGAAATCCAACCTAGTGCCCATCGCTTCCTGCAACTTCTGCCAAAAACGAGAAGTAAACACCGAACCTCTATCTGACACAATGGACACAGGTACACCATGAAGGCACACAATATGCTTCACATACAACTTCGCCAATCTAGCAACTGAATATGTGGCTTACACAGGCAAGAAATGTGCAGACTTCGTCAATCTGTCTACAATCACCCAGATGGAATCGTATCCATCCTTCGAACGAGGTAAACCGACTACAAAATCCATAGCTATCCTTTCCCACTTCCACTCGGGAATAGGAAGAGGCTGAAGCTTCCCAGAAGGCTTCTGATGTTCGGCTTTCACTTGCTGACACATCAAGCACTTAGCAACATAATCAGCGACATCCTTCTTCAATCCATCCCACCAGTATAGATCTCTGATACTGTGGTACATCTTAGTAACACCTGGATGAACGCTGTAAGCTGTAGAATGTGCTTCCTCTAAGATCTCTTCTCTCAAATCATCCACATCTGGAACACACAATCTACCACTAATCCACAACACACCATCATCATCGAGTGTGAAATCAGTGAACTTCCCTGCTCTGACATTCTCTGCAAGCTCTTCCAGAATAGGATCTCGGCTCTGAGCTGCTTTAATCCTATCCCTTAGTACAGATCGTACTTTAAATTGAGCTAACAGTCCACCCGATCTACTGATCTTCATCATCAGACCTTGATCCACCATCAGATGCAACTCCTGGATCAATGGTCTCCTCTCAACACCGATGTGAGCAAGACTACCTGAGGACTTCTTACTCAAGGCATCTGCTACGACATTAGCTTTACCCGGATGGTAAAGAATCTCGCAATCATAGTCCTTCAACAATTCCAACCATCTTCTCTGCCTCAGATTCAAATCTCTCTGCTGGAAAATGTACTTAAGGCTCTTGTGATCAGTAAATATCTCACAAGTCACCCCGTACAAATAATGTCTCCAAATCTTCAAAGCAAAGATCACTGCAGCCATCTCAAGATCATGTGTGGGATAGTTATGCTCATGCTTCTTCAACTGCCTCGAAGCATAGGCTATCACCCTTCCATTCTGCATCAACACACAACCAAGACCAATTCTAGAGGCATCACAGTAAACTGTGAACTTATCCACACCATTAGGCAAAGCTAATACTGGCGCTGTGGTCAACTTCTCCTTCAACAACTGAAAACTATTCTCACAAGCTTCTGACCACTCGAATCTAACATTCTTCTGAGTCAAGCGAGTCATAGGGGCTGCTATCCTGGAAAAATCCTGCACAAACCGCCTATAATACCCGGCTAAACCCAGAAAACTCCGAATCTCCGTAACAGAAGTAGGTCTAGGCCACTCAGATACTGCCTCAACCTTCTGTGGATTAACTTGAATACCTTCTTTAGACACTACGTGTCCAAGAAAAGAAACACTCTCCATCCAAAAATCACACTTTGAGAATTTAGCATAAAGCTGATGATCTCTCAGTGTCTGTAGTACAATCCTCAAGTGATATACATGCTCTTCCATACTCCTCGAATATACTAGTATATCATCAATGAAGACTACTATAAACTGATCCACATACGGTCTGAATACTCTGTTCATCAGGTCCATAAAAGCTGCTGGTGCATTAGTCAAACCAAAAGACATCACCAGAAACTCATAATGATCATATCGAGTGCGGAAAGCCGTCTTAGGAATATCAGCTTCACTAATCCGCAGCTGATGATAACCTGACCTCAAGTCGACCTTAGAAAAGAACTGTGCACCCTGTAGCTGATCAAACAAATCATCTATCCTCAGGAGAGGATACTTGTTCTTCACTGTCACCTTATTCAACTCTCTGTAGTCAATGCACAGTCTCAGGGTACCATCCTTCTTCTTCACAAACAGGACTGGTGCACCCCAAGGGGAAACACTAGGTCTAATGAAATCTTTATCCAACAACTCTTGCAACTTCTCCTTCAACTCTCTCAACTCCGCAGGAGCCATACGATAAGGTGGCATAGATATAGGAGTAGTACCTGGAACCACATCTATACAGAACTCAATCTCTCTGTGAGGTGGTAAACCTGGTAACTCCTCGGGAAAAACATTAGGAAACTCACAAGCAACAGGAACATCTGTGAGTGACAACTTCTCCACTGACGTATCCCTAACCAATGCCAAATATCCCTGACAACCTTTCTTCAACAACTTCCTAGCTGAAATAGCAGAAATAAGATTCTGAGGTGCTGAACTCCTATCACCCACAAACTTAAATTCTACTTCACCAGGAATTCTAAAAGTCACCTCCTTATTCCTGCAATCTACCACGGCGAAGTGCTGAGACAACCAATCCATTCCCAAAATAACATCGAACTCCATCACATCCAACAAAATCAAATCAACGGGTAATTCTCTATCTCCCACGAGAACTGGACAACCAGAAAGAACAATATCGGCGTCCAAAGAATCGCTCAGAGGAGTGGCAACAGACAAAGGAAAAGCCATCCTCGAAGCTTGCCAATAAGATTTAGAAGCAAAAATAGGAGAAACAAATGAATGCATGGCACCCGGATCAAACAAAACCCATGCATCCAGGTAACAAATAGAAAGAATACCTGCCACGACTGCATTAGATGCCTGAGCATCCTACTGAGTCAGATGGAAGACTCTCGCCTGGCCTCGACCTCCCTGCTGACTGGTAGAAGCCTGGCCAACACCTCTGGCACCTCCTCTAGTACCTCTACCACGACTCTGCTGTGGAACAATCTGAGTGGAACTCTGATGCTGGGCTGGTGGTAACTGAAATGGCACGGGTGCTGCACTAGCAATCGACTGTTGTGGGAATCACGGAATCTGCTGCTGCTGATAACCGGAATAAGGACATGATCTGGCAAAATGTCCTGTCTGCCCGCATCTGAAACATGTCAGTGGTGTCAGATAACACGGTCCCTGATGGACTCTACCACAAGTCTGACAAACACTGGCCGCTGATCCAGAACTACGACCACTGCTATTGCTCGAAGCACCTGACCCGAATCTAAACGATCTACGCTAACCTCCACGGCCATGTCTACTGCTCCGATGCACTCGCTGCTGCTGTCTCTGACTCTGCTGAGTCGAACCTCATTGCTGACTACTCGAACCAACATGAAAACTCGAATATGGAGTAGCCTGCGATCCACTCGACTGAACTCCTAGCTGGTAATAATCAGGCATCGCTCCCTGCCTAACTAATCTCAGCTCAATCTCCTTAGCTAGCTCAATCACAGACTCCAGAGTAAGACCTGCTATAGGCATACCAGCAAAAGCTGAACCCAAACCAGTAACATACGTAGTAACAGCGAAATACTGATCTCGCATCAGATCCTCAGCATATCTACCCAGACGAAGAAACTCTCGGGTATACTCCTCTACAGATCGATCTCCACGAGAAATACTGGTCAGACGAAGACGATAGCTCAAACGAAGAGGCTCTGGATAAAATCTCCTCATGAATCGCTCTCGAAACTGAGCCCATGTCATCGTCATCATATAAGGCTGGATCATCTGAATGAACCAATCTAGAGCTGGTCCCTCAACAGACAACTCAACAATCATGATCCGCTGGTACTCGGTATGAGCAGTCCGAGTCCTAGTCTCAATCGCATGCAGAAAATCTAAAGGATCAGAAGTACCATCAAAAGCAATCCTGCCAACTCAGGCATAGAACAAAGCTGCCTCAGGGTCAGACATACCCTGCTGATAGGCAGGCTGAACAGGCTGAACAACTGGAGGAACAGGAACATCAAATTCAGGCTCAACAGGCTCCTCGTCCTGTAACTCTCTCTGCCTACGGCGACCTGCCGCTCCTCGAGGTCTACCTCTGCCACGACCTCTACGCCTAACTGGCTGCTCAGGAGGTAAAACCTCGTCCTGAAAAGACTCATCATCCTCGGCCTCAACGATCGATGGAGCGACACGTGCTCGCCTCCTCATTCTGAAAAGACAAACGAAAAGATTCAGACAAAACAGACAACGGAGGAATAACGCTGAAAACTACAGCAAGGAATACTTATCAAGACATACTCGAACCTAATACACTGCAGTAGTCCAACAGAAAACACAACTTAAAAACTAGGGCCATAACTCACATAACTAAGCCCTGACACAGAACTCTGCTCTGATACCAACTTTGTCACGACCCAAAACGGGGGCCATGACCGGCGCTAGGGAACGGGAATTCTTTCGAATTCGAAACCCGTAGCAAGCCTAAAAATAAAATAAAGCATGCCATAACAATAGTAACAGTATGATATGCAGCGGAAAATAAAATCATAATATCATTTTTCATCACTGGATTTAATCAAAATCTCATCCCATAAATATATAATCTTTAATACAAATCCAGTTCAATATAATACATCTCTTTAAAATAAAGTACATGAAATCCAATACTTTAATTCACAACTACTGCAGTGTCTAGATAAAATAAATAAGACTCAAGTATATAATTTACATAAAGAAGCCGGGGCGGAAGAAATCCGGCGTATCGACCTGCTACTGAGGTCTGAGGAAGTTGACTCTCCTGAAAAATAGTCAACGGAGGGGAGTCAGACCTCACTAAGTGAATTACTATAATATATATACATACACACTAAGTGATAATGCATACAGTCAACAGTATATATATAATATGTATATATACAAGCAATTCCATACAGATGCAGAAAAATCATTTTTATATATTTTACTGAAAAATCCCAATTTATGAAGGATCACATAGAACCCTAGAATATCGCAACCTCAAAAAATAGTGTTAAACAACACTCTAGCCACACAGGCTCACTTATTCCAAATATATCCACTTAATCCATTTGGACAGTAGACTGGCCCCGAGACACTAAGTCAACCGAGCTCCAGCAGTCTGACTGCCAGTGTGATTGGCCCCGAGACACTTAGTCAACCGAGCTCCAGCAATCACACCCAAATCACATCTCACACATATCAATAATCATATCAAATCAATATCCACAAATAAGTTAGTAATATAGCCTAAAGCTATAGGCGTACCGGTACGTACTCGGTCCTAGTGCTGCCCACTAGGTAGCACGTTCTATTGATATCCTTCATTATTAATAATGTAAAACATTCATTCACAAAAATAAATGATGCATGAATGTAAATGAAATAACAATATAAACCATATATATACCGGAAATATACCAAAAGTAAACCAGGTATATTTCGAGTATATATATCAAATACATTCAATCAAATTATAAATTAAGCTGGAAATATATTTAAAAACATTTTAAATATATTTTATTTACAAAACATGCATACAATTTAATATATACCAAAAATAAACCGAAAATATACTTAATATAAACTTAAGAAATAATCAAATTATTTATGCATATTTAATCAACATAAAACATGCATTTCTAAATCATGCAGCCTAAGCATATATATATATATAGTATAGTAACTCACCTAATGCGCTCCACGAGACAGGTCCGACGGGCCTGGTCCACTAGCCCTCGGTCTCGGCGCAACTAAACAAGAAATAAATAACCGATATCAGAGTAACCCTAATAGAAATCCTAGAATTCAATCTAGAGTATTAAAATACGAAAACAGAATTAGGGTTCGACTGGATATCACGTTTTACGAGAATTCTACCGAAAATTCAGCAGAACCTCCCCTGTAAAACGGACATCTCTCTACTCAAAAGAGTAGAGCTGACCCTGCAAAGAAACACACTTCGAAATACAAGCTCAACACAATCAAAATCCCACGGTCGGACTCCAAACTACAGTCCACCGACCGGGGTCCACAAACACAGAATGATTCCAGATATACCAAAAATATTCTTAAATCACAGAAATACATTTTATAGGTAAAAATTACATAATTGACCTTAAAACACTATAAAAACCGATTAAAACTCATTTTATTAGAAAAATCGTATATTATATATATAATTGAAAATAATTTACGAAAAATAGTTTTAATTAGTTAAAAATACCAAATATTTTGTAGAAATCATTTTTATACCTTAAATAACTAATAAAACCAATTAAATTACATTTTTAGACAATTTAGGGTAAAATTACCAAAATACCCCTATATATATAAATATACCTAAATTACTTCAAAAATTCACCAAAAATCATACAATTATCCAAAATTAATTTTCTCAACATATTTATCAATAATATTAATAATTAAACTCAATTAACCAATTAAATTCAATTTAAAACACATTTAACCTAATTTTTCCAAAATTACATAAACTTTAATAATTCAAAATAAATACTTGGAAATTCATAAAAATTCCAAATAAATTCCTATAATTCATTTCAACACCCAATTCAATCATAAACTCCAATTTCATAATTTAAATAATTAATTTCCGAAAATTAGAAAATAATATTAAAATATTCAAAAATACCCAAAAATCCAAACAATCTCCAAAAATTCTACAAAAATTCATACATGAAGATTAAGCTACTAGGAACAACATTTGTGAAGGAAGTTTCCATGAATCATCCAATTCGAAGCTCAAAAAAATTGAAAACCCTAATAGGCCGAAATTGACAAATCGAAAACTAAGCAATTCTAGACCATTTTAGCTCAAACCAAAGCTAAAATCACACTCACCGGAGCTCAAGGAGAAGAAAGAGACCGGCGGTGTCGAAAACGGTGGCCGGAATCGATGTGATCGACGGTGGATCGATTTTCGGCTTCTCCGACCAAAATCGATCTCCCGACGCCGGAAACGGCCTCCACAGGTGGCGAAACTGGTCGGGGAAGATGGTGGCACACCGGACGGCACACCCACGGTGAAGGAACGGCGTGACAGATGCCCGGACGGCAAGGGGAAGGATCGGGAGGAAGAAGGAGACTCGGGGGCAAAATGGTAATTTTCCAAACTTTTTTGATTTTGACAAATATATGTATATATATATACTTTATACTATATATTAAAATAATATTAAATTACACACATCAAATATACACCACACACATAAAAATATTAATATTTTAATAATTTATACTAAATAAAATTAATTAAATAACAATAAAACAATTAAATACTTAATAAAATATTAGGGTAATAATAAACCCTAATTAAATAATTATACACACACAGGCTTTATTTAATAATTTAAAAATATGTATGAGTTCATGCAAGTCCGTAAATACCTTTAAAATAATTAATAATACATTGTTTACGTGAAAATTTCCCCGAAAATACAAGTCTCGGGAAAATTTTACGTAAAATACTGAAAATAATATACAATAATTAAAATAGGTTTAAAATACATATCAACTCATAAAAATATCGTATAAAATACATAAATTATTAACACTGCATATCCCGGTACAGTGTAAAAATATTTTTAAAAACACGGGATATTACAGTCTCCCCCCCTTACAAGAATTCGTCCCCGAATTCTAAAAGATAAGATCAAGGAGGAAAGAGATACGGGTAAGAAGCTCGCATCTCAGCTTCAGTCTCCCACGTATGCTCTTCAACTCTGTCGCTACGCCATAGAACCTTGACCATCGGAATCTGCTTCGATCGCAACTGTCGAACTTGAAAATCAACGATCGCCACAGGTTCTTCCACAAACGTCAAATCTTCATTCACTTCCACATTGTCAGGTTGCAACACGTGTGAAGGATCTGAGATATACTTCCTCAACATCGAGATATGAAATACTGGATGCACCTGTGACATACTCGGAGGCAAATCCAACCGATATGCAACAGTGCCAACTCTCTCCAGAATCTCAAACGGTCCAATATATCTCGGTGCTAACTTACCCTTCCTGCCAAATCTCATCACACCCTTCATCGGAGATACTTTCAGAAAAACATAATCTCCAACCTGAAACTCCACATCTCTGCACCTAGGATCCGCATAACTCTTCTGTCTACTAACTGCGGTCTCTAATCTTCGCTTGATCACGGTGACTTTCTCTGCAGCATCCTGAACCATCTCTGGTCCAGTCAAAGCTCTCTCACCAATCTCATCCCAACACAACGGGGATCTACACTTCCTTCCATACAACGCCTCATATGGTGCCATACCAATACTGCTATGGTAGCTGTTATTATATGCAAACTCAACAAGCGATAAATGATCATCCCAGCTACCTCCCAAATCCAGGACACACATCCTCAACATATCTTCCAGTGTCTGGATCGTCCTCTCAGACTGGCCATCTGTCTGAGGATGAAAAGCAGTACTGAAATCCAACCTAGTGCCCATCGCTTCCTGCAACTTCTGCCAAAAACGAGAAGTAAACACCGAACCTCTATCTGACACAATGGACACAGGTACACCATGAAGGCACACAATATGCTTCACATACAACTTCGCCAATCTAGCAACTGAATATGTGGCTTACACAGGCAAGAAATGTGCAGACTTCGTCAATCTGTCTACAATCACCCAGATGGAATCGTATCCATCCTTCGAACGAGGTAAACCGACTACAAAATCCATAGCTATCCTTTCCCACTTCCACTCGGGAATAGGAAGAGGCTGAAGCTTCCCAGAAGGCTTCTGATGTTCGGCTTTCACTTGCTGACACATCAAGCACTTAGCAACATAATCAGCGACATCCTTCTTCAATCCATCCCACCAGTATAGATCTCTGATACTGTGGTACATCTTAGTAACACCTGGATGAACGCTGTAAGCTGTAGAATGTGCTTCCTCTAAGATCTCTTCTCTCAAATCATCCACATCTGGAACACACAATCTACCACTAATCCACAACACACCATCATCATCGAGTGTGAAATCAGTGAACTTCCCTGCTCTGACATTCTCTGCAAGCTCTTCCAGAATAGGATCTCGGCTCTGAGCTGCTTTAATCCTATCCCTTAGTACAGATCGTACTTTAAATTGAGCTAACAGTCCACCCGATCTACTGATCTTCATCATCAGACCTTGATCCACCATCAGATGCAACTCCTGGATCAATGGTCTCCTCTCAACACCGATGTGAGCAAGACTACCTGAGGACTTCTTACTCAAGGCATCTGCTACCACATTAGCTTTACCCGGATGGTAAAGAATCTCGCAATCATAGTCCTTCAACAATTCCAACCATCTTCTCTGCCTCAGATTCAAATCTCTCTGCTGGAAAATGTACTTAAGGCTCTTGTGATCAGTAAATATCTCACAAGTCACCCCGTACAAATAATGTCTCCAAATCTTCAAAGCAAAGATCACTGCAGCCATCTCAAGATCATGTGTGGGATAGTTATGCTCATGCTTCTTCAACTGCCTCGAAGCATAGGCTATCACCCTTCCATTCTGCATCAACACACAACCAAGACCAATTCTAGAGGCATCACAGTAAACTGTGAACTTATCCACACCATTAGGCAAAGCTAATACTGGCGCTGTGGTCAACTTCTCCTTCAACAACTGAAAACTATTCTCACAAGCTTCTGACCACTCGAATCTAACATTCTTCTGAGTCAAGCGAGTCATAGGGGCTGCTATCCTGGAAAAATCCTGCACAAACCGCCTATAATACCCGGCTAAACCCAGAAAACTCCGAATCTCCGTAACAGAAGTAGGTCTAGGCCACTCAGATACTGCCTCAACCTTCTGTGGATTAACTTGAATACCTTCTTTAGACACTACGTGTCCAAGAAAAGAAACACTCTCCATCCAAAAATCACACTTTGAGAATTTAGCATAAAGCTGATGATCTCTCAGTGTCTGTAGTACAATCCTCAAGTGATATACATGCTCTTCCATACTCCTCGAATATACTAGTATATCATCAATGAAGACTACTATAAACTGATCCACATACGGTCTGAATACTCTGTTCATCAGGTCCATAAAAGCTGCTGGTGCATTAGTCAAACCAAAAGACATCACCAGAAACTCATAATGATCATATCGAGTGCGGAAAGCCGTCTTAGGAATATCAGCTTCACTAATCCGCAGCTGATGATAACCTGACCTCAAGTCGACCTTAGAAAAGAACTGTGCACCCTGTAGCTGATCAAACAAATCATCTATCCTCAGGAGAGGATACTTGTTCTTCACTGTCACCTTATTCAACTCTCTGTAGTCAATGCACAGTCTCAGGGTACCATCCTTCTTCTTCACAAACAGGACTGGTGCACCCCAAGGGGAAACACTAGGTCTAATGAAATCTTTATCCAACAACTCTTGCAACTTCTCCTTCAACTCTCTCAACTCCGCAGGAGCCATACGATAAGGTGGCATAGATATAGGAGTAGTACCTGGAACCACATCTATACAGAACTCAATCTCTCTGTGAGGTGGTAAACCTGGTAACTCCTCGGGAAAAACATTAGGAAACTCACAAGCAACAGGAACATCTGTGAGTGACAACTTCTCCACTGACGTATCCCTAACCAATGCCAAATATCCCTGACAACCTTTCTTCAACAACTTCCTAGCTGAAATAGCAGAAATAAGATTCTGAGGTGCTGAACTCCTATCACCCACAAACTTAAATTCTACTTCACCAGGAATTCTAAAAGTCACCTCCTTATTCCTGCAATCTACCACGGCGAAGTGCTGAGACAACCAATCCATTCCCAAAATAACATCGAACTCCATCACATCCAACAAAATCAAATCAACGGGTAATTCTCTATCTCCCACGAGAACTGGACAACCAGAAAGAACAATATCGGCGTCCAAAGAATCGCTCAGAGGAGTGGCAACAGACAAAGGAAAAGCCATCCTCGAAGCTTGCCAATAAGATTTAGAAGCAAAAATAGGAGAAACAAATGAATGCATGGCACCCGGATCAAACAAAACCCATGCATCCAGGTAACAAATAGAAAGAATACCTGCCACGACTGCATTAGATGCCTGAGCATCCTACTGAGTCAGATGGAAGACTCTCGCCTGGCCTCGACCTCCCTGCTGACTGGTAGAAGCCTGGCCAACACCTCTGGCACCTCCTCTAGTACCTCTACCACGACTCTGCTGTGGAACAATCTGAGTGGAACTCTGATGCTGGGCTGGTGGTAACTGAAATGGCACGGGTGCTGCACTAGCAATCGACTGTTGTGGGAATCACGGAATCTGCTGCTGCTGATAACCGGAATAAGGACATGATCTGGCAAAATGTCCTGTCTG
Organism: Mallotus nudiflorus; assembly: GCA_947683625.1. Classification (NCBI taxonomy): domain Eukaryota; kingdom Viridiplantae; phylum Streptophyta; class Magnoliopsida; order Malpighiales; family Euphorbiaceae; genus Mallotus; species Mallotus nudiflorus. The sequence continues at coordinate 416,241 of CANTUR010000096.1, read as the reverse complement.
CCCGCATCTGAAACATGTCAGTGGTGTCAGATAACACGGTCCCTGATGGACTCTACCACAAGTCTGACAAACACTGGCCGCTGATCCAGAACTACGACCACTGCTATTGCTCGAAGCACCTGACCCGAATCTAAACGATCTACGCTAACCTCCACGGCCATGTCTACTGCTCCGATGCACTCGCTGCTGCTGTCTCTGACTCTGCTGAGTCGAACCTCATTGCTGACTACTCGAACCAACATGAAAACTCGAATATGGAGTAGCCTGCGATCCACTCGACTGAACTCCTAGCTGGTAATAATCAGGCATCGCTCCCTGCCTAACTAATCTCAGCTCAATCTCCTTAGCTAGCTCAATCACAGACTCCAGAGTAAGACCTGCTATAGGCATACCAGCAAAAGCTGAACCCAAACCAGTAACATACGTAGTAACAGCGAAATACTGATCTCGCATCAGATCCTCAGCATATCTACCCAGACGAAGAAACTCTCGGGTATACTCCTCTACAGATCGATCTCCACGAGAAATACTGGTCAGACGAAGACGATAGCTCAAACGAAGAGGCTCTGGATAAAATCTCCTCATGAATCGCTCTCGAAACTGAGCCCATGTCATCGTCATCATATAAGGCTGGATCATCTGAATGAACCAATCTAGAGCTGGTCCCTCAACAGACAACTCAACAATCATGATCCGCTGGTACTCGGTATGAGCAGTCCGAGTCCTAGTCTCAATCGCATGCAGAAAATCTAAAGGATCAGAAGTACCATCAAAAGCAATCCTGCCAACTCAGGCATAGAACAAAGCTGCCTCAGGGTCAGACATACCCTGCTGATAGGCAGGCTGAACAGGCTGAACAACTGGAGGAACAGGAACATCAAATTCAGGCTCAACAGGCTCCTCGTCCTGTAACTCTCTCTGCCTACGGCGACCTGCCGCTCCTCGAGGTCTACCTCTGCCACGACCTCTACGCCTAACTGGCTGCTCAGGAGGTAAAACCTCGTCCTGAAAAGACTCATCATCCTCGGCCTCAACGATCGATGGAGCGACACGCGCTCGCCTCCTCATTCTGAAAAGACAAACGAAAAGATTCAGACAAAACAGACAACGGAGGAATAACGCTGAAAACTACAGCAAGGAATACTTATCAAGACATACTCGAACCTAATACACTGCAGTAGTCCAACAGAAAACACAACTTAAAAACTAGGGCCATAACTCACATAACTAAGCCCTGACACAGAACTCTGCTCTGATACCAACTTTGTCACGACCCAAAACGGGGGCCATGACCGGCGCTAGGGAACGGGAATTCTTTCGAATTCGAAACCCGTAGCAAGCCTAAAAATAAAATAAAGCATGCCATAACAATAGTAACAGTATGATATGCAGCGGAAAATAAAATCATAATATCATTTTTCATCACTGGATTTAATCAAAATCTCATCCCATAAATATATAATCTTTAATACAAATCCAGTTCAATATAATACATCTCTTTAAAATAAAGTACATGAAATCCAATACTTTAATTCACAACTACTGCAGTGTCTAGATAAAATAAATAAGACTCAAGTATATAATTTACATAAAGAAGCCGGGGCGGAAGAAATCCGGCGTATCGACCTGCTACTGAGGTCTGAGGAAGTTGACTCTCCTGAAAAATAGTCAACGGAGGGGAGTCAGACCTCACTAAGTGAATTACTATAATATATATACATACACACTAAGTGATAATGCATACAGTCAACAGTATATATATAATATGTATATATACAGGCAATTCCATACAGATGCAGAAAAATCATTTTTATATATTTTACTGAAAAATCCCAATTTATGAAGGATCACATAGAACCCTAGAATATCGCAACCTCAAAAAATAGTGTTAAACAACACTCTAGCCACACAGGCTCACTTATTCCAAATATATCCACTTAATCCATTTGGACAGTAGACTGGCCCCGAGACACTAAGTCAACCGAGCTCCAGCAGTCTGACTGCCAGTGTGATTGGCCCCGAGACACTTAGTCAACCGAGCTCCAGCAATCACACCCAAATCACATCTCACACATATCAATAATCATATCAAATCAATATCCACAAATAAGTTAGTAATATAGCCTAAAGCTATAGGCGTACCGGTACGTACTCGGTCCTAGTGCTGCCCACTAGGTAGCACGTTCTATTGATATCCTTCATTATTAATAATGTAAAACATTCATTCACAAAAATAAATGATGCATGAATGTAAATGAAATAACAATATAAACCATATATATACCGGAAATATACCAAAAGTAAACCAGGTATATTTCGAGTATATATATCAAATACATTCAATCAAATTATAAATTAAGCTGGAAATATATTTAAAAACATTTTAAATATATTTTATTTACAAAACATGCATACAATTTAATATATACCAAAAATAAACCGAAAATATACTTAATATAAACTTAAGAAATAATCAAATTATTTATGCATATTTAATCAACATAAAACATGCATTTCTAAATCATGCAGCCTAAGCATATATATATATATAGTATAGTAACTCACCTAATGCGCTCCACGAGACAGGTCCGACGGGCCTGGTCCACTAGCCCTCGGTCTCGGCGCAACTAAACAAGAAATAAATAACCGATATCAGAGTAACCCTAATAGAAATCCTAGAATTCAATCTAGAGTATTAAAATACGAAAACAGAATTAGGGTTCGACTGGATATCACGTTTTACGAGAATTCTACCGAAAATTCAGCAGAACCTCCCCTGTAAAACGGACATCTCTCTACTCAAAAGAGTAGAGCTGACCCTGCAAAGAAACACACTTCGAAATACAAGCTCAACACAATCAAAATCCCACGGTCGGACTCCAAACTACAGTCCACCGACCGGGGTCCACAAACACAGAATGATTCCAGATATACCAAAAATATTCTTAAATCACAGAAATACATTTTATAGGTAAAAATTACATAATTGACCTTAAAACACTATAAAAACCGATTAAAACTCATTTTATTAGAAAAATCGTATATTATATATATAATTGAAAATAATTTACGAAAAATAGTTTTAATTAGTTAAAAATACCAAATATTTTGTAGAAATCATTTTTATACCTTAAATAACTAATAAAACCAATTAAATTACATTTTTAGACAATTTAGGGTAAAATTACCAAAATACCCCTATATATATAAATATACCTAAATTACTTCAAAAATTCACCAAAAATCATACAATTATCCAAAATTAATTTTCTCAACATATTTATCAATAATATTAATAATTAAACTCAATTAACCAATTAAATTCAATTTAAAACACATTTAACCTAATTTTTCCAAAATTACATAAACTTTAATAATTCAAAATAAATACTTGGAAATTCATAAAAATTCCAAATAAATTCCTATAATTCATTTCAACACCCAATTCAATCATAAACTCCAATTTCATAATTTAAATAATTAATTTCCGAAAATTAGAAAATAATATTAAAATATTCAAAAATACCCAAAAATCCAAACAATCTCCAAAAATTCTACAAAAATTCATACATGAAGATTAAGCTACTAGGAACAACATTTGTGAAGGAAGTTTCCATGAATCATCCAATTCGAAGCTCAAAAGAATCGAAAACCCTAATAGGCCGAAATTGACAAATCGAAAACTAAGCAATTCTAGACCATTTTAGCTCAAACCAAAGCTAAAATCACACTCACCGGAGCTCAAGGAGAAGAAAGAGACCGGCGGTGTCGAAAACGGTGGCCGGAATCGATGTGATCGACGGTGGATCGATTTTCGGCTTCTCCGACCAAAATCGATCTCCCGACGCCGGAAACGGCCTCCACAGGTGGCGAAACTGGTCGGGGAAGATGGTGGCACACCGGACGGCACACCCACGGTGAAGGAACGGCGTGACAGATGCCCGGACGGCAAGGGGAAGGATCGGGAGGAAGAAGGAGACTCGGGGGCAAAATGGTAATTTTCCAAACTTTTTTGATTTTGACAAATATATGTATATATATATACTTTATACTATATATTAAAATAATATTAAATTACACACATCAAATATACACCACACACATAAAAATATTAATATTTTAATAATTTATACTAAATAAAATTAATTAAATAACAATAAAACAATTAAATACTTAATAAAATATTAGGGTAATAATAAACCCTAATTAAATAATTATACACACACAGGCTTTATTTAATAATTTAAAAATATGTATGAGTTCATGCAAGTCCGTAAATACCTTTAAAATAATTAATAATACATTGTTTACGTGAAAATTTCCCCGAAAATACAAGTCTCGGGAAAATTTTACGTAAAATACTGAAAATAATATACAATAATTAAAATAGGTTTAAAATACATATCAACTCATAAAAATATCGTATAAAATACATAAATTATTAACACTGCATATCCCGGTACAGTGTAAAAATATTTTTAAAAACACGGGATATTACAGTCTCCCCCCCTTACAAGAATTCGTCCCCGAATTCTAAAAGATAAGATCAAGGAGGAAAGAGATACGGGTAAGAAGCTCGCATCTCAGCTTCAGTCTCCCACGTATGCTCTTCAACTCTGTCGCTACGCCATAGAACCTTGACCATCGGAATCTGCTTCGATCGCAACTGTCGAACTTGAAAATCAACGATCGCCACAGGTTCTTCCACAAACGTCAAATCTTCATTCACTTCCACATTGTCAGGTTGCAACACATGTGAAGGATCTGAGATATACTTCCTCAACATCGAGATATGAAATACTGGATGCACCTGTGACATACTCGGAGGCAAATCCAACCGATATGCAACAGTGCCAACTCTCTCCAGAATCTCAAACGGTCCAATATATCTCGGTGCTAACTTACCCTTCCTGCCAAATCTCATCACACCCTTCATCGGAGATACTTTCAGAAAAACATAATCTCCAACCTGAAACTCCACATCTCTGCGCCTAGGATCCGCATAACTCTTCTGTCTACTAACTGCGGTCTCTAATCTTCGCTTGATCACGGTGACTTTCTCTGCAGCATCCTGAACCATCTCTGGTCCAGTCAAAGCTCTCTCACCAATCTCATCCCAACACAACGGGGATCTACACTTCCTTCCATACAACGCCTCATATGGTGCCATACCAATACTGCTATGGTAGCTGTTATTATATGCAAACTCAACAAGCGATAAATGATCATCCCAGCTACCTCCCAAATCCAGGACACACATCCTCAACATATCTTCCAGTGTCTGGATCGTCCTCTCAGACTGGCCATCTGTCTGAGGATGAAAAGCAGTACTGAAATCCAACCTAGTGCCCATCGCTTCCTGCAACTTCTGCCAAAAACGAGAAGTAAACACCGAACCTCTATCTGACACAATGGACACAGGTACACCATGAAGGCACACAATATGCTTCATATACAACTTCGCCAATCTAGCAACTGAATATGTGGCTTTCACAGGCAAGAAATGTGCAGACTTCGTCAATCTGTCTACAATCACCCAGATGGAATCGTATCCATCCTTCGAACGAGGTAAACCGACTACAAAATCCATAGCTATCCTTTCCCACTTCCACTCGGGAATAGGAAGAGGCTGAAGCTTCCCAGAAGGCTTCTGATGTTCGACTTTCACTTGCTGACACGTCAAGCACTTAGCAACATAATCAGCGACATCCTTCTTCAATCCATCCCACCAGTATAGATCTCTGATACTGTGGTACATCTTAGTAACACCTGGATGAACGTTGTAAGCTGTAGAATGTGCTTCCTCTAAGATCTCTTCTCTCAAATCATCCACATCTGGAACACACAATCTACCACTGATCCACAACACACCATCATCATCGAGTGTGAAATCAGTGAACTTCCCTGCTCTGACATTCTCTGTAAGCTCTTCCAGAATAGGATCTCGGCTCTGAGCTGCTTTAATCCTATCCCTTAGTACAGATCGTACTTTAAATTGAGCTAACAGTCCACCCGATCTACTGATCTTCATCATCAGACCTTGATCCACCATCAGATGCAACTCCTGGATCAATGGTCTCCTCTCAACACCGATGTGAGCAAGACTACCTGAGGACTTCCTACTCAAGGCATCTGCTACCACATTAGCTTTACCCGGATGGTAAAGAATCTCGCAATCATAGTCCTTCAACAATTCCAACCATCTTCTCTGCCTCAGATTCAAATCTCTCTGCTGGAAAATGTACTTAAGGCTCTTGTGATCAGTAAATATCTCACAAGTCACCCCGTACAAATAATGTCTCCAAATCTTCAAAGCAAAGATCACTGCAGCCATCTCAAGATCATGTGTGGGATAGTTCTGCTCATGCTTCTTCAACTGCCTCGAAGCATAGGCTATCACCCTTCCATTCTGCATCAACACACAACCAAGACCAATTCTAGAGGCATCACAGTAAACTGTGAACTTATCCACACCATTAGGCAAAGCTAATACTGGCGCTGTGGTCAACTTCTCCTTCAACAACTGAAAACTATTCTCACAAGCTTCTGACCACTCGAATCTAACATTCTTCTGAGTCAAGCGAGTCATAGGGGCTGCTATCCTGGAAAAATCCTGCACAAACCGCCTATAATACCCGGCTAAACCCAGAAAACTCCGAATCTCCGTAATAGAAGTAGGTCTAGGCCACTCAGATACTGCCTCAACCTTCTGTGGATCAACTTGAATACCTTCTTTAGACACTACGTGTCCAAGAAAAGAAACACTCTCCATCCAAAAATCACACTTCGAGAATTTAGCATAAAGCTGGTGATCTCTCAGTGTCTGTAGTACAATCCTCAAGTGATATACATGCTCTTCCATACTCCTCGAATATACTAGTATATCATCAATGAAGACTACTATAAACTGATCCACATACGGTCTGAATACTCTGTTCATCAGGTCCATAAAAGCTGCTGGTGCATTAGTCAAACCAAAAGACATCACCAGAAACTCATAGTGATCATATCGAGTGCGGAAAGCCGTCTTAGGAATATCAGCTTCACTAATCCGCAGCTGATGATAACCTGACCTCAAGTCGACCTTAGAAAAGAACTGTGCACCCTGTAGCTGATCAAACAAATCATCTATCCTCAGGAGAGGATACTTGTTCTTCACTGTCACCTTATTCAACTCTCTGTAGTCAATGCACAGTCTCAGGGTACCATCCTTCTTCATCACAAACAGGACTGGTGCACCCCAAGGGGAAACACTAGGTCTAATGAAATCTTTATCCAACAACTCTTGCAACTTCTCCTTCAACTCTCTCAACTCCGCAGGAGCCATACGATAAGGTGGCATAGATATAGGAGTAGTACCTGGAACCACATCTATACAAAACTCAATCTCTCTGTGAGGTGGTAAACCTGGTAACTCCTCGGGAAAAACATCAGGAAACTCACAAGCAACAGGAACATCTGTGAGTGACAACTTCTCCACTGACGTATCCCTAACCAATGCCAAATATCCCTGACAACCTTTCTTCAACAACTTCCTAGCTGAAATAGCAGAAATAAGATTCTGAGGTGCTGAACTCCTATCACCCACAAACTTAAATTCTACTTCACCAGGAATTCTAAAAGTCACCTCCTTATTCCTGCAATCTACCACGATGAAGTGCTGAGACAACTAATCCATTCCCAAAATAACATCAAACTCCATCACATCCAACAAAATCAAATCAACGGGTAATTCTCTATCTCCCACGAGAACTGGACAACCAGAAAGAACAATATCGGCGTCCAAAGAATCGCTCAGAGGAGTGGCAACAGACAAAGGAAAAGCCATCCTCGAAGCTTGCCAATAAGATTTAGAAGCAAAAATAGGAGAAACAAATGAATGCATGGCACCCGGATCAAACAAAACCCATGCATCCAGGTAACAAATAGAAAGAATACCTGCCACGACTGCATTAGATGCCTGAGCATCCTACTGAGTCAGATGGAAGACTCTCGCCTGGCCTCGACCTCCCTGCTGACTGGTAGAAGCCTGGCCAACACCTCTGGCACCTCCTCTAGTACCTCTACCACGACTCTGCTGTGGAACAATCTGAGTGGAACTCTGATGCTGGGCTGGTGGTAACTGAAATGGCACGGGTGCTGCACTAGCAATCGACTGCTGTGGGAATCGCGGAATCTGCTGCTGCTGATACCCGGAATAAGGACATGATCTGGCAAAATGTCCTGTCTGCCCGCATCTGAAACATGTCAGTGGTGTCAGATAACACGGTCCCTGATGGACTCTACCACAAGTCTGACAAACACTGGCCGCTGATCCAGAACTACGACCACTGCTATTGCTCGAAGCACCTGACCCGAATCTAAACGATCTACGCTAACCTCCACGGCCATGTCTACTGCTCCGATGCACTCGCTGCTGCTGTCTCTGACTCTGCTGAGTCGAACCTCATTGCTGACTACTCGAACCAACATGAAAACTCGAATATGGAGTAGCCTGCGATCCACTCGACTGAACTCCTAGCTGGTAATAATCAGGCATCGCTCCCTGCCTAACTAATCTCAGCTCAATCTCCTTAGCTAGCTCAATCACAGACTCCAGAGTAAGACCTGCTATAGGCATACCAGCAAAAGCTGAACCCAAACCAGTAACATACGTAGTAACAGCGAAATACTGATCTCGCATCAGATCCTCAGCATATCTACCCAGACGAAGAAACTCTCGGGTATACTCCTCTACAGATCGATCTCCACGAGAAATACTGGTCAGACGAAGACGATAGCTCAAACGAAGAGGCTCTGGATAAAATCTCCTCATGAATCGCTCTCGAAACTGAGCCCATGTCATCGTCATCATATAAGGCTGGATCATCTGAATGAACCAATCTAGAGCTGGTCCCTCAACAGACAACTCAACAATCATGATCCGCTGGTACTCGGTATGAGCAGTCCGAGTCCTAGTCTCAATCGCATGCAGAAAATCTAAAGGATCAGAAGTACCATCAAAAGCAATCCTGCCAACTCAGGCATAGAACAAAGCTGCCTCAGGGTCAGACATACCCTGCTGATAGGCAGGCTGAACAGGCTGAACAACTGGAGGAACAGGAACATCAAATTCAGGCTCAACAGGCTCCTCGTCCTGTAACTCTCTCTGCCTACGGCGACCTGCCGCTCCTCGAGGTCTACCTCTGCCACGACCTCTACGCCTAACTGGCTGCTCAGGAGGTAAAACCTCATCCTGAAAAGACTCATCATCCTCGGCCTCAACGACCGGTGGAGCGACACGCGCTCGCCTCCTCATTCTGAAAAGACAAACGGAAAGATTCAGACAAAACAGACAACGGAGGAATAACGCTGAAAACTACAGCAAGGAATACTTATCAAGACATACTCGAACCTAATACACTGCAGTAGTCCAACAGAAAACACAACTTAAAAACTAGGGCCATAACTCACATAACTAAGCCCTGACACAGAACTCTGCTCTGATACCAACTTTGTCACGACCCAAAACGGGGGCCATGACCGGCGCTAGGGAACGGGAATTCTTTCGAATTCGAAACCCGTAGCAAGCCTAAAAATAAAATAAAGCATGCCATAACAACAGTAACAGTATGATATGCAGCGGAAAATAAAATCATAATATCATTTTTCATCACTGGATTTAATCAAAATCTCATCCCATAAATATATAATCTTTAATACAAATCCAGTTCAATATAATACATCTCTTTAAAATAAAGTACATGAAATCCAATACTTTAATTCACAACTACTGCAGTGTCTAGATAAAATAAATAAGACTCAAGTATATAATTTACATAAAGAAGCCGGGGCGGAAGAAATCCGGCGTATCGACCTGCTACTGAGGTCTGAGGAAGTTGACTCTCCTGAAAAATAGTCAACGGAGGGGAGTCAGACCTCACTGAGTGAATTACTATAATATATATACATACACACTAAGTGATAATGCATACAGTCAACAGTATATATATAATATGTATATATACAGGCAATTCCATACAGATGCAGAAAAATCATTTTTATATATTTTACTGAAAAATCCCAATTTATGAAGGATCACATAGAACCCTAGAATATCGCAACCTCAGAAAATAGTGTTAAACAACACTCTAGCCACACAGGCTCACTTATTCCAAATATATCCACTTAATCCATTTGGACAGTAGACTAGCCCCGAGACACTAAGTCAACCGAGCTCCAGCAGTCTGACTGCCAGTGTGATTGGCCCCGAGACACTTAGTCAACCGAGCTCCAGCAATCACACCCAAATCACATCTCACACATATCAATAATCATATCAAATCAATATCCACAAATAAGTTAGTAATATAGCCTAAAGCTATAGGCGTACCGGTACGTACTCGGTCCTAGTGCTGCCCACTAGGTAGCACGTTCTATTGATATCCTTCATTATTAATAATGTAAAACATTCATTCACAAAAATAAATGATGCATGAATGTAAATGAAATAACAATATAAACCATATATATACCGGAAATATACCAAAAGTAAACCAGGTATATTTCGAGTATATATATCAAATACATTCAATCAAATTATAAATTAAGCTGGAAATATATTTAAAAATATTTTAAATATATTTTATTTACAAAACATGCATACAATTTAATATATACCAAAAATAAACCGAAAATATACTTAATATAAACTTAAGAAATAATCAAATTATTTATGCATATTTAATCAACATAAAACATGCATTTCTAAATCATGCAGCCTAAGCATATATATATATATATATATAGTATAGTAACTCACCTATTGCGCTCCACGAGACAGGTCCGACGGGCCTGGTCCACTAGCCCTCGGTCTCGGCGCAACTAAACAAGAAATAAATAACCGATATCAGAGTAACCCTAATAGAAATCCTAGAATTCAATCTAGAGTATTAAAATACGAAAACAGAATTAGGGTTCGACTGGATATCACATTTTACGAGAATTCTACCAAAAATTCAGCAGAACCTCCCCTATAAAATGGACATCTCTCTACTCAAAAGAGTAGAGCTGACCCTGCAAAGAAACACACTTCGAAATACAAGCTCAACACAATCAAAATCCCACGGTCGGACTCCAAACTACAGTCCACCGACCGGGGTCCACAAACACAGAATGATTCCAGATATACCAAAAATATTCTTAAATCACAGAAATACATTTTATAGGTAAAAATTACATAATTGACCTTAAAACACTATAAAAACCGATTAAAACTCATTTTATTAGAAAAATCGTATATTATATATATAATTGAAAATAATTTACGAAAAATAGTTTTAATTAGTTAAAAATACCAAATATTTTGTAGAAATCATTTTTATACCTTAAATAACTAATAAAACCAATTAAATTACATTTTTAGACAATTTAGGGTAAAATTACCAAAATACCCCTATATATATAAATATACCTAAATTACTTCAAAAATTCACCAAAAATCATACAATTACCCAAAATTAATTTTCTCAACATATTTATCAATAATATTAATAATTAAACTCAATTAACCAATTAAATTCAATTTAAAACACATTTAACCTAATTTTTCCAAAATTACATAAACTTTAATAATTCAAAATAAATACTTGGAAATTCATAAAAATTCCAAATAAATTCCTATAATTCATTTCAACACCCAATTCAATCATAAACTCCAATTTCATAATTTAAATAATTAATTTCCGAAAATTAGAAAATAATATTAAAATATTCAAAAATACCCAAAAATCCAAACAATCTCCAAAAATTCTACAAAAATTCATACATGAAGATTAAGCTACTAGGAACAACATTTTTGAAGGAAGTTTCCATGAATCATCCAATTCGAAGCTCAAAAAAATCGAAAACCCTAATAGGCCGAAATTGACAAATCGAAAACTAAGCAATTCTATACCATTTTAGCTCAAACCAAAGTTAAAATCACACTCACCGGAGCTCAAGGAGAAGAAAGAGACCGGCGGTGTTGAAAACGGTGGCCGGAATCGGTGTGATCGACGGTGGATCGATTTTCGACTTCTCCGGCCAAAATCGATCTCACGACGCCGGAAACGGCCTCCACAGGTGGCGAAACTGGTCGGGGAAGATGGTGGCACACCGGACGGCACACCCACGGTGAAGGAACGGCGTGACAGACGCCCGGACGGCAAGGGGAAGGATCGGGAGGAAGAAGGAGACTCGGGGGCAAAATGGTAATTTTCCAAACTTTTTTGATTTTGACAAATATATGTATATATATATACTTTATACTATATATTAAAATAATATTAAATTACACACATCAAATATACACCACACACATAAAAATATTAATATTTTAATAATTTATACTAAATAAAATTAATTAAATAACAATAAAACAATTAAATACTTAATAAAATATTAGGGTAATAATAAACCCTAATTAAATAATTATACACACACAGGCTTTATTTAATAATTTAAAAATATGTATGAGTTCATGCAAGTCCGTAAATACCTTTAAAATAATTAATAATACATTGTTTACGTGAAAATTTCCCCGAAAATACAAGTCTCGGGAAAATTTTACGTAAAATACTGAAAATAATATAAAATAATTAAAATAGGTTTAAAATACATATCAACTCATAAAAATATCGTATAAAATACATAAATTATTAACACTGCATATCCCGGTACAGTGTAAAAATATTTTTAAAAACACGGGATATTACAAAAAGTAAACACATCTTAATCCAAAGACTAATTCGCAATCCAGAGAACCAGTAAAGCAAAAGCTTTAATTTTGATTAAAAATTTGATAAAGAGTGAAAAGTCACTAAAACAAACCCTAAAACGTCTATTTATACCCTAGTTATAATATGGGTATAATAGGAAATAAAATAATATTTCAAAACAAGCCAAAATAAAGAATTCACATAATTTAAAAAAAAACACTATGTGACGCAAACTGATGTCTGAACTAATGCCCCGCATCATATTATGTGTGAAATTAAGTTTTATTATTTATTTGTATAATATAAATAATTTTAATGATGGAATAATAATAATAATAATAATAATAATAATAATAATAATAATAATAATAATAATAATAATTATTATTATTATTATTATTATTATTATTATTATTATTATTATTATTATTATTATTATTATTATTATTATTATTGTTGTTGTTGTTGTTGTTGTTGTTGTTGTTTCAAAAAAATAAATATATTATTAGTCATAAGCCAACTAAGAGTATTTAGTTCAGTAATGAGTGTATTTTTTTCAGAACCAAACCTTTCCTTTTCTAGAAAATCTATGTTTTTAGATTTTTCTCTGACATAGATTTTCATTAAAATAATGTGAAATGGTTTAATATTATTATTATTATTATTATTAATTTAAAAAATATCAAATTATCCGTCAATAAAATTATTTTTGTAAAAAAATTTTGAAATATATTTTTTTTGAATGAAAAAAATTAAAAAAATTTAGAAATATAAATTTACATGTAAAAAATAATAAACTACATGTAAAAATATATTATTGTCACGACCCAAAACAGGGGCCATGACCGGCGCTAGGGAACGGGAATTCTTTCGAATCCGGAACCCGTAGCAAGCCTAAAAAAAATAAAATAAATCATGTCATAATAACAGTAACAGTATAATATGCAGCGGAAAATAAAATCATAAAATCATATTATCATTTTTCATATCAACTGGATTTAATTCAAAATCTCATCACATAGATATATATAATCTTTAATACAAATCCAGTTCAATATAATACATCTCTTTAAAATAAAGTACATGAAATCCAATACTGTAATTCACAACTACTGCAGTGTCTAGATAAAATAAATAAGACTCAAGTAGACAATTTACATAAAGAAGCCGGGGCGGAAGAAATCCGGTGTATCGACCTGCTACTGTGGTCTGAGGAAGTTGACTCTCCTGAAAAATAGTCAACGGAGGGGAGTCAGACCTCACTGAGTGAATTACTATAATATATATACATACACACTAAGTGATAATGCATACAGTCAACAGTATATATATAATATGTATATATACAGGCAATTACACACAGATGCAATAAAATCATTTTTATATATTTTACTGAAAAATCCTAATTTATGAAGGATCACATAGAACCCTAGAATATCGCAACCTCAGAAAATAGTGTTAAACAACACCCTGGCCATACAGGCTCACTTATTCCAAATATATCCACTTAATCCATATGGACAGTAGACTGGCCCCGAGACACTAAGTCAACCGAGCTCCAGCAGTCTAACTGCCAGTGTGATTGGCCCCGAGACACTTGGTCAACCGAGCTCCAGCAATCACACCCAAACCACATCTCACACATATCAATAATCATAATCAAATCAATATCCACAAATAAGTTAGTAATATAGCCTAAATACTATAGGCGTACCGGTACGTACTCGGTCCTAGTGCTGCCCACTAGGTAGCACGTTCTATTGATATCCTTCATTATTAATAATGTAAAACATTCATTCATAAAAATAAATGATGCATGAATGTAAATGAAATAACAATATAAACCATATATATACCGGAAATATACCAAAAGTAAACCAGGTATATTTCAAGTATATATATATATGTCAAATGAATCCCATCAAATTATAACTTAAGCTGGAAATATATTTAAAAACATTTTAAATATATTTTATTCACAAAACATGCATATAATTTATTATATACCAAAAATAAACCGAAAATATACTTAATATAAACTTAAGAAATAATCAAATTATTTATGCATATTTAATCGACATAAAACATGCATTTCTAAATCATGCATCCTAAGTATATATATATAGTATAGTAACTCACCTAATGCGTTCCACGAGACAGGTCCGACGGGCCTGATCCACTAGCCCTCGGTCTCGGCACAACTAAACAAGAAATAAATAACCGATATCAGAGTAACCCTAATAGAAATCCTAGAATTCAATCTAGAGTATTAAACACAGAATCGAAAATTAGGGTTCGACTGGACATCACGTTTTACGAGAATTCTACCAAAAATTCGGCAGAACCTCCCCTGTAAAACGGACATCTCTCTACTCAAAAGAGTAGAGCCGACCCTGCAAAGAAAATACACTTCGAAATACAAGCTCAACACAATCAAAATCCCACGGTCGGACTCCAAACTACAGTCCACCGATCGGGGTCCACAAACGCAGAATGATTCCAGATATACCAAAAATATCCTTAAATCACAGAAATACATTTTATAAATAAAAATTACATAATTAACCTTTAAAAAAACTGTAAAAACCGATAAAACTCATTTTATTAGAAAAACCGTATATTATATTTATAATTGAAAATAATTCACGAAAAAATAGTTTTAATTAATTAAAAATACCAAATAATTTGTAGAAATCATTTTTATACCTTAAATAAATATTAAAACCAATTAAATTACATTTTTAGACAATTTAGGGTAAAATTACCAAAATACCCCTATATATATAAATATACTTAAATTACTTCAAAAATTCACCAAAAATCATACAATTATCCAAAATTAATTTTCTCAACATATTTATCAATAATATCAATAATTAAACCCAATTATCCAATTAAATTCAAATAAAACACAATTAACCTAATTTTTCCAAAATTCCATAAACTTCAATAATTAAAAATAAATACTTAGAAATTCATAAAAATTCCAAATAAATTCCTATAATTTATTTCAACACCTAATTCAACCATAAACTCCAATTTCATAATTTAAATAATTAATTTCCGAAAATTAGAAAATAATATTAAAATATTCAAAAATACCCAAAAATCCAAAAAAGCTCCAAAAATTCTACAAAAATTCATACATGTAGATTAAGCTACTAGGAACAACATTTGTGAAGGAAGTTTCCATGAATCATCCAATTCGAAGCTCAAAAAAAATCGAAAACCCTAATAGACCGAAATTGACAAATCGAAAACTAAGCAATTCTAGACCATTTTAGCTCAAACCAAAGCTAGAATCACACTCACCGGAGCTCAAGGAGAAGAAAGAGACCGGCGATGTCGAAAACGGTGGCCGGAGGAGGGAGAAACGGCGAAGGGAAGATTTCGGCCAAAAGAGGAAGAAATCAAGCTGCCGGCGTCGGGGAAAGGGGCTGGAGGCGGCGGAGGGCGGCTGGGAACGGCGGTGGCAAGCCGGGAGGCACACCGACGGTAGGTGGCCGGAGTTGCAGACGGTGAGGGATGGTGGTCGGGCGTCGGGCGCGGGAGAGAAGGGAAGAAGAAGAAGAAAAAGAAAAAGAAAGAAAAAGGAAAGAAAAAGAAAGAAAAAGGAAAAGAAAAAAAAGAAAAAAGAAAATAAAAGAAAATAAAATAAATTAAAATAATTAAATATTAATAAATAAATAATAATAAAATAATAAATTTTAATAATTTAATAATAAATAAAATAATTAAATAATAATAAATAAATAATAAAATATTAGGGTAATAATAAACCCTAATTAAATAATTATACACACACAGGCTTTATTTAATAATTTAAAAATATGCATAAGTTCATGCAAGTCCGTAAATACATTTAAAATAATTAATAATACATTGTTTACGTGAAAATTTCCCCGAAAATACAAGTCCCGGGAAAATTTTACGTAAAATACTAAAAATAATAGACAATAATTAAAATAGGTTTAAAATACATATCAACTCATAAAAATATCGTATAAAATATAGAAATTATTAACACTGCATATCCCGGTACAGTGTAAAAATATTTTTAAAAACACGGGATATTACAGTCTTCCCTCCTTACAGGAATTCGTCCCCGAATTCCAGAAAACAAGATCAAGAAGGAAAGAGATACGGGTAAGAAGCTCGCATCTCAGCTTCAGTCTCCCACGTATGCTCTTCAACTCTGTCGCTACGCCACAGAACCTTGACCATCGGAATCTGCTTCGATCGCAACTGTCGAACTTGATAATCAACGATCGCCACAGGTTCTTCCACAAACGTCAAATCTTCATTCACTTCCACACTGTCGGGCTGCAACACGTGTGAAGGATCTGAGATATACTTCCTCAACATCGAGATATGAAATACTGGATGCACCTGTGACATACTCGGAGGCAAATCCAACCGATATGCAACAGTGCCAACTCTCTCCAGAATCTCAAACGGTCCAATGTATCTCGGTGCTAACTTACCCTTCCTGCCAAATCTCGTCACACCCTTCATCGGAGATACTTTCAGAAAAACGAAATCTCCAACCTGAAACTCCACATCTCTGCGCCTAGGATCCGCATAACTCTCCTGTCTGCTTACTGCGGTCTCTAATCTGCGCTTGATCACGACGACTTTCTCTGCAGCATTCTGAACCATCTCTGGTCCAATCAAAGCTCTCTCACCAATCTCATCCCAACTCAACGGGGATTTACACTTCCTTCCATACAACACCTCATACGGTGCCATGCCAATACTGCTATGGTAGCTGTTATTATATGCAAACTCAACAAGTGGCAAATGATCATCCCAGCTACCTCCCAAATCCAAAACACACATCCTCAACATATCTTCCAGTGTCTGGATCGTCCTCTCAGACTGACCATCTGTCTGAGGATGAAAAGCAGTACTGAAATCCAACCTAGTGCCCATCGCTTCCTGCAACTTCTGCCAAAAACGAGAAGTAAACACCGAACCTCTATCTGACACAATGGACACAGGTACTCCATGAAGGCAAACAATATGCTTCACATACAACTTCGCCAATCTAGCAACTGAATATGTGGCTTTCACGGGCAAGAAATGTGCAGACTTCGTCAACCTGTCTACAATCACCCAGATGGAATCGTATCCATCCTTCGAACGAGGTAAACCGACCACAAAATCCATAGCTATCCTTTCCCACTTCCACTCGGGAATAGGAAGAGGCTGAAGCTTCCCAGAAGGCTTCTGATGTTCGGCTTTCACTTGCTGACATGTCAAGAACTTAGCAACATAATCAGCAACATCCTTCTTCAATCCATCCCACCAATATAAATCTCTGATACTGTGGTACATCTTAGTAACACCTGGATGTACGTTGTAAGCTGTAGAATGTGCTTCCTCTAAAATCTCTTCTCTCAAATCATCCACATCAGGAACACACAATCTACCACTGATCCACAACACACCATCATCATCAAATGTCAAATCAATGAACTTCCCTGCTCTGACATTCTCTGCAAGCTCTTCCAGAATAGGATCTCGGCTCTGAGCTGCTTTAATCCTATCCCTCAGTACAGATCGTACTTCAAACTGAGCTAACAGTCCACTTGATCTACTAATCTTCATCATCAGACCTTGATCCACCAACAAATGCAATTCCTGGATCAATGGTCTCCTCTCAACACCGATATGAGCAAGACTACCTGAGGACTTCCTTCTCAAGGCATCTGCTACCACATTAGCTTTACCCGGATGGTAAAGAATCTCGCAATCATAATCCTTCAACAGTTCCAACCATCTTCTCTGCCTCAAATTCAGATCTCTCTGCTGGAAAATGTACTTAAGGCTCTTGTGATAAGTAAATATCTCACAAGTCACCCCGTACAAATAATGTCTCCAAATCTTCAAAGCAAAGATCACTGCAGCCATCTCAAGATCATGTGTGGGATAGTTCTGCTCATGCTTCTTCAACTGCCTCGAAGCATAGGCTATCACCCTTCCATTCTGCATCAACACACAACCAAGACCAATTCTAGAGGCATCACAGTAAACTGTGAACTTATCCACACTATTAGGCAAAGCTAACACTAGCGCTGTGGTCAACTTCTCCTTCAGTAACTGAAAACTATTCTCACAAGCTTCTGACCACTCGAATCTAACATTCTTCTGAGTCAAGCGAGTCATAGGGGCTGCTATCCTGGAAAAATCCTGCACAAACCGCCTATAATACCCGGCTAAACCCAGAAAACTTCGAATCTCAGTAACCGAAGTAGGTCTAGGCCACTCAGATACTGCCTCAACCTTCTGTGGATCAACCTGAATACCTTCTTTAGACACTACGTGTCCAAGAAAAGAAACACTCTCCATCCAGAAATCACACTTCGAGAATTTAGCATAAAGCTGGTGATCTCTCAGTGTCTGTAGTACAATCCTCAAGTGATATACATGCTCTTCCATACTCCTCGAATATACTAGTATATCATCAATGAAGACTACTACAAACTGATCCACATACGGTCTGAATACTCTGTTCATCAGATCCATAAAAGCTGTTGGTGCATTAGTCAAACCAAAAGACATCACCAGAAACTCATAATGGCCATATCGAGTGCGGAAAGCTGTCTTAGGAATATCAGATTCACTAATACGCAGCTGATGATAACCCGATCTCAAGTCAACCTTAGAAAAGAATTGTGCACCCTGGAGCTGATCAAACAAATCATCTATCCTCGGGAGAGGATACTTGTTCTTCACTGTCACCTTATTCAGCTCTCTGTAGTCAATGCACAGTCTCAGGGTACCATCCTTCTTCATCACAAACAGGACTGGTGCACCCCAAGGAGAAACACTAGGTCTAATAAAATCTTTATCCAATAACTCTTGCAATTGCTCCTTCAACTCTCTCAACTCTGCAGGAGCCATTCGATAGGGTGGCATAGATATAGGAGTAGTACCTGGTACCACATCTATACAGAACTCAATCTCTCTGTGAGGTGGTAAACCTGGCAACTCCTCGGGAAAAACATCAGGAAACTCACAAGCAATAGGAACATCTGTGAGTGACAACTTCTCCACTGACGTATCCCTAACCAATGCCAAAAATCCCTGACATCCTTTCTTCAACAACTTCCTAGCTGAAATAGCAGAAATAAGATTATGAGGTGCTGAACTCCTATCACCCACAAACTTAAAATCTTCTTCACCAGGAATTCTAAAAGTCACCTCCTTATTCCTGCAATCTACCACGGCAAAGTGCTGAGATAACCAATCCATTCCCAAAATAACATCGAACTCCATCACATCCAACAAAATCAAATCAGCGGGTAATTCTCTATCTCCCACGAGAACTGGACAACCAGAAAGAACAATATCGGCGTCCAAGGAATCGCTAAGAGGAGTGGCAACAGACAAAGGAAAAGCCATCCTCGAAGCTTGCCAACAAGATTTAGAAGCAAAAATAGGAGAAACAAATGAATGCGTGGCACCCGAATCAAACAAAACCCATGCATCCAGGTAACAAACAGAAAGAATACCTGCCACGACTGCATTAGATGCCTGAGCATCCTGCTGAGTCAGATGGAAGACTCTGGCCTGACCTCGACCTCCCTGCTGACTGGTAGAAGCCTGGCCAACACCTCTAGCACCTCCTCTAGTACCTCTACCACGACTCTGCTATGGAACAAACTGAGTGGAACTCTGATGCTGGGCTGGTGGTAACTGAAATGGCACGGGTGCTGCACTAGCAATCGACTGCTGTGGGAATCGCAGAATCTACTGCTGCTGATACCCAGAATAAGGACACGATCTGGCAAAATGTCCTGTCTGCCCGCATCTGAAACATGTCAGTGGTGTCAGGTAACACGGTCCTTGATGGACTCTACCACAAGTCTGACAAACACTAGCCGCTGATCCAGAACTATGACCACTGCTGCTGCTTGAAGCACCTGACCCGAATCTGAACGATCTACGCTGACCTCCACGGCCATGTCTACTGCTCCGATGCACTCGCTGCTGCTGTCTCTGACTCTGCTGAGTCGAACCTCGCTGCTGACTACTCGAACCAACATGAAAACTCGAATATGGAGTAGCCTGCGATCCACTCGACTGAACTCCTAGCTGGTAATAATCAGGCATCGCTCCCTGCCTAACTAATCTCAGCTCGATCTCCTTGGCTAGCTCAATCACAGACTCGAGAGTAAGACCTGCTGTAGGCATACCAGCAAAAGCTGAACCCAAACCAGTGACATACATAGTAACAGCGAAATACTGATCTCGCATCAGATCCTCAGCATATCTACCCAAACGAAGAAACTCTCGGGTATACTCCTCTACAGATCGATCTCCACGAGAAATACTGGTCAAACGGAGACGATAGCTCAAACGAAGAGGTTCTGGACAAAATCTCCTCATGAATCGCTCTTGAAACTGAGCCCACGTCATCGTCATCATATGGGGCTGGATCATCTGAATGAACCAATCCAAGGCTGGTCCCTCAACAGACAACTCAACAATCATGATCCTCTGGTACTCGGTATGAGCAGTCCGAGTCCTAGTCTCAATCGCATGCAGAAAATCTAAAGGATCAGAAGTACCATCAAAAGCAATCCTGCCAACTCGGGCATAGAACAAAGCTGCTTCAGGGTCAGACATACCCTGCTGATAGGCAGGCTGAACAGGCTGAACAACTAGAGGAACAGGAACATCAAACTCAGGCTCTACAGGCTCCTCGTCCTGTAACTCTCTCTGCCTACGGCGACCTGCCGCTCCTCGAGGTCTACCCCTGCCACGACCTCTATATCTAACTGGCGGCTCAGGAGGTAAAACCTCATCCTGAAAAGACTCATCATCCTCGGCCTCAACGACCGGTGGAGCGACACGCGCTCGCCTCCTCATTCTGAAAAGACAAACGGAAAGATTCAGACAAAACAGACAACAGAGGAATAACGCTGAAAACTACAGCAAGGAATACTTATCAAGACATACTCGAACCTAATACACTGCAGTAGTCCAACAGAAAACACAACTTTAAAACTAGGGCCACAACTCACATAACTAAGCCCTGACACAGAACTCCGCTCTGATACCAACTTTGTCATGACCCAAAATAGGGGCCATGACCGGCGCTAGGGAACGGGAATTCTTTCGAATCCGGAACCCGTAGCAAGCCTAAAAAAAATAAAATAAATCATGCCATAATAACAGTAACAGTATAATATGCAGCGAAAAATAAAATCATAATATCATATTATCATTTTTCATATCAACTGGATTTAATTCAAAATCTCATCACATAGATATATATAATCTTTAATACAAATCCAGTTCAATATAATACATCTCTTTAAAATAAAGTACATGAAATCCAATACTGTAATTCACAACTACTGCAGTGTCTAGATAAAATAAATAAGACTCAAGTAGACAATTTACATAAAGAAGCCGGGGCGGAAGAAATCCGGCGTATCGACCTGCTACTGAGGTCTGAGGAAGTTGACTCTCCTGAAAAATAGTCAACGGAGGGGAGTCAGACCTCACTGAGTGAATTACTATAATATATATACATACACACTAAGTGATAATGCATACAGTCAACAGTATATATATAATATGTATATATACAGGCAATTACACACAGATGCAATAAAATCATTTTTATATATTTTACTGAAAAATCCCAATTTATGAAGGATCACATAGAACCCTAGAATATCGCAACCTCAGAAAATAGTGTTAAACAACACCCTGGCCATACAGGCTCACTTATTCCAAATATATCCACTTAATCCATATGGACAGTAGACTGGCCCCGAGACACTAAGTCAACCGAGCTCCAGCAGTTTAACTGCCAGTGTGATTGGCCCCGAGACACTTGGTCAACCGAGCTCCAGCAATCACACTCAAACCACATCTCACACATATCAATAATCGTAATCAAATCAATATCCACAAATAAGTTAGTAATATAGCCTAAATACTATAGGCATACCGGTACGTACTCGGTCCTAGTGCTGCCCACTAGGTAGCACGTTCTATTGATATCCTTCATTATTAATAATGTAAAACATTCATTCATAAAAATAAATGATGCATGAATGTAAATGAAATAACAATATAAATCATATATATACCGGAAATATACCAAAAGTAAACCAGTTATATTTCAAGTATATATATATGTCAAATGAATCCCATCAAATTATAACTTAAGCTGGAAATATATTTAAAAACATTTTAAATATATTTTATTCACAAAACATGCATATAATTTATTATATACCAAAAATAAACCGAAAATATACTTAATATAAACTTAAGAAATAATCAAATTATTTATGCATATTTAATCGACATAAAACATGCATTTCTAAATCATGCATCCTAAGTATATATATATAGTATAGTAACTCACCTAATGCGCTCCACGAGACAGGTCCGACGGGCCTGGTCCACTAGCCCTCGGTCTCGGCGCAACTAAACAAGAAATAAATAACCGATATCAGAGTAACCCTAATAGAAATCCTAGAATTCAATCTAGAGTATTAAACACAGAATCAAAAATTAGGGTTCGACTGGACACCACGTTTTACGAGAATTCTACCAAAAATTCGACAGAACCTCCCCTGTAAAACGGACATCTCTCTACTCAAAAGAGTAGAGCCGACCCTGCAAAGAAAATACACTTCGAAATACAAGCTCAACACAATCAAAATCCCACGGTCGGACTTCAAACTACAGTCCACCGACCGGGGTCCACAAACACAGAATGATTCCAGATATACCAAAAATATCCTTAAATCACAGAAATACATTTTATAAATAAAAATTACATAATTAACCTTTAAAAACACTGTAAAAACCGATAAAACTCATTTTATTAGAAAAACCGTATATTATATTTATAATTGAAAATAATTCACGAAAAAATAGTTTTAATTAATTAAAAATACCAAATAATTTGTAGAAATCATTTTTATACCTTAAATAAATATTAAAACCAATTAAATTACATTTTTAGACAATTTAGGGTAAAATTACCAAAATACCCCTATATATATAAATATACTTAAATTACTTCAAAAATTCACCAAAAATCATACAATTATCCAAAATTAATTTTCTCAACATATTTATCAATAATATCAATAATTAAACCCAATTATCCAATTAAATTCAAATAAAACACAATTAACCTAATTTTTCCAAAATTCCATAAACTTCAATAATTAAAAATAAATACTTAGAAATTCATAAAAATTCCAAATAAATTCCTATAATTCATTTCAACACCTAATTCAACCATAAACTCCAATTTCATAATTTAAATAATTAATTTCCGAAAATTATAAAATAATATTAAAATATTCAAAAATACCCAAAAATCCAAAAAAGCTCCAAAAATTCTACAAAAATTCATACATGTAGATTAAGCTACTAGGAACAACATTTGTGAAGGAAGTTTCCATAAATCATCCAATTCGAAGCTCAAAAAAAATTGAAAACCCTAATAGACCGAAATTGACAAATCAAAAACTAAGCAATTCTAGACCATTTTAGCTCAAACCAAAGCTAGAATCACACTCACCGGAGCTCAAGGAGAAGAAAGAGACTGGCGGTGTCGAAAACAGTGGCCGGAGGAGGGAGAAACGGCGAAGGGAAGATTTCGGCCAAAAGAGGAAGAAATCAAGCTGCCGGCGTCGGGGAAAGGGGCTGGAGGCGGCGGAGGGCGGCTGGGAACGGCGGTGGCAAGCCGGGAGGCACACCAATGGTAGGTGGCCGGAGTTGCAGATGGTGAGGGATGGTGGTCGGGCGTCGGGCGCGGGAGAGAAGAGAAGAAGAAGAAAAAAAAGAAAAAGAAAGAAAAAGGAAAGAAAAAGAAAAAGAAAAAGAAAGAAAAAGGAAAAGAAAAAAAAAGAAAAAAGAAAAAAAAATAAAATAAATTAAAATAATTAAATATTAATAAATAAATAATAATAAAATTATAAATTTTAATAATTTAATAATAAATAAAATAATTAAATAATAATAAATAAATAATAAAATATTAGGGTAATAATAAACCCTAATTAAATAATTATACACACACAGGCTTTATTTAATAATTTAAAAATATGCATGAGTTCATGCAAGTCCGTAAATACATTTAAAATAATTAATAATACATTGTTTACGTGAAAATTTCCCCGAAAATACAAGTCCCGGGAAAATTTTACGTAAAATACTGAAAATAATAGACAATAATTAAAATAGGTTTAAAATACATATCAACTCATAAAAATATCGTATAAAATACAGAAATTATTAACACTGCATATCCCGGTACAATGTAAAAATATTTTTAAAAATACGGGATATTACAATTATATTGCATAAAAAATATTATAAAATCTACATTTTATGCTATATTAATGAAATATAATAATAATATAAAAATGCTAATGTATATATATTTTTTAATAGGGCCAATTTTCTTGCTTTGTTAAGGAAATCCAATCACTCAAAAGTAGGCGTGTGCAATCGGAAATTCAAGTCGGAAACCAACCTGAAAAATTTTAAGAATGTGAACTCGAACCAACACTGAAAAGTTAAGTTGGGTTTTGGTTATTCGACTATATAATAAAATAAATAAAAGAAAAAAATGTCAAACATATCTTAGTAGCTAAATGCTTGGTGAGCATGTGTACTACCCTGGAAGCGTAGGATTGAATGCTACGATGGGGCTTTTTTCATTTAGTTTTGAAATAGAGAGAAAAAATCAAGATTTGCAAGTGTTAGGAGCCGAACCGGCGACGTCCTTCATCATCAAACGCTGCTTTTCCACTCTTTTCATTTATTTTTGAAATAGAGAGATAAAATCAAGATTTGCAAGTGGTGGTAGTCGAATCAGCGACCTCATTTGCAAGTGGTAGAACCAGTGACCTCCTTCATCACCAAATGCTGCTTTGCCACACTACTACAAACAAGCACTTGATATACATTAGTCATATTTATATATAATATGAAACTTTCTTTGGTACCACCTTACGCAGTATGTAGCACAATTGATCAATAAAAGTAAACACATCTTAATCCAAAGACTAATTCGCAATCCAGAGAACCAGTAAAGCTGTCACGACCCAAACTAGGAGTCATGACCGGCGCTAGGGAACGGGAATTCTTTCGAATCCGGAACCCGTAGCAAGCCTTAGAAAATAAAATCATACAATAATTATATAAAAGTACGACCAAATTAAAATTTTTCTGAATCAATATATAAATTAAATACTCCAAATCCTTTTATAAATGAATACATATTCGTACAATGTTCAAATACAAATTCTCAGAGTATTTAATATCCAAACAAAATAATACACTTCCAATATAGTGACACTACTACTGCAGTTTCTAGAATACAATTCAAAGTTTAGAATATACATTTGTATAAAACAGTCGGGACTGAAGAACACCGGCGAGGAACTCTATAACTAAGGTCTGACGATATGGAATCTCCTGAAAAAAATAATTGAGGGGGGTCAGACCTCACTGAGTGAATTATTATACTATATATACATGCAAACTAAACCATAACAATCAGGCATTCTTATACATATATATATATATACACACATTTCACACGAATGCCAAACTTTGCTTTTATAAAATACTAAATGTAGAAAACGTTTGTTTTAATTCATGAAGGATCCATAGAACCTTAAATAATAACAACCTCAAACAATCCCATCATCACTCTAGCCATACAGGCTCACTTGATTCCAAATAGAACACTTATTCCAATTTGGACAGCAGACTGGCCCCGAGACACTAAGTCGACCGAGCTCCAGCAGTCTGGCTGTCAGTGTGATTGGCCCCGAGACACTTGGTCAACCGAGCTTCAGCAATCACACTATCCATCACCTC
Source organism: Mallotus nudiflorus (assembly GCA_947683625.1). NCBI lineage: Eukaryota > Viridiplantae > Streptophyta > Magnoliopsida > Malpighiales > Euphorbiaceae > Mallotus > Mallotus nudiflorus. The sequence continues at coordinate 389,626 of CANTUR010000096.1, read as the reverse complement.
ACATCTCAATCAACCCAATAGATCATTCAATTCACTTATGGACAGTAGACTGGCCCCGAGACACTAAGTCAACCGAGCTCCAGCAGTCTGACTGTCAGTGTGATTGGCCCCGAGACACTTAGTCAACCGAGCTCCAGCAATCACACTATCCAACATACCATTAATCTTAGTCAAATCAATTAAATCAATTATAATCACCCAATTTTAACTCTCACTCAATCTTTATCTATCGTACCGGTACGTACACGGTCCTAGTGCTGCCCACTAGGAAGCACGTTCTATTGATATCCTTCACTTCGAATAAATCATTCATTCGAAAAATAATTAATGTAGAACAATATTCATAATAGTAAAATCAACCATATATATATATATACCCAAAAATATACCTAAAATATACCCAGTATATTTCAGGTATATATATATATATATATATATATAGTCAAATAAAATATGAAATAAACCTAAGATAAATCATTAATATAGTTAAAAACAATTTAAATGAGTAACAACAATATAACATGCATTATCTTAAAAGTATACTTAAATATGCAAAAGATATACCCTAAGTACTCAAATCATTTAATAAACCATTTATGTATAATTATTCATTTAAATACGTGTTTGTGTTTAACATATATTCACAAATATACTAAAAATAAACCTAATTATCTAGCATGCATATATCAAAAATAAATCCTAAATATACCACTAATGTGTTAGGTTTAATTTAATAATAAAACATTTATTTATTCGGAAATAAATAAAAAATATACCAAAAATAAACTTAAAAATACTTTAAGTGTAGGTTTATAATTTAACACGCAATTATTTAAGAACAACCTAAATTATACTAATCATTTAATAAAATAATTATGGTTCGATGCACATTTAAATCATGTATAAATATTAAATTATAACAAACATAAACTTAAATATCTAACATACATATATCAAAAATATACTAAAAATAAACCGAAAATATACCAAATCATATTATAATTAAATTAATGTTTAAACATATAATGAAAATAAAAATCCTAAGTCATGCATCCTATATGCACTGCATATATATACAGTATAATAACTCACATGTTAGCGCTCCACGAGACAAACTCGACGGGCCTGATCCGTTAGGCCTCGGTCTCGGCGCAGCTAGACAAACAAATGACAACATGAAATCAGAATAAATTTAACAAAAATTCTAAAGACTCGATCTAGAATTTTAGACACAGCTTTAGAATAGGAATTTGACCGGACATCACGTTTTACGAGAATTCTACCGAAAATCCGGCAGAACCTCCCCTGTAAAACGGACATCTCTCTACTCAAAGAGTAGAGCCGGTCCTGCAAAGAAATACACTTCGGAATAAACACAGGATTACAATCAAAATCCCTCGGTTGGACTCCAGACTACGATTCACCGACCGAGGTTCACAATTCACAGAATAATTATAAAATATCGAATACATTTTATAAATCCAAATTACTTAATTAACCCTAAAACATACTAAAAATCAATAAAAACCCATTTATTTAGAAAAATAATATATTATATATAATTTGAAAATAATTTACGAAAAATAGTTTTAATTAGTTAAAAATACTAAAAATTTGCAGAAATCATTTTTATGCCCTAAATAACTATTAAAACCAATTTAATTACATTTTGAACCAATTTAGTGTAAAATTACCAAAATACCCCTATATATATATATATTCACTATAAATGTTCAAAAAAAATTCATCAAAAATTATATAATTACTCAAAAATTAATTTCTCAACATATAATTCAATAATATCAATAAATATACTCAATTTACCAATTTATTTCAATTTAACACATAATTAACCCTATTTTTCAAAATTACCTAAACTTAATAAATTCCAAATAAATACATAAAAATTCACAAAAATTACAAATAAATTTCTATAATTCATTTCAACTCCTATAATCACCATAAAACAAAATTTTATAATTTATTTAATTAATTTTCGAAAATTAGAAAATAATAATAAAATAATCAAAAATTCACAAAAATTAAAATAAATTCCAAAAATTCTAAAAAAATTACAGCATATAGATTAAGCTTCCAGGATAAACATTTGTTAAGGGAGTTTGCATGAATCCAACAAATTCAACTTCAAAAAAATTAAAAACCCTAGAATACATAAACTAAAACTTGAAGATATCCAAAAATCTAGAGGTTTTGAGCTCAAACGGAGCTCGGAAATGGACTCACCGGATGAAAAGCTTTCAAAAAAGTCTAGTCCGACGCCCTAAGGTGGCCGGAATCTTCACCGGCGTGAGGAAGCTCCACCTTCGGTCTCCCTCATTTTCCGGCGTTCTAGGCGGCGATGGACAGTGCTAGTGGCAGCTGGTGGCTGCTGGATGGAAGGGGAAGCAATGGTGATGGCTGGTTGCAGGTGGGGCGGCCTGGTGGTGGTCCGGTTGGAAGGAGCCGAGAGTGAGGGGAAGAAGAAGAAGAAGAAGAAGAAGAAGAAGAGAAAAGAAAGAAAAGAAAAAAAAAGAAAGAAAGGAATGGTTTTGCACGTTGACTTACTTGTACCCTATATATATATATATATATACATAACTTTAACTTAAATATTCCCACACCACACACTATAATATATATATATATATATATATATAAACATACACACACATGCACTAACAATTAAAATAACAATTGATAATAATAATATAAAATTTCACACACATTAAATATACACCACACACATATTTTAATATGTTTAATAATTTATAAACTTAAAATTAATTAATATAAAAATTAAATAATAAAATTAAGGAAATTAATTAAGCTCTAATTAATTTAAATAAATACACATATATACATTTTATTTTAGCACTTTAAAATTATATATGAGTTCATGCAAATTCATAAAACTAGTCAAAATAAATAGTATTAATTTATTTACGTGTCAATTTCCCCGAAAATATAATTTTCGGGAAAATTTTACGTAAAGTACTTAAAATAATATAAAATAATTAAAATTAGCTTTAAACAAACAACAAACTTATAAAATATCATAAATATATATAAAAAAATTATTAACACTGCATATCCCGATGCAGTATAAAAATATTTAAAAATTCGGGATATTACAAAAGCAAAAGCTTTAATTTTGATTAAAAATTTGATAAAGAGTGAAAAGTCACTAAAACAAACCCTAAAACGTCTATTTATACCCTAGTTATAATATGGGTATAATAGGAAATAAAATAATATTTCAAAACAAGCCAAAATAAAGAATTCACATAATTTAAAAAAAAAACACTATGTGACGCAAACTGATGTCTGAACTAATGCCCCGCATCATATTATGTGTGAAATTAAGTTTTATTATTTATTTGTATAATATAAATAATTTTAATGATGGAATAATAATAATAATAATAATAATAATAATAATAATAATAATAATAATAATTATTATTATTATTATTATTATTATTATTATTATTATTATTATTATTATTATTGTTGTTGTTGTTGTTGTTGTTGTTGTTGTTTCAAAAAAATAAATATATTATTAGTCATAAGCCAACTAAGAGTATTTAGTTCAGTAATGAGTGTATTTTTTTCAGAACCAAACCTTTCCTTTTCTAGAAAATCTATGTTTTTAGATTTTTCTCTGACATAGATTTTCAATAAAATAATGTGAAATGGTTTAATATTATTATTATTATTATTATTATTAATTTAAAAAATATCAAATTATCCGTCAATAAAATTATTTTTGTAAAAAAATTTTGAAATATATTTTTTTTGAATGAAAAAAATTAAAAAAATTTAGAAATATAAATTTACATGTAAAAAATAATAAACTACATGTAAAAATATATTATATTGCATAAAAAATATTATAAAATCTACATTTTATGCTATATTAATGAAATATAATAATAATATAAAAATGCTAATGTATATATATTTTTTAATAGGGCCAATTTTCTTGCTTTGTTAAGGAAATCCAATCACTCAAAAGTAGACGTGTGCAATCGGAAATTCAAGTCGGAAACCAACCTGAAAAATTTTAAGAATGTGAACTCGAACCAACACTGAAAAGTTAAGTTGGGTTTTGGTTATTCGACTATATAATAAAATAAATAAAAGAAAAAAATGTCAAACATATCTTAGTAGCTAAATGCTTGGTGAGCATGTGTACTACCCTGGAAGCGTAGGATTGAATGCTACGATGGGGCTTTTTTCATTTAGTTTTGAAATAGAGAGAAAAAATCAAGATTTGCAAGTGTTAGGAGCCGAACCGGCGACGTCCTTCATCATCAAACGCTGCTTTTCCACTCTTTTCATTTATTTTTGAAATAGAGAGATAAAATCAAGATTTGCAAGTGGTGGTAGTCGAATCAGCGACCTCATTTGCAAGTGGTAGAACCAGTGACCTCCTTCATCACCAAATGTTGCTTTGCCACACTACTACAAACAAGCACTTGATATACATTAGTCATATTTATATATAATATGAAACTTGCTTTGGTACCACCTTACGCAGTATGTAGCACAATTGATCAATAAAAGTAAACACATCTTAATCCAAAGACTAATTCGCAATCCAGAGAACCAGTAAAGCAAAAACTTTAATTTTGATTAAAAATTTGATAAAGAGTGAAAAGTCACTAAAACAAACCCTAAAACGTCTATTTATACCCTAGTTATAATATGGGTATAATAGGAAATAAAATAATATTTCAAAACAAGCCAAAATAAAGAATTCACATAATTTAAAAAAAAAACTCTATGGGACGCAAACTGATGTCTGAACTAATGCCCCGCATCATATTATGTGTGAAATTAAGTTTTATTATTTATTTGTATAATATAAATAATTTTAATGATGGAATAATAATAATAATAATAATAATAATAATAATAATAATTATTATTATTATTATTATTATTATTATTATTATTATTGTTGTTGTTGTTGTTGTTGTTGTTGTTGTTGTTGTTGTTGTTGTTGTTGTTTCAAAAAAATAAATATATTATTAGTCATAAGCCAACTAAGAGTATTTAGTTCAGTAATGAGTGTATTTTTTTCAGAACCAAACCTTTCCTTTTCTAGAAAATCTATGTTTTTAGATTTTTCTCTGACATAGATTTTCATTAAAATAATGTGAAATGGTTTAATATTATTATTATTATTAATAATTTAAAAAATATCAAATTATCCGTCAATAAAATTATTTTTGTAAAAAAATTTTGAAATATATTTTTTTTGAATGAAAAAAATTAAAAAAATTTAGAAATATAAATTTACATGTAAAAAATAATAAACTACATGTAAAAATATATTATATTGCATAAAAAATATTATAAAATCTACATTTTATGCTATATTAATGAAATATAATAATAATATAAAAATACTAATGTATATATATTTTTTAATAGGGCCAATTTTCTTGTTTTGTTAAGGAAATCCAATCACTCAAAAGTAGGCGTGTGCAATCGGAAATTCAAGTCGGAAACCAACCTGAAAAATTTTAAGAATGTGAACTCGAACCAACACTGAAAAGTTAAGTTGGGTTTTGGTTATTCGACTATATAATAAAATAAATAAAAGAAAAAAATGTCAAACATATCTTAGTAGCTAAATGCTTGGTGAGCATGTGTACTACCCTGGAAGCGTAGGATTGAATGCTACGATGGGGCTTTTTTCATTTAGTTTTGAAATAGAGAGAAAAAATCAAGATTTGCAAGTGTTAGGAGCCGAATCGGCGACGTCCTTCATCATCAAACACTGCTTTTCCACTCTTTTCATTTATTTTTGAAATAGAGAGATAAAATCAAGATTTGCAAGTGGTGGTAGTCGAATCAGCGACCTCATTTGCAAGTGGTAGAACCAGTGACCTCCTTCATCACCAAATGCTGCTTTGCCACACTACTACAAACAAGCACTTGATATACATTAGTCATATTTATATATAATATGAAAATATTCAATTTTTCAGTCGACCGAAAATTTACACATCCAAGAAAATGGGAACCTCATGTCAGTCGGGTGGTTTTTTTTCTTTAATCAAGTAGTGGCAAACTTTGACAATAAAATTTTGTGCCTTTCTTAGTCAAACTGGCGGACTCAGAAAAGGAAAAAAAAAACATTTCATCAAATTCTGATAATTTTTTAAAATTCACCATAAATTAGTAAAATGTTTAACTTTTGCCATAAATTGACAAAATGCCCTAGATGCTAAAGCTCCATTGTCTAAGCAGGTTTGTCACTCAAAACGGACCTCTTTATAATTAACACATCTTTGTATGCGTATATGCCACAATATGAAATACTAAATTATGATTTCCCTGCAGGCCACTACCCGCAAACATCTTATGAGATAGCTTCTCAAATGCATACTTGCATGAGTGCACCAGCTTAATAGAGTTCATGTATCTCTAATTATAGATGTTAAATCTTATACTAATATCCAGATGATACCTGCCATAATGGCTGGACTTGGTTATATTTTAAAATCCTTTCTTTTATTAGTAATGGAGTTCAAGTGGGCTTAAAACTCCATGTGGGGAACAAAATTGCTAATAAAATTTATTTATTGAGGAAAGTGACTCTCAATTACCCTGAAGTCAAGGTCTTCTCCCCAAATATAAGCTTTAAGCTTAATACCATCTAAAATGTTCTCGTCTAATTAGGGGTCTTTTACCCCCTAAATAGGAACATTAGGATCAGAAATAAGATAAATCCATTCAGAATAAAACTATCCCAAAGAGGAATCCTAATAAAAAAAGGAACACTCTTCTACTAAAATTATGATTCACTATCCCACACGGAATCCGACTCCATCCAGGTTTGAGTATTACTATATATATAGCCCTACATCCCTCACAAGGGGACATCTCATTCTCATACATTCAAGCTATCTTACATTTTCCTTGCTTCTATTCTCTAACTTAAGCATCGGAGTGTTCGTGGGGATCCTCCCCACCTCTCACCTTGCCTTGCCCAAGAGTTCAGGAAACTAGTTATGAAGTGGCGCCGTCTGTGGGGACTCCTTGGGAAAAGTCATTCGTTTACTTACTAAGCTAAAGACACCTTCACTATGACTTCTAGCCCACCACTAGCCCAGATTCTTGAAGTCGGCACCAACCCTTCTACACCTATCCTTTCGACCGACCTTTCAATCCCTCTCCCAGCAATGATACTACCACCCACCTTGCAACATGCTGGAGCCTCATTCGAACATGTACCTTCACTTCCGGAGAACACCCCAAGATACCCGTCCTTGGGCACAGACCTCCCGTATTACACTCTACTACAACACCATCAATCAATACCTTCAATACCTTTTTCGAGTCTACTAGAAACACCAACGATAACCACTCCAAACCTAAACATTGTGACCCAAACACTCAGACTTGATCAAACTAGCAGGGAAGCCATGATAAAAAAATATTCAAGCGCAGATAGCTTTGATGCAACAATAGCTAAATGCTATAATACAAAGCGGGCGCATTGAGCCGACTCAAAATGATGATAACACCACACCCCGAAAGGCTCCAGGGACGAGCATAGGGAAGGGTAAAGCGCCAAAAATGGAGTGCAGTTCAACTATTTCGGCCCTTGATGATTCAAAAATAGCACAGAAGGTTGAGGAAGCAATGTGCAAAGCCCGAACCAAACCTAGAAAGGAAAAGGAATGGGTTATGGATAGTAGAACTCCATTTGTTAGCAGAATAATTCAAATAGAGATTCCTAGTAAGTTCAAAATCCCACAGCTTGATCAGTACGATGGGATGGGAGACCCCATCAGTCATATATCGGCGTTTCGGACAAAGATGTTGCTCCAGAATGTAAAAGATGGAATCATGTGCAGAGTCTTCCAAAGCACACTCATAAAGAATGCTCAAAAATGGTTTCATCGGCTCCCGAAAAATTCAACCACTTTTTTTAAGGACCTAGCGGAGCAGTTCCGTGTCAGATTCATCACCAATATTCCCCCTGTAAAAAACATCAACAACTTGCGGATGTGCCGACAAGAAGCTGACGAATCTCTACGAAGTTACCTTGACCGTTTCAATAAAATAGCCATGCAGATTGAGCATCTTGTTGATGAAGTTGCCATAGAAGCTTTGAAAAATGACACCAGACTCGAGAAGCTAAAAGATAAAATAATGACTAAAGAGTCGAGTACCTTTGTAAAGGCAATGGTGATAGTGGTCCGGATGATAAAAATGGATGAAGATAGGAGGATGCATCGGGAAGAAGATAGGCCATCAATCAAGGATGAACAGCCAAAACAGAAACGAGCGAGCTTCCCAAAAATGAATTTGAAAAATTTGACAGACAGATTTGATAGGGAAGCAAACAGATATACACCCCTGAACACCTCTCGATCCAAAATTCTCATGTGGGTCAGGCAGAATGGAGTGGGGATCATACCAGCCAAGAGAATCAACCCAAGCCGGAGATTTACTCGTGACAGAGGCCAGTACTGCGAGTACCACTGAGAATACAAGCATGACACGGAGGGCTGCAGAGAACTGAAGAGTGCCATAGAAAGACTGGTGCAGCAGGGAAAGCTTAATAATTTCACAGACACACCAAGGAGAAGTGGAAACTCGAAAAGTCATGAATGAGACAGAGCCGAAGCAAAGAAAGCCAGGAAGGAGCCAATTGGGACAATCAACATGATTATAGGGGGAGAAAATACTGGGAAAAGATTAAAGCGTAGTAAAGGAAAAAAATCGATACATGGGAGAAGCGACATTGTTTTCAACTCGGAAGATGATTTGCATGTACATCACCCCCATAGTGATGCCCTGGTGATAACTGCATGCATAAATAAGTATCAGGTTAAAAGGCTACTGGTGGATAATGGGAGTGCTATCAATGTTTTATCTTAGAATGCGTACAACACTATAGGTGGCTCCATTACCAACCTGAAGGCCATCCAGAACCCCATCACTAGTTTTTGTAGGGGAACGGTGCAACCAATGGGGATTGTCGATCTGGACCTAGAATTTGGAAGCCAAGATGATGAGGAAACAAAAGTTATTCGGACTTTATTCAACATGGTAGACATACCACTAGCCTATAATGGGATTATAGGATGGCCAACACTTTATGAAACAAATGCAGTCACCAGTATCTGGCGCTTAACCATGAAAATTTTTCTCAAGAATGGGACCCTTACTATTAAGGGAGATCAGCACATGGCCATACAGTGCTATCAGATAGCCATGAAGCCTCTAGTGGAGGCTTTTCCTTTAGAGGCATGGGAAGTTGAAAAGCAAGGCGTTGACCCACAATCGGTGGAAGACATGGAAACATTACAAATCATGGAAGGAAAGACCGTGAAAATTGGCAATTCCCTCAACCAAAACATTAGAGACAAAATAAGGGAAGTCCTTACCAGAAAATCAGAGGATTTCGCTTCTCAAGCCTCCAAAATTGTCGGTGTGGACCCACGGGTTGCCTATCACTGCCTAAACATCAAACCGGGAGCCAAGCCAGTAGCACAAAAGAAAAGAACCTTTGCTTATGAAAGACAGAAGATTATTGCTGAGGAAACAACGAAGCTGTTAGCAGCTGGGTTCATTAAAGAGGTTACTCACCCAGAATGGGTAGTCAATGTAGTACTCATCAAAAAAGTAAACGGGAAGTACAGAATGTGTGTAGACTACACCGACCTCAACCGAGCATGCCCTAAGGATAGCTACCCATTACCTATGATTGATCAGCTCATTGATTCCACCACTACTCATGGCTTATATAGTTTTGTCGACGCTGCACAAGGTTATCACCAAATTTCGATGAAGGAAGAGGATCAGGAAAAAATGTCCTTCATCACTCATGAAGGGTTGTATTGCTACAAGGTGATGCCCTTCGGACTAAAAAATGCTAGAGCCACGTACCAAAGAATGATAAACCAAGTCGTCTAAAACCATATTGGAATAAGTGTAGAAGTAAACGTGGATGAAATCATCATTAAGAGTAAGTACCGGAGCATCACCCAGCAGACGTGGATCAGGTTCTCCAATTACTGAGTAAATCCAGGATCAAGTTGAATCCTGATAAATGCGTCTTCGGAGTCCAGGTAGGTAAGTTCCTAGGGTTCATGACATCTCACCGGGGCATTGAAGCCAACCCAGAAAAAATGGAAGCCATACTCAACATAGAGGCACTGAAGAACATCCATGATGTACAAAAGTTAAATGGTAGAATCACTGCACTAGGGCATTTTATTTTTTGCTCGGCTAGGTGGTGTCTACCATTGTTCCGCACTCTCAAAAATTTTGGGAAATTTCAGTGGTCCGCTGATTGTTAGGCGGCATTCGAAGACATTAAAAGATTCTTTTCTTCACCACCCATACTCAGCCAGCCGATACCGAATGAGACCTTGTATTTGTACCTTTCTATTAGCCGAGAATGCATCGCTTCAATACCAGTAAGAGAAAAAGGAAGCCAGCAATGCCCTATCTATTGTGTCAGTAAGATGCTCTAAGGACCTAAAGTTTGGTACCCAATACTAGACAAGTTAGCCATGGTCGTGGTCCACGCTTCTCGAAAGCTTTGGCATTACTTCCAAGCTCACCATATTGTGGTTCGATCCCGCTTCCTGTTGTGAAAAATCTTATAGAGACCAGAGATTTCAGGCAGGCTAGTGCAATGGTTGGTGTTACTCAATGAATTCAATATTGACTACGAGCCCCGACAATAGATGAAAGCCCAGGCGTTAGCAGATTTTGTGCAAGAAATGGCTCTGGAAGACATAGCCTTGACCAAAGCACCGAAATGGAAGCTTTATATTGACAGAGCATCCTCAGCTTAGGGTTCCAGTGCAGGAATAATCATCAAAGGGCCACACAAGGTTCACATTCGGTACGCAGTCTGTATCAATTATAATGCCACCAACAATGCAGCCGAGTATGAAGCACTCATTATAGGTTTGAAGTTGGCCACTGAAGTAAGGGCCGAACACCTCATCATACACTCAGATTCCCAACTAGTAGTCAACCAATTTAGTGGAGCATTTCAAGTCAAAGACACCTGCATGGCCAAGTACGTAGACAAGGTCAAGCGACTTTTGCAACAAATCGAACGGGACGGAGGCCAGTGGAAGATCGTCCAGATTCCCAGGGAAGACAACAGTGAGGCTGACTACCTTGCCAAATTCATAGTCGAGAACAGTCAAGCATTTAGGGATATGAATTTCACTGAGTCGTTAACCAGTCCCAGCACAGAAGACACCGAAGTTTTAGAGACACAGGTAGTCTTGGAATGGATGCGACCCATAATCCAATATCTTGAGCACAAAACACTCCTAGAATACAAGCTGCAAGCTCGAAAGCTCAAGACCAAAGCAGCCCACTATTCCATCCATTGAGGGGAACTCTATCAAAAATCCCTCTCGCACCCATAGTCGAAGTGTGTTTCCCCGAATGAGGGAAATTACATACTCCAAGAAATCCACGAAGGAATTTATGGAGCACATGAATCCCACTATTCACTCACTAGAAAGGCACTACTCCAAGGGTATTATTGGCCCACCATGTCCAAGGATGCCCAACAGCTAACGCAAGCATGTCCCCAGTGCCAGTACTATGCCCGACTTAGTCACAAATCTTCTCGGCCTCTGCATCCCATCGGCAGCCCTTGGCCATTCGCCATATGGGGGATGGAAATCCTTAGTCCTAAAATTTTTTAATTGTGGCCATTGACCATTTCACCAAATGGGTAGAAACAGAAGCAGTCCCAACTATCACAGAAGCTCGGATACAGCACTTCTTTTGGAAGGAGATCGTTTGCAGGTTTGGCATCCCCCATAATTTAATTACGGATAACAGCAAACATTTTGACAACCATAAATTCAGAAGTTTCTACTCAGACCTTGGTATAAAGCTGTGCTTCATCTCAATAGCTCACCCGCAGACAAACGGACAAACTGAGGTCACAAACAGAATCCTTATGCAAAGGTTGAAGAAGAGACTTAATGAGAAAAGGGGAATTGGGTCGAAGAGCTCAACAATGCAATCTAGGCCTACAGAACCACACCCCGATCATGTACTGGCGAAACACCATTCAGACTGACTTATGGCATAGACGCAGTAATTCCCGTGGAGGTTAGGTAACCAAGTTACCAGGTAAGCCAAGATCTCAATCACACCATCAACAATGCCAACGCTCGGATATGCCTAGACCTACTAGAGGAATGAAGAGAACAAGCGGCAGCCACAGCTGAGGCACACCAGTAAAGAATAACTCGATACCACCATCAGCGGCATCGAACAGAACAATTTAAGATGGGTAACTGGGTACTCATAAGAGCAGATATTGGCAAAGGCACCTTAAGAACTGGCAAGTTAGGTCTAAACTGGGAAGGTCCATACCAGATCTCAGAATGCACAATGAAGGGAGCATACAAACTAAAAGAAAGAGGAGGCAAAGAACTACTAAGGTTTTGGAACTCAAACTCTCTCAGGAAATACTATCAATAAACTTGTACTTAAATATACGATATGATTCAATAACAAAGTATCTTCATTGATAAGAATGCCTTTACATGTGATCGATTACAAAAAAAAGAAAAAAAAAACCTATACATATCTACTTTACTATATGTACACCCAGACCCCCAGGCCTGAAAATAGAGGGGGAAATAGCATCAGCAGTCTTTGGATGCTTTGCGGACCCAGCAGTAAGAGCAGCCTCTTCAGACTCCCTCACAGGAACGGAACTGGCCTTTCGATGGGTGTCCTCCTCCACTGCAAGCTTGGCAAGATCTGCTGGAGTTATCCTGTTTAATGCCCCCAAGTCTAGTCCTAAGTCTTAGGAGAGCAGGATCCTCTTGCACTCAGCCCGGTAAGCTTTGAGAAACCCCCCTACCATGCTTTGATACGCCTTTTTATCATTTGTGTGGGATTTCTCAAGCTTCGCCAGCCTCCCTTGGAGCTCAGCAATCTGAAATTCCTGCTCCTCGATCATCCTCGTCAACTGGGTCTGGCTATGTTCCAGTTCAGAAACCTTCTTCTGATTCACCTCAGCATCGAATTTGGCCTCAGCGTATCTTGTTTGGCAATGCTCCAGAGCTACCTTTGTGCTATCCAGCTTCTTCTCAAAATCTATCACAATTGTCCCCACCTCAATTTCTTTTAAGTTGTACTGGCTCTTCAGGTAGAAGTACTGATCCTTCACCAGCAGCAAGGCCTGAGTCATCTGTCGAAAACAAACAAACAACTTAAACAAGAAACACGTACGATAACTATATCAAGCGGCAGAAACTAGCTTACCTCTAATAACTGGCCAATCATGGAATCCAGCAACCCATCCGAGCCTTCCTCCGACCAACGTTGCATGTCACCGGGTAGCAGTAGTGACTCGGCGTACTGGTCCCATACTTGCCTGTTGGAGATGCTCAGGGGCTTCATCCTCTTCAATAACCAACCCCTTATATCCAAACACTTAGATAATCGCGGGCGTTGGACATAGAACTCTTCATCCAGCCCCTCCGCATCTGACCCCGGGTCGATCAGTCGCCTTTTTCTTCGCCCAACCCGCTCCGGCCATTCACTTTCCACTGGCGCTTTACCCTTAGGGTCGGCGGGAATAGCTTCTGAAACCGCAGGAGCTTTAGGCTTTGAAGAAGGAGAGACCCGAACCTCCTCCACTGCAGATGGCTCATCTACTAAGGAAATCCTGCCTGCAAAATCAAAAAAGTCAGCCATCTACAAATGGAAAAATAAAGCAAGTCAGAAAGATAGCTCAAAGCAAAATAAACATACCGGGGGAGTGATCGCGACTCGGACAGACTCTCCACAGGTACCTTCGAGATGCATCCTCCACTGATCGAGCTTCGGTAAGTTCGTCATGATGTAGCCGTAAAACTAGCTCCGTATCAGGGTCGAACAGTTTCGCTAGATGGGTCACTTTATGACACTAGTCTGAACACATCCTCCGGACATCCAAGAAGTCCAATTGATGCTCCACAATAAAAAAAAATGGTGTCTCTACTTCTTATGGAGATCTGGAAGCTTAACGAAGAGTGTATGATTGGGTACAGCCGATAGGGAGAACATCAGCTCTCCCTTCTTCCTAGTCAGCCTGTACAAGTATCAGAAGACATCTAGATCGGGGTCCCTACCCTCTTCATGCATCAATTGGATGAACCCGGTCAATATCCTATAGCTATTCGGATGAAGCTGACCGGGCACTATATTATTCCTATTAAGAAATTCTTTTATAAAGGGATTTAAGGGAAATTTCAGACCCCCCTCTAACTGGTCAAAATATACAACTAACCTACTTAGCCCTGATAAGGGGGTATAGGCCCTAAACCTCCTATCTACGGCGTGGAGGGCATAATCGACGGGGATACAGATACGCCGCTGGTACCACCCTAGTAACTCGTTATCTACATTGGAGACAAAAAGGTTAGAACTAATTTCTTCCCTTGGAGCCATAATAGAGAAAGGAAAAATGCAGTAACAGAAAAGGGCAAAAAGAGGAGGAAGAAAAGAGGAAAAGAATCACCTGGTCGCCACAAGCAAGAACTATGGCAGGAAGAAATGGAAACAGTGGAGGCAGTAGCAACGCAATAAAAATAAAAAAATAGAAAATCAAAAGAAACAAAATATGCCAGTTAACAAGCGCAGCAGTATTTATAGAGACACGGAAGGATTTGGAAGCACGCCATTAACTGCCCTCATTATTGCTGCGTTCCTCCCTAGGCCGCCAAGGGCCTTTTGGGAATAAAATAGCCCATTAGACGAGGAATCACGATAACAGTGGCACAAGCATTTTGTTTACTGACATACGAAATGATGCATCACTCATACGATTTCAATTATGAATCCCTAAGAGTTGAAGTAAAACCACCACGTGTTGGCCCGCCCACATTTTGACTGGCTCGCTTTATCAAGCAACTCAAAAGGCATTTCAAACATCGTTTCCAGCCCATTTCGGGTATCCGAGCATCTAAGTCTCGTGCATCTAAGTCCAGTGATTGAAGTTGGCACCCTCAGGTTGCTTCCGCAGTACTAAGGTTCCGAGCATGTAAGCCTCGTGCCCCTGAGCCGAGCATCTAAGTCTCGTGCATCTAAGTTCAGTGACTAAAGCTGGCACCCTCAGGTTGCTTCCGTAGTACTGAGGTTCCGAGCATGTAAGCCTCACGTCCCTGAATCGAGCATCTAAGTCTCGCACACCTAAGACCAGTGACTGAAACTGGCACCCTCAGGTTGCTTCTATAGTACTGAGGATCCGAGCTCAAAAAGCCTCGTGTCCATGCATCGAGCATCAAAAATCCAGTGACGACTGGTTCCATATTGTTCCTAAACAAATGGGTTAATCTATTATGGTGCTCATACGCACTCAGCAAGTACCCCAGCTCTACAGATTACGATTCAACGACGACCATCCAAATACTCGGCACCTAGCTCTACTCACCGTGACTGAGGTTGGCCACCTCATCTCACTGGCATCTTATATCCCTTACGAAGGCATTAGCATCCTACCCGTACGCGACGGACATAAATATCTGAATACCCCAGGGGGGGACTCTTGATACCATCTAGAATGTTCCCGCCTAATTAGGTGTCCTTTACCCCTTAAATAGGAACACTGGGATTAGGAAGAAGACATATCCATCCAGAATAGGAACTACCCCAAAGAGGAATCCTAATCAAAGAAGGAACACTCTCCTACTAAGATTATAATTCACTATCCCACACAGAATCCGACTCCATCCAGGTTTGAGTATTACTATATATATAGCCCTACATCCCTCACAAAGGGACATCTCATTCTCACACATTCAAGCTATCTTATATTCTCCTTGCCTCTATTCTCTAACTTAGGCATCAGAGTGTTCGTGGGGATCCTCCCCACCTCTCACCTTGTCTTCTGTTCGTGCTTTGCAGGACGCCTAGCCCAAGAGTTCCGAAAACCAGTTATCAAAGCTATCTCAGGCATCTTCTTGAGCTCTTGCTTTTAGAAAGTTTCATGAGCAATAATAGGAATTAATCACTATAAAAGGCCTGGAGTGGTTAGGTTTTGCAACCTCTGCTACCACTAGAGTTATTAAAGAAAAAGAAAGAAAAAGTTTCTACGATGATCCTTTTTCTTATTAGAAATTAATTCCTTAATATGAAATGGAACATAATTGATACCTTATATCAATATCCTATTCTAATAAGGATCATTATCTTCCAAATAAAGGATAAAAGGAAGATTAATCTATTATGGAGATTACTCTACAAAGGAAATCTACTTCTCTCTTAAATAAGGTAATCCTACAAGATTAAGAAATCTTATTCCTAAGAGGTTTGAGCAATACCTTTTCCTATAAATATATCCCATGTCATTTATTCATCATCTCCGCATCACACTCTACATCATGACATCATTTCATCATCTCATCATACAAGCAATCATCTTTTATTATTTATTCTATTCTATTTATTCATTTTATTATATTTTTCTCTATACAAATACTAACTTAAGTTTCGGAGTGTTTATGGCAGAAACCTCACCCCTTCACCTGTTCTTCAAGCAATTATTCGATTCGGAATTATCAAATGACACCATTTGTAGGAAAACCTAATTTGTTTTATTTTTCTTTAAAATAAAATAATTAAGAGCTAGGCATAACGGAGTTAAATTCTGAGTTATCATCACTTGGGAGCAACTTTGCTCTCGTCAACTCAAATATCCAAAAAGTTAATGCTATCAACATGGCTTTTGAGCTCTTACATCAGCATAAACAAGCATCAAATTCTTGATGAAATCTGATTAAGGAAATATGAAAGATATGACTTGTCTCTAGTTTGCTTAAAATAAGTAAAGATAGGGACCAACTTTTGCTTTTTCATAAGCAAAACAACGAGGGAATAGATGAGCCTAACAAGCACGTTAATAGCTCCAAATCATATGCTCGACTCCACCAAGAATGTACATGTTAATAAAACTCAGTTGATGAGATTCCATAGTCCTTAAGTGATAAGGAAAGTTTGGAAAGTATAAGAGCTAATTGATATTTGTTACCACAAGATATAATTTCTTCATGCGAAAGTAACGATCATCATGCAAAGCAAAAACTTTTAAACTATATTTTATAGGAGCTAATCTTCATGACATTACCACGGACAGTCGAGTATGTCGATACGAAATAACATTAACATAAAGCTGTCAAGCTTTCATTTATTGTTCATTGTTGGCTCTCTAGACAAAAGAAAAAATAAAAAATAAAAGGATGCTTTATGATTTTCGACAGTAAAAAAAGCTCCCAGCACATGACCGAGATTAAAGCTCCGGGTACCCACCAATCGCTTAACACCGTTAAGTATCAGTAGAGAAACCACCATGTTTGAATATGAGCTTGAAGTCGAAGCCAAGTTTGCAACTTCTCCCTGACGCTGTGAATGTTCGCCAAAACTAAGAGGATTGACATGGAAGGAGCATGGCAATCTGCTGTCATCTTCTACTCGCAGAAACGTTTCACATCTGGTTGTAAGATGCCAAAGAAAGTAAGAGTTGATGATTGAAAGAAAATGGAAGGAAATAATGTTAGATTTTTCGGCAGAAGGTCCTAAACAAGAACATGCAAATAATGACTTCAATTTCAGACATAAAAAGAAGAAGTAGAAGACCAACAACAATAATAATTTCAATGAATCGATGTGCCTAAAAATGTTAAATGAAGTTCAAAGTGATAGGCAATACAAGGTGTCAGGTAAAAAAAAAAAGGTGTCTGGCACATTCATAAGACGTGACAGCCAAAGTACATATATGGAATAACCTCAGCAAAAAAAGGAACGCGGAATCATTAACCCAAGTCTTTGTTAAGATGGAGATACTCAGGTTATTGCTTCATCGGCACAATATTATTAAGCCTGAAGAAAGATTTTTCATGGCCTTATGCTCAAACATAATATTAAAAGTTGTGGATACATCTTCACCTAAGTTCCCATGCATAAAGTCTGTTATTTTGAGTATATTTGGATAATTACTGATACTCCTCGAGCCAATTCTGACGAAGGCAGACTTAGTGTTCGATGTACTCATTCATCCATTGAACATCCATCAAACATCGAGTGATGGGCAATGACTTCGTGAGCACTCTGATTCCGAACAACAAGCATGGAATCCCAAGTTAATCGATTATCTAGATTTGTTATTTTCTAGCTTGAGGGAATTCAAAATAACTGGTTCTCGGCATAATAATATGTCTGAGCTGGTTTAACTTGACTGTCAATTTCTATTCTTGATTCTGAGCTTGATAATCGGATGAGTTGTATAGATCATGGAGAAGCCATCAAATATTGCATCTAGTCATTTAGTATTCATGAAAATTGAAGAACAACAAACAGATGCTCGGATTCGGTAAGTAACTGCAATAGTTCTGGCTTTGAGCATAGAGGAGATGAAATATCAGAGCAAGCTACACACGAACCATCGGGATTCAAAGTACCAACCGAGCACTAAGTACCGTCCACCAAAGCAAGTAATTGGGCACCAAGTTCTGCTATTCAAATCCCGTTTTAACTTTAAATAATCAAGTATCAGACATTCACCTCCTGAGCTTTCAAACTCCAAGCATCCGAGTATAGAGACATCCAAGCCTGTTATAATGATAAATTACACTTTGACATTCAGTCCGAGCACTCATTTGTCCTAAAACAAAAAGGTCAGCTTATGATAGCTTCATGATTTGCATCTACGCCGATCCTCTTAATCAGCTTCACTTTTGGTAAGCCGTCCTCGCTCAAGCTGGAGCAAGATGCTCGGTCTCCATCATCATAGGTAGCATGACAAGGAGTTATTGTACCTGAAGATGGAGTCAGATGACTGAGGCACATTGACGGATCTTCAACCTTGGGCATGTCATGAAAGATGAAGCAGCAGGGAAAGCATATCGAAAGCCGAGCATCCACTGAACCTTTAAATACCGAGATTCTCTTAATGTCTGTAGACCATAAACTACCAGAACTGACTCTATCAGCACTCGAACTCCAAACAACGTGCAATGAAGCCTAAATCCATCACCCGAGTTTGAAATTTTTTAACTTGCAATTAATGTCAGTAAGAGCATCTAGCTCTATTTCTTAGTTAAATATTGTTCTTATTATTCTTGAGCACGAGTTTGATAGTTGGACAGGTCGTATGAAGATTGTTAAGCAAGTGCTATTAGCGTGACTTGAAGAAGTATAGAAAGGAGATACAGTTATACATCAACTTTGAAGTTAAAATTTCAAAATGAAAAGCTAGAGAATCTTGTCAATGGGAGCATCGAATAAGTTCAGGGCAGTACAAAATACCAAGGAATTGGATACACACACTTGGACAGTACATGGCACTAGATTAAGGTTGGACATTCAATGTTATATAAGCAAAAGTCGTGACAACATCTTCATATCATTTGGACAACCATTGAAGCAAATAAAAACAAACATAAATATTCATTCACTCATGGGTGGGATAAGAGCACATTAAGAGACAAGTTTTTTCTTCTTATTTATTCTTATAAGAATAATTATAGCTTGTCACATAAACATGCTTACACATCTACATGTAGATGCTCATCCATAAATACATTATTATTATTCATTCAAAACATACTTCAATCACATTGATATATTTATTACATAGGGACTGACTATCAAATGAGATCAATTATACAATTCTAAAATTATTGTTCTTTTGTCTATCACTATAGATAAGAAAAATGTATTTACTGAACATACTACTTTAAGCACCAATCAATCCAAGCAATCAAAAATTTTGATCATCTCACTCAGCATCAATATGCAAAAATTGTCAAATAACATTAGACATACAATTAAGCAACACTAATGCAAACAAGCACTCATTCGTGCTCAGACAACAAATGGTGGCTCTCGCTCAAAGCTGGATTAAATAATACTCAGGCAAATCCTACTATACAGCAGATCCTTGTTCATGAAAATTTCAAAGAAAATTTAACAAAGGAAAATTTAAGAATGAAGTCAAGTATATCTACTACACAGCTAAACAAATTAAAATGCAATTTTAAGACATCCTAGCCAGCATCACACACTATCCTCTATTTCAAAAGTGAGGCAACCTTGACCCTTTGCCTAAACTACAAATGCTCATCTCATAATTCAAATTAGACAAACTAAATTTGGCCCTTCAAAACCCACATTCTATTATTTTAAAAACCCTCACTAAATTACTATCCTATATTATGGAGCTCAGATTGGAAGGGCTTAGACTCACTACCAGGATCATAACATCCCTCATTTTGTGAAAATACTACAAACAATAATGCTAAAAAAATAAAACTTCAAACAATAATAATGTCCAAACTTGGCATCAATCATTATTTTGACTAGGCAACTGCCATTAATAGAGTTATTAAAGTTCATAAACCGAGCAACTTACCCTCAAGTCGCTTTGATAGTATTGAGGTTTGGCACTCAGGTCGTGCTTCTAATACATTGAGAATCTAAGTCCAGTGACTGAAATTGGTATCCTCAGGTCGCTTCGATAATATTGAGGTTCAACACTTGAGCCATGATTCTAATGCACCAAGAATCTAAGTCTAGTAATTGAAGCTAGCACCCTCAGGTTACTACAATAGTACTGAGGTTTGACACTCAGGTCGCTCTTCTAATGTACCGAGAATCTAAGTCTAGTGACTGAAGCTGGCATCCTCAGGTCGCTTCAATAGTACTGAGGTTCGGCACTCAGGCCGCACTTCTAATGCATAGAGCATCAAAACTCCAGTGACAATTGGTCCAGTCAGGTCGTTTCTATAATAATGATGGGTTAATCCCTTGGGTCATTTTTATAACATTGAGCATCTTTTATTGTAGGTTCTTCGCATCTAAGTCCAGTTGGTAATTCATGAGTACAATATTCTAATATAGTGATTCTAAGACTCAGTACCGAGAATCATCCTTTTCCCATGATTAAGGTTGGCCACCTTAGATCACCCTTTTGTATCAGATGCAATTATGCATGTGGTCTCTCTTCCAAGCTGAAGAATCAATATATTGAATTATTCATCACCTTGCATTTATCAAAGAAGGATACATTGGATATAAATATCCAAACATACTTTCAAGGAGGACTCTTGATACCCCATATTAATACCCTATTCTAATAAGGATCATTGTCTTCCAAATAAAGGAGAAGAGGAAGATTAATATATTATGGAGATTACTATACAAAGGAAGTCTACTTCTCTCCTAAACAAAATAATCTAATAAGACTAAGGAATCTTATTCCTAAGAGCTTTTAGCAATAGCTTCTCCTATAAATACATCTCATGTCATTCATTCATCATCTCCACATCACACTCTATATCAAGACATCATTTATTTTCTATTTTATTCTACTTATTTACTTTATTATATATAAATATTGACCTAAGCTTTGAAGTGTTTATGGCGAAAACCCCACCCCTTCACTCGTTATACTCATCGATACAGGTTCTACAAGCAATTATTTGATTCGGAGTTATCATTTCCAGGGTGGGGCAGTTGTTGCCCTTTGCATTATGCCATGTTAGTATAGGAAATCATGAACTTATAAATTTGAAGTACTTGCCAAGAATTGCAGTTAAAATTATGGATATAGGGCTAAAATTAGTGTGGTTAGGAGTTATAATGATTCTGTTAGAAGGTTTGCTTTGTGAAAGGTACTAGGAGCAAGAGAGAATTGCTCTTATATGGCTATCTTCCTTTGGAAACTTCTCAACAGCTTTAAACTGAGTGGAGTTAGATTATTATCAATGGAAAAGGGTTGAGTGCAACAACATCATAGGTTAAGTTTAAAAGCTCTCTCTTAAATGTGCCTATGTTATTGACCATTGCTTTCTAATGGGAAGTTATAGTGATAGTCTATTATGTTCGTCCACATAAGAAATACAACATAATGCTTGTTTGTGTTGAAGTGAGCTCTAGTTACATATTGATTGTATATATTAGAAATTAAATTTTTGTTTTTTATTTAAAAAATTATTTTATTCCTCTTAATTAGTATGTAATTAGGTTTTCCATATATAAGAATGATTAATGTATATATAAAGGATGTAACCTCTCTTATGGAATATATGAAAAATAATTCCCTTGAATTCTCTTTTTCCTCTAAATTTTTCTCTACATGGTATCAGAGCATATCTCTTGAAATTGAATTCAAATTTTATATTGAATCATTGAAATCATATTTTTTCTCTCTTCTTTGAATCCTTTTTTTGAAATCAAAATCCACTATGACCACTAAAAACACATCCATTGTATCCCATGGAACACCAACTTTCATTCAAACCCTTCAAGATAATTCTCCCTTTCCTACTAAAATTATACTTAATGATACGAACTACCCTCTATGGTCACAACTCATAGAGATATGAATTAGAGCCAGAAATAAATTTGACTTCCTTATTGGCACAACCTCAAAACCACCTATGGGAGATAAGGCTTTAGAGGCTTAGCTTATTGATAACAACTAAGTATAAAGTTGGCTCATTGATTCCATGAGTCCAATGTTGATGCAGAGATTCATCTATCTTCAAACAGCAAAGGAGTTATAGGATGTTGTCTCAAAAAATTTTTATGATGGATCTTATGAAACTCAATTATTTGAGTTAAACTGAAAATCTTTCACTACATGTCAGAATGGTAGGTTGTTACCTATATACTACAATGAACTGGTTGGGATATTTTAAGAGATTGATGCCCGAACAAGTGCTAAAAGGGAGGATGTCAGTGGAGTAATATCACTCCATAAGTATATTTCTTGGCTTCAAACTCATATTTTCCTAGCCGAACTTAACTCAGAATTTAATAATGCTCAAAGTGAAATACTACGAAAAGATCCACCTCTTAATCTTAAGTCTAGTTATGCATATCATAACCATCGATAGATGATGGAGGAGCCGAAGGTTCTATCGGATAATGCAGTACTTGTAGTGGCTTGAACTCGACCATAGTCCAAGGGAAAAGCACCAAGTAAGTCCAATACATACACATATATTCACTGTAGTGAAGTTGGACACTCTAAGGAACAGTGATATGAAATTGTGGGCTATCTAGAATGGTGGGATCTCAATAGAAAGCCTTACAAAAAGCTCAGAAAAGTTACAATTGCACCTCTAATATCACAAAACCAAGTGGTGACCTTGATGAAACATCAAGTATGACAAATCTTACTCAGAATAATACATGGATTATTAATACAAGTGCTATTGATTATATGACAAACTCCACCCATCATCTAACCTCCATTCGACCATTAACCTAATAAAACATTTTGACTGCTAATGGAGGAATAACACCCATCACCCATGAAGGATCAATATCTAATTCTAACTCTCTTGATATTGGTCTTGTTATTCTATTTTTTTTCTTGTAATCTACTATCTGTTGGCAAAATCACTAAAACTTTAAAACTGTATTATTAAATTCTAGCCTAACTATTGCTTATTTTAGGACATTGTGACACACCAAATTCTTAGCTCTAGTGTTAAATGTGGAAAGTTGTACTATCTTTTATTGCATAACAATCTGAGTCTGAAATCAAGTCAAGTCAATAATGTTGTTAAAAGTAGCTCGGACAAAGAATAAGTAATTTTATGGCATCGATGTCTTAGTCATCTATCTTTTCATTATCTTAGAAAAATAAGGCATGAATTGTTTTTAAGTATCAAAGACTTAAGTTCAAGTGTGATATTTATGAATTGGCAAAGAGCCACAGGATCTTATATGTACTGACTTATAATAAGAATTTAATTCCATTTATGATTATTCATTCTAATGCATGGGGACCTACTTGAATTCCTACTCTGTCTGGTGCTCGATATTTTGTAACATTTATTAATGAATGTACCCGGATGACCTAGGTATCCCTACTTTCAAACAAGAGAGATATGTGTTCTGTATTTTAGAACCTATACAAAATGGTGGCAACGCAATATTAGTGTCAAATTCAAGTCTTGAAATTTGATAATGGTGGGAGTATCTTAACTTGGCCCTTAAAAATGTTTGCCATGAGCATGGCATTTGTCACTAAACTTCCAATGTTGGAACCCCTAAACATAATGGTACAATAGAAAGAAAAAATTTGGCAACTATTGGAAGTATTCTGAGCATTCTATTTGACATGAATGTTCCTTGGGAATATTAGGGAGAGGTTGTTCGATCTGCTGCCTATCTCATAAATTGAACTCCATCCATAATTCTTAATTTCAAAACTCCTCTTTAAAAACTTTAAAAGCTAATCCTAACTCCACCTCTCAATAATCTCAAACCCTAAGTATTTGGCTGCTCAACATTTGTTCATCAGATACTCAGTAAATTAGATCCATAAGCTATCCAATATATCTTTATTGGATATGCCAAGCTATAAAAGGGATATTTATATTATGATCCATCTGTTCAAAAGATGTATGTAACTAGGGATGCTTAATTCCATGAAAATGCACCCTACTTTTCTCCATCTGAGTGCTCTCTTCAGGGGGAGAGAGTTCAAGACATCTTTGAAGATAGAACTCTGAGAGTGTCTTATTTGTTCCAAGCATCTTATATGATCATATAGTATATTCGAGTGTCTTAACTATTTTGAGTATCTCATATTATCAGATAGTATGTCTGAGCATCCCACATAAATAGATAACTGAAGATAGTCTGAGTACCATGCTTAGACCTTAAACTAATCAAGATAGTACATCTTCCCAGTCCACGCCAAAGTTAAAGCAACTCCGAATGTGCACAATGAGGTAAACTCATCTCCTTTAGTAACTTCAAATACCGAGTCTCGTTATCCTTCTATAATAAACAAAGGGATTCCAAAAAGACAGTATGATTCGAACCTCCATACCAAATCTAAATATCCTATCAATAACTTCATATCAACAAACCATTTATAAAAATCATATGCATATATTGTAAATTAATTATCTAATGTATATATTCTAAGTAATATGTAGGAGGCTTTAGCTAATTTGGCTTGAAAGAAAGCCATAAATGATGAAATGGAAGCATTATAGAAGAACTCTACATGGGAACTTGTTCCACTTCTTGAAGGAAAGAAAATAGTCAGATGCAAGTGGATATTCATCATTAAACTGAATCCAAATGGAAGCCTTAATTGATACAAAGCTCGGTTGGTTACAAAGGGATATATTTAGAAGTATGGAATTGACTATGAGGATACATTTGCCTTAGTAGCAAAAATGAACACCATCCGAGTCCTTATTTTATTAACTACCAACCTAAACTGGCCATTATGATAGTTTGATGCAAAAAATGTTTTTTTGAATGGAACCATTTAATGAAAAAGTGTATATGGATCCACTACCTCGAATAAGGTACACTGACCGAGTCTGCAAACTAAAAAGAGCATTATACGAACTCAAACAATTGCCTCGAGCATGGTTTGGATGACTCTCTGCCTTTATAAGGAAGCTTGATTATAATTAAAGTGATGCTTACTATACAATATTAATTAAATAAAAGACAGGTAAAGTCACTGCTCTTATTGTGTATATTAATGATATGGTAGTCATTGGAAATTATCCAAGTGAGATAACAACTCTGCAAAAATAGTTAGCAACCAAGTTTGAACTTATGGATCTAGGTAACTTGAAGTATTTTTTGGGGATTAAAGTTCCAAGATCAACTGAAGGAATTTCTCTCTACCAATGGAACTATGTAATGGATTCACTAATAAAAACATGTATGCTTGATTGTAAGCTAGCCTAGACTCTAATGGAAGTCAACCATGGATTATTAATCTGAGAAGGTCAAGTTCCAACTAATAAAGCTCAGTATCAAAGGCTGGTGGGAAGATTAATCTACTTACCTCATACTTTGCTGGACATTGCTTATGCAGTAAGTGTTATAAATCAATTCATGCATTCTCCAAGTAAAGAACATATGGATGTAGTATACTGAGTGCTAAGATACATAAATTCTTCCCTAGGCAAAGGTTTATTTTTTGGGAGAAATAAGGATTATGAAATTATTGGCTAGATGCTAAATGGGTCAAAGATTAAACTAGTCAAAAGTCAACATCTTGGTATTTCATGTTTATTGGAAAAACTTTAGTCACTTGGAGGAGCAAGAAATAAAAAGTCATAGTAAGGTCAAGTGTTGAAGCTAAGTTTAAAGGATGGTACATGGTGTATGTGAATTACTCTAGATAAGGTGAATTATTCATGATCTGGGACTAAATCATCTGAAGCCTCTGTTGTTACATTATGATAATAAGGAAGTCATAGCAATTGTAAACAATCCAGTTCAACATGATCGGACTAAGCATATGGAGGTTGACAAGCACTTCATTAAAGAACATTTGAATTAAGGAACAATTGATCTTTTATTTGTTTATTCTAAGACTTAACTTACTAATATCCTCACCAAGGCTATATCCAAAAAAAAAGTTTCACTGCTCATTTGGCAAGTTGGGAATGATAGACATACACTCACTAACTTTAGGGGGAGTATTACAGTGAGCTCTAATCAAAGATTTGATTATATATATTAAGAATTAAATCTTTATTCTTTATTTAGGAAATTATTTTATTCCTCCTAATTAGTGTGTAATTAGGTTCTCCAAGTATATGATTGATTAATGTATATAATGGAATATACGAAAAGTAATTCCCTTAAATTCTCTTCTTCGTCTGAATATTTCTCTACACTTTATTTCTCCCCTTCCAATAACTCAAGAGCCTTAACTTGAGTTACCTTGGCATTTATGGTTGGGTTCATGAAACTAAAGGTATAAGTTAATGTTTGCAAGTTGTTAACATCTCTAACACAGCTTAAAGCCTCACAACTCTAGAAACTCCACATTCCACTTGAGTGAAAGCTCATTGGTTATGACTATCCTGATACTAAAAGTTTTAGTTCTTGTAGGCCCTAAAACACCATCAACAATGTTGAGCAACTTAGAGGTCCTTGGCTTAAGCTCCAATTTCTTAGGTCATAGTGTATTACCATCTCTTGTTGGGTTTTCTTCTCTCAAGTATCTAAATCTAAAAGGTAATGCAACATGGTACAGTGAGCCCTTGAATTTTAGCAATAAGTGTAAAGTATCTATAGTTTTAAGTATGCAACTCGTTATATATTCTATAGTAAAATGATAATGGATAGTTAGAGCATTGTTAAAACTATGATGAATGATGGAAATTAGTGATATTGTTGTAGATTTTGAAAGACTGTTGATGAAGTTGGGGCATCTAGAAGTCCTTAACCTGAGTTTCGCAAAATTCATTCCTAGAAAATTATCATCTTTAAGTGGATTTTCATCCCTCAAATCTCTAAGTCTAAATTGGATATGGTTTGCATCAAAAGAATTATGGCAAGTCAGTGGTAAGATTTTTTTATTTTGCATATGTAGATACTATTATTGGACAATTTCAAAGAGAATGCAAATATATATCATATTCAATGACTGCCTATATATTTGTGAACAATAAGTAATTTCTTCTATAGTTCATCATTATTACTAATATGCACAAAGTATTTCACCAATGAATCAAATGATCAAGAAATAAAATGTAATCCATTAAGATTTTATGTGTGTGCATGCTACGTGCATAATTAACTGGACACTCTTCTGCTAAATTTTAAAAATTTTCCTTATTTCAAGAATCTGGAACATTTGAGCTTGGATGGCTTACCTATTAGCAATGCTTCTCTTCTAACTACTAGGGTTATGGCATCTCTTAAGACTTTATCGCTGCATGGTTGCCAATTTAGTGGCACCTTATCTTCTCAAAGTGAGATTGATAGTAGCACCTCTGTGCGGGTGTGGGTGTGTTTCTTTTTTTTTTTAGACATCCAAGTCCAAGATATCAGCCAAAATGATTTAAATGGTACCTTACCCTTGTGTTTGTCAAATTTAACTTCACTTCAGCTATTAGATCTTTCCCACAATTACTTCCAAATCCCATTATCATTTAAACCATTTTATAACCTTTCAAAACTCAAGTATTTAGATGTTAACAATAATGAAATCTATACTGAAAGTGAGTTGAATTCCTTGACTCCAAAATTTCAATTAGAAATCTAAAGTATATCTACTTATGGACATAGTGGAACATTCCCTAAATTCATTTATCATCAACATGACTTACGAAGTCTTGTCATCTCTCACATTAAAATGGAGGGAGCATTTCCAAATTGGCTATTAGAGAACAATATAAAACTCAAAAGCCTTTCTTTGGCAAATCTTTCCCTTTCAGGAGCTCTCTAGTTACCAATTCATTCTCACATGCAATTGGCTCATTTATATTTGTCTAAGAATCTCCTCTTTAGGAAGATCCTAACATAAATTAAAGCATATTTTCCTAATTTATAATACTTAAACATATTATTAAATGGGTTGTCTAGTACCATTCCCTTGTCAATAGTTGAGATGAACTTGCTACAAATCTTAGACCTGTCTAATAACCAATTATATGGCAGATTACTAGAGCAATATTGCTCCATGTTACAAACCCTTGTACTTGTAAATAATAGTTTTGAAGGCCAGATACTTTTTGTGAAGTCCAATTAGCAAAACATGTATTGGTTACAACTAGATGGTCACTTCACTAAAAGGATTCCTAATGGCTTGTATAATAGCTACTTTCTAAAAGTATTGGATATTAATGACAACCAACTCTTTGGCAAAATTCCAGGATGGATTGGAAATATGTTGTATCTTAAAGCTTTAGACCTTTCAAGGAACAATCTCTTTAGGAGCTTACCATCTGGATTCTACCCCCCAAGCATGTTTCATGTTTACCTATCTAAAAATGGGCTCCAGGGATCACTAGATGATGCATTTTCAAACTGCTCTCATTTAACAACTTTGGATCTTAATTATAACCATTTCAGTGGTAATATTTCTAGTTGGTTAAATAGTCTTTATAATCAGTTGAACTATCTTATCTTGAAAAACAACAATCCTGAAAGAGAGATCCCAATTCAGTTCTATAATTTTAATGAAATGTGGATTATTAACCTTTCTCATAATCAAATTTCTAGATAAATTTTCCCTGCTTTAACTAATACAGATTGGATGATACAGCTCCAGCTCTTACTCCTATGTCTTTCGAGGTCATTTCTCCTATTTCCTTACAGGAACCTTTACAGTTTATTATAAAGAGCCGAATAAAAAATTACCATGGAACAATTCTTGAGTACATGTCAAGAATTAATCTTTCTTACAACAGGTTGAAAAGTGAGATTTTGCCTGGAATTGGAACACTTATACAAATCCGATCGTTGAATATATCCCACAACGACATGTTAGGATCAATCCCAGTAACACTTTCCTATCTCAATCAAATGGAAAGTTTGGATATTTTAAACAATAATTTAGATAAAACAATCCCTTCACAGTTCACTCAGTGATAAACATTGGCAATTTTCAATGTATCATTTAATAACTTGCACAAAAATATGCCTCAGAGGATTTATCAATTTGCAACATTTGATAAGAGTAGCTATTTTGGAAATCCTCTCCTTTATAGGCTACCATTACTGGTGTTCAAAACTTGAACTGACCAAGATTGTTGAACTGGACCTGCCCCGGACTAAAGAAGCAGCGCGATCTTTAAAACATAAGAGAAGGCAGTTTAATTTAAGGAGGGACACATTTCACCGGTTCGAATGGCAGTTTATGGCAATGGCTCAAATAACCAAACCACCCAAACTTCTAATACTCAAAATGAAGTCATTTTAAATTAAGGGTTTTTTAAACCTACTTATAAATACTCATCATTCTAACCCTTGTGCCTCTCTATTTCTCCTAACCCTAGTGTCTCTCTATTTTATCTCAAAATATTTAACCCTAGCCGCCTCTAGTTCCCATCTTCAACCTCTTATATATCTCCATCTTCTTGAAACCCTAGCCTCTATTTATTTCTCTCAACCTCTCATTTATCCTTCATTATATATTTAACCTTGCATTTCGCCATACAACTCCCACTGATATATCATTTATATGTGTTCTCCTCTTCTTCATTTCTAAAGATTTATACTTGAGATCAATAAATTATTGATCTTATGTTCTGTGTTATCATTCCTCTAATGATTTGAGATCAATAGATAATTTATTTATGTTCTCTCTTATTATCTTTGCTTTGACTGTTTTGTTTTCTCTTTTTTTTTTTTTGTTATTTTGAATCATATATTCTTGAGATCATTTTATAACTTCAATCATTTTTTTCAAATCATATAATGGTGGAAGCTTTAAAGAATTTCTTTGATCTATGAATGGTAGAAGTTATATATTGAGATCTTAGTGATATAAAATCACTACTACAAATCCATGCTTAAGAAATTGTAAAAGAGGTAATAAAATTAATTTTTTTATTATATTTTAAGATCTAGAAAAAATTTATTTTTTACTTATTTTATTTTAAAATGTGGAACAAATTTTATTTTTTTTAATTTTATTTTAAGATCTGTAAAATATATATTGTTTTTAAACCTATATACCTTTTGTCAGTCAATGAACATGTGTTAAAGTTAAAAATTGATTTTTTAGTTATTTTATTTTAAGATCTTGCAAAAAATTATAATTTTTGTTAATGTTATTTTACAATCTTAAAATAATATATTATTTTTAAACTTTGTATACACTATATTTTGTGAATTTATGCTTTATAATGTATTTTTAAAATATATGAATCTTATTTATTTGATATGTTTACAAGTTATGTGAATTGATGTGTTTATTTAATACATTTTCATATAAAGTTATCTATGGTTGCATGATAATTTGTGTTTTTTCTTTTGTGAATTTGTGATTGATTTGTAATTTAGTGTTTTTTCTTATAAAGATTGTGACTATGTAATTGATTTGTGTTTTGTGTTTTTCCTTTTACTCAATTTCTAATACTTAGGTTATGGGTTTGACATAGATGGATAATGTTGGTGGTAGTGGTATCACTACCAACAATTATATTTTTTCTAATGCTTGTGCTACTTAAATGAACAAAGTGGCACAAACTATGGAAGCTTCTAAAAATTATGAGCAGCCACCAAAAGCAACTTAAAAATCAAAGAAAAGAAAAGACCTTGAACACAATCACCTGCCTGGGAACACTTTGAGAAAATTAAAAAGTAACAAGAGTTGTGCATAAAGCAAGGTGCATATACTGTGCTAAGGTAATTAATGCTCACTCTAAGAAACATGGCACATCATCTATTAGGAATCTTTTTTTGACTTATTTAAAAAACCCTCATGCTAAAAACACTAGACAAAAACTGTTAACACTTCAATATGTGAACATAGTGGAAGCTCATAACAAAGAAACCTTTAGATCTCTAGGAACTTGGAAATTTGATCAAAAGGCAATTAAAAAGAGTGTTGCACACATGATAATTATAGATAAGTTGCTTTTAAATTTGTGGAAAGGGAGGGGTTTAAGAAATTCTTGTGTCATGCATGTCCTAAGTTCAAATTGCCATCCAGATCTACTGACTAAGGATTGCTTTAATGTATATATGCATAAGAGGCAATCTCTAAATAATTTTTTTAGAAAACATTATTAAAGGGTGAGTATTATTACAGATGTATAGTCATCTATTCAATGAATCAATTACATATGCATAACTGCTCACTTTTTAGATGACCAGTGGGAGCTACATAAAAAAATTATATTATTTGTGCCTATTTTATCTCACAAAGTTTAGTATATTGCACAAGCTTTGGATAATTGTTTGCTTTAGTGGAGGCTGAGAAACATATTCACTGTAACAGTAAATAATGCCTCATCTAATGATACATCCATGGGGTATTTAAAAAAGAAAGTCTTAGGTTAAGGTGTTAGTGCAGTTATAAGTAAATATTTGTACATAAGGTGCATTGCTCACATACTGAACCTAATAGTGCAAGATGGGTTGAAAGAAGTTACTGAGGCTATAAAAAAGGTTAAAGAATGTGTTAGATATGTCAGAAATTCACCAGCAAGACCTAGGAAATTTAAAAAATTTGCAGAGTTAGTTGACATTGAGTTTGAATTATATATTTCCCTTGATGTTCCAATAAGGTGGAATTCCACCTATTTGATGCTAAAAATTGCATGTATTTATGAAAAAGCTTTTAACAAGTATGATGAACAAAAGTCATCATACATATCATATTTGAAGGATTTATGTCTGATTCCTTTGACTAGTTGTCTGTCAACAAAATGGTGGAATTACTGAAAATCTTTTATGACATAACTTTTAAAGTTTCTACTTCTCAAAGTGTGACTTCCAATACCTTATTTTCTAAAATTTTTGAGTTATTCTACACCTTGAATGAGTAAAAGCTTTTTACTTACTTAAATATTAGAACACTGGGCTTGAATATGATCCAGAAGTTTTAAAAATATTTTGGTGATCCTGATAAAATGAATAATCTTATCTTTATCTCTTCTATTTTGGATGATCAAGAAAAACTAGAGTACATGACATTTTCTCTATCTCAATTGTATAGACTTGTTGTTGGTGAAAGCTTGTCTCAAGCTCTGAAAAACTCTCTATATGAATTGTTTGCTGATTATGTGGCTTGTTATGCTTAAACTAGTTCTGATTCTTAAGAATCTGCTTCTCAATGTTCTATTTTTACTGCTAAAAATTCTATGAAACTTGTTTCTATGTTAAAAGTAAGATTTAAGCAACATAAAATGGATTGTGGAATGGGTGGAAGTAAAAGGTCTTATCTTGAAATATACTTAAATAAGGCAGTGTTAGAATAAGAGGGGGAATTATATGTTCTAAGATGGTGGAAATTAAATTCTAAAAGGTTCCCCATATTGTTTAAATGGCAAATGATATTTTAGAGTTCCCATCTCAACTGTTGCTTCAAAATTTATCTTCAGCACTGGAGGTAGAGTGTTTGATGCCTTTAGGAATTCAATAATTCTTAGGATTGTGGAAGCTTTAATTTGTTCTCAAGATTAGCTTAAAGTTAGTAAATATGATATTTCAGTTGAGGAGGAACTCAATGAACTTAAAGCCATTGAAAAAGGAAGTATTTACTTTATTCTTTTTTTTATACAAGTTAATTATTTAATGATTAGTGGACTGATTGTCTTTTTTTTTTTTTGCTTTTCAGATCTCCCACCTGTGGGTGTTGGTCCATCAACAACACCCACATCAGGTGTTATCTGATCTAACTCTATTGGTTGTCCCTTTAGTCTTATATGCACATATTAGCAATAAATTCATTTAATCTTTATTTCTTATATTCATGATTTATTTGATTTATTTTAATTATTATTTCAAGTTTTGATGATGTTTTCTTTACTATGACTCAAAGAATAAGGGGCATATTATTTTGGGTGGCATGTTAATACAGCCAGAATATGTTGCTACATTCTTGGAAATTTTGAGATGCTTATGAATTCTTATGCATGCATTATTAGCATTCCTTACTTGTCTTGTGTATTGCTTTTGGTTAATATTTTGTGAATGTTTGTTGCCTTTTTTGCTTGCATTAGCATATGCATATTTGCATTCTTGGCTAATGCAATGATGAATGCTTCCACCAGTTTTTTTTTTACAACAAGTTGACTTGTGCTATAATTATTTTAGGGGGCATTTAGTGCAGCCAAAAATTATAACCAAGTTTCTTATATAAATTACAAAACAAAACTAAGTATCAACCAAGTTAATTTTAATTTTTTGTTCACTGCATTTCTTTTTAATCCTAAGTATCAGCCAAGTTAATTTTTTTCATCTCTATTTTTTGCAAGATTTAGTTAGATGTTTTTGTTTTGTATGTGTAGAACCTCTCTTATTTTTTTGTTGATGGGTTCTGAATCAAATTGAAGTATAGAGAATCATTTGTTGTTATATAATTATGGTTTCATTTGATTTTGTAATTGAAAAAAATCAAATGTATATGCTTCTAATATGTGTTTTTTGTAACATTTCATGTATTGAACCTAATAAGTGTAATAGAAAATGTAAATTGGGATATGCTACAAATAGCTTTTTGGACCAGTTTGTATATTTTTGTGGGTTTTGGCCCTTATATATATATAGTCTTTCTTTTAACTTTGGGCTCAATAATTTAAAGTTCAAAACCGTTCGGTATACCTAATTCATATCCAAACATGCTCATCATCTGACCTGATTTTCATATAAAATGATTTCAGTTCGGCATCTAGTTACTTCATATCTGAATCCGCTCGGTTTTTTATTCCCTGCCTCTGATCTGATCTGACTCGCCTAATGAACACCGCTAGCCTACCATTGCCAAACAATTGCGTGCCACTAGAAGCATTGCCAAGATACAATGAAGAAGAGAAAGAAGAAGATAGTGGCTTGACGGACATGGAAGTTTTCTATGTGACCTTTGTGGTGACATATATATCTTGCTAGAATTAGTATCAGTTATTTATATAATCCTCGATAGTGAAGGATATGGTTTTACCTTATCCCAAGTTCATAATCATGCAGGTTTATACTTTTAAACTTTATCACAGATGTTTTAGAGGTAGCTCAAGGTCTTTAGGACACAGGACTTAACTTCTCTCCTTTTGGTCTTATTCTTGATGATTGCAGGAATTTATTATCTCATATTCATAATGTTAAAGTTGTGTTTTTTAGGAGATCTGCAAATTGTGTTGCTCATTGTCTACAGGGGTGACAAATTTTCTAGCTTGTGATTTTATTTCCTATCTTGTGTATTTTGATTTGCAGTAATAAAGTTTTCTTTTTATTCAAAAAATAAATAAATGTGTTATAAGCTGCAAATGAGAAAGTAGTTTATCAATCACTATTGTGCACTTGATCATATTTAACTTTCCTTTTAATTGAAAAAAAATGTATACATTTTTAAAATAGATTATTAAATAGAAAATTTTCGAGCATTTTTTTATATTATAAAAAACAATGCAAAATTATAATTATAAATATAAGAAAGACATAAAAAAAATTATTTTTTTAATCTTTATATTAAACTGATGATTGGTAACAGTGATAGGTCGGAATTTAGAATATAAGTTAGAAGATTAGCATGGCATATGCTAATAATTTTCAATGTATAAAAATTTTCTTTTTCTTTGAAAATAAACTTTGTTGAACGTATTAATGAGTGAATTTTGGAATTGTGGTATGGCCCAACCTGACCCAACCCATTTGGACAAAAACATAACTAAAATCACGTCTAGTAAAAGCTAATATCTGTAACCAAACAAGCCCTTTCCCTCCGTAAAGCGAATCCGCCATTTGTTCTTTGCACTTTGGAGGCTTCACAAATCCGAACACACGAACACTCTTCATCTGAATGCTTTCTTTATCTTGGTTGATTTGCTTTCTATTGCTGATTGATCTCATTTCTGTAAATTTCGGGCCTCCTTGAAGTTCACCTAATTGCTTGCTTATTTTATATATGCCAGTAGCAATGCGCTTGTCATGATTTTGACCAGCTTGAGGAGGACAAATTGAAGTTCTGCTCATTGAGCGTTGATAATGAAAACCAATGACGAAGCCTACTTCTCTGTTTCCATAATTCTCATCTGTAGTATAGTCTTGATCGTGATCGCTCGCGTTATCTATGTCTTTTATCGAACAGGAAAACCCATACGTTCTAAGTCCCTCAAGCCAATGAGTACTTTGATTGTTTTGGGTTCAGGTGAGGTTATCACATTCTTTGTGGATCCATTGAGGTCAATTAATTTATGGGTTTTTGTCGAAATTGATTATAATGAATTGAATGTTTCTCGGATTTTGTTTTTGTTGTGGTTTAGGAGGGCACACTGCGGAGATGATTAATGTATTGGCTGTACTTCAAAAGGATAGATTTTTTCCTAGATTTTATATTGCAGCTGCTACTGATAATATGAGTCTGCACAAAGCTCGTGTCTTGGAGGATTCTTTAGCTGATGCGGTAGACAAAGAGTTATCTTTATTTAGTTTCATCTTTGGCTTTTGTTTGTTTTGCCTTTTTCTTTTAGAGAAATTGTGTTGTTCTTTTTCAGTGCTTTATTTACTGTCGGAGTTTGCTTAATTGGAATTTTCTATTTGCGTAGCTTATTTTCTAGTACTTATGTCTTCATATTTTGTTTAGGTTTGTGGATTATGAGCAATAGCTTTATCTTAAAGATGTGATGGAAATGCGTAGTTTCTCTTTGAATATTTGTTTGGTTATTGGTTTTGTACTTGTATTATCCAATCAAATTCCAAAAATTGAGTTTCTGATAAGTGGTGTAGGTTGGCTTTGGATCCTATCAATACCTCTCATTTGCTATATCTGTTGATTGTGATTATCGGTTTGTAGTCAACAAAGGTTGTAACATTGGTATTTCGCCATATTTTATATTGCATTGGAAGAAATCAATTTTCAGGCATAGTGAAACTGACCAAATTTTCAAGCATGATGCTTCTTGATGAGTTTTTATGGTTTCTGCTTCTCAAAGTGACTAAATCATTTTGTTCTCTTTAGTCCTGATTGATATATCTTAAATTGCACAACTCTGGATTGGTTTTTTGATTGCAGCTTGGGGGCAAGGGGGCCTCTGCAAAGTTTATGCAGATTTATAGGAGTAGGGAGGTTGGCCAGTCATATATAACCTCCATTGGGACAACTTTATTAGCTATTGCTCATGCGTTGTGGCTCATGATTAAAATCAGACCCCATGTGGTATAAATTGACTTAATTTTTTTTTTTTTTTTCTGGTTATTCTTATCTAAGAAAATGCTTAAATTGGCTAAATACTGACTGTTTCTACTTTTAAAATTTTTAGATTCTTTGCAATGGACCTGGAACTTGTATTCCTCTATGCATAATCGCATTCCTATTCAAGGTGAGATGTTGTTCGCAGGCTTTAGTCTCTGCACTCTGTTTCTTCAAGATGAGCTTAGCCTTCCAGTTTTGCCTGCAGGTGGTGGGGATTAGGTGGTCCACCATATTTTATGTCGAGAGTATAGCAAGAGTGCAAAGGCTCTCTTTAAGTGGTTTGCTTCTGTATAAGTTGCACATAGCTGATCAGTTTTTTGTGCAATGGCCACAACTCCAAAGAAAACATCCACGAGCTCAGTATGTTGGCTGTCTGATGTAGTTGATCAGATTCTGCTGCTGTCATGGTACTCATTGACAGTTGAAACACGCAAGATTATTTAGTTTACTCCAATTTTGAAGATCTACTGTTGAGTGGTATTCTTGTTTTTCTCCCAAGTTCAGGTGCATGTGATGTGAGAAGTAGATGTACAGGTGCACAGTGGACGCTCTCAAGAGATGGAAACCGATAATTTCAAGAGTTCTTACTGCATAAAAATTTGTTGTTTGCTAATTTGATTGACTTTTGAACTTTGAAAATGCAGTTTTTTTTTTCCTCTGGAATGCTGTTAAGCGAAACTGTATAGTCATCGTCTTGCACCACAGAGTTGATGCTTCAGTTGTTTAGAAATGAAAATCTTCAAGTGGATGACAACTTGTCAACGATCTATAGTTAAACTTTATTGCAATAGGTGGTGGGAAAGAACACAGGAGGATGCGTACAACATAATGGGAAAAATCTCATGTTCCAAATGAAAGGGAAGCACACATCTTGAGCTCATTATGTAGAGAGGTAATTGATCACAAAGTCCCTAGGTAACAACAGTGGATATTAGAAAACATCATGATAAAAACATACGAACACAGAAAATCCTGCATAAACTTGTAGCCTTATAATCATATTTCACTAGTATTCAGCTACAGTGGGAATGATTGATGATGACATCAGTGATAGTTAATAACTGGAGATGCAAATGCAACCATAGCCTAAATCATCTGCAGAGGGCATACCATTTGTTACTGCAGAGTAGCAGATGGATCCATATCGGCAGCAACATCATAAGAAGAGAGTTCGAAAGCACCGATAGCAACAATTGGTTTCGAAAGCAAGGATTAATTTCTCTGGCAAACACAACTGGAAATGGTTGTTCTAAGCCCAGAGAAGACCCATCTATTGTCAAAAAGACCTCTCTATAAGCACCATTAATTACCTTGTAAAGAGCTATTATTCATTTTCATGTAAGAACTTTGTGGGTTTGAGGATCCATACGCATCATTCCATGAAATGAAACATGTACAAAGTTCTAGAACACCCAATGAGTGTTTTGTATGACTGGGTTAAAATGTCTGCTGTGAGATAGTGTGAAGTAGGACATAGCAGCAATTGGGATCTTTTTGTTGATGGTGTGATACGGAGTATTGCCATAGCAGAAACTCACTCTGCATGAGCTACTTTTTTTTTTTTTTTTTTTTGAGCTACCTGTTGACACTTCAACACAGAACTCAAAAATGCCATAAATGCAAAGGATTATGGGGAGTGATTTTGACAGCCACTATCATGTGCATCAGCAATCCCTAATTGAAAGCATATAGCTTGTGTATTTTTATGTATTAGCATTATTAATATGCAACTCTTGCCTAGATTTCTTTGTACTTGCATGATGAAAAAGCTATGAGCTAATCAAATCACATGCCAAACTGTTCATAAAAAAGGCATATGCATATCAGAATTCAGAACTAATCATCTAAAGATACTTACACAAGTTGCCAATTTTCAGGTTTGGCAGTGACAATAGCAAAGCTAACATATAGAACTAGGACATCCATGTATATCAACTACCAAACTCCTGTTATAATCTTTGACTATGACACAAGATTATAATGAACATGAAAACTATAAAGGAGGAGGAGATGAGGATGCTCCCCTGTTTATGAGAAACTCTGAGATCTCATCACAGCCAAAAGCCTTAGCCAAGTAGCTA
The DNA here is from genome assembly GCA_947683625.1 of Mallotus nudiflorus. NCBI lineage: Eukaryota > Viridiplantae > Streptophyta > Magnoliopsida > Malpighiales > Euphorbiaceae > Mallotus > Mallotus nudiflorus. The sequence continues at coordinate 350,893 of CANTUR010000096.1, read as the reverse complement.
GAGTGGGGTGGCACCTTGGTTGTTCTTGGCATTAAAATTAGCTCCATGATCGATCAGCACCTCATCTGTCTCTAAACTACCACCCTCCACAGCAAGATGTAGTGGAGAATGTCCTTCATTATCCTGGCATTCCACATCCACCCCAAATTCAACAAGCATTGATACTATTTTCTTGTGCCCTTTTATAGCTGCTGCTTGCGAAGCTGATAGGCCATATTGATCACGATAATTAGCATTTGCACCCTTCTTTAGTAATAATTCAAGGTGCTTCCAGTCACCACGCCTTGCTTTCATTAACACAACTTCAACACGTTCCAAAATCTCCACAACCTCTTCCTGCATCATTTAGCAATTTCCTTTATATTATTACTTTGGAAAATTTTTAAGATCTGTACTCTCCTCTACTATACAAATATTCAATTATACTATGCACAAATACTCAATCATCAAGCTAAAACATTACATCAACATAAAAAAAAATTGTTAAAAATTATAAATTGACTCGAAAACATTCTCATAAAATATTATTTAAATAAAAATAGTGAGATTCTTACTTATTTCAAGTATTTTACATTTGACTAATAAAAATACGATACGTGTATATATTTTCCAATTTTGGTTACTAAATGTAATTCATCGAATAGACAAAAAGTTTTCTAAATGATATCAAATAATACTATAATTGATGTGATTAAATGGTAAGTACTACATCACTAAGTTACTAATTATAATTCATGAAATGTGTGTGTATATTTTTTTTTTTTAAATAATTCATGAAATGTGTTGATACTATAGTCTTCTTGGCTATCTTATAAAGCAATTATCAAATCATTAGAACTTTTTATACAACAAATGAAATGATGTATGAAATCCTCAATTAATTGAAATTCAGCAGATTCTGAATTAATATATAAATTCGTACTAATTAAAGTTAAAAATAATAATAAAAGTGAAGCTCTGTCTTGTCTTTTTACATGGTGAATCTCTGTCTTGTCTCCTGACAAGTTTGATTTTTTCTTCATTTGGTCTCTATTTGGTCGACTCTTTGTCTTTTTCAACCGCTTTTTTCTTTTCACTATCATGGCTACCTTTATTGATCCTTCTCTTGAGGAGGCTTATTCTCAACTTTCTACTGAAAGGGATGAACCAGGTTATGAGTTGGCTGCGGACGACAATCCTGAAGTTCCTAATGATTTGCGTTAGTGTTTGATTGGAAGGTTTTTAATAGATAAGCCTATTAAATTTGATATCATGAGAAATATGATGGCCTCATTATGGCATCCAGTCCGTGGAGTTGCTATTGGAGAGTTATGTAATGGCCTTTATACTTTCCAGTTCTATCATGTGAAGGATATAAATAGAGTATTGGTAGGTGGTCCATGGACTTTCAATAATCAGATGCTGGTAATTAAGCAATTATTGGAAGATGATAATCCTTCTTAAATGGAGCTTTTCCATACAAGTTTCTGGGTGCAAGCGAATGATGCCCCTATTGGATATCGATTAGAAAAGGTTGTTGCTTAGATTGGGTCTTCCCTTGGTACTTGTGTCGAATTCGATCCCATAACTTCACTGGTGGTCTGAGGTCTTATCTTCGCATTCGTATTCTACTCGATGTTCGTTTACCTCTTAAGAAGCGGATGACAATAAAAAAACCAGGGGGACAGTGGATTTGGATTCAATTTCAGTATGAACGTTTTTTATGTGTGTGGAGTCATTGGACATATGGAGGATTTCTGTGAGAAAGCTTTTTCTTCTTCTGAAGAACTTCCTCGAGCCTATGATCCGAAAATTGCTGCTCAAACTCGTCGAAGTAATGTTGGGGCACGGTGGTTACGTTATGGTCCGGCAAACAATGGAGATGACGATATGTAGGTTGACATGGTAGTCATCATGATAATGATAAAGAAAAGTCTGTTAGCACTTTTAGTGGCGTTGATGAAGGCATTATCCTGACAGAGGTTAAAAGGCGTCAGTTTAAAGAAAAGCAGTTGCAAGTTTCTAACAGTGATGGGCATGATCCTAGCCTTGCTATTCCAGATGAAGTGGATCCAAAAATAGACCAGAGGTGGGCCCTGTTATTCAGGCCCACCGATAACAATGAGTGTACTTAGTTGGAACTGTTGTGGGCTTGACAATCCACGGGCAGTGAATGTCTTATTGGACTTGGTGAAACAAAAAAGGCCAGACTTTAATTTTTTCAGTTGAAACTTTATCTAATAGAGGTAGATTAGAGTTTCTTAAAAGTAAGATGGGTTATAAAAGCTTATTTGTGTTGGACCTTTAGGCCGTTGATATGTTTATTATTTATATATTTTAAAATTGAAGTTTAATAAGATTTAAATAAGGATTAAATTAATTTAAGTAATTTTTAGATTTAATTAGGAAATTTTTATGAGTTAGTATTTATTTAGTATTTTTATTATATATTGTATATTTGGGAAGTTTTATTTAAGTTTTAGTTAGTTTTTGTGTTTTATGTCTAGTATGGGCCCCAGAATACAAAAGGAGTTTATATGTTTTTATATGACATGGCATGCACATGTCATGTGATAAAGCAACAAAAGAGGAAAGTCATGTCTAAGTCATGCATGAGCCATGAAGGAGCCAACTACACTTGAATGTCAATAGAGTAATGTCATGGCATGCATATGTCATGTGAGTGAAGAATTCTAACCCAAAATGATACACGGCTAATGAACTTGCCTGTGTTGGAAGTCATTTTGTATGCTGAGCAAATTCATATATTTATTTAAATGAAGCACAGCCATGCTTTATAACCATGTCACAATGGCAGAAGTTTTTTATTTTGAACATAAAAAGGAATTAAAAATAAAAAATGACTCTTTTCATACCCTAGCACTATATAAAGAATAAACACCTTTTTGAGAGAGGAGTGACAAAGAAGGAGGCAGCTAGACAAAAATCAACGAAGACTAAGAGCTTATTTCACTTTCTTTTCTGTCTTCATCTTCTTGTTTTCTTCATTTTAATTATGGATTTCATTATAGCCATATGTGTCTAAGTTTTCTTTTAAAGTCTTGGTTAAGAGTAGCTATTCCATGACATGATTTGAACACAAGTTTTTTTATATTTAATTTAAATTTCAATTAATTCTTTGTGTTGTAATATTTATCTTATTATCATTTCATGCCTGTTTGATTACATCTTTATGGATGAATTCACTAATAAGAGTTAAGAGAATTCATTAGCTTAAGACACTTAGAACTTAAATCACTTGACCTAGGCGAGCTCTTCGAGGAGTCACGACAGTAGATTACGATGACAAATTAATTGCTAAAAATCTTAATGAGCTAGGATTAAATTATTAATCATGAGAGAAGGTTAAATTTTAATCCTTACATGCTTAATTGAACTTGAGAGAGTCTTTAAGTATTTTAGAGAAATTACCCTTAACCGAATTCAAGATTTTTACTTAAATAATATGTTCATGATTGGATTGGAATAGTAAAACTAAACCTAGGCTCTGTGTTTACAAATATTTGATTTTATTTTTAATTGAGTTTCTGTTATTTAAATTTTTAAACCTTGCTAAATTATTCAATTTATTAACTAAAATCATAGGTAAAAATTGTTAGTAATCAATATACAGTCCTTGAGGGAATGATATCTTTCTATTGCAACCACAACTGTGTACTTACAGGTTTAAAATGCAACAAGTTTTTGGTGTCGTTGCCGAGGGCTGATAATATTGATATTAATTTAATTTTTACTTTTCTTAGACTAGTATTCTTTCTTTAACTTTAATTTAATTTGCTAATTGATTTTTCAGGTAACTTTTGCTAGTTTATGAACACTTGATCCAAAAGGATGAACTTAGAAAAGATCAACCCTAAAATTGAGAAATCGTGTGAGCAAAACTGAAAGGAAAAGTGTGAAAAAGATAAGTAAAAGATGGCTGAAAATCAAGCACCGCCACCACTGGGTAGGAATCACACTCTTCAAGAGTACACAATGCCTAATCTAGGAGATACCTATAACAGTATTATCAGGCCAACTATCGATGCCAACACGTTTAAGATCAAACCAACGATAATCCAGATGATCTCACAATTCTAGTTTGGTGATCCCCTAAGCAAGGATCCTAATGCCCATCTAACTCAGTTTCTAGAGATTTGTGATACATTTAAAATGAATGGGGTTAGTCTAGATGTAATAAAACTTAGATTATTCCCTTTCTCTTTGAGGGATAAGGCTAAGCTATGGTTGCACTCCTTAGCACCATAATTAATCACTTCATGGGATACACTGTTAAGGACATTCCTGGGCAAGTATTTCCCCTCAGGAAAAATAATAAAGTTTAGATAAGAGATTGTAAGGTTCAACATGGTGGCGAATCTCTTTATGAGGCTTGGGAACATTTTAAGGATTTACAGAGATAATGTCCTCACCATGGAGTTCCATAGTGGTTACTCATTCAAACCTTTTACTAAGGCCTAATAGAACCAATGAGGATTACTATTGATGCAACTGCCTAAGGCCCATTCATGAGTAAGATGCCTGATGATGCCTATAATCTTTTTAAGACTATGGCATCCAACAACTACCAATGGCATGGCGAGAGAAGTGCACCAAAGAAAGTGGTGGGAATGCATGAAATGGATAATTGGAATCTCCTTAATGCAAAGATTGATTTGCTTACCAAGAAATTGGAGGCATCCACTAAAGTCTCTAATCCCATGGTTGTCTATTCCTATGAGAATTTTGAAGGAGGACATTCAACCCTAGAGTGTCAAGGAGGTTTTTCTTAGGATTCCTCTACTGAGCAATTAAATGCACTTAATAATTTTTAAAGGAATCAAGGGAATCCCTACTCAAACACTTATAACCCAGGTTGGCAAAACCATCCAAACTTTTCATAGTCTAACCAAGGAGGGGTATAAAATACTCATTAAGGGTTTAAAAAACTACCTCCTGGATTTTAGCAAAAGAATACCTTCCCTCAACAAAGTGAACCAAAGTCTAGCCTTGAAGTGATGATGGAGAAATTCCTAAAAGATTAAGAGAGGTACCAAAAAGACCAAAAGGAGTAAAAGGAAGCAATAAAGAATCTGACATCTTAAATGGGATAACTTTTTTCCTATAATAAGATGTTAGAAAACCAAATTGCATCAAAAGTTTCAAGTTCAAGGCAGAGTGGAATGTTTCCCAATTAACCTCAAAATCTTAGAGAACAAGCTAAGGTGGTCACACTTATAAGCGAAAAGTAATTGCTTGAAATAGAGACCAAGAACAAAGTTGCAAAAACCGTTCATGACACCCAAGAGGAGAAGACTGATCATTCATAAAATAAGGATGAGGAGAAGGACTCACCACCTTTGGTACCGCCATTGTCGTTTCCCTAAAGGCAATAGAAATCCAAGTTAGATAAGCAATTTGAGAAGTTTATAAAGCCATTCTAGCAACTCAAACTAAACATGCCTCTCCTAGATATGATCAATACCATGCCTGCATACTCTAAATTCTTAAAAGACATCATCTTGCACAAGAGAAAATGGGAGGATCATGAGACCATTCCTATCAATGAGGAATGTAGTACTAGCATTCAAAATAAGCTTCCCTAAAAGCATAAGGATCCAAAGAGTATCACTATCCCTTATACCATTGGAAATGAATTTATAAGTAAATTTTTATATAATCTTAGTGCAAGTGTAAGTATAATTCCTCTTTCCTTCTGCAAACAACTCAACATCGGTAAGCCACAACCAATGATGGTGTCGCTATAGCTTGCAGATAGATCTATCATCTACCCCTATAGAATTTTGAAAGACATCCCAATTAAAGTTAGAGACTATAATGTACCAAGAGATTTCACCATCCTGGAAATGGTGGAGGATCACCACATTCTAATCATACTAGGATAACCATTCCTAGCCATAACAGGAGCAATCATAGACGTCAAGAGAGGAAAGATTTTGCTAGAAATTAGAGATAATAAAATGGAGTTTAATATTTTCAAAATGCCAAAATAGTCCTCAATGATGGGATCATATTTTAGAGTATATGTGATGCAAAGTTGTGTGTAAAAGGCCTTTAAAAAGTAACTCACCCATGACCCCCTAAAAGCACACTTAATCCATGATGTTACAAAAGATGACATTGATGAAGAGGTAGAAATATATTACCACTGCCTCAGTGCAAGTCCAGCATTGAACAAACATAAATCAATGAGGTATGAGCCCTTACCCTCTATATTAAAAAGCCTTGGTATGATTGAGGAGGAAAATACACCTAATGTAGAGCTCAAAGCTTTTCTTTCATATTTAAGGTATGCTTTTCTTGGCCCTAACTCTACATATCCTGTCATTATGAATGTTGAGTTGACTGATGAACAAGTAGAAAAATTACTTAAGAGAGTTAGGCCTCACAGGAAGATTATAAGTTATACTATAGATGACCTAAAGGGGATTAGTGCTTCAATATGCATGCATAGGATTCACATGGACAATGATGCTAAGCCCACCATAGAATATAAAAAAAGGTTAAACCCTAATATGAAAGAGCTGGTTGAAAAAGAGATTGTGAAGTTAATTAATGCAGGGATTATCTATCCTATCTCGGATAGTCAATGGGTTAGTCATATCCATGTAGGCCCTAAGAAAGGCGGTATGACAATAGTGAAAAATGAGAATAATGAGTTGATCCCAACTAGGTCTGTCACAGGATGGTGCATGTGCATTGACTATAGAAAATTAAACAAGGCCACTAGGAAAGATCACTTCCCTTTACCCTTTATTGACCAACTTTTAGAAAGGTTAGTTAATCATTCATTCTTCTGTTACTTGGATGGACACTCTGGTTTCTTTCAAATTCCCATACACCTTGATGATAAAAAGAAAACCACATTCACATGTCCTTAAGGAACATATACATGTAGAAGAATGCCTTTCGAGCTGTGTAATGCACTCGTTACTTTCCAACGATGCATGATGTTTACCTTTTCTAATTTTGTTGAGGACACTATAGAGGTTTATATGGATGATTTCTTTGTATACGGTTCTTATTTTGATGATTGTCTTGATAAAGTGTTACCAAGATGTAAAGACACTAACCTTGTGCTGAACTGGGAAAAGTGTCATTTTATAGTGACTAAAGGAGTGGTGCTCGAGTATATTGTGTCTGAAAATGACATTAAAGTCAACGAGGCAAAAATTAAAGTGATAGAGAAACCTCTACCACCTATCTCTGTTAAGGGAATATGAAGTTTTCTAGGACACGCCGGGTTCTATTGGCACATCATCAAAGATTTTTCCAAAATTGCTAAACCTTTTACTAATTTGCTTACTAAGGATGTTCCTTTCAAATTTTCTGATGAATGTCTTTCTACTTTTCGCAGGTTGAAAGAGGCACTTATTTCAGCACCTGTCCTCCAACTAACAAACTGGAGTCTTCCTTTTGAAATCATGTGTGATGCTAGTTAGGGAAATGAAGAGACAAACAAGACTATAACATCTACTATATAAGCCACACTCTCGATGAAGCTCAAATAAATTATGCAACAACTAAGAAGGAACTTCTGGTAGTGGTACATGCTATCGACAAATTTTATTCATATTTAGTAGGAAGCAAAGTGATTGTCTACACTGACCATTCAACTTTTAAGTACCTTCTAGTAAAAAAGGATGTTAAACCAAGACTCATTCGTTAGATCCTTTTATTATAATAATTTAACTTGGAGATTTGAGATCATAAAGGAATAGAGAATTTGGTTGCTAATCACCTTTCCCACCTTAAGCATAGTGCTAATTCATACTCTTTTCCAATTACAAATGACCTTCCAAGAGAACAACTTACGAGAATCTAGCAAAGCACCCCCTAGTATGTAGATTTTATGAATTACCTAACATATGGTGTTGTTCCACAGAACATTAATTACCATTAAAAGAAGAAATTCTTTTAGGACTCTCAATAATTCTTTTGGGATTAACCTTATTTATATAAGAGGTGTGGGGATGGATTATTGAGAAGGTGCATTATAAATGAAGAAATTTCAGAAGTACTCACTCATTGCCATTCACGAGAGTGTAGGGGATGTGCAAGCTCTACCAAAATAGTAGCAAAGGTACTTCAAAGCGGATTATACTAGCCCTCTCTTTTTAAAGATGTAAAGCAATTTGTACTTAGGTGTGAATGTTACCAAAGGGTAGGCAACATTAATAAACAGAATGAAATGCCTCTTACAAATATTATTGAGATTGAACTATTTAATGTATAGGGAATTGATTTCATGGGACCTTTCTCAAGCTCCTATGGAAATAAATGTATATTGGTTAGCATTGATTATATGTCCAAGTGGGTGGAAGCAATTGTTTCACTAACCAATGATGCATAAGTAGTCACTAAGTTCCTCTAGAGGAACATATTTACTCACTTTAGCATACCTAAAGCTATAATTAGTGATAGCAGTTCTCACTTCTACAATCGTCAGTTTGAATATCTTTTAGCAAAATATAGGGTCAAACATAAAGTTGTAGACTAAAGCTATTTCTAGGGAAACTCAAGTCTTGATGGTTTGGACCTTTTAGGATCAAGCAAGTCTTCCCTCATAGAGCAGTTAAGCTTTTTCAATAAGGCAAATAAAACCTTCAAAGTTAATGGGCAACATCTTAAGCCTTACTTTGAAGAGGAAGCCAACTTAAAGAGTGTCTCTAATACACTCATAGATATAGTTTGAGCTTATTATAGAATGATCAAGCTAAAAACCTTAAAATAACACTAATTGGGAGGCAACCCAATCATTTTTTTAACTCTTATTTTATTTTAGTCTTTTTTCTCCTTTGTGTTTTTATTTATTAATTAATTTACTTCACTTCTTCCATAGGATCAAGAATTTAATCGTCACAAAGAGCTACTGCTTCAAGGAGCAAGTATGCATGATCGCACGACCGTGTAACAGGCCATGTCCAGGTACACCACTTGAACTTAAAATAGACAAATTTATATACGCACTGCACGGCATGTTGACATGGCATTTTCACACTGTGTTTTAAAACTCCACAAGTTATAGACTGTGTCATGGCTTTCTTACACAGCATATCTATACCGTGAACATCTTCAATTCACTTCTAAACTATCACACAATATAACAACACCGCATCACTATGCCGTGTCAAAAATCAACCGCCTAACACGGTTTGCATGCCATGCTATCATCCTCAGCATGTCATATTACCCATCCTAACATGGCATTTTGCATGTAATGTCACACTTTCCTATATTGTGTTAAACTTTTATCCTCACATGACATGATGCCATGTCTAGTCTCCACCATGGCATAGGGACACGACAGTATAACATGGCATCATGTCATGTCATGACTACCTTAACACAGTATAGAAATGTCGTGTTATCATCTTCTTCATGTTGTGTTACATATACACCAAGCTTATGAGACTAAGCTCCCAGTATATTGCACGGTATGAAAACACAGTTTGCATGCCATGTCATTCCCTAGATTGCACGATCCCCAAGCATAGTATAGGAGTCGTGCCATTCACTTCCCTATATCACACTACCCAACACAATTCTCCCAAATCGTGTTCCTAAAACCATGTTCCAATCCCCCTATATAAACACCCACTTCTTTAAACCTAGCCCCATTCTAATCTTTTCATTTTACCATTCTCCTTCTCCTACACCATTCTCTCTCAATTTTTCTCCTTTGTCTCTTTAACCTTGACTGATCACCCACTTTTCTTCCTTATTTCTTCCTTCTAAACACTACATTTTTTTATTTTCCTTTTCATTCTTTACATATGGGGAAATCTAAAGCATCTCGGAAGACACCATCATAATCCAAGAAGTGGACCCATACCACATCTTCCCCTCTACCCTCTCGCCCTTCTCGAACAAGAGCGCTACCACCCACCACTCCAACTTCACAATGCCATGATTAGGGGAGCCAATTCGGTATGTCTCACCCCCTTATTCATTTTACCAATCCTGATTTTAAAAAGGCATGTGTTACTCTATTTCCCCTTCTTGTCCATCATTCCTATCATATTATATTAGGGGATCTTGCTACTGTAGGCTTGAATGATTTAATATTAGGCATGATTGATAACTCAAAATAGGAGGATTTTGTGAAAATTAAGGAACTTATTTATCATGAGTTATTTTTAGAGTTCTTATCCACTTTCTTATTCAACTCTAGTAATCCTATTGATTTTAATAAGAAAAATGTAGTGCTCTTTCAATTAGGGGGCAAATGATTCTCTTTTTTTTTTAATGAATTTGCTATGCACTGTGGTGTCTATGATGTTATGTATGTTACTAGTGGTGCGCTTGATAATACATAAAGTATTCTTGAACCTACAAACTATTATTAGTTTTGGAGAGAGATTATACATGTAAGAGCCTCCCAACAAACATATGATCCTAGGGTTAACAAGAGTAATAATATAGCCCATCCTAAATTATGCTACTTGCAATGCCTATTAGCTGGCACTATTTGTGGTTGAAGAGAGAGTACTGGGTGGGTGTCTTACACTTAGAGATTTGTTTTATCTCTGTTATTTTGTTAAGGGTATAGTGCCTCATTTAGGATATGGTTTTGCTTTCTATATGGATGGTGTTTTGAGAAAAATGAAGGGAGCTTTATGTGGGGGTTCATATATCACTAGGCTTGCTAAGAATCTACAGGTTTTCAATTCCCTTACCAACATGACTCCGCTTTGTACCACACTGCATTTTAATATCACTGTCATGAAAAAGATTAAAGTGGTCACAATGAGGGACGATTGATATATTTTGATTCAAAATCCTATCGAGTTGGGTACTGATGAGCCACAACCAATGCATACTCACACACCTCCATCGCCACAAGCTTCTCACAATGCCAGACCTTCTTCATCTTCTTATCCTCCACATTTTGATGCTACTCTTCAGTATCACATGGAGCTTCTATATTGGGTTATTAATGGTCTCTCGAGCTTATGTCAGGCTCAGAGCATACCTCTTCCTCCACAACTTGTCTTTCCTTATTCCACCTCCGCTGCTGCTACTGAGGAGTTACCTAATGACACGGGAGCTGCCCCAGATGATTATGCTCCTATGGACGATAGACTTTATTTTCAATTTATAATTATGTTTTATGTTTAATGATTTTCTTCTTTTTTTGATATTTACTTTTTGGAATTTATGTGTGTTATTTTATTGTTTTAGTTTTCTATTTCTCTTTATTAGTTTTCTACATTTTTGCTTTCTTTCGATCGAATGCACAATTTCAGGGCAGTACCTCTCTCCTACTTTTCCTTTTTAATGTTCCTTTTATCTTTTATATTTTCAATTATCATTGAGGACAACGTCATGGATAGTGTGGGGGGTGCTTCCATTGATTTGTTAGTTAATTTTTATCTTTTTATTTAAAAATAATATATATATATATATATATATATATATATATATATATATATATAAAATTATTATTTTTTAAATGAAAAGATAAAAATTGACAAATGAATTATACATTAATACATTATTTAAGGTACACTAATATATTCAACTCGTTTCCCCTTATTAATGATTTGTTTGTCCTAAAAATTTTTAAATTTGCTTTCGATACTCTATCACACTTGGAATATGTTACTGTATAAGCTTGTCTCTTGGTTGAATTACTAAATTATTGGATGGTTTATTACTTAAGATAGTTAAACATATTCTTTATGTATGAAGAATTTAGTTCTTATAATTTAAGCATGATCCTTGTGATTAAAATTGTGCATGATTTTAAGAAGGATTGCATTTTGAATTTCTTTCAGTTAAAAAAAATCTCTCATTCTTTAAGTAGAAGCAATATCTATATTTAAATCTTTATACGCTCTAAATCTACTCCAATGCCCTGATTAAGGTATGAGTATCCATAAGACCCACTCAATAATATCCAGACTTAGTAATGTAGGAACGACGAGGATTACTCAGTGTATAAAGAATTGAATAGAGAGAACGAAAAAAATTTATGAAACGGAGCGTAAAAAGCGTAAAATGAATTCATAACTATAAAAAAATTTAAAAAAAAGTTATAGAACTTAATGTTTTCTTTTTTGAATTTATGCTCACTTGATTTCAAAGGGTTGTGTGCTTAGGTTATAGCTAGTAAATTATTTTGTATATTGTGTTATTGTCTAACTATCTTCTTTAATAAACATGTTTCGATCTCGGTGTTATCAAGATTTCATGTCTTAGAAGTTGTATGTCCCTAGTTGTGATTTGAGTTTAATATTTTCAATTTTTTTTGCTTGAGGACAAGTGTAAGCACCTAATTTCGGAATGCAATTGTGCATGCGTGAGACAAAAGCCCTTATAATAAAAATTAATCGAGAATTGATCTCTAGTGTCGAGTTTCGTGATTTAAAGGACTAAATTGCAACCTTTTTAGGATTTAATTATAAGAGTTAAAATGTTTTAAGGTCTAAATTGCAAAAAATTGAATTTTAGGGGTTTTAACGAAATTTTGACAAATATAGGCATAATGCCAATCCGTATTTTCCTTCGTTGTGTTAATATTATTTTGTAAAAAATATAATTTTAGGCATGTTGTCAAATTTTTATTGGTTCTACATAGACATGTGCATGAATCTTTAATTTTTTTAATCACTTTCTTTATCTCGGGGATTGATTTTTGAAAATGGAAAGAGCAATTGTTCTCTAGCTCCCAGGATCATGCAACCTCTCTACGCAATCATAAGGGTTGGAAGTTATTTTTAGCTTTAAAAAGACAAGAGAAGAAAAATTTTGGGAGGCCCTGACTCTGCAAAAAACCACAAAACACAAAACTTGGTTCTTTTTCCTTGTATTTTCAAAAAAAAAACTAAGAGTCTGTATTACATTTTTTACGTGATTCAATCCTAAGATCCAAAATACACACTGAATCAATTCCATATACTATGAAAATCCATTCTGAAGGGCCATCTAATATCATCTACACAACATTCCTTTTTTATTCTTCTTTTTCTTTTGTGATTTTTTTATTATTGTTTTGTTATTGTTTTGGCTTTTAATTTCATTAACGTAATTTTTTTGTTTCTATGTTTTCTTTTTAAGATCCGATGGGGGTTGAGCAGAATATTACCTAATATATAAAAATTGAACGGAAGATCCATAGAATGTCATGGGTTTTTAAACTATGATTAGATCATGTGATCATTATTTTTTGTGTTTTACTGTGTTAATTCATTTGGGTTTGTACTTAATTTTAATTTTCAATACATAGAACATTATAACAACCCCAATAGTGGAAATAGTAAAATTTTACTTGTATGCATTTAAAATGGATTAGTAATCAGGATCATTAGGTAAAACTTTAAAATCAATGATGGCAATAGTAAATTAGGATTTGCATGGAATTGAACTAAGGTTTTAAGAAATCATGTGTGGATGTATGTTGATCTACTTTGGCATGTTATTATTTGATTAGTTACATTTTTGGGTTTTTATCCTTTTCGGTCCCAAACCAATGTTAGGTCTAACCCACTCAATTAGTAACATTAAAATTAGTTTAAAGTTTAATTCAATTTAAAATAAATTTAGGCCTATTTTAGGTTAAATAGACTTAGGACCACCTTTTTAATTAATAAAATCAACTTAGACTTAGCTCAGCCTATTTAATTTCATTTTATTTTAAAATAAATAGACTTAGGCCCACTTATAAAATCCAATTTCTTTAAAAGCTTATAGATTTAAGCCCATTTATAGTTAATTGAAATAAGTAGACTTAAGCTCACTAATTAAAATATAGGGCCACTTTTAGTCCTTTTCATTTGTAAATAAAAGCGTAAATCTTGCTAACTTTCATTAAAATTAACCTAGTTTAGACATAGGGATGATGCACTTGAATGCATTTTTTATGTGTGATTTTATTGACTATATGCCCTAGGGTTAAATGGACGTTCAAATAGGGTTTAATAAAATTGTATGTAATTAGAGAATGAAGTAATGATTTATAAAGTAATTCTAAATGAACACAAGACTAAAAGAAGTTAGTATTCTATTCCTAAAATCTCCTGGTTATGGTGCTAACTTTCTTTTAAAAAATTGAGTACCACCAATTGAATTATCCCAGTTATTACCCTGGGTGGTGACTCTTCATCTCCACGCTATGACTTTATGGCATACTAGTGTGTTCTTTATGGCCCTGAGCCTAAACAGTGTCGCGGTTACTAAAAGACGCACGCTAAACCCCACCGTCTACAGTGGTTACTCCACTGGGGATAAAAGATATTGATTCTACTTATGTTCTTTAGAACTATTTTATTAATTAATATTTCATTCTTGCATTCATTATATATGTCCTTATAAACCAATGGCGTTGGTTTATGATTTCATGATTTCACTAGCTTCATGCAGTTGTAAATTGGCTAACCATCACTCTTAGCCTTAACTTGGTTCAAGAGAGATTACTAGGCTCATTTGACCAGAGTCTGTAACCCAAGTCCTTAAGGGGGGTAATCTTCTCTTGAGTTGGTAAATGATATCGGGCCCCTTTAACCTTGGCCTATAACTTAACATCCATAATGGAGGGCATCTTGCTAAAGGAACCTTAACTTTTCACTGGACCTTAACCTCATATAATGGCTTAGTTACTTCCCCTAGGATTTTTTTACCCAAAATTGCTTGTTTGTTTGAATTGCCATAAGGTATTTCTATTTATAAAAGCCTAAGCCCATAACTTTAAAGCCTATTTGGGCTAATAAGCCCATAACTTTAAAGCCTATTTGGGCTAATAAAGATTAGTCTAGACCTTTATATTTAGAAATACTATTTCTATGCTTTTGTTTTAAAAGAGATTTAGCATGCGTGTTGGCTCTTAATATCCCCTATTGATATAAGGGCCAAGGCCAAAAATCCTAGGAAAAGAGACTCACTATTGAACACATGTGTGGGAGGAATAAAGTTGGAAGGCTATAAATATTGTATACTTTTTTTGCTACTTGCTACTTGTTGCATAGCACGTGCATCATGCATACATGCATGCATTCCATGCATCATATTGACACCTTATTTATAGCCATCATAGATTCATCTAGATCTTCTCTAATCTGGGGATGGAAAGGTGGCAGATTAGTCAGAATAGACCTAAGTCTTAAGTCGATAGCTCAAGAGATCCTTCAAGAACTAGAGAAGAGTCCTATCAACCTTCTTTACCTAGAAGCTAAACCAACTCAGATTGAACAGATAGAAACGGAACAACAACTAGAGATTGGACCTTAGAAGATATTAAGGGAGCTTTGATGAATGACATGAGAGCCATGATGCAAGATGAACTGAGGCAAGCTTTGGCCGAACTAATGCAACCTGCTGTCATACCACTACCTGTTGTTGTTGTTGAATAATCACCTGTTGTAGGCACTCCACCTATTGCTAATAATGCTAGGTGGGCAACTTATTGCTACAAATATTCCTACTTTGGATGTGAGATTTGAAGACGTTGAGAACTACATGGTAGAAAAGGTGAAGAGGGAGTCACTTGAACTAGTCCATGATCATGAGTCTAAACAGATGTAAGCCCTAACTCAGAAAATGTCCAAGATGGAATAGTTGATTAGAGGACAAGGAATGGGGTACTCATTTGACTTTAATGACATGCTACAAATGGAGGGTGATCAGCTCTCTAAACAATTCAAAATGCCTTAGCTGTAAAAGTTTAATGGACTGGAGACCCTAGGATTCATTTGAGCCAATATACAATGACTATGAGTACTATTAAGGCACTGTTAGCTATAGTCACTAGGTTTTTTGTACTATCTTTAGAGAGGATGACTATAAACTGGTATTATAGGCTAGAAAAATTTGTCAAGGCTAACTAGAAAGAATTATGCACTGCTTTTTTAAAAATAATATAATTATAACACCATACTGGAAGTGTCCATCAGAGATCTAGAACTAACAAAGCAAAAATCCAATGAATCCTTCTCTAATTTCCTTACTAGGTTCATGAACAAGGCAAGACTGATGAAGAATAAGCTAGCTGAGAAGGATCAGGTTAGGATGATAGTCTATAATATATCATATAATATGGTCAAGAGATTATAGATGATGAACCCCAAAACATTTATATACCTATATGATGATGGTCTGCAAGCAGAAGAGATTGAGAGTGAGAAAAAGAGAAATTCTAGAAGCACCAGAACCTGAAATTGCCCAACTAGGGGCACACAACAAGAAAGTAAAAGTCGAGCTATAGAGGTGCACGTAGTTCAATAACCCTGAAGATTCTCTAATTTTAACTAACCACTCTCCAAAGTCCTAGAAAGGCTAATTCAGAAAGACCTGCTTCGACCCTTAACCTTTTCTAAACCACCGAACCCAAATGTCTCCAGCTATAACCCTAACAGTTACTGCAAATTCCACCAAGTTACTAGCCATTCCATAGACAGCTGTATCCACCTAAAACATGAAATCCAAAACCTTATAGACTCTAGAAAAATCACAGATCCTAAAAAGTCCAATTCCAACCCAAACACCAGAACTAACCTTTTCCCAGACTACCGAAATGTCTCACTACCGACCACCATGATAATCAACTCAAGAGTTAGCGAAGAAGAAGTACTAAACTCCTTTAAAAGTCTAAACCCTACAGCCAATGAAGAATCTTTTAATACCTCTATAGGAGTAGAGGATTTACTGGGACATCCCTCAAGCAAATTTGATTACAAAGTGTTCTATTCCAAACCACCCTCTGCTGATATTCCCATTGAATCAATTGAGCCCTCAGGTTGGGGTGATGAATTTGATAATGAGCCAATGAAGGAAGAGAAAGAACCTGAAACTCCTGAATAGCCATAGAGAGGAGATTTATTAGGATAACCTTTGGGCAAGTTTAATTATAGACTATTCTACTCTAAGCCTGCTTCAGCTAATATACCAATTAAAAGGATTATGCCTACAGGATAGGGTGATGAGTTTGAAGATGATAAAAGACCTTTAGCTCTTAAATAGTCTCAAGAGGGAGTTAAAGATTTATTGAATCAGCACTTAGGCAAGCTCAATATGGAAAAATTGAAGGAGAAAGAAACATGCACAGTGGAAGTATAGAAAGATGGGAAAAGAGATCAAATCATTAGAGTTGTTGACATCTGGTATAACTCTGATGAAGAAAACTCGAGTGGTCTTAATGTGTGGAGTGATGATCCTAAGGTGAATCATGTCACTAGGAGTGGAAAAAATAATAAAGCAGCTAAAAAGAAAATCGAGAGAGTCACAGAATGAGAAGAAACAAAAGATACAAAAGTAGAGGAAGAATAAAAAGAAGACATTATTTTGGAATAACTGAAGAAAGCTAAGCTAAATATGAGCATTTGGGAATTACTCATGCATTCAGGTAGCTATAGAAGAGCTTTTGTCAAAGCTCTATCAAACATGAACATTGAAACAACGGCCACACCTGAGGTTATGGTGGCAAAGGTTATAGAAAAGAAACACGGGCTTCTAACGTTCTCAGATGATGACTTGCCTTTGGAAGGAAGAAACCATAACAAAACACTATTTATCCCAGCTGAGGTGAGGGGAAAAAGAACCAATTTTGTCATAGTGGATGATGGTTCTACTATCAATGTGTGTTCATTGAAGATCCTACCCAATTTGGGATTTGTAATGACCCTGTATTTTAAATAATATAAAATTATTTTAAATTATAAATTGTTAATAAAATTTTAAATTTTATTTATATAATATTATTATTATTTATTTATTTTATTCTAAAAGTTTTATTTACATCAAAAGTTTATTTGGGAGTTCTATTACTTAAATATATTGAAGTTATTGTCATTACTATTATTTTAAATAGTATTATTATTATTATTATTATTATTATTATTATTATTATTATTATTATTATTATTATTATTATTATTACTGTTACTATAATAATTATTATTATTATTAATTGTTATTATACTTATGTTGATAATGTGTGAGTGTGTGTATGTGTATATATCTATATAATAAAAAAAATAAAGATCAAGCTAAGATTTTCAAGTCAATTGGTTAACTGCCTCTTTCTTTCCTTTTCTTTTTTCTCTTCGCCCCTGTTTCTTCCTTCTCTTTTTGTGAACCACCATCGTGCAACTCATCCACCCTCGCCGAACTGCCATAACTGCCACCACCATTATCTCTTCTTCTTCCTCTCGTCCTCACTATCACCTGTGCATCGCCTGAAGCTCGCCAAAGCACCTGGACAGTGCAGAGACCATGAGGCTGCTATTTTTCTAATAGCTTTTTCGGCCACCTCAGCTCCTTATTTCTGTGTTAATGGACTCCTCTTGGGCCGGTGAGTCCACTTCCAAGCTCCGTTTGAGCTTGAATCCTCTCGTTTGTGAGTTTTCACTAGATTTTAGTTTATGTCCATTTTAGGTTTTATTTTTTTTAAGCTTGTTATTGTTTGATTTGTGGATTTTTTCTTTACAAATGTTGTTCATGGCAACTTAAGCTTCTCAAAAATAATTTTTTTGTATTTTTTGAATTAATTTGAATTATGGGTATTTTTTATTATTTTAATATTAAAATATTGAATTTTTTTATAATTATGTTAATTAATTATTTTTAATGGAAACTTGGTTAAATTAGTGTTATGAATTTGATTTAATAATTTTAGAATTTATAAGATAATTTTTAGTGAATTTATATAATTTTTGAGAAATATTTTTGTATTATGTGAATATTGGATTTATCTGTTAAATGTGTATTTTTTTTGAAAATATTTTTAAATAATATGTTTTAAATGATTTTGGAATAATAAATAGTGTTTAAAATAATTTTTGTAAATTATTTACTATTTTTAACTAATTAATACTAATTTTTAAAATTATATTCAAATAATATATTATTTACTATTTTGGAGATTAAATGGATTTTTAATTACTTTTATTATATATTTAAGCTATTTGAGTATATAAAAGTGAATTTTACTATTATATGTTGAATTATTGAAAAATTCAATTTTTATTAATATTATATTATTATTTGAGAATTTTATTTAAGTGTTGTGAAAATAATTATATTTAGTGATTTAATGTTTAAATATATTATATTTTGGTATTTTATGGATATTTATGGAATTTAATGATTTTTAATATACTTATTATTTTATGTTGATTATTGGTGAATTGTGAACCTCAATTGGAAATTTGTGTAATTCGGGGTCTCAATCCAAGTTGTTGAGCTTTGTGGAATTTAGAAATGTGTTTTCCTTACAGGATTGACTCTACTGTCAATAGAGAGATGTCTATTTTACAAACGAGGTTCTGTCGAATTTCAGTAAAATTCTCATAAAACGTGACGTCGAGTTGATCCTGATTCTTTGTGTTTTGATTGGATTTTAAATTCCTAGATTGAGTCTTTCTTTAGAATTCTTAAATGTATAAGTTAGAATATATTCTAATTTTTATTATTATTTATTTTCTAGTTACGCCGAGACCGAGTCCTATTGGACTAAGCCCATCGAGTCAGTCTCCAGGAATGCAAACTTGTGAGTTATTATTCTATATATGCATTCATGAATAAGAATTT
Organism: Mallotus nudiflorus; assembly: GCA_947683625.1. Classification (NCBI taxonomy): domain Eukaryota; kingdom Viridiplantae; phylum Streptophyta; class Magnoliopsida; order Malpighiales; family Euphorbiaceae; genus Mallotus; species Mallotus nudiflorus. The sequence continues at coordinate 331,369 of CANTUR010000096.1, read as the reverse complement.
TCATATTTTCATTTTATGTTTAAATATGATTATTTTATTAAATGACTTAGTATATTTTTAGTATATTTTGATATATATATATATATGCATGTTATAATTTTTAATATATACTTAGTATATTTCTAGTATATTCATGGTTTACTGGAGTATATTGTGGCATATATATCTAATATATGTTTAGTATACATTTAGTATATTTTCAGTATGCTTTTGGTATTCTTTCGGTATAAAATTGGTATATTCCTATTTAAATGAATGCTATTATGTTGAATCATGCATTTTATTATTTTTAATAATTATAACAATGATTTAAAGGATAGTAGTAGAATGTGCTACCTAGTCGGCTACACTAGGACTATTGTGTGACAATGTAATAGAATTAGGTCAAATCTGATAATTGTTATTTAGTTTTGGGAAAGGTTAACTGTGGATCCTCAGTTGACCGAGTGTACTCGGGGCCAGTCATACCGGTAGTGAGATTGTGGAACCTCGGTTGACCTAGTGTACTCGGGCCAGTCTACTACCTTAAGTTAGAAAAAGTAATACTTGGAGTTTTGATTAAGCCTATTGGCCTTTGATTATTATGATCGAGGTTGTGAATGGTTAGGGTTCTGCTTCAGTCCTTCAACTAAAATGATTTTATGCTTTTCTTATATAAAAAATTACTTTTTGCATCTATGTGAAATGCATGTATATATTTATAGTTATACTAATGTTTGACCATATATGAGTTAGATTACATGTATATATATTATAGTAATTCACTCAGTAAGGTCTGACTCCCCTTAATATTTTTTTTAAGAAATTTCTTGTCGTCAGACCTCAGTAGTAGACTCTACGCCGAACTTCTTCTGCCCTAGCTAGATTATGTAATTTATTTATCTGAACTTTTATTGTATTATAGAAAACTACAACAGTAGTGTATTGTATCAGTAGAATGTTATGTTAGTAAGAGACCTATCTCTGAATATTGTATGAATATATTTTTATTTTATGAAATGACATTTAAGTATTTATTTTATATCAATTTCAGTTTTAATTCTGTCATATTTTTATTTATTATTGCATGCGTATTTTTTTAAGGCTTGTTATGGGTTCTTAATTTGAAAGAATTCTCATTCCCTAGCATCGGTCATGACTCCCCAGTTTACGTTATGATAAAGTTGGTATTAAAGCCTAGGTTATTAGTGTTGTGGACCTAGGTTTTTAGACTTGTGTTTTCTTTGAAACTACTGCAGTTAATTAGGTTTAAGTATGTCTTCGATAAGTTTTTCTTGATTTAATATTCTGCGTAACTGTTAGATTGTCTATTTTGTCTGAATCTCTTTAGTTTTGTCTTTTTAGAATGAAGAGGTGAGCACATGTCTCTCCGCCTGTCATTGAGGCCGAGGATGATAAGTCCTTTCAAGATGAGATTTTACCTCCTGAGCCGCCAGTGAGGTAGAGATAGAGGTAGACCTCAAGGAGCGGCAGGTCACCATAGACAATGAGAGCTACAGGATGAGAAACTTATAGAGCCAAAGTATGAGGAAGCTGTTATACCTCCAGTTGCACCGCCGACACAGCCTGCCTATCAGAAGGGTATATCTGACCCTGAAGCAGCACTATTTTATGCCAGAGTTGGTCATATAGCCTTTGATAGTACATCATATTCGTTAGATTTTTTGCACGCTATTGAGATGAGGACTCAGACTGCTCACATCGAGTACCAACGAATCATGATAGTCAAATTATTTGTAGAGGGACTAGCTCTGGATTAATTTGTCTAAGTGATTCAGCCGTACATGACAATGATGACTTAGGCACAGTTCAGAGAGATATTTATGAGAAGATTTTATCCAGAGCCACTAAGGATGAGTTACAGACTTCGATTGTCAAACATCACCAGAGGTGACAGATCTATCGAGGATTACACTAGAGAGTTTCTTTGACTTGCAGATATACAAAGGATTTGATGCAAGACTAGTACTTTACTATTATGAATTATGTCATTGGTCTGGGTTCTGCATTTATTGGGATGCCTACTGGAGTCAGTGATAGAGTTGGCCAAGGAGATAGAGTTAAGACTAGTCAGGCAAGGAGCTATATCTGATTATTATCAGCTATGAGGTGTTCAGTAAGGAGGATTTCAGAGTACACCATTCCAGATTTTCCATATTAGTTCTAGTAGTCAATAGAGAGGTTCAGTATAGCAGAGTCAAAGCTAGCAGCCAAGATATCATAGTAGTAGGAGGCATGGCCGTGAGGGACAATGTAGGCCTATCAGATTTAGTTTTAGTGCTTCTAACAGCAGTAGTGGTCAGAGTTTAGGATACGACAACATAGGATCAGTAGCTAGCACCTATCAGACTTATGGTAAAGTCCATCAGGGACCTTATTATATGGCACCACTTATATTTTTTTTATGCAGATAAACAAGGCATTTTGCTAGATCATGCCCATATTTTAGTTTTTAGCCATAGCAATTTTCACAGTTTTTGCAGCAGTCAATTGCTAGTACAGCGCTCCAATACCTTTTCAGTTACCTCCAACTCAGTATCTAAGCACGACACAGATTTTTGCCTAGCAGGGGCATGGCAAAGGCACCAGAGGAGGTGCCAGAGGTTTTTCCAAGCTTTCACTAGTCAATAAGGATGTTAAGGTCAAGCCAGGGTTTTCCACCTCACTCAGCAGGATGCTCAAGCATCTAATGCCATCATTACAGGTATTATTCCAGTTTGTTACTTGGATGCTTAGGTTTTGTTTGATCTGAGTGCCACACACTCTTTCGTGTCCCCTATTTTTTCTTTAAAGTTGTGTTGGCAAGCTTCGAGGATGGTTTTTCTTTTATCTGTCACCACTCCTCTAAGCAATTCATTAGACACTGACATTATTCTTTCTGGCTGTCCAGTGTTTGTCAGAGGCTAAGAATTGCCAGCATAATTGCTGCTATTATATATGATGGAGTTTGATATGATTCTGGGTATGGATTGGTTATCTCAGCACTATGTCGTTGTGGATTGTCAGAGTAAAGAGGTGATTTTCAAAATTCTTAATGAAGAAGAGTTTAATTTTGTGGGTGATAAGAGTTCTGCACCTTAGAATCTCATCTTGTTTATTACAGCTAGGAAGATGCTGAGGAAGGGTTGTCAAGGATATTTGGCATTAGTCAGGGATACTTTTGTAGAGAAGTTGTCACTCACAGATGTCCTATTGGCTATGAGTTTCTTGATGTTTTTCCTGACGAGTTGCCAAGTTTACCACCTTATAAAGAGATTGAGTTATGTATAGATGTGGTTCCAGGAACCACTCCTATTTCTATGCCACTATACAAAATGGCTCCTACAAAGGTAAAAGAGTTTAAGGAGTAGTTACAGGATTTGTTAGATAAGGGTTTTATCATACCCACTGTTTCTCCTTGGGGTGCACCAGTCCTATTTGTGAGAAAGAAGGATGATACCCTGAGACTGTGCATAAATTACAGAGAGCTGAATAAGGTGATAGTGAATAACAAGTATCCTCTCTTAAGGATAGATTATCTATTTGATCAGTTTCAGGGTGCATAATTCTTTTCTAAAATTGACTTAAGGTCAGCTTATCATCAGTTGCGGATCAGTGAGGCTGATGTTCCTAACACGGCATTTCGCACTCGATATGGCCATTGTGAATTTTTGGTGATGTCATTTAAGTTGATTAATGCACCAGCTGCTTTTATGAATCTGATGAACAGGGTATTCAAACTGTTTATGGATCAGTTTGTGGTAGTCTTCATTAATGATATACTGGTATATTCAAAGAGTATGGAGGAGCACATATGTCATTCGAGGATTATACTGCAGACATTGAGAGAACATCAGCTTTATGCTAAATTCTCAAAGTGTGATTTCTAGTTAGAGAGTGTTGCATTCCTTGGACATGTAGTGTGTAAAGATGGTATCCAGGTTAATCCATAGAAGATAGAGGCAGTGATTGAGTGGCCCAGACTGACGACACTCATAGAGATTTATAGTTTTCTAGGTATAGCTAGGTATTATAAGAGATTTATGTAGGATTTTTCTAGAATTACATCTCTCATGACTCATTTAACTCAGAAGAATATGAAGTTTGAGTAGTCAGATGCTTGTGTGAATAGTTTATAGTTACTGAAGGAGAAGTTGACCACAGCTCCAGTTTTAGCTTTGCCTAATAGAGTAGATAAATTCATTATGTATTGTGAAGCCTTCAGAGTTGGCCTAAGTTATATGTTGATGTAGAATGGTAGGGTGATAGCTTATGCTTTAAGGCAGTTGAAGAAGCATGAACAAAATTATCCTACCCACGACCTAGAGATGGCTGCAGTGATCTTTATTCTCAAGATTTGGAGACATTATCTGTACGGGGTGACTTATGAGATTTTCATTGATTAGAAAAGCCTTAAGTATATTTTTTAGTAGAGAGATCTGAATCTGAGGCAGAGGAGATGGTTAGAACTCCTGAAGGACTATGACTGTGAGATTTTTTATCATCCAAGCAAGGCTAATGTGGTAGCAAATGCCTTGAGTAGGAAGTCCTCAGGTAGTTTTACTCATATTAGTGTGGAGAGGAGACCATTGATCGAAGAGTTTTACCAATTAATGGATTAAGGTCTGATGATGAAGATTAGCAGATCTGGTGGATTATTAACTTAGTTCAAAGTTCGATCAGCGTTGACAGATAGGATTAAGGCAGCTCAGGGCTGAGATCCTATTCTAACAGAGCTTGTAGAGAATATTCATACAGGGAAGTTTATTGACTTCACACTCACTAGTGAGGGTGTTTTATGGATCAGTGGTAGGTTGTGTGTTCTTGATGTGGATAATTTAAGAGAAGAGATCCTTGAGGAAGTGCATTCTACAGCCTACAACATACATCCAGGTGTTACTAAGATATACCACAATATCAGAGACTTGTACTGCTGGGGTGGATTGAAGGAGGATGCAACTGATTTTGTTGCTAAGTGTTTGACATATCAGCAAGTGAAAGCTAAACATCAAAAGCCTTCTGGGAAGCTTCAGCCACTTCCTATTCCTAAGTGGAAGTGGGAGAGAATTGCTATGGATTTTATTGTTGGGTTACCTCGTTTTAAGGATGGATACTATTCCATCTTGATGATTGTGGACAAGTTAACCAAGTCTCCTCATTTCTCGTCTGTGAAATTCACTTATTTTGTAGCTAAATTGGCGAAGCTATATGTTAAGCATATTGTGTGCCTTCATGGAGTACCTATGTCCATTATATCTGATAGAGGTTCAATGTTTACCTCTCATTTTTTGCAGAACTTGTAAGAAGTGATGGGCACCAAGCTTGATTTCAATGTTGTTTTTCACCCTCAAACAAATGGTCAAACTAAGAGGATGATCGAAACACTTGAAGATATATTAAAAATGTGTGTATTGGATCTGGGAGGTAGCTAAAATGATCATTTGTCACTTATGAAATTTGTATATAATAATAGCTACCATAGCAGTATTGAGATAACACCGTATAAGGCATTGTATGAAAGGAAGTGTAAATCCCCTCTGTGTTAAGATGAGATTAGAGAGAGAGCCTTGACAAAACCTGAGATTGTCTAGGATGCAGCAGAGAAGATTGCTATAATTAGAAGGAGATTAGAAATTGTAGCTAGCAGACATAAGAGCTATGCGGATCCTAGATGCAAAGATGTGGAGTTTCATTTTGGAGACTATGTGTTTTTAAAGGTGTCTGCAATGAAGGGTGTGATAAGATTTGGCAAGAAAGGGAAGCTAGCACTATGATATATTAGACCATTTGAGATTGTAAAGAGAGTGGGCATGGTTGCATATCAATTGGCTTTGCCTCCGAATTTGTCTCAAGTGCATCCAGTGTTCTATATCTCAATGCTGAGGAAGTATATTTCAAACTCTTCACACATGTTGGAGCCTAATAGTGTGGAAGTGAATGAAGACCTAACATTTGAGGAGGAACTAGTCAGGATAGTAGACTATCAAGTTCGTCAGTTGTGTTCGAAATAAATTCTGATGGTTAAGGTGTTGTGGTGAAGCAACAACGTGGAGGAGCACACTTGGGAGACAAAACCTGAGATGCGAGCTGCTTATCGTTACCTCTTTCCTTGATAATTCTTGTTTCTATTCTTTTATTTGAATTCGAGGATGAATTCTTATAAGGAGGGAAGATTATAATGACCCTGTATTTTAAATAACATAAAATTATTTTGAGATGTGCAATATTAATAAAATTTTAAATTTTATTTATGTAATATTATTATTATTTGTAAATATTATTTAATTATTTTATTCTAAAAGTTTTATTTACATAAAATGTTTATTTGGGAGTTCTATTACTTAAATATATTAAAGTTATTATCATTACTATTATTTTAAATAGTATTATTATATTTTTTTTATTTTTATTTGTTATTATTATGATTATTATTATTGATATTATTGTTAATATAATAATTATTATTATCAATTGTCATTATACTCATTCTAATGTGCATGGTGTGCATGAGTTGTGTCATATATATATATATATGTATATATATACAAGTGTTGATAATGTGTGAGTGTATATATATATATATATATATATATATATATATATAATAAAAAATAAAGATCAAAAGCTAAGATTTTTGGGTCAATTGGTCAACCACCTCTTTCTTTCCTTTTCTTTTTTCTCTTCTCCCCTGTTTCTTCCTTCTCTTTCCGTGAACGACCACGGGCAACCCATCCACCCTCGCCGAACTGCCATAACCGCCACCACCATCATCTCTTCTTCTTCCTCTAGTCCTCACCATCACCTGCACATCGCCTGAAGCTCGCTAGAGCGCTTAGATAATGCAGAGACCAAGAGGCTGGCATTTTTTCGGTAGCTTTTATGGCCACCTCAGCTCCTCATTCAAGTGTTGATCAATTCCTCTTAGACCGGTGAGTCCACTTCCAAGCTCCATTTGTGCTTGAATCCTCTCGTTTGTGAGTTTTAACTAGATTTTAGTTTATGTCCATTTTAGATTTTATTTTTTTTAAGCTTGTTATTATTTGATTTATGGATTTTTTATTTAGAACTATTGTTCATGGACTTAAGCTTCTCAAAAATAACTTTTGTGTATTTTTTTGAATTAATTTGAATTATGGGTATTTTTTATTATTTTAATATTAAAATATTGAATTTTTTGATAATTATGTTGATTAATTATTTTTAATGGAAATTGGTTAAATTAGTGTTATTAATTTGAGTTAATAATTTTAGAATTTATAAGATAATTTTTAGTGAATTTATATAATTTTTGAGAAATATTTTTGTATTATGTGAATATTGGATTTATATGTTAAATGTGTATTTTCATTGCAAATATTGTTAAATAATATGTTTTAAATGATTTTAGAATAATAAATAGTGTTTAAAATAATTTTTATAAATTATTTACTATTTTTAACTAATTAATACTAATTTTTGAAAATTATATTCAAATAATATATTATTTACTATTTTGATGATTAAATGGATTTTTAATTATTTTTATTATATATTTAAGCTATTTGAGTATATAAAAGCAAATTTTACTATTATATGTTGAATTATTGAAAAATTGGATTTTTATTAATATTATATTATTATTTGAGAATTTTATTTAATTGTTGGGAAAATAATTATATTTAGTGATTTAATGTTTAAATATATTTTATTTTGGTATTTTATGGATATTTATGAAATTTAATGATTTTTAATATATTTATTATTTTATATTAATTATTGGTGAATTGTGAATCTCAGTTGAGAATTTTTGCAATTCGGAGTCCCAACCCGAGGTGTTGAACTTTGTGGAATTTAGAAGTGTGTTTTTCTTACAAGATCGGCTCTACTGTCAGTAGAGAGATATCCATTTTACAAAGGAGGTTCTGTCAAATTTTTAGTAGAATTCTCGTAAAATGTGACATTGAGTCGATCCTGAGTCTTTGTGTTTTGACTGGATTTTAAATTCCTACATCGAGTCTTTCTTTAAAATTCTTAGATGTATAAGTTAAAATATATTTTGATTTTTATTATTATTTATTTTTTAGTTGCACCGAGACCGAAGCTTATCAGACCAGGCCCATTGACTCAGTTTCAAGAAGCGCAAACTTATAAGTTATTATTCTATATATGCATTGCATATAGAATGCATGAATAAGAATTTTCATATTTTCATTAAAGTTTAAACACAATTATTTTATTAAATGACTTAGTATATTTTGATATATATACATATATACATATGCATGTTGTAATTTTCAATATATGCCTAATATATTTCTAGTGTATTCATGGTTTATTGGAGTATATTGTGGCATATACATCTAATATATGTTTAGTATACATTTAGTAAATTTTTAGTATACTTTTGGTATTCTTTTGGTATAAAATTGGTATATTCCTCTTTAAATGATTGCTATTATGTTTATATCATGAAATTTATTATTTTTAATAATTATAAAAATAATTTGAAGGATAGCAGTAGAACGTGCTACCTAATGGGCTATGCTAAGATTGTTGCGCGACAGTGCAATAGAATTAGGCCAAATATGATCATTGTTATTGAGATATTAGTTTTAGGAAAGACTGATTGTGGATCCTTGGTTGACCGAGTGTACTTGGGGCCATTCATACTGGTAGTGAGATTGCAGAACCTCAATTGACCTAGTTTACTCGAGGCCAGTCTACTACCTTAAGTTGGAAAAAGTAATACTTAGAGTTTTGATTAAGCATAGTGACTATTAATTATTATAATCGAGATTACGAACTATTAGGGTTCTTCTCCAGTCCTTTAACTAAAATTATTTTATACTTTTATTATATAAAAAAAAAAAAAGAATTTTTGCATATGTATGAAATGCCTAAATATATTTTTAGCTATACTAATGCCTTACCATATATGAGTTAGATTGCATATATATATATATATATATATATATATATATATATATATAATAATAATAATAATAATAATAATTCACTCAGTGAGGTCTGACTCCCCTCAATATTTTTTTCAGAAGATTCCTCATCGTCAGACCTCAGTAGTAGACCTCTACGCCAGACTTCTTCAGCCCCAGCTAGATTATATAGTTTATTTATTTAAAATTTTATTGTATTCTAGAAAACTATAGTAGTAGTGTATTGTATCAGTAGAATGTTATGTTAGTAAGAGACTTATCTCTGAATACTGTATGAATATATTTTTATTTTATGAAATGACATTTAAGCATTTATTTTATATCGATTTAAGTTTAATTCTGTCATATTTTTTGTTTATTATTGCATGCGTATTTTTTTTAAAGCTTGCTATGGATTCCGGATTTGAAAGAATTCTCATTTCCTAGCGCCGAGCATGACTCCCAATTTGGGTCGTGACATGATTAAAGGTCGATGACTTGACAAGTTCAAATCTCATAATCCAAGCTTATAATGACAACACTAGGAAGGTGGAAGGGACATTCCATGCTTTTATTAAAATAGGACCCGGAGAGGCTACCGTTGAATTCTTTGTGCTAGATATTCTCGTCACTTATGCCTTGCTATTGGAAAGGCCATAGTTCCATTCTTTGGGAGGGGTACCTCAACTGTGCACTAAAAGATAAAATTCCCTCATGAAGGAGAGGTTGTAACTATAAAAGATGGGACTAATGCTACTATGGCAGCTATATTAGACAAACAAAAGCAAATGTGTGCACCCCTTGGTTTCCAGATTGCTGGAATATTTAACAGAGTAGAGATGGATCAGAGGGTAGAAAAAATAATGAAGAGTATGAATTACTAGCTTGGACAAGGGTTGGGGAAGAATGAGCAAGGAAGCCCTAGTCTCCCAAAGTTTAAAAGCCAAAACAACATGACAGGTTTGGGTTACATAAGCAAGACAAAGCCAAAAAAGTAGAAGAGCAAGGAAGAGGTTTAATGCCAAACAAAGGAAGCTCTCAAAGAAAATTAAGTCGATAAGTGAGAATTTTGTCAAGTCTGGAGAAGACAAGTACTATTTGGGTGCTAAGGAGTTCGTTAATGTCGCTGGCAAAAATGTTCCTAGGTTCGAGATTTTCAAGGATCAGATTGTGGAAAACTTAGCAAAGAGCAACAAAGAAGAAGTGATGAAGCAAGTATTTAGAAGAATGGGCGATGTTGCTGTCAAGGAGCTGCTATGTCTACCACCTGAAGAGGAGCCACCCCAGGATTTAGCTACTATCAATAAAGATAGCTTCATTGATGTTTTTTATGATGAAACTAATATAATAATGTCCGGTCTATTTGAGGACAAAAACTCTATTTTTTTCACGGTCAATGATATTGTAATAACTCGAGTTTTTAAATTATTTTATTTTAAAATAAAATATGCAGTGTTAATAATTTAAAACAATATTTGATTATTTATTGATTAATGAGTTTTATTATCATTATCTTATGTTAATTAGGGTTACGATATATATATTTTTATTTTAAAATTAGTATTTGAATAATTTATTTGTGTAATATATATATCTTATTTTAAATAAAATTTAACTTAGTTTATTTTATTTTAATGCCATTTTACCTTATTAAATCACATTATTTTATACATTATTATTTTATGTATTAATATATATATATTTGCATGCATTAGGGTTTAATATTTATTTAAATGTGTATTATTATTATTTTATTATGTGTAATATACAAATGTGTGTGTGTGTGTGTGTGTGTGTGTGTATATATATATATATATTGTAATATCCCGTGTTTTTAAAATATTTTTTACACTGTACCGGGATATGCAGTGTTAATAAATTTTGAATATATATGTGATATTTTTACGAGTTAATATGTATTTAAAACCTATTTTAATAACTGTATATTATTTTCAGTGTTTTACGTAAAATTTTCCCGGGACTTGCATTTTCGGGGAAATTTTCATGTAAACAATGTATTATTAATTATTTTAAATGTATTCACGGATTTGCATGAACTCATGCATATTTTTAAATTATTAAATAAAGCCTGTGTGTGTATATTTATTTAATTAGGGTTTATTATTACCCTAATATTTTATTAAGAATTTAATTATTTTATTATTATTTAATTAATTTTATTTAGTATAAATTATTAAATTATTAATATTTTTATGTGTGTGGTGTATATTTGATGTGTGTAATTTAATATTATTTTATTATATGGTGTAAAGTATATATATATACATATATACATTAAAAATCAAAAGGATTGCCAAATTACCGTTTTGCCCCTCCCTCTCCTTCTTCTCTCCCGATCGCTCACCCTCACTGCGCCTCCCATTCCAGCACGCCGGACCGCCCCTCGCCGCCACCAGCTGCCGCCAACCTCCTTCCCCTTCCTTCCTCTTCCTCTCCGACATGACCAGGCCACCGGAAGCCCGCTGGAACGCCCGAAATCCGCCATGGCCGCAAGTTGAGCTTCTTACCATCGACGACGATTCCGGCCACCATTTCGTGCATCGCCGGTCTTCATCGACTCATTGAGCTCCGGTGATTTCAATTCTAAGCTCCTTTTGGCCTGAAATCAAGTGGATTTTGAGGTTTGAGCTAAAACTCAATTCGGTCACATTAGGGTTTTCATTTTTTCTGAGCTTCGAATTGGTTGATTCATGAAAACTTCCTTCACAAATGTTGTTCCTAGTAGCTTAATATACATGTATGAATTTTTGTAGAATTTTTGGAGATTTTTTGGATTTTTGGGTATTTTTGAATATTTTAATATTATTTTCTAATTTTCGGAAATTAATTATTTAAATTATGAAATTGGATTTTATGGTTGAATTAGGTGTTTAAATGAATTATAGGAATTTATTTGGAATTTTTATGAATTTCTAAGTATTTATTTTGAATTATTGAAGTTTATGTGATTTTGAGAAATTAGGGTTAATTGTGTTTTTATTTGAATTTAATTGGGTAATTAAGTTTAATTATTGATATTATTGATAAATATGTTGAGAAAATTAATTTTGGATAATTGTATGATTTTTGGTGAATTTTTTGAAGTAATTTAAGTATATTTATATATATAGGGGTATTTTGGTAATTTTACCCTAAATTGTCTAAAAATGTAATTTAATTGGTTTTAATAGTTATTTAAGGTATAAAAATGATTTCTACAAATTATTTAGTATTTTTAACTAATTAAAACTATTTTTCGTGAATTATTTTCAATTATATATATAATATACGGTTTTTCTAATAAAATGAGTTTTAATCGGTTTTTATAGTGTTTCAAGGTTAATTATGTAATTTCTACGTATAAAATGTATTTTTGTGATTTAAGGATATTTTTGGTATATCTGGAATATGTTCTGTGTTTGTGGACCCCGGTCAGTGGACTGTAGTTTGGAGTCCGACCATGGGATTTTGTTTGTGTTGAGCTTGTTTTTTGAAGTGTATTTCTTTGCAGGGTCAGCTCTACTCTTTTGAGTAGAGAGATGTCCGTTTTACAGGGGAGGTTCTGTCGGATTTTCGGTAGAATTCTCGTAAAACGTGATATCCAGTCGAACCCTAATTCTGTTTTCGTACTTAAATACTCTAGATTGAATTCTAGGATTTCTACTAGGGTTATTCTGATATCGGTTATTTATTTCTTATTTAGTTGCGCCGAGACTGAGGGCTAGTGGACCAGGCCCGTCGGACCTATCTCGTGGAGCGCATTAGGTGAGTTACTATACTATATATATATGCTTAGGATGCATGATTTAGAAATGCATGTTTTATGTTGATTAAATATGCATAAATAATTTGATTATTTCTTAAGTTAAATTAAGTATATTTTCGGTTTATTTTTGGTATATACTAAATTATATGCATATTTTGTGAATAAAATATATTTAAAATGTTTTTAAATATATTTCCAGCATAAGTTATAATTTGATTGAATTCATTTGACATATAAATACTTGAAATATACCTGGTTTACTTTTGGTATATTTCCGGTATATATATGGTTTATATTGTTATTTCATTTATATTCATGCATCATTTATTTTTGTGAATGAATGTTTTATATTTAAGAATGATGGATATCAATAGAACGTGCTACCTAGTGGGCAGCACTAGGACCGAGTACGTACCAGTACGCCTATAGTATTTAGGCTATATTACTAACTATTTATGGATATTGATTTGATTATGATTATCGATATGTGAGATGTGGTTTATGGGTGTGATTGCTGGAGCTCGGTTGACCAAGTGTCTCGGGGCCAATCACACTGGCAGTCAGACTGCTGGAGCTTGGTTGACTTAGTGTCTCGGGGCCAATCTACTGTCCAAATGGATTAAGTGGATATATTGGAATAAGTGAGTCTGTATGGCTTGAGTGTTGTTTAACACTATTTTCTGAGGTTGCGATATTCTAGGGTTCTATGTGACCCTTCATAAACTGGGATTTTTTAATAAAATATATAAAAATGATTTTTCTGCATCTGTATGAATTGCCTGTATATATACATATTAGACATGTATTATTGACTGTATGCATTGTCATTTAGAGTGTATGTATATATATTATAGTAATTCACTCGGTGAGGTCTGACTCCCCTCCGTTGACTATTTTTCAGGAGAGTCAACTTCTTCAGACCTCAGTAGCAGGTCGATACGCCGGATTTCTTCCGCCCCGGCTTCTTTATGTAAATTGTCTACTTGAGTCTTATTTATTTTATCTAGACACTACAGTAGTTGTGAATTAAAGTATGGGATTTTATGTACTTTATTTTAAAGAGATGTATTATATTGAAACTGGATTTGTATTAAAGATTATATACATCTATGTGATGAGATTTTGATTTAAATCCAGTTGATGAAAATGATATTATGATATTATGATTTTTATTTCTGCTGCATATTATATTGTTATTGATATTATGGCATGATTTATTTTATTTTTAGGCTTGCTACGGGTTCCGGATTCGAAAGAATTCCCGTTCCCTAGCGCCAGTCATGGCCCCTGTTTTGGGTCGTGACATATATATATATATATATATATATTTGTGCATGTGTATATTTAAGTGTGTGGTTTAGATATGCACACATTATTTTATAGTTATTCAAAGTTAATAACTATATAATATAATAAAATAAACATATATACCTAAACCTAAAACCTTCCCCTCCCCATTATTTCTCTCTCCCCGATCATCACCATCTTCCACCCTCACCGTTTGCTACCTTCGATCGCCAGCCGTTAGAGCGCCTGTCAGCCAACTCAGCCATCACCAGTCATCCTCTCCAGCGCCGTTTAAAGCATGTGAAGTCGGAAAACCCGTAATCGTTCCCCCTCTGTTCAAGGCGTTTTCGGTCACCAAATTGGTTCATTCTGGTGCCATTAGATTCCTGTAACTTCATAGAGCAGAATTCCAAGCTTTTTGTAGCTTGAAAACGCGATTTAGTAGGGTTTTGAACTCATTTTCATTTTCGGTCATTCTTGGATTTTTCATTTTTTTTTTTATTATTTTGCTTGATTCATGAAAAGTGCCTTAACAAATATTGTTCCCCTTAGTTTAATCTACATCCCATAATTTTTTTGTAATTTTTGGGAATTATTTTGATTTTTGTTAATGTTTTATTATTTTATAATTTTTGTAAATTAATTAAATAAATTATGAAATTGTGCTTTTTGGTGCTATTGGTGGTTAATATTAATTTTAGAATTTAATTTATAATTTTTGTGTATGTTGTGTAATTTTTATAATTATTTTTAGTTTATTTTAGTTTTGAAAATATAGGTTAAAGATATATTTAATTAGAAATAATTGGTTAATGAAGTGTATTTGTTGATTTTAATGAATAATATGTTGAGAAAATAATTTTTGTGTAATTTTATAATTTTTATTGAATTTTTGAATATTATTAGTATTTTATGTGTATTTTTATATATTATGGGTATTTTGATAATTTGATGATGATTTTAGTTAAATATTAAGTTTAATTGGTTTAATAATTATTTGAGGTATAAAAATGATTTTTACAAATTTTACTAATTTTAACTAATTAATACTATTTTTCAAAAATTATTTTCAAATTATATATAGTATACTATTTTTGTAAATAAATGGATTTTTAGTAATTTTTAATATGTTTTTGGACTAATTAAGTAATTTGAATTTATAAAATGAATTTTTATTAATATTTGTGAATTATTGAGAAATATCAATTTTTATTAATATTATATTATTATTAGGGTTTTTAAGTAATTATTGGTAAAATAATTGCTTTTAGTGTTTTAATACTTAAATTGCTATATTTTGGTACTTAAAGGGCATTTTTGGTATTTATTGAATTTTAAGATATCTTATTGTATTTTATTGTGAATTGTGGACCTCGGTCGGGGGAATTTGTAGTTTGGGATCCCGACCGAGGAGTTGTGAGAATCCTAGTATTTGAAGTGTATTTTTCTTTACTTTTTAAGTAGAGAGATGTCCGTTTTATAGAGAAAGTTCTGCCGAATTTTCGGTATAATTCTCGTAAAACATGACATTGGGTCTAATTCTTATTCTCTGTTTGTGTTAGTAATCCTAGATCGAGTCTCTAGAAGTTAAGTTAGATTTATTCTGATTTTTGTGTTATTATTTTATTGTTAGTTGCACTAAAACCAAGGCTTAGCAAACCAAGTCCATCAAACCCGTCTCGAGGAGCGCATACCTGTGAGTTATTATTTTATATATGTATGCATTTAAGTTGCATGTTTAAGAAATATGTATGTTTTAATGGTATGAATTATGCATAAATGACTTAATAAATGCTTAAGTATATTCTAGGTATATTTTCAGTATATTATAGAATAAATGCATGTTTTTCTTTTTAATTAAATCTAGATTACTTTTCAAATATATTATTGGTTTAATTTAATATGTTCCATGATTTATTTGAATTGATTTTACATATATATACGTGAACTATACTTAGTTTATTTTAGGTATATTTTTAGTACATATATCGTTTATAATGTTATTTATAATGATATCATGCATCATTATTTTATTAATGAAATGAGTTATTTTTAATGAAGGATATTAATAGAACGTGCTTCCTAGTGGGCAACACTAGGACCGAGTACGTACCGGTATGACGATAGATTGTAGGTTAAATTACTAACCTATTTATGGATCATGACTTGATTGATTTGATTATTGAGTGAGGTGAATGAGAGTGTGATTGCTGGAGCTCAGTTGACCTAGTGTCTTGGGGCCAATCACATTGACAGTCAGACTGCTGGAGCTTAGTCAACTTAGTGTCTTAGGGCCAGTCTACTGTCAATAAGGATTAAGTGAATTTATTTGGAAACAAGTGAGCCTGTATGGCTAGAGTGTTATCTGTTGTTATTTGAGGTTGCGATCATTTAGGGTTCTATTTGATCCTTCTTAAACTAGTTTTTTTCAGTATTATAAATACAGTGATTTTTAGCATCTATGTGTACATGCCTGTATATATATTTATTATATACATATGATTGATTGCATTTGACATTTAGTAATACGTGTATATATATATTATAACAATTCACTCAATGAGGCTTGACTCCCCTCTGTTGATGTTTTTACAGGAGAGTCCTCATCTTCAGACCTCAGCAGCAGACCTATCCATCGGATTTCTTCCACTCCGGCTCTATTATGTAAATCGCTTACTTGAGTTTTATTTTGTACTCTAGATGCTGCAGTAGTAATTGTATTTGATTTTGTCAAAACTTGTATTTGTATTTATGCATGTATGAGATTTTAATTTATAGTGTTTCTCTGAAGAATTGTATTAAGAGATTTTATTTATGATATGAGATGTGATATTATTTTATTAAAGAAAGTTGAGGAATTTATTTTATTATTTAAGATTTAATTTCTGTTGCATAAATATTTTATTTATTTTATGTTATTGCATGTTTTTCTTTAAGGCTTGCTACGGGTTCCGGATTCAAAAGAATTCCCGTTCCCTAGCGCCGGTCATGGCCCCCAGTTTGGATTGTGACAAAGTTGGTATCAGAGCGGAGTTTTGTGTCAGGGCCTTAGTTGTGTAAGTTATGGCCCTAGTTTTCAATGTTGTGTTTTCTTTTGAAACTACTACAGTTAATTAGGTTCGAGTATGTCTTGATAAGTATTCCTTGATTTAGTTTTATACATTATCCTCCGTTGTCTGTCTTGTTTGAATCCTTCTGTTTGTCTTTTCAAAATGAGGAGGCGAGTGCATGTCGCTCCACCGATCATTGAGGACAAGGATGATGAGTCTTTCCAGGATGAGGCTTTACCTCCTAAGTCACCAGTTAGGCACAAAGGTCGAGGTAGAGGTAGACCTCGAGGAGCGACAGGTCAACGTAGATAGAGAGAGCTACAGGATGAGGAACCTGTAGAGCTAGAGTATAAGGATATTCTTGTACCTCTTGTTGCACCACCTGTTTAGCCTGCCTATCAGCAAGGTATGTCTAACCCTGAGGCAGCTCTTTTTTATGCCAGAATCGATAGGATCGCGTTCGATGGGACTTCAGACCCTTTAGATTTTCTGCATACGATCGAGATGAGGACTCAGACTACTCACACAGAGTACCAACGGATTATGATTATCGAGCTATTTATTAAGGGACCAGCCCTGGACTGGTTTATTCAGATGATCCAGCCATACATGATGACAATGACCTAGGCTCAGTTCAGAGAGCAATTTATGAGGAGATTTTACCTAAAGCCACTTCGTTTGAGCTATAGACTCTGATTGACTAGCATTTCCCGAGGTGATAGATCTATTGAGGACTACACTAGAGAGTTCCTTCGGCTTGGCAGATATGCAGAGGATTTGATGCGAGATCAGTACTTCACAGTCACTACTTATGTCACTGGTTTAGGTTTCGCATTTTCTGGTATGCTTACAACGGGCCTTACTCTGGATTCAGTGATAGAGTTGGCCAAGGAGATTGAGTTCAAGCTAGTCAAGCAAGGAGCTATGCCTGATTATTACCAATTAGGTGTTCAGTCAGGTGGATTCCAAACTACTCCGTACTTGAGTTTTCAGATTGGATCGAGTAGTCAGCAGAGGGGTCCAGCCCAACAAACTCAGAGACAGTAGCAGAGGGTACATCGGAGCAATAGATGTGGCCGTGGAGGTCAGCGTAGACCGTTTAGACTTGGGTCAGGTACTTTGAGCAGCAGCAGTAATCGTAGGTCCGGGTCAGTTGCCAGTGTATGTCAGATGTGCGGTAGAGTCCATCAAGGACCATGTTATATAACACCGCTTATGTGTTTTAGATGTGGACAGACGGGACATTTTGCCAGATCGTGTCCCTATTTTGGATATTAGCAGCTGCAGATTTTGTGATTTCCTCAGCAATTGATTGCTAGTGCTCCACCGATTCCTTTTCAGTTGCCTTCAGCCCAACATCAAAGTTCTACCCAGATTATTCCCCAGTAGGGTTATGGTAGAGGTACCAAAGGAGGTGCCAGAGGTGTTGACTAGGGTTCTACTAGCTAGCAGGGAGGTCGAGGACAAGCCAGAGTCTTCCATCTCACTCAGTAGGATGTTCAGGCATCTAATGTAGTCGTGGTAGGTATTATTTCTATCTGTTACCTGGATGCATGGGTTCTATTTGATCCGAGTGCCACGTATTCGTCTGTTTCTCCTATTTTTGCTTCTAAGTTTTGTTGGCAAGCTTCAAGGATGGCTTTTCCTTTGTTTGTCACCACTCCTCTAATTGATTCTTTAGACACCGATGTTGTTCTTTCTGGTTGTCCAATTCTTGTCAGAGGTAGAGAATTTTCTACTGATTTGATTTTGCTGAATGTGATGGAGTTTGATGTTATTCTGGGTACGAATTAGTTGTCTCAGTATTATACCGTGGTAGATATTCAGAGTAAAGAGGTGACTTTCAGAATTCCTGGTGAAGAAGAATTTAAGTTTGTGGGTGATAAGAGTTCAACACCTCAAAATCTCATTTCTGCTATTACGGCTAGGAAGTTATTGAGGAAGGGTTGTCAGGGATATTTAGCTTTAGTCAGGGATACTTCAGTGGAGAAGTTGTCACTCATAGATGTTCCTATTGCCTATGAGTTTCCTGATGTTTTTCCTAAGGAGTTGCCAGGTTTACCACCTCATAGAGAGGTTGAGTTCTATATAGATGTGGTTCCAGGCACTACCCCTATTTCTATGCCACCCTACAAAATGGCTCCTACAGAGCTAAAAGAGTTAAAGGAGTAGTTGCAAGAGTTGCTAGATAACATTTTTATTAGACCCAGTGTTTCTCCTTAAGGTGCACTAGTCCTATTTGTGAGGAAGAAGGATGGTACCCTAAGACTGTGCATGAACTACAGAGAGCTTAATAAGGTGAGAGTGAAGAACAAGTATCCTCTCCCGAGGATAGATGACTTGTTTGATCAGCTACAGGATGCACAATTCTTTTCCAAGATTGATTTAAGGTCGGGTTATTATCAGTTGCGGATCAATGAAGCTGATGTTCCTAAAACGGCATTTCGCACTCGATATGGCCATTATGAGTTTCTGGTGATGTCTTTTGGTTTGACTAACGCACCAACAGCTTTTATGGATCTGATGAATAGGGTATTCAGACCATTTATGGATCAGTTTATGGTAGTCTTCATCAATGATATACTGGTATATTTGAGGAGTATGGAAGAATATATATATCACTTGAGGACTATACTACAAACACTGAGAGAACATCAGCTTTATGCTAAATTCTCAAAGTGTGATTTCTGGATGGAGAGTGTTGAATTTCTTGGATGCGTAGTGTCTAAAGAGGGTATCCAGGTTGATCCACAGAAGATTGAGGCAGTGTCTGAGTGGCCTAAACCGACTTCAGTTACTGAGATTCAGAGTTTTCTAGGTTTAGCCAGGTACTATAGGAGGTTTGTATAGAATTTTTCTAGAATTGCAACTCCTATGACTTGCTTGACTCAGAAGAATGTAAGGTTTGCATGGTCAGAAGCTTATGAGAACGATTTTTAGTTATTGAAGTAGAAGTTAACCATAGCTCCAATTTTGGCTTTGCCAAATGGAGTAGACAAGTTCACAGTTTATTATGATGCCTCTAGAGTTGGCCTAAGTTGTGTGTTGATGTAGAATGGTAGGGTGATAGCCTATGCTTCGAGGTAGTTGAAGAAGCATGAACAGAACTATCTTACTCACGACCTAGAGATGGTTGCAGTGATCTTTGCTCTCAAGATCTGGAGACATTATTTGTACGGGGTGACTTGTGAGATTTTTACTGATCATAAGAGCCTTAAGTACATTTTCCAACAGAACGATCTGAATCTGAGGCAGAGGAGATGGTTAGAACAATTGAAAGATTATGACTGTGAGATTTTATATCATCCGGGCAAGGCTAATGTGGTAGCAGATGCTTGCTATAGGTTCTGGATTTGAAATAATTTCTGTTCTCTAACGTCGGTCATGACTCCCAGTTGGGGTCGTGATAAAGTTGGTATCACAGCCCTAGGTTATTAGTGTTATGGACCTAAGTTTTTAGAGTCTTATTTTCTTTAAAACTACTACAGTTAATTAGGTTTGAGCATGTCTTTGATAATTTTTCCTTGATTTAGTATTCTATATAATCCTTAGATTGTTTTTTTTCTCTAAATCTCTTTAGTTTTGTCTTTTTAGAATGAGGAGGCAAGCACATGTTGCTCTACCGATCATTGAGGCCGAGGATGATGAGTCCTTTCAGGATGAGGTTTTATCTCCGGAGCCTCCAGCGAGGCATAAAGGTCGAGGTAGAGGTAGACCTTAAGGAGTAGTAGGTCGCCATACACAGTGAGAGCTACAGGATAAGGAACCTGTAGAGCCAGAATACGAGAAAGCTGTGATACCTCTAGTTGTACCACCGATACCGCCTGTCTATCAGCAGGGTATGTCTGACCTTGAGGCAGCACTATTCTATGCCAAAGTCAATAGGATAGCCTTTAATAGGATGTCAAATCCACTAGAATTTCTACATGCTATTGAGATGAGGACTCAGACTGCTCACACCAAGTACCAACGAATCATAATCATTGAGTTTTCTATGAAAGGATCAGCCCTAGATTGGTTTGTCCAGGTGATTCAGTCGTACATGACTATAATGAATTAGGCACAGTTTAGAGAGAGGTTTATAAGGAGATTCTGCCCAAAGCCACTCTAAATAAGTTATAGACTTCGGCTGACAAGTATTACCAGAGGTGATAGATCTATCAAGGATTACACTAGAGAGTTTCTCTGACTTGGCAGATATGCAAAGGATTTAATGTGAAACCAGTATTTTACTGTCATAATGTACGTTATTAGTCTAGGTTCTACATTTACTGAGATGCCTACTGCGAGCCTTACTCTAGAGTCGATGATAAAGTTGCACAAAGAGATAGAGTTAAGGCTAGTCAGGCAAAGAGCTATGCCTGATTACTATTAGTTGGGTATTCAGTCAGGAGGATTCCAAATTACTCCATGTTTAACTTTCTATATTGGTTCCAGTTGTTAGCAGAGAGACTTAGTACAGTAGAGCTAGAGGCAGCAACAGAGAGTGCATAGGAGTAATAGACATGACCGTACTGGACCTCATCGACCTATTAGATTTAGGTTAGGTGCTTCTAGCAGTAGTAATGGTCAGAGTTCAGGATACGATAGCACAAGATCAGCAGCCAATGCCTGTCAAACTTATGGTAAAGTTTATCACGGATCCTGTTATATAGCACCACTGACATGCTTTAGATGCAGACAGACGAGACACTTTGCTAGATCATGCCCATATTCTAGATTTTAGCCATAACAGTTTTTACAATTTCCACAACAGTCGATTGCTAGTACAGCACCAGCTCTTTTTCAGTTACCTCCAACTCAGCATCTGAGTTCGACATAGATTGTAGCCTAGAAGAGGTGTGGCCGAGGTACCAAAGGAGGTGCCAAAGGTTTTAGCCAAGCTTTTATGAATCAGCAGGGAGGTCGAGGTCAAGCAAAAGTTTTTCACCTCACTCAACAGGATGCTCAAGCATCTAATGCCATCGTTATAGGTATTATTCCTACATGTTACTTGGATGCTTGGGTTTTGTTTGATTTGGGTGCCACACATTCCTTCGTATCCCCTATTTTTGCTTCAAAGTCGTATTAGCAAGCTTAGAGGATGGTTTTTCCTTTGTTTGTCGCCACTCTTTTAAGTGATTCGTTAGACACCAACATTATTCTTTCTGGTTGTTTAATGTTTGTCAAAGGTAGAGAGTTACCAGTAGAATTAGTGTTGTTGGATGTGATAAAGTTTGATGTGATTTTGGGTATAGATTGATTGTCTCAGCACTATGCCATTATGGATTGTCAAAGTAAAGAGTTGATTTTCAGAATTCTAGATGATGAAGAGTTTAAGTTTGTGGGTGATAAGACTTATGCACCTCAGAATCTCATCTCCACTATCACGACTAGGAAGATGCTAAGGATGGGTTATTAGAGGTATTTGGCATTAATCAGGGATACTTCTATGGAGAAGTTGTCACTCATAAATGTTCCTGTTGCCTATGAGTGTCCTAATGTTTTTCCTGAAGAGTTACCAGGTTAACCACCTCACAGAGAGATTAAGTTTTGTATAGATATGGTTTCAAGCACTACTCATATTTCGATGTCGTCCTACATAATGGCTCCTGTAAAGTTAAAAGAATTAAAGGAGTAGTTACAGGATTTGCTAGATTAGGGTTTTATCAGATCTAGTGTTTCTCCTTGGGGTGCGCCAGTCCTATTTGTGAGGATGAAGGATGGTACCCTAAGACTGTACGTTGATTATAGAGAAGAGCTTAACAAGGTGATAGTGAAGAACAAGTATCCTCTCCTGAGGATAGATGATCTATTTTATCAGCTTCAGGGTGCATAGTTCTTTTCTAAGATTGATTTAAGGTTGGGTTATCATCAGTGGTAGATCAGTGAAGTTGATGTTCCTAAAATGGCATTTCGCACTTGATATGGGCACTATAAGTTTCTAGTAATGTCATTTGGGTTGACTAATGCACCAACAGCTTTCATAGATCTGATGAATAGGGTATTCAGATCATTTATGGATCAATTTGTGGTAGTCTTCATTAAAGATATACTGGTGTATTCAAAGAGTATGAAGGAGCATGTATATCACTTGAGGATTGTACTGTAGACACTGAGAGAACATCAGCTTTATGCTAAATTATTGAAGTGTGATTTCTAGTTAGAGAGTGTTGCATTCCTTGGACATATAGTGTCTAAAGATGGTATCTAGGTTAATCTACAGAAGATTGAGGCAATATTTGAGTGGCCCAGACCAACAACAGTCATAGAGATTCATAGTTAGGTTTAGCTAGGTATTATAGGAGATTTATGCAGGATTTTTATAGAATTATAGCTCCTATGACTTGTTTGACTCATAAGAATGTGAAGTTTGAGTGGTTAGACGCTTGTGAGTATAGTTTCCAGTTGCTGAAGGAGAAGTTGACCATAACTCTAGTTTTAGCTTTGCCTAATGGAGTAGGTAAATTCACTGTATATTGTGATGCCTCTAAAGTCGGCCTAGGTTATGTATTGATGCAAAAAGGTAGGGTGATAGCTTATTCTTTGAGGTAATTGAAGAAGCATGAACAGAATTATCCTACCCATGACTTAGAGATGGCTGCAGTGATCTTTGCTCTCAAGACTTAGAGACATTATCTATACAGGGTGACTTATAAGATTTTCACATATCACAAGAGCCTTAAGTACATTTTTTAGTAGAGAGATTTGAATCTGAGATAAAAGAGATGGTTAGAACTCCTAAAGATTATGATTACGAGATTCTTTATCATCCAGGCAAGGCTAATATAGTAGCGGATGCCTTGAATAGGAAGTCCTCAGGCAGTCTTGCTCACATTAGTGTGGAAAAGAAACCGTTGATCCAAGAGTTACACCAGTTAGTGGATTAAAGTTTGATGATGAAGATTAGAAGATGGTGGATTGTTAGCTCAGTTTAGAGTTCAATCAGTACTGAGAGATAGGATTAAGGCAGCTCAGGGCTGAGATCCTATTCTAGAAGAGCTTGCAAAGAATATTCGTGCTGGGAAGTTCATTAATTTTACACTCGATAATTAAGGTGTTTTATGGATCAGTGGTAGGTTGTGCATTCCCGATGTGGATAATTTGAGAGAAGAGATCCTTGAAGAAGCACATTCTATAGCCTACAGTGTACATCCAGTGTCGCTAAGTACCACAGTATCAGAGACTTATACTGGTGGGATGGACTGAGCAAGGATGTAATTGATTTTGTTGTTAAGTGCTTAACATGTTAAAAAGTTAAAGCTGAACATCATAAGCATTTTAGGAAGCTTTAGTCATTTCCTATTCCTGAGTGGAAGTGGGAGAGAATTGCTATGGATTTTATAGTTGGGTTACCTTGTTCTAAGGATGGATACGATTCCATCTAGGTGATTGTGGATAGGTTGACCAAGTCTACTCATTTCTTGCCTGTGAAAGCCACTTATTCTGTAGCTAAATTGGCAAAACTGTATGTTAAGCATATTATGTGCCTTCACGAAGTACCTGTGTCCATTGTATCTTATAGAGGTTCAGTGTTTACCTCTCATTTTTTGTAGAAGTTACAAGAAGCGATGGGCACTAGGCTTGATTTCAGTACTGCTTTTCACCTTCAAAAAGATGGTCGGTCTAAGAGGATGATCTAGACACTTGAAGATATATTGAGGATGTGTATATTGGATCTAGAAGGTAGTTGGGATGATCATTTACCGCTTATGGAGTTTTCATATAATAACAGCTACCATAGCAGTGTTGGAATGGCATCATATAAGGCTTTGTACAGAAGAAAGTGTAGATCTCCTTTGAGTTGGGATGAGATTGGAGAGAGTGTGTTAACTGGACCTGAAATGGTTTAGGATGCCGCTGAGAAGGTTGTTGTGATCAAAAGGAGATTAGAGACCATAGTTAGCAGATAAAAGAGCTATACAGATCCGAGACATAGAGATGTGGAATTCTAGGTTGGAAATTATGTGTTCCTGAAGGTGTCTTTGATGAAAGGTATGATGAGATTTGGCAAAAAGGGGAAGCTAGCATCGAGATATATTGGACTGTTCGAGATTCTGGAGAGAGTGGGCTTAGTTGCATATCAGTTGGCTTTGCCTTCGAATTTATCTTAAGTGCATCCATTGTTTCATATTTCAATGTTGAGGAAGTATATTTTGAACCCTTCACACGTGTTGTAACCTGATAGTGTGGAAGTGAATGAAGACTTGACGTACGAAGAAAAACCAGTTGCGATTATAGACTATCAAGTTCGTTAATTACATTCAAAGCAGATTCCGATGGTCAAGGTATTGTGGTGAAGCGACAACGTGGAGGAGCACACTTGGAAGACATAAGCTAAGATGCAAGCTTCTTTCCCTTATATCTTTCCTTGATAATTCATGTTTTTGTTCTTTTCTCTGAATTCAAGAACGAATTCTTATAAGGAGGGAAGATTGTAGTGACCCTATATTTTAAATAATATTAAACTATTTTAAGATATGTAGTGTTAATAAAATTTTAAATTATTTATATATTACTATTATTATTTATGAATATTATTTATTTATTTTATTCTAAGAATTTTCTTACGTAAAATAATTTATTTTAGGGGTTTTACTATTTATATGCATTAAAGTTATTATCATTTCTATTATTTAAATAGTATTATTATTATTATTGTTGTTGTTGTTGTTGTTGTTCTTAATTTGGATAGAGGGGCATTTTAGTCTTTTCCTAAATAAATAAATAAAAGGTCAAAAATTGGGTCAAAGCAATTTCTCTCTTCTTCTTCTTCTTCTTCCCGTAGATATCACTGTGATGCCAGACGTCAATCACCCTCAACCACTCACCACCATAAACTTCTCTTCCTTCATAGCTAAGGTCTGCCGCCTATAGCACGTCAGAAGACTGCTGGAACTGCCTAAAATAGTAGCAGACAACAAGTGAAGCTCCACGCCAGTGACTCCAATTCCAACCGTCCCAGCTCGTCGCTCCAATCTTGTTCGAACCTCCAAGTTTCGGTGAGTTCAATTCTTAGCTCCGTTTGAGCTCAATCTCCTTTGATTTTGAGTTATCTTTAATTTTTAGTTTCTATGGTTTAGGGTTTTTTAATTTTTTTTAACTTGATATTGATTGATTCATGGATTCTTGCTTTACAAATGTTGTTTATGGCAACTTAATCTTCCTAAAAATAATTTTTGTTTATTTTTTTGAATTAATTTGAATTATGGGTAATTTTTTATTATTTTAATATTAAATATTGAATTTTTGATAATTATGTTAATTAATTAGTTTTAATGAAAATTTAGTTAAATTAGTTTTATTGATTTGAGTTAATAATTATAGAATTATTAAAATAATTTTTTTTTTGAATTTATATAATTTTTTAGAATATTTTTATATTATGTGAATTTTGTATGTATAGGTTAATTGTGTAATTTTATGAAAATTATAGTTAAATAATACGTTTTAAATGATTTTAGAATTATATAGGGTGTTAAAATGGATTTTTTTATAAATTATTTATTATTTTTAACTAATTAATACTAATTTCTGAAAATTATATTAAAATAATATATTATTTACTATTTTGGTGATTAAATGGATTTTTAATAACTTTTAATATATATTTAAGCTATTTGAGTATATAAAAGTGAATTTTACCATTTTGTGAAATTATTGAAAATTTTGATTTTTATTAATATTATATTATTATTTGACATTTTTATTTAATTATTGTGAAAATAATTATATTTAGTGATTTAATGTTTAAATATATTATATTATATTTTCATATTTTGTGTATATTTATGGAATTTAATGATTTTTAATATATTTATTATTATATATTAATTTTTGGTGAATTGTAAACCTCAGTTGGGAATTTGTGCAGTTCGCAGTCCGAACCCAAGGTGTTGAACTTTATGGTTTTAAAAGTATGTTTTCTTTGCAGGATCAGTTTTATTGTCAGTAAAGAGATGTCCGTTTTATAGAGGAAGTTCTGCTGAATTTTTTATAGAATTCTCGTAAAACGTGACTTCGGGTCGATCATGAATTTCTATGTTTATCTGAGTTTTGGATTCCTAGATCAAGTCTCCTTTCAAATTCTTAGAAGTATAAGTTAGAAATTTATTCTGATTATTACTATTATTTATTTCTAGTTGTGTTGAGACCAAGACCTATTGGACTGGGCCCTTCGAGCCAGTCTCAAGGAGCGCAAACTTGTGAGTTATTATTTTATATAGACATTGCATATAGTGCATGATTATAAATAATTATGTTTTGATATGAATTATTTCATTAAATGGTTTAGTATATTTCAGTATACTTTTAATATATTTTAGTATATTTCAATATATATGCGATGGTTTATACTTGATAATTTCTCAATATGCATTCTGATATATTTTGGTATATTTATGGTTAATTTTGGTTATATGTAGCATATATATACTTGAAATATATTTAGTATATATATGTTATATTTCTTTGTTGTGAATGTCATTTATGTTTAATTATGCATTTAATTATTTTTCGTAAATATACGATTTTATTCAAAGGATATCAATAAAACGTGTTACCTAGTGGGCTGCATTAGGACTATGTACATACCAGTTCATTAGACTTTAGGATCGATATTGTGAGAATTATTTGAGGAGAATTTGATTGATTGATTATTGAGATTTGATGTGAGTGAATAGTATGGTTGCTAGAGTTCGGTTGACCTAGTGTCTCGGGACTAATCACACTAATAGTGAGATTGTTGGAGCTCGGTTGACTTAATGTCTCAGGGCCAGTCTATTATCCAAAAATGGAATAAGAGAATTTATTTAGAATTAAGTAAGTCTATGTGGCTAGTGAGATATTTATTAGAGGTTGCGATTGTTTTAGGGTTCTATTTGATCCTTCATTTAAATAATGTTTTCTGCATTTGATATATATATATATATATATATATTGATGCCTCACTGGATATGTTTTAGATGCATGTATATATATTATAATAATTCACTCAATGAGGTCTGACTCCTCTCAATATTTTTTCAGAAGATTCCTCATCATCAAACCTCAGTAGTAGACCTCTACGTCGAACTTTTTTAGCCTTGGTTAGATTATGTAAATTATTTATCTAACTTTTGTTGTATTTTAGAATACTGCAGTAGTAGTGCTTTGTATTTGTAGGATGTTGTTTTAGTAAGAGACCTTTCTCTGAATATTGTATAAACATATTTTTATTTTATGATATGACATTAAACAATTTATTTTTATATTGATTTAAGTTTTAATTTTAGTGTATTTTTATTTATTTATTGCTTGCATTTTTATTTCTAAGGCCTGTTACGGGTTCCGGATTCAAAAGAATTCTTGTTCCCTAGCACTAGTCATGACTCATGGTTTGGGTCATGACAGATTATCAAAAGGCCTTTGACACGATTAAAGAATATCTCACCAATCCACTTGTATTGAAGCCACCGAGACAAGGTAAACTGTTGATCCTGTACTTAGCCTTAGAGGACAATGCAATATTGGCAATGCTAGCACAAGAAGGACCAGAAGGGATAGAGCATGCAGTGCATTATCTCAGTAAGAAGTTCCTACCATATGAGAAAAAGTATGGCTTGGTTGAGAAGATGTGTTTGATCATGATCTGGGCGATAAGAAAATTAAGGCATTATTTTCAGTTTTACGAGGTTCAAGCTATTTCAAAGATAGATCCCTTAAGGTACTTATTTTAAATGCCTACTTGGATTGGAAGAATGTCTCAATGGCTAGTACTTCTGACTGAGTTTAATATAGAATACATCACCACAAAAGTTATTAAAGGAAGGGCAGTGGCAGAATTCCTAGCTCAGAATGCAGTCGAGGGTGATGAACAGTGGAACTTAGAGTTTTCAAATGAGAACTTATCAGTCATAGAGCATTGGGAGTGGAAGCTCTACTTTGATAGGGCTGTAAATAATAAAGAAGCTGGATTAGGAGTAATTCTTGTTATGCTAGAAGGAGAGACCATATCGATGGCCAAGAAATTAGATTTCAAGATAACAAACAATATGGCTGAGTATAAGGCATGCATTTATGGAATTGAAGCAGCTCTAGCAACTGGGGCAAAAGAGTTACTAGTTTATAGGGATTCTATATTGGTTATCAACCAGGCTAATGAGGAATGGGAAGTGAAAGAGGAAAAGCTGAAACCTTACATCTGCTATTTGAAAGCTTTAACAAAGAATTTCACCAAGTGTCTTTTCATTCATCTATCAAGAGATGGTAATTAGATGGCAGATGCATTAGCAACACTCTCTTTGATGTGGGATAGTATGACAAGATCAACTATGAAGCCTTTGGTAATCATGAAATCAAGAGCTCCATATTATGGAGGTGAGTAGATTATAGTAATTCAAATAGGGCCTGAAGGGAAGCCATGGTTTTACGATATTCAGAGGTTTATCGAAGAAAGAAAGAATCCTAATGAAGAGACCTCAAAAGAGAGATATGTTATTCTTGTTCTTACACGTAACTATGAAAGTCATGATGGAGTATTATATAAAAGAATACTGAATGGAATGCAACTCAAATGTCTCAAGAAAGATGAAACTGAAGAGGTAATAAAAGAAATTCATGCAGGAGCTTGTGGTTCTCACATGAACAGGATGATCTCAATAAAGAAGGTACTCAGGCAAAGGTATTATTGGAAGAGTATGAAAAAGGATTTGCATCAAAAAAGTAAGACAGTGTCATCAGTGCCAGATTCATAGAAATCTTAACCATCTACATCCTACGGTACTAAATAGTTTATCATCACCTTGGCCCTTTGCAGCCTAGGGGATTGATATTATAAGAGAAATAAGGTCGACAACATTAAATAGGCATAAGTACATATTTGTAGCAATAGATTACTTTTCCATATGGGTAAAGGTTGAATCCTTCAATGCTATGAAAGCAAAACAAATGGCCTAGTTTATTAAGGAAAGCCTCATTTATAGATATGGGATTCCACATCATATTATGATGGATAATGGTGTCCAATTTTAGGTAAAAAGCAGCGAAATTATTGCAAAAGTATGGGATTAAACATCATAAGTCTTCACTATATCATCCTCAGGCCAATGGAATAGTAGAAGCAGCTAACAAAAATG
Organism: Mallotus nudiflorus; assembly: GCA_947683625.1. Taxonomy (NCBI): domain Eukaryota; kingdom Viridiplantae; phylum Streptophyta; class Magnoliopsida; order Malpighiales; family Euphorbiaceae; genus Mallotus; species Mallotus nudiflorus. Next base: position 301,281 of record CANTUR010000096.1, on the reverse strand, counting down.
TCAAGAAGATTCTCTTCAAAATGGTCAAGACTTACAAAGATTGGTCTAAATTTCTCAAGTTTTCTTTATGGGGATATAAGACTACAGTTAGAACTGCCACGGGCCAAACTCTGTTCTCCTTAGTGTATGGTTGTGAAGCAATCTTGCCAATAGAAACAGAGATTAAATCCTTGAGAGTAGTTATGGAACCTAAAACTCCTAAGAGTGAATGGGCATAAAAGAGATATGATCACCTGGTATCTCTGGATGATAAAAGGATGGATGCTTTGTTCTATACTCAGATATATCATAAGAGGATAATGAGATCATTCAATAAGATGGTTAAGCCTAGAAAGATAAAAGCTAGGGACATGGTGTTAAAACAATCCAGAGTAGTGGTATTTAATCCGAGAGGAAAATTTAGACCAAATTGGGAAGGACCATATTTAGTCAAATTGGTTCTACCTAAAGAAGCTACGAAGATATCAGATCTGAAAGGGAATGAGTTTGTGGAACCTGTTAATTTGGATCGCCTTAAGAAATACTACTTGTAAAAATAAATAAAAGTAATATAAAGAAAATAAAGTCAGATGATTAGAAAACCTGAAAAGGCAAAGGCTAGTCAAGCAAAAGTTAGGACATTGCCGCTATTCAAAAAACCTGTAAAAGGCTGGTAGGCAAAAATTAGGGAATAAAAATAAAAGAAATGATCTCGCTAGCTAGAAAACCCGTAAAGGGCTAGTTAAGCAAAAATTAGGGTAAATAAATAAGAGAGAAAAATATTCAGCTAGAAAATCTGAAAGGACTAGTTAATAACATGAGTTATATCAGGTGATGTAATAAATGTACTCATTTTGGCCCTAATTAATGAATCCTTTTGAAATTGAATTTTTGTTTTAAAATTGCACGTTCTATCTTTTTTATAATGCATAAGTGCTAGAAAGGAAAATAGAACATGAAAGCTTAAAATCAGCTCTATGAGACCATTTCCTAGTGTTGTCTTTGTTTATTCTTTTATGACTTATCATGTAAAGCTTGAGTCCTCTCATATCTAGAGAATCCTAGTGGCTCTATAGATTGTACTATAACCCAGGTCTTACAATTATCATTAGTAGCTCTATCAGCATCTAAGTGTATATTTCACTCAAGAGTCTTGCGAGGCCATAAGTTCTTGACCCTATCCAAAAAAATCTTGTCTGAGGGGGAAGCCTCCAAAGTCAGTCAGAATAGTAACTATGAATTATGGGTGGCCATACTAGTGATAAAAGCGGGAAAGAGAAAAGAAAGTCGAGAAACGCAGCCCTGTGATAGGAACACAGTGATCATATAAGTCAAGGGTTATAAACTTCAATTTTTACCAGGGGCAGATCCATGTAATCTCAATGTCTGTAATACCCTGTAACTAGTTCACCCACTAGTCTATAATGTATCTGACCTCCACCTTCAATAGGCGAGATTGCAGTTGATGAGGTTGATAAGATAAAGAGTTAGCAGGAACAACAAGCATGCTCAACTTCTCCTATAACCAGATCTGGAAAAAATAAAAATAAAAAAAACAAAATGAAAGCCCACTAAGTTAAAAACCCGAAGGGGCAGCTTAGGCAAAAGTTAGGGCAAACCTGCTAAGTCAAAAACCCAAAAGGGTGGCTTAGGCAAAAGTTAATGTAAAAAAAAACCCTTTACTCTACTTAAGTCCACGTATCCAAGTCTAAGATCAGTTAAACACAGTGCATACAAATAGTACAGGATTCAGAACACAACAATACGATAAAAATAGTCTCATATAAATAGAAGTTAAAAACAAAGATAGCCTAGATTAGTCATCCTGAGCTCTAAAATCTAGCCATGGGCTTCATCCTCTGGTAGGATCATCCTGATGAAAGGTGTCCAGAGGTCTGACAGATGAAGTCCCAGCACTCTGAGGATTAATGCCTAAACCTGCAAGCTATCAATGAAGCATCTCGATTTCGCATTTCAGATCATTAGAGTAGCTCTGTACATATAGGAAATAACATGTCATATGCATTTCATGCATACATTTGCACTTCCAGTGTAGATACTTACCCTCTAACTGTCTGTGACCTGCATAGTGAATAACCTTTGAGATGAGGTGAGTCCATTTAAGTACTCCGCCTGTATCCGAGGAACCTATTTTGTAAATTTAGTAAAATTGGTGTCAAGTGTATAGATCATGCAGGGAATAAGTAAGAAAGACTCACATGAGAAGCATCTGTTGGAGAAAGGATAAGAAGTTGAACATCACTAAAGTGCATATGCTACTCAATTGGAGTCTTAATAGTAAGAGCCTAAGAATATGGACCTATCTAGAAGAGAGACATCACTAAGGGTAATACCTACAAAAGCACCATCGCGACTAGTCCCGACATGCTGAGTATGATGTACAGGGCTAGGTCTAGGCTTAGACCTCTCAATATCGGGAACAATCTCAGTCTCAAGAGAAATATTGGTCTCCTCTTCCATCACCTCAACAACAAGAGAGCGAACCTCCTTAAACTAAAATAAAAAAGAGTAATTCATACGTTCTAAGGGAAGTAGTTGAGACAACAAGAAATTACCTAAGCATCATCATGGGAATATGCTCCAAGAGACTCTTATGAATGAACTGCTAATAATGTTAAGAACACTTAAGAAAATATAAGGTAGCATATCCCTGTAGTGCATCTCTCAGCTCTGAACCTGTTAGATACGAGCTGCGGGGCATAGAGGAAGAGACATTAGATGGAATGCAATGTTGAGAAGGCCTAAAAGACCAACACTGCACTCGCTCCTCTAAATACCACATTAAATAGCCATATTGAGGGAGTAGAACCCCTCATAGGCTCAAGGCATGTCACGACCCAAACTAGGAGTCATGACCGGCGCTAGGGAACGGGAATTCTTTCGAATCCGGAACCCGTAGCAAGCCTTAGAAAATAAAATCATGCAATAATTATATAAAAGTACGATTAAATTAAAAATTTTCTGAATCAGTATATAAAATAAATACTCCAAATCCTTTTATAAATTAATACATATTCGTACAATGTTCAAATACAAATTCTCAGAGTATATAATATCTAAACAAAATAATACACTTCCAATATAATAACACTACTACTGCAGTTTCTAGAATACAATTCAAAGTTCAAAATATACATTTGCATAAAATAGCCGGGACTGAAGAACACCGGCGAGGAACTCTACAACTAAGGTCTGACGATATGGAATCTCCTGAAAAAAATAATTAAGGGGGGTCAGACCTCACTGAGTGAATTATTATACTATATATACATGCAAACTAAACCATAACAATCAGGCATTATTATATATGTATGTATATACACACAATTCACACGAATGTCAAACTCTGCTTTTATAAATACACTAAATGTAGAAAACGTTTGTTTTAATTTATGAAGGATCCATAGAACCCTAAATAATAACAACCTCAAATAATCCTATCATCACTCTAGCCATACAGGCTCACTTAATTCCAAATAGAACACTTATTCCAATCTGGACAACAGACTAGCCCCGAGACACTAAGTCGACCGAGCTCCAGCAGTCTGGCTGTCAGTGTGATTGGCCCCGAGACACTTGGTCAACCGAGCTCCAGCAATCACACTATCTATCACCTCACATCTTAATCAACCCAATAGATCATTCAATTCACTTATGGACAGTAGACTGGCCCCGAGACACTAAGTCAATCGAGCTCCAGCAGTCCGACTGTCAGTGTGATTGGCCCTGCAATCACACTATCTAACATACCATTAATCTTAGTCAAATCAATTAAATCAATTATAATCACCCAATTTTAACTCTCACTCAATCCTTATCTATTGTACCGGTACGTACACGGTCCTAGTGCTGCCCACTAGGAAGCACGTTCTATTGATATCCTTCACTTAAAATAAATCATTCATTCAAAAAATAATTAATGTAGAACAATATTCATAATAGTAAAAACAACCATATATATATACCAAAAATATACCTAAAATATACTCAATATATTTCAGGTATATATATATATATATATATGTGTCAAATAAAATATGAAATAAACTAAAGATAAATCATTAATATAGTTAAAAATAATTTAAATGAGTAACAATAATATAACATGCATTATCTTAAAAATATATTTAAATATGCAAAAGATATACCCTAAGTACACAAGTCATTTAATAAACCATTTATGTATAAATATTCATTTAAATACGTGTTTGTGTTTAACATATATTCACAAATATACTAAAAATAAACCTAATTATCTAGCATGCATATATCAAAAATAAACCCTAAATATACCACTAATGTGTTAGGTTTAATTTAATAATAAAACATTTATTTATTCGGAAATAAATAAAAAATATACCAAAAATAAACTTAAAAATAATTTAAGTGTAGGTTTATAATTTAACATGCAATTATTGAAGAATAAACCTAAAATCTACTGAAACTATACCTAAAGTATACTAATCATTTAATAAAATAATTATGTCTAAGTGTACATTTTAAAACATGTGTATATTACTCAAATGTATTAAACCTAAATCTAATTGTTTAATATGCATATATCAAACTAACATGCATAATTATTTAATATGCATATATATAAAAATGCAACCCTAAATATACCAAAAATATTATAATTTAAATCATTTTTAAAACATACAATGAAAATGAAAAATTCTAAATAATGCACCCTATATGCAGTGCATATATATACAGTATAATAACTCACATGTTAGCGCTCCACGAGACAAACTCGGTGGGCCTGATCCGTTAGGCCTCGGTCTCGGCGCAGCTAGACAAACAAATGACAACATGAAATCAGAATAAATTTAACGAAAATTCTAAAAACTCGATCTAGAATTTTAGACACAGATTTAGAACAGGAATTTGACCGGACATCACGTTTTACGAGAATTCTACCAAAAATCCGACAGAACCTCCCCTGTAAAACGGACATCTCTCTACTCAAAGAGTAAAGTCGGTCCTGAAAAGAAATACACTTCGGAATAAACACAGGATTACAACCAAAATCCCTCGGTCGGACTCCAAACTACAATTCACCGACCGAGGTTCACAATTCACAGAATAATTATAAAATACCGAAAATGCCCTTATATAATAAAAATACATTTTATAAATCCAAATTACGTAATTAACCCTAAAACATACTAAAAATCAATAAAAACCCATTTATTTAGAAAAATAGTATATTATATATAATTTGAAAATAATTTATGAAAAATAGTTTTAATTAGTTAAAAATAATAAAAATTTGCAGAAATCATTTTTATACCCTAAATAACTATTAAAACCAATTTAATTACATTTTTAACCAATTTAGTGTAAAATTACCAAAATACCCCTATATATATATTCACTATAAATGTTCAAAAATTCACCAAAAATTATATAATTACTCAAAAATTAATTTCTCAACATATAATTCAATAATATCAATAAATATACTCAATTTACCAATTTATTTCAATTAAACACATAATTAACCCTATTTTTCAAAATTACATAAATTTAATAAATTCCAAATAAATACATAAAAATTCACAAAAATTACAAATAAATTTCTATAATTTATTTCAACTCCTATAATCACCATAAAACACAATTTCATAATTTAATTAATTAATTTTCGAAAATTAGAAAATAATAAAAAAAAAATCAAAAATTCACCAAAATTAAAATAAATTCCAAAAATTCTAAAAAAATTACATCATGTAGATTAAGCTTCGAGAAACAAATTTTGTGAAGGAAGTTTTCATGAATCAATCAAAATGAAGCTAAAAAAATTGAAACCCAAAATGACTAATTTGAAGAAATTGAAACCTAAGCAATTCTAGACCAAATCAAGTGAAACAAAGCTTGGAATCACACTCACCAGAGCTCAAGGAGAAGATAGAGACTGACGGCATCAAATTTCGTGGCCGAAAATTACTTGGTCGGAGCTAAGTTGATTTTTGGCTCTTTGAAGAAAATCCGGCCAAAACTCACCGGAAAAGAGTGTTTTAGGTGGTGGAAATGACTAGAGGTGGAAGAGAAAGGCTGAGGAGCATAGTAACAGCAAGAAAATCAGCTTGAAAGTGGCTGAAAATGGTGGAAAACGTTTTGGGAGAAGAAGATGAAGGAGGGGTAAAACTGTAAATAAATGAAAGTTTTGGTTTTTTGATAAAAAAAATTATGTATATATGTATATATATATATATTTACACTATATATTATAATAACATAAAATTTCACACAAATTAAATATACACCACACACATATTTTAATATGTTTAATAATTTATAAGCTTAAAATTAATTAATACAAAAATTAAATAATAAAATTAAGGAAATTAATTAAGCTCTAATTAATTTAAATAAATACACATATATACATTTTATTTTAGCACTTTAAAATTATATATGAGTTCATGCAAATTCATAAAACTAGTCAAAATAAATAGTATTAAATTATTTACGTGTCAATTTTTTCGAAAATATAATTTTCGGGAAAATTTTACGTAAAGTATTTAAAATAATATAAAATAATTAAAATTAGCTTTAAACAAACAACAAACTCATAAAATATCATAAATATATATATATAAATTATTAACACTGTATATCCCGATGCAGTATAAAAATATTTAAAAATTCGGGATATTACAAGGCATACTACAACAGTCATGAAATCATATAGTTGGATGTCATCGACACCCTCTAGCCAATCAAAGGTTATCTACAATTTAGGTTAATTAAGTTTAACTCATATTAAATTACAAGATACTAATAATTTTATTTTTCTTACCAGGTGCCATTCAATATTGTTCACATGATCATGATACATCTGCAAAGTGTTCCTGTTACTAGCAAGGCAAGAAGAACCCTATCTCATCATCAGAGGAAAGCTCTTATTAGAGTTAATAACATTGAAGCCTCGAATCAACCAGATCTCTATGCTCTAAATCTGAAAGGAAGAGAGCATATCAGTGAAAGGCAAAAGAAAGCAAGACAATAAAGATTAAAGAAAAGGAGAATATACATGCAAGATGTGCCAAAAGCCACACATCATGATAGCACCTCTACAGACAGTATCCAGTTTGTAGTAAAGGTAAACGAGTGCAGTAGATCCTTAGTCAAGTGTAGCAACTCGATCTAAGTCATGAAATGGACCAAGTAGAGCAATACTGACCTCATGACTAGTCTCACAAAAGAGGGTCGTACCCAACAGTATCAGAAGAAGACACCTTGCCTTTAGGTATTCTAACGAGGAGTAGTAGTGGGCAGACGTCTAAACCCCTGAACTAAGGATGAAAGCTTAACATTTTTTTGATTCTTCCACATTAAAATGAACCCTACCAGGTCATGCACATACTGACTCTATGTCTCTTCAAAAAGATTACAGTAGCTCACATCAAAGGGAAATGGGGACCCTCCAAAGGCAATCCCGAAATAAACTGAGAATGTGAAATGTTACCTAATTACCTACATCTTTGCACCTGTGGGTGTGTAAATGAGTCAAAGGAAAGATGGATGAGCCCTCTCAAAGTCCAAGATCATTATAAAGAAAATGAGGAGGTAGAATTAGCTGACCTTTAGAAATTTCTACTCTTTTACGTTATCTGTGTTATAGAGAGGTTATAGGATCTGACGGATCACAAATCAGACTTCGGATGATTAAGAAATCAAAGAAAGAAGAATCAATACAAAGAGAGAAAATAAAGGGGAAAAGATTGAAGGAGATGAGAAAATGAATTAAGACATGCAAAAAGGAAGGAATATATAAAGTGAAAAATATCCGCTTTGGTCCACTACTTTAGTTTGCACAAGGATCCAAATTCTTTTGTTGCAATTTGGTCCACAATTACATTTTGATTAGGAATTCATTCCTAATTAAATCATGACATCTATCAAATTAATAATTCATAAAATTATTAATATGTATAACCAGTCTGTTATTCTAAGTTCTCTGTTAAGTATATAATACATAACAAAATTACAGATTTTATTTTTTGCATTTTACATGCATCATTTGAATCAAAGGATTCTAAACTCATGTGCCACACAGTAGTTATAATATAAACTTCAAATCATTATGTTATGTACTGCACAATAGTCATAACTGTCATTATATTATATACTGTATAGCAGTCATGACATAAGTCTTTAAATTTATTATTGCTAGATGTTCCACATGAACTATAGCATATTTTTAAAATTATGTTTTATTAGACATCCACAGGGAATATAATGAAACTCATTCTCACTAAACATCCCACAGGGAATATAATGTGCATAATTAAAAGTCCCACAGGGAATATAACGAAATTTATTGTCACTAAACATCCTATAGGGAATATAGTGTAGTTCACCAAACACTACACAAAAGTTATTGTATTATCGCTAGACATTCTAAAGGAACCATAGCAAATTTTCAATTCATCATCGCTAAACGTTCCACAGGAAATACAGTGAGACTCATCAAACATTACATCTTACTTAAAATTGTACATCAATTTAAGCATCGATCTGTCAATTATGATGCAATTAAGTGTCCTAATTCTTTTTATTAAAATTGTGTGCTACCATTGCTTTACCACAATTTGTCAAGCAAATAACGACAAAGGGGGCAACTATAAGCACCCAATTTCAGAATGTAATTGTGCATGCATGAGACAAAAGCCCTTATGATGAAAATTAATCGAGAATTGATTTCTAGTATTGAGTTTCAAAATTTAAAGGACTAAATTGCAACCTTTTAGGATTTAATTACAAGAGTTAAAATGTTTTAAGGTCTAAATTGTAGAAAAGTGAATTTTGGGGGTTTTAATGAAATTTTAAAAAATACAGGCATAATGTCAATCAGCATTACATAATATCAATCGGTATTACATAATGTCGATCAGCATTATGCAATGTCAATCAGCATTACATAATGATGATAGGCATTATGCAATGCCGACTCGTATTTTCCTTCGTTATTTTAATATTTTTTTGTAAAAATCTAATTTTGGGCATGTTGTCAAATTTTTATTGGTTTTGCACATACACGTGCATGAATCTCTGATTTTTTTAACCCTTATCACTTTTTTTTATCTCGGGGATTTATTTTTGAAAATGGAAAGAGCAGTTGTTCTCTAGCTCCCAGGATCGTGCAACCTCTTTGCGCAATCATAAGGGCTGGAAGTTTTTTTTAGCTTTAAAAAGCCGAGAGAAGAAAAATTTTAGGAGGCCCTGACTATGCAAAGAAAACCCTAGAAAAATCATAGACTCTACAAAAAACCACAGAACATAAAACTTGGTTCTTTTTCCTTATATTTAAAAAAAAACTAAGAGTCTGTATTACGTTTTTTACGTGATTCAATCCCAAGATCCAAAACACACTGAGTCAATTCCATATATGGTGAAAATCCATTCTCAAGGGCCATCTAATATCATCTGCATAACATTTCTTTTTTATTCTTCACTTTCTTTTGTGATTTTTGTATTATTGTTTTGTTATTATTTTGGTTATTTAATTTCATTAACGTAATTTGTTTGTTTATTTGTTTTCTTTTTAAGATCCAATGGGGTTGAGCAGGATACTACTTGATATCCAAAAATTGAACGGAAGATCCATGGAATGCCATGGGTTTTAAACTATGATTAGATCTTATGATCATCATTTTCTGTGTTTCACTGTGTTAATTCATTTGGGTTTATACTTAATTTTAATTTCCAGTACATAGAACATTGTAATAACCCCAATAGTGGGAATGGTAAAATTTTATTTTTATGCATTTAAAATGGATTAGTAATCAAGATCACTAGGTAAAACTTTAAAAATCAATAATGGCAGTAGTAAATTAGGGTTTACATGGAATTAAATTAGGGTTTTAGGAAATCATGTGTGGAAGTATGTTTGATATACGTTGGCATGTTATTATTTAGTTAGTTACGTTTTTGGATTTTTATCCTTTTGGGCCCCAAGCCCACGTTAGGTGTAACCCACTCAATTTATAGCCTTAAAATTGGTCTAAAGTTTAATTCAATTTAAAATCAATTTAGGCTCGTTTTAGGTTAAATAGACTTAGGACCACCTTTTTAATTAATAAAATCAACCTAAACTTAGCTCAGCCCATTTAATTTCATTTCCTTTTAAAATAAATAGACTTAGGCTCACTTCTCATTTTAAATAAAACAAACAGACTTAGGCCCACTTCCCATTTTAAATAAAATAAATAGACTTAGGCCCACTTATAAAATTCAATTTATTTAAAAATTTATAGATTTAGGCCCATTTGTAGATAATTGAAACAAGTAGACTTAAGCTCACTAATTAAAATGTAAGCCCACCTTTAGTCCATTTTATTTGTAAATAAAAGTGTAAATCTAGCTAACTCTCATTAAAATTAACCTGATTTAGACTTAGGGACGATGCGCTTAAATGCATTTTTTATATGTGATTTTATTGACTAGATGTCTTAGGGTTAGATGGATATTCAAATAAGGTTTAATAAAATTGAATGTAATTAGAGAATGAAGTAATAATTTATAAAGTAATTCTAAATGAACACAAAACTAAGAGAAGTTAGTATTCCGTTTCTAGAATCTCCTGGTTGTGGTGCTAACTTTCTTTTAGAGAATTGAGTACCACTATTCGAATTATCCCACTTATTACCCTGGATGGTGACTCCTCATCTCCACGCTATGACTTTGTGGCATAGTAGTGTATTCTCTAAGGCCCTGAGCCTAAATAGTATTGTGGTTGCTAAAATTTTAAATGCGTGCTAAACACCGCCGTCTACAACAAGCATAGCTTTAGTATGGGGGAATTTGATATGTTTATTATTTATGTGTTTTAAAGTTGAATTTTAATAAGTTTTAAATTAGGATTAAATTAATTTAAGTAATTTTTGGGTTTAATTAGGAAATTTTTATGAGTTAGTATCTATTTAGGATTCTTATTATGTATAGTACATTTGGAAAGTTTTATTTAAGTTTTAATTAGTTTTTGTGTTTTATGTATAGTGTGGCCTCAGAATATAAAAGAGTTTATATGTTTTTACATGACATGGCATGCACATTCCGTGTGATAAAGCAACAAAAGAGGAAAGCCATGCATGAGCCATGAACTAGCCAACTACACTTGAATGTTAATAGAGCAATGTCACGACATGCATATGTCGTGTGAGTGAAGAATTCTGACTTAGAATGATACACGGCTAATGAACTTGCCCGTGTTGGAAGCCATGTTGTATGTTGAGCAAATTCATAGATTTATTTAAATGAAGCACAGTCGTACTTCATAACCTTGTCAAGAAAGCAAAAGTTTTCTGTTTTAAAAATAAAAAGTAATTAGAAATAAATAAAAAATTCTTTTTATACTCTAGCACTATATAAGAAATAAACACCTTTTTGAGACAAGAGTGATAGAGAAGAAGGTGGCTAGACATAAATCAATGAAGACTAAGAGATTATTTCACTTTCTTTTCTATCTTTATCCTCTTGTTTTCTTGATTTTGATTATGGATTTCATCATAGCTGTGTGTGGCTAAGTTTTCTTTTAAAGTCTTGGTTAGAAATAGCTACTTTATGACATGATTTGAACATAAGTTTTTTTTTATATTTGATTTGAATTTCAATTAATTCTTTGCGTTGTAATATTTATCTTGTTATCATTCAAGACTTGTTTGATTGCATGTTTATGGATGAATTCACCAATGAGAGTTAGAGGAATTCATTAGTTTAAGACACTTAGAACTTAGATCACTTGATCACGAGAGTAAGCGAGCTCTTCGCAGAATCATGATAGTAAATTATGGTGATAAATTAATTGTTAAAAATTTTACTGAGCTAGAATTGAATTATTAATTATGAGAGTATATTATATTTTAATCTTTGTATACTTAATTAAACTTGAGAGAGTTTTTAACTATTTTAGAGCAATTATCTTAATTGAATTCAAGATTTTTACTGAAATAATATGTTCATAATTGAATTGAAATAGTAAAATTAAACTTAAATTCTATATTTACAAATATTTAATTTCATTTTTAATTGAGTTTTTGTTATTTAAATTTTTAAACTTTACTAAATTACTTAATTTAGTAGCAGAGATTATGGTAAAAAATTATTAGTAAAATAGAATGATATCTTTCTGCCGTATGTTTCCGGGTTTAAAACGCAACAGTTGTAGGGGTGGGTCTCTTCTGAAAATTGAGAGGTATGGCAACTCTAATTAGCTTCTCTCAGAATCATATTGACATTCTCGTTTCTATCCAAGACCAAATTGCTTGGTGCCTAACCGGATTCTATGGTTTCCCGGAGCGTACAAAGAGGCGTAAGTCCTGGAATCTTCTGCGCTCTCTTTCTTCTGCCTGCCCTTTTCCTTGGTGCTGTGTCAGTGACTTCAACGACATTCTAGCAAGCCATAAGAAGATGGGTCACATTGTTTAGCCCCAGTGGCTAATTGATGGGTTTTAAAAAACTGTTGAAGATTCCAATCTTTCCTAGGTTCCGATGGTGGGTGGTAATTTTACTTGGAGTAGGGGTCGTACCTTTAAGAATCGAGTAGCAAAAAAGCTGAATAGGGTTTTAGCTACTTTGGATTAGTTTATGTCTTTCAATGATGCTAAGGTTTGGAATTTAGGAATTTCCTCTTCATATCATGTGCCTCTATTTTTTTGTTCTGTTCAATGTCAGTTCAAGCATCATTCTTACCGGTTTCAGTTTGAGAACTGGTGGCTCAGAGAAGATAAATGTCGTCTGATCGTTAATTCTTATTAGCACGGTGATGAATCCGCTTCGGTGCCCTTACGCATTGCGCGTTGTGCCATGGAGTTGGGTAAATTTAGAGGTATGTCTGATGGTGATTTTCGCTTGAACTTAAGTCTTGTAAAGACCAGATGCAGTGCCTTCATGGTTTGTCGGATGAGATTTCAGTGTCTGCTTATAATGAAGGTAAGAAAACCTATTTTGAGACTCTTGCTCAAAGAGAATTCTTTTAGGAAGCAGCGTGCAAAAAATAATTGGTTGAGGGAGGGTGATCAGAACACTAGATATTTCCACTCCTCTGCTTCTGCTCACCGAAAAAAATAATCTTAATAGATTAAAAGATGCTTCCATGAATTAGTGTGCTTGGGGTGACGGCTTAGAGGATCTTATATTGAGTTATTTTGATGAGCTGTTTACATCTTCAGGTGATTCTTCTACTGATGTCATTAATTGTATCTCTCTTTGTATTACCTCATATCAGAATGAGTCTTTGCTGGCTCCTTGTTTTCCTCAGGAAATTAAAGACGCTCTCTTCTCTATGCACCCAAATAAATCCCCCAGTCCTGATGGGATGAATCTTAGGTTTTTTCAGAATTGTTGGGATATTGTGGGTGTTCAAGTTTTTAATGCTTATCTTGATTATTTAAATCATTGTAGTCTTCCTCCAGGGCTCAATGACTCAGTCATGATGTTAATTCCAAAGAAGTCCAATCCTGAATTGATGAGTGATTTCCGCCCTATTACTCTCTATAATTTGCTTTACAAAATTATCACTAAGGTTTTGGCTAACAGGTTAAAGCTTCTATTGCCTAATATTATCTGTGAGTCGCAATGTGCTTTTATCCCAGGGCATCTTATTTCTGATAACATTATGATTGCCTTTGAGATGCTCCATTACATGAAGTTGAAAACTCAGGGGAAATGAGTATTGTAGCTTTGAAGATTGACATCAACAAGGCCTATAATAGGCTTAAATGGGATTATTTATTTGCTGTTATGAGAAAATGGGGTTTGCTGAGAGATGGATTGATCTCATCTATGCGTATGTTTCAACAGTTCAGTATAGTGTTCTTCATGAGGGTAATGATATCGGTCCTATTCTCCCATAGAGAGGCCTCCGTCAAGGTGACCCCCTGTCCCCTTATATCTTTATAATTTGTGCTAAGGGTATTCTAAGATTATTCGTCATCATGTTTTATCTAGATCTTTGCATGGTGTTGAAATTGCTAGAAATGCTCCTATTGTTTCTCACCTTTTTTTTATTAATGATAGTTTGCTTTTTTTTCAGAGCAGATATTATTGAGTGCTATACTACCAAGTCTATTCTTAGTGATTATGAAAGAGTTTTTGGGCAGTCCATTAACTTGTCTAAATCTTCCATTTTCTTTAGTTCAAATGTGGATGATGGTCATAAATCTTTGTTTCAATCTCAGTTGGGTATTCATAGGAGTGATGGTCATGACCGATATCTTGGTCTTGCTTCTCCTATTAGGAAAAACAAGACAGCTATCTTTCTTTCATTAAGGATAAAATTTGGCATAGGATTCATGAGTGGAGGAAAAAATCTCTTTCTAAAGCGGGCAAGGAAATCTTGCTAAAAACTATTGTGCAAGCAGTCCCTCATTTTGCTATGAGTTTTTTTCTTCTCCCTCTCAATCTTTGTGCTGATCTTAAAAAGATGATGAACTCTTTTTGGTGGGGTTCGGGTTGTGACTCTTCTAGGGGCATGATTTGGAAAAGTTGGGATCGTCTGTGTGCACTAAAAAAATAGAGGGGGTATGGGTTTTCAAAAGCTTCATGATGTCAATCTTTCTCTCTTAGCCAAACAAGCTTGGAAGTTTCTCACCAATCCCTTTAGTTTGGTTTCCCGTATTTACAAAGCTTGCTATTTTCCAAACTATTCTTTTTTGCATGCCTCGCTAGGATATAATCCTAGCTATATTTGGTGTAGTGTGTTGGCTGCCCAAAACTTAATTCAAGATAGGTGCAAGTTTCAGGTAGGCTCGGGAGATTCAATTCAGGTGTGGGATGACCCTTGGTTATTAAGCTCACAACCTTGTATCAATTCTGATGCTCCTGATGGTTTGCATAATATCACAGTTAAACAGCTTATGATTCCTGGGACTAAGGAATGGAATGGGGATATGGTCTATAATTTATTCAATACTACTGACCAGTCATTAATTTTTCAGGTTCCTCTTAGTTTGAATGCTATTGTGGACTCTTATTATTAGTTTCATGATTCTAAAGGAGCCTATACAGTCCATAATGGTTACAGAGTTTGTGCTGAGGAACTGATTGCTCAGTATTCTATTGACAGTACTTCTTTCTGGTGCAATTTATGGAATGCTAAAGTCCCCTCTAAAGTTAAACACATGGTGTGAAGAGCTGCTACTTCATGTATTCCAACTTTGGATCTTCTTCGAAGTCAACGGATGGATGTTGGTTCTTAATGTTGTCTTTGTCAAAGATATGAGGAGAGTATTCGACATATTTTTGTGCAATGTCCCTTTGCTATGGCCTGTTGGAAACTATCAGGTTTAATACATCATTCTAGTTATGTTTTATCTTTTCATGACTGGCTTTCTTCTTTGTTTAATAGCATTAAAGGTGATGATCTTGGGTTGTATTTGATGATTATTTAGTCTATATGTTGAGCCCGAAATGACTTTATTTGGAATTGGAAAGTTTTCTCTCCTCGTCAGGTGATTAATTTTGTTGGTTCTCAATTATTTCATTAGGTCCAAGCTTAACTTCGGTGTCCTTTAATGCTTCTCCTCCTCAAATTCATGATCACTCCTTTGGTGTTCGTCGCTGGTCTAAACCTCCTTCTGGATTTCAAAAAATTAATGTTGATGCTGCCTTGTTCGCATCTTCTAACAGAATGGGCATTGGCTTGGTCTTGCGTGATGATAAAGGTGCTTTCACTGCTTGCAAATCTGTTCCTGTCTTGGGTTGTTCTGATGCCCGTATTACTGAAGCCCTTGGTGTTCGTGAGGCCTAAGTTGGATCACGAGGAATTCCTGGAGTTCTATTATTATTGAGATTGATTCATTAGTTGTTTTCATGCTATTCAACATCATTGTCAAGACAATTCCCCTTTTGGTTTTATTATAAATAACTGCAATAACTTATTGTCTGCATCATCTAATGTTTGTTTGTGTTTTAGTTGACGATCTGCGAATCATATAGCTCATTCCTTAGCTTGAGCTGCTTGTCTTTAACAAGTCCTATGCTTTGGGTTCAGCATCCCCGAACTTTATTGTTGATGTACTCTGTTCTGATTTACTTCATTAATGTAGTTTCCAATTTCTCCTCAAAATAATAATAATAATAAGTATTATTATTATTATTATTAAAAAATTTAATTAAACACTTTTAAATGACAGAAATTTGAATCCGGGGCCATGATCCATCCCATTTATAGACTCAAAAATGATCAGACAAAATGGCCTGGGTGGTGGGGCATCCGTGAAATTTTGAACCCCACGGGGGCCCCCTCCCCCACTAAAAAAAAAATGACTAGATAAAATCGCGTCCCGTAAACGCCAAGTCCTATAACCAAACACACGCACACAGTCTTTCGCTGAAGTCTCAGATCCCCAGCACGCAATAATTTACGTTCTTGTGATTTGCTGCTCTTGCTCGAATCAATTCAATGGTAACTCAAGTTTTTATTATTTTTTTTTAAATTCTTCAACCTTTCTCATCTTCTTTGTTCCTTTTCTCTGCTTCCTACGCGATTAGGGTTCCGCTATTGCTTTATTTAGTTTATAATTTGCATTTGGGATCTTTTTATGCGAAGCACTTTGGGATTTTGAAAATTTTCTCCTTGTACTGAATATTTAGGATGATCCCGAGTTGGAGGCGATTCGCCAGAGAAGAATGCAGGAGCTCATGGCTCAACGTGGCATGGTAATCATGATTTCATTCCTTGTTTGCGTTTGTGAATTATGTTAGTGGCGTCTGCTGGCTTTTATTTTCTTTATTATCATGGAATTACTTGAATTCGTGGATGAACAGGGTAATCAGCAAGGCTCTGATCAACAGAAGGCTCAGGACGAGGCGAAGAGGTTAGTTTGTGAGTTTACTTCTTGTGTTGCTCTGCATGTTTTCTTAGCAATTATGAGGCTTGTTTGGGTGCTATTTCCCTTTTTTGTTCTGTTTTCTGAAAATGAATATGGAAAATTGTTGCAATTCATTTTCTTGTTGCCATACTGGTTGCTTTGGTAACTTTTTTTTTTTTTGTAAAAAAAATAGCATTTTGATATATGTTTTTGAAAACTCGGAAAACACTTTTTCCAAAGGCTGGATTATTTTCCAGTTGCTGTTTTCAGATGGCAGATTTTGGAATATGCAAACAGCCTTTCTGGTTTAGATATAGTTTGTGGATTTAAAAAAAAATGCAGAAGGTGTGGAAAATCTCGTGTATATGCTTTTATGTTCATTATTTCCTGAACTATTAATACATTTGATATAGGGAGGCTGAGGAGCGAAGGCAAATGATGCTTAGTCAGATATTGTCAGCTGAAGCACGAGAAAGACGTCAGTTCATTTCTGAATTTTGATTATAAGTTTTATGCTTCTTAGTTACTAGCAGTTAGGGCATGCATTCTTGAAATCTATTCTTGTATAATTGCATTCTTCAAAAGCATCTTCTATGCGTACTTGAACTATATGGTTATGGCAAATTTATTGTCATTGATGTCCCACTTGTTTAACAATCATTGATATAAACATTATCTGTCTTATTGAAATCTCTTGTTGCTGCTTCCAGTTTCCCTTAGGAATGTTCTGCAGCTTTTCATATGGCTGAAACCATGAGATTTTAGGAGGTTGCTACCTATTGAATTTACAAGGATTTAAGTATAAAAAAAAGTTATCCCGTTCTCCCATTTTTTCTATTGAACTCAATTATGTAGGGATCCTTATCAATAAATTGTTTATAATCCATATATGCATTCAGCTAATCAGATATCCTAATCTTGCTTTATTAGAAACTTTATTATATTTTAGTTTAAGTAGGAATTGATTTGCATGCAAAATTTCTTTGAAGTACTAAGTAACATGCAATTTATTTCACATGTGCCTTGTAACAGTCCCCTTCTTATAGAGGGGGAAGAACAACCTTGGTGCCTTTTTATTGCTAAATCTATGCATCAATGGTGCTTTTCCAAATTCATAGAGGTTTAAACTGCTATCACGATAATTAAGGCTCCTGAGATTTAAAGGTGAACTAGATATATCTGTATTTTTTAAGCCTTGGGTTACTCTTGCACACTTATAAGGGGCTTTTGCTCCTTTTGTTTACTTTTTCTCATTTAATTTGCTTTTAAAAGATAAATCAGGAGGGTCAGTATGCCTGTTGGATATATGTCAACCCGCTTTTGGATGAATGATTTTAGGAGTTAGTGTAATGTAACATTTAGATGATGCACTAGCTTTTCATAAATGTACTATCCTTATGTGAGATCTTTGAGCTTTTTTTGACACATTGATGTAAAAGAATAATGCTTAGTGATGTCAATCAAAAGTGTGGTAAAAAAGAAGTTGAAGGGAAGGAATAACTAACCTAACCATGCAAGAATTTTGTGAGATCAATTACTCAGTTTTGTGCAAATGAAAGCATCTCTGTTTAAGTTTGATCTTTTCTTTTGTCTTGCACACGTCCTCTTCCATTGGACAATTTATGCAGTTGCTCGAATTGCATTAGTTAAACCAGAGAAGGCAAGAGGTGTTGAAGATGTTATATTAAGAGCTGCTCAAATGGGTCAGATAGTTGAGAAGGTATGATTAGAATATTCTTGCAGTTGGTATGTTTTGTTTCATGTTTAATATATGAAGGGTACAGATGGCCCGTGTAGAGCCCAGCAGTCATTAATTTGACTAGGCTTTCCTCAAAATTTTTCTGACTCGAAACCTGACTACTTTAAACTTTTTGTAGGTTTCCGAAGAGAAGCTCATTTCACTGCTGGAACAGATTAACAACCAAGCAACTAAGCAAACAAAAGTCACTGTAAGTCATGCATTTACTTATTGGGCATGTTTATAGCAATCATACGGTTTGGATCTCATACATATATATGTCTAATTCACAGATCCAGAGGCGGCGGAGTGTTCTTGAGGATGATGATTAATTCATATATGTAGTTTGTGTATTATTGCGTGCTACATACATGGGAAAATGCTTTTGAGGTTATGATGCACTTTGAGTGTATTCTTTCCTGGCTTTTTAGTTTGTTGTCTTAAATCCTCCTATTTGTCCGTCAGTCTATACCCGGTACACTCTTTGGCTTGAGTGCTGAATCTGGATGGCGTTGTCTACAACTTATCTTCACATTTTATCATTAAGTAGTTATAAAAACTATATTGTGCAATCTACTCGCGATTAGGAAATGGCAATGTGATTTGTTCCTGAGAGCTAAAGTCAGGATTACCATCCACTAGCTACGTTGTGAGGTCAAATTGAAGTATGGCACATGCCTCGTCTTGCTTCTTGGGGCTAGTGGCATCATATGGAGTGTGATTGTTTGAGCGTTCGCGTTCTTTTTCATTCCGTATGATATGCATTCTTGTTCATACTCACACCTTAAGATTTGGGATATGGGATAAGTGGATTTATTTATGCCATTTCCTTTATGGATTCTAGCTCCATTTGTTAATTATGTCGCTGTTTGAAGCTTTTCCTAGCCTTGTCTGATGTCTCCATGTGGAGCCCATGTAATTAAATATTTATGGCTCTTGTTTTCTCGTCCGACAATGATTGGGAGATGCATGCATTCTCTCTATAAAATATCTCTCAAATTGGATGACATTTTAGTGGCCAAAAACAAAAACAAAAACAAAAATTGGGTGATATTTTTCTTGGATAGTGAAATGGGAATCGAATGGAAATTCCAATTTGATTTCACTTCTAATGGAATTAGAATCGAGTTAAAACTAAAACTTTAATACTTGTACAGAACTTTCGTTTCAAAAAAATATATATATACTTGTACAAAACCTTAAAATTTAAACTTGTAATTTGGACTATTGCCATTGTTTTATTATATTTACATTTTCATAAATTTAAACTTTGATTTTTATTCTAAAATAGCATTATAATTATAATTTTTTTCTTTTTAATATCTTACATTCTATTCTAATTTCAGTTCAAAGTCATTCAATGATTTCCGAGAAATTAGTTTGATGTGTAGTTTAATCGAGACATTAAGTGATTTTGAACTAAAATTCATCACACGTCAAATTAATTTCATTGGAAATCATTAAGTGACCGTTAATTACAATGACTAAGAAAAAATTAAAATTTTGATACCATTTTAAAATAGTAGTCTAAACTACAGTACCATCAGTGCAATAAGTCATACATAGTTTTACTTAAAAATAAATGAAACGTATTATAAGTTTCTTCAGCGGTGCATCTCCAAATTTCGTGGAGTTGTGTTACATATTTTTTTATTATAAACTTCACTGAGTGCTAGAAATAATAATAGTAATAACAATAAAGACAACAATAATAATGATGATATGACAGCTTTAATCAAATGAAGATAGGATCAAACACAAAGCTGCCATTAAAAAATCATCACCCACATGCAAGTTTTTTTTGTCTGGTAGTACAATTACAACAAGAGAAAGGAAACGCTTCCAATATTAACGCCGTCTTTCCCAGCATCTGTTACGGCTGGTTCGGTTCCAACCAGACCAACGAAACCTTCTATTACCGCTTCTTAATTTTGCCTGATTGCCTTCTCAACAGAACAGACCGAATCACACTCCCTCTTTATCTCAAAAAATCTCAAACTCTTCTCTTTTTTTTTCGTTATCTCCTTATCTGCTGTGGCTCTTAAAATTGTCGAATTATTCACTTTCTGATTCAAATTCTGCTAATTTTTCCCTTGTCTGACCAACCCAGAAAAGCCAATTTCTCCAGAATCTAGTGAAGATCGTTCCTTTGGAGGTTTCTTTTGTAAAAGAAAAGTACCCAGATGGAGAAGGAACCATTACTTCCGTATCACAGTCCAAGAAAAAAAACACCACCCCAATTGCCGCCTCTGCTCTGCCCTTTACCAGAAGATAATGAAATCTCCCTGCCTTTATCTCTTACTCCGTCTGAGCTTAAAGAGCGTCTCATTTTTGGCCCTTCTCAATCTCCTAATGACACTTCTCCTATTGCTGAAGCTTTAACACTGTCTCTTAATTCACCAAAACCTTCATCTTCTAATCAAGAATTCAGTATTCCAGGCTCCCCACGTCAGCAGCAGCAGTCTTGGTTACTTGACCCCAATTATTCATGGACCAAGACCAATTTGCATAGGTCCAAAACAGCACCGGCTATGGCTGTGATTAATGATATTAATGATTCTCATATGCCCAAGCCTCAATTTGGTACTCAATCAATAATTCGTCAAGCGTTTGTTCTATTGTTATTATACTTGTCTTTTGGTGTGTTAATTTATTGGTTTAATCGTCATAATTTCATTGCAAATGAAACACATCCGGTTGTTGATGCATTGTATTTTTGTATTGTAACAATGTGCACTATTGGCTATGGGGATATAACCCCAAATAGCACTTCCACCAAACTGTTCTCTATTTTGTTTGTCTTGGTTGGGTTTGGATTCATAGATATTTTGCTTTCTGGGATGGTTAGTTATGTGCTTGATTTGCAAGAGAATTATTTGTTGAGGAATGCTAGGAGAGTAGGTGAAAAGGAAGCTGCTGGTTCTGTTATATTTGATGTTAAGAAAGGGAGAATGAGAATAAGGATGAAGGTGGCCTTGGCGTTAGGTGTAGTGGTTATGTGTATTGGAATTGGTGTTGGCGTCATGCATTTTGTGGAGAGTCTTGAATGGTTGGATTCTTTTTATCTATCTGTTATGTCAGTTACGACTGTTGGTTATGGTGATAGAGCATTCAAGTCATTGCCGGGCCGTATTTTTGCCTCAATTTGGTTGCTTGTGTCAACACTGGCAGTGGCTCGAGCTTTCTTATATTTGGCTGAAGCAAGAGTGGATAAGCGGCATAGAAGGATGGCCAAGTGGGTGCTTGGTCAACACATGACTGTGGCTGAGTTTCTTGCTGCAGACATTGATCAAAATGGCTTTATAAGGTATGTTTTGTTCATAATACACAAGTTTCATCCTAAAACATGTTTCATATGATTGACTTGATATTCATTTACTAGGAAAGTAGCTCCTGTAGTGGTATGTAAGACATCAATTTTCTTCGACCCTGTAATTCTTTAGAGTGTCGAACTGTTATTTATGTTGTATATCTGTAACCTTGTATTGCCATGAATTAAGTATTACAACCAAGACTTGAGTTTTGTTTATCTTTGGAAAGAATTAGAGAACCACAAGCAGGCTCCTTTTCATACAAGGAAGTAAAGAGTGAGAGAGAGAGAGGGAAAAAAAAAAAAAAAAGCTATTTTTGATTTTATATGAAAAGTTATAAATTCGGTTATCTGGTTATATAGGAAGGATTGGAAAGAATAAGATGCAAGGTAGTTAAAAGCATTAGGCGCACTTGAGGCGATGAGTCTTCTCATCGCCTAAAGCGCAAAAAAAGCGCTCGCCTGACCAAAGTAATGCGCATAATTCTAAAAGAAGATAATTATAAAATAATAGGATAAAGTATAGGTATTATAACTAACACAAACACACTTGAATAAAATGCAATGTTCTAAATGATGAGATGAAACTCCGAAACTAATGAAAAACCAATTCTAAAGGTGTTAAAAAAAAAAAAAAACAGCAATTGAAATTCCTTGAGCAAAAAACAAAAACTAAAGTTCTAGTCTACTCTAGCATGTTGTAGCTTAAAAGTCATCATCAGATTTTTCAAATAAGTCTTCATCACTATCATTGCCATGGTCAGATTGACAATTACTTATATCTTCCTCATATGTATCATCTAGATCAGCCTCAAGGCCTCCACTATCTAGCAAATATACTTGTCAAGATGAAGCCCTTGAAAGTATTCTAATTAAATAATAATTTTTAATACCTGATTTGTCTTTTAGTTGATGAAGACAACCTGCAAGACCCTAGGCTCCACTAAGAAAAAAAAAAGAAATGTGAAAAGAAAAGAAATTTGAATAGAATAGAAGTCTTTTGGCTGTTCTTTTTAAAAAAAAAGTCTTTTGGCTGTAAAAAAAATCAGACCTAATATATTTCTAATTTTAGATTACTTTTTTAACCCTTTAACCTAAAAAAATTAGACCTAAAATTAAGTAAGAAGACACAAAAATCCTGCAAGATAATGAAAAGACCGAAATTTTGATAAAGCGTGTGCTTTTATTGCTTTGCACTTCTAATAAAGTGTAGGCTTAAGCGCAAAAGGCGTGCGCCTGGCTTTACTAATATTGAAGCGCTATTTCTAATGGGGCTGGGCTTTTGCGCCTAGGCGTGCACTTTTTGCGCTTTTGATAACACTGATAAGATGTGATTTCAGGATGCTATCATTATAACATATTACATGTAATTTAGAAAGGTTTCTCAAGATGTTGATATATGACATGATTCAGTTGCAAAGCTAACCCTGGATGCATTACTGCACAGAGCTAGTTGGTAGTTATAAGTATGTCTGTTAATTCATGCTGCATATTAGTGGTTATTAATATGCAATCTTGAGTGGCATTATAAAGGTGCAGGTCTGCAGGACTATGGCTAATTTATTGTTGTGGTCTACGTTGATGCGCCCCCACCCTTTCAGGAATGAAATCGTCCCCAGAAATTTAAATGATAGGATTGGATTGTTTAGCTTGCATTTATGCTTTGTACTTCTTTCAGGCTTGGAGTTGTCACAAAATAAGGCTCTTCTTTCTTGCAACTCTTATTGAAGTTACGGCTTTAAAGTTGAAGAAATCCTTGACAGGATTAAAAGCGATCTTCTAACATGTCAGAAGAAACAAAAAGTTAACTGCTTAATGATCTTTCCCAGCTTTCATGTTTTATCTCAAGCTATTACTTTACTTTTATGACTGTGGATGTGACTTGGCACTGTAGTTGGATTTATTAGGTTTCAGGATTTTAATTTATTGGGCCACTAAATGTAGATTATAAGGGATCGCTAAGATATGGTAATTCAAGAAGTCTCTTGGTATAAAAGCTAAAGATACTGATGCCTGTAGGTTTTAAGTAGGTGTCCTGAAAATTGTTAGCATTTACCAGCTCAACAGATGGAGCCACGTTAATAACTGAATCTGGAGACCTTGGGGTACCTTGCATAAATTTCATAGTATAGGATGTTATCTCCTCAATTCATGCGTTTGCACAAAAGTAATTGGTTGAAAGGATCTTAGCCAACGGATCCCGACCCTATAGGGACTTGGGGCCTTGGTTTATCGATCTACTATATTACAAAAAAGCTTCAGCTCATTCCCATAGTCTGCGATCAAAAGAGTGATAGCATGGAATATTGGCAGTGACCAAAGTGTGCCCTGGCACTTGGCTATTGACCCTCAAGATCAGACTAAGGAGGAAGGGGGGGATATTCTATGGCCATACCAGTTGTACTTGGTTCTGATTTAATGCTGCAATGAATTTCGAACAGAACTTATAGTGCTTTTGCTGCTTGCAAAGACCCCTGGGAGCTTCTAGAGAGCTTTGACCATGTGATAGGATGATCTTCTGCCTTCTTCATGGTATTATAGACCATGGTCAATGGATTTTGATTATATTGCTTTTTGTCATGTTGGTGATTTGGCATAATGCATAATCGATTGTTACTTGTTTGTCAGTGTAGCCGATTTTCTGTTTCTTTACCGGAGGAGATGAGCCAATAATTTGCATCTTGCAGGAAATAGGAAATACGATCCCTTCCTACTAATGTTTGTTGTTAGTTGTTAACTCAGTCTGACTGACCTTTCTTCAGTGACATGCAAATATTTGCTTTGACATCTATTCTGGTGTTTAGAATGTTTTATGATCTTTTTATCTAATCTTGTACATTATCATGCTCATTTTTGTCATCTGGATATGTCCCAGTAAATCAGAATATGTGATATACAAGCTCAAGGAGATGGGAAAGGTCTCGGACAAAGATGTTCTGCAGATATGTGAGACGTTTGATAAAATAGACTCCGGCAACTGTGGGAAGATAACTCTTGCTGATCTGATGGAGGCTCACTGTTGATACATATGTATCCTTGAGACAGTCTTCAATGGTAGAACTATACAAAGAAAGTGTTACAGTATGATGACTTTATAAGGGCTGATTTCGGTTCCAGTTGCATGGAATATGAACTGGAGGCCTGAACAGCTGGTCCTCATCATATCTTTGGATACCGACTATCAAATCAGTAAGCCATCTCCTGGATTGAAGGCTGAATGCTTCATGTTTCTGCTGCCTGTTCGGTTGTGTAAGCCAGTAAGAAGCTTAAAAGGCTATTGCATTTTTTCTGCAACTTAGATACTTGGCCGGTCACCCTGACCCAAGGAGCAGCAGGCTGGCTATCTAAACATGGACCCTATATGATGTTGCTGCAACTATTTGATTTCCTTCCTGCAGTCCAGCTCGTTTGGAGGAGATTTTGTACCAAGATGCCTATTCGAGCCTTTTTTTCAATTCAGCATGCATTTTGGGAAAAATAATTGCATAATTTTCTTGATGTAAAACTGCAAAGTCAATATGGTGGAAATTATCAATGTTGATTTTTTCTTTACCATCTAACTACAGTAGGCTAGCTAATTTTATTTATTTAATG
Organism: Mallotus nudiflorus; assembly: GCA_947683625.1. Lineage (NCBI taxonomy): Eukaryota > Viridiplantae > Streptophyta > Magnoliopsida > Malpighiales > Euphorbiaceae > Mallotus > Mallotus nudiflorus. The sequence continues at coordinate 275,819 of CANTUR010000096.1, read as the reverse complement.
AAATAAATTTGTCCTATAAATGAAAATGCTATCCAGGGATGTAAATAAGTCAAGATAGTTCTCAAGTTGTACAAAATTAATTTGAAAAATGGGTGATATTAACTGGATTTTTCGAGATTTGTCGAGTCGAGTTGAGTCGAGTCAAAACTTGTTTACGTGAGTAGTTTGATAAGCTGAATTGAGTTATAATGGCAAAAATTACACCTCATTGCTGAAAGAAGTGTAGAGATTACCACTTGCTGAACCGTGCAAGGAGCTGGCTGGAGCCGGTTGACGAGGATCATTTCATCATACACGGAGGCTAGTGTGCTTCTAATTCCTTAAAAGGCTGCTTAGTGCTTACCCATTCAGGCCTGCATTTTTTTTAATAATCCATATTAATTATATCTGAATATTGCGAAAAATGATAGTATTTATACATAATCATCAAGTTTCTTAGCGCATAATTAGGAAAAGGCCTACTGGTTTTGAAAATCCAAATATTTGGGCTAATTTGCAATTTTATCCCAACTTTTTAATTTTAACAAATATGTCACAATTTCATCCATTTTTGGCAATTTTAATACAAATAAGCATTTGGGTAAATTTTACCCTTTATATTGTAAAATTTATAAAGGTCTATTGATATAAAAATTCAAATGTTTACGTTTTTTTACAATTTCATTCCATTTTTAATTTTGAAAAAAATATTTCAATTTAAAATCATTTGATCAAAATTAAATAAAAGATGTTGATATGATAATTAAAAAATTAAATTTACATGTGATAAAGTTTAAAATTTATGGTTGAATATTGTTTTGATAAATTTTAAAAATTATATATGTGTGCATACGTGTGTACATATATATATGATAAATTTTCTTTACATTTTAAAGTTAGATATTTTAACTACATTTAAATATATATAATTATGAAATAATTAAAAAATTTAAATTACCTCAAGTAATAATTTTTATATTAAAAATTTTAATTTTAAAATTATTATAATGAAAATCATTTATGAATTTAACAATTTCTCAAGAGTAAATTTAATTATTTTATTATTGTGTCTATATTTTATTTAATTTTAAATAAATAATTATTTGTATTAATAAATTTGCTAAATTAAAAATTTAATCAAAATTAAAATTTGGGATAAAATTGTCAAAAAATTTGAACGTCTGAATTGTTTATATCAATAGAATATTATAGATTTAAAAAATTAAAAAGGATAAATTTGATATTTTATAATATATCACGTCAGCATTTTATTCAATTTTGACAAAAAAATTCTTTATGCTAAAATCGCTAAATATTTACTAAATCATGACATTTTTACCAAAATTAATAAGTTGGGATAAAATTATAAAAGTTCACAAACGTTTGGATTGTTTTATACCAATTGGCATTAGAAAAAATAATTAGTCAATTAACTTGATAAAACAAACCAACTTGGTTTTGTGCAGTTTCATTGCAGTTTTTGTTTTTTTGGTTTATTATGCAACTAAGTTTTAATCATAGAAGATTCAATGTTGGAGTCTCACTTCACTTGATAAACTATATATGGTGAACACAAAATTAGTCAAATTTAATGTTCTAATTCAAATCCTCACACTCTCTTTAATTAGCTTTATGACATTTGCATGCACGCACTAATAATAAGACTCTTTTTAGTGATTTGTGAGAGCTAACTTTAGCTTTTTGAAGGAAAAGTAGCCCAGAAAAAGTCTATTAATATGCTCATAACTTCCATGAAAGTATACATTCAAAAGTTAGCATTTGATAATATAAAAAATTCGAAAAAAAATCACTTTTCAATATACAATAATAGACCCTTTTCTACTCCCACTTTTTGCACTATTCTAGTAAGTTCAATTCATTTAAAGTTGTCAACACAATTCATATTTTTAAGATTCTACCATTATTGGTCTAATAGTTAAGGTATCACAAAACACTTAATTCTATCATAAATTGGATTCCTTTTCTATAATAGTGCCAAAAAAATCCATATTTTTAAGCCCATTTTTTAGTATGTACCCCAAGAAAATTAAAAAATAAATAACTAAAGATAAAGGCTCCTTACATTTGGGTGAAAATTTTACATGAACCCCAAATTGAAGGGAAGGGACAACACTAACTAGCTAGTGCACTCCTTTGTCATACTTCTTTTTTTTGGAAAGACTTTGTCATACTTCTTAATCTCTGAAAATTTCAACTTTTTTGAAGAATGATGAAAACAGCCTTTTTGAATTCAAGTGACTTCTTCATCAGAAAATTTGACTAAGCGAGATTAGAGCTTAACACAACGAATAATTTTGAGAATATGGCGTTTACCGAAAAGAAGAAAGACACAACAAAAATTTCTAATACATATCTCTATTTATCCTACTTTAAAAATTGTGATTAACTGTTTTTCAGTTTGTTATAAATTTATCTACCGTAAAAATAATATATGTCTATATTAAAATAGTATGTTGACATTATATATATATCTATATGTATTAAAAAAGATAAAAATTAAAAAAATTTTCTTTTCACATCAACAAATAAATTCACACATGTATGTGACATTAGTATGTCATACCAATTTCGACACATACTATGTTGACCATGATAGATTTACAACAAATTAAAAAGTTTATATATTAACTTGTCACAATTTTAAAAATAGAATAGATTGACAAAAATAACTAAAGTTCATTATAGGGTCATGCAGTAATCCTATATATGTATATATAGTTCATTTGAAAAAAAAATATTAATGAGAAAATAGTTAAAGTGGGTTTTTTTAAGAGCATTAAGAAGTGTACAATTTAATTTATAGAATACACTTCCTCATAATTTAAAAGTCGAAGACCACTTTTTTTATTGTGTAATCCATCAATAATTAAGTCATATAATTTTTTTTTAATAACTATATCAAATAGTTAAATTTTAACATTGTAAAAGTTTACAGAGAGGGAGAAGTGGAGATTCGATTCATGTTCTTTTTAATAAAATGTATATATATTTTGTCCCTTAAACTACTTGTGGTGATAAATATATAATTTTCTTATTAATTAAAAAAATGAAATTTATGTGTGTGTGCGTGGCGAAGTCAACTTCCCTGTTGCAACTTGTGGCAGTTTAAGACTCAATCCAATATTCAACTGACTAATAATTCGGTTCCTATAAAAAAAAGGGTAAAAAAGAGGAAGGAGGGAGGGAAGGTTTTTTCTTTATTATCCTATACTTTAGTAGCTAGTTAACAAAATGGTGGGACACCTTATTAGGAAACTTAAATTAATTTTTATTAAATTGATTATTGATGCTTAAGGAGTTAGAATGAGTCAAAAAGAATTTTTGTCATAAGAAAGAATCTAAACATTTGAAAACCTTTCACATTTGATCCTTAGAAAAAACACAATTGAAGGGATAAGACATATAAGCCATGCAAGTTGTTGCATTTCTTGTTACTTATTAATTAAATTTTGGTAGCTACAATTATTGGATCTCATAAATCATATTATAAAACTTGAAATTGTTGACCACCCATTTGGAATCATGTTAATCCCAAGTGGAGCAATGGACATAGTGAATAGTGTATTATAATGTTTGACTTTAACTTTCAAGTCTATTGGTTGAACAAGTTCTTATCATGAAGTAATAATATATTTTGGCTTCAATTTCAGAATAGGTATATGAATTTGGGTTTTTTTTTTTTTTTTAATGAATTCATGTTCCATGAGAATCACACAAGTTTGAGTGATGAAGGTCAATTTGGTTTAACTTAAGGTTGTTTGATTATTTTCTCAGTTCCCAAGCAAGACTAATGATTTGGCTATTGGTAGCTCTTATGGCTTTCTCCTTTTCGTTTTCTCATTAGTGTAAAATAAATATATATAGATCTCAATCTGCGATTGACATCGGACCTTAAAGAGAAGTTGACAATACCTTTCATTTTTCAACTACTACAACGAATGAGAGAAATGTCATATATATATATATATATAACTTGAATTAAATTTCGTTTTACATGTGGTAATTAAGTGCCTTAGCTTACATGGGTTTGATGTTTAATCAACGTAATTTCATATTCCTTAATTGAATATATATATATATATATATATATATATATATAATCTAAATTTCGATAAACTGTACGATAAAAGAAAATTATCCCCTTTAAATAGACTGTAGTAAGAATTGAATCCTACATTTATGATGTTTGAGATAATTTATCACTTAACTACAATTTTACTAGAGCATATATATATATATGTGTGAAGTATGAAAAATGGAAACTCGATGTAAAATCTCATAAAATATTTATAAGGATTTTAATTCTTAGATTTATTTTTTTATTGTTATTTAAGGGTCCAATTATTAATGAAGTTGGGGAAGGGAATCCAATAAACATTATACCATGTGATGGCATTATTATTATGAAAATGATAACTATAGAGTTTACGAAATTAACTTACAAATTTGAGACCCCACTTGACCAATAACATCACTTTTTTTTATTTCTTCAGACTGTGCCAGAATCAATAAGTAAACACTATCATCATTGGGTTACTAATCACAACTATACTACTAATAATCAAATTCTTAAGAAATTATAAGATATTAGAATTTTCTTCTTTAAGTAATTGATCTTTATATTTTGGCCTAATGAATTTGATGGATATTGTAGATCTGTTCCAAGTATCTTGAAATTTAAGCCCCAAAAAAACTATAGCTATTTAAATATAATAGTATTTATCTTAACTTTTTTTTTTTTTCATTTCACCTACATATATTTGGTGCGATGACACTCATACTAGGTATGAAAAGTTAGGGTTCAGGATTTAATTTCTATTTCTATCAAAAATATTAACATTAATATACTAACGCTCTAACCATTTCAGCTGCATTTCATTTTGGTGATATCAATTATTATTGACAATATTTTTCATTTATATAAAATATAAATTTGAAATTTGTTTAATATATTTTTATTCGATTGAAAAAAAAAGAAAGAAAATAAATGTCCCCATAAATAATTCAAGTGGTAAAAAATGTGAATATTCTACCTTTTCTCTTTTTATGGTGTTAAAAACTAAATATTTTTTTTATCTTAAATTAAATTAGGGTTTCCAAGTGACTTCCAATGGAGTCTACATCCTAAAGATTCTTTCTTCCTTTCTTTTCTTTTTTTTTTTTAAAAAAAAAAAATTTCTTTCCATTGTACTCACCTAACAAAGAACCCGCCCCTCTTCTATAATGATAGGGACAAGCAATAACAATAACAAAAAAGACTAAATTCATGTCACGTATAATGGACACAACCAATAAAAGTCAACAATCTCACACTCATTTCTTAATTTCAATTCATGTTCTTAATCAATTCCAATAACTTCCCTAAAAGTCGTCTATCTTAAGCAACTACCCATCTAAATATATAACCAACCATACATTTAAGATTTTATCGCTATATCTCAAAGATGATGATTATAAATACCAAGTCCTATTTCAAATATAATGCTTATTTTAACTTTTCAAATTATCCCATCAAAATAAAATAATGTTCTTATTGATAGATTGGAAGTCGTTGTCGTATATTTTAATTAGTTACATTAAAAAAATTTTAAATAAATGATATACGCATGACGTATAAGTTGCTTTTTTTCATTACTTTCAAATAATTTTTTTATTATATCTCATATTCATTAATTTTAAAAATTTCAACTAATTCGAAGTAAAAAATATATATATAATTTTATCATTAGTGGATTGCATAATAAAAAACAACTACTTCCCCTTTGAAGAAGATAAGATTCGAATCATACACAATAAAATATCTTTAAAAATGAGTTATTATTGGACTACTATCTCACTAGTAATATATATTAATTTTTAATTTGTTTTTAAATACAATACACATGTACATATTGTTTTAATTATCATAAGAATTGAATAAAGTAAGTGAAAAAAAAAAATCATATAACATCAGGACCTTAAAAATGAAAGAGTTTGATGTTATAAACTACTATGAAGAAATGTGTATAGGTGTAATTCTTATTATAATTAAATAAAAAAGTGTTTTGGTCTGAATTACCATTAGTCAAAATCCATTAGACTTTAACTAATTCGGTTTGATCCGAATATGATGATCACAAGACCGGCACATTAGATCTCTCAACAATTAATTTAATGCGGTTGTATATATTAGAACTCGAACTCAAAATCTTATTTAAATGGAAACAATTTTTACCAATTAATCCCAAAAGAAAGTGTTTTAATTAAAAACGAAAGGCTAAACCCTTTATGTAAGCAAAATCTATTGAGCCTATAACAAAGGACATACACAAAAAGAAGCAAACGCAATTTTTATGTATATAGCTAGCTTGCTTTAATTAATGAAGAATTATCATGATTAGTTTGGCTTTTGTAGTACGTCTTGATCTAATCAAGCTTATGCAATAATTAGAAGGATGCATGTCAATGGAATTAATGGGAATTTTTCATTCTCTCCAAGAATTTATATTTGAATAGAGACTGGAAATGACTCCACTTCCATTGCAAGTGATCATGCATAATATATAACGTCTAATATCAAATTGAAAACCAGCAATTTTTGTGGCAATCTTTTCGTACAAATACAAATTCTTGATCTCCATAATTTTTTTTTCTTTTAATACTCTCTTTCACGTCAAAAGTAAGACTGTTCTTTACAAAAAGAAGAGAAGGAAGGCTGTTTAATTTGTTACTGAACAACTAACATGCTAAGGTAGGTACATGTCACACAAGGGCAGATAAGATGCTCCTATAGGATGCCCATAAAAAAATACTTAAAGGCACAAAAAAAAAGTCAAAAGATTATGTCTTAATAATAATAATTAATCAAAAAATACGTTATTTAATTTAATTGGGTCATTAAGTAAAAGAAGTAACCTATTAGAACTAAGGTATGTTGGGTAATTAGCCCTGGGTAGCTTGTTTGAGTTCTATGAGAGTCTCTCTTTGTGGCTGGCTATGACACAATATGTAGAACATTAGCATGTTGAAAATTCATGTTAATAGCTAATAGTTAGCCACAAATCACGGCAAGGTACATAGCTATACCTAGTCTAGGCTTATGGAAACTTTAGAGAAAATTAATTGAGCAACTAATTTCCCATTTTTTTATGATTACATTGTACCGTTACTTTATAGTGCACAAGATTAAATGTTGCCTTACCCTATATTTGAATCCTGCAATTTTATTTTTTTCTTAATTTACCCCATCTATTTTAATTCTACAGATTGACGCCCTATATTTTTATTTTTCTATACATAAAGTTTTTCTGTAACGATTAATGAGAATATGAATCTCATTTGCCGTTCCGTTAAATGAGAGTGAGACTTACCTAGTGAATAAATATATTTTTTAAAAATTTTTTTAATCCCTTATACTTCTATTTTTTTTTTTTAAAACATTAAGTTCTTACAATTTTATTTTTATGTACATTAAGTCCCTAATTAATGTGAATTTGTAAAATTTTGTCAACTATATGTATAATTGTAAATATCCGGTTCGGTCGACTCGTGTTAAAGGACGAATTAGGGACGTTTGGTTTGACCGGTCCGTTGTCAAGCCTGATGATGAGAACATGAAATTTGCACATGAGAATAAAACCTGAATCTCTAGTGAAAAGTGGACTTGAAAACCCAAAGCCTGAAAAACCCAAAACCGAACCTAACTATCAAAATTTGGCCCAAACCTCATTATACTGTGACGATGCCCCTTTATATATTTATTTTTCTATACATAAAGTTTTTCCGTAACGATTAATAAGAATGTGAATCTCATTTGCTGTTAAATGAGAGTGAGACTTACCTAGTGAATAAATATATTTTTTAAAAATTTTTTTTAATCCCTTGTACTTCTATTTTTTTTTAAAACATTAAGTTCTTATAATTTTATTTTTATATACATTAAGTCCCTAATTAATGTGAATTTGTAAAATTTTGTCAACTATATGTATAATTTAATTATTCATACTTATTTTTTAATATAAAATTAGCATTAAATGATAATTGCTCTTATGAAAATTTAATCTAAATAATATAATAGTAATTTAGTCTTTAAATGTTTTATTTGATTTTTGTAAAATAATTCAAGCAAAAATTTCAATAGATTTTATTTTAACTAATTTTAAGTAAAAATAAATGATGAAAAAATTGTATATGCACGAATTATCAATAAATAGAACATTTTTATACTTTAAAAACTAGTTGGTAATAAATCTTTAAGAAAAATTTTAAGACTAAATTACTATTAAAATTTGGTAATAAATCTTTAAAATCTTTAATAATTGATATAATTTTTAAGAAAATTTATCCAAGTTATTATTTTAAAAAAGAAAAAGTTTGATTGTATATAAAAGTTTTAGAGTGAAAATAGTTGTATCTTTTAATAATTTATTACTTAAAATTAAATTAATGTTAAAATGTATAAAGGAGTATAATATAGATTATTATACAATTATAGTTAATAAAAAGACACACAATTTAAAAATGTTTATGTTAATAATACAACATTCAATTAGAAGTTTAAATTAGTTAAATTATAAATTTATTAACTAAATATGTAGATGTTGATAATTAACTAAAATATTTATTGAAATTAAAAAATCATTTAAAAATAATAAGGATTAATTTGTTAAAAAATTAAAATATATAAATTTATTAAAAATTTTAAAAATTGCAGGGGCTAAATAAGATTTTTTACTATGTATCTGTAACAGCTTTTCTACCCCTTGTTTAACAGAGAGGAACTAAGTGTGCAGAAAAATAAAAATACAAGGAGTAATGTATAGAAAAATAAAAATGTAAGGTATCAATATATAAAAATTGAAGTGCATGGGTAAATTAAGAAAAAAATAAAATGAAGGGTCAAATATGGGTTAAACCTTAAATGTTTCAACAACTAAATACCCTATTTTCTATCAAGTTACCATATTAATAGATTTTTTTTAAACAACTAGTAAAGATAATTAATTCTCAATACCAAAGTGTGACAGAGGAAGTAGGAAGTTTGAATCCTACTTTTCTTAATATAATTTCCACACTTTTTATCGGGAACAAGTTAATAGACTTTAAATATCAATAATTCATATTAAAAAAATCTCTCTCTTCTTTCAAAAAAAACTTAACAAAAATCTCATTAAAGTATATATAATATTGTGTATTTGTAGTTGATATTTAACTTGATGTTGATAGACTAGCAATTGAGTTTGGTTTTTGTCATATACATATTTCTCTCTATGAATTTTAAATTATTTAAAAAAAAATTGATAGTCATATGAAATGATTGATATTGATTTTTTCTTTAATTTCCTTGTTGAATATAATTAGTATTTAGGTTAGCATATGTATTGTTATTAATTTAAAAGGAGCCGGAAGTTCTTTTATTCACGCAAAAGGGTGAGTGGTTTTTCTTTTGGAACTCTTCATATTATGACCTCTAAATTGGAAGAAACTAAATATTTAGTCTCTGGCCTTTTTAATTACAAAAGTGTTCTCTTGTATCTTTCTACTTCAGCCATTTTGAAAAAAAAAAAAAAATATTTGTTGATTTTTTTTAAGATATCATATAACTATATTAATTATAATCATTTCAAAATTTAAGCTGAGTAAATTAATAACAGAATAAAATTTCATTTAGCACATATTTTTTCATATATAAGATAAAATTTGAATTCAAAATTTTATTTTAAAAAAAAATCTAAACTCTTCATGGGTTGAACTTAAAATTGGTAAATTTTTTTGTATTTTTGTCGTCTAGACTATATGTACATATATTTCGAATTCCTTTAGAAGTATATCCTATCAATTAAAGATGAAGTGGCTAGCGATTGAAGGAAAAAAATTGAATCAAGCAACGCAAACATATTGCGGTCGGTAGCAATTTAATAGGAGGCCAATTGAAGTGGAAAAGACCTTTGAAATGTACTTAATTGAAACGACTATCATCATCATCTATTTCTATGGTACAAAGCCACGTACGACATAGTTGGCTTCAGTAGGCAAATTATAATTATGACAATCACCTAAAATTGTATGAATTTCCAACCATAGAAAAACAACACAGCAGAAATATAATATGCTATTTTGATTTTATTGAAAAGAGTTGCAACATAGCATGTAAGATAGAAACGGAATTAGATGATTATTTTTAGATTATTATTTCTAGAATATTAGTTATAGTAAAAGATTATTATTTTTAGAATAAATTATTTAATTTTTATGATAATTATTAAATTTTATTGATTAGTAAATAATTATAAAAATTTAAATTCTGTTCATTTTTTATACATGATTAAACAAAATTATAATACATGCAAAAGTACAAATTTAATATCCTCAACATAAGAAGTGAGAGTACAATTAGCAATGGCAATGAATTATATTTTTATATTTATCCAACCTCTTTCAACTCTAATAAATAAAAATGAATATGTTCGAAAATCAAATTAATTCCATGGCAAACTCTCGCATACCCGTTATTCAAATTTTCTTACATAAATGGTTATGGATAAATTCCGCTACTTAAAAATATTGTTTTTCTTTATAAATTATTTTGTCTCATTATTTGTAAATTATAATTTGTTCTTTTGTTTTTTTATTATTCTTAGAGCAATGTATTATTTGGTTATTTTTATGAATTTATAAACACTAACAATAAAATTTATGTATTCAATTAAAATTAAAAATATGAATTTTATATTTTTAATTATTTAATTAATTTATATTTATATTTTATTAAAATTACTTTTTTTTAAAAAAAAAAACATAAAACGTTGATTCAAAGCCTAAAGGCATCTGAATACAATAAAGCATCCAAAGCTTGAGGAATATTACAAGTTGAAGCAAGATTCATCAAAAAAAGATTTACATTTGTTGAATCCCAACCAGCCACTCTATTAGCATTTCTACTAATAAAACGAAACATCCAATATGGTTCCTATCTGCTGAAAACAAAATATCATGAACAAGTACTTGAATTTCCCAAGGAGATGCTGCACATGGCTTGGTCATCAGAACTCTTGCTATTAGAGCTTAGGCTTCACCTATACGAGCTTATAACACTGGTCTTCTAAAACAGAAGCCATCAATAAGCTTGCTCCATTCATTTCGAAAAACCACAGTCGTAGATGTTATACCGGATACTTTATCAAAACTGACATCATTGTTAACTTTAACTTCACTTGGATTAATGACGCTTCAAATAGAAGAAGATTGAGAAGATTCTGAAATTGTACTCACCAAAAAGATTAATGAAAATACATCCATGTATTGATTCCAGTACGAAATAGCTCTCTGAAAATAATTTGTTGAGGATTTTCTTTCCCATTAAGGAGAAAACAAAAATATTACACGGAGTAAGAAAAATAAGAACATCTCTTCAGATAAAAAAAAATACTCTAAAATAAAAAGAAAGACTAATTTTTGATTAAGAAATGATCGAAAATGAACTTTTTTACCACCGATAAGAAACTATAAAAATAAAAGAACAAAAAGAATTCAAAATAAAAGAATAAAAAGATTTTTTGAATTTTTTTATTAAAATTACTTTATTAATATATTTCAATTATTTTATTTTATTTTATTTATATTTTTAAGTTTAGAATCATATAATTCTTATTAGTCAGATATTACGACTCATTGCATCTCCTAATTGGCTTGGCAATGAGCGTAAGTGATCAAAGTTTAGCAAAATAGGATCCAATTGTAAAAAAACTTAAAAATTTGAAAGAGGGTGACGTGGTGGGTAGATCAGCATAAGAAAAAAAAAAAAGGAAAACGGCAGATCGTCTCCCACGTGCCAGGGTCACATGTCGGCTACGGTCAAAAGCCGGTGCCAATAAAAGACACGTGTAAGCCTGAAATTCCCATACCCTTCTTTATTATTTAAGTTTGAATCTTTGACCTAAAACTCTCTCTCTATTCTAAAAGATGAAGGGGGACCTCATGACTGACTATTACCGGTTACTCCTGGTCTTCGCTGACTTATCCCCCTAACCCTCGTTTTCACTCTCCCTTATTGCACGTTGTTTACACGCTCTCAAGCTTTTTTTGTTTTATTTCCTTTTTTTTTTGGGAAATATTTCCCTTTCTTATTGCTAACGTCTTTAATTACTATTTGATTTTATACGGTCTTCTTGATGACATATTGTCAAAATTGATAATGTTCCCCCGTGTCAAAGAAAAAAAATGCTAAATATTATTTGTGAGAAAAAAAAAATTATGGGTGAGGTCATTTTATTCTTGAAGAATGAATGCTTGGTTGATAATGAATTAATTTAATTTTGATTATTTGAACCTCTATTTATTTCCGTACATACTTCTTTAAATTTGATTAAAATCATTATTCAAATTACATAAACATTTCTACTATTTTTGTGTAAAATAAGTTTTTAAATTAATTTTTATAATTTGTAATAAATAGTAACTATATAGTTAAATAAACATTCAATTTTTTTTTTATTATAAATTAGAAGAAAAATAAGGAATGGAGAGTTAATACTAAATTTTCTAACAATATTTCTAAGATTTTGACCGTTTGATCAAAACAATTCAGATGATACTGTAAATGATGAAAAAAAATATTTATATTATTTTCTTAAATAATTATTTTGGATATTCGCACAACTAATTATTAATAAATATAGGAAGGAGGAAAGGAAATTAAGAAATAGTTAGAATGTTTTTAATAGTACAACATAGAAGAGGAAAAGGCCAATCAATATTAGAGACTGGAAACAGTCACAATTGATTAGATACAGGGGCGGTAAGGCATAAGGAAAAGGAAGATGAAGATGTTTCCACATGAGATGGCACTTTTTGCTCTTCTAATTGGAAGTTGGTTTGTCAAACTTCTTTATAAAGTAGGCATTAGCTTAGCTATATGCATACTCTAATCCAAAAAGACTCTTTCTTTCTCTCTTCACCCTTTTCATCTTTATATATATATGAGAGTGTAAAAACTCAACCCATGTTACTGATCGTATATATATATATATATATATAGAGACAGATGAACTAAAAAGTCTAACACAAAACAAAGACCTCAAACCCAACTTCTCCTTTTCTCTTAATAACCTTCTTCTTAATTTGTGATCTTGTCCTAAATTTTGTTCCATATGTCTGATGATCACAGCAGAGACCTTTACTACCATGCTTCTAATTTCCATGAAGATCATCAATCCGTTGTTGGTTCATCAACTTATGGGTCTTTTACACAAGGGTTTGATCCTTCTTCTTATAACATGAGTTTTACTGAGTGTCTCCATGGATCCATGGACTATAATTCTCTTTCAAAAGCTTTTGGCATGTCACCTTCTTCCTCTGAAGTATTTTCATCCATAGAAGAAAATCAAACCAAGCCTGTAGATTTAGTTAGTGGTGCAGGTGGAAGCAGTGAAACACACCCAGTAACCCCAAATTCTTCAGTTTCTTTATCTTCAAGTGAAGCTGAAGAAGATTCAGGAAAGACCACATCCAAGAAAGAAAGTAACCAAACAAAAGGGTCTGAAGATGGAGGAGAATGCTCCAAGAAAGAGTAAGTTTGACATATCTCAGATATAAATCAATTAATCCCATGGTTCAATTATTAGTTTTCTTTTGGCAATTCTTGAATATTAATGGGTGCAACTTTTTTTATATATATGATGATTAATTACAGAGGAAAGACAAAGAAGAAAGGAGAGAAAAGGCAAAGAGAGCCAAGATTTGCCTTCATGACAAAGAGTGAGGTTGATCATCTAGAAGATGGTTATAGATGGAGAAAATATGGACAGAAAGCTGTTAAGAATAGTCCTTATCCAAGGTATGAAATAAAAACCCTTTTCTCTTATCTTGCACCTAAAGCATATAGTAGTAAAGCAAAATGTGAACTCTCTTTATCACAACTTTACATTAATTGCGAACAATTAATACATACCTTCTTCCTTTGACTGTAATTTTAGCAAATATCTTTGATTGTCAAAAGTCAACAGAAACAAACATATTAATCTTTTGGAATTTGCAAATAAGTCTGTTTAATCTTAATTATGACATGTTTTTGTTTCTTGTTCTTTTCTTATCGCCTGCTCATGAACATATGGATCTTCATTACAGGAGCTATTACAGGTGCACAACTCAGAAATGCACTGTGAAGAAAAGAGTGGAGAGATCATATCAAGATCCATCAATCGTGATTACAACATATGAAGGTCAACATAACCATCCAATCCCTGCAACTCTTAGAGGAAATACAGCTGCTTTGTTCACACATTCTATGTTTACACCAGCTAATCCAATGGCAACTAGACCTGCCTTTCCACAGGATTTTTTGGTTCAAATGCCTCATTTAAGTAACCAAGTTGGTGCCGGCTCTATTTATCAACAGAGTATTAACAACCAGCATCTTCATCAGTATAATCATCAGGTTCCTGATTATGGACTTTTGCAAGATATAGTTCCTTCAATGTTCTTTAAACAAGAGCCATGAGAAGCCTCTCTTTTTCCCCTCTGTACATATATTACTCATATATAATATATTCTGATCACTTTTAGCTAATATCTAGGTTTTAAAATGTACTTCTCTTCTTGATCTTTAGTACCCACTTCAGATCCTATTCAGAAGAGGGACATCTTTTGGTTCCCTTATAGCTAGATTGGAAGTGATTTGCTATTGAGATGCTAGCTATACACGGTGAAGATTAATGTTTTTAGAACCCAAGAAGATGAGGTCAACCAGGCGGTGGTTTTTAAAAACCTAGCATGCATTATTTAGGAGGAAGATTGCATGTTCTTGTACTACAAATGCAATCCCATTGGATGTTTTTTTTATTTTTTTTCGTTTTAAATATTGTATTGATGAGATGCAGGATCCTTTTGGGGATTTTTTCCTAATATATTTTTTGTTTATCATCATATGAAAGTATTTGTCTCTCTTATTCATTCATTAGATATTAAATCATTTCAGTAAAATTTCATCCAAATTCTTGTCATTGAAACATAGTTCATAAACTGTTCTCTTTCAAAGTAATTTTTATCCATGAAACATAATAGAATTTTAGATATTAAAAAAATCAATTAGTAATTATTCCTAGATCGAATTAGATTAGTCAGAGTTTAGTGGATTTTGAATACCGATGATTTAGAGAAAAAATTGAAATAAAAATAAAATTTAGAACAAAATATTATAATTTTTTTTTTTTTTTGGAAAATTCAAGGCATTGATTATGTTATTAAGGATCAGCTTGGTATTATTAATGTTGAATGAACTTTAGATTTTAGATTTAGGGTTTATGCTCTCTCTTCAATTATACAGATGGAGAATGCAGAAAATTTTGACTGCCTCTTCTAGTGGGACAGTTGAATATTTGCTTAGTCATTGAGCTGAACAACATAAAGAAAAAAAGCCAAAAGTTCATATAAAAAGTCCCAAGAACATAATCTTCAACTAGTGGCAGTGCCTTTGCAATGTATTATTTTGACTGGAAAATTTTTTCTTCTAAGGAAAAAAAAATTAAATATATGGCTAGAATCCATTGTCGACGTATATACTGACAAGAATAGGGTTTTTGGTTCTTCTTGGTCCCAACCCTCAAGTCATGATAAGCAAGTTATTGACCAACAAAAAAGGGCATCATGGGTAGATGCCTAAACCACCCTTCAGTTAGAAATTTTGTAGAATTTGGGTTAATTATACATAAATTTCTTAATTTTCATGTTGTAGGTCACATACATGGTTCCTTAGATTTAAAGCAAGCATAAAGTACAATTTTCACATGCATATTTTTATTTCAGAATTAATGGATTAGTTTGTAATTCCAATTCCTATTATTAAATTAAGTATCGAGTAATTTCATGGTCCATCAACAGTCAAGATGATGATTTAATGTTCTTTGTGTTGATGATGGAATTAAGTTAATATTTGTTTATTATAGCATGTGTTATCATTTTATATGTATCATATCTAAGCAGTCTGACTATTGCCCTCTTAGAACCTAATGTTTTATTTAAAATTCTGTTTTTCAATGTTACCAATATATATATATTTTCTGTTTGGTATATGAGTTGTGTGTGTATATATATTTGTGTTTACAAGTCGGAAACATCAAGTTTAGTAGAGTCTGCTAATTAATTAATTTTCTCATAAAAAATTAAAATAAACTATATCTTATGTCAGTGTCAAATTACCTAACAATCTAAAAATAATAGGAAAAGAACAGGCTAGATATTTGCCAAAGCATCACGTAATTGCCAAACAAATATTGCATTTTCACTCAATTTGCCAAATTCTTTGAAAAGCATATTGGTTAGCTAGCTATTTACATTGCTACGACTTTGACAATAGTATTATTCTTTAGGAATAACATAATTAATGATTTTTTTTCTAGATATTTTTCTTGATTTCAATTATTTTTTTTGGGTAATATATAGTAGTTTGGTGTATATTATTTTATTATTTGATAAAAGTACTTTAAATTTTAATTTACTAATTTTTCAGATGAAAAATACGTTCATATTTGATTTTTTTTTTTAAATTTCAGGTGCAATATAAATATAAATATCATAATAGCCCGTATTTATATAACAAGATGCTAAAGATTAATCTCTCACGACCTTATAATTACTTTAAAACAATTCTTTAAGTTTTAAAAAAATAAAAGAAAAATTATATTAAGCCTTAATAATGATATTTCAAGCTTTACCTATTGTCATTAATATTAGTTGGGAAGGAACTAAAGATTTAATTTAACACTCTTAATAAATATGCAAAAGAAGAATGATATGTATTGCGTTTCCATTAGATTTTAATCTTGAAAAAAGAAAGTCGAAAGCCAATTTTTTTAAAAGAATATTTCAGTCAAAGAAGGAAATTGCAAGAGTTCACATTTCATTGTCAAGGGTAGCCCTCCTTACACACATTGCTTGTAAATCAAGTGTATATAGCTAGGGATACTAATAATACATTAGCTGACCCAAATAGCTAGCTAACTTCAGTGGTGGGCTACATGCACATACTAAATTAGTAATCGTAAGGCATCATATTCGAGTTTGAATCCACGTTTGGTGCCTTCTTCCTTTCTTTAATTTGGCGAGTGTGCATTAATCCTTGAGTTGGCTAGAAATGTAGAACATCAAAAATTAATGGAAAACATGGTCTTCTAAAGCAATTTCTTGTCACCTCATAGGACATTATTTTGATGATAAGAAAATTATATACAAACCTACCTTATGTTTGGATCTATATGCACCCTCTAACTTTTTTCCTTATTAACTATCATTATTATATCTCAGGTATTCGATAATCACAAAATTTTTAACTAATTTAGAGTTCGAGTCGAATGGACCCATAAGAAAACAAAATTATTTTAGTATCTATTTTTTCCATAAATAGATAATATTCAAACCTAAAATTTATTTTCTCCTAATTCCTCTTTTCTTTTGCTTTTTAATCTAGTAAAATAATGTGAGTCAATCCGCATATTACAAATATATTTCTTTTTCAAAAACATGGGTAGAAGCTATAACAGGTGTCATGATAAATACAATGTGTAGGGTTTAGTAGTACCATAGCATTATGAATACAATGTCGATTAGAAGTCGTGAATCATGATTAAAAGAGTACCGTTGGGTTGTGGAATAGAATAGGAAGAATATAGCATGTATCTCGTGTATATTTGTCTGGATTAAATTAATTAGATTCTGCTTTCCATTATAAATGAAATTAAATAAAAAAGCTTATAACATGCATATATATATATGATATAACATGCATATATATCAATATCTGTAGGTCAAAAGGACTACCACATGAGCCAATTGCTAATGAAATCTTGAACAATTCAGCAATTTTCACGACAGGGAAGAGTGTGAAAACGAAAGATTTGCATTTCTTTGTTTGTAATGGAAAAGTCCATTGTATTTTTTGTCCATAATAATAATAAAAAAAAGGAATATTTCTGACCATAGAAATTAAAATGTGATTATAATTGAATTAGAGATGGCTTTCAATTCCACAGAGCAATTAGATCTTTTTTCCTATCATATATTTATCATTACAGTGAACTCTACTGTGTAAGCTAATTTAAATAATAGTTTTGACATGTACCAAAAAAAAAATAGTTTTGACCGATTATACCTTGAGATTAACATAATTTTCTAATTTTTTTATTAAAATAGTACACCATGCAAAGATTCTCTAAGACTGATCTAGTATATAAATTAATAATTTTTCAAATTACAATATTAAGAAATATGTAGTGATTGTATATCGCAAATATAAGTAAAGGTTTTTTTTTTTTTTATTGAAATTGACATATTGAAATTTTTTTATTTAAATAGAATTTTTTAGAATTAAATATTTATAAAAAAAGGAAATAATGTAATATATTAAACAATGAATAAGAGCATATTCAACCCACTTTTTATTTAACATAAACTCTTTATTATAAAAAGTGACTACAAAAAATAGAATTTTAATCCAATCTATAAATCTAAATTAAATTCAATACCTATACAAAGTTTAATTAATAGACCTTTATTTTTTATATATATATCCTTATTTTCTATTAATTTCTTTTATTATTTAATTTTTTTCTCTTTCTTTTTACAATATTCAAAAATTAAAATTAAATATTTTTAGGATAAAATAAAATGAAAAGTAAAATATAAAAAGTGCATTAGATTTAAATAAAATTATTGCTTTTTATATTGATAGATTCCTTAAAATACTCTTTATTTTAAAGAGTATCATTGGGAATACTCTAAGTTATTTAAAAATAATAATTATATCTATAAATTTTATTTATTAAAATAAATAAATAAATATATATAATTAATAATTCATTAATTAATGGAATATCTATTGAATTAATACTTTTCTTAACTCCAAAATTATTAATTTATAGAACTTTTAGAAATTTTTTTGAATACTGGGATTATGATATTTTTTTTAATAATTAATAGAGATTGCTAATTTCCAATACTATAAAAACAAAAAAAGAAAAAAATTAGGATTGGAACTTTACTATTCTCAATAAAATATCCATAATTTTTATCAATTACCTACTTGTGGGCAACGAAATTGTGAAACTTTGTGGCTATTTGATGAACGAAGAATGATAGGCAAGAGTTAAGTATTATGTCATTATCTTAAACTTGAACCGGGAATATATATAATTTTTTTTTTAAAAAGAAAGGAAAATATTCCACGTCTCGGTTCTGAACAAAAGGCCAGCCCGGTGACATTGGCTAGGCCCAGGTTCAACCAAATATACTATTATAGTAGTATTTATGCTGCAGAATGAAGACCTTTACCTACAGCTAAAGGACTGCACCGAGACAAGAGGGAGGCTGTGAAATTCTCAGTATTCAAAACGAAATGGATGAAGTTTACCCAACTGAGGTAGCAAAAGGAGTTGCTGCTATACTTGGAAGGGCAGAAGAAGCTGCATGCTGTCTACTATAGTCACAGAAAATCAGGAAGCAGTGAGCGTTTACTATAACTAGTACCCAGCAACTTCGATACTGAAAGAAGCTGGGCTGATCAGAACATATGTGAGAAACAATTGAAGAGGTTAGGAGTGAAGGTGAATGATGTGTTGAAGAAAAGAGCTGAAATGAGAGCAGGAAGGATATCAACTATATTAATGCGCAAGTCAAGCAGTAAATAGCTAAGCTAGGAAACTCTCGTACAGTTTGTCCAAAATTTGCCTAAATAATGGGTCTTTACTAGTTTAGATTATTTTGTTAGAAGACATTGAGGAGTAATCAAATGATAACTCATTTTTTCGGTATATCATAAAATGTAGAATTCAATTCATGTTGTCATCAATTTACAGGATAACTGTTTTTTGTTGTGTAATTTATTAAAGTTTAGATTATATGACCTCTTTATCAATTAAAAAATATTATTTAATTAAATAATAGTAGATTTGAATAGTGTCACTCTTTAGCTAAAATTTCTAATCACAAACACTTAATTTTTATTTAATTATAGTATAGATATTAAAATATAAGAAGTAATCAATAGTTGGCGAAAATTTAAGCAATTTAGTAGTCTAACCCCCTTAATAGATATATGGCTAAAAAGTTTGATCCTTATATATATATATATATATATATATATAGTATATACAATTTGGAAAATGTCATCAAGGTGCATATGATCATTCTTCTATTGAAATGCGTGCAAAAGAAAATTTATCAAATGAAAAATACATTACACAAAAGAAAAAAAATTCATAACATTGACAATTATTAGATTTAACTATGAATAATTATTATAGATGGGATGATACAAGCATTGCTAAGTGGCTCAATTTGCTCAACTTCTGAAAGTGATTATTGATTGACAGGCTTAATTAGCTCAACTTCTAAAGTGCATAATGATTGGCAGTCTCTATTAGCTAATAGAATTATCAAATTCAATATTTATTTAAATTAACATATGTATCTATAGTCATATTATTGAATTTATTAAAATAATTTTTTTATTAATAAAATAATCATATGATATAAAAATTGATAGAGTGTACAACATGAGACACCATTTTTTAACTCAAATAAAAATAAATTTTATAAATCAATAACAACAATATATAAAGATATATAAAATTCGAGAATGCTAATTAATGAAATGCTTACTTCAGTTTACTTCATTACTATTATTCAATTTTTTCTCATCCATGGGATAATTAAATAGTACATAATAGGCATTTTTTAATCTCATAAATCATTAATATTATTAACTCAGTTCAATTATTGATTAACTCAACTAATAATTAACAGACTTAAATTCTGCTTGGACATTTTTTTCCTTCCTATTTTGTTTTTGTCATGCAATGATTTCTAAAGAACCTGAGAAAAGCTAAGAATTGTATCTGAAGTTTGATCAACTGCTACCAACAAGATATGGATATGTCAATGATTACCAACTAATTTGGGATTTTTAAATAAAATGCAGGTCCAAGCTATTGTAATGCATATTAAAATAAAACATGCATTTATTAGTCTATAACTACTTTAGGTAGTGTAGTGAATCAAAAGAAAAAAAAATATACATTTAATTACATGATAATTAATTAAGGCCATTGCTTATCTTGCACTCTAGCCTTCAACCTCCAATCTTAAGCAGGAAGAGTATAGAACCTAATTTTGCAAAATCAAATAATTTAGTGAAGTAAATGATGTATTAATCAATAATGGTTTGTCAAGCTACATTAATCTCAAACAATAAAAAAGCTATTATGGCGTAATATTGTTTTTTTTTTTTTTCAATTTTTTATTTATCTATAATGAGATTACCCTTTTTGTCTCTTCAATTGATTGCTCATTGATGAAGTAATTACAAAATTGGAATCTTATGAAAGTATTGCACTAGCGAGTACTTTATGCTCTTTATAGGGCTTCTTAGACCTTTTTTTTTTTAAAACTTCATGCGATGTTCTTTATTTTTATTTTTATTTTTTTCAAACAATAAAATTATTATGATTTTGTAAATGAGTGTTTCTTATTTTTAATTTAGTGTATGTATTGTATATTAATTAAAAAATATTTGTTATTTATATAATTTAAAAATTAATTTACTAAAATTTTAATACAAAATTGTTGTAAAACAATTTTATACAGAAGTTAAAATTTTATTTTGTAATAATTTAATAAAGATCCAGACTAATAATAAAATAAATTTTAATTCTTTTTATGGTTATTTTATTTTGCATGAGGCATAATATCTATATGATCTTCTTGAAGAATAAAATTCAGAAAAAAAAAGAAAATATAGGAGAAATATTTTTTTCATATATTTCAAATAAGAGTTACAACCATTATATATACATATAGGAATCTTAATCACATCCTAACTAGGAATAGAATAACATCCTAAATAAAATAAAGACTTTCTTCCTAATTGTATACAAATATATACTTCCTAATATATATAAAAAATCTTTACTTCCTCAACATTTCCCCTTAAGTTGGTAAATGTATATCAATCATTCTTTTCATTTGAAGACGCCGAACAATTTTTTTTTTTTTTGCAGAAAACAAAATAAATGAAAGAGTAAAAGAAAAAATCAGAAAACAAAAGGAGATCATAGCCATAGGAATGTGTAGGGCAATTTCGAACTTATAATTTTGTCATTTTGACACCTAAACTTGGATAAAATGCACTAGTTTACAATAATATAATGACATAATACATCTATCACCCTTTATATTTGTCACTTTTTATCAGTTTAACACCTTTAGTTATAGTTTTTTTATCAGTCAAACCTTTATGATGTGACACGTGTTGATTTGTTATTCTATGTCAGATATGCTAATAGGGGTTTCAAGATTGCATTTTAGTCAAGTTCATATGTCAAAAATAGCAAAACTATAAGTTCAAATGTCAAACTGATAAAAAGTGACAAGTATAGGGGGTTATGTATATATTATGCCTTTGCATAAAGTAAAATTCGCTCTAGTAATAACCATCACTTCCATTTTGGATGGTGATAAAATAAAGTAGGGAGAATTGTTATTTCCCATGTATTTTGACTTATTACACTATTTCATTCATAACATTTGAAAAAATATTTATTCATCTCTGACATTTGCAAATTCGTATACTATTTCATCTCTACAGAAGAACTCATAAGTGTTAACTATTGCAAATGTCTGAGATGAATAAATATTTTTTAAATGTCAGGGATAAAGTAGTGTAATAGGCCAAAACACAGGGAGAAATAACAATTACCCTAATAAAGTATAAATGTTTACTTGTGGAAAAAAAGAGATGTAAAAAAATAGAATTTTATGATCAATTGCTAAAATTTTGTATTTTTTTTGGCACAATACATACCGCGCCCCCTGAACTTGGCAATTTTTATCATTTAGACACTTGTACTTACATTTTACCATTTGAACATCTTAACTCGCCAAAATCATAACTTATAAACCCCTCACTGCTCAATAAACAAAAAGAAGAAGCGTGTGTTTTACAATGGTCTGACAGGCTACCATATAAGCATGACACGTACGAAACAAAAAAAAAATTAAAAACTGTAAAAATAATGAAATCCCTAAATTTGTAACCCTAATTCTATCATCTTTTACAAATCACTTCAATGAAAAACCCATAGAATTGTCAATTTTCAATACTTTAGCAGTGCTAATAATAGCTGAATCTGAATGACGAAAGAGGAGCCATCAAGTTCGAGTTCAGGTTTAGATTCATAATTTGAGGAAAACATACAAAAATTAAGTGAAGAAGAAGTAGAAGAATTGAGGAATATTAGGAAGCAGGGGATATCAGATTATAAAAAATAGAGACTTTTAAGAATTGTAGAAAATAAAAGCAAGAATGAAAGCATTGAGTCTTTATAAAATGGCCTCATCTTTAATGGTTCTTCATAGAATTTGGCTCTACGTAATAGGAAAAGTAAGGTCATTAATGATGATGGCGATTGGTCAATCTTGGCCAAGCAAAGTCAAACTAGTGGAGAAATTGTTAATTACGTGGCAGCTAGACCACTTGAGCTGAAGGACGTTCCTCTTCTTGCTCTAAAAGATCAAGCTAAGACTAATTATAAGGTCTTGAATTCAAATTGGGAGAAATTAAAGGCAAGAAAACCCTTCAAAGTAGGCCTTATTAGCTTGGGTAATTATCAAGTCTTTCTAGAAGGAAGCAGGTTGCAATGCCATATTTGCTTCGATAAATACTTTTGTCTTATATGTTTGTTCATACTTGGTTAGCTACTTAGTTGACTATTTAAGGGGAAAGGTGACTTTCCCTTATGAGGGATATATTCTTATTACAGCAAAGCTTGTGAAGACCTTAACAACTCAGTAATGGTACCTGGGTGTTGACATTTTGGGTATGCATATGAGGTTGGCTTTGACAATAATGGTGTATCATAAAGGACTTAGACTCTCAAGCTTGGCCAAGTAAAGTCACACTAGTAAAGAAATTGTTAATTACATGTAAGTTGATGTCCAAAGGGTAGGGGACTACTTTTGGTATCACCATGATATATAGATGCTTCCTTACAATAATTCTTGCACTTGCAATTTTGTTTAAGAATATTGGAATTGCTTTTGTTGTAATTTTGATTGCCACCATTATCTCAATTGTTATTACTGTCCCTCTGGCTAAGGTATAAAAAGAGTATCAAGACAAGTTAATGGTTGCAAAGGATGACAGGATGATGAAAACTTTAGAGTGTTTGAGGAATATGAGGATTTTAAAGTTGCAAGCTTAGGAGGTTAGGTATCGAGTGAAGATAGAGGAGATGCATGGACATGTATCTCTTGATCTTAACATAACTACTACTACTTCTCTTTAGCATGAAAACATCATCTATTTTGTCTCTAAAAACTTTTAGTTTATTAGAATTTGAATAGGACTGTGACTGGGATTGTGACTGAGAAGAAGAATTTCTAGCTTCATTTCTTTGATTATCATTTTCAATCAAGAATGAGATATGATCAACACTACCCACTTTAATAGTGCAATAATTACGATAATAGGAGATCTCAAAGCAAGAACAAGAAGAAAGTCTATATTCTCCAAAATTCAGGGTTTTATTTGAAGTCTAAATGGTATAATTATATGTTGGGTTTACTTGTTGGCTATTATACTACTGAGCCTTTGTTTAGATTGATCATGAGAATTTCACTTCTTATTTTTAATGTAAAAAAATATGGGTATTGTTCCCTATGGGGTAGGTTTTCTTTTTTTTTTTTCAGAAACTATGTATGTAAAGATGTAAAATTTGCAAACTTTAGCCTATGAGATTGAGGATAACGCAGTGAAATCTTTGGACAAGCAACAACTTTCGATAGATGGACAATCTACTACATTTTCAGCTCCTAATTGAATTTCAATCAAAATCACTAGAAGAGAGCATGTAATGATATGTCACTGAGATAATTTAGTAGATGTAATGACTAGGGGAACTTTTCCAAATCTAACATCGTTGTCAAAATTGTAGGAAGAACTTCAGGAATATGGCTGTAGACATTAGGAAGAACTTCTTCAATGCCAAGAGCAAATTCAATAAGTCCATGACCACTTGATCAGAAATTCAAAGTCTATATTGGCAGCTCAAGTTTGTATTGGATAAGTTATATGCTATCTTCGGAGCTTGGCAATTTTTCAAAATGCCATTTTCTTTTTTATTATCTTTAAAGCTTGGCAATTTTTCTGCACTTGTATTTATTTGGTTATTGTCATTCAAACTTGAGGACTATACTATTTACTTTTGAGGTCTTTAGTCTTCCATTCTACCTACCTTGTTAAAGCTAATGCTATTTTTATAGGTAGATTGTTTCTTTGATTATCTTACTTGATGCTTTATGCTATTTTTATACCCTAATTGTTTATAAGCAGAAGAACATGAAAGAGATGAATGATTATAGAGTATAATGATAGGGAGAACAAGAAGGCTTGAAAATGGCAGAACAAGAATAAGATGAAGAAGAATAATAAGATGAGTTGTTGACAGAAAAAGATGATGGAGAGAAAAAGAATTGAAAAGAGAAGTTGTACATTGAGGAGAACTAAAATTTTCATGTCACGTGCTCAATAGCGTTTAACTTCACATCCTCTACCACATGTGTAGAAAGTGGTTTATAAATCACATTTTTGACGAGTTGAGGAATCTAAATGGCAAAAATATAAATATAAGTATCAAAGTGATAAAAAAAATGTCAAATTCAGGGAATTACTATGTATTAAGCCTTTTTTTTTTAAAAAAAAACAATTTTCTTGTTTTCAAGAATCTTAATAGAATTTGGAAATTTAATTATATTGTTTTCCATTATTTTTTCTTTAAATGAAATTAAAAAACACATAGAATAATAATTGGACCATCTTTTGAATCTCACTCCAAATACCTTTTCCTACATTTTCAAATTTTTACACAAATTTCTTTCAAAAGATTTTTACATAACATGATTATATATTATTATATATTTTAGATATTATGTCATATTTTTCTAATTTTATCCAATTTTTTGTTGATGCTAACTTATGACTAAAAAAAAGTTTAGTAACTTATATTTTTCCTTTAAAAATTAATTTATATTTTTAATTTAATTTTGAATGAACTTGAGTTGTAATTAAACTCTTTTATATATTTGTAAATTGATAATTTCATAAATATATTATTTATTATTTATATTTTATGTCTATTAAATTAAAATAATCACATAAAATTACTAATAATTTAATATAAAGTTATACAAGAGTAATTTTTATTTTAAATTTGAAAACAGTTTTTTTATATGACAAATGTACATAAACTTTCATTTTGTGGTTTTTTAAATATTTTTTTGGATGAGTTTTCATGAAAAAAATGAAAACATCATTTTCCTAAAAACATTAGAGTTGAAAAAAAGAAAATAGTTATGTAAAAGTAAACGACCCCTAAATTTCTCAACTCCTAAATTTCTTATTCTCTTTTCTAGTCTTTAGTGGTTTTTAGTGGGTTGGTGTTGTTTTAGGGTGGTTTTTGGTTTCTTTTGTTTTTTTAATAATAATATATAAAAGTGAATTTAATTAGATTAAGATCTATAATTTTTGTATATTTTTCAAGTTGATATAGTATGTTTTGACACTCCATTGATATAGCTATGGTGGTTTTAGCTGTTGACCATGGTTTTACTTATTAATTACAACAATTAATAATAGAAACTCATCAATAAACTTACTATTAATTACAGCAATTAATATAGAAAAATCTTAATAAAGAGAAAACTGATAAATTACAGGCAATTAATAAAAGGGTGGGAAAGATTTAAGAACCCGTGATGGTAATGGATA
This sequence comes from Mallotus nudiflorus, assembly GCA_947683625.1. NCBI lineage: Eukaryota > Viridiplantae > Streptophyta > Magnoliopsida > Malpighiales > Euphorbiaceae > Mallotus > Mallotus nudiflorus. The sequence goes on along the minus strand of CANTUR010000096.1, from coordinate 249,028 downwards.
GCTAAGAAAACTTCCAACGTATCAAACCAGAACCATTAAATGCAAGGATGATCATAGCCATATATTTAGTTCATTTAATAATTTTTTAGCTAAAACTATTTGCTTTTTGAGCATACTCAACTCATTTTGCTGATTCAAGCGTGGCAACTGGTGATCAAATGAGATGATTTTTTATGAACGCATCTAGCAAAAAAGATATCACAATATGAGTGACAACAACATTAGTCTATCTCAAGCGGAGTGATTTAAATTTTTTTAGAATTTGAAATTTTATTCTTTTATAAATCCCTTCAATTTAAATTTTAAAATAGTTAAATTCATTGTAAAATAAATTAATGATTAACCCAAATACTATATGAAAATTTTAATTATACTAAAAAAATTAACAAAATAAACCAAATAATAAAAAGTGGACACATTATGAATGATAACGAGGTAAGGCCTAAATCCATATTTAGAAACAAAGGCACCATAAAAGAAAAGAAAAAATTAATTAAAATTTGGACTGTCTAACTCTTAACAGTGACAGTTTTAAGGTCTTAATATCTATAGTCATTGGACTCAAAGATACGCTAATTAAATCGGTCTAATTGCATGGATTAAGCACTTACCAAATGCATAAAATAAAAGAATTGAAAGCAACAGAGCAACAGAAACCAAACCCACTCCTCCACCACCACCACCACCACCACTGGCGGCACCACCAGCAACACCACCGTCACCAACAACAATCAACAACCAACTTCACTAAACAATCAATAATCAACCATTGCGAGTTGAGAGTGACTTCTCCTCCGCCAATTTCTTTTTTGTCAATTCTTGAAGCAAACTCTTTCTTCTGTTTTTAACTCTCTTTCACCAGATCTCTCTGTATCTGATTCGCTGCTGCTCTTTTACAATTATTTATCGCCATGTCCTTTTGATTGCTCCTCTCCTTCTCTCTATCTTGCTTCACCTCTTTCTATTTTTGGTACTTTTATTTATTTTAGATTTGAATTCGAATGTGAATGAATGTGTGTTTAAGTGCTTGTTGTTATCGTCATTGATCTGATACGGTTTCTTTTTTTTTTTTTTTAAAATTTTTTTTACAGTTTTTTTCTTAAATTTGATCGAAAATGGTGATATGGGGACCAATTTCGCCTGGACAGGTGAGATTCTGTTGAGCATTGCTTTGCAGTTACTATTCTTGTTCATTTGTAATGCTGATCAATTTCAGCAGTATCATGAATTTGTTATTTGTGAAATGACGGTGGTGATTTGAAAACTGAGAAGCTTGCTCTGCTTAGTGAAGCATGCTGATGAATGATGCTGTTTATGCAATCTAATGAATTTGAATTTTAGTTTGGTGAACGGCCTTAGCACTTGTTGTTACGTATCAATTGTAGTTTTTGTTTCTGCTGATGGCTGATGCTGATATAATCTGGTTCTGCTATGTCTATGATTAGCATTTTGAGATTGCTTCTTTATAATCTAACAAGGATTGTAACTTATGTGGGAATAATGGTCATGGACATGCCTAACGAAGTCTTTCTTTATTATGTCTCAGGTGTCCTTTTTGCTTGGAATCATCCCTGTTTTTGTTGCGTGGATATATTCAGAGTTCTTAGAGTATAAGAAGTCTTTATCTCCTTCTAAAGTGTAAGTTCATCTTGCATTGAGAGCCATGGTCTCTATGAATTGGTCTTTATTCTAATGGTATTGGGTAATATGCTCTGGCTTGTCATTCCATATGGCGCAAATCATGAAACCTAGACAAATGATTTACCTAATCTGCCTATCTATGGGGACAACTGTTGTAATGAATTTTCAATTTGAAGGAGCCATAAAAAAATAACATAACAGAAAATGATACGTAGTTTCACATTTTTATTTTCTGATGTTAATGAGTGAACTTTATAATTGCAGCCATTCAGACAATAATTTGGATGAGTTGGAAAAGGAGACTATCAAGGAAGATGATAGAGCTGTTTTGCTGGAAGGAGGACTCACAAGAACAGCATCTATGAAATTTCAGAGTGCATCCATTAAAATGAATTTAATCAGGTTGCATTCTAATTCATGCTTTACTGTCATAGCATTTTAGTATGAGTGTCTTAGAAGTCTCTTACCTTCTGAAAGTTTGATTTTCTAGGTTTATGACTATGGATGATGCTTTCTTGCTGGAACACCGCGTAACTTTGAAAGCAATGTAAGCCTATTACACTTTGGATGGTGATACCAATTGATGCTGTTGCTAGTCCTTACTCTTCCTAATACTTTACTTTAAACTTTCATGTAGGTCTGAGTTTGGGGCAATTCTGATATATTTCTATATATGTGATAGAACAAACATTCTTGGGGACTCTACCAAGGTGCTTCTAACTGTTGCTTTATGCTTTTTCCTTGTGATTTTATCTGAGATGGCTTTGCGGTGAAATGCTACTTGCAATTGTAAAATTCTTCTTCTTCTTCTTCTTTGTTTATTTTCATTTTTTTTGTTTAACTGCAGTACTTACTCATTTGTAGTATGATACTCATTCTACATATTAGCAGCCTTTGTCAGCAAGAAAAAGGAATACATTCATCGTCCAGTGGCTATTGTTCTTGCACTTAAATAGAATGCATAGTTTCAATTCTATAGAATAAGAGTTAGTTTAGGCTTTTAACTAAAGTTTTCCACTGCAAAAATCATGCAACTCATAGACGACACCTATGAAATTTACAGTATTTCTCAGTTCGGCAGTAAGTATGATATGCAACAAATAATGTAATTTTGAAGCAACAATGGACTACCGATAACTGTAAAAGTGACCATGATGTACACTTACTACCACTCTCTACTGGTTTATCTCAACTAACAGATTAAAGCAGAAAATATAAAAAGAGAAACATCGTGTTTGAATTGAAACATTGAATGCTTATGTGGCATTAAGAAAGAATATCCGTTAATGTTTATGTGGCATTTAAGAAAGACTATCCTTTTTTGCTTAGTGGATGGTGGTGCAATGCATGATTTTGTAGGACAATATTATATGGCTTCATTATTGCTACTGCTAATCATTTTTTTGTTCTTGGTGTTCCTTGGGCAGAGCTACAATCGCGACCTTTTTCTCTTCCTCTACCTTCTTCTCATTATAGTATCATCTATGACATCACTGAAGAAACACAATGACAAATCTGCATTTTCTGGAAAATCTATACTTTACCTTAACAGGCACCAAACTGAGGAATGGAAAGGATGGATGCAGGCAAGTATTTCTTGTCAACTTTGTAACTTAGCTTACAAGAAGCTTAAATTAATTTCTGCACCATTTTTTTTTTCTCTCTTGAATGTTAATGTCTGGAGATTTTCTTTTGTACATCTTGTATTCTTCCAGTGAAAACATTGTGGCTCTAACAAAATGTGTCTAAGAAACTGTAGAACAATTAGGTCGAAGGCTTTATATGACTCATTTTTAAATTTGAGCCATATAATCTTTGTCCATAATTTTCATTTCCTATATTTTAGTTGGACATTAGGGAGTGATTAGATTAAACTTGTTAATCTGCTTTTGAACTAGGAATGAATGTTGTCATCTAAAAAGTATCTTTGTGTATTTCCAAGGCTTCTTTAACCCCCTGTTTTGGTTCTTGTTTGTCTCAACAGGTCCTTTTCTTAATGTATCACTATTTTGCTGCAACAGAGATATACAATGCCATACGTGTCTTTATTGCTGCATATGTTTGGATGACAGGATTTGGTAACTTCTCCTATTATTACATTAGAAAGGATTTTAGCCTTGCACGCTTTGCTCAGGTGTTGTTTTGTGACTCCATTCCAGATAAAATTGCACAAGAAGATATGAATTTTTCTTTTCATCAATATGTTTAAAGATATATTGTTTGGTGCAGATGATGTGGCGGCTTAATTTCTTTGTGGCATTTTGCTGTATTGTTCTCAACAATGACTATATGCTGTATTACATTTGCCCAATGCATACACTATTTACATTGATGGTGTATGCCGCCCTGGGCATATTTAACAAGTATAATGAGAGTAGCTCAGTGATGGCTGTTAAGATTCTTTCATGCTTTGTTGTGGTTATCTTGATTTGGGAAATTCCTGGAGTTTTTGACATTCTCTGGAGTCCTTTACTCTTCTTATTAGGTACGTATCTGATATATCTTTTGTTTTGATTCATGTTTACTTGATTGGAAACTTTATTCTTTAACAGAGTAAGCATGCTCATTTAACTTGCTATAATCTGAGTGAACATTCATGTTTTTTTCTTTATTTATTTATCTATATATTTTTAATTTTTTATTAATGCATTCTTGTTATTGGTTGTGTCTGTTGTTTGTATTACTATTAACAAACTTCTTGTCTTTAATTTTTTCTTTTCTTTATGCATATCTCCATCAAATATGGCTATTATATTCCTAAAAGTATTTGTCCATGATAATTTGCATAACTTAACTTCAAAAAGTGTGAAGTTAATTGCTATTTCAATATTTTAAATGGCTTGCTTAGTTTTTGCTTCTGCATATGTATAATTGTTTTGCTCTATGGCAGGGTATACTGATCCTGCAAAGCCAGATCTCCCTCGAATGCATGAGTGGCATTTCAGATCTGGGCTTGATCGCTATATTTGGATCATTGGAATGATATACGCATATTTCCACCCCAATGTAATTACTTGAATACTCGATTGTCTCTTGTGTTTCCTGTCTTGTTGCCCAAGCTTCTAGATAGTTTAAAAGGTCTTAAATTTCAGATAGAGAAATGGATGGAGAAATTGGAGGAATCTGAAACAAAGAGGAGACTCTCAATCAAAACAGGAATTGTGGCAGCTGCCTCATTGGTAAGTTTTATGAGTTGTGAACTTATTAGTACCCTTATTTGCTTATAGATTCTGCATTATCAGTTCGTGTTACCTAATTGTTGTTTGATCTCTTTACCTTTCCAAGGTTGGTTATTTGTGGTATGAATACATTTACAAGCTGGACAAAGTTACATACAATAAGTATCACCCCTACACATCCTGGATCCCTATCACGTATGTATCAAGGACCTTTATAGTTTATTTGAAAGAGTTAAAATGGGGATAATAATTACTGCAGAATTGATCATGGGTTCCACAGAGAGCACGTCCTATGATGTGTTGTAGTTAATTGCCCATTATCTTACTATATCTGATTGTTTGATTACAGAGTTTACATTTGTTTGCGGAATTTCACTCAACAGTCTCGGAATATCTCTTTGACTCTCTTTGCGTATGTTGTCTCACCTCACAACTTTACACTTTTACTGGGGAAATTCTCATAACACACTTGATTATTTGAATTTGAATTATTTTGCAATCATGTATTGGCTTCCTCTAATTCTTTTACTTTGTTAATAGTTGGCTTGGCAAGGTTACTCTGGAGACCTATATTTCACAATTCCACATATGGCTGAGGTTCGAGGACAATACTTTTGTTCTCTTTTTCTCTCTCCTTTTCCTGCTCAGTTTCAAATACCTTTTCTGTAATGCGGTGCTCAAGAAATTTCTCTATTAATGTTGCGTGGATTAAACAACCACATATGCTCAGCTTTTCCTGATTTCTTTCTGGACTTGAATGAATATTTTTTTGACTCTCCGTCACAACTCACAAGTCAGAAAAGAATAGAGTTGGAGAGGTTAATTAGATGTTAAGTGTACATTAAAAATAGCTTACCTACTAACGTAGCATCAAGGTGATAATTTCAAGAAAATACTCAAAATGGAATTAATTTATTTCAAATTTCTCTTGTTTAAGATATAGGTCATTGCAATTTTTAACTTCCTTATATTTATGTGCAGATCAAACGTGCCCAATGGACAGCCTAAGTGGCTTCTTTCTATTATACCAGAATATCCATTGCTTAATTTCATGCTAACAACTGCCATATATGTATTAGTAAGCACACAACTTTTCTTTGCCCTATAATGTTTAAAGAGCCAGTAGTAGTTACTGACTTTCCTTTTTTGCTTTGTGTCACTATCTTCACTTTCTTCTACAGGTATCTCATAGGCTTTTTGAATTGACCAATACGCTGAAGACAGTTTTCATACCCACAAAAGACAACCGGCGTCTTCTTTATAATTTGATTGCAGGGGCTGCTATTTCTCTCTTTCTGTATTTGGTGTCACTCATTCTTCTTCAGATCCCTCATTCTTCTGTAAGCCTCTCGCTATTACTTTTTAGCTAGTGATGGATCCTTGCTATCAGTCTTTGTTTGTAAGTCCATCGCTATAGAATGATATGAAGTGCATAATTATTTAGGCAGTAGAATTTTCAACTGCTTGTCATGATTTGGGAATTGAACAGTTTAAATTGACACAGGCCTAACAAACGAAGACTAGAAAGAAAATATACGTAGAGGTTTTCTATTGGACATACAAAGAGATATAGATGAAGCAAAATAAGAGAAATCGGAAAATGTTGCTTGAAAGATCTAGCTTAAGAAGAGTGTTTTAAACAAACCAAAGGTGGGGAAAAATGCTCTGTGATGCCCCGCCTGGAGCTGAAGCTAGATTTGCCTCAGGACGTGGGCAGCACGCAGCTGGAAGGACAGGAAAGAGATTCTTTTTGTAATGTTCCATATCACTAGATTTTTTTTTTGTTGCTATTTTTGTTCATTTTTTTTTCTTTATGCAGTCCATGGAAGAAGTTGTAGCTTATTGTGACATAGCGATGTTTGTCATTGGACGAATTCAAAATTCAATACTAAAGCAATTTATTGCAGATCTGTACTATTTTTACATGCCCCTGGTGCACATAAAAACTAAGGTGCTAGTTTCGTTTTATTCTGCACAACTTTCATGGGTAAGATTGCTACTGCCTTAAAAGATGAAGTAAACAAATAAGGAAATCCAATAGCCGTCCTGATGATGTTAGCACATCTGATTTAACAAGCAAACATATAATATTGATGAAAACAACTAAACCATAACAAACATACACGCAATTATAATGAAACAACTAAAGCAATAATTAAAGGAAAAGACGGGTAACAAAGAGGGTTTTTTTTTTTTTTGGACAACTAAAATGCATTAAAGAAAGACTTACAAAGGATTAAGATCTCTTTCTAAAAGAGATTGCAGATGAGAGTGAACATAAAGCCTATTATCTAGCATCAGTAAGCGACTTTGACATTTAGATAACCAATCTGCAACCTTGTTTGCAGTCCTGGCAATAAAGTTAACTATTACATTTGCATTCATAGACAAGCTAAGCTTTATATCTTCTACAATAACAGCAACCTCCCACGAGGGAAGATCTAGTGAGTGAATAAGTTGGACTGCTCTTTGGCAATCTGCTTCAATGATGATCTGCTGCTGAAAGTTTTTTGAGTACTTTAAAGCTGTCCTAATAGCCATAAGTTCTGCCTGAAGAGCTGAGTGACTATGTTCAGCTTGAGTGGAGATATGTAAGACCCGGCCATGCCAATCCCTGCAAATGAATGCCAAGGTGCACCGATGTGTGTTTTGATGGAAAGTGTAATACCCTATATTTTTTAATTTAAATAAAGTAATTTTTGAATTTGTATTATTAATAAATAATTTTAAATTATATTATACAATTTTTAATTATCTAGCTATTTAATTGAGATATATTTATGTTAATATTATTTTAGGGTTTTGTTATTTGATGTAAGTATTATATTTGGGTATATATATAGATATAGGTGTATTTGTGTATATATATATATGTGTGTGTGTGTGTGTGTATAGAAACCTACCCAAGAAACCCAAAACACCCAACCCTGCTACCCCTCCTCCCCATTCGTCACCATCACCATCACTCCCACTCCTTCCAGCATGCCACGACCCTCCCAGAGCAACCATCACCGCCGCAGCAGTCGCCAGCTTCTCCCCTCTTCTCCTTTTCTTCCCTCCGGTCTCTCTCTCCTTCGGTTTGAGTTTCCACCGTCGCTGTTGGAGCTGGATCGGCGCTGCCGTTGCTCCCTCAGCCTTCATCACCTTCTCAGATGTCGGTTGACGCTAAGTCTCGCCGCTGCCACCCATTTCTGGTGTCGAAAATCGAGGTTGAAGGTGAGTTGTGTAGGGTTGTGTTTTAGGTTGTTTCTGGGTTGTTTTCTGGTTGTCTGAGTTGATTTATGTGTTAAGCTTCATTTATTCTAAGTTAAATGATTAATTATGCTAAGTTAGTTGTTTAATCCAATTTTTGTATATTATTTTGATTTTTCTTGATTTTACAGAATTTTTTTTGATTTTTATTTGAGTTTTATTAGTAATTAGAGTAATTAATGTTAATTATTTTTGGTATATTGATCTTATTTAAGATTATAGAAAATTTTTGTGTTAATTGTGAATTTTGGATATTTTATTAATATTTTATTTATTTTTGAAAATTAATTGTTAAAAATTATGAAATTTTGATAATTGGTATTATTATTAAATGTTATTAATTTTAGAACTTAATTTATGGTTTTTGTGATTTTTATACTATTTTTATAATTATTTTAAGTTTATGTCAAATGTGGATAATTAGGTTAAATTTATATTTTGGAAGAAATTATTACTTAATTTTATGCTTTTAATTATATTAAGAAATTTAATGTTGGGAAAATAATTTTTAGGTATTTGTATAATTTTTAGGGAATTTTTGAGTAATAATAGTGTAGGCGGCGGGGTTTAGCGCACGCCCAAGTGTTTGTTGACCACGATACTGTGTGAGCTCGAGGCCCACTAGGAAATACGATATAGGTTTTGGGCCTATTTGGAGATGGAGTCGCCACCCGGATAAAAGCCGGGACATACTGTACAACAACTGGATCCCACGGAGGTTCTTAGAAATCGTCATCAAAGATCGGGTTCGGAAACTGGGTATGAGCGTTTGAATGCTCACCAAACCTTGCGGTTGGCCTCCGTTTGTGTTTTACGTTTTATTACCATTTAATTATTTCCTCATTTACCACATGTAATGAAATTGCCTTCGGATAATTGTCAGATTTTATAATTAAGTCCGAGCTTGCGCATTAATCCAATTTCATGCCTTTAAGTCCCAACATTCAAAAAACGCAATAAATAAAATAAGTAATAATTTACAACCATACATTCAAAATTAAAAGGGAAAGGGATTAAGGATTATAATGCTTTTTAGGCTAAATAAAAGAATAATATACATAAAATAAACCAATAACATAACATAAAAGCGACAATGTACAAGGGATAACTAGTAAAAGTGACTACTCGATGACAGAAATCATCAAGTAATTTCTGCAAATAGCACATGGTTAGTCCTTCCTTTCAAGAAAAGAAGAAAAGAAATCACATATAACATGTTACGACCCAAAACAGAGGCCATGACTAGCGCTAGGGAACGAGAATTCTTTCGAATCCGGAACCCGTAGCAAGCCTAAAAATAAAATAAACATGCAATAATAATAACCACACTTAATGCAGTGGAAATAAAACCATAAATATAATAATAACACTTGCACCAACTGAATTTAAATTAAATCCTCATATATATATATAAATAAACTCTTTAATACAAATCTAGTTCAAATATAATACATCTTTTTAACAATTTAATAACTACTGCAGTGTCTAGATAAATAAAACTCAATTGAGCAGTTTACATAAAGAAGCCGGGGCAGAAGAAATCCAGCGTACAGGCCTGCTACTGAGGTCTGAAGATGATGACTCTCCTGAAAAAAAAAGTCAACGGAGGGGAGTCAGACCTCACTGAGTGAATTACTATAATATATATACATGCATACTAAATGACAATGCATACAATCAACAGTATATATCTAATATGTATATATACAGGCAAATACACACAGATGTAATAAAATCATTTTATATTTTTTTATTGAAAATCACTGTTTATGAAGGATCAAATAGAACTCTATAATATCGCAACCTCAAAATAGTGTTAGACAACACTCTAGCCATATAGGCTCACTTATTCCAATATATTCACTTATTCCATTTAGACAGTAGACTGGCCCCGAGACACCAAGTCAACCGAGCTCCAGCAGTCTGACTGTCAGTGTGATTGGCCCCGAGACACTTGGTCAACTGAGCTCCAGCAATCACACTCCCAAATTCTATCTTACACATCAAATAATCATATCCAATCAATATCCACAAATAGGTTAGTAATATAGCCTAGATGCTATAAGCGTACCGGTACGTACTCGAACCTAGTGCTGCCCATTAGGTATCACGTTCTATTGATATCCTTCATTTAAAATATAAAACATTCATTCACAAATAAATGATGCATGAATTTAAATAAAATAACAATATAAACCATATATATACTGAAAATATATCAAAAGTAAACCAGGTATATTTTGAGTATATATACGTCAAACAAGTCTAATATAATAGCAAAATAAGCTAGAAATATATTCAAAAACATTTTAAACATAAATGGTTAATAAAGCATGCATATAATTTAGTATATACCAAAAGTTTACTAAAAATAACTTAAGTACTAATCAAATTGCTTATGCATATTTAGTCAAAATAAAACATACATTTCTAAATCATGCACCCTAAAGCATATATATATAAAATAGTAACTCACATTTAGTGCGCTCCACGAGATGGGTCCGATGGGCCTAGTCCACTAGGCCTCGGTCTCGGCGCAACTAAACAAACAACAACGAAAAGAATCAGAATAAATCGAACAAAAGTTCTAAGGACTCATTCTAGATTACTAGACACAGAATTAGAAATCAGGATTCAACCGGACATCACGTTTTACGAGAATTCTATCAAAAATTCGACAGAACCTCCCTTGTAAAACGGACATCTCTCTACTTAAAGAGTAGAGCCGACCCTGCAAAGAAACGCACTTTGAAAAATAGACACAACAACTCATCCACAACCCCTCGGTCGGACTCCAAACTACAGTCTATCGACCGGGGTCCACAATTCACAAAATAATATAAAAATACCAAAAATACCCTTATATCACAGAAATATATTTTATATGTAGAAATTACGTAATTAACCTTAAAACACATTAAAAATCGATAAAACTCTTTTTATTTAGAAAAATCATATATTATATATATAATTGAAAATAATTCACGAAAAATAGTTTTAATTAGTTAAAAATACTAAATAATTTGTAGAAATCATTTTTATACCTTAAATAACTATTAAAACCAATTTAATTACATTTTTAGCCAATTTTGTGTAAAATTACCAAAATACCCCTATATATATAAATATACTAAAATTACTCCAAAAATTCACCAAAAATAGTATAATTATCAAAAAATTAATTTTCTCAACATATTTATCAATAATATTAATAATTAAACTCAATTAACCAATTAAATTCAATTAAAAACACAATTAACCCTATTTTCCAAAAATTACATAAACTAATTAAATTCAAAATAAATACATAGAAATTCATAAAAATTCCAAATAATTTCATATAATTCATTTAAACACCTATAATTATCATAAAACACAATTTCATAATTTATTTAATTAATTTCCGAAAATTAGAAAATAATATTAAAATATTCAAAAATACCCAAAAATCAAAATAATTCCCAAAAATTATAAAAAAATTCACACATGTAGATTAAGCTACTAGGATCAACATTTGTTAAGGGACTTTTCATAAATCAATCAATTCGAAGTTAAAAAATTCAAAAACCCTAAAATGGCCGAATTGAAGATTTAGCTAAAACCTCATCAATCACTTGATTTCAGGCCAAAAGGAGCTTAGAATAGGGACCACCGGAGCTCAAGGAGTCGATGAAGACCGGAAATGCACGAAATGGTGGCCGAAATCGTGATTGACGGCGAAGAGGTCAACTTGCTGCCATCACGAATTTTGGGCGTTCCAGCGGGCTTCCGGCGGCCTGGTCACGTTGGAGAGGAAGAGGAAGGAAGGGGGAGGAGGTTGGCGGCAGCTGTTGGCGGCGAAAGGCGGTCCGGCGAGGTGGAACGGGAGGCGCAGTGAGGGTAGGCGTCGGGAGAGAAGAAGGAATAGAGAGGGGGCAATTCGGTAATTTGGTAAAAATTTTGATTTTCAACTATATATATGTATATATATATATATACTTTACACTATATATTAAAATAATATAAAATCACACACATTAAATACACACCACACACATATAATTTAATATTTTAATAATTTAATACTAAATAAAAATAATTAAATAACAATAAAACTAATAAATAAATAATAAAATAATAGGGTAATTAATTAAACCCTAATTAAATAAATACACATATATACGTTATTTAGTATTTTAAAAATATATATGAGTTCATGTAAGTCCTTAAATCTAACTAAAATAATTAATAGTAAATTATTTACTTGAAAATTTTTTCGAAAATACAAGTCTCGGGAAAATTTTACGTAAAGGACTTTAAATAATACACAATAATTAAAATAGGTTTTAAATACACATCAACTCGTAAAAATATCATAATATATATACAAAAATTATTAACACTGCATATCCCGATGAAATATTAAAACATTTAAAAACACGGGATATTACATAACGATACTTACAAAAGGCTCTATAAAGAAGGGGTTTCACATCATGACTTAAAAAAACCATTAAACAATCAAGATTGAGCATCATCATGCAATCGTACAGACATATTTAAGGTCAAAGGGAACATATTAATGCAGACGTTATGACAAACATGAATAGAAAATGAAGCAAGAAGCAATTTAACTCTGCCAATGAGGCGACGCCTCATCAACTGTAATATCCCGTGTTTTTAAATATTTTAATACTGTATTGAGATATGCAGTGTTAATAATTTTTGTATATATTTATGATATTTTCATGAGTTGTTATTTAATTAAAATTTATTTTTATTTATTTTATATTATTTTAAGCACTTTACGTAAAATTTTTCCGGAACTTGCATTTTCGGAAAAATTGACACGTAAATTATTTATTATTAATTATTTTAAATAGATTTCCAGACATGCATGAGCTCATATATATTTTTAAAGTACTAAATAAAGTGTATATATGTGTGTATTTATTTAAATTAAACTAGGGTTTAATTAATTACCCTAATATTTTTATTATTTATTATTAGTTTTAATATTAATTAATTAATTGTTTTTAGTGTATAAATTATTTAATATATTAAATTATATGTGTGTGGTGTATATTTAATGTGTGTGAGTTTATATTATTTTAATATATAGTGTAAAAGTATATATATATACATATACATATAATATTTAAACAAAATATAAAGTTTGAGTTGTTTACGGTTATGCCATCGACTACTTCTTCTTCTTCCCCGATCACCTCCTCGCTGTTCCGCCGTCTGCCATCCCGTTTTCTCATCGTCGGTGTGCCTCCCACCGTGCCACCTCCTTCCTCCAGCTGTTCCGCCGCCGGCAGACGTCTTCTCCGATGCCATTTCCCTCTGTTTTGGATGGAGAAGCCGAAACTTTTCTCACCGTCGTTCACGGTGTTTCTGGCCACCATTTTTGACACCGCCGGTCTCTTTCTTCTCCTTGAGCTCCGGTGAGTGTGATTCCAAGCTTTGTTTGACTTAAAATGGTATAGATTTTCTTAGGTTTTGATTTTTGCAATTCGGCCATTTTAGGGTTCTTAATTTTTTTGAACTTTGAATTGATTGATTCATGAGAAATTCCTTCAAAAATGTTGTTCCCCTTAGCTTAATATACATGTGTGAATTTTTGTAGAATTTTTGGAAATTATTTTGATTTTTGGGTATTTTTGAATATTTTAGTATTATTTTCTAATTTTCGAAAATGAATTAAATAAATTATGAAATTGTGTTTTATTATAAATATAGGTGTTGAAATGAATTATATAAATTTATTTGGAATTTTTATGAATTTCTATGTATTTATTTTGAATTTAATTAGTTTATGTAATTTTGGAAAAATAGGGTTAATTGTGTTTTTAATTGAAATTAATTATTTAATTGAGTTTTTTTATTGATATTATTGATAAATATGTTGAGAAAATTAATTTTGTGCAATTATATTATTTTTGGTGAATTTTTGGAGTAATTTTAGTATATTTATATATATAGGGGTATTTTGGTAATTTTATCCTAAATTGGCTAAAAATGTAATTAAATTGATTTTAATAGTTATTTAGGGTATAAAAATGATTTCTACAAATTATTTAGTATTTTTGATTAATTAAAACTATTTTTCGTGAATTATTTTCAAATATATATATAATATACGATTTTTCTAACAAAATGAGTTTTTATCGATTTTTATTGTGTTTTAGGGCTAATTACGTAATTTCTACTTATTAAATGTATTTCTGTGATATAAGGGTGTTTTTGATATTTCTGTATTGTGGACCCCAGTCGGTAAATTGTAGTTTGGAGTCCGACCGAGGGGTTGTGGATGTGTTTCTGTGTCTATTTTTCGAAGTGTGTTTCTTTGCAGGCCCGGCTCTACTCTTTGAGTAGAGATATGTCGTTTTACAGGGGAGGTTCTGTCGGATTTTTGGTAGAATTCTCGTAAAACGTGATATCCAATCAAACCCTAATTTTGATTCTGTGTCTAATATTCTAGATTGAGTTTTTAGGATTTTTTGTTAAGTTTATTCTGATGTCTGTTATTTATTGTTTGTTTAGTTGCGCCGAGACCGAGACCTAGTGGACCAGGCCCATCGGACCCATCTCGAGGAGCGCACTAAGTGTGAGTTACTATTCTATATATATATATATATATATGCTTTAGGATGCATGATTTAGAAATATATGTTATTTTGATTAATTATGCATAAATAAATCAATTAGTATTTAAGTTTATTTTTAGTTTATATTCGGTATATTTTGGTATATTTTCAAATTATATGCATGTTTTATTAATAAATTATCCTTAAAATGTTTTTATGTATATCCTGGGTATATTCTTAGTTTATTTTGTAATTTAATTGGATTTATTTGACGTATATATACTTGAAATATACCTGGTTTACTTTTGGTATATTTCTAGTGTATATATGGTTTATGTTGCTATTTTATTTAAGTTCATGCATCATTTATTTTTATGAATGTATGTTTTATGTTTTAATGAAGGATATCAATAGAACGTGCTACTTAGTAGGCAACACTAAGACCGAGTACGTACCGGTATGCTTTTAGCATTTAGGTTATATTACTAACCATTTGTGGATATTGATTGGATTTGATTATTTGATGTGTGAGAAATGATTTGGGAGTGTGATTGCTGGAGCTCGGTTGACCTAGTGTCTCGGGGCCAATCACACTGACAGTCAGACTGCTGGAGCTTGATTGACTTAGTGTCTTGGGGCCAGTCTACTGTCCAAATGGAACAAGTGAATATATTGGAATAAGTGAGTCTGTATGGCTAGAGTGTTGTCTAACACTGTTTGAGGTTGCGATTTTCTAGGGTTTTATTCGATCCTTCATAAACTGTGATTTTCAATAAAAATATATTAAACGATTTTTATTGCATTTGTGTGTAGTTGCTTGTATACAGACATATTATATATATATTGTTGATTGTGTGCATTGGCATTTAGTATGCAGTGCATTGGCATTTAGTATGCATGTATATATATTATAGTAATTCACTCAGTGAGGTCTGACTCCCTTCCGTTGACTATTTTTCAGGAGAGTCATCGTCTTCAGACCTTAGTAGAAGGCCTGTATGCCGGATTTCTTCTGCCTCGGCTTCTTTATGTAAACTACTCACTTGAGTTTTATTTTTATAATCTAGACACTGCAGTAGTTGTAAATAAATTATGGGTTTTATGTATTATATTTGTGTGAGTTATGTATTTTAAGAATTTGAACTGGATTTGTATTAAAAGAGTTTATTTATATATGAGATGAGAATTTGATTTAAATCCCCTGATGGTGGATTATTATTTTGATAATTATAATTTTATTCCGCTGCATAATATTTTATTTAATTGTGTTGTTATTATTACTATCGCATGTTTATTTTATTTTAGGCTTGCTACGGGTTCCGGATTCAAAAGAATTCTCATTCCCTAGCCCCGGTCATGGCCCCTGTTTTGGGTCATGACATCAACAGGGGAACCTGCCTCATTGCCAAAAGAACGTGAGACACATACACAAAAGGGGGCCTCTTGAAGGCCTGCCAATGGGGCGATCGCCTCATTGGAATGAGGCGATGCCTCTGTGAAGAGGCGTCGCGTGATCACCAGGCTGGCTCTGACTCCCAAGACGTACAGACTTCTACTTTAAGTAACCAAAACATGCATATACATACTCTACACTCATCATACTACAACTACATACAAAAGTATTAAAAGACCCATCAATAAAGTGGGATATTGAGTAAGATAAACTAGAAATACCTAAAATATACTAATGATTTAGTTGCACACAAGCAAGAACACACAAAATGATGAACATGTTGAGTTTGAGTGCAGGTTTTATACCAAAATGAGAGGCCCTCAGAGCTGTTTTGATTGAGATCATTGCTAGGATGTGGTATCTACCTTTGACACAAGCTTCTCCCTTCTTCTCTTATGGAGAAAGTGAACCTCTTTGCTTCTACCTTCCTCCCCTTTCTTGAGGATGTTTTTTTTCTTTCTTTTCCCTATGTGTTTTTCTTTTTAAGAGCTCCTCTCTCCTTTTTTCCCCCAACTTCCTCTTCTTCTTCTCTCTCTTTTTTTCTTTTATTCCTTAGCTTTCCCATGCCCCTAAGCCTCCTAGCCCATTATGAACTCTCTTAGCCTTTTATTTTCCCCAAAAATCTTTTCCTCACGCAAGAAAGAGGTATGGAGAGTGGGGCCTGCACCACTTGGTCGTCATGATTGCAGCTGCATTAAATGCAGTTACAAGTGGGTTGCTATAGAGGCGGTGCCTCATCGATGAGACAATCGCCTCATTACACTAAGGTGATGCCCCTTTTGGCCTAGGCCTGCGCTGGGCCAGGTGGGCTTGGGTAAAATTTTGATAATTGGGCTCAGTTTTGGGTTTTCAGGCTTTGGGTTTTCAAGTCCACTTTTCACTAGAGATCTAGGCTTCATTCTCATGTCCAAGTTTCACATTCTCATCATTGGGCTTGACAACTGGCCGGTCAAATCGAGCACCCCTAATTCGTCCTCTAACACGGGCCGATCGAATCGGGTGTCTACAAATAGTATATTATGTAAGTTTTTAAATTATAGGGGTAAAAATGTAATTTTATGCTAATTATAACTAAATGATGGATTGTGGTTGGTTTTAATAATATTTAAGGAATTAAAAGGATTTTTACAAATTATTTACTATTTTTGACTAATTAACACTAATTTTCAAAAATTAATTTTAAATAACATATTAGGTATTATTTTAAGTATTATGTGTATTTTTCTATTATATGGATGAATATGTAATTTTATGCTAATTATAGTTAAATATATATTTTGGTTAGTTTTATTAATATCTAAGAGGTTTAGAGGATTTTTATGAATTAATTGGTATTTTTAATTAAGTAATGTTAATTTTGAATATTGTTTCCAAATATTATATATATATATATATATATATATATATATATATATATATTAATTATGGATTATATATGCATATTTTAAGAATAATGTATATTATTGGAAATTATGGGGTTTTATATATTTATGTCTAATTAAATTTAATTAAGTGCTATGTTATATTTTAAGTATGATTTTAATGTTTATTTATGAAAGTAATATTTTCATGAATTTTATTAGTTAGAATTAAGTTGTGATGTTTTGTTGAGTTGTGAACTTGGTCGGGCTAATACTGTGTTGGAGAGCAGACCCGAGTGTAGATTGTGTGCGAATTTTTGGAAGTGCGTTTTCTATGCAGGAATGACTCTACCTATGGTAGAGAGATGTCTGTTTTACAGAGGAGACTTTGTTGAAATTTTGGTAGATTCTTTCGTAAAACATGATATCTTCCGTAAATTCCTACTGTTAATTAGGATTTTTCTCTATCTATCGAGTCTTATATGATCTTCCTCGAGTCTTATATGATCTTCCTCGAGTCAGTCTAGAATTTCACTATTTCTGTTGATTTTCGATTTTAATTCCATAGACGTGTTTTTAAAATAAGTCTATTATTTTTTCTAGAGAATACCGGAGGGGGAGCTTTTGGATCGAGGCAGACGCGTGGTCGTCAGCCTTCTTGCTCGTCCTGTAAGTTGATAAATTGATCTGTGCATGTATTTTATTTAAAGATACATGCACTCATATTTTTTAGTATTCATTATATGATTTATTTAATTTAAATGCGGCCATTTAAGATTTAAATGAATTTTATTTATTTAAAATTTTTTTTAAGAAATTTTGGTAGAACGAGCTACCTGGTGGGTTTCACTAGAACAGTGTGCACATGGTAGAAATTGAGAGATGGATCCGATATATGTATGACTTATGGATATAAACTGGGATGGGTGCCTCGGTGGAAGCCTATGCTCTTGGGGACCGCCAGTGATTGGAAAGTTAATAATGGACTGGGATGGGTGCCTTGGTGGATGCCTTGGCTATCGAGGACCGCCAATGCCATATATTTGGATTAAGTGGATGACTGCGGTTTGGTGCCTCGGTTGATGCCTTTGCTCTCGGAGGCTGGCAGTCTATGTGGATTAAGTGGACTTAGTTGGCCATTTAGAAATTTAGGTTTTAGGGTTCTACTGAGATTTTTTAAAAGCTATATATATACGTTATAAATTATTTTCACTATAACTATATGGTTCTCAAAAAGGTTTTTAAACCGTACAACTCTTTAACTTACTCAGTGAGGTTTAATTCCTCTCAATCTATTTTTTTTAGGAGTTTTGGGAGTTCGACCTCAGGCTGTCTTTACGCCTGATTTCTTCATCACCGACTATATTATGTAGGTTATTATGAGCTGTATTGTAGTAGTAGCTCTAGAATATTGCAGTAGTATTCGTACTATGAGTTCGTATAACTTAAGTATACTTATATATTACATTTTAATGAACCACGCTTATGTATAATGTTTTAAAATTGATTTATGATATTTGATGATGAAAAATATTTTATATTGCGCATAATTATGTTTATGTTTAGGAAAAATCAGTTTGATAATGTGTTTTTGCATGAAATAAAGTTTCAAATTTGAAGGTTTTATTTTTCTTCTCCTTAAGACTTACTACGGGTTTCGGGGATCTTATACCTATCCATTCTCTAGTGCCGGTCACGTGTTTTTGAGTTCAGATCGTGACAGAAAGAGGCATCACAGTTTAATTTAAGAGTGACTTGAGCCGGAACAACCCAAGAGCTTATGGAAATATTAGAAATTTGTTGACGATTAGTCTCTTGATCCAGAATTTGAGTAGATGACCACCACTCCTCAAAAGATTTAACAACTTGCCTTGGATCTTGAAGCTTCTTGTTGAAAATTAAATTATTCCTAGTTTTCCATATATACCAACATAACCCCGCAATCATATTTAGCATTTCCAAATTGCCCTTTGAACATGCAATAAATGCTTGACCACCAATTTCTAAAGGAACTTTAACCAATTGAATCTGACATATAACCCACTTAACTAGCATACCGGATCAATTTAGAATGCTCACATAAAAACATGTTCTTAAGTTTTAGAATTTGTATTACATCTTTGACAAATTGGATTGTAGTGACATCCCCTTTTCGACAAGCCTTCACCAGTGGGAATTGCATTTCTCATACACCTCCAAAGAAAACCAGATCGATTTCCACCAATTAACACCATCCGTAGAAGATTGACATCTAAGGGTATCATCTGTTGAAGTAGTTCTCTTAAGATACCAATAAGCTTATTTCACAGTATAAATTACCCTTCGAATCAAAATGCCAAATGAAATGATCTTAAGCTCGCTGATCTCAAACTTTTATGGGAATACATAAACTAGGTTTTACTTCTTCTTCACTGAATAATCTCATCAAAGTTAATAGATTCCATTTCTGCTCTTGCCAGTTTATCAAATCAGTTACTAGGTGTGTCACACAGTTCAAGGACTTCACAGTTTGAATTCGAAAACTTGGAAGAAGGGGGATCCAAGGATCTGTCCAAACATCTATATTTCTACCAGACCGCACAACCCATCGAAACCCTTCTTTAACTTACTCCCATTTATAAGACTACTCTATAGCCAAGATGGTTTCGCCCCTTGTTTAGCATTTAAGAAGTCAAAAAAAAGAAAGTAGATCCTTTTAAGAATTTCAGCAGTCAAGGAGCTTGGGTTTTGAACTAACCTCCAACCAAAATTTCCAAGCAATACTTTATTGAATAAAAGGAGCTCACGAAATCCCAATCCTCCTTTTTTAGCTGCAGTCATTTCTGACCATTTAACCCAAAGGCATTTTCGATCTTTAGTGCTTTATGACCACCAGAAGCTTCTAGGAATCTTTTCCGGCTAAATTATTTGAATAGTTACCAAACTTTATTTATAATTTTAAATTGGTTATAAAATTTTAATTTGTGATTTTTAGGTCACCAAACTTTAATTTTTATTTCAAGTGTAATCACTCTTAAAAAATTTAATCCTTAAAGTTACATAATATTACTATTTTAATTTAAAAAATTATTTCTTGCAAGTAAATTCACAGGTTTTAAAGATAAAAAATAAAATATATATATATATATATATATATATATATATATATATATATATATATATATATATATATATATATTCTCTATGTCTTGCATGGCAAACAGTCTTGTTCATTATTTGTATTTATTTGATACTAATAGTTTGAGAATTATAAAACAAGAATTATCCATTACAGGATAAGAAGCAGTTAATATTCATCAAGAATATCATAATCAATATAATGTGATTTTGAAAGATAAATGAAAAATCGAATAGAGAGTTTAGATTCCAATAATCTATCAAAATTACAACAATTGAACATTTTTTTTAAAAATTTAATATGAACTGTACAATAATTTTTTTGAACAGTTATTTAAAATTCAAATTATAAACTAAACTTATGACAAATTATAAATATTTAATTTTTTATAAAATACGGTGATAAATGTTAAATTTTCTAATGTTAATAGTCTATTTAATTCTTACCTTCTTTCTCCGTGTTCATAAAATTTTCTAAAAATACTATGTTTCACAAAAAAAAAACTTATTAAATTTTAATTAATTGTACAATTCGTATTAATTTTTTTTAAAAAGGTGCTCAATTATTGTGATACTAATGGATTATTGGAATCGGAACTATTTGTTCGATTTCTCATTTATCTAACAAAGTAATAGTATATTAATTATGATATTTTTGTAAATATTAACCACTTTCTGTCCTATGACAAATAATTTTTATTTTAAAACTTTCAAACTGTTAGTATTAAACAGTCAAATAAACACAAATAACAAATAAGACTATTTATAATGGAAGACATATAGAAAACAAAAATATATATTTTTACTTGATTTTTTATCTTTAAAACCTATGGACTTATCTGTGAGGAAATAATCTTTTGAAATAAAATGATAATATTATATAATTTTAAGGATTAAAATTTTTAAAAGTGAATACATTTGAAATAAAAACCAAAGTTTTGTAACTAAAAAGTCATAAATTACAGTTTAATAACCAAAATGAAATTACAATTAAAGTTTGGTAACTATTAGCATAATTTACCCAAGCTTTTACATTTTTGAAATAACTCCAACAAGAATGTGAAGGATATACATGATGTATGCAGGAAAAGACTGAATTATAGACTTTATAAGAACCTCTCTACTTGCAAGTGAGAGAAATTTACATCTCCAAGATCGCATCTTGGATTTGGCCTTCTTACTAAGAAAATTACACAAATCACTTCTTGTCTTCACCCAATCCATCTTAATAGCTAGATACTTAGAATTATATCTGGATTCCTCAATTTGAAATAAAGAACAGATTTTTACCTTTAGAGCATCATTAACATTCCTGTTGAAAAACAATTATGACATGCAAATTTAGTTTCATCCTTGATTCTTCCAAAAAAATGTAGTGTGTTAGTAATTTTAAAGAAGAAGCCTCTTCTGATGTAGCTTCACCAAATAGGATGGCTAATGCAAAATCCGTAAGAATACGAAATTATACAAATAGTAATTAAATATCAATCCCATAGAAATTATAGCAACTTATGAGTCTATAATCATTAAATCTCTTCGGATTTTTAACCTTTGGAATTAAAGTAATGACTATATTGTTGATTTTTGGATGCAAAGAAGAATATCTGAAGAAATGTTTAACCATTGCAACAATGTCAGCCAGCACTACCTCCTAATAGTTCTGATAAAAAGAGCCTGGGAAGCCATCAGGACCCAGAGCCTTGAGTTTCCCCATTGAAAAAAGGGCTTCTTTAATCTCTTCGCCATTGACATCTTAAATCAAGTTATGATTCATTTGCTCAATTACCAAATGAGGAACAACGTACACAGTACTCATAGAATTAGATGGTATTTCTGGGCTATAGATGCTCTGAAAATGCAAAATGGTAGCATGCTTAATTTGATTTCATCTGTGATCCATTCTCTTCGTAACAAATAGGTTTAAACAATAATAAATGATCTTTAGGTGAATTATTTTGTGTTAATTATACAAATTTAATTGAAAAAAGAAAAGTATAAATCTACTCATGGAAGCAAAAATTAGAGGAATAAAATAGGCCGGCGTTTGATTGTTCATTTTAAAAAAGGCAAATTTATGTTATTATTATGTAATTATAGTGATAGGAAATTGTTACAACAAATATATCAGCAGATTGGATTCAGCTCTAAAAAATTCTAATTGAAAGGGCTTTTCTTTTCTTTTTTTTTTTTTTTTTTTTTAAGAATCACTAGTATCCAAAGCTATTTATTCTAACTAATATGGTTCTACTGGGGTACAACCATAAATGAGGTAAAGTTCTTCCACTAAGGGCCATCCTTTTGTGTTCATAGAACCAGGCATGATTTTTGCTACAAGACAAGTGAATATTATGACAAAGAAGAGCATCAGAGAACAACTTTTTTTTTTTACTCTTAGGGGTCGTTTGGTTTATGCCGTAGAATAAAAATTGAAAATGTAAAGAAAATTTTAATAAAGTATTTAGTTTATAAAGGAATAAAAATTGAAATAAATCTTATTTATATATAAAAATATATATTAAAGAATACTTATTATATATATATATATATAGTTTACTTAAAAAATATTATATTTCATAAATTTTAATAATATATAATAATATTTAAAATTTTAACTAATTTATAATTAATTTGACTTAATTTGATGGGAATGAAAAATCAGTCCTTATCCCTTGAAGGGGAATGAATGATTTCTATTAATGAGAGAATTCATTCTCATTGTCATGTAAAATTTTAATAAATCAACTATTATAAATCAAAATCACTCATTCTTGTTCAGATCTCCCGTTCTTTTGTAAGCTCCTCGCTATTACTTTTTAGCTAGTGATGGATTTAGGATAATTATTTAGGCATAATTATTTAAGCCCCCCTTACCATCACTTTTTGTTTGTAATCCCCTCGCTACAGAATGATATGAAATGCATAATTATTTAGGCAGTAGAAGTTTCAACTGCTTGTCTATGATTTGGGAATAGAATAGTTTACATTGACACAGGCTTAACAAACAAAGACTAGAAAGAAATTATGCGTAGAGGTTTTCTATTGGAAACATACAAAGAGATATAGATGAAGCAAAATAAGAGAAATCGGAAAATGTTGTTTGAAAGATCTAGCTTAAGAAGAGTGTTTTCAACAAACCAAAGGTGAGGAAAAATGCTCTCTGATGCCCTGCGAGAGCTAAAGCTAGATTTGCATCAGGACGTGGGAAGCACACAGCTGGAATTACAGGAAAGAGATTCTTTTTGTAATGTTCCATATCACTATAGATTTTTTTTGTTGCTATTTCGTTCATTTTTTTTCTTTATGCAATCCATGGAAGAAATTGTAGATTATTGTGACATAGCGATGTTTGTCATTGGACGAATTCAGTATTCAACACTAAAGCAATTTTATTGCAGATCTGTACTATTTTTACATGCCCCTGGACCCTGGTGCACATAAAAACCAAGGTACTAGTTTCGTTTTATACTGCACAACTTTCATGGGTAAGACTGCTACTGCCTTAAAGATGAGGTAAACAAATAAGGAAATCCAATAACTGTTCTGATGATGTTAGCGCATCTGATTTAACAAGCATTCGCATAATATTGATGAAAACATCTAAACCATAACAAACATACACACAATTATAATGAAGCAAATAAAACAATAATTAAAAGAAAAGACGGGTAACAAATTGGTTTAAGCAATATTAAATGATCTTTAGGTGAAATGTTTTAACTGTGCAAATTTAATTGGAAAAAAAGGTGCAAGTCCACCCGTGGAAGCAAAAATTACAGGAATAAAATATGCCGGGCGTTTGATTATTTATAAAAGCAAATGCAAATTTTTATGTTATTATTGATAGAAAGTTGAGTACACCAAAGAGATCGGCAGATTGGATTCAACTCTAAAAAAATTCTATCTGAAAGGGGCCTTTCTATGTTCGTAGAACAAGGCATGAAATTTGCTAAAAGACAAGCATATACCATGACAACAAAGAAGAGCATTACAGCACAACCTTTTTTTATTTTTTAACTCCTATTCTTTACAAACGGTCACGGTTAAAAGAGCTATTTATATACATATATAGAAAAAGAACAAGAACAGAAAAAAGACCATAGAGACCCAAACGCAAAGAACTTGAACACTGAAATCAAATAACAAAAATTGCATTTTTTTTTGGCTCTATGTACATAAAATCTTTAGTAGTATGTCTTTGCCCCCTCGTTCTTTCTCTTAGCCAAGTTTTGATCCTTTGAAATTCTCCAACTTTGGTAATGGTAGGAGCTCAACAAGTGCAACTTCAAATCATGGGTAAGCAAGCTTTTATTCAAATGTTACTTTACCCTTCATTCATGTACTTTTAGCTATAGCAAACACATAAATGGATAGTTGATATAAGAGTGTAGACATCCTATTCAATTGGTCCATGATAGGAGGTGAACTGCGGATGTTTGGTTTAGTCGACCCGTAACAGAGTCCAATGACGAGAAATGTATATTTAGAAAGCTCATTCTTCAGTAATCATCTTAATTCATTCCAAGTTCAATTTATAGATTTGCATGATTCATTTTTACTTGTTTATATAACTTCTAGATTATTTGTTTACTAGCTTTTACGTTCATTCCCTTATGTTTATTGTTCATAATATGCCTTGCTTTTAACATGATTAACTAAGATTTAGGTGTAGTTGTATATCTAGTTTGTTAGCAATAGTAGATTTTTACTTGAAGTGGAATTTTGCTAATTTAAGAGTCGTTTGAGCTTGTTGATCAGGCAATAGCCTCTCAAAGAGGCATCGCCTCATTTCTATAAGGCGATTGCCCTACTTTGACAGGCCCTTATAGATTTATTGTTCGGCCCAACCCCTATAAAACCATGTTGCCTCATTGTCATAAGGTAATCATCTCTTCACAGAGGCAATCGCCACTCTGACAGGGTCTCATATGACCTTGTCTTGTCTTTTACAAGCTTTGTAGGGTTTCCATGCGGCCTTAGCATACTTAAGTTCATTTTGTATGATTATCCCATAACATTGTTCAATTAAAGTTTAACATTTACCTTTTGTGGCTTTGTCTCTTTGTTTTATTAAATAGATTCATGAGTTGAATTTTGTGGATTTTTATGCAAGATTTTTATGTATTTTAGGGAACTAACATTTTGTCTATTGTAGGGATTTATTGGTGATTTTTAATCATCAAGTATTTATCCCGTTAATTAGTTTTTGAGAGGTTTTAATTAAATCAAGCAATTTATTTTCAATTTATTTTTGGTTTATTTCTCATTTATTATACTTTTATTTTGTACAAGATGTTGTAATCCTTAATCCCTTCCTCACTTGATTTGGAATGTATGGTTGTAAATTACAATTTTTGCTTTATTCATGGTGAATGTTAGGACAGTTGCATGAATTAAATTAATGTGCAAGCCTAGGCCTAATTGTAAAATGTAATACTTGTTTAAAGGATGTTACAATTCACTTCGTAATAAAGAAATCATAGAATAATTAAGGGTAATAAATTACAAAACGTAAATAGAGGCTAACCGCAAGGTTGGGTGGACATTCAAATGCTTATACCCAGGTTTCGAATCCATTCTTTGATGATGGCTTCTGGGAACCTTCATAGGATCTAGTTGTTGTATAAGTGTGTCTTAGCTTTTATTCGGATGGCGACTCTATCTCTGAGTAGGCTTTAAGACCCATGTCATATTTCCTAGTAGGCCTCGAGCTCGTACAGTGCCATGATTGCTAAACACTTAGGCGTGCGCTAAATCCCGCTACCTACAGTGGCGACTCCATTAGGGATAGAGAAATTGATTCCAAATGTTTTGTAATTTATCATATTTAATTATTCTTTTATTTCTTTTGCATTTCTATTGCATTCACTACACTCTTTGCACACAATGAGCACTTCAATCCCGTATTAACCTGACAGTAGTCAACATTTTGCTACCTATATTTCACTCAAACCTAGTGGTGGAATATTCGATTATTGCCACTCACGACACATACTTATCCACATCGTATGGACCCTTGGGTGGGAAGACATTTATGGATGTATATCATTATGGGAACTGAAGCTTACTACTTGAGACTTAAGCTCATGTAATGACTTAGTAATTTCCCATAGAAATTTTCTAACTGGTTATGTTTTATGCCCTTTAATGGACCTTTAAAATAAAACTTGAGCCCATTATAAATGGACCTTGTCAAGATGGGACTTTACGTATATTCTTAGCCCATTTTACAATAAGTATTGTCAAAATAGGCCTATTATGCCCATTTTGGCCCATTACAATGGATCTTGACAAGGTAAAGCCTTGGTGTCATTCTTGGCCCCTTTAAAGGTAGGCTTTAGATTTATTTAAAGGATTCATTACTTGTTTGCTCCATTTTGAGAGTTATCTTACATACGTCAGTTTTATTATCCCTTGTTGATTATTAAAACCCAGGCTAAAAATCCTAGGACAAGATACTCACTATTGAATGCGTGTGTGGGAGAAATAAGGGTGGAGGCCATCATTTTTTGAAGCTTTGCATTTTGTCTTTGTGTTATGTATATATTGAGTGTGCTTATTTATTTTCTTATTTTCTTTAAATAATAAAACGGACCTGCATATTATGCATACACATCATGCATAATTCTAATATGTGGTTGCAATAGTATAGATCCTTCAAGCTCATCCAAGTGGGTCTGGTCTAGTTCTGGTCATTTAGTCAGAAATTTAGAAATAAAAATGGTAGGATGTTTTAACCCCGTGGCTTTTAAAACATAGTTAAAAGAGGAAGTGTTCATTGAGACCCAGTCTATGATAAGGGAGATGATGAGAGAGATAACCAAGCTAATCAAAGAGAATTAGCTTGCACAACCAAATAACTCGATTGACTTTACTGTTGAGATTCTAGTATGAGAAAGGGAAGGAGACAATGTGACAGTATTAGCTGATCTACCAAATTGAAGGAATATGAACCTTATTGAGAACATGGAGCAATCAGACTGGGCCAAAAGCATAACTAAAGCCATGACCCAAATGCAGATGATGATGAAAGAGAAAGGTAAGTGTAATATCCCGTATTTTTAAATATTTTAATATTTCATCGGGATATGCAGTGTTAATATTTCTCTATAATTATGATATTTTTACGAGTTAATATGTATTTAAAACTTATTTTAATTATTGTATATTGTTTTAAGTGCTTTACGTAAAATTTTTCCGGGACTTGCATTTTCGGGAAAATTTTTACGTAAATAATTTACTATTAATTATTTTAAATAGATTTTCGGATTTGCATGAGTTCATATATATTTTTGAAGTACTAAATAACGAATATATGTGTAATTATTTATTTAATTAGGGTTTAAATAATTACTCTATTATTTTATTATTTATTTATTAGTTTTATTGTTATTTAATTATTTTATTTAGTATTAAATTGTTAAAATATTAAATTATATGTGTGTGGTGTATATTTAATGTGTGTGATTTTATATTATTTTAATATATAGTATAAAGTATATATATATATATATATATATATATTTAATATTAAAACAAAAATAAAAGTTTAGTTTATTTACAAAATTGCCATTATCTTCTTCCTCCTTTCTCCCGACCGTCCCCATCACCATTCCGCCGCCTGCCATCCTGATTTCTCACCGTCGGTGTGCCACCTCCTTCCTCAGCCTTCCCCGTCACCTGTTGCAGCTGTTTCCGGCGTCTGGAAGCCATTTTTAGCCGGAAAGCCGAAAGTGGAAGCTAACGTCGTTCACGATGTTTTCGGCCACCGTTTTGACACCGCCGGTCTATTTCTTCTCCTTGAGCTCTAGTGAGTGTGATTCCAAGCTTTTTTTACTTAAAATGGTCTTGATTTTCTTAGGTTTTGATTTTTCAAATTCGACCATTTTAGGGTTCTTGATTTTTTTGAACTTCAATTTGATTGATTCATGAAAAATTCCTTCACAAATGTTGATCCTAGTAGCTTAATCTTTATTTGTGAATTTTTGTAGAATTTTTGGAGATTATTTTGATTTTTGGGTATTTTTGAATATTTTAATATTATTTTCTAATTTTCAAAAATTAATTAAATAAATTATGAAATTGTGTT
This sequence comes from Mallotus nudiflorus, assembly GCA_947683625.1. Classification (NCBI taxonomy): domain Eukaryota; kingdom Viridiplantae; phylum Streptophyta; class Magnoliopsida; order Malpighiales; family Euphorbiaceae; genus Mallotus; species Mallotus nudiflorus. Next base: position 220,367 of record CANTUR010000096.1, on the reverse strand, counting down.
TTATGATAAATATAGGTGTTGAAATTAATTATATAAATTTATTTGGATTTTTTATGAATTTCTATGTATTTATTTTGAATTTTATTAGTTTAGGTAATTTTGGAAAATTAGGTTAATTATATGTTAAATTGAAATTAATTAGTGAATTGAGTTTAATTATTGATATTATTGATAAATATGTTGATAAAAGTAATTTTTTGATAATTATACTATTTTTGGTGAATTTTTGAAGTAATTTTAGTATATTTATATATATAGGGGCATTTTGGTAATTTTACACAAAATTGCCTAAAAATGTAATTTAATTGGTTTTAAATGTTATTTAAGGTATAAAAATGATTTCTACAAATGATTTAGTATTTTTAACTAATTAAAACTATTTTTCGTGAATTATTTTCAATTATATATATAATGTACGATTTTTCTAAATAAAATGAGTTTTATCGGTTTTTAATATGTTTTAAGGTTAATTACGTAATTTCTACATATAAAATATATTTCTGTGATATAAGGGTATTTTTGGTATTTTTATGTTATTTTGTGAATTGTGGACCCAGGTCGGTAAACTGTAGTTTGGAGTTCGACCGAAGGGTTGTGGATGAGTTGTTGTGCCTGTTTTTCGAAGTGTGTTTCTTTGCAGGGCCGGCTCTACTCTTTGAGTAGAGAGATGTCCGTTTTACAGGGGAGGTTTTACTGAATTTTTGATAGAATTCTCGTAAAACGTGATGTCCGGTCGAACCCTAATTCTGTTTCTGTGTCTAATATTCTAGATCGAGTTTCTAGGATTTTCTGTTAGGTTTATTCTGATGTCTGTTATTTATTGTTTGTTTAGTTGCACCGAGACCGAGGCCTAGTGGACCAGTCCCGTCGGACCTATCTCGAGGAGCGCACTAAGTGTGAGTTACTATTTTATATATATATGTTTAGGGTGCATGATTTAGAAATGTATGTTTTATTTTGATTAAATAGCATAAATAATTCAATTATTACTTAAGTTTATTTTTAGTATATTTTCGGTATATTTTAAATTATATGCATGTTTTGCTAATGAATTAGGTTTAAAATGTTTTTAAGTATATTTCTAGTTTATTTTGTAATTTAATTGGATTTATTTGATGTATATATACTCGAAATATACCTGGTTTACTTTTGGTATATTTTTAGTATATATATGGTTTATGTTGCAATTTATTTCAAATTCATGCATCATTTATTTTATGAATATATGCTTTATATTTTAATGAAGGATATCGATAGAATGTGCTACCTAGTGGGCAGCATTAGGACCGAGTACGTATCGGTACGCTTATAGAATTTAGGCTATATTACTAACCAGTTTGAGGATATTGATTGGAATTGATTTATCTGATGTGTGATGTGATTTGGGAGTGTGATTGCTAGAGCTCGGTTGACTTAGTGTCTCGGGGCCAATCACACTGACAGTCAGACTGCTGGAGCTCGGTTGACTTAGTGTCTTGGGGCCAGTCTACTGTCTAAATGGAATAAGTGAATATTTTGGAATAAGTGAGCCTGTGTGGCTAGAGTGTTGTCTAACACTATTTTCGAGGTTACGATATTTTAGGGTTCTATTTGATCCTTCATAAACACTGATTTTCAATAAATATATATAAAATGATTTTATTGCATCCGTGTGTATTTGCTTATATATATATACATATTATATATATACTTTTGACTGTGTGCATTGGCATTTAGTATGCATGTATATATATTATAGTAATTCACTCAGTGAGGTCTGACTCCCCTATGTTGACCATTTTTCAGGAGAGTCATCTTCTTCAGACCTCAGTAGCAGGCCTGTATGCCGGATTTCTTCCACCCCGGCTTCTTTGTGTAAACTGTTTATCTGAGTATTGAGTTTTATTTTATGATCTAGACACTGCAGTAGTTATGGTTATTTTGGAGATGTGGTGTATTGTATTTATATGAGATATGTATTTTAAGAATTTGAACTGAAACGTGTATTAAAGAGTTTATATATATATGAGATAAGAATTTAATTTAGATTCCCTGGTGGTGGAATATTATTTTGATACTTATGATTTTATTTTCGCTGCATTAAGAGTTGATGTTACTATTATTGCATGTTTATTTTATTTTTTTAGGCTTGCTATGGGTTCCGGATTCGAAAGAATTCCCGCTCCCTAGCGCCGGTCATGACCCCTGTTTTGGGTCGTGATAGTAAGGATACATACTGACCTGAATCTGGATGGAGAGGATGACCTGTTACCTCAAAAATTCAAATTCCTTGACATGAAAAAGTATTCCAAAACTGAGGACCCTCACTTGCATCTAATACGTGGCTTATATGAAACCCATTGAATTGACTAAAGCTCAAATAGTTAAACAATTCCCTATGTCATTAGAGGGTGCACCAATTCATTGGTATTATGCTTTGGAACCACAAGTCCAATCTAATTGGAAGGAACTGTGTGCTACATTTATGAAGCAGTACGGTCTCAATGTCCAGTTAGAGGTATCTTTGAGGGATTTACAGAATACCAAGCAAAGGTTCAGTGAGTCTGTCATTGATTATTTGACTCATTGGAGGGGAAAGTTATCTCAAATGAGGCACAGGCTTGTCGAGTCGGACCAATTGATGCTGGCAATAAAAGGGTGTATTTTGGAACTATCTAAGAAACTAAGAGATTTAGGAATCTAAAACTTTGAAGAATTGTACATATATGGGGTTCAGAAGGATTTGGATTTAGCCCAGGAAAAGAGATTATTTGGAGGGAGATCTAAGGGCAAGACGGGGCCAGTTCAAGTAGTAATGTGTAGATTAATACCATTAGGCAGCCAAGCAGCAGTTTGCAGATTAATGTTGTTAGGCAACCTTGAAGATTCTACAATTTGGGCTGCCTCTATCTAAAGTCCTCAAGAATTTTATTGAGAAAGACCTATTATGACCCTTACCTTCGCAGTAACCCTTGTAAGGTGCCAACCTAAAATTTTTTTGCAAACTCCACCAGACCATTGGGTATGACACTAACATTTGTGCTTGATTAAAACATGAAATCTAAGAGTTAATTGATATAGGTAAAATCATTGACCCTGAGACAAGAACGCTAAACACCTAAAATAACCCTCTGCCTAATTACTGAAACATGCCACCACCTAACCCACCCATTTTAATAATCAATATTAACCTAACAGAAGAGCAAGTCTTGAACTCTTTTGTTGACACCATTCTTAATCCACTAAAGCTTGAACTTGAACCGAAGACCCAAACCAAAACAAACAATTTGTAGAGCGTATTGTGCACATCTTGGACATCTAGAGCTCTAATGATGAGGATGAGGGGCAAGTTGATTTGTGGGATGATGAGGGATGCTGAATGGGGAAATCTATAAGTAAGGTCAAGGAAAAGAGGAAAGAAGCTCAAACTATTGAGCCTGAATTGGAAAAGATAGAGAGTTCAGAGAAAAGGAAAGAGGTGATTAAAGATCAGGAAACTATTGCTAGTGTGTGGGAGTTGCTTATGCATTCCAAAGACCATCGGGAAGCACTAGTTTTGGCACTAGATTAGAAAAAGATCTCCATAAGCTATACTCCTAAGCAGGTTGATAATTCCTTGATAGAAACCCCCCAAGGCACCATAATTTTTTTCAATGATGATTTACCTTTAGAAGGGAGGGATTAACACAAAGCCTTATTCACCAAGGCTAAAGTGAAAGGAAAAATGACTTGCTGTGTTATGGTAAATAATGGTTCTGCCATTAATGTGTGTTCGTTGAAGATTCTATAAAAGCTTGGGTTGATTATGGCAGATTTAAAATCTTTTGAGGTAGTTATCAAGGCCTATGATGATACGAAGAGGCCTGTCGAGGGGACATTTAGAGCATTAGTCAGGGCAGGGCCTATCGAGACTTAGGTCAACTTGCATATGATTGATATTCCTGTGACCTTTGCTATTATCTTGGGAAGGCCATAGTTCTATCCCTTAGTGGTGTGCCCTCCACCATCCATTAGAAAATCAAGTTTTCAAATGAGGGCAAGGTTATCACCATCTTTGTTGAGATTGAAGCCACTGTGGCTACCTTGAAGCTAGCTCCTAAGGAAATAGCTATAAGCTCGAGCTTTGAGGTATGTGTAATTTATAAAGACAAGATAAATAAGAGGGTTCTTAACATGATGTGCATCTTGAAGTTTATGCCCATAATGGGATTGGGAAAGAACTAAAGCGGACCTTTAAGATTTATTGAGTACAAAATACCCATTCTATAACATGAGGTATGATTTGAGGGGACTAATGACTTTGAGGAAGAAATTGACATCTGGGATCAGCTTGAGAATGAATAGGAAGAAATTGTGGTCGGAAGAAAGGCCTTGTGGGAAAATTTTGTAAGAGAGAGCATTGGGTATCCATACAATAGGACTTTAGAACCCCTTTTGATGGCCGGGGAAGTTATTCTAGGGTTTGAAATCTTTGTTGAGTTTATGAACAAAATAAAGAAAGTTATTATTAAGGAAGTCCTTCTAAAAGAATTGGTACCAACCAAGGAAGAATTTAAAGAGAACATAGTCACTCTGGAGATGAAGGATTTCAAAGCCTATATCCTCAAATCCATCATGAATATCTTTTATGATGATTTTGATGTTTCTCTTGGTACTTTGTTTGAAACTGATGATTTGTTCTTTTTGAAAGTGAATGTAATGAAGTATGAGTTTGCTTATTTATGTGATGTATTTCCTAATGGCTATTCTATTTGTGATGTTGATTTCGTGCATATGTTTGACATTAATTCCATATAAAATGAATTATTTAATTTAGGCACAAATGATAATCCTAAAAATATATTGCTTGCTTCTGGTCTAACTCATGATGAGAGAGTAAGAATTAAAAAAATATTAAAGAAAGGCAAAGTATTTGCTTGGGGGTTTGAAGGCATGCCTGGGATTGAGAGGGAGATCTTCGAACATAGAATCCCTACATATCCTCACATATCACCAATCAAGCAAAAGAAGAGGAGACTGAGGCCAAAATGGGCACTTCTGGTCAAAGAGAAGGTTAAAAACCAGCTAGGAGGGTCAGAATGTGTATGGACTATAGATATCTAAACAAGGCTTGCCCGAAGGATGATTTCCCATTGCCACACATCGACATATTGGTTGATAGCACGGCTTCTAGTGTAATATACTATTCATGTATGGGTTCTCAAGATACAACTAGATCATGATGGCAGTAATAGACAAGCTGAAGACATCATTCATCACCGAATAGGGTATCTATTATTATTGGGTAATGCCATTCGGATTAAAAAATGTAGGAGCTACTTATCAGAGGATGGTGACTGCTCTGTTGCATGATATGATCCATAAAGAGATAAAAGTGTACATAGATGATATATTGGTGAAGTTTGCAACTAGAGAAGGGCACTTTGAGGCTTTAGACAAGTTCTTGGCAAGGGCAAAAAAGTACAACCTTAGACTGAATCTAAAGAAGTGTGTTTTTGGGGTAATGTCTGGTAAGCTTTTAAGACACATTGTTAATCAAAAGGGAGCAGAAGTAGACGAGAACAAATTTAAGGTGATTAAAGAAATACCTGTACCAAAGAATGAAAAAGAAGTTAGAGGGTTCATAGGGTGTTTGTAGTATATTAGTAGTTCATAGCTAAGTTGACTACTATTTGTAAGCAAATTTTCAAATTTCTAAAGAAAAATTAGACTGTAATATGGGACGACAAATATTAAAAAGCGTTCGAAGCCATTAAGAGTTATTTGATGAATCCTTTAGTCCTATAGCCACTAAAGCTAGGTAAGCTTTTAATCTTTTATCTGGCAATTGAGGAGGATGCAATATGGGAAATGCTAGCTCAAGAAAATGAAGATAAAGTCAAACATGCAATGTATTACTTGAGTAAGAAGCTCTTGCCATATAAAGCCAATTATAGTCTTATAGAGAAAACATGTATAGTTGTAATTTAGGCAACGAAAAAGCTTCGACATTACTTTTAGTACTACAGGGTATAGGCAGTTTCTAAACATGATCCCCTTAAATATCTTCAACAAACTTGCTCGCTCATAGGAAAGCTAGTTAGATGGTTACTGTTGCTCACCGAATTTGACATAAATTATATGGTGAAGAAAGTAATAAAAGGGAGGGCGATATTAAACTTTTTGGCCCAGAATCCAATGGTTGATGAGCAAGAATGGGAGCTAGAATTTCTTGATGAACATTTGGGAGCACTAGACATCCAAGGATGGAGAATGTACTTTGATGGAGCTGTCAACAATAAAGGGACTAGTATTGGTATAATCTTGATCATGCCGGAAGGGGAAATGATCCTAATGGTGAAGAGGCTTAAATTCAAGGTGACAAACAATTAAGCAGAGTATGAGGTTTGCATCTTTAGTCTGGAAGCACTGCATAGTCTAGGGGTAGAGGATGTTACCATGTATGGGGATTCAATGTTGGTGGTAAAACATGCTTCTAATAAGTAAGAAGTAAAGGAAGACAGACTGGGTCCGTATTGGAATTATTTGGCTACTATTTCATAATCTTTTACTCAGTGCAAATTTATTCATCTACTGAGAGAAGAGAATTAGATAGTTGATTCTCTAGCTACTCTGGCTTTTATATGGGAAAGTGGCAAACAAACAGAGGTTAGACCTCTAATATTGGCAAAATCTTAAAACCACCATTGCTATGAAGAAATAAGGGTATTTCTGGTGGACAACATTGAGAAGTCTTGGTTTTATGACTTGTAGCGATATTTAGAAATGGAACAATTCCTTGAGGATGCCGATAAGAAAGAAAGGATGTCTCTGCGAATGCTATCCTAGCAGTTCATTAGCCACAATGGAATGTTGTATAAAAGAATGCCTATGGGTGTCCATTTGATGTGTGTCAACAAAGAGAAAGCTAAAAAACTTATGGAAGAGATTCATGAAAGAGTGTGCAGGTCACATATTAATGGGACAATCCTAGTAAAGAAAATAGCCCATCAAGGTTATTTCTGGATCACCATGGAAATAGATTGTGTCAAGTTTGTAAAGAAATGCCATAATTGCAAAGCTTGTGGGGATGTGAGCCATTTGCCATATATGGAGCTCTAGGGAATGACTTCCCCTTGGCCATTTTTAGTTTGAGGAATTAATATCATAGGAGAGATAAGGCCGATGGTGTTGAATGGTCATCGATATATCATCGTGGCAATAAACTATTTCTCTAAATGGGTTGAGGCTGAATCTTATACCATTGTTGGCTCTAAGAAAATGGTAAGATTATTGGGTTTTAGGATTCCATACGCAGCGAAAAAATAAAACTTGAATCACAAACCTGAACCTGGATCTAAGTAATTTGATTAATTGATTAAATCTAGGGTTTTTGTTTTCTTGCAGAAACATAGAAGGGGGAAGAAATCTGGAAGGAGGAGAGAAGATTCACTCTGGTAACACCATATCTTGAGCTTTTAATTTAGTAGTTTGGATTTGAGACATCTCTAAAAGAATCCGTCCTCCGCAAGTTTCCACACGAACAACCTTTGATTTGAAAATGAATATTTATGTGCTAACACCTTTTCTTGATTTCTCACAAATTAAGAATAAAAAGAAGTTTGTGTTTTTTTTTGTAAAAGGAGAGAAAATGAATTTAGTGGAAAAATAATAAGAATGTGTAAAACCCTAGAGAATATAACATATTTATAAACATTTAAATTAGGGTTTCACTTACTAAACAATCTTTTAGTATTTTTTCACTTATTCTTATTATGATTTTATTTAAAGTTAAATCAGAAATAATATTCTATTTATTTAAGATAACCTTTACCTTAAATAAATAAATATTTTATTTATTTATTTCCACAGAGCTTATTTCGGCTTATTAAACCTATATTCGTTTTGGGCTGTTCAAAGTGTATGACCTTATAGGTTCACATGACATTGGTCGTGGGCCTTAAATTCTATTTAGGCCTACAAGTCATAAGTGGCCTCTAGTAAGATATTATGACTACCCAAGTCATGTGAAGTCAATAATCCGACATAACCTAATATACTGTCACGACCCAAAACAGGGGCCATGACCGGCGCTAGGGAACGGGAATTCTTTCGAATCCGGAACCCGTAGCAAGCCTAAAAATAAAATAAATATGCAATAATAACCATAAAAATATAATATGCAGCGGAAAATAAAATCATAAATATTACAATATCATCCATAACAACTGGATATAATTCAAAACTCATCACATCGCATATATAATCTCATAAATGTATAATCTTATACAAATCCAGTTTTAACATAATACATCTCTTTAAAATAAAGTACATAAAATCCAATGCTGTAATTTACAGTTACTGCAGTGTCTAGATAAAATAAATCAGACTCAAGTAGACAATTTACATAAAGAAGCCGGGGCGGAAGAAATCCGGCGTATCGACCTGCTACTGAGGTCTGAGGAAGTTGACTCTCCTGAAAAATAGTCAACGGAGGGGAGTCAGACCTCACTGAGTGAATTACTATAGTATATATACATACACTCTAAGTGATAATGCAAACAGTCAACAGTATATGAGTAATATGTATATATACAGGCAAGTTCATACAGATGCAGAAAAATCATTTTATATATTTTGTCTGAAAATCAACTTTTATGAAGGATCACATAGAACCCTAGAATATCGCAACCTCAGAAAAATAGTGTTAAACAACACTCTAGCCATACAGGCTCACTAATTCCAAATATATCCACTTAATCCATATGGACAGTAGACTGGCCCCGAGACACTAAGTCAACCGAGCTCCAGCAGTCTGACTGCCAGTGTGATTGGCCCCGAGACACTTGGTCAACCGAGCTCCAGCAATCACACCCACAAACCACATCTCACACATCCAATAATCATAATCAAATCGATATCCACAAATAGTCAGTAATAAAGCCTAAATACTATAGGCGTACCGGTACGTACTCGGTCCTAGTGCTGCCCACTAGGTAGCACGTTCTATTGATATCCTTCAGTAATAAATAATAAAACATTCATTCACAAATACATGATGCATGAATTTAAATAAATCAACAATATAAACCATATATATACCGAAAATATACCAAACATAAACCAGGTATATTTTGAGTATATATACGTCAAATAAATTCAATCAAATCATGAATTAAACTAAAAATATATTTAAAAACATTTTAAATATATTTTATTAATAAAACATGTATATAATTTATTATATACCAAAAATATACCAAAAATATACTTGAATATAAATCATGTTATTTATGCATATTCAGTCAAAATAAAACATGCATTTTCTAAATCATGCGTCCTAAGCATATATATATAATATAGTAACTCACCTAATGCGCTCCACGAGACAGGTCCGACGGGCCTGGTCCACTAACCCTCGGTCTCGGCGCAACTAAACAAGAAATAATTACTCGACATCAGAATAACCCTAACAGAAATCCTAGAATTAAATCTAGAGTATTAAAATACAGAATTGGAAATTAGGGTTCGACTGGATATCACGTTTTACGAGAATTCTACCGGAAATCCGGCAGAACCTCCCCTGTAAAACGGACATCTCTCTACTCAAAAGAGTAGAGCCGACCCTGCAAAGAAAATACACTTCAAAAATAACACCATAAACAATCACAACCCCTCGGTCGGACTCCAGACTACAATCTGTCGACCGGGGTCCACAAACACAGAAAATATATTCAAATATACCAAAAATATCCTTAAATCATAAAAATACATTTCATACGTAGAAATTACATAATTAACCTTGAAACACTGTAAAAATCGATTAAAACTCATTTTATTTGAAAAACCGTATATTATATATATAATTGAAAATAATTCACGAAAAATAGTTTTAATTAGTTAAAAAATACCAAATATTTTGTAGAAATCATTTTTATACCTTAAATAAATATTAAAACCAATTAAATTACATTTTTAGACAATTTAGGGTAAAATTACCAAAATACCCCTATATATACATATATACCTAATTTACTTCAAAAATTCACCAAAAATCATACAATTATCCAAAATTAATTTTCTCAACATATTTATCAATAATATCAATATTTAAACTCAATTAACCAATTAAATTCAATTTAAAACACAATTAACTTAATTTTACAAAATCACATAAACTTCAATAATTAACAATAAATACTTAGAAATTCATAAAAATTCCAAATAAATTCCTATAATTCATTTCAACACCTAATTCAACCATAAACTCCAATTTCATAATTTAAATAATTAATTTCCGAAAATTCGAAAATAATATTAAAATATTCAAAAATACCCAAAAATCCAAACAATCTCCAAAAATTCTACAAAAATTCATACATGAAGATTAAACTACCAGGAACAACATTTGTGAAGGAAGTTTCCATGAATCATCCAAATTGAAGCTCAAAAAAATCGAAAACCAAAAGTGGCCGAAATATTCAACTCAAAACCTAAGCAATTCTAGACCGTTTTAGCTCAAACAAAAGCTAGAATAACACTCACCGGAGCTCAAGGAGAAGATAGAGACCGGCGGTGTCGAAAACGGTGGCCGGAGGAGGGAGAAACCACGTGAGGAATAGTGGGTGGTCCGGCGCCTACCTACGGGAAGAAGAAGAAGAAGAAGAAGAAAAAGAAAAAGAAAGAAAAGGAAAGAGAAAAGAAAAGAAAAAGAAAGAAAAAGGAAAAGAAAAAGAAAAAAAAAGAAAAAAGAAAAAAAATAAATTTTAATAATTTAATAATAAATAAAATAATCAAATAATAATAAATAAATAATAAAATATTAGGGTAATAATAAACCCTAATTAAATAAATATACACACACAAGCTTTATTTAATAATTTAAAAATATGTATGAGTTCATGCAAACCCGTAAATACATTTAAAATAATTAATAATACATTGTTTACGTGAAAATTTCCCCGAAAATGAAAGTCCCGGGAAAATTTTACGTAAAATACTGAAAATAATAGACAGTAATTAAAATAGGTTTAAAATACATATTAACTCATAAAAATATCATATAAAATACAAAAATCACTGACACTGCATATCCCGGTACAGTGTAAAAATATTTTTAAAATTACGGGATATTACAGTCTTCCCCCCTTACAGGAATTCGTCCCCGAATTCTAAAAACAAGATTACAGAATCAGGAAGGAAAGAGATACGGGTAAGAAGCTCGCATCTCAGCTTCAGTCTCCCACGTATGTTCTTCAACTCTGTCGCTACGCCACAAAACCTTGACCATCGGAATCTGCTTCGATCGCAACTGTCGAACTTGAAAATCAACGATCGCCACAGGTTCTTCCACAAACGTCAAATCTTCACTCACTTCCACACTGTCAGGTTGCAACACATGTGAAGGATCTGAGATATACTTCCTCAACATCGAGATATGAAATACTGGATGCACCTGTGACATACTCGGAGGTAAATCCAACCGATATGCAACAGTGCCAATTCTCTCCAGAATCTCAAACGGTCCAATATATCTCGGTGCTAACTTACCCTTCCTACCAAATCTCATCACACCCTTCATCGGAGATACTTTCAGAAAAACGAAATCTCCAACCTGAAACTCCACATCTCTGCGCCTAGGATCCGCATAACTCTTCTGTCTGCTAACTGCGGTCTCTAATCTTCGCTTGATCACGGCGACTTTCTCTGCAGCATCCTGAACCATCTCTGGTCCAGTCAAAGCTCTCTCACCGATCTCATCCCAACACAACGGGGATCTACACTTCCTTCCATACAACGCCTCATATGGTGCCATGCCAATACTGCTATGGTAGCTGTTATTATATGCAAACTCCACAAGCGATAAATGATCATCCCAGCTACCTCCCAAATCCAAGACACACATCCTCAACATATCTTCCAGTGTCTGGATCGTCCTCTCAGACTGACCATCTGTCTGAGGATGAAAAGCAGTACTGAAATCCAACCTAGTGCCCATCGCTTCTTGCAACTTCTGCCAGAAACGAGAAGTAAACACTGAACCTCTGTCTGACACAATGGACACAGGTACTCCATGAAGGCATACAATATGCTTCACATACAACTTCGCCAATCTAGCAACTGAATATGTGGCTTTCACAGGCAAGAAATGTGCAGACTTCGTCAATCTGTCTACAATCACCCAGATGGAATCGTATCCATCCTTCGAACGAGGTAAACCGACCACAAAATCCATAGCTATCCTTTCCCACTTCCACTCGGGAATAGGAAGAGGCTGAAGCTTCCCAGAAGGCTTCTGATGTTCGGCTTTCACTTGCTGACAAGTCAAGCACTTAGCAACATAATCAGCAACATCCTTCTTCAATCCATCCCACCAGTATAAATCTCTGATACTGTGGTACATCTTAGTAACACCAGGATGAACGCTGTAGGCTGTAGAATGTGCTTCCTCTAGGATCTCTTCTCTCAAATCATCCACATCAGGAACACACAATCTACCACTGATCCACAACACACCATCATCATCGAGTGTGAAATCAGTGAACTTCCCTGCTCTGACATTCTCTGCAAGCTCTTCCAGAATAGGATCTCGGCTCTGAGCTGCTTTAATCCTATCCCTTAGCACAGATCGTACTTTAAACTGAGCTAACAGTCCACCTGATCTACTGATCTTCATCATCAGACCTTGGTCCACCATCAGATGCAACTCCTGGATCAATGGTCTCCTCTCCACACCGATGTGAGCAAGACTACCTGAGGACTTCCTACTCAAGGCATCTGCTACCACATTAGCTTTACCCGGATGGTAAAGAATCTCGCAATCATAATCCTTCAACAGTTCCAACCATCTCCTCTGCCTCAAATTCAGATCTCGCTGCTGGAAAATGTACTTAAGGCTCTTGTGATCAGTAAATATCTCACAAGTCACCCCGTACAAATAATGTCTCCAAATCTTCAAAGCAAAGATCACTGCAGCCATCTCAAGATCATGTGTGGGATAGTTCTGCTCATGCTTCTTCAACTGCCTCGAAGCATAGGCTATCACCCTTCCATTCTGCATCAACACACAACCAAGACCAATTCTAGAGGCATCACAGTAAACTGTGAACTTATCCACACTATTAGGCAAAGCTAATACTGGCGCTGTGGTCAACTTCTCCTTCAACAACTGAAAACTATTCTCACAAGCTTCTGACCACTCGAATCTAACATTCTTCTGAGTCAAGCGAGTCATAGGGGCTGCTATCCTGGAAAAATCCTGCACAAACCGCCTATAATACCCGGCTAAACCCAGAAAACTCCGAATCTCAGTAACTGAAGTAGGTCTAGGCCACTCAGATACTGCCTCAACCTTCTGTGGATCAACCTGAATACCTTCTTTAGACACTACGTGTCCAAGAAAAGAAACACTCTCCATCCAGAAATCACACTTCGAGAATTTAGCATAAAGCTGATGATCTCTCAGTGTCTGTAGTACAATCCTCAAATGATATACATGCTCTTCCATACTCCTTGAATATATCAGTATATCATCAATGAAGACTACCACAAACTAATCCACATACGGTCGGAATACTCTGTTCATCAGATCCATAAAAGCTGCTGGTGCATTAGTCAAACCAAAAGACATCACCAGAAACTCATAATGACCATATCTAGTGCGGAAAGCTGTCTTAGGAATATCAGCTTCACTGATCCGCAGCTGATGATAACCCGACCTCAAGTCAACCTTAGAAAAGAATTGTGCACCCTGGAGCTGATCAAACAAATCATCTATCCTCGGGAGAGGATACTTGTTCTTCACTGTCACCTTATTCAACTCTCTGTAGTCAATGCACAGTCTCAGGGTACCATCCTTCTTCTTCACAAACAGGACTGGTGCACCCCAAGGAGAAACACTAGGTCTGATAAAACCCTTATCCAACAACTCTTGCAACTGCTCCTTCAACTCTCTCAACTCTGCAGGAGCCATACGATAGGGTGGCATAGATATAGGAGTAATACCTGGAACCACATCAATACAGAACTCAATCTCTCTATGAGGTGGTAAACCTGGCAACTCCTCGGGAAAAACATCAGGAAACTCACAAGCAACAGGAACATCTGTGAGTGACAACTTCTCCACTGACATATCCCTAACCAATGCCAAAAACCCCTGACAACCTTTCCTCAACAACTTCCTAGCAGAAATAACAGAAATAAGATTCTGAGGTGCTGAACTCCTATCACCAACAAACTTAAAATCTTCTTCACCAGGAATTCTAAAAATCACCTCCTTATTCCTGCAATCAACCACGGCAAAGTGCTGAGACAACCAATCCATTCCCAAAATAACATCGAACTCCATCACATCCAACAAAATCAAATCAGCGGGTAATTCTCTATCTCCCACGAGAACTGGACAACCAGAAAGAACAATATCGGCGTCCAAAGAATCACTCAGAGGAGTGGCAACAGACAAAGGAAAAGCCATCCTCGAAGCTTGCCAACAAGATTTAGAAGCAAAAATAGGAGAAACAAACGAATGCGTGGCACCCGGATCAAACAAAACCAAAGCATCCAGGTAACAAACAGAAAGAATACCTGCCACGACTGCATTAGATGCCTGAGCATCCTGCTGAGTCAGATGAAAAACTCTGGCCTGGCCTCGACCTCCCTGCTGACTGGTAGAAGCCTGGCCAACGCCTCTGGCACCTCCTCTAGTACCTCTACCACGACTCTGCTGTGGAACAAACTGAGTAGAACTCTGATGCTGAGCTGGTGGTAACTGAAATGGCATAGGTGCAGCACTAGCAATCGATTACTGTGGGAATCGCGGAATCTGCTGCTGCTGATAACCAGAATAAGGACACGATCTGGCAAAATGTCCTGTCTGCCCGCATCTGAAGCATGTCAACGGTGTCAGATAACACGGTCCCTGATGGACTCTACCACAAGTCTGACAAACACTGGTCGCTGATCCAGAACTACGACCACTGCTGCTGCTCGAAGCACCTGACCCAAATCTGAATGATCTACGCTGACCTCCACGACCATGTCTACTGCTCCGATGCACTCGCTGCTGCTGTCTCTGACTCTGCTGAGTCGAACCTCGCTGCTGACTACTCGAACCAACATGAAAACTCGAATACGGAGTAGCCTGCAATCCACTCGACTGAACTCCCAACTGGTAATAATCAGGCATCGCTCCCTGCCTAACTAACCTCAGCTCGATCTCCTTAGCTAGCTCAATCACAGACTCCAGAGTAAGACCTGCTGTGGGCATACCAGCAAAAGCTGAACCCAAACCAGTAACATAAGTAGTAACAGCGAAATACTGATCTCGCATCAGATCCTCAGCATATCTACCCAGACGAAGGAACTCTCAGGTATACTCCTCTACTGATCGATCTCCACGAGAAATACTGGTCAGACGAAGACGATAGCTCAAACGAAGAGGCTCTGGACAAAATCTCCTCATGAATCGCTCTCGAAACTGAGCCCATGTCATCGTCATCATATAAGGCTGGATCATCTGAATAAACCAATCCAAGGCTGGTCCTTCGACAGACAATTCAACGATCATGATCCTCTGGTACTCGGTATGAGCAGTCCGAGTCCTAGTCTCAATCGCATGCAGAAAATCTAAAGGATCAGAAGTCCCATCAAAAGCAATCCTGCCAACTCTGGCATAGAACAAAGCTGCCTCAGGGTCAGACATACCCTGCTGATAGGCAGGCTGAACAGGCTGAACAACTGGAGGAACAGGAATATCAAATTCAGGCTCAACAGGCTCCTCGTCCTGTAACTCTCTCTGCCTACGGCGACCTGCCGCTCCTCGAGGTCTACCCCTGCCACGACCTCTACGTCTAACTGGCGGCTCAGGAGGTAAAACCTCATCCTGAAAAGACTCATCATCCTCGGCCTCAACGACCGGTGGAGCGACACGCGCTCGCCTCCTCATTCTGAAAAGACAAACGGAAAGATTCAGACAAAATAGACAACGGAGGAATAACGCTGAAAACTACAGCAAGGAATACTCATCAAGACATACTCGAACCTAATACACTGCAGTAGTCCAACAGAAAACACAACTTTAAAACTAGGGCCACAACTCACAAAACTAAGCCCTGACACAGAACTCCACTCAGAAACGAACTTCGCTCTGATACCAACTTTGTCACGACCCAAAACAGGGGCCATGACCGGCGCTAGGGAACGGGAATTCTTTCGAATCCGGAACCCGTAGCAAGCCTAAAAATAAAATAAATATGCAATAATAACCATAAAAATATAATATGCAGCGGAAAATAAAATCATAAATATTACAATATCATCCATAACAACTGGATATAATTCAAAACTCATCACATCGCATATATAATCTCATAAATGTATAATCTTATACAAATCCAGTTTTAACATAATACATCTCTTTAAAATAAAGTACATAAAATCCAATGCTGTAATTTACAGCTACTGCAGTGTCTAGATAAAATAAATCAGACTCAAGTAGACAATTTACATAAAGAAGCCGGGGCGGAAGAAATCCGGCGTATCGACCTGCTACTGAGGTCTGAGGAAGTTGACTCTCCTGAAAAATAGTCAACGGAGGGGAGTCAGACCTCACTGAGTGAATTACTATAGTATATATACATACACTCTAAGTGATAATGCAAACAGTCAACAGTATATGAGTAATATGTATATATACAGGCAAGTTCATACAGATGCAGAAAAATCATTTTATATATTTTGTCTGAAAATCAACTTTTATGAAGGATCACATAGAACCCTAGAATATCGCAACCTCAGAAAAATAGTGTTAAACAACACTCTAGCCATACAGGCTCACTAATTCCAAATATATCCACTTAATCCATATGGACAGTAGACTGGCCCCGAGACACTAAGTCAACCGAGCTCCAGCAGTCTGACTGCCAGTGTGATTGGCCCCGAGACACTTGGTCAACCGAGCTCCAGCAATCACACCCACAAACCACATCTCACACATCCAATAATCATAATCAAATCGATATCCACAAATAGTCAGTAATAAAGCCTAAATACTATAGGCGTACCGGTACGTACTCGGTCCTAGTGCTGCCCACTAGGTAGCACGTTCTATTGATATCCTTCAGTAATAAATAATAAAACATTCATTCACAAATACATGATGCATGAATTTAAATAAATCAACAATATAAACCATATATATACCGAAAATATACCAAACATAAACCAGGTATATTTTGAGTATATATACGTCAAATAAATTCAATCAAATCATGAATTAAACTAAAAATATATTTAAAAACATTTTAAATATATTTTATTAATAAAACATGTATATAATTTATTATATACCAAAAATATATCAAAAATATACTTGAATATAAATCATGTTATTTATGCATATTCAGTCAAAATAAAACATGCATTTTCTAAATCATGCGTCCTAAGCATATATATATAATATAGTAACTCACCTAATGCGCTCCACGAGACAGGTCCGACGGGCCTGGTCCACTAACCCTCGGTCTCGGCGCAACTAAACAAGAAATAATTACTCGACATCAGAATAACCCTAACAGAAATCCTAGAATTAAATCTAGAGTATTAAAATACAGAATTGGAAATTAGGGTTCGACTGGATATCACGTTTTACGAGAATTCTACCGGAAATCCGGCAGAACCTCCCCTGTAAAACGGACATCTCTCTACTCAAAAGAGTAGAGCCGACCCTGCAAAGAAAATACACTTCAAAAATAACACCATAAACAATCACAACCCCTCGGTCGGACTCCAGACTACAATCTGTCGACCGGGGTCCACAAACACAGAAAATATATTCAAATATACCAAAAATATCCTTAAATCATAAAAATACATTTCATACGTAGAAATTACATAATTAACCTTGAAACACTGTAAAAATCGATTAAAACTCATTTTATTTGAAAAACCGTATATTATATATATAATTGAAAATAATTCACGAAAAATAGTTTTAATTAGTTAAAAAATACCAAATATTTTGTAGAAATCATTTTTATACCTTAAATAAATATTAAAACCAATTAAATTACATTTTTAGACAATTTAGGGTAAAATTACCAAAATACCCCTATATATACATATATACCTAATTTACTTCAAAAATTCACCAAAAATCATACAATTATCCAAAATTAATTTTCTCAACATATTTATCAATAATATCAATATTTAAACTCAATTAACCAATTAAATTCAATTTAAAACACAATTAACTTAATTTTACAAAATCACATAAACTTCAATAATTAACAATAAATACTTAGAAATTCATAAAAATTCCAAATAAATTCCTATAATTCATTTCAACACCTAATTCAACCATAAACTCCAATTTCATAATTTAAATAATTAATTTCCGAAAATTCGAAAATAATATTAAAATATTCAAAAATACCCAAAAATCCAAACAATCTCCAAAAATTCTACAAAAATTCATACATGAAGATTAAACTACCAGGAACAACATTTGTGAAGGAAGTTTCCATGAATCATCCAAATTGAAGCTCAAAAAAATCGAAAACCAAAAGTGGCCGAAATATTCAACTCAAAACCTAAGCAATTCTAGACCGTTTTAGCTCAAACAAAAGCTAGAATAACACTCACCGGAGCTCAAGGAGAAGATAGAGACCGGCGGTGTCGAAAACGGTGGCCGGAGGAGGGAGAAACCACGTGAGGAATAGTGGGTGGTCCGGCGCCTACCTACGGGAAGAAGAAGAAGAAGAAGAAGAAAAAGAAAAAGAAAGAAAAGGAAAGAGAAAAGAAAAGAAAAAGAAAGAAAAAGGAAAAGAAAAAGAAAAAAAAAGAAAAAAGAAAAAAAATAAATTTTAATAATTTAATAATAAATAAAATAATCAAATAATAATAAATAAATAATAAAATATTAGGGTAATAATAAACCCTAATTAAATAAATATACACACACAAGCTTTATTTAATAATTTAAAAATATGTATGAGTTCATGCAAACCCGTAAATACATTTAAAATAATTAATAATACATTGTTTACGTGAAAATTTCCCCGAAAATGAAAGTCCCGGGAAAATTTTACGTAAAATACTGAAAATAATAGACAGTAATTAAAATAGGTTTAAAATACATATTAACTCATAAAAATATCATATAAAATACAAAAATCACTGACACTGCATATCCCGGTACAGTGTAAAAATATTTTTAAAATTACGGGATATTACAGTATACAGTGAATATTCTAGTCCCTTTGTCCATGATATCTTGATTGAATATAAGGCATAAATTATGTCATCTTTATAATTTTCAATCATATAATTTCTTGATTCCAAGTAGACTGAGAATGATAACTCTTTATTAATTCACTTTACCATGGCCATGCATTTTCCTCAGTCTATCTTATCAAGGGGCCTATAGATATCTTACTCATATTAAATGAGGGAAAAATTCCTTTTCAATCACTCACATTCCTCATATAACTCATTTTATACCTAACAACAAATTATTTTATCATTCGGTTAAAGATAATGTAAGATTGTGTCAAAATATAAAATAGTTATATAGAAATCCATAATCATTTCAAGGTCAGAGGACCAAACTAATATTACGGTGATGAGAATTACTTATGATAATTATCTATGTGGTATTCTCATAATGGGTCAATCCAACACTTTATTTCTTAAATAAGTACCTATGAGTTGACTTAATATCTCATATTCATGATTAGTAAAACATAATCATCAATCAACATTATACTAGCCATAATACATTGTTATAAGTAGGGATAATTTGAATAGAACTCATATTTAATCTAAGGATTTTACTCTTAAGTCATATACTTGATGACCTTAGTAAGAATTGACTTTTCAAGTAATTATCATAACATAAAATGATAATGAAAAATGCCTCTTTATTAAATAAAATGATAAAGTCAAAATATGGTCATACATGATTGACCTAGTGCATATTACTAACAAAGATTTATTGAGAAAACATAATCTGCAGATACGTGTTACCTCATCACATCGTCACTGATAATGGTGTTTAATTTCAAGTGGAGATGGCTGCACTATTAAGAGACTGCAAAATCAAACATCACAAATCATCTTCATATAGGCCACAGGTAAATAGGGCAGTGGAAGATGCAAACAAGAATGTGAAGAAGATCTTGGCTAAAATGATGGAGAATTATTAAGATTGGTCAGATTGCTTACAGTTTGCATTATGGGGATATTGAACTACTATTAGAACTTCAACGGGGGCCACTTTGTATTCCTTAGTGTATGGATACAAAGCCGTATTGCCAATAAAGGTTAAGGTTCAGTCACTAAGGGTTCTTTTAGAATCCAAGATCCTTGAGTACCACTGGGTGGAGAGTTGACTGGCGCAGCTGACATTATAGGATGAGAAAAGGATGAGGGCTATTTATCATTCACAACTATATTAAAAGAGGATAACTAGGGCTTATAAAAAAAGATCAAGCTAGGAAAGCTCAAAGAGGGAGACTGAGTGATGAAGCTTATAAAGCCAATTATGATCGACCCACGAGGGAAGTTCAAGTTGAATTAGGAAGGCCCATATATGTTGAAAAGATTATTCTTCAGGGGTGCTGCTGTCCTATTTGGCATTAAAGGGAGTGAATTTTAAAAGCCCATCAACTTGGATAAACTCAAGAAGTGCTTTCTATAAAAAGTCTCGCTAGGGAGAAAATCTCAAAAAGAGGATGTCTAGGCAAAAGTTAGAGACAAAAAATGAAAACAAAAAGTCCCATTGGATTGAAAACCTTAAAAGAGGCGGTTAGGAAAAAGATAAGGACATATAAAAGGAGAGAGAGTTATGAAAATGGTTAATTGAAAAACTTGTAAGGGTAAGCCAATTAACGACATGAGATGTGTTAGGAGCAAAATTTATATTCATATTGTGCTTAAGTTAAATGGAATAGATTGCTTTAATTACTTTTAAACATTGCATTAAGTGTCTATGATAATTTTTTTTAACTAAAATGAAACTCTATCTAACAAAAAGAGAAATGACAACTTAATTTATGAGCTAATTTTATTTTCTCCTCTTTTTTTGAGCATCTTGAGCAATTGATGCTTGTAATTCTCTTATTCTTTTATTTCTTAAAAACTCATCTTTTTCTGCTTGTTGCAATTAAATCCACGCCTTATAATGATCATCAATGGTTAGATCTCCGTCATAGTCTATATTCCTCTGAATGATCCTGTAAGGCCAAGTAGCCACTAAGTTATCCAAAATTTTTTGAGAAAGGGTCCTAGCTTGAACTTATGTACTAACTCTAGTAGTAATTGCTTTTGTCCTTGTTGGCGGCAGAGACAAGCAGGGTTGTAGAAGGTAGCAAAATGAAGGCCAACAACTGGAATGCAGTAGGTGTAAGACCGAACAGTCACATATTGAAACCTCCACCATAGGCACATCCATTAGATTAAAGTGTCTGGGAATGTTGATAGACAACTCTGAATGTTCTTTAGTATGGGATACAATTGTCTGGTTTGGTAATGCTTGGCTCTATATTGCGCTACATCTCGGGGAGGTTCAAGTAATCTCAGCTTCTCATGGAACAAAATCTGCGAGAATGATGGGTAAGTAAAAATGTTAGCAAATCAAAAAACAGAAGTCAAAAAATAAGAAGCTTAACAGAAGTCAAAAAATAAGAAGCTTACCTTAAAGAAGAATGGATTTCTGAAAAATCGCTTGGTTTCTATAAAGTTATCTAGTCTGATGATGGTTTTTGCTAGAATGAGGGGGAATAGATTAAGTCCCACTTCCATTGCTCCAGAATGTGGAGGAGTTTTGAATCACAGTTTCTAGAAAGCAAGACTAGTAGGAATTGGGCATTCAAGCAAATGGCCATCATCCGGGGCCAATAGACTTCTCCTTTGTCTACATCTGAGACAGCTTTAAAAAAGGGTTCTAATGCAACCTTTGAGCTAAAAAGGTAGTGAGAGGAAGACTGGGGTGGAGAATTGAACAACTGAGCTAACTAATATTGAACAGAATGTGAGTATGGAATTCTAAGCGTAGGCATTGTGAGTTAGCACGAAGAATCCATTTGACAACCTAGAAGGGCTTCAAAATCTTTTGGTAGGGGGCATAGCTCAACTGTATTAAACTGAAAAATGTGTTTTTAAGGATACTAAAATTGAACTATTGCATGAAAAAAATGGGAAGTTGATTCTTTTGGCATGAAGTGATTTGAAGATTGTCACGACCTAAATCGGGGAGTCATGACCGGTACTAGGGAATGGGAATTCTTTTGAATCTGAAACTCATAGCAAGCCTTAAAAATAAAAACACATGCAATAATAATATGAAAATATGCCAAAATTAAAATTTTTTTTAATATAAGAATAAATCTTTATATCATACATAATAGAAATATTTCATATAGGATTCAAACAAAAAATCTCAAACCAAGCAACACACTTCTATCACAATAACACTACTACTGCAGTTTCTAAAATACAAACAAGAGTTTAGATATAAAATTTACATAATCTCGCTGGGGCTGAAGAAGACCGACATATAATACTATTGGGGAGGTTTGAAGAAGAAGAAGAAGATCCTATAAAAAAAAATATTGAGGGGAGTTAGACCTCACTGAGTGAATTATTATAATATATATATATGCAACCCAAATTCATAGACAGTCAAGCATTAGTATAATAATATACATATACACACATTTCACACAGATGGTAAAATCCATGTTTATATAATAATAAATACAAAAAAATTTATTTAAGTAAAGGATCAAAGTAGAACCCTAAAATATCCGTAACCTCAATTATAAAACTACTAGTCATAAGGCTTACTTAATTCTAAAATAATTATCTTTTCCATTTTTGGACAGTAGACTGGCCTTGAGACACTAAATCAATTGAGCTCCCACAATTTCACTGTCAGTGTGACTGGCCTCGAGACACTAGATCAACCGAGCTCTTGCAATCACATTACTCTCTCACCACAATTCTCGATAATCGAATAATCAAGTCTCACATCAAATGATTTCATAATCTCAACCCTAAAATTTAATGCATTGGTACATACATAGTCCTAGTGCAGCCCATTAGGTAGCATGTTCTATTGCTATCCTTTGAATAAATCGTATATTTATTAAAATGGTAAAATGCATAATTTAAACATAAATGACATCCATTTTTAAAGAAATATACCACTTATATATCAAACATATACCAAGCATATATTGAATATATACCAATTGTATACCAAAAATATACAAAAAAAATATTCTGAATATATACAAAAAATATATCGAATATATTCTAAGAATATATTAAGCATATATGTCACATATATACCAAAATATACCAAAAGTATACCAACATATACAAAATCATTTAATAAAATAAGTCATGTTTAAATACATTATGAAAACATGGATGCTTATGCATATACAAAATAATAACTCATAGTTTTGCACTCTTCTAAATAGAGTCGACTGGCCTTATCTGATAGGCCTCGGTCTAGACTCAATTATAGAAAAATATAATAATAACAATAACAATATCAAAATAAATCCCTAACTTTACACTGCTAGGAATTCTAAAAAAAGACTCGATCTAAAATTAAAAAACCTCAGGATCGACCCAATGTCACGTTTTACGAGAATTTTAACAAAAGTTCGGTAGAGTCTCCTCTGTAAAATAGACGTCTCTCTACTAAAAGTAGAGCCGATCCTGCAAGCAAACACACTTCAATACTACTCAAAATCACAACACCTCGGGTTGGTACCCCGAATTACACAATTTCCCAACCGAGAAACACAATTCTCAAAAATCAATATGTAATAATAATATAATAAAAATCGTGAAAATCCATAAACAACAATAATAGACCACAATACAATTTATTTAAATAACAAAAACTTTAAAGCTAATTATTTCCAAATTAGTTAATAAAATCTCAAATAAGTTACATGATATCAATAAAAATTCGTTTTTAATTATTCAAAATTAAATAGTAAAATTCACAAATAATTATTTAAATAATTCAAATATGTAATAAAAATAGTTAAAAATTCATTTAATCACAAAAACAATAATTAAAATTATTATTTGAATATATTTCCAAAAATTATTATTAATTAGTTAAAAATAGTAAATAATTTGTAGAAATTAATTTAATACTAATTATTATTCCAAAATTATTTAAAATATTCTAATTAACAATAATTCCAATAAAATACAAAGTTTACCCATTTATCCAAAAATTAATATAATACTAAATATTATCCAAAAATTAACCAAAATTACAATCAATTAGTAAAAATTTATTTTCTCATTTCTAAAGCTAATTATTTAAATGAACTATACAAATCAACATAATTTTAATACAAAACATATAATTAATAAAAACTCATTTTATTTATCAACAATACAATTTATATACATAAATTAAATAAATTCAGAAAATTAAAATAAAACTATGTTTAGGTAGCTAATGATTCATACAACAACTTTACCAAAAGAAACTAACATGAATCAAGCACAATCGAACTAAAAAAAATAAAAAACCCTAATAGACATAAACTAAAACTTGAAGATATATAACTAATAAGATGTTTCTAGCTTGAACCAAGCTAAGATCATGCTTGCTTGGAATAAGAGGATTTGATTAAGCCTAGAAACTCGAACTAAAACCATCAGAAACTCACCGACGTCATTGAAGCAAGCTGCTGCTGTTTCTCATTTTTTGATGACGAGGAGGCACTATAGACGACGGGGTTTAGCATGTGCTTAAGATTTTAGCAACCGCGACACTGTTTGAGCTCAGGGCTCTAGAGAACACACTAACCACTGTCACAAAGACATGGCGTGGATATGAGGAGTTGCCACCCAGGGTAATAACTGGGACAAATTGAAAAATGGTGGTACTTAATTCCCTAAAAGAAAGCCAGCACCATAAGTAGGAGATTCTGGATATGGAATACTAACTTCTTTCAGTTTCGTGTTTGTTTAGAATTACTTTATGAATTACTATTTTATCCTCTATTTACATGCAATTTCATATACCCTTAAAAACAATCAACTCCAGGAAAACTAGTAATGAAATATACAAGTAAAGAATGCATTCATCACAATCCATAGGTTAGTCTAATCTACATTGATTTTAATTAAATGAGCTAAATCTACAAATTTTAATTTATAAGTGAGCCTAAAGACTAATGGGGCCTAATTCCTTTTAATTAAATGATCCTAAGTCTATTTATTTAGTTTTAAAAATGGGCCTAAGTCTACAAATTATGAAGTATTTAATTTAGTGGGCCTCTACATGTTTTAATTCTAAAGTGATCTTAAGTCTACAAATTATGAAAAGGTTTAAATTAATTGGGCTAAGTCTAAATTAATTAAATTAAATTAGATGGACCTACGTCTATTTAACTAAATGGGCCTAAGTTATCTTTACCCTAAATCTAATTAATTATGGGCCTAAAGATGTATTTTTATTAATTAAGCCTAAAAAAACCTAAATTGAAATGGGTTAAAGATTAATGTGGGACTAGGGTGCAAAACATATAAACATAAGCAAACAAGCCCAAAAACAATAAAAAAAAATCAAAATAAACAAATAAAAGATCAAAAAATTAATTAAATCTATTCTAAATCCTAATTTAATTAAAGTAGCCATGAACAATAAATAAAACAATCAATCAAGCAAACTAATTTTACCAACTTAAATCTAATTCGCTTTTAACTAAACAATCTAATGATTTCTATAGTCATTAGTTTTAATTAATTACCAATTGAAAACCCTAATTTTACTAACCAATTACTTAAAACAAAACACACACCAAATTTCATTGTTCCCACTATTGGGGCTATTATAATGAATTATTGAGAATAACAAAAAAATGAAAAAATTAATACAATCCTAAAAATAAATAAAAATAAGACAATTAAATAAAAAAAACCTAGAAACTACATCTAGCTATAAGGTTCCATCCATGACATTCCATGGACCTCTATGGATTTGGTTCTCCAAGTATGATTATCATGTGATCTCCTCTATAATCACCATCACAAAAGAGTAAAACAATGATTAGTGATTAAAATTATAATAAAAATTAAATAAAATTAAAATTCATGAAATCAAAATAATAATAAAAGAAGAAAAATAAAAGAAGGTAGGGAGAAGATAATTCTTATTGATGCTTGTGAATGAATTACTCCTCAGACTAGTAAGATCATCGTTGTTTTTTAGTAGGCCTTCAAAACTTATTATTCTTCTTCTAAAAAAATCTCCAATGAATAAATCACTAAGATTTTTTTTGTAAAACAGAATGCTCAGTATTGAGAATTGAGAGTTGAGTCCGTGGTAAATGAGTATAAGCTCTCCTTTTATAGGGAAAAAACCAAAAAATCCTTAGTTTTACATACTAAGAGTTCCAATTTTAAATGGACTTTATTTCCTGAAGAGTTAGATAAATCCCAAAATAAATTTAAGAAATTTTTTTAACCAATCAAAATTTAGGAAAATATTTTTATTTTCTATAAAAAATACAAAAAATAGGTGGAAAACATGTAATTCCGACTGGAATTGCGTAATTCTGACCGAAATTATATAATTTAGATCAAAATTATGTAATTTTTATTGGAATTCTATAATTATAATTTTTTAACTTTTAATTACAAAAAGACCCCTGAAAAAAGTTAAAATTTCAATTAGGTCTTAAAAGGTATTACAATTAAGTCCTTAAAAAACCAATGAAACTCTTTCTTAAAACATATTGAAATTTTTAAGGTTTCAAACTTCAAGTGTTGAAGGCCTACTTATAACATTTTCATTCCTAGAGTTTTTTGTTGCATCCATATTTTATTATCCTGAAATTGGGTGTTTATAGTTGCCCCCCTTTGTCGCTGTTTTCTTGACAAATTATGCCAAAGTAAATAAATATAGAATTTCTTAAGAACAAAAGTTCAGGTACTTATTTGTGCTTCTTGAGGTTTATGCTTGCAAACGACTGTCAATTCACGATAAATTCTTATGTTGTCGTACAACACTAGGTATAAACTTAAAACATTTGAGGAAACACTATACTCAGACGTATGACAGTGGTTTAGATGGATACATCACACTCGGTCATATGATGTTGACTATACTCGATCGTATTGTTCGGATTGGAAGAATGCATTGTAGTCAGTCGTACAATGTTGATTACACTCGGTTGTATAATATGAATTGAATTGATGCATTGTACTCAATTGTATAATGTTAACTATACTCGGTCGTATAGTCTAAATTGAAAGGACACATTGCACTCGGTCGTACAATTTTGGCTACATTCGGTCGTATAATTTGAATTGAAATGATACATTGTACTCAGTCGTACAATGTCAACTACACTTAGTCGTATAATATGATTTGAAAGGATGCATTGCACTCGATTGTACAATGTCGATTACACTCGGTTGTATACTCGGTCATATAGTTTGATTTGAAATGATACATTTCACTTGGTCATACAATGTCGACTATACTCGGTCATATAGTCTGATTTGAAATGATACATTACACTCGTCGTACAATGTCGACTACACTCGATCGTATAGTCTGATTTGAAAGGATGCATTGTACTCGATCGTACAATGTCGACTACACTCGATCATATTGTCTGATTTGAAAGGATGCATTGCACTCGGTCGTACAATGTCGACTACACTTGATCGTATAGTTTGATTTGAAAGGATGCATTGCACTCGGTTGTACAATGTAGACTACACTCAATTGTATAGTTTGAATTGAAATGATGCATTGCAATCAGTTGTACAATGTCGACTACACTCGATTGTATAGTCTAAATTAAAAGGATACATTGCACTCGGTCATACAATGTTGAATACACTAGGTCATATAGTTTGAATTGAATTAATACATTGCACTTTGTCATACAATATTGACTACACTTAGTCGTATAGTCTGATTGGAAATGACACATTGTACTTAGTCGTATAATGTTGACTACACTCTATCGTATAGTTTGATTGAAAGGATGCATCATACTCGGTCGTATGATGTCAACTGCACTCGGTCATATAGTTTGAATAAGAATACACTACACTCGGTTGTTTAGCGTTGATTTCTTTTATGTTGACAATTTAATCATTCAAGGAATTATCAAATCATGTAGCTTTATAATTTAGGACTAAATTACAAGAAAAGCTTTAGACTTGAATGCAAATGAAGTTAAGGGATTAAAATGGATGTTTGCCATTTCAATAAATACTTTGAATTTACCAATTCATTTCTTCATTTCCTATCTCTTTCATTCTTTTTTTTTTTCTTTCTCTTGATTTTGAAATCTTACTTCTTCAATTATTCTTTCATTTGATCTCCAATTTGGAATCCGTTTGATCCTATGGCTCACCCAAGACGCAGGCTACGTGGAAGTAGCTCCAGGCAATTAGATCCAGTCATATCTTAACTGCATTTTCCTTATAATAACTTGAGGCTTAATGAAAAGGAAGAGGTGCTCCTTTTTACTTGCTTGCACCTTAACAGATACTCATAAGCTGCAGATGAGGTAAATTTCTCTTTCGTCTTTAATTATGTAAAAAGTATATTCCTGTTAATACATTAACATATTTATGCATGCAATTATAGAACATCTCTCATACAAATTAGAAAAAATTACATAAAATTGTCAATTTTGAAATAAAATTTTGCAAAATTAGTTTTAACATGTCAAAAGACTAATAAAATTTAGATAGATTTTTGAATTTTTGGTCAGAAATCTGAATTCCAAATTAGAATTTTTGGATTTCCAATCGAAAATCTAGAAATACGAATTGAAAATTTGGATCTCCGATCGAAAATTTAGAAATCTAATTGGAATTCTAGATTTCTGATGGAAATCTAGTTTTTTATTTTTTTTAATTTTTTTCAGATAGAAATGAAAATAAAAAAAATCAAAAGTTGCTAAGGAAGGTGATCTTATCATTTTCTAAAATTTATTAAAAATCCGTTGAAATTCTTAGGTTGCTTTCACTTGGCTCGAGAACTCTTTCGTGATTTATCGGGAGAGGTAATATAACACTTATGGGTGTCTGGCTTCTAAAACTTCATTCTTGCTCTACCAACTACTTGAGGTAGGTCAAATCACTATTCACTTTTTGCTCTTATTAAGAGGTGGATGGATATTACTCACACCTTCTACACGCGAGTGGATGATTTGACTATTTCTCCCATGAGCTTCTTTGCTATCATTGAGATCACCTTCGGGGTTACCCCAGTTCTTTTTTATATCCATTACTGCACTCTTTCTGAAGATGCTAAGAGTCATTATGTTAGTAACTTGCTTAGGTTTGTTCCGACATAGAAGAATTGAAAGAACGTGCTTCTTTCTTCTCTCGTTCAAGGTTTTTGGAGATTACCCACTACCACACCTCACTAAATCCTTCAGAAGGCGAGATGCTTCTTATTGATATTGTTAGGCACTACCCTCTTATATGAGACTGGTCATAAGGTTAGCATTGCGCTTCTTGCTCCCTTTTAGGATCTTGCCAGAGTCACTACTTTCAATTGGGAATCAGTAGCTCTTGCCTATATCTACTATGAACTGGATACTATCTGTATAGGTGTTGTGATAATATGCAGCTTTTGGCATGTTTAGCATGAACGCCTCCTTTGTGTCTTTTACTCCTTTTTAATTTTAGCTCTTTTATAGCTCTTTTTCATTTTAACTTATGTTTTCCTTTCCAGATCTGGGGCATTGAGATTGAGGTGATCCAAGGCTTTAACGCTATTAGCTCTGATAGGAGTCTTCCATTGATGTAGAGATGGGGTTTTTCTTGTCTTGCTAGTGTCAAGTATGACCTATAGACTTATTAGGACCAGCTGAACTCTTTAGAGTGGGACTTGGTAAGATAAATTTAACTATTAGCATTTGATCAGTTGTAAAAGTTAAATAAACTTTATTTAAATGAATTTGCAGGTAAGATTAGATTGGCTAGTTGGCGCTGAAGACATTAAATAAACTTTATTTAAATGAATTTGCAGGTAAGATTAGATTGGCTAGTTGGCGCTGAAGACATCCAGTGATATAGATTCATAACTGCTACTGTGAGGCTTGAGATTATAAGGATCTTGCTTCTTGGTTATGGTTTCCAGATGTGGTATCTAGGTGAGTGTATTAATCATTCGCATATGGGACCTTCCAGGAGGTGTGTTCCTTTTTTTATTCCCTCTTCCATGTTGAGGAGTTGCAGCTTAACTGGTCTTGAGCTTAGAGCAACTTTTGAGGGATATGATGCTTTGACACTGCTCGAGCATTCTCGCCATTATCAGGAGTATATTCGAGAGAATTTCCTAGAGTAGGTTCCCACAGATCCAGCTGAGGTATGCTTTCCATCACCCTTTCTCCTTATCATTATCTTACTTTATTCTCCTTCGTCGTTGCGGATGACATTGTAATATCCCATGTTTTTAAAATATTTTTACACTGTACCGGGATATGCAGTGTTAATAATTTCTGTATATTATATGATATTTTTACGAGTTAATATGTATTTAAAACCTATTTTTATTATTGTGTATTATTTTCAGTGTTTTACGTAAAATTTTCCCGAGACTTGCATTTTCGGGGAAATTTTCACGTAAACAATGTATTATTAATTATTTTAAATATATTTTCGGACTTGCATGAACTCATGCGTAATTTTAAATTATTAAATAAAGCCTGTGTGTATATATTTATTTAATTAGGGTTTAATATATTACCCTAATATTTTATTATTTATTTATTCATTTATTGTTATTTAATTATTTTATTTATTATTAAATTATAAAATTTTATTTTATTAATATTTAATTATTTTATTTTCTTTTTCTTTTTATTTTTTTTCTTTTTTCTTTTCTTTTTCTTTTTCTTTTCTTTTTCTTTTCTTTCTTTCTTTTTCTTTTTTCTTCTTCTTCTTCTCATTTCCTTCTCTCCCGCGCGCCCGACCACCATTCTTCCTTCCCTCCCGCTGCAACTCCGGCCACCTACTGTCGGTGTGCCTCCCGGCTTGCCACCGCCGTTCCCAGTCATCCCCCGCCGCCAGCAGCTCCCTTCCCCGGCGCCGGCAGCTTCATTTTTCTCTTTTGGCCGAAATCTTCCCTTCGCCGTTTCTTCCTCCTCCGGCCATCGTTTTCGACACCGCCAGTCTTCATCGACTCCTTGAGGTCCGGTGAGTGTGATTCTAGCTTTGGTTTGAGCTAAAATGGTTTAGATTTGCTTAGGTTTCGATTTTTCCAATTCGGTCACATTAGGGTTTTTGATTTTTTTGAGCTTCGAATTGATTGATTCATGGAAACTCCCTTCACAAATGTTGATCCTAGTAGCTTAATCTACATGTATGAATTTTTGTAGAATTTTTGGAGATTTTTGGATTTTTGGGTATTTTTGAATATTTTAATATTATTTTCTAATTTTTGGAAATTAATTATTTAAATTATGAAATTGGAGTTTATGGTTGAATTAGGTGTTGAAATGAATTATAGGAATTTATTTGGAATTTTTATGAATTTCTAAGTATTTATTTTGAATTATTAAAGTTTATGGAATTTTGGGAAATTAGGGTTAATTATGTTTTTAATTGAATTTAATTGGTTAATTGAGTTTAATTATTGATATTATTGATAAAGATGTTGAGAAAATTAATTTTTGGATAATTGTATGATTTTTGGTGAATTTTTGAATGAATTTTAGTATATTTATATATATAGGGGTATTTTGGTAAATTTACCCTAAATTGTCTAAAAATGTAATTTAATTGGTTTTAATAGTTATTTAAGGTATAAAAATGATTTCTATAAATTATTTAGTATTTTTAACTAATTAAAACTATTTTTCGTGAATTATTTTCAATTATATATATAATATACGGTTTTTTCTAATAAAATGAGTTTTATCGGTTTTTACTGTGATTTAAGGTTAATTATGTAATTTCTACTTATAAAATGAATTTCTATGTTATAAGGATATTTTTGGTATATCTGGAATTATTCTGTGTTTGTGGACCCTAGTCGGTAGACTGTAGTTTGGAGTCCGACCGTGGGATTTTGATTGTGCCTTGTGTAATTTTTCGAAGTGTATTTCTTTGTAGGGTCATCTCTACTCTTTTGAGTAGAGAGATGTCCGTTTTACAGAGGAGGTTCTGCCGAATTTTCGATAGAATTCTCGTAAAACGTGATGTCCAGTCGAACCCTAATTTCTGATTCTGTGTTTAATACTCTAGATTGAATTCTAGGATTTCTGTTAGGTTTAATCTGATGTCGATTATTTATTGCTTGTTTAGTTGCGTCGAGACCGAGGGCTAGTGGACCAGGCCCGTCGGACCTGTCTCGTGGAGCGCATTAGGTGAG
The DNA here is from genome assembly GCA_947683625.1 of Mallotus nudiflorus. Lineage (NCBI taxonomy): Eukaryota > Viridiplantae > Streptophyta > Magnoliopsida > Malpighiales > Euphorbiaceae > Mallotus > Mallotus nudiflorus. The sequence continues at coordinate 188,014 of CANTUR010000096.1, read as the reverse complement.
TTACTATACTATATATATATATGCTTAGGATGCATGATTTAGAAATGCATGTTTTATGTTGATTAAATATGCATAAATAATTTGATTACTTCTTAAGTTTACATTAAGTATATTTTTGGTATATAATAAATTATATACATGTTTTGTTAATAAAATATATTTAAAATGTTTTTAAATATATTTTTAGTTTAATTTATGATTTGATTGGATTTATTTGACATATATATACTCGAAATATACCTGGTTTACTTTTGGTATATTTCCGGTATATATATATATATGGTTTATATTGCTATTTCATTTATATTCATGCATCATTTATTTTTGTGAATGAATGTTTTACATTATTAATGATGAAGGATATCAATAGAACGTGCTACCTAGTGGGCAGCACTAGGACCGAGTACGTACCGGTACGCCTATAGTATTTAGGCTATATTACTAACCATTTGTGGATATTGATTTGAATGTGATTATTGGATGTGTGAGATGTGGTTTAGGTGTGATTGCTGGAGCTTGGTTGACCAAGTGTCTCGGGGCTAATCACACTGGCAGTCAGACTGCTGGAGCTCGGTTGACTTAGTGTCTCGGGGCCAGTCTACTGTCTAAATGGATTAAGTGGATATATTTGGAATAAGTGAGCCTGTATGGCTAGAGTGTTGTTTAACACTATTTTCTGAGGTTGCGATATTCTAGGGTTCTATGTGATCCTTCATAAAAGATGATTTTCAATAAAATATATAAAAATAATTTTTATTGCATCTGTGTGTAATTGCATGTATATATATATATTAGATATATACTGTTGACTGTATGCATTATCATTTAGTGTGTATGTATATATATTATAGTAATTCACTCAGTGAGGTCTGACTCCCCTCTGTTGACTATTTTTCAGGAGAGTCAACTTCTTCAGACCTCAGTAGCAGGTCGATATGCCGGATTTCTTCTGCCTCGGCTTCTTTGTGTAAATTATCTACTTGAGTCTTATTTATTTTATCTAGACACTGTAGTAGTTGTGAATTAAAGTATTGGATTTTATGTACTTTATTTTAAAGAGATGTATTATATTGAAACTGGATTTGTATTAAAGAGAATTTATATATATGAGATGAGATTTTGATTTAAATCCAGTTGATGTGAATAATATTATGAAATTATGATTTTTATTTCCGCTGCATATTATATTGTTATTATTGTTATTGCATGATTTATTTTATTTTTAGGCTTGCTACGGGTTCCGGATTCAAAAGAATTCCCGTTCCCTAGCGCCGGTCATGGCCCCTGTTTTGGGTCGTGACAGACATTTATTTTCTGTGCAGGTTGAAGATGCTACTGATGTTGCTATGGAGGAGGAGACTGAGGGTGATATTAAGAGGGCTGAGAAAGAGGTTGAGCCTACTCAGCATAGTGGAGCTGCTCGAGGTGATACTTCCTCGAGTACCATTTTGGGCGATATTCCCCTACTTGATAGGTGTATGTACTATTGGGCTACTGCGGTGCATACTCCTATTGAGTAGCACATGTACCTTAATACGGTTCAGATTCCTAGCTTTTCTCCTCCTGATGCTTCATATGTAAATGTGTTTTTGCATTTCCAATCCTGTATAAACTGACACTTGTTGCTGAATTAGTATATGTCATTTTACAGATCCTTTAGACACAAGCAGAGTATTTGTATGGACTTACCTCATCCCAGAGATTATTTACTATGCAAATCATGAATAGTTGGCGGGTTAGTATTTACAACAAGTATACAAATGTATGCATGATTTTAAATATTCTTAATGTGAAAGAGTTATGCTAGAGATCTGGAGCATGAGAATGAGAGGCTTCATATACAACTTGTTGGTCTTGGTTTTGATGGTCATGATGCTGAGACTTTTATGCCCCCAGATCAAAGTGATGATCCTACTAGAGGATGGAGTGCTTGGCCAGATACTGGAGCTTAAGATGACTGATCTTTCATCTTTAGGGCTTGTGCTTTCATGACTGTATTTTCCTTTTTCTTGTGAACTATTCTCCTTTTTTTGAATGGATTATGGACTTTTATTTTGGATCAAACCCTAAAATTTAATGAACTCTTTTTTTTTTTATCAAAAATCTTAGAAATCTGATTGGGATTACAAATTTCTTATCAGATTTCTAGAATTTCGATCGGAATTCTAAATTTTTTTTATCAGAAATTCAACTTCTGCTCTTCGCCCCTTTTTCATTCTATTTTCTGATTTGAGTTTGATCTGCACATGTAAAATCCCAATCTCGTCCAGATTAAACCTTTATGCCTGTATAAATAGCTTGTCAAAGGGTAGTCACCCATTCTTGTCTTTTGTTTGCTTAATTATGACATAAGTCACCCTAAATTTGATTAAGAAGTTTTTTAAAAGCCTTAATAGGGATGACTGGAATAAACTGCTACCCTATCATGTCAAATCTTTAAAATCCCTTCAGTGTCTAAAAATAGACCATAATTTTCTTCATGCTGCTGCCACCTTCTAGGACATCAAAGACCATGTATTTAAATTTAATGGACAGGAGCTGTATTTATTAATTAAGGAGTTTGCTGCTATCCTTGGCTATTCTTTGGACTCAACTACTTTGATTGCTCTTCTTAATCCTAAGATGCAATTTCCCGGTAGATTAATGACATACTTTAATATGCCCCCAAGTGACATTTACATGTACGCACATAAACCTGGGACTAGGGATAAGAACAATACAGCTTGGATTAGGACTATTTCTTTTTGCTTGTATGTCTAGTTTATGCTAGTGGCTTTTTATGGAGATGCTGACACAAGAATTGCCAGTATCCTAAAATAAGTATAAGTTGGGGTAACCCTATGCTTGTCATACTTTCTGAAACTATCATTAGGTTAGATAATTTTAAGATTTAAAATCTATTCTCAGGCAGTTTGCTTCTCCTTCAGGTATGTAGCCTTTTTTTTTTGCCTAAACTGCCCTTTTAGGTTTTCAACTTAGATTTTTTTTTATGGATTTGTCTACAAGAGAAATTGAGTCTACTTAATCCTTCTACCAATGCCTTGATTTATCAACGTCAATATCTATAGTCTCATCCATTGAAGGTAAAGGATAAGCGTACTATAGGTCAATGGATTGATTGGATGAAAGGAATTATTAACACTGAGATTACATGGATTTGTCTTTGGTGGAAGTTAAAGTTTGTGACCATCAACCTGTATGACCACTGTGTTCTTGTTCCTAGGTTACACTTTTTGACCTTCTTTTCCCCATCACGCCTTTGCCACTAGTGTAGTCATTCATAATTTATTATGACTGTTATACCTAGCTTTGAAGGCTTCCCTTTAAGGCAAGATTTATTAGACAAAATGAAGAACCTGTGGCCTCGTAGAGCATTAGAGTGGAACATGCATTTGGATGCTGATATGACTACTGATGATAATTATAAGGCTTGGATTATCATGAAAGCTTAGAACTACCAGGATTTGCTAAGTACAAAAGGACTCAAGTATTGCTAAATGAGTCACAAAAGAAGAAATAAAAACCAAAATAGTATAGTGATCTTATAAGCCTGGTCTTTTAGGCGTTTATGTTTTGTTTTTCCTTTAAGTCTTTATACTTTGTAATAAAGATAAAATATGCGATATTCAAACAAAAATTTATTTAATTTTTATTCATTAATTAAAGCTAAAATGAGTACATTTATTACATTACATTACATGACATAACTCCTGTTATCAGCTAGTCCTTTCGAATTTTCTAACTGAACATTTTTCTCTCACTTTTATTACCTTAATTTTTTCTTGTTAGCCCTTTGTGAGTTTTCTGATTAACGGGATCACTTCTTTACCTTATTCCTTAATTTTTGCCTATCAGCCCTTTACAGGTTTTTTGAACAACGGAATGTTCTAATTTTTGCTTGACTAACCTTTTCAAGTTTTTAAGCCAGTGGACTTTTTTTTTAAAGGTAGTATTTCTTGAGGTGATCCAGGTTGATTGGCTCAGTGAACTCATTCCCTTCTAAATTTGATATATTTGCAGCTCCTTTTGGTAGGATTGTCTTAACTAAATACGGTCCTTCCTAATTTGGTCTGAATTTTCCTCTCGGATGAAACACTACTGCCTTTGATTGCTTTAGCACCATATCTATAACATTTATCTTTTCGGGTTTGACCTTCTTATTAAAGGCTCTCACTATCCTTCTTTGATAAATATGAGTGTGAAACAAAGCCTCCATCCTTTTCTCATCTAGAGACATAAGGTGGTTATATCTCTTTTGCATCCATTCACTCTCAGGGACTTTCGCTTCCATAATAACCCTCAAAGATTTAATTTTCATCTCTATAGGCAAAACTGCTTCACAACCGTATAATAATGAGAACAGTGTCTATCTTGTAGTAGTACGCATTGTTGTTCTATATCCCCATAAGACAAAAGGAAGATACTCGGACCAATCTTTACATTAAATGCAGAGGTGATAATGGCAACCAACTTGGTGGGCTTACCTCAACTGGAGCTCAGCCTCTGGTTTGAAAAAAAAATTTAGGAAAAGAAAAAAGGCTAGAAAATGCAATGATGGAGGAGAGTAGTAGAGGCATGGCTAGAGGTGTGAATAAAAATAAGAAAAAAAGGAGGACCTTGGCAATTGGAAACACTTAGTAAATAAGGAGAGTTTCAGATAAAGAGCTTTGAAGAAAATAGACCAAAAAAATGTTCTTGAGAGGAAAAAGGCTAGAAGGGTTGATTTTTCTTAAGAAGGAAAGGCAAGAAGCTTGCATGAAAGGGAAGATCAACACCCTTAATCATTTCTGAGGCCAACTATATTTGGAAGGCTCATTCTTCAATAATAATCTTAATTCTTTCCAAGCTCAAATTGTATGATTCATTTTTACTTGTTTATATAACTTTTAAATTATTTATTTACTAGCTTTTACATTCATTCCCTTGTGTTTATTGTTCATAATATGCCTTGCTTTTAACATGATTCATTGAGCTTTAGGTGTAGTTGTATATCTAGTTTGTTAGCAATAGTAGATTTTTACTTGAAGTAGAAGTTTGCTAATTTGAGAGTCATTTGAGCCTGTTGATTAGGCGATCGCCTCTTAAAGAGGTGTTGCCTCATTGCTATGAGGCAATCGCCCCACTTTGATAGGCCCTCATGGATTTATTGTTCGGCCCAGGCCCTATAAAACCATGTCGCCTTATTGTTATAAGGCGAACGTCTCTTCATATAGGCGATCGCCACTTTCATCTTTTGCAACCTATGTAGGGTTGCCATGCGTGTATAGGCCTTAGCATACTCAAGTCCAATTTGTATGATTATCCCACAACATTGTTCAATTAAAGTTTAACATTTACCTTTTGTGGCTTTGTCTCTTTGTTTTATTAAATAGATTCAAGAGTTGATTTTTGTGGATTTTTATGCAAGATCTTATGTATTTCGAGGAACTAACATTTTGTTTGTTGTAGCGATTTATAGGTGATTTTTAATTATTAAGTATTTATCCCGTTAATTAGCTCTTGAGAGGTTTTACTTAAATCAAGTAGTTTATTTTTGTTTTATTTCCCATTTATTATATTTTTATTTTGTACAAGATGTTGTAATCCTTAATTCCTTCACTACTTGATTTGGAATGTATGATTATAAATTACAATTTTTGCTTTATTCATGGTGAATGTTGGGACTAGTTGCATGAATTAAATTAATGTGCAAACCTGGACCTAATTGTAAAATGCAACAATTATTTGAAGGAAGTTACAATTCACTTGGTAATAAAGAAATCATGGAATAATTAAGAGTAATAAATTACAAAACATAAACGGCGGCCAACCATAAGTTTAGTTTTCAAATCCATTATCTGATAACAATTTTTGGAAACCTTCGTGAGATCTAATTACCGTATAAGTATGTCCCGGCTTTCATCTGAGTGGTGACTCCATTTCCGAGTAGACTTTAAGATGTATGTCATATTTTTTAGTCGGCCTCGAACCCACACATTACTATGATCACCAAACACTTGGACACATGTTAAACTTCGCCACCTACAAAGAGTTTATGATCATTTTATGAGTTCAAAATTTCAAAATGTTTTATTTATCAATCTTTAGTTTATTGGGAAAAAAGCAAGCTTTTTTTTTTTTTCCAGGAGATATGCTCAATTTTCTTAGCATAGATACAATCTATAAGAAGAACAAATGAGCTGGCTTTGGTAAAAAAGCTAGTTGGTGGTGTGGACAGGGCAACCACAATCTTCCCACGTTGTTTCTTGGTGCTAACTTTTTTTGTCTGGTGCTTCATTATAGTCATTAGGAAATCCAAACGACATGCATGTATAAGGCACTCTCTTAGAGTTTTATGCCTAGAAATTGTATTTGCGATCATCAGAGTTCAATTAACTGAAACTAGCAGCATTAGAAGACGTTTGTAACTCGGAATTATATATATTCTTTTATAGGCAACAGGGTAGGATCCAAGTTAACTCTTGTTATGTCACGAAAGAGATAAGTTTTTCATGCTTTTAAGCCTTTCTTCTTTACACTTATGCTGGAAACCAATTATTCTACATTTGTGTTCTTGCCAGACCCTGAAGCAGAAATAGCAACCATAACCGAGCACACAAATGTGACCGACCAGCCAGCGTTCCCTCGACTGAAAAATTACAAGTGGTGGCTAAACATTTCAATTAATTTTTTTTTAAAATAATTATATATATTAATATTTTAAATTTTTGAGATATAAAATATATCAAAATTGTATGTATATTAAAAATATTAAAAAATTAACTATTAATATGATGAGAATAATTTACTTATAGAATTAGGTTAATTAAGTTATAATTTTATTTTAAATAAAATATTACATACAATTTAATTTAAATATATCTCAATTGTATGTGTATTAAAATATTAAAAGTTAAATATTAATATGATGCAAATAATTTTTTTTAATAGAGTTAGGATTGATTAAGTTATAATTTTAATTTAAATAAAATATTTGGTATTAAAAAAATACAATTTGAAATTAAGTATCTGAATTGAAAAAAAATCAAACTTCAATAATCATATGTGCATTTAAGATAAAAAATGATGTATAAGCTTACATAGTGAATATTCAATAAATATTTTTCAACCAGTAATATTAAGTAATTGTTGATTGATACTTAAATTGATATTTTGGTACTAAAAAAAATATAAATTAAAATTTGTTACTCAAAATAAAACAAACTGATAGTTAGGGTGATCGCGAGTGCATTTATCCCATTATTCCACTGTATTGAATTATCTCAAAGAATGTATAGCTCTCAACTCCCAATACAATGATTGGATCAACTCTACGCGTGCTGGGAGCGGTACTCCAATAATTCAGCTACTTCCGTTAAATATACACTTGAATAATGGAGGTTCTGATGGCAGCTCTTTCTCATCAAGACTCTGGTTCATCCAATCTAACTTCCAAGGGAACTACACGAATGGGATTATTTCATGCCATGGTCATTTTTCCTCATTGGCATAGTCGAAGCGGGGCTAATCTTTAAGATTTGCAGCCAGGATTTTAAAGAAATTGGTGCAAAGCTTCAACACTCTAAACCCTGTTCCATACCTGAAGGTTAGGGTATCTCAAACCCAACACCATCTTGGTGAAACAAATGAGTTTCCATAACTTTTTAAGATATTAATTTACTTCCCTACTTTTTTAACAATTTAGTCAATTTTTTTTATTTAACATATTTTTCTTGAATGTAAAATATACCTAAATAAAATAGGTAATTTTATTTTTAATTAAGTATTAAATATGATATAATATAATTAAAAAATAATTAAATTATTAATGTTTAACATTATTTGATAAATATCAAAATATATTATTAATGGATGAATTTGTTAAAAAAATATAAATATAGATGTATTGTGATAAATGTTTAAATATTATAAAATAAGATATAAAAAAATATATAGAAAATATTTTTTGATGTAAAAAAAATATAAGAAATTGAAAAAAAATTACTATATTGATGTAAATTTAACACCATTTCAATATTTATGATTGGAAATGACATTGGGAAGCTTTCATCCACTTTCTCTTGGGTCTTGGCCAGTGAAGATGATGCCTCTAATGGTCCTAATAATGGCTCTTCTCGCTCTAGTGGCTCTAATAATAGCCGCCAGTAGGTAAGTTCTTGGATGCTGCACATTTATATTTCAAATTAAAGAATCCAACTTTAGACTCCAAACACCATTAATTTCCGACCTTTGAAGAACCCAGAAACCAAAAGTTATTGTTCTTATTAAAAAAAAAAAAATCCGCTAAAGACTAGCCCCTCTCTTTATCTTCCTAGTGCAAAGGTTCATACCTACATGAAATTTATTAAATTTCATTAATATTGTGTTTGGTATAAATTTAAATTGAAGTTAATTTTTAATTTTGGTGAAAAATACTCCTTTAGATGGAAATATATCTTTGAAAATAGAAATAATAAGAAGTATTTTAGTCATTTTAAAAATATAAATTTAAAAATTGTAGAATTTATTTGTAAATTTTAACCAGTTTGTTAGAATTTGATTTAATTACAATCAATTTTACAAATTTGAAAATTTGATATTACAAATGAATTCTACAATATGGTCATTTAAACCAAACACATCATTTAAAATTGCAAATGAATTTCAAATTTGTGAAATTTATATATACCAAACACATTGTTAAGTATGAAAAAAATTAAAATAGAGGTGGTGTATTTGGTGCATCACGGAAGCAGAAGTATGCAACGGCAGGCAGGCAGTGCAGTGAAGATTAGAAGTTTGCTGTTTCAATTTCAATTGGTTTTAGAAGCAGTTTTTGTTTGTTTTTACCGATTTGTTGGATGTGAGTTACCGATTTGGTATTTGGGTGTGAGTACACAATCATGATGCAGGTTTTCTGTAAATTAAGTCTTCCTGTTGATCTTCTACTGATTGCAACTTGAAATTCATTGGTTTGTTGCCTAATTCTTCTGTCAATAATATCAAGTCAAATTTTGCTATATTCTGACATTTGAAATTTTTTATATGCTAGTTTCTTCAGCTTCAATCTTAGCATATTATTCGACGTGTTTCTTAAGTTCTGTGAGATAAAGAGGTAGAACCACAACTAGAGCCTATTAGTGAAAGAAAATTAATTGGTAAACACTGCAGAAATATCCAAAACTTATGTTTCAACATTTGTTAAACATTAAAAACTCTATACAGCAATAGACCTGCATCATTCAGAACTTGGGAAACCTGGGAGTGTTGCCGACACTGAGCAGTAGCAAGTTTCAGTGGCTCTCGAGATGAGGTATAAAACCATATGCTTGGACAACGAGGATTTATGTAAAGAACTGCTGCGATTCGATTCCTGATAAGACGCATATATATAATGTCACCACAAAAAGGACGCAGCAAAGTTCTGTGTCGATAAAGCCATTGCCTTCTTCTTTATTGTATCTTGGCAATGCCGCTGGTGATGTGCAATTGTTTACCTAAGCGTCAGTCCACAGGAGAAGATTTATGTAATGGCTGCTCTCATTGAACATTGTAAACCCATAAAATCCTCTGAGGTGTCTTTCCATATATCTTATTATATGATACATCGAAAACTATTAGCATCAGGCATCATCTATTAGCATACATCAGAACATTCAAAATTTATCTCATATGAACTCCTTGTGGCTGGTGCAAGTATTCATTTGAGAAGGGATCTTGTTAGATGTTCACGTGCGGTGGCCAGCGCATGTATGCAAAGATTTGGAATTAAAGATGTTCATTTCTAGTTAAAGAACCTGTTCAGACAATGAAGCACCAGCATCAATACCATTACTGGCTACCTTCCCAGCAATGACATTTGCATCAGTTTCCAGAATAAGACTGCACATCAAATTAAAGACAAATTATGTCGTAGTAGAGATCACTCTATGAGATCTGAGGCGTTAAATTAGAGCCAACTAGAGCCCAAAACCTTGGCCAAAAATTTTATAAGTAATTAACAAACCTTGAACTTTTTTTTTTTCTTTTTTGTAAAGATGAAAATAGAAATCTTTCATTCATAAAATTAAAGAATACAACTTGAAAGCAAAAAAAATATATATATATATATTACAAAGAATAGTACTTTCAAAATATATAAAAAAAATCATAAATTGAAAGAATTCTTCTAAATTTTTTCTGTCGTGTTGATTGAGTACTCAAACTTAAATCCAGGAAGGAGATATAATTCTACTCAATTAATACTATTGTTTTTAGATGGTTTAATTCTACGAAATTTGAAAAATAATCTTCCAAACCTTTCATGAAAGAAGACTGAAAATACCCCACACAAATGACGGGACAAAAGTTACTTTCATGAAGAAAGACTCATAAATTCTTACCTAAATAAACATAATTAATTTAAACAAGAACAACTAAACTTAAATACAAAAGAAATTGAGAAAACCTACAAATAAAACAAAAACTACACCAAAAAAAAAAGATAAATAATAAAAGAAAAGAAGATGGCTACCATTAGTAACAATTTCGGATGGTGGCCAATAAAAAATAATAAAAAGGGAAGAAAGAACAAACCTTGAACTTAATTGTACATATTGGGGGATATCAAACTTTCAACATAGGCTGCCACATTGAAATTGAAAATAAAATTACCGTGAATGCTCAAAATATTCCTGTACTGATTTGTATGGAAATTGTATAGAACCAAAGCCTTTCCATCATTTGCACTCGTTACCACTTCATCCTTGTTCACCAATCCAAATGGCACCAAATTCTTATATTTACCCCAATTTCGAGGAAAAGGGGTGCTCAACTTAATCCAAGATTTCTCTATTCCATGTTCTTTCATCACCCATACATTTACTCTGTTGTCCCAAATTGAGCCTACGCAAATATTCCCACAAATGGTAGATATCGTCCCTGCAAAACCATGCAATCCTTGAGGCAAAGGCAACGTTTTGAACTCCTTGTCCAGCACATCAAAATACGCAACCTCAAGTTCATCATCATCAAGCTTATGCTTGCTTCTTACAAGCCAATATGGAATCCCATTGGCCGAGGTAGTTCCTGGATTCGAAGCCATAGCCATTTCTGCGTTATTACTTGAATGAAACATATAAGGGAACTCATGAAATTTTCTCTCCCAGCATCTTGTCTTCAAGCTATAAATTTCAGTTTTGATTGAAAGACCTGACAAAAAGACAATGCCTAAAACAATTTTGTAATCATCCTCAGCAGCATTATAGGCAAGCCCGCCTAGATATCGCCAAGGAAAACAATTATCCCTTGTACTACTTCTGTTGATTTTGTTGTATTTCCTAGTTGATGGATTCCACAAAATAAAATCATATAATTTATACCCAATAGCTACCAGTAGTAAACCATGACAACAACCCAGTACGTCAACGTTACTATCGGTCTCCTTATTCACTGAATTCCCAAAAGGGTTTTCAATCTCTACGATGCCATTATCACTACGTGCAGCATGATCTGATCCAGCTAGGATCTGATCATTCAAAAGGCGAAGACTGAGTCTTGGATGTTTCGTCAGTCTTTTGCGAGCTTGGACGAGTCCAAGTTTATGTATAGGACACTCATAGACATGTCTCAAACAAAACTCGCGACTTGAAATTGAAGAACGCCAAGAGCTATGGACCGACTTGAATCGTGTCAATGACTTCACAGGCAGTCTTATTAGGATCTCATGCAACAATTCTTGCGGGATACATCCTTCCGTTGAACTCATCCTTGTGTTTGACACAACCCTCTGTATGAAAAACTATTTACAATGGAAATTTTGTTTCCAGGAACTCAATTATATTACACTGGAAACTCTGCTTACTGGATAAGGAACTGATCAAATAGAAATTAGAATACAAGTGGGACAGTACAATTAGAGACTTGCGGATTGTGACCAGGGAAATTCTTACGTATTAAACCAAACATTTCACCTTTTTTTGAAATTAAGAGAGAATTTTTATCTCTATGGTGATGAACTCATATTTTTTTTTATTTTCTAAAATTACGGTTGGGTGTTTATCCTTGTAATTCAACATTCACTTATATTTAATTTTAAAAATTTTTCTTTAAAAAAATTTTAAAAAACCATTTTTTTATATAACTCTGTTTTTTTTCCTATAAAACGTTATTATTTTTGAATGTAAATAAAACATTATTATATATACCTTAATACCACTCAAATTTTAAAAAATGTATATACAACATATTTTTTTTACTGTAAATCACTCAAATATTTATTTTCAAACCATTAAAAATTTTATTTTAAAAAAACTTTATAAGTATAAAATTATAATAATTATTTAGTATTATTTTCAACTAAAACACTACTATATATACTATAATACTAATCTAATAATTTTAAAACTAATCTTATTATAACTAAAAAATTATGATAACAAAAATTAAATTCATAACTAATCTTATTATAATGAATCTGTTTTTTTATTTGGGGAACCGTACTAAACACTCTATGTAAATTTTATTATTTATATATATCCTGTAATTTAATTTTTTCACTAACAAAATATATTAAAATATAAATAAATAATTTATTAATAAGTAGTCTGTATAACGTGTGGATAGACGACTAGTTTCTATTAATTGTTTATAAATAATAAAAAGACCAACAAAAAAATTAATGTTTAAGAAATATAAAAATAAAAAATAATAATACAAAAATAACAATAAATTAATTTTATGACATGTTTTCATTCAATTTTTCTTATTCTAGCTGTTTTTTTCCTTTAATTTTTTTTCATATATCTTAAATTTTTTTTTTCAATTAATTTGGTGAAAATTCATTTACTTAAAGAAAAATCATAAATTTTAATAAAAAAATAAATCTTACACAAGAGGGAATTCTTTTAAATGAAAATTTCACTTAGGCTTTACTTAATATTTTTAGATTGATATGCATAGAAGACTTTATACTTCGACCCACCACAAAATATTATTATTATTATTAAACTTGTTGAAGCAGATAATTTTTTACCATAAAGGAGAGAAATTAAATATAAATACAATTTTAACAATGTTCATAATTTTTTACTATTTAAACTATTTACGGAGGATAATATTATATTCACAGGAATATTGTTTTTTTAAATTTTGAGTCAAAATTTAAGTGGAAGTGTTTATTTATAAGATTACTGTTTGAATCAAACTCTTATGTATCAAGGGATTTAAAAGGCGTCGTAAATCGGTATTTAAGTTATATAAATTTTCTTTGCAAGCTTTTACTTTTTTTTTTCCTTTTTTTCCAAACAAAATTTAATTTTTCTTTTAATTCTGATCTCTTCAAATTTATTTTTTTATTTGATCGTCTTTTTCTTGAATACGTATGGCATATGCTGACCCTAATCTTGATCCTTATCCACCTAGAACGCAGGAGGAAATTTGTGAAAATTTTATAAGGGGATTGCAGGATCATTATAATAGGTACGGTGAGCGCCAGAACATTAATAAGTCGGTTGCCAGTACTGAGCAAGAAGTACTGTATAGATTTATGGGTTTTACCGTAGGTGCAACTGGGATTGTGATGGTGTTGGGTGCCTTAGATGGGGAGCTTCCAGATATTAAGTCCATGCTATTTTCTGTTGGATCGTTTTGTTTGATGTTGTCTGGCTCCAATTCTAACAAACAATTAGTTGATGGGTATAGTTTTTCTTTGATAATATGATTCCAACGTTGGTTTTGTAGGAATGGCAAGCAGCTGCTGCTGCGAAGATGCAATGCAGACAGAATGGCCAGTCTTAGGCTGTCTTTATTTATTTTTTTTACCTGAATTTGATTTTGATAGTTATGAATTCACATTGCATTCACGATCAAGACTTTGAACTACGCTGCTTTGTTGAAGTTACAGTTTACATGCTCAGGCCGAAAGCTTTTGTACAATAAGCCCATACCATAAAAGATATTATTTTATTAGGGATTTAAGCCTTGAACTTTGACACTTTATTTTATTAAAATCTTAAACTTTTATTTTATTTTAAAAAGTCCTTATTTTTGTTTAGTTTGAATATCTCACCATAGAGATACATTCCTAAATCCATTTGTAATGAAAGCCAAATTTCCATGACTGATTTAAGAAATGACCATTGAATACTATTAAAGTCCTTAGCAAAGTCAAGCTTGACAGCCAAAAAACCCCTCATTCCTTTAATCTTATTTTTAAAGGCTTGCATGACCTTATGGTTTAGCACAATGTTGTCTTGAATTGACCTTCCCGCAACGGATGCTGTCTGATTTTCTGTAATCAGGAAAGGAAGCATAGCTTTTAGCCGATTGGCTAAAATCTTAGATATGATTTTGTAAAGAAAATTATAGCAACTTATGGGTCTATAATCATCAAATCTCTTCGGATTTTTAACCTTTGGAATTAAAGCAATGACTGTATTGTTAATTTTTGGCGGCAAATAAGAATATCTAAAGAAGTGTTTAACCATTGCAACAATGTCAGCCTGCACTACCTCCCAATAGTTCTAATAAAAAGAGCCTAGGAAGCCATCAGGACCCAGACCCTTAAGTTTCCCCATTGAAAAAAGGGCTTCTTTAATCTCTTCGCCATTGACATCTTTAATCAAGTTATGATTCATTTGCTCAATTACCAAATGAGTAACAGCGTACATAGTACTCATAGAGTTAGATGGTATTTCTGGGCTATAGATGCTCTGAAAATGCAAAATGGCAGCACGCTTGATTTGATTTCATCTGTGATCCATTCTCCTGGTAACAAATAGGTTTAAACAATAATAAATGATCTTTAGGTGAATTATTTTGTGTTAATTAGAGGAATAAAATAGGCCGATGTTTGATTGTTCCTTTAAAAAAAGGCAAATTTTTATGTTATTATAGTGATAATTGATTACAAAAAATAGATCGGCAGATTGGATTTAGCTCTAAAAAATTCTAATTGAAAGGTTTTTTTTTTTTTTTTTTTATCCCTAAGAATCACTAGTATCCAAAGTCATTGATTCTAACTAATATGGTTTACTCAGGTAGAACTATAAATGAGATAAAGTTCTCCCACTAAGGCCGTCTTTTTGTGTTCATAGAACTATGCATGATTTTTGCTAAAAGACAAGTGAATATTATGACAAAGAAGAGCATCAGAGCACAACTTTTTTTTTTTTTTACTCTTAGGGCTTGTTTGGTTCATATTATGGAATGGAAATTGGAAATGTAAAGAAAATTTTAATAAATTGTTTGGTTTACAAAGGAATCGAAATCGGAATCAATCTTATTTATATATAAAAATATATTAAATAATACTTATATATATATATATATATATTACTTAAAAAAATATTATATTTCATAAATTTTAATAATATATAATAATTTTGGAAATTTTAACTAATTTATAATTAATTTGATTTGATTTTATGGGAATGAAAAATCATTTCTTACCCATAGAAGGGGAATGGGTGATTTCTATTAATGGGGAAATTCATTCTCATTGTCATGTAAAATTCTAATGAATCAAATATTAAAAATCAAAATCACTCATTCTGATTATGATTTTCACTCAGTTGCCCTAAAAATTTTAGGAATTAGCAAGTTCAGTTATTCGCGATGGGAAAATCCGATCGAACTGAGGATCGAACATCATCGAAGATGAAGTTGGGGTGGTTAGACTCAAAAGTGGAAAGGCCAATATTATATGTTTAATTTGGTAGCGAATTGGGTCCAACAATGGCAGACTATCCATATTTGGGTAGTGCATTAGAAGCTTGGCGCGAACCATTCATTTGGGTTATACAACCAGGTTCAGGTAGGGCATATCCACCAGCAAGAAATGGAAATGCAAAGAAAGAAGACTTAACTAGGATAAGATGAGGTGTCAGTGGGTCCCACTTAGGAGGAGGTAAGTTAGTCCACCCAGCTTCAATTTTGACCAAATTACAATTGTGCTATAATTGCAAATAAAATGTCAAATTGGGTTAGTTTTGCCAACTTTTAAAGTTAGGCATATAATGGCAATTGGTCGAAAATGTTGTGATTTTTGGCACCAATTGTAATATCCCACG
Organism: Mallotus nudiflorus; assembly: GCA_947683625.1. Taxonomy (NCBI): domain Eukaryota; kingdom Viridiplantae; phylum Streptophyta; class Magnoliopsida; order Malpighiales; family Euphorbiaceae; genus Mallotus; species Mallotus nudiflorus. The sequence goes on along the minus strand of CANTUR010000096.1, from coordinate 171,986 downwards.
TTTTTAAATATTTTTATATTGCATCGGGATATGCAGTGTTAATAATTCTTGCATATAATATTGATATTTTATGAGTTTGTTATTTAATTAAAACTAATTTTAATTGTTTTATATTATTTTAAGTACTTTACGTAAAATTTTCCCGGAACTTGCATTTTCGGAGAAATCGATACGTAAATTGTTTATTATTAATTATTTTAAATAGATTTCCTCATTTACATGAACTCATATATATTTTTAAAGTACTAAATAAAGTGTATATATGTGTGTATTTATTTAAATTAAATTAGGGTTTAATTAATTACCCTAATTTTTATTATTTATTATTTAGTTTTAATATTATTTAATTATTTTTAGGTGTATAAAATTGTTAAAATATTAAATTATGTGTGTGGAGTATATTTAATGTGTGTGGAATTTATATTATTATAATATATAGTGTAATAATACATATATATATATATATATATATATACATATTATAATGTTAAAATAAATTTTTTTTTGCCAAATTACAATTCTACCCCTCCCTCCTTCTTCTTTTCTCCCGACGCCCTACCCTCATTGCGCCTCCCATTCTGGCACGCTGGACCTCCCTTCGCCACCATCAGCTACCGCCAACCTCCTCCCCCTTCCTTCCTCTTCCTCTCCGATGTGACCAGGTCACTGAAAGCTCGCTGGAATGCCTGAAATTTGCAGTGACAGCGAGTGAAGCTCTTCGCTGTCGATCGCGATTCCGGCAACCATTTTGTGCACCGCCGGTCTTCATCGACTCCTTGAGCTCTGGTGGTTCCTATTCTAAGATCCTTTTGGCCGGAAAACAAGTGGTTGATGAGGTTTGAGCTAAATCTTCAATTCGGCCATTTTAGCTTTTCAATTTTTTTTGAGCTTCAATTGATCGATTCATTAAAAATTTCTTAACAAATGTTAATCCTAGTAGCTTAATCTTCATGTGTGAATTTTTTTAGAATTTTTGGAATTTATTTTGATTTTTGGGTATTTTTGATTATTTTATTATTATTTTCTAATTTTTGAAAATTAATTAATTAAATTATGAAATTGTGTTTATTGGTGATTATAGGTGTTGAAATGAATTATATAAATTTATTTGGAATTTTTGTGTATTTTTATGTATTTATTTTGAATTTAATTAGTTTATGTAATTTTGAGAAAATAGGGTTAATTGTGTTTTTAGTTGAAATTAATTAGTTAATTGAGTTTATTTATTGATATTATTGATAAATATGTTGAGAAAATTAATTTTGTGCAATTATATTATTTTTGGTGAATTTTAAGATTAATTTTAGTATATTTATATATATAAGGGTATTTTGGTAATTTTACCCTAGATTGGCTAAAAATGTAATTAAATTGGTTTTAATAGTTATTTAGGGTATAAAAATGATTTCTACAAATTATTTAATATTTTTAACTAATTAAAACTATTTTTCGTAAACTATTTTCAATTATATATATAATATACCATTTTTCTAATAAAATGAGTTTTTATCGATTTTTACTGTACTTTAGGGTTAATTATGTAATTTCTACTTATTAAATGTATTTCTATGATATAAGGGTATTTTCGGTATTTCTATATTGTTTTGTGAATTGTGGACCTCGGTCGGTAAATTGTAGTTTGGAGTCCAACCGAGGGGTTGTGATTGTGATTTTGTGTCTATTTTTTGAAGTGTGTTTCTTTGCAGGGCCGGCTCTACTCTTTGAGTAGAGAGATGTCTGTTTTACAGGGGAGGTTCTGCTGGATTTTCGGTAGAATTCTCGTAAAATGTGATGTCCGGTCGAACTCTAATTATGATTCTGTGTCTAGTAATCTAGATCGAGTTTTTAGGAGTTTTCATTAGATTTATTCTGATTCCTGTCGTTATTTTTTTATTTAGTTGCACCGAGACTGAGGCTTAGTGGATCAGGCTCATCGGACCCATCTCGTGGAGCGTAATAATTGTGAGTTACTATTCTATATATATATATATATGCTTTAGGGTGCATGATTTAGAAATGTATGTTTTATTTTGATTAAATATGCATAAATAATTTAATTAGTACTTAAGTTTACTTTTGGTTTATTTTTAGTTTATTTTTGGTATATTTTAAACTATATGCATATTTTATTAATGAATTATGTTTAAAATGTTTTTGAATATATTTTTAGTTTATTTTATAATTTAATTGGATTTATTTAACATATATATACTCGAAATATACCTTGTTTACTTTTGGTATATTTCTAGTATATATATGGTTTATATTGCTGTTCATTTCAATTACATGGATCATTTATTTATGACTGTATGTTTTATATTTAATAATTAAGGATATCAATAGAGCGTGCTACCTAGTGGGCGGCACTAGAACCGAGTACGTACCGGTACGCTTATAGCATTTAGGCTATATTACTAACCATTTGTGGATATTGATTAGATATGATTATTTGATGTGTGAGATATGATTTGGGAGTGTGTGTAATATCCCGTGTTTTTAAAATATTTTTACACTGTACCGGGATATGCAGTGTTAATAATTTTTGTATATATATTATGATATTTTTATGAGTTGATATGTATTTTAAACCTATTTTAATTATTGTCTATTATTTTCAGTGTTTTACGTAAAATTTTCCCGGGACTTGCATTTTCGGGGAAATTTTCACGTAAACAATGTATTATTAATTATTTTAAAGGTATTTACGGGTTTGCATGAACTCATACATATTTTTAAATCATTAAATAAAGTCGGTGTGTGTATATTTATTTAATTAGGGTTTATTAATTCCCTAATATTTTATTAAGTATTTATTTGTTTAATTGTTATTTAATTAATATTATTTGGTAAAAATTATTAAAATATTAATATTTTAATGTGTGTAATTTAATATTATTTTAATATAAAGTATAAAGTATATATATATGTCACGACCCAAAACAAGGGCCATGACCGGCGCTAGGGAACGGGAATTCTTTCGAATCCGGAACCCGTAGCAAGCCTAAAAATAAAATAAATATGCAATAATAACCATAAAAATATAATATGCAGCGGAAAATAAAATCATAAATATTACAATATCATCCATAACAACTGGATATAATTCAAAACTCATCACATCGCATATATAATCTCATAAATGTATAATCTTATACAAATCCAGTTTTAACATAATACATCTCTTTAAAATAAAGTACATAAAATCCAATGCTGTAATTTACAGCTACTGCAGTGTCTAGATAAAATAAATAAGACTCAAGTAGACAATTTACATAAAGAAGCCGGGGCGGAAGAAATCCGGCGTATCGACCTGCTACTGAGGTCTGAGGAAGTTGACTCTCCTGAAAAATAGTCAACGGAGGGGAGTCAGACCTCACTGAGTGAATTACTATAGTATATATACATACACTCTAAGTGATAATGCATACAGTCAACAGTATAAGAGTAATATGTATATATACAGGCAAGTTCATACAGATGCAGAAAAATCATTTTATATATTTTGTCTGAAAATCAACTTTTATGAAGGATCACATAGAACCCTAGAATATCGCAACCTCAGAAAAATAGTGTTAAACAACACTCTAGCCATACAGGCTCACTAATTCCAAATATATCCACTTAATCCATATGGACAGTAGACTGGCCCCGAGACACTAAGTCAACCGAGCTCCAGCAGTCTGACTGCCAGTGTGATTGGCCCCGAGACACTTGGTCAACCGAGCTCCAGCAATCACACCCAAACCACATCTCACACATATCAATAATCATAATCAAATCGATATCCACAAATAGTCAGTAATAAAGCCTAAATACTATAGGCGTACCGGTACGTACTCGGTTCTAGTGCTGCCCACTAGGTAGCACGTTCTATTGATATCCTTCAGTAATAAATAATAAAACATTCATTCACAAATACATGATGCATGAATTTAAATAAATCAACAATATAAACCATATATATACCGAAAATATACCAAACATAAACCAGGTATATTTTGAGTATATATACGTCAAATAAATTCAATCAAATCATGAATTAAACTAAAAATATATTTAAAAACATTTTAAATATATTTTATTAACAAAACATGTATATAATTTATTATATACCAAAAATATACTTGAATATAAATCATATTATTTATGCATATTCAGTCAAAATAAAACATGCATTTTCTAAATCATGCATCCTAAGCATATATATATAATATAGTAACTCACCTAATGCGCTCCACGAGACAGGTCCGACGGGCCTGGTCCACTAACCCTCGGTCTCGGCGCAACTAAACAAGAAATAATTAATCGACATCAGAATAACCCTAACAGAAATCCTAGAATTCAATCTAGAGTATTAAATACAGAATCGAAAATTAGGGTTCGACTGGATATCACGTTTTACGAGAATTCTACCGGAAATCCGGCAGAACCTCCCCTGTAAAACGGACATCTCTCTACTCAAAAGAGTAGAGCCGACCCTGCAAAGAAAATACACTTCGAAAATAACACCATAAACAATCACAACCCCTCGGTCGGACTCCAGACTACAATCTGTCGACCGGGGTCCACAAACACAGAAAATATATTCAAATATACCAAAAATATCCTTAAGTCATAAAAATACATTTTATAAATAAAAATTACATAATTGACCTTGAAACACTGTAAAAATCGATTAAAACTCATTTTATTTGAAAAACCGTATATTATATATATAATTGAAAATAATTCACGAAAAATAGTTTTAATTAGTTAAAAATACCAAATATTTTGTAGAAATCATTTTTATACCTTAAATAAATATTAAAACCAATTAAATTACATTTTTAGACAATTTAGGGTAAAATTACCAAAATACCCCTATATATATATATATACCTAAATTACTTCAAAAATTCACTAAAAATCATACAATTATCCAAAATTAATTTTCTCAACATATTTATCAATAATATCAATAATTAAACTCAATTAACCAATTAAATTCAAATAAAAACACAATTAACTTAATTTTACAAAATCACATAAACTTCAATAATTAAAAATAAATACTTAGAAATTCATAAAAATTCCAAATAAATTCCTATAATTCATTTCAACACCTAATTCAACCATAAACTCCAATTTCATAATTTAAATAATTAATTTCCGAAAATTCGAAAATAATATTAAAATATTCAAAAATACCCAAAAATCCAAACAACCTCCAAAAATTCCACAAAAATTCATACATGAAGATTAAGCTACCAGGAACAACATTTGTGAAGGAAGTTTCCATGAATCATCCAAATTGAAGCTCAAAAAAATCGAAAACCAAAAGTGGCCGAAATATTCAACTCAAAACCTAAGCAATTCTAGACCGTTTTAGCTCAAACAAAAGCTAGAATAACACTCACCGGAGCTCAAGGAGAAGATAGAGACCGGCGGTGTCGAAAACGGTGGCCGGAGGAGGGAGAAACCACGGTGGGAAGATGGGTGGTCCGGCGGGTATCTACGGGAGAAGAAGAAGAAGAAGAAGAAAAAGAAAAAGAAAGAAAAGGAAAGAGAAAGGAAAAAAAAAAGAAAGAAAAAGGAAAAGAAAAAGAAAAAAAAAAGAAAAAAGAAAAAAATAATAAATTTTAATAATTTAATAATAAATAAAATAATCAAATAATAATAAATAAATAATAAAATATTAGGGTAATAATAAATCCTAATTAAATAAATATACACACACAAGCTTTATTTATTAATTTAAAAATATGTATGAGTTCATGCAAACCCGTAAATACATTTAACATAATTAATAATAAATTGTTTACGTGAAAATTTCCCCGAAAATGAAAGTCCCGGGAAAATTTTACGTAAAATACTGAAAATAATAGACAGTAATTAAAATAGGTTTAAAATACATATCAACTCATAAAAATATCGTATAAAATACAGAAATCATTAACTCTGCATATCCCGGTACAGTGTAAAAATATTTTAAAAAAACACGGGATATTACAGTCTTCCCCCCTTACAAGAATTCGTCCCCGAATTCTAAAAACAAGATTACAAAATCAGGAAGGAAAGAGATACGGGTAAGAAGCTCGCATCTCAGCTTCAGTCTCCCACGTATGCTCTTCAATTCTGTCGCTACGCCACAAAATCTTGACCATCGGAATCTGCTTCGATCGCAACTGTCGAACTTGAAAATCTACGATCGCCACAGGTTCTTCCACAAACGTCAAATCTTCACTCACTTCCACACTGTCAGGTTGCAACACGTGCGAAGGATCTGAGATATACTTCCTCAACATCGAGATATGAAATACTGGATGCACCTGTGACATACTCGGAGGCAAATCCAACCGATATGCAACAGTGCCAATTCTCTCCAGAATCTCAAACGGTCCAATATATCTCGGTGCTAACTTACCCTTCCTACCAAATCTCATCACACCCTTCATCGGAGATACTTTCAGAAAAACGAAATCTCCAACCTGAAACTCCACATTTCTGCGCCTAGGATCCGCATAACTCTTCTGTCTGCTAACTGCGGTCTCTAATCTCCGCTTGATCACGGCGACTTTCTCTGCAGCATCCTGAACCATCTCTGGTCCAGTCAAAACTCTCTCACCGATCTCATCCCAACTCAACGGGGATCTACACTTCCTTCCATACAACGCCTCATATGGTGCCATGCCAATACTGTTATGGTAGCTGTTATTATATGCAAACTCAACAAGCGACAAATGATCGTCCCAGCTACCTCCCAAATCCAAGACACACATCCTCAACATATCTTCCAGTGTCTGGATCGTCCTCTCAGACTGACCGTCTGTCTGAGGATGAAAAGCAGTACTGAAATCCAACCTAGTGCCCATCGCTTCCTGCAACTTCTGCCAAAAACGAGAAGTAAACACCGAACCTCTGTCTGACACAATGGACATAGGTACTCCATGAAGGCATACAATATGCTTCACATACAACTTCGCCAATCTAGCAACTGAATATGTGGCTTTCACAGGCAAGAAATGTGCAGACTTCGTCAATCTGTCTACAATCACCCAGATGGAATCGTATCCATCCTTCGAACGAGGTAAACCATCTACAAAATCCATAGCTATCCTTTCCCACTTCCACTCGGGAATAGGAAGAGGCTGAAGCTTCCCAGAAGGCTTCTGATGTTCGGCTTTCACTTGCTGACAAGTCAAGCACTTAGCAACATAATCAGCAACATCCTTCTTCAATCCATCCCACCAGTATAAATCTCTGATACTGTGGTACATCTTAGTAACACCAGGATGAACGCTGTAGGCTGTAGAATGTGCTTCCTCTAGGATCTCTTCTCTCAAATCATCCACATCAGGAACACACAATCTACCACTGATCCACAACACACCATCATCATCGAGTGTGAAATCAGTGAACTTCCCTGCTCTGACATTCTCTGCAAGCTCTTCCAGAATAGGATCTCGGCTCTGAGCTGCTTTAATCCTATCCCTCAGTACAGATCGTACTTTAAACTGAGCTAACAGTCCACCTGATCTACTGATCTTCATCATCAGACCTTGATCCACCATCAGATGCAACTCCTGGATCAATGGTCTCCTTTCCACACCAATGTGAGCAAGACTACCTGAGGACTTCCTACTCAAGGCATCTGCTACCACATTAGCTTTACCCGGATGGTAAAGAATCTCGCAATCATAATCCTTCAACAGTTCCAACCATCTTCTCTGCCTCAAATTCAAATCTCGCTGCTGGAAAATGTACTTAAGGCTCTTGTGATCAGTAAATATCTCACAAGTCACCCCGTACAAATAATGTCTCCAAATCTTTAAAGCAAAGATCACTGCAGCCATCTCAAGATCATGTGTAGGATAGTTCTGCTCATGCTTCTTCAACTGCCTCGAAGCATAGGCTATCACCCTTCCATCCTGCATCAACACACAACCAAGACCAATTCTAGAGGCATCACAGTAAACTGTGAACTTATCCACACTATTAGGCAAAGCTAATACTGGCGCTGTGGTCAACTTCTCCTTCAACAACTGAAAACTATTCTCACAAGCTTCTGACCACTCGAATCTAACATTCTTCTGAGTCAAGCGAGTCATAGGGGCTGCTATCTTGGAAAAATCCTGCACAAACCGCCTATAATACCCGGCTAAACCCAGAAAACTCCGAATCTCAGTAACTGAAGTAGGTCTAGGCCACTCAGATACTGCTTCAATCTTCTGTGGATCAATCTGAATACCTTCTTTAGACACTACGTGTCCAAGAAAAGAAACACTCTCCATCCAGAAATCACACTTCGAGAATTTAGCATAAAGCTGATGATCTCTCAGTGTCTGTAGTACAATCCTCAAATGATATACATGCTCTTCCATACTCCTTGAATATACTAGTATATCATCAATGAAGACTACCACAAACTGATCCACATACGGTCGGAATACTCTGTTCATCAGGTCCATAAAAGCTGCTGGTGCATTAGTCAAACCAAAAGACATCACCAGAAACTCATAATGGCCATATCGAGTGCGGAACGCTATCTTAGGAATATCGGATTCACTAATCCGCAGCTGATGATAACCCGACCTCAAGTCAACCTTAGAAAAGAATTGTGCACCCTGGAGCTGATCAAACAAATCATCTATCCTCGGGAGAGGATACTTGTTCTTCACTGTCACCTTATTCAACTCTCTGTAGTCAATGCACAGTCTCAGGGTACCATCCTTCTTCTTCACAAACAGGACTGGTGCACCCCAAGGAGAAACACTAGGTCTGATAAAACCCTTATCCAACAACTCTTGCAACTGCTCCTTCAACTCTCTCAACTCTGCAGGAGCCATACGATAGGGTGTCATAGATATAGGAGTAATACCTGGAACCACATCTATACAGAACTCAATCTCTCTATGAGGTGGTAAACCTGGCAACTCCTCGGGAAAAACATCAGGAAACTCACAAGCAACAGGAACATCTGTGAGTGACAACTTCTCCACTGACGTATCCCTAACCAATGCCAAAAACCCCTGACAACCTTTCTTCAACAACTTCCTAGCTGAAATAACAGAAATAAGATTCTGAGGTGCTGAACTCCTGTCACCAACAAACTTAAAATTCTACTTCACCAGGAATTCTGAAAATCACCTCCTTATTCCTGCAATCAACCACGGTAAAGTGCTGAGACAACCAATCCATTCCCAAAATAACATCGAACTCCATCACATCCAACAAAATCAAATCGGCGGATAATTCTCTATCTCCCACGAGAACTGGACAACCAGAAAGAACAATATCGGTGTCCAAAGAATCACTCAGAGGAGTGGCAACAGACAAAGGAAAAGCCATCCTCGAAGCTTGCCAACAAGATTTAGAAGCAAAAATAGGAGAAACAAACGAATGCGTGGCACCCGGATCAAACAAAACCAAAGCATCCAGGTAACAAACAGAAAGAATACCTGCCACGACTGCATTAGATGCCTGAGCATCCTGCTGAGTCAGATGAAAAACTCTGGCCTGGCCTCGACCTCCCTGCTGACTGGTAGAAGCCTGGCCAACACCTCGGGTACCTCCTCTCGTACCTCTACCACGACTCTGCTGTGGAACAAACTGAGTAGAACTCTGATGCTGAGCTGGTGGTAACTGAAATGGCATAGGTGCAGCACTAGCAATCGACTGCTGTGGGAATCGCGGAATCTGCTGCTGCTGATAACCAGAATAAGGACACGATCTGGCAAAATGTCCTGTCTGCCCGCATCTGAAGCATGTCAACGGTGTCAGATAACACGGTCCCTGATGGACTCTACCACAAGTCTGACAAACACTGGCCGCTGATCCAGAACTACGACCACTGCTGCTGCTCGAAGCACCTGACCCAAATCTGAATGATCTACGCTGACCTCTACGACCATGTCTACTGCTCCGATGCACTCGCTGCTGCTGTCTCTGACTCTGCTGAGTCGAACCTCGCTGCTGACTACTCGAACCAACATGAAAACTCGAATACGGAGTAGCCTGCAATCCACTCGACTGAACTCCCAACTGGTAATAATCAGGCATCGCTCCCTGCCTAACTAACCTCAGCTCGATCTCCTTAGCTAGCTCAATCACAGACTCGAGAGTAAGACCTGCTGTGGGCATACCAGCAAAAGCAGAACCCAATCCAGTAACATACGTAGTAACCGCGAAATACTGATCTTGCATCAGATCCTCAGCATATCTACCCAGACGAAGAAACTCTCGGGTATACTCCTCTACTGATCGATCTCCACGAGAAATACTAGTCAAACGAAGACGATAACTCAAACGAAGAGGCTCTGGACAAAATCTCCTCATGAATCGCTCTCGAAACTGAGCCCATGTCATCGTCATCATAAAGGGCTGGATCATCTGAATAAACCAATCCAAAGCTGGTCCTTCGACAGACAACTCAACAATCATGATCCTCTGGTACTCGGTATGAGCAGTCCGAGTCCTAGTCTCAATCGCATGCAGAAAATCTAAAGGATCAGAAGTACCATCAAAAGCAATCCTGCCAACTCGGGCATAGAACAAAGCTGCCTCAGGGTCAGACATACCCTGCTGATAGGCAGGCTGAACAACTGGAGGAACAGGAACATCAAACTCAGGCTCAACAGGCTCCTCGTCCTGTAACTCTCTCTGCCTACGGTGACCTGCCGCTCCTCGAGGTCTACCCCTGCCACGACCTCTACGTCTAACTGGCGGCTCAGGAGGTAAAACCTCGTCCTGAAAAGACTCATCATCCTCGGCCTCAACGACCGGTGGAGCGACACGCGCTCGCCTCCTCATTCTGAAAAGACAAACGGAAAGATTCAGACAAAACAGACAACGGAGGAATAACGCTGAAAACTACAGCAAGGAATACTTATCAAGACATACTCGAACCTAATACACTGCAGTAGTCCAACAGAAAACACAACTTTAAAACTAGGGCCACAACTCACATAACTAAGCCCTGACATAGAACTCCACTCAGAAACGAACTTCGCTCTGATACCAACTTTGTCACGACCCAAAACAGGGGCCATGACCGGCGCTAGGGAACGGGAATTCTTTCGAATCCGGAACCCGTAGCAAGCCTAAAAATAAAATAAATATGCAATAATAACCATAAAAATATAATATGCAGCGGAAAATAAAATCATAAATATTACAATATCATCCATAACAACTGGATATAATTCAAAACTCATCACATCGCATATATAATCTCATAAATGTATAATCTTATACAAATCCAGTTTTAACATAATACATCTCTTTAAAATAAAGTACATAAAATCCAATGCTGTAATTTACAGCTACTGCAGTGTCTAGATAAAATAAATAAGACTCAAGTAGACAATTTACATAAAGAAGCCGGGGCGGAAGAAATCCGGCGTATCGACCTGCTACTGAGGTCTGAGGAAGTTGACTCTCCTGAAAAATAGTCAACGGAGGGGAGTCAGACCTCACTGAGTGAATTACTATAGTATATATACATACACTCTAAGTGATAATGCATACAGTCAACAGTATAAGAGTAATATGTATATATACAGGCAAGTTCATACAGATGCAGAAAAATCATTTTATATATTTTGTCTGAAAATCAACTTTTATGAAGGATCACATAGAACCCTAGAATATCGCAACCTCAGAAAAATAGTGTTAAACAACACTCTAGCCATACAGGCTCACTAATTCCAAATATATCCACTTAATCCATATGGACAGTAGACTGGCCCCGAGACACTAAGTCAACCGAGCTCCAGCAGTCTGACTGCCAGTGTGATTGGCCCCGAGACACTTGGTCAACCGAGCTCCAGCAATCACACCCAAACCACATCTCACACATATCAATAATCATAATCAAATCGATATCCACAAATAGTCAGTAATAAAGCCTAAATACTATAGGCGTACCGGTACGTACTCGGTTCTAGTGCTGCCCACTAGGTAGCACGTTCTATTGATATCCTTCAGTAATAAATAATAAAACATTCATTCACAAATACATGATGCATGAATTTAAATAAATCAACAATATAAACCATATATATACCGAAAATATACCAAACATAAACCAGGTATATTTTGAGTATATATACGTCAAATAAATTCAATCAAATCATGAATTAAACTAAAAATATATTTAAAAACATTTTAAATATATTTTATTAACAAAACATGTATATAATTTATTATATACCAAAAATATACTTGAATATAAATCATATTATTTATGCATATTCAGTCAAAATAAAACATGCATTTTCTAAATCATGCATCCTAAGCATATATATATAATATAGTAACTCACCTAATGCGCTCCACGAGACAGGTCCGACGGGCCTGGTCCACTAACCCTCGGTCTCGGCGCAACTAAACAAGAAATAATTAATCGACATCAGAATAACCCTAACAGAAATCCTAGAATTCAATCTAGAGTATTAAATACAGAATCGAAAATTAGGGTTCGACTGGATATCACGTTTTACGAGAATTCTACCGGAAATCCGGCAGAACCTCCCCTGTAAAACGGACATCTCTCTACTCAAAAGAGTAGAGCCGACCCTGCAAAGAAAATACACTTCGAAAATAACACCATAAACAATCACAACCCCTCGGTCGGACTCCAGACTACAATCTGTCGACCGGGGTCCACAAACACAGAAAATATATTCAAATATACCAAAAATATCCTTAAGTCATAAAAATACATTTTATAAATAAAAATTACATAATTGACCTTGAAACACTGTAAAAATCGATTAAAACTCATTTTATTTGAAAAACCGTATATTATATATATAATTGAAAATAATTCACGAAAAATAGTTTTAATTAGTTAAAAATACCAAATATTTTGTAGAAATCATTTTTATACCTTAAATAAATATTAAAACCAATTAAATTACATTTTTAGACAATTTAGGGTAAAATTACCAAAATACCCCTATATATATATATATACCTAAATTACTTCAAAAATTCACTAAAAATCATACAATTATCCAAAATTAATTTTCTCAACATATTTATCAATAATATCAATAATTAAACTCAATTAACCAATTAAATTCAAATAAAAACACAATTAACTTAATTTTACAAAATCACATAAACTTCAATAATTAAAAATAAATACTTAGAAATTCATAAAAATTCCAAATAAATTCCTATAATTCATTTCAACACCTAATTCAACCATAAACTCCAATTTCATAATTTAAATAATTAATTTCCGAAAATTCGAAAATAATATTAAAATATTCAAAAATACCCAAAAATCCAAACAACCTCCAAAAATTCCACAAAAATTCATACATGAAGATTAAGCTACCAGGAACAACATTTGTGAAGGAAGTTTCCATGAATCATCCAAATTGAAGCTCAAAAAAATCGAAAACCAAAAGTGGCCGAAATATTCAACTCAAAACCTAAGCAATTCTAGACCGTTTTAGCTCAAACAAAAGCTAGAATAACACTCACCGGAGCTCAAGGAGAAGATAGAGACCGGCGGTGTCGAAAACGGTGGCCGGAGGAGGGAGAAACCACGGTGGGAAGATGGGTGGTCCGGCGGGTATCTACGGGAGAAGAAGAAGAAGAAGAAGAAAAAGAAAAAGAAAGAAAAGGAAAGAGAAAGGAAAAAAAAAAAGAAAGAAAAAGGAAAAGAAAAAGAAAAAAAAAAAGAAAAAAGAAAAAAATAATAAATTTTAATAATTTAATAATAAATAAAATAATCAAATAATAATAAATAAATAATAAAATATTAGGGTAATAATAAATCCTAATTAAATAAATATACACACACAAGCTTTATTTATTAATTTAAAAATATGTATGAGTTCATGCAAACCCGTAAATACATTTAACATAATTAATAATAAATTGTTTACGTGAAAATTTCCCCGAAAATGAAAGTCCCGGGAAAATTTTACGTAAAATACTGAAAATAATAGACAGTAATTAAAATAGGTTTAAAATACATATCAACTCATAAAAATATCGTATAAAATACAGAAATCATTAACTCTGCATATCCCGGTACAGTGTAAAAATATTTTAAAAAAACACGGGATATTACAATATATACATATATACATTAAAAATCACATAAGTTTGCAAAATTACACAATTGCCCCCGACTCCTTCCTTTCTTCTCCGACCGTTCCTCGTCGTTCCGAGCGCCTGTCACGCCGTTCCTTCACCATGGGTGTGCCGTCCGGTGTGCCACCATCTTCCCCGACCAGTTTCGCCGCCTGGGGAGGCCGTTTCCGGCGTCGGGAGAGTGATTTTGGCCGGAGAAGTCGAAAATCAACTCACCGTCGATCACGCCGATTCCGGCCACCGTTTTTGACACCGCCGGTCTCTTTCTTCTCCTTGATCTCCGGTGAGTGTTATTCTAGCTTTGGTTTGAGCTAAAATGGTCTAGAATTGCTTAGTTTTCGATTTGTCAAATTCGGCCTATTAGGGTTTTTGATTTTTTTGAGCTTCAAATTGGATGATTCATGGAAACTTCCTTCACAAATGTTGTTCCTAGTAGCTTAATCTACATGTATGAATTTTTGTAGAATTTTTGGAGGTTTTTTGGATTTTTGGGTATTTTTGAATATTTTAATATTATTTTCTAATTTTCGGAAATTAATTATTTAAATTATGAAATTGGAGTTTATGGTTGAATTGAGTGTTGAAATGAATTATAGGAATTTATTTGGAATTTTTATGAATTTCTAAGTATTTATTTTTAATTATTGAAGTTTAGGTGATTTTGGAAAATTAGGTTAATTGTGTTTTAAATTGAATTTAATTGGTTAATTGAGTTTAATTATTAATATTATTGATAAATATGTTGAGAAAATTAATTTTGGATAAGTGTATGATTTTTGGTGAATTTTTGAAGTAATTTAGGTATATTTATATATATAGGGGTATTTTGGTAATTTTACCCTAAATTGTCTAAAAATGTAATTTAATTGGTTTTAATAATTATTTAAGGTATAAAAATGATTTCTACAAATTATTTAGTATTTTTAACTAATTAAAACTATTTTTCGGGAATTATTTTCAATTATATATATAATATACGATTTTTCTAATAAAATGAGTTTTAATTGGTTTTTATAGTGTTTCAAGGTCAATTATGTAATTTTTATTTATAAAATTTATTTCGGTGATTTAAGGATATTTTCGGTATATCTGGAATATTATTCTGTGTTTGTGGACCCCGGTCGGTGGACTGTAGTTTGGAGTCCGACCGTGGGATTTTGATTGTGTTGAGCTCGTTTTTCGAAGTGTGTTTCTTTGCAGGGTCGGCTCTACTCTTTTGAGTAGAGAGATGTCCGTTTTACAGGGGAGGTTCTGCCGGATTTTCGGTAGAATTCTCGTAAAACGTGATATCCAGTCGAACCCTAATTCTGTTTCCGTATTTTAATACTCTAGATTGAATTCTAGGATTTCTGTTAGGTTTATTCTAATGTCGGTTATTTATTGCTTATTTAGTTGCGCCGAGACCAAGGGCTAGTGGACCAGGCCCGTCGGACCTGTCTCGTGGAGCGCATTAGGTGAGTTACTATATTATATATATATGCTTAGGATGCATGATTTAGAAAATGCATGTTTTATTTTGACTGAATATGCATAAATAATGTGATTTATATTCAAGTATATTTTTGGTATATAATAAATTATATACATGTTTTATTAATAAAATATATTTAAAATATTTTTAAATATATTTTTAGTTTAATTCATGATTTGATTGGATTTATTTGACATATATATACTCAAAATATACCTGGTTTATGTTTGGTATATTTTCGGTATATATATGGTTTATATTGTTGTTTCATTTATATTCATGCATCATTTATATTTGTGAATGAATGTTTTATTATTTATTAATGAAGGATATCAATAGAACGTGCTACCTAGTGGGCAGCACTAGGACCGAGTACGTACCGGTACGCCTATAGTTTTAGGCTATATACTAACTATTTATGGATATTGATTTGATTATGATTATTGATATGTGAGATGTGGTTTGGGGTGTGATTGCTGGAGCTCGGTTGACCAAGTGTCTCGGGGCCAATCACACTGGCAGTCAGACTGCTGGAGCTCGGTTGACTTAGTGTCTCGGGGCCAGTCTACTGTCCAAATGGATTAAGTGGATATATTTGGAATAAGTGAGCCTGTGTGGCTAGAGTGTTGTTTAACACTATTTTCTGAGGTTGCGATATTCTAGGGTTCTATGTGATCCTTCATAAATTGGGATTTTCAGTAAAATATATAAAAAATGATTTTTCTGCATTTGTGTGTATTTGCCTGTATATATATTAGATATATATATACTGTTGACTGTATGCATTATCACTTAGAGTGTATGTATATATATTATAGTAATTCACTCAGTGAGGTCTGACTCCCCTCCGTTGACTATTTTTCAGGAGAGTCAACTTCCTCAGACCTCAGTAGCAGGTCGATACGCCGGATTTCTTCCGCCCCGGCTTCTTTATGTAAATTGTCTACTTGAGTCTTATTTATTTTATCTAGACACTGCAGTAGTTGTAAATTAAAGTATTGGATTTTATGTACTTTATTTTTAAAGAGATGTATTATGTTAAAACTGGATTTGTATTAAATATTATATATATGTGATGAGATGAGTTTTGAAGTAAATCCAGTTGGTATGGATGATATTATGATTGTTATTTTCTGCTGCATTTATTATATTTTTACTGTTATTGTGGCATGCTTTATTTTATTTTTAGGCTTGCTACGGGTTCTGGATTGGAAAGAATTCTCGTTCCCTAGCGCCGGTCATGACTCCTGTTTTGGGTCGTGACAGTGTGATTGCTGGAGCTCGGTTGACCAAGTATCTCGGGGCCAATCACACTGACGGTCAGACTGCTGGAGCTCAGTTGACTTAGTGTCTCGGGGCCAGTCTACTGTCCAAATGGAATAAGTGAATATATTGGAATAAGTGAGCCTGTATGGCTAGAGTGTTGTCTGACACTGTTTTGAGGTTGCGATATTTTAGGGTTCTATTTGATCCTTCATAAATAGTGATTTTCAATAAAAATATATAAAATGATTTTATTGCGTCTGTGTGTATTTGCTTGTATATATACATATTATATATACTTTTGATTGTGTGCATTGGCATTTATTATGCATGTATATATACTATAGTAATTCACTCAGTGAGGTCTGACTCCCCTCCGTTGACTATTTTTCAGGAGAGTCATCTTCATCAGACCTCAGTAGCAGGCCTGTACGCCGGATTTCTTCCGCCCCGGCTTTATTATGTAAACTGCTCACTTGAGTTTTATTTTATTAATCTAGACACTGCAGTAGTCGTAAAATTATTAAAAGAATTGTATTATATAGACATTGGATTTGTATTAAAAGTTTATTTATATATATGAGATGAAGATTTGATTTAATTTCATTTGGTGTAAATATTATTTTGATATTTATGATTTTATTCCGTTGCATAGTATTTTACTTAAATGTGTTGTTATTATTACTATTGCATGTTTTATTTTATTTTTTAAGCTTGCTACGGGTTTCGGATTTAAAAGAATTCCCGTTCCCTAGCGCCGGTCATGGCCCCTATTTTGGGTCATGACACCAATATACCTTTTAGTCATTCATGTTATAGTAAACATAGAAATAGAAAATTGATACAAGAGTCTATATATGAGTTCAAGATTTCAAAATGTTTTATTTATCAATATTTAGTGTACTTGAGAAAAATAAAGTAAGCTTTTTGTTCAGGAGATATGTTCAATTTTCTTAGCTTAGATACAATCTATAAGAAGAATATAAATGAGCTAGATTTGGTAAAAATTCTAGTGGTATGGACAGGCAACCATAACCTTGCCAAATGTTATTTCTTAGAGCTATCTCTTTTGTCTCATGCTTCATTATGATCATTAGAAAATCCAAACTACATAGCATGCATAGTGATATAAATTGTATTTGCAGAAATTATAGTCTAATTGATTGAAAAAAGCAGCATGAGAATATGCTTTCAACTAAGGCTGTAGTTAAGTTGAGCCGAGTCGAGCCGAGCTTGATAATGGGAATATTAGGCTCGACTCGACTTTATAGAAGCGAGCTCAAGTCGGGCTTGAGCTCAGTTGTTTTGGAGATCTCATGTTCGAGCTTGAGCTCAGCTTGGGATTGTAAAACTCGGGCTTGCTTGAATTCAGATCGTTTAAGGCTTGTTTGTGTTAAGCTTGAACTTGTTCATTTAAAAGCTTATTCATTTGAAAGATCTGGCTTGTTTGTTTAAAGCTCGATTGAGAGCTCATTTAAAGCTTGATTGGGAGCTTGTTTAGGGTTCAATTTTTAGCTTGTAACAAGCTCAAAAATTGTAGAAAATAATAAAAGTTTAACATTAAAAGTAACATCTTAAAAAACCTTACAACAACCCATCTAAACAAACTAAAAAGTAAAACAGAACAACATAAAAATACAAAATTACATTCCAAAATAAGAAATTTAACTTCTACATTTAAATAGATAAAATAAATGAATATCAACTTCAACATCTTGCAACAACCTATTAATCCTGCAAAAATGACAATAATTAATAAACAAAGAAAACAACAATTTGAGCATAAAAAGCAATAAATGCTATCAAATTGACAATATGATCTTGAATATATAATTCTATATCATAACCACAACCAAGTAAAATACTACCAATTATAAATATGAATAAATCTTGAGCAACATTAAGAATGACACCAATAAGATAGCAAAGGCCAACATAGGAAGTTTTGAAATAAAGTTTTATTTAGCTGTACCCAACAAGATTGTACTAAAAAGTTTGGGTTTGATTTAATGTAAGAAAAATCTCCAAATAAGGCAAAACCAAACTCCAGATGCTGATGGAAATATTTTCTTTTAATAAGAGGGTCTTAGCATAACATGCTAAAAAAAATAATGATAATATTATTGAAAAATAAAAAGAGCAAGTTTTCACTTACAACGTGCACTTACCCAACAAAATAGCAACTTATGTCTAGAATCTCCAATGAGAAAATCTATCACCATGTCCACATTCTTCCTACAATTGGCATTGCATATGCTTAGGGTGCAATGCCAATTATAAAGAAATTCTAATTTTTTGTAGCAACTATATAAGACAATGTATTAAGAATCAATTAGAAAAACCAACACCACAACCAAGTAAAATTTGTAGAAACAATATAGAAACTAACCTATACTATTTTATTAAAACTCTATATTGATCATTACAGATGCAATTTCTACATCTATAATTCATATCCATACAAAATTCATACTTCCAATGACAAGTACAAATAAAATATTAAGTTTCATGGAAGCAAGCCAAATTCTTTGGATCAAATAAACAAACCAGCAAGTTACATAACCCAATTTAATCCATCTGACAGCCAAAAAAAAAAATTTACAAACAAACAAAAACGTCTTTTCAAACAATAAACAAACATAAACACAACAAAATCAAACACAAAAGACAAAGAAACTGTAGCTTAACATAATCAAAGATGCAAAAATGGAATCAAATAATAAACCTACAATTTGAATCAAACATAAAACACAAAATTAACAGCTCTATATAATTTAATCACAGTGACCAAGCAACATTATAATTTAACCAAAACACAACAGACAATAAATGCAATCAAATAGAAAGTGAGGAGAAGAGGTGAGATACCTGAGCAAACAAATAGAAAGTGACGAGAAGACGAGAAGTAGTGTGGATGCAAATGAATACGGATCTGAGCAAAGTGGCGAGCTTGGAGCTTAAATCTAACAGACAATCTGTCAACAAACAAGATTGCGAGCTTGGAGCTTGAATTTACTAATGCAAAGAACGAGAAGATGAGAAGAGGAGCAGAGAGAAGAGGTTAAATGGTTCGGTGCTAAATTGCTCATGCAAAGTGTGACGAGCAGAGGAGACGAACAAATGCAAATGATGATGGTGTAGCTAGGGTGAAGATGATGGTAGTAAGGGATGTAAATGAACTTGTATGGGTAGGGGGAGCAGTTAGCAGAAGCTGGTAGTGGTAGTTAGGATGAAGATGTATGAGCATGTGCTGGATGAAAACTAATTAGGGTAAGGAGCGATGGCGATAGAGGGAAAGGGGTGGGTGTGCGAAATGAAGAAATTAGGCTAAAGGTTGTGAGTTGTGACATTAGGTAAGAAGGTTTTTTATGTTTTTAGGTTTTCGACATCAAAACTACATAGTTTTGACACGAAACTATGTAGTTTTGAGGTTATATAATTAAATTACTTTAGATTATATATTTTTTAATTTTAATTTTAACTAATATTGTATCTTTTTAATTAGTTAAATATGATATTTATTTGCTTAATTGTTAAATTGAAAGTAAAAATTATTATAAATATTGATAATAATAATTTATAATTTGAATTATATCTATCTAATAATAATATAAATTATACTTAATGTTATTACTCATACTATCACTATTACTTGGAATTTTAAAATATGAATACCACTTAATTTTGTATTTATTTAAGAGGTTTATTATTTGTTTGTTATACATTATAACTTCATTTTATGTAGATTTAAGTGCAAAACCATATAATTTACAAGTTAAATTACATTATGTGATTTTATAATTAGGTATTTAATTATTTTATAGTCTTTATGAAATTATAATTTACAATTTAAGGATGCTTTTTTAAAAAAGTAAATTTCACTTTTTAACAACCATTGTATCATGAAAAATATGTTCATCCAATGATGATCAACACAAAATACAATCAAAGCGATAAAAAAATAAAGTTGATGTAGAATTAGGTTTGAAGGTTATTTGTATTTTTAAGGTTTAACATAAAAAGATTCAAAACTACGTAGTTTTGACATAAAACACGTAGTTTTGAGGTGTTAATATATTATTATATATTATTTAATATTAATTTTAATTAATATTATATTTATTTAATTAGATAAATATGATATTTATTTTTATTTAATTGTTAATTGTTAATTTAATTATTTAATATTAATATTGATGTTAATTTAATAAACAAATATAATTTTATAATTTATATTGTGATTAGATAATTGAAAACTACGTTATTATATAGTTTGATATTTAATTATTTAATAACTTTAAATATATGTAGTTTATATTGTGATTATATAAATATAATATACATTTCAATTATATATATCTAATAATAATATAAATTTAAAATATACTTAATATTAATACTAATATTACTATCATGTTAAAATATGAATATTGCTTAACTTTGAATTTATTTATGAAATTTATTATTGTTGATTAGATATTATGTTATTTTATTTATAGTTAAATGTAAAATTATGTAATTTAGATGTTAAACTATCATCAATTTTATAGATAGACATTTAATTATATTATAAGCTTAAAAACATGTAGTTTATATTATGATTAGATAATTTGAATTATGTCTATCTATTAATAATATAAATTATACTTAATATTATTACTTATACTATCACTATCACTTTGAAGTTTGAAATATGAATACCACTTAATTTCATATTTATCTAAGATATTTATTATTTATTGGTTATATATTGTGTTATTTTATTTAAAGTTAAATGCAAAACTATATAGTTTATAAGTTACATTACATTATGTGATTTTATAATTAGATATTTAATTATCTTATAGTCTTTAAAATAAATAATTTGTATTGTAATTGTAATAACCCGAATATTTTAAATTATTTATATAAATATTGAGGTTTTTAAGAATATAAATTTTTCTTTATTTTATGTGGTTATTGGTCATATATTAAATTACAATATTTAAGAACTAAATTTAAGAATTCCATTGGAAACTATTAACATTATTATTTTCATATTATGTTATCCTTATGCACATAGTTTATTATTTTAAATTGTTTAAATAATTATTTGTAGCACCACTATTATTGACTATGATAATGTTAGTTTTATTTTTATTTAGAGGTATATTAATAACATTATTATGTATTTAAATTATCTACTATACATACATACATACATACATACATACATATATATATATATATATATATATATATATATATATATATATATATATATATATATATATATATATATATACACACACACACACACACACACACATAATTATATGTGTGGCTTAGGATTTGTAAGAAGAGAAGAATTCAGTCAACTCACTTCCCTTTCTTCCTTTCTTTCTTTCGTTCTATTTTTTTTCTTTTTCTTTCCCTTTCACGCCATTTTTTTTCTTCCCATCTTCGTGCGCATGATCCATCAACTACCTGCCCTTATTCATCTGCTTCTTCTTCCTTCTGAGTTATCTCTGCAGCGCGCATGAGGGAGGCAACAGCTTCGTGAGGCAGAAACAAGACTAGAAAACAGCAACAGCAGCTGCGTGAGGTAGCAGCATGAAGAAGGCAGCAGCAGCAACTGCGTGAGGTAGCAAAACGAGCAGAGGAAGCAGCAGCAGCAGGCCAGCAGGGCAGATCGGCAGCAAGGGCAGCAGCCTCCATTTCTTCTGCAGTGACAACCAAGATAACCACTGCCCCAACTTGCTGTCACCTAGAATTCTGCAGCTCAAGCTTGCTGTGGTAGCCCTCCCTTGCTCTGTTTTGAGCTTGAAGTAAGTTAGTGAATTAGTAGTTAGTTAGCTTTAGGTTAGATTTAGTTGTTTGTTAGTTGATTTGGTTAGTTTTAGGTTGTTTTGGGTTTTTGGGTTAATTTCTGATGTTGTTAATTCTGAATTTTTTGGTTGATTATGCAGAAATTTAATTTAATTATTTGGGGTAATTTTTGGTTGATTAATGTATGTTTATTAATTGGTCTAAGTTATTGAAGTAAAAATTTTGGTTAAGAGTGTACAAGAATTTAGTTAGATTAATTGATTGAGATTATGGAATTTTAGTATATATATTTAAGTATTTTAAGTGTTATGTATATTTTATTAATGTGATTAACTAACTACTTTTGGTTGATTATTGAAGTTAATTAGTGTTAGTATATTTTGTTAGTAATTTTAGTAGTTATAAAATGATTTTGTTAATTTATCTAATATATATATATATATATATATATATATATATATATATATATATATATATATATATATATATATATATTTAGAAAAGTATTATATTATGTAAATTTTGATATAATGAATAAATGGTGTGTTTTGTAGATATGATAATTAAATACTATGTTTTAATTGTTTTGAGACAAAATGTGGTATTAAAATAATTTTTATAAATTATTTATTATTTTAGTTAATTAATACTAACCATTTTTGAAAATTTATTGAAAATTAAATTATTTATTGTTTTGTGGTTTGAATGAGTTTTCAATTAATATTTTGGTATATTTAATCTAGATGGGCAATTATAGTTGGAATTTGTCTATTTTTATATTGGATATTTGGAAAGTTAAATTGTTATTAATATTATATTATTATTTGAAATTTTATTAAATTATGGTGGAAAATAATTTTATTTAGTGTTTTAAAAACTAAACAAATTATATTTAGTTTTTGCTTATTGTATTTTGGTGAACCTCGGTTGGGAATTGTATAGTCTGGGGTCTCAACCCGAGGTATTATGCCACTGTGAATTTTGAAGTGTGTTTATTTACAGGATTGACTCTACTTCGGTAGAGGAATGTCCGTTTTATAGAGAAAACTCTATCGAATTTTCGGTAGATTTCTCATAAAATGTGACATCGGGTCAATCCTAAAATTTTTATTCTAAGTACGAACCGAGTCTTCTTTAAAAACTCTAGAAGTTAGGTTTCTATTTTCTGATTGTCATTTCCTTTTCTGTCTTTTAGCTGCCCCTCCAGTCGCGTCTACCAGTGGAGGTCGGACACGACGTGTCAGAGGAGCACCTTTATCTTGTAAGTTAATATTTGATTTGAGTGTCAGATTTTTTTTTATTATTTTAAATCATATTAAATTCTTATGAATTTAATTTATGAGATTCTAGTCAGCATTATTCATAGGATTTTGCATGATTTAATTTATAGTTGATTTATTTCATTTTATTATTTATTGTAATTTTCATTATTTTATTTATTTTTTTAAATAAATCGTGATAGAACGGGCTACCTGATGAGTTTCATCAGGACAGTGTGCGCCCCGGTAAAAATATGTGATTATTTAATTATATTACTAGGGCCGAAGGTCTGGTGATGCTTTGCTCTTGGACACCGTCAGTAGTATAATATTTGTTTATTTATTAAATCACTGGGGCTGATGGTCTGGTGATGCCTTGCTCTCGGACACCGCCAGTGATATTGAATTAAGAGCTATGACTGCGGTTGTGTATTCTGGTGATGCCTTGCTCTCGAGATTCGACAGTATTAGATCTAAGTGAGTCATATGACTATTAAAAAATTATAATTGGGTTCTACCAAAATTTTTTTTTATATACTAAAATGATTTTAAAGGATATTTAAATATTTATTCCTTCTCTTTTTTTTAAAAAAAAATGGATTTATTATATGTATACCAAATGGTTAAATAAAATAAAATAAAATAAAATAATATTATATTATATTTCCATAAAATTTATTTTAATGAGGTTTTCAAATCACATTCATTTCTTTATTAACTTGCTCAGTGAGGTCTGACTCCTCTCAATATTTTTTTCAAGAGTTTGGGAGTTTACTATTAGGCTTACTTCTCTTCGCCGTGTAGCTTCATCACCGGCTATTCTGCGTAGGTCTATTTAGTTGTGTTGTATCTATTTTCGCGTACCGTAGTAGCGAAAATTGTATAACTGCATACTTTATTTGGAATTTGTATTTATAATGTATGTACTGAGATATTATTTGTATAACTGAAGTTTATTTATTTTATGCACTGGTATTATGGTTTAAATTATATTGAGAAAAATCAGTATGACAATATGCGTTGAGATTTTATTATTTATTGTAAGGATTCAAGTTAAAATTCCGCAATTTTTTTCCTTAAAGGCTTACTATGGGTTTTGGTGGTTTTATACTTTCCCATTCCCTAGTGTCGGTCACGTGCCCCTGGGTTTGGGTCGTGACAGTAATTAGGAAATTATAATTCACAATTTGAATTATATCTATCCAATGATAATATAAATATAAATATAAATATAAATATAAATATAAATATATATCACAAACATTATTATTGATATAAGTACAAGGAGAAAATAGTAGCATAGGTAGTAATAAAGAAAATTAATAGAATTATTATAATACACAAAAATTAGTATTACATTACTTAACATTGAGTTAATTTTAAATAATGGCCAAATGCATAGTTTTACTGCTTTAAATAATATATACTTAATATTATATTATATTCAATAACTAATTTAAATTATATTTCCCCAATATTAATACTAATACCAACTTATATATATAAGGTGGAATTAGTTATTTAATATATATATAGTATAATTTTTACTTATTAATTAAAATTATTCTTAATATTAATGGTGATCTACATTAAAAAAAATGATGTGATTTTATCATAAATGCATAATCTTATTATATCTAATATTTTTATATTAGTTAATACTAATTTAATTAGTATTATTTTTACTTAATATTAAATTAACATTATTAAATATTTACTTAATAAATTATATTATCTTTATTTAATATTAATATTTAAATTAAATTATGCCTATTTAGTACTACCACATAATGTTAATATTTTAACAAGCTAATAAACAAACTTTTAACGAGGTTGTTCACAAGTTCATTAACAAGCCTATTCGTAAGCTTATTCGCAAGCCTGTTCACAAGTTTGTTTGCAAGCTTATTGAGTTTTGTTTCTTTTATTTTTTGAGCCTCAAAATTTTATTTGATCTTGGCTTATTTAATTTAACGAATGAGCTTGAACGAGCTTTTACCAAGTCGAGCTCTTAGTAGCTCGCGAATAGCTTTATTCGTTTACCACCCTACTTTTAATTAAGCATTACATGTTTTCTTTAATGGAAAACAAAGTAGGATATGAAGTTAGCTCTTGTTTTGTCAAGAAAAAGATCGATTTTTCATGAAATTTAAGCATTAGTTCTTTATACTTATGACTTGTATCAATCATTCTAAATATGTGTTCTCGCCAGACTATGAAGTAGAAGCAGCAACCACAACTGAGCACATAAATATGACCAACCAACCAACATTCCCTTGACTGAAAAATTATAGGTAGTGGCTAAAAATTTCAATTTTTGTAGTCTTCCTTCTTGCTGGTTAGACTACAGCTACAATCTTAGGAAAGATTATACTTTGACAAAGGGGTTACTAGCAAATGGATGGCAACACTTGTACAATTACCTGGTGGCTTCCTTATTATCCTTTTGTTTTACATCATATCACCAAACAAAAATTCCACTACATATGGTACTTATGCAAATCCACTACCTCTAATTTAGTGCTTGCATTAGTTTATGTGGAGTTTGGTATATTTCTAGCAGTGAACTGTTTGCTCTACTCACTTGGGCTCTTGTACTTGCCAGTGTCTACTTACACGCTCATTTTTGCATCTCAATTGGGCTTCAATGCTTTGTTTTCCTTCTTCCTCAATGCACATAATTTCACTCCTTTTATTGACAATTTGATAGTCCTTTTAACCATCTCCTCCACCCTGTTTGTATTCCGCAATGATGACTCTATAGGAGTGAAAAACGTGTTGAAAGGGAAGTATGTAATTACTTCTTCTTTAACTCAATTTTGCTTCAAGAAAGTGCTGAAACTAAAAACCTTCAAGGTGGTTTTTTTTTTTGAAATCCATAGGAAATAATCTCATTACTCAAAAATCAAAACATTACAAAGGAAATAAGAAGGAACATCCCTTTAAATAGAAAAGTCTAGGACAGAATAAGCTGCTCTAGTAATAAAGTGAGCAGCATTATTCATAGACCTTTAAACAAAAGCAATAATAGCATCTCTAAGGTGACTTAGAATAGCTTTACAATTCTTTAGGATCATGCCACGAGAAGAACAATCAATTTGTGAAGATTGTATAGATTGAACAACGATTAAAGCATCACTCTCCATAATTACTTGAGAAAGGCCTTGCTCTTTAATCCATCTAAGAGCTTCTCTAAGACTAAAGGCTTCGACTAATTTTTTATTTGGAAGGCTAGAAATATACCTACTATAAGTTGCCAAAAAACACCTTGCATCATCATGAATAACACACTGCAGACCAATATATCTCTGCTGCTAAAAAATGGCAGCATCAACATTACATTTAACCCAATTCAAAGGAGGATTTTGCCAGATTACAACCCAACTCGATGTAGCAATAGCCTATCTCACTGAATCACAGCTGATGCATCTATAGAAGAGCAAGCCCTTCAATTCATGGATATATTTGATAAGTTACGATAATGGCATTTTCATAAATTTTTATAAATTTCAAGTATCAGATTTGGGTGATTCAAAAGCCTATTTCATATGTAAATTGGCCAACGGTCATAAAGCACTAGCTTTGCTTGTGATGTCTGTCGCTTTTCGGGCAAATTTTATCATTTAGGCCATCAAATGGGCAATTTTTGTGTTTTTGCTATTTTAGGATTTGATTTTTCTATTTTGTTTAAAATTGTTTTAGGGTTTTACTATTTAAATTTTTGTTTTCATTGTTGGACAACAATTTTTTTATAATAATTGAATCTTTTCTTGATTTCCAAAATTTTTATGAAAATTTTGATGCCTATAGCCTAGTTTGACCATAGAAGATTAATAATTGGTGGTTGTGTGCGATTCAATAATTGTCGATTATTACTAATGCACCCTTTCTCTATGTCAACAACCCTGAACAAACTTCCATTTAGACCTACAAGGTGGTTTTAGATATGATATTATACCCATCATTTTATTGCTACTCTAGTTGTTTTAGTAGGAATTTTTGCTAGCGGAGAGTGAAGAGGACTAAGGAAAGATATTAATGAATTTCAACTAGGGAATGTAATGATTTGGACAACTATTTGTTCGCAGCTTTTCTCAATTGGATGTATGAGATCGACCTTGAAGTGTCTTCACTCTTCTCTAATACCGTTAGCACTTTTGGCTTGCGTATCATCCCTGTGCTTGCCGTGTTTATTTTCCGTAATAAAATGTATTGTTCAACCAGAAAGTAGTGATAGCTGAAAAAAAAGGGTTATTGCACTGTAAGTCACTTCAGTTTGCCATATGTTTCATTTTGATACTAAATTTTTAATATTTTTTCTTTTCAATTATTTCAATTTTATTTTTATTTCAGTCGGTATCACTTAAATATTTTTTATCAAATTAATTATACATAAAAAATAGAATAAACATATTTTTTTGAATATTTGCCACTTAGTCATGGAACACTTCATCTTGCAGGCCCAGAAGAGTGAAACCCATTAATTTTGCTAAGCAAAAACAAATTGGAAAAATTACAAGATTCACGGTGGTTTGACCACCGTTTTGCACATATATTTTCCATAACTTTTTTTTCACTCTTAATTAAATACTTTTTATCTTTTTTTTTCTTTTTTATGATTTTTCATATTTTTGTTTGTATTCTTCTTCTTCTTCTTCTTATTATTTATATCTATTTATTTTGATATGATTATGTTCTTCTTACTATTATTTTATTATGACTGTTTTATTTTAATATTATTATTTTTTCCCTTTATTTTTTATTTTTATTTTCTATTTATTTTTCTTTCTCTGCTTATTTTGTTTGTGATTTTTTATTTTTTATTTTTTATTTTTCATTTTTAACATTTTTTTATTTTTTCAGCAGTTGGTTTTTATTTTTATTGCTTCAACTTTATATTTTCAAGGTTTTTTTTTTCAAAACAACCATAAAAAAACTAGAAAATAACCATAAAATTACCACAAAATAAGTTCAAAAAACTAAAAATGAACCAAGAAAAAAAAAAAGCCCAAAAACAACCATTGTTTCAGTTATTTTTGGTTCCTAATTGTTTTTTTGGATTTTTTATAGTTTTTTTTAAATAACCATGAAAACAACAAAAAAAATAACAAGAAAATCACTACAAAACATACTCAAAAAACTAAAAATGAACCATAAAAAACAAAAAAAAAATTGAAAAAATAGAAAAACATATAAAATACGGTGTTAACTTGTTATTATTTTAAAACTAAGTTATATTAACAAATATACTTTCAATTTTAGAGCTTATCATTCTTCTTATTTTCTTAGCTAGGAAAAAGGTTTTCTAAACAAAATTTTATTCAACAAAATCTTCTTAAATAAAATTTATAATATGCTTCTTCAATCGATGAAAATCTCTTCTTTAATTGATCAAAATCTCTCAATCTCAACCTCAACTTTCTTCATCCGGAATAAACAACAATCAGAATTGAAAATTTCATAATTTTGTTAAGTGATGAACAAAAATTGATGTAAAAAGTTTTCATAAAAATATAAAAATTTAATAATTCATTAATATCAAATCAAATGGTAACAATATAAGGTTCTTTCATGTCACGACCCAAAACAGGGGCCATGACCAGCGCTAGGGAACGGGAATTCTTTCGAATCCGGAACCCGTAGCAAACCTAAAAATAAAATAAATCATGCCATAATAACAGTAACAGTATAATATGCAGCGGAAATAAAAATCATAATATCATAATATTATCCACATCAACTGGATTTAAATCAAAATCTCATCACATATATAATAATCCTTTTAATACAAATCCAGTTTCAATATAATACATTTCTTTAAAATAAAATACATGAAATCCAACACTTTAATTCACAACTACTGCAGTGTCTAGATAAAATAAATAAGACTCAAGTAGATAATTTACACAAAGAAGCCGGGGCGGAAGAAATCCGGCGTATCGACCTGCTACTGAGGTCTGAGGAAATTGACTCTCCTGAAAAATAGTCAACGGAGGGGAGTCAGACCTCACTGAGTGAATTACTATAATATATATACATACACACTAAATGATAATGCATACAATCAACAGTATATATATATCTAATATATATACAGGCAAATACACACAAATGCAGAAAATCATTTTATATGTTTTATTGAAAATCATCTTTTATGAAGGATCACATAGAACCCTAGAATATCGCAACCTCAGAAAACAATGTTAAACAACACTCTAGCCATACAGGCTCACTTAATCCAAATATATCCACTTAATCCATTTGGACAGTAGACTGGCCCCGAGACACTAAGTCAACCGAGCTCCAGCAGTCTGACTGCCAGTGTGATTGGCCCCGAGACACTTGGTCAATCGAGCTCCAGCAATCACACCCAAACCACATCTCACACATATCAATAATCATATCAAATCAATATCCACAAATAAGTTAGTATTATAGCCTAAACCTATAGGCGTACCGGTACATACTCGGTGGTAGCACGTTCTATTGATATCCTTCATCATTAATAATGTAAAACATTCATTCACAAAAATAAATGATGCATGAATGTAAATGAAATAACAATATAATCCATATATATACCGGAAATATACCAAAAGTAAACCAGGTATATTTCGAGTATATATATATCAAATACATTCAATCAAATTATAAATTAAACTGGAAATATATTTAAAAATATTTCAAATATATTTTATTCATAAAATATGCATATAATTTAGTATATACCAAAAATAAACCAAAAATATACTAATATAAACTTAAGAAATAATCAATTTATTTATGTATATTTAATCAACATAAAATGTATATTTCTAAAATCATGCATCCTAAGCATATATATATAGTACAGTAACTCACCTAATGCGCTCCACGAGACGGGTCCAACGGGTCTGGTCCACTAGCCCTCGGTCTCGGCGCAACTAAACAAGCAATAAATAATCGACATCAGAATAAATCCTAACAGAAATCCTAGAATTCAATCTAGAGTATTTAACACAGAATCAGAAATTAGGGTTCGACTGGACATCACGTTTTACGAGAATTCTACCGAAAATCCGGCAGAACCTCTCCTGTAAAACGGACATCTCTTTACTCAAAAGAGTAGAGCCTACCCTGCAAGAAAATACACTTCGAAAAATAGGCTCAACACAATCAAAATCCCACGGTCGGACTCCAAACTACAGTCCACCGACAGGGGTCCAAACACAGAACATATTCCAAGTATACCAAAAATATCCTCACAACATAGTAATACATCTCATAGGTAAAAATTACATAATTAACCTTAAAACACTGTAAAAACCGATTAAAACTCATTTTATTAGAAAAACCGTATATTATATATATAATTGAAAATAATTCACGAAAAATAGTTTTAATTAGTTAAAAATACCAAATATTTTGTAGAAATCATTTTTTATACCTTAAATAACTATTAAAACCAATTAAATTACATTTTTAGCCAATTTAGGGTAAAATTACCAAAATACCCCTATATATATAAATATACTTAAATTACTTCAAAAAATCACCAAAATTCATACAATTATCCAAAATTAATTTTCTCAAAATATTTATCAATAATATTAATAATTAAACTCAATTAACCAATTAAATTCAATTTAAAACACAATTAACCCTAATTTCTCAAAATCACATAAACTTTAATAATTCAAAATAAATACTTAGAAATTCATAAAAATTCCAAATAAATTCCTATAATTCATTTCAACACCTAATTCAACCATAAACTCCAATTTCATAATTTAAATAATTAATTTCCGAAAATTAGAAAATAATATTAAAATATTCAAAAATACCCAAAAATCCAAAAAATATCAAAAAATTCTACAAAAATTCATACATGTAGATTGAGCTACTAGGAACAACATTTGTGAAGGTAGTTTTCATGAATAAATCAATTCAAAGCTCAAAAAAATAAAAAACCCTAATAGGCCGAAATTGACAAAATCGAAACCTAAGCAATTCTAGACCATTTTAGCTCAAACAAAAGCTAGAATCACACTCACCGGAGCTCAAGGAGAAGAAAGAGACCGGTGGTGTCGAAAACGGTGGCCGGAATCGACGTGATCGACGGTGGATCAATTTTCGTTTTCTCCGGCCAAAATCGACTTCCAGGCACCGGAAACGGCCTCCTCAGGCGGCGGAATTGGTCGGGGAAGACGGTGGCACACCGGACGGCACACCCACGGTGAAGAAATGACGTGACAGACGCCCAGACGACAAAGAGAAGAATCGGGAGGAAGAAGGAGTAGTCGGGGGCAAATGTGTAATTTTCTAATTCTTTTGTAATTTGACAAATTTTAATGTATATATGTATATATATATACTTTACACTATATAATAAAATAATATTAAATTACACACATCAAATATACACCACACACATAAAATTTAATATTTTAATAATTTATACTAAATAAAATTAATTAAATAACAATAAAACAAATAAATACTTAATAAAATATTAGGGTACTAATAAACCCTAATTAAATAAATATACACACACAGGCTTTATTTAATAATTTAAAAATACGCATGAGTTCATGCAAGTCCGTAAATACATTTAAAATAATTAATAATACATTGTTTACGTGAAAATTTCCCCGGAAATGCAAGTCTCGGGAAAATTTTACGTAAAACACTGAAAATAATACACCGTAATTAAAATAGATTTTAAATACATATTAACTCGTAAAAATATCATATAATGTACAGAAATTATTAACACTGCATATCCCGATACAGTGTAAAAATATTTTAAAAACATGGGATATTACAAATACGCCGGATTTCTTCCGCCCCGGCTTCTTTATGTAAACTAATTACTTGAGTCTTATTTTTATTATAATCTAGACACTGCAGTAGTTGTGAATTAAAGTATGGGATTTCATGTATTTTATTTAAAGAGATGTATTATATTGAAACTGAATTTGTATTAAAGAGATTATATATATGTGATGAGATGAGATTTGATTTAAATCCAGTGGTGAAAATTTTATTATTATATTTATGATTTTTATTTCTGCTGCATATTATATGGTTATTGTTATTATTGCATGGTTTATTTTATTTTTAGGCTTGCTACGGGTTCCGGATTCGAAAGAATTTCCGTTCCCTAGCGTCGGTCATGGCCCCTGTTTTGGGTCGTGACATTTGGTAAGGGAATAAACTATTCAAAATGTTGGTTCCTCTAAGCTTAAGAAATAATGTAAGAACTCATTTCAACTAAGTTCAGCAAATAATGTACGAACTGCCTACACCTTTCAACTTTAGGGCTACCATTTTATACTTCCACTGCAATATCTTGAACTATATATGATACCCTATATACATATTCCTGTTTAATTAAGGTTTTTGTTTTCTTGAATAGGGCTGCTTGTAAAGGAAGGACACTTATAACAAATAGGAAAAGGTTCTCAATTAAAGAGACTCCCGGATAGGAAGAAATACTCTCCTAATATTCATAGGACTTTTATCAAAGTGGAATCCTATTCCTCTCAGGTTTTAGCATTACTATCCCTACAAATAGGACCCCATATTTCTTATTCTCATTTATTCTGTTCTCTCATACTCATTGCTTTCTTTATCTCTCTAAAACTCTCTCTCTATATATATATTTTTTAACTTAGGCATTAGAGGTTTGTGGGGATTCTCCGCACCTCTCATCTTACCCTTCGTTGATGTATTAACCCATATTTTTAAATTATTTTAATATACATCAAGATATGTAGTGTTAATAAATTTAAAAGTTATATTTATTCATTTTATTATTTTGTGATTAATAATTATTATTTTATGTTAAATTATACTTTTCTACATAAATATTTTATTTTAAAAACTTATTATTTTAAACATTTAATTTGCATTATTGATATTTATTATTTAGGATAGTATTATTTTAATAATATTAAGTTTAGTGCATTATTATTTCTATTATTATTTTTATTAATTTACATTATTTATATTATTATTAATGGATGTTATTTTATGTGTATATATTAATATATGTGTGTGTTTATATATATGTGTATGTCTATATATATATATATATATATATATATATATATATATATATATAATGTGTGGTGGAGAATTGATTTAATATAAAGTATTATTATTATAATATAAAGTATATTAAAATAAAGTTACATATATATATACATACAAAAATTGAAAACAGAAGGAAAGAAAAACGCAACCTACTGTAACTTCCCTCCTTGCACGCCACCGTCTATTCCCCTACCATCAGTGTGCCTCCTTCCCTTGGTTGGTGGACCACCACCTTCTTCCTGCCAACTCCGCCACCTTCCTTTTCCTTCTCCAGCGCCGACAGTAGCTCGAATAGAAATAGCGGTAACAACAAACATTTTGGCCATTCTTCCTCCTCCGACCACCATTTTGAGCATTTCTAGTCTCTGTCAACTCCTCTATCTCCGACCAAGATGATTCCAAGCTCCTTTCGAGCTTAAATCTCCTAGTTTGTGAGTTTTCTTGATTTTTTGGTTTTTGGCTTTTAGGGTTTTCTAAATTTTTTTTCGGTTGAACCTTGTTGATTCATGCAATCTTCCTTAAAAAATGTTGTTTCCAGTAGCTTAATCTCCATGAAAATATTTTTGTTATAATTTTTGGCATTTATTTTAATTTTGGTGAATTTTTTTATTTATTTAATTTTCATAAATTAATTTATTTAATTATAAAATTGGTTGATTTAGTGTTATTATATATTTTTATTAATTTTAGTGTTGAGAAAATAATTTTTGAGAATATTATGTAATTTTTAGTTTATGTAAATATTGGAAAATTAGGTTAAATATGTATTTTTGTTGAAATTATTGGTTAATTATGTGTTTTAGTTGATATTAGTATATTATATGTTGATAAAATAATTTTAATGATTTTATATACTTTTTTAGGAATATTAGTTATATTATGTGTATTTTGAATTATTAGGGTAATTGTGTAATTTTGTTAAAATTATAGTTAAATATTATGTTTTAAATGGTTTTAGAATTATTTAAGGTAATAAAATAATTTTTATAAATTAATTACTATTTTTAACTAATTAATACTAATTTTTGAAAATTATTTTCAAATAATATATTATTTTACTAAATTGGTAATTAAATGGGTTTTTAATTACTTTTAATATATATTTAGGCTTTTTATGTTATTTGAATATATAAAGTGAATTTGATTATTTTATAGTGAATTATTGAGAAATTTGATTTTTAATAATATTATATTGTTATTTTGGGTTTTTTATTCAATTATTGTGAAATAAGTATATTTAGTGTTTTAATGGTTAAATATGCGATATTATGATTTTTTTAGGATATTATGACATTTATTGATTTTTAATATATTTATTATATTATTTGATTTTTTGGTAAATTGTGCTTCGGTTGGAAATTGTGTAGTTCGAGATTTCAACCGAAGGTTTTAAATATTTTGTTTTTTGAAGTGCATTTTTTTTGTAGGACCGACTCTATTTTTTAGTAAAGAGATGTCTGTTTTACATAAGAAGTTCTGCCGAATTTTTGGCAGAATTCTTCGTAAAACGTAACATTAGGTCAATCCTGAAATTCTGTGTTATATGAGTTTTCAATCCTTCATTAGAGCCTTCTTTTAGAATTCTTAGAATATTAAGTTAGATTTATTTTGATTATGTTATTATTTTTTTGTTTAGTTGCGTCGAGACTGAGACCTAGTGGATCGGGCCCGTCAAACCAGTCTCGAGGAGTGTAAACTTACGAGTTATTATTTTATATATACATCACACTTAGGTTGCATGTTTAGAATATGCATGTTTTGATTTGTATTTATTCATAAAATGTTTCATTAAATGCTTAAGTATACTTTAGGTATATTTTTAGTATATATTTTTTTATATATTTCTAAATAAATGCATGTTTTACTTTCAATATATACTTAGCATGTTTTTAATATATTATTGATTTATTTTTGGTATATTTCATAGTTGATTTGAATTTATTTGACACATATATACTTGAAATATATTTAGTTTATTTTAGGTATATTTCTGGTATATATATGGTTTATTTTGTTATTATGAATGTATTCTGCATTATTTATTTTCCTGTATGAATGTTTTATTTAAATGAAGGATATCGATAGAACGTGCTATCTAGTGGGCAGCACTAGGACCGTGTACATACTAGTGCGATAGATTTAGGGTTAAGTGAGAATTACTTATGGTAATTATGATTTGATTTGAGATTGATTGAGAATATTGATGTGATTGAGTAGTGTGATTGTTAGAGCTCGGTTAACTTCATGTCTCGGGGCCAATCTACTGTCCATATGGAATAAGTGAATTAATTTGGAATTAAGTGAGCCTGTATAGCTAGAGCGTTATTGTTGATTGAGGTTATGTTTAAATAGGGTTCTATTTGATCCTTCAATAAAACATATGTTTTTCAGTATTTAATATATAAAGTGATTTCAGCGTTTGTGTGAAATGCCTGTATATATATTTATTATATACATATGATTGATTGCATTTGACATTAGGAGATGCATGTATATATAATATAATAATTCACTCAGTGAGGTCTGACTCCCCTTAGTTAATTTTTTAGGAGATTCTTCCTCAGACCTCAGTAGTAGGCCCATCCATCGAATTTCTTCAGCCTTTGCTTGTTTATGTACTTTAGAAACTGCAGTAATGAGTTATATTTTGCATTTACTATATGTTGGATGTAATTTTAAAGACCTTTCTTTGAATATTGTATATTATATTATATTTTATGATATGATAGAGTTTATTTTTAATATATTGGTTTAAGATGTTAATTATGGTGCATAATTTATTTTAATTATTGCATTATTTTATTCTTTTAGGCTTGCTACGGGTTCCAGATTTGAAAGAGTTCTCATTCTCTAGCTCTGGTCATGACTCCCAGTTTGGGTCGTGACAAAGCTAGGATGCCTACAACAGGCCTTACTCTAGAGTCGATGATAGAGTTGGCCAAGGAGATTGAGCTGAGGCTAGTCAGGCAAGGAGCTATACTTGATTATTACTAATTGAGCACTTAATCAGGAGGATTTCAAACTACTCCTTCTTCAAGCTTTTAAATTGGTTCGAGTAGTCAGTAGAGAGGTCCAGTATAGTAAAGCCAGAGACAGCAGCAGAGAGTGCACAGGAGCAATAGACATGGCTATGGGGGTCAATGCAAATCGATTAGATTTGGGTCAGGTGCTTCGAACAACAGTAGTGGTCGCAGTTCTGGGTCAGTAGCCAATGTTTATCAAACGTGTGGTAGAGTCCATCAGGGACCATATTACATGGCGCTGTTGACTTATTTTCAATGCGGACAGATGAGACACTTTGCCAGATCATGTCCTTATTCTGGTTATCAGCCACAGCAGATTCCATAGTTTCCACATCAGTCGATTGCTAGTGCAATACTAGTTCCTTTTCAGTTACCTCCAGCTCAGCACCCAAGTTCGACTCAGATTGTTGCTCAGTAGGGACGTGGTAGAGGTACCAGAGGAGGTGCCAGAGGTTTTGGCTAGGCTTCTACCAGTCAGTAGGGAGGTCGATGTTAGACCAAGGTTTTCCACCTTACTCAACAGGATGCTTAGGCATCCAATGCAGTCGTGGTAGGTATTATTTCTGTTTATTACCTGGATGCTTGGGTTTTATTTGATCTGGGTGCCACGCATTTCTTTGTTTCTCCTATGTTTGCTTTAAAATCTTGTTGATAAGATTTAAGGATGGCTTTCCCTTTGTCTGTTGCTACTCCTTTAAGTGATTCTTTGGACACTGACGTTGTTCTTTCTGTTTGTTTAGTTTTCATCGGAGGTAGAGAATTACCCGCTGATTTGGTATTATTAGATATGATGGAATTTGATGTTATTCTAGGTATGGATTGGTTGTCTTAGCACTATGCCGTTGTGGATTGTCAGAGTAAAGAGGTGATTTTCAAAATTCCTGATGAAGAAGAGTTTAAGTTTATTGGTGATAAGAGTTTTGCACCTCAAAATCTCATCTTCACTATCACGGTTAGTAAGATGCTGAGGAAGGGTTGTCAGGGTTATTTGGCATTAGTCAGGGATACTTCAATGGAGAAGTTATCGCTCACAGATGTTCCTATTGCCTGTGAGTTTCCTAATATTTTTTCTGAGGAGTTACTAGGTTTACCACCTCTTAGAGAGATTGAGTTCTGTATAGATATGGTTCCAGGCACTACCCTTATTTTGATGCCACCCTACAGAATGGCTCTTGTAGAGTTAAAAGAGTTGAAGGAGCAGTTGCAAGAATTACTGGATAAGGGTTTTATCAGACCTAGTGTTTCTCCTTGGGGTGCACCGGTCCTGTTTGTGAGGAACAAGGATGGTACCTTGAGTTGTGCATTGACTACAAAGAGCTTAATAAGGTGATAGTGATGAACAAGTATCCTCTCCCAAGGATAGATGATTTGTTTGATCAGCTTCAGGGTGCACAGTTATTTTCTAAAATCAATTTGAGGTTAGGTTATCATCAATTGCGGATTCGTGAAGCCGATGTTCCTAAAACGACATTCCGCACTCAATATGGCCATTAGGAGTTTATGGTAATGTCATTTTGCTTGACTATTGCACCAGCAGCTTTTATGGATATGATGAATAGGGTATTCAAACCATATGTGGATCAATTTATGGTAGTCTTCATTGATGATATATTGGTGTATTCGAAGAGTATAGAAGAGCACATATATCACTTGAGGACTGTACTATAGACATTGAGAGAATATCAGCTTTATGCTAAATTCTTAAAGTGTGATTTATAGTTGGAGAGTGTTGCATTCCTTAGACACGTGGTGTCTAAATGTCATGACCCAAAACAGGGGCCATGACCGATGCTAGGGAACGAGAATTCTATCGAATCCAAAACTCGTAGCAAGCCTTAAAATAAAATAAAACATGCAATAATAATAATAATAACATAAGTAATATAATTTGCAGCAGAAATAAAATCACAAATAAAACAAGTTAAATATACATCAATGGATTTAAATAATCATCACATCTCATATATATAAATAATCTTTCAATACAAATCCAGTTCAAATCTTTAAAGTACATAACTCACACAAATATAATACATAAACCCCACAACTGTTTACAACTACTGCAGTGTCTAGATTATAAAGTAAAACTTAGATAAGCAATTTACATAGTGAAGCCGGGGCGGAAGAAATCCGGCGTATGGGTCTACTACTGAGGTTTGAAGATGATGACTCTCTTGAAAAATAGTCAACGGAGGGGAGTCAGACCTCACTGAGTGAATTATTATAATATATATACATGCATACTAAATGACAATGCACACAGTCAATAGTATATATAAAAAATATATATACAGGAAAATACACACAGATACAGCAAAATCATTTTATATATTTACTGAAAATCACTGTTTATGAAGGATCAAATAGAACCCTAGAAAATTTCAACCTTAAACAGTGTTAGACAACACTCTAGCCATATAGGCTCACTTATTCCCAATAAATTCACTTATTCCATTTGGACAGTAGACTGGCCCTGAGACACTAAGTCAACCGAGCTCCAACAGTCTGACTGTCAATATGATTGGCACCGAGACACTTGGTCAATCGAGCTCCAGAAATTACACTCCCAAATCATATCTCACATTAAATCAAACTAATTCGATCAATATCCGTAAATAGGTTAGTAATATAGCCTAAATGCTATCAGCGTACCAGTACGTACTCGGTCCTAGTGCTTCCCACTAGGTAGCACATTTTATTGATATCCTTCATTTATATATAAAACATACATTCATAAAACAAATGATGGATGATATTAAATAAAGTAACAACATAAACCATATATATACTAGAAATATACCAAAAATAAACCAGATATATTTCAAGTATATATACGTCAAATAAATTCAATTTAATCATAAAATAAACAAGAAATAAACTATGAATATACCTAAAAACATTTTAAGTATAAATCATTAGTAAAACATGCATATAGTTTAAAATATACCAAAATATACTGAAAATAAACCTAAGTAATACTTAAATCATTTATGTATACTTTACTAAAATAAACCATGCATTCCTAAAACATGCTCCCTAAAACATATATATATAAAATAACAACTCAATGTTATTGCGCTCCACGAGATGGGTCCGATAGGCCTGGTCCACTAGGCCTCGGTCTCGGCCCAACTAAGCAAACAAACGATAGCATAAAATCAGAATAAATCTAACAAAAATTTCTAAAAACTCGATCTAGAATACTAGACATAGAATTAGAATGGGAATTCGACCGGACATCATGTTTTACGAGAATTTTACCAAAAATCCGGCAGAACCTCCCCTGTAAAATGGACATCTCTCTACTCAAAGAGTAGAGCCGGTCC
The DNA here is from genome assembly GCA_947683625.1 of Mallotus nudiflorus. Lineage (NCBI taxonomy): Eukaryota > Viridiplantae > Streptophyta > Magnoliopsida > Malpighiales > Euphorbiaceae > Mallotus > Mallotus nudiflorus. The sequence goes on along the minus strand of CANTUR010000096.1, from coordinate 131,668 downwards.
TGTAAAGAAATACACTTCGAATAAACACAATTCACAACCCCTCGGTCGAACTCCAAACTATAATTCATCGACCGAGGTTCACAATTCACAGAATAACCACAGAAATATCGAAAATGCCCTTTAATACTAAAAATACATTTTACAAGTCCAAATTACATAATTAACCCTAAAACTTACTAAAAATCGGTAAAAACTCATTTATTTAGAAAAAATCGTATATTATATATATAATTTGAAAATAATTTATGAAAAATAGTTTTAATTAGTTAAAAATACTAAATAATTTGTATAAATCATTTTATACCTTAAATAACTAGTAAAACCAATATAATTACATTTTTAGCCAATTTAGTGTCAAATTACCAAAATACCCTTAGTTTTGTAAATTCCCTAAAATTAATAAAAAATTCACCAAAAATAGTGTAATTACTCAAAATTAATTTTCTCAACATATAATTCAATAATATCAATAAATATACTCAATTAACCATTTAATTTCAATAAAACAGATAATTAACCTAATTTTTCAAAAATTACATAAACTAAATAAATTCAAAATAAATATATAAAATTCACAAAAATTACAAATAAATTTATAAAATGAATTTCAACACCTATAAATACCATAAAACACAATTTCATAATTTAATTAATTAATTTTTGAAAATTAGAAAATATTAATAAAATAATAAAAAATTCACAAAAATCAAAATAATTCGCAAGAATTCCACAAAAATTCACAAAGCAAGATTAAGCTACAAGGATTAAATTTTGCGAAGGGAGTTTGCTTGAATCAATCAAATTGAAGCTCAAAAAAATTCGAAACCCTAATAGGCCTAAAATGAAAAATCAAAACCTAGGGAAATCTAGATCATTTTAAGTGAAACAAAGCTTGGAATCACACTCATTAGAGCTCAAGGAGAAGATAGAGACCGGTGGCATCGATATTGGTGGTCGAAATCGGCTTGATCGATGATGGAAGTTATTTCGGCTTCTCTTGGAAAAATCCGGCCAAACACGTTGGAAATGGAGGCTTCATGCATCGGGAAGGCTGGAGGTGGTGGCGGCAAGCCAAGAGGCACACTGATGGCAAGAAAATTGAGTTATAGATGCCGGAAATCGAAGGGGGACGATCGGGAAGAAGAAGGTGCAAACGATTGCATTTCTATAATTTTTGCAAACTTTTGTTTTTTGATAAATAATTATGTATATATGTATATATCTATACTATATATTATAATAATATATAATCTCACACACACTATAAATACTCACCACACACATATTTTAATAATATATACACGTATATATAATTAACTAATTAATATTAAAACTAAATAATAAAAATTAATTTAATAAATTAAAGCCTAATTTAAATTAAATAATGTACATATATGCTTTCTATTTAGCACTTTAAAATTATATATGAGTTCATGCAAATTCGTAAAACTGTTTAAAATAATTAATATTAAATTATTTACGTTTTAATTTCCCCGAAAAGAAAATTTCTGAAATTTTTTTACGTAAATCTCTTAAAATAATATAAAATAGTTAAAATTAACTTTAATAAATAATAAACTCATAAAAATATCATAAATATGTATAAAAATTATTAACACTGCATATCCTGATGCAGTTTAAAATTATTTAAAAACTCGAGATATTACACTAAAGATGGTATCCAGGTTGATCCACAGAAGATTGAGGCAGTGTTTGAGTGGCTTAGACCGACTTCAGTTATAAAGATTCAAAGTTTTTTGGGTTAAGCTAGGTATTATAGGAGGTTTGTACATAATTTCTCCAAAATTGCAGCTCCTATGACTCACTTAACTTAAAAGAATGTGAAGTTTGATTGGTCAGATGCTTGTGAGAATAGTTTCCAATTGTTGAAGAAGAAGTTAACCATAGCTCTAGTTTTGGCTTTGCCTAATGGAGTGGATAAGTTTACAGTGTATTGTGATGCCTTTAGAGTTGGCTTAGGTTATGTGTTGATTTAGAATGGTAGGGTGCTAGCTTATGCTTTGAGGTAGTTTAAGAAGCATGAACATAATTATCCTACCCATTACTTAGAGATGGCTGTAGTGATATTTGCTCTTAAAATCTGGAGATATTATTTGTACGGGGTGACTTATGAGATTTTTACTGATCACAAAAGCCTTAAGTACATTTTTTAGCAGAGAGATATAAATCTAAGGTAGAGGAGATGGTTAGAACTCCTGAAGGACTATGACTGTGAGATCCTTTATCATCCAGGCAAGGCTAATGTGGTAGCAAATGCCTTGAGTAGGAAGTCCTCAGGTAGTCTTGCTCACATTAGTGTGGAGAGGAGACCGTTGATCCAAGAGTTGCATCAGTTAGTGGATTAAGGTCTGATGATGAAGGTGAGTAGATAAGGTGCACTGCTAGCTCAGTTTAAGGTTCGATCTATATTGAGAGATAGGATTAAGGCAGCTCAGGGCCAAGATCCTATTTTAGAAGAGCTTGCAGAGAATGTTCGAGCAGGGAAGTTCATTGATTTCACACTCGATGATGAAGATGTTTTATGGATCAGTGATAGATTATGTGTTCCTTATGTGGATAATTTAAGATAAGAGATCCTTGAGGAAGCACATTCTACAACTTACAACGTACATCCAGGTGTTACTAAGATGTACTATAGTATCAGAGACTTGTACTGGTAGGATGGACTGAAGAAGGATTTAGTTAATTATATTGCTAAATGTTTGATGTGTCAGTAGGTAAAAGCTAAACATCAAAAGCCTTCTAGGAAGCTTTAGCCTCTTCCTTTTTCTAAGTGGAGGTGGGAAAGGATTGCTATGGATTTTGTGGTTGGTTTACCTCGTTCCAAGGATGGATACGATGCCATCTGGGTGATAGTGGACAGGCTGACAAAGTCTTCTCATTTCTTGCCTGTGAAAGCCACTTATTCTGTAGCTAGATTAGCGAAGCTATATGTGAAGCATATTGTGTGCCTTCACGGAGTACTTATGTCCATTGTGTTTAATAGAGGTTCAGTGTTTACCTCTCATTTTTGGTAGAAGTTGCAAGAAGCGATGGGCACCATGCTAGATTTTAGTAATGCTTTTCATTCTCAGACAGATAGTCAGCCTGAGAGGATGATCCAGACGTTGGAAGATATGTTGATGATGTGTGTTTTGGATCTGGGAGGCAGTTGGGATGATCATTTGCCACTTGTAGAGTTCGCTTATAATGACAGCTACCATAGTAGTATTAGGATGACACCATATGAGGCTTTGTATGAAAGGAACTGTAGATCCCCACTTAGTTGGGATGAGATTGGGGAGAGAGCGTTGACTAGACCTAAAATGGTTCAGGATGTTGCTGAGCAGGTTGCTATGATTAAGAGGAGATTAGAGACTACAGTTAGCAAACAGAAGAGCTATATGGATCCGAGATGCAGAGATATAAAGTTTTGGGTAGGGGACTGTGTGTTTTTAAAAGTGTCTCCAATGAAGGGTGTGATGAGATTTGACAAGAAGGGTAAGCTAGCACTGAGGTATATTAGACTGTTTGAGATTCTAGAGAGAGTGGGCACTGTTGCGTATCGGTTGGCTTTGCCTTCGAGTTTGTCTTAAGTGCATCTAGTGTTCCATATCTTGATGTTGAGGAAGTATATTTCAGACCCTTTGCACGTGTTGTAGCCTAATAGCGTGGAAGTGAATGAAGACTTGACGTTCGTGGAAGAACCTGTTACGATTATAGACTATCAAGTTTGATAGTTATGTTCAAAGCATATTTCGATGGTTAAGGTGTTGTGGTGAAGCAACAATGTTAAAGAGCATACTTAGGAGACCGAAGTAGAGATGCGAGCTTCTTACCCATATCTCTTTCCTTATTGATTCTTGTAATTGTTCTTTCTTTGAATTTGGAGACGAATTCCTATAAGGAGGAGAGACTGTAATAACCCATATTTTTAAATTATTTTAATATACATCGAGATATGCAGTATTAATAAATTTAAAAGTTATATTTATTAATTTTATTATTTTGTGATTAATAATTATTATTTTATGTTAAATTATATTTTTCTACGTAAATATTTTATTTTAAAAACTTATTATTTTAAACATTTAATTTGCATCATTGATATTTATTATTACGGATAGTATTATTTTAATAATATTAAGTTTAGTGCATTATTATTTCTATTATTATTTTTGTTATTATATATATATATATATATATATACACATATAAAAATCGAAAACAAAAGGAAAGAAAATGCAACCTGCTATAACTTCCCTCCCTCCTCGTGCACCATCGTCCATTCCCCTACCTTTGGTGTGCCTCCTCCCCTTGCTCACCAAACTGCCACCTTCTTCCTGTCAGCTCCACCGCCTTCCTCTTCCTTCTCTAGCGTCGGCAGCAACTTGAACAGAAATAGCGGTAACAATAAACATTTCAGCCATTCTTCCTCCTCCGGCCACCATTTTGAGCATTTCCAGTCTTTATCAACTCCTCTAGCTCCGGCCAAGACGATTCCAAGCTCCTTTCGAGCTTAAATCTCCTAGTTTGTGAGTTTTCTTGATTTTTTGATTTTTAGCTTTTAGGATTTTCTAATTTTTTTTCGGTTGAACCTTGTTGATTCATGCAATCTTCCTTAACAAATGTTGTTTCCAGTAGCTTAATCTCCATGAAAATATTTTTTTTTATAATTTTTGGAATTTATTTTAATTTTGATGAATTTTTTATTATTTATTTAATTTTCGTAAATTAATTTGTTTAAATATAAAATTGGTTGATTTAGTGTTATTATATATTGTTATTAATTTTAGTATTGAGAAAATAATTTTTCAGAATATTATGTAATTTTTAGTTTATGTAAACATTGGAAAATTAGGTTAAATATGTATTTTTGTTGAAATTATTGGTTAATTATGTGTTTTAGTTGATATTAGTATATTATATGTTGATAAAATAATTTTAATGATTTTATATAATTTTTTAGGAATATTAGTTATATTATGTGTATTTTGAATTATCAAGGTAATTGTGTAATTTTGTTAAAATTATAGTTAAATATTATGTTTTAAATGGTTTTAGAATTATTTAAGGTAACAAAATAATTTTTATAAATTAATTACTATTTTTAACTAATTAATACTAATTTTCAAAAATTATTTTTAAATAATATATTATTTTACTAAATTGGTAATTAAATGGTTTTTTAATTACTTTTAATATATATTTAGGTTGTTTATGTTATTTGAATATATAAAGTGAATTTTTATTATTTTATAGTGAATTACTGAGAAATTTGATTTTTAATAATATTATATTGTTATTTTAGGTTTTTATTTAATTATTGTGAAATAAGTATACTTAGTGTTTTAATGGTTAAATATGCGATATTTTGAAGATATTATGACATTTATTGATTTTTAATATATTTATTATATTATTTAGTTTTTTGTTGAATTGTGGGCTTTGGTTGGGAATTGTGCAGTTCGGGGTCCCAATCGAAGGTGTTAAATATTATGTGTTTTGAAGTGCGTTTTTCTTGCAGGAAGGACTCTACTTTTTATTAGAGAGATGTCCATTTTACAGAGGAAGCTCTATCGAATTTTTGGTAGAATTCTCGTAAAACGTGACATCGGGTCGATCTTGAAATTTTGTGTTGTCTGAGTTTTCAATCATTCGTTAGACTCTTCTTTTAGAATTCTTAGAATATTAAGTTAGATTTATTCTGATTCTGTTATTATTTTATTGTTTAGTTGCACCAAAACTGAGGTTTAGTGGACCAGGCCCGTCGAACCAGTCTCAAGGAGTGCAAACTTGTGAGTTGTTATTTTATATATACATTGCACTTAGGTTGCATGTTTTAGAATATGCATGTTTTATTTGTATTTATTCATAAATGTTTCATTAAATGCTTAAGTATACTTTAGATATAATTTTAGTATATTTTTGATATATTTCTAAATTAATGTATGTTTTACTTTCAATATATACTTAGCATGTTTTAATATATTATTGGTTTATTTTTAGTATATTCATGGTTGATTTGAATTTATTTAACATATATATACTTGAAATATACTTAGTTTATTTTAGGTATATTTCTGGTATATATATGGTTTATTTTGTTATTATAAATGTATTCTGCATTATTTATTTTCCCATATGAATGTTTTATTTAAATGAAGGATATCGATAGAACGTGATACCTAGTGGGCAACACTAGGACCGTGTACATACCAGTATGATAGATTTAGGGTTGAGTGAGAATTATTTATGATAATTATGATTTGATTTGAGATTGATTGACAATAATGATGTGGTTGAGTAGTATGATTGCTGGAGCTCGGTTGACCTTGTGTCTCGGGGCCAATCACACTGATAGTTAAACTACTGGAGCTCGGTTAACTTACTGTCTCGGGGCCAATCTACTGTCCATATGGAATAAGTGAATTAATTTGAAATTAAGTGAGCCTGTATAGCTAGAGAGTTATTGTTGATTGAGGTTGCATTTAAATATGGTTCTATTTGGTCCTTCAATAAAATATATGTTTTTCAATATTTAATATATAAAATGATTTCAGCATTTTTGTGAAATGCTTGTATATATATTTATTACATACAAATGTTTGATTGCATTTGACATTAGGAGATGATTGTATATATAATATAACAATTCAATCAGTGAGGTCTAACTCCCCTCAATAGATTTTTCAGGAGATTCTTCCTCAGACCTCAGTAGTAGGCCCATTCACCGAATTTCTTCAGCCCCAGCTTATTTACGTAAATTACTTATCTGATTTTATTTGTACTCTAGAAAACTACAGTAGTGAGTTGTATTTTGTATTTACTATATGTTGGATGTAATTTCAGACACCTTTCTCTGAATATTGTATATTATATTTTATTTTATAATATGACAAAGTTTATTTTTAATATATTGGTTTAAGATTTTAATTATGGTGCATAATTTATTTTAATTATTGCATTCTTTTATTATTTTAGGCTTGCTACGGGTTCTGGATTTAAAGAATTCCTGTTCCCTAGCATCAGTCATGACTCCCAGTTTGGGTCATGACAATTGATCACTTGCTGGGTTCTAGCTTAAGAGTTTAAAAAATAAGTTATCAAGTGGTGCCATCTGTGGGAACTCGAGTTTTCGTCGGAAGATAGAAATTACGTGCTTAGGGAAATCCATGAAGGAATTTGTGGAGCACATGAATCACATCATTCATTAGTCAGAAAAGGTGTTACTACAAGGATACTACTGGCTTACTATGTCCTAAGATGCTTAAAAACTGACTCAAGAATGCCATTAATGCTAGCAATTTGCTCACCTCAGCCATAAGCCTTCTAAACCTTAGGATATGATTTGGAGCCCTTGGCCTTTCGCAGTATAGGAGATGGACATCCTGGGTCCATTTCCTACCTCGACCTCCCAAAAAAAGTTCATGATCATGGCTATAGACCACTTCACTAAATAGATAAAAGTTGAAGTTGTACCAATCATCACTAAGGCCTGGATCCAACACTTTTTTTAGAAAAAAATCATCTTCAAATTCAAAATACCACACACCCTGATAATACATAATAAGAAGTAGTTTAATAATAAGAAGTTCAAAAATTTTTATTCAAATTTTGGAATAAAGCTCCAATTTACCTTAATACCTCATCCACAAATAAATGGACAAACAGAGGTCACCAACAGAATCATCATGCAAAGGATAAAGAAAAGACTTAATGAAAAGAAGGGGAACTAGGTCAACGAACTCAACAACATTGTTTTGGCCTATAGGACTACACCCAGAACTTCAACTAGAGAAATGCCCTTCAGACTGACTTATGGGATAAATGCAGTAATCCAGGTTGAAATAGGATCAATAAGTTATCGGATCAATAAGATTTTGGATTAGGAAGTTAATAACATCAATGCTCAAATATGTTTGGATTTACTTGAAGAAAGGAGAGAGCAGACATCTATTATTGCAGAAGCCTAAAGGCAGAGGATCATCAAATACCACAATTAGCAAATCTGACTAAAACACTTTAAAGTCAGAGACTGGGTACTCAGAAGAGCTAACATTAGGAAAGGGAACTCCTGTATAGGCAAGTTCGGACTTAATTAGGACGGTCATTATCAAGTGACTGAGAAGAAAACCAAAGGGGCATACAAGATTAAAGATAGACAAGGAAAAGAGTTATAGTGATATTGGAACTTGGATAGTCTTCATAAATATTATCAATAAATGTACTCAGAATTTCTATATATAAAATAGTTCATTTATTAATGGAAATGTTGTGTTATAGAGTATTTCAAAAATAAAAGAAAAAATATCAATTAAGTAATTTACAATTGAGTGTCGAGAAGCTCAAAAGAAGGGAGACTCGTATCATGAGACTCGGACATAAAGCCTGGATCAAGGCTAGCAGAGACAGTACTGGTGGACATCTCCCCAGCAGGCCTTAAGTTCTTTGATTGCTCAACAGATGATTTATCACGGTAGTCTTGGCTGATTTCCTAGGATTCTTTGACCGTTTAGAGGAGGCTTTGCTTCAAGCCTCGTCTTTGGTAACTATCCTAGCCATATTAGTGGGCATTATTTTATCTAAGTATGAGAAGTCCAAGTTCAGGTTTTGGGGAGCAAGACTCTCTAATATTCATATTTATAGGCTTTGAGAAATCTAATAACCATGTTCTGGTAGCTTTGTTTGTCATCCTCATGGGATTTCTCTACTTCAGCTAGCTTCTCCTCTAAAGCCGTAAGCTGGGAATCTTGCTCTTCAGTTTTCATTGTAAGTTGAGCTTGGTTATGCTCTAACTCCTCCGCCCTTTTTTAGATCGCCTTATCCTCAAATCTCGCCTTTGCGTGCTTGGTTTGGCAGAGCTCCAATGTTGCCTTTGCTTTTTCCAATTTCATTTTAAAATTGATGGCTATAGTGCTAACCTCTATTTAATTCAAGCTGAATTGGCTCTTGTGAAAATAATAGTTATCCTTTGCCAATAGCAGAGCTTGAGTCATCTGTAAGAAAGGACAATTATCACCAACTTGGGAATACAAATGCAAGTTAAACAAAAAAGAAGATATTTACCTCCAGCGCGTGCCCAATCATGGCATTGTACAGCTCCTCCTTCTCCACATTCGTCCAACATTGGATGTCTTCAGGAAGTCGCAAAGACTCGATTTACTAATCTCTTACTTGTGCACTCAGAATGCTCGGAGGCCTTATCTTCTTTAGGATCTAGAATCTCATGTCCAGGCATTCTGATAGCTTTGGTCATTTGATGAAGACCTCCTCGCATAATTCTTTATCATTTGAGTCTTTGTTTAGGGCTTGCTTCTTCTGATCCCTAGGCTTCTCCACTTGAGAAGTTTTTGCCATAGCTTTCCCTTTTCGACGGGGTGCAACCTCAGGGGAGACTTTTAAAGCAGGAGGCTGGAAAATAAAAGAAGAGATCTTAATGTCTTCTTGAGTCTCCAGCTCATCATCTACAAATTGAATATTGTCCACAAAGGCAAAAAAGTCAGCTATTTATAAATAAAAAAGGAAAAACATACCACTTAGTTATATGTGGTTAAAATAGAGTCTCCAAAGGTATCTTCTAGATAATTTTTTGGCTAATCTTACATCGGCTATGCCATGAAGATGAAGCCTCATGAGCATCTCTACATCCCTGTCAGATAACCTTAAGGGATGCTTAACCTTGTGGTAGTCATCAAACCACATCTGTTGGACATGGACGAAGTCTGAAAGGTGTTCAACAATAAATAACCTATATCTTTACTTTTTATAGAGATTCGAAAGCTTTGCAAAAAGGCTATGATTTAGAATGGCTGATAGGGAGAACATCAGCTTGCCCTTTTTCCTATTCAAGCTATAGAGATATCATAGGATATCTAAATTTGGCTCCCTAGCCTCCTCATGCATTAATTCTATGAAACTGATTAAGATCTGGTAGCTATTGGGATGGAGTTGCCTAGGAGCTATATTGTACCTATTCAAGAAACTCCTAATTAAGGGATCTAAAGGGAATTTCAATCCCCCTTCTAATTGATCGAAATATACGACCAATCTGTCAAAATCCAACATAGGGGTATGGGCTTTGACCTTCTTATCTACAATATATAGAACAAAGTCTGTTGGAATGCTAAAACATCTCTGGTACCATTTTAATATTTCCTCATTTATCCTAGAGATGAATAGGTCAAAACTAACTTGCTCCTATGGAGCCATGGATCCTATTTGACAACTAAGAAAAAGAGGAATATGGAGGAGAGAAAGTATCACTTGGAAAAGAAAAACACAAGATTACTAAAGAAGACTCTAGAGCGCAAAAATTTAGCAAAGAAATAAGACATCAAGTAAAGTGAAAAGTGCAATTCATAAATAGGTTTAATTTACTTAAAGCATAGTGGAAGGTTCTGGAATGACCATCACTGCCTTTATGAACATTTTCATTTCTCTCACAATGACAAGGGTAATGATGGGTAAGGAAATGCCTACTAATCGAGCAGTTATCATTATGGCAACTGAAACGTCTCATCTTCTAACACATAAACAAATATGGTGTTACATAATTCAAAATTCAAAAGAAAATGAAAAGACATAATGGTTGATAATCCTACTCCTCTCGCTGCCAACTATCTCCTCCATCAGCACTTAGGCTGTGCTTCTAATGCATCGAGATTCTAAGTCTAGTGACTGAAGCTGGGAGTTAAAATAATTTGATACTAACTAGGTGCTCAGTCAGATCAAACGGGATCCACTTTTATCCTAGTCATTAACCATATCATTTTTCACATGTGTTGTATTATTTAAAGGACAAAATTACCCTTATTCAATCACCTTTTATATCTGTGGCAGAAGTTAATGTTGAGGTTATTTTTGTCAATTCTTAATATTTAATAAGGGTATTTTTCTCCCTTAAATAATGTAATACACGTGGCACATGACATGACTAATAATTAGGATAAAAGTATATCTAGTTTATTTTGACTCAGCATCCAATCAACATTAAATTGGTTGGAGACATTACATTGATATGTTTTTCTAAAGTTCAAACATTTGATTGCAAAAAAAAAAAAGAAGATTAGACACTCAAATAGAAAAAAACTAAAAAGTTCAGACACTAAATTTGTAATTATTCCTTAATTTTTTAGAAGTACAAACTAATAATTCATAATTCATAAATATATAAAGGGATAAGGTGCATTTTTGCTCATGAAGTATACCCTGAGGCACACTTAAGCACTTTAAATAATTTTTAGCTCACTTAAATAGAAAAATAAAGTTTTATTAAACTTTAAGCCCCTCTATTGATAGAGCTGTTAAATAAACTATTAATGGACCCTATATAATTGCCACATCACTTGTTACCACGTGCTCCCCTCCTCCTCCTCCTCTTATTGATTTTTGTGCCTCTCTCTATAAACCCAAAAAAGAAAACCTAAAACCCAAAATTTCCTTTTCTTTCTTAAACTGCATGCGACCACCACCTCTTTCTCCCTCCCTTTTTCCTCACTTGAATCTGCAACTCTATGTTAGTTAAAACCACCATCAAGGATCTAGAAAACAACCTAGCATCCTAACTTCTTTTTCTTTTTCAATGGTCTTGCTCGCTCCCATCTTGCAACCTCCCATCATAACGATAATGGTGATGATGATGTAGCCACCACTAATAAGCTCTTTTTATAGAGATTGTGAGATAAACAACTGCATTTAATTTTTTTTTCATATTTTTGTCCTAAAAAAATGTGATTGGTGATTATGATAATGATGATGATGGTGGTGGTGGTATTATGATTAGGAATATGTAGAAGAAGGTCTTGTGAAAATAATATAGCAAGGAAATGAGATAAGTTTTCAGAAGAAGTGAGTTAAGGCTTGATATACTACCTCATTTCTTTCTTTCTACTTCTGAAAAGATGATGATGAACGTGGTATAAATATTATTAGATTTATCTCAATTCCTCTTGCATGAATGTTTTATTAAGCATTTGATTTGCTGTGAAGAATCAGATATTTTAGAGAATTCTATCAACAAGCAACTGCGAATTAGAGACTATAACTCTTCCATATTCTACTGATTCACCAAGTCTCATTTTGATAACAGTAAGTAATTTGATGTTAAGAGCTATTCTAGAAATTTTTAAATATATTTGTTTGTATGTGGAGATTAATTTTGGTAAAAAAAAATTATGTTACGTATAGTTGTTTAATAATCATAGTGGAAAATAACTTTGCCAAAATTAAAGCTTCTTAATTAAGTATATTTGTTATGTATTTTTATAAGTTGTTATGTATTTTTTACATTATAAATACATACATGAACAAGAAATAAAAATTATGCAGTGTGACTTGATTGCAATTTAATATATTTCTTCTTTTAGTATTTCCTTTCCTTCTTTTGATTTTCCAAACAATTGATATTAGAGCTAAGAAAGTTTTTTCTTTGATCCTTGAGAAGTTATGAGTAAAAAAATTAGGAAGCTCTTCACTAAACCTTAAAAATTCAAACAAAAAGAGAGTATGTGAGCTTCTCAGGCTTAGCTCCTCCTATTTTCATAAGAGAAAATGATAATGTTTGGTCTATTAAAATGCATGCTTACCTCAAGGGTTCACTACTTTGGGAAGCAGTGGAAAAAGAAATGGAGACTAACTTACCAGTAAATACAACTTTGAATTAGATAAATACTTATAAAGAAAGAATTTCCAGAAGATTTAGAGCTTTAAGTACCCTCTATACAACTATTGATGAAACCATTTTTACAAGAATATTGGCTTATGAAACTGCTAAGCAAGTATAGGATAAGTTAAAATGGAGTTCCAAGGGAGTGATAAAATAACACATATGCAACTCTTCAATTTGAGAAAGGAATTTGAGCTTCTCAGAATGAAAGAGACTGAGAATGTAAATGCTTACATTGATAGAGTCATAAAGGTAGTAAACCAGATTAGGCTAATGGGAGAAGAATTGCCTGAACAAAGAATTATAAGAAAGGTGATGGTGACTCTACCATAGAGGTTTAAAGCAAAGATTTCCTCTCTTGAGGATACTTGGGACTTACTTATACTCACACTTATTGAGCTTATAAATGCTCTACAAGTTGTTGAGCAAAGAAAAGCATTTAGGGAAGTGGATAAGTCAATCAAAAGGCTTTTGTAGCTTCTGAAAGCTTTAAGTTACAAGCTGAGTCCAATGGAAAAAGAAGATTTAATGAAAAAGAATAGAAAGGAGAAGAAAGTTCAGCAGGGAAATAGAGGAAGAAGGAGAGTGAAGTATCCACCATGTCCTTATTGTAAAAAGACTAAATATAGTAATGATTATTATTGGAGAAGGCTAGGAGTTTAATGTAGGGGTTGCAAATAGTTTAGAAATATTGAGAGGTTATGTCCAACTAATAAACACTAATAACCTCAAGCACAACCAACTCAAGTCACTGAAGGTTCTTAGGATTAAGAAGAGAAGTTGTTTACTATTACTGTTATTAAAAAATATTTAGTGGCAACTCAGAATCCTAATGAATAGCTCATTAATAGTGAATGCACTCATTATATGACTTTAAGATTGCAAAGCTTTAAGACTTTATATAAGAGCTATTGTTCTAAAGTGAGAATTGGAGATGGAAAACTAGTTGATGTTAAAGGGAAAGGCTTTGTGTTGGTGCAAATACATTCAGGTACAAAGTTGATTGCTGATGTTTTATTTGTACCTAAAATCATATACAATTTGCTAAGTGCTGGTCAATTATTTAATAAGAACTACAATTTTTTTTTCAAAAACAAAAGGTATGAAGTTTTTGATCCAGGTGGTGTTGAACTTTTTTTCTGTCAAAATGCAAAATAGAAGTTTTTCTTTTGAATGGGATCAAACAAAAATTCAAGCTCTCACTATTGTGGTAGATGAAAATGTTCTTTGGTATAAAAGATTTAGTCATACAAGTTATTCTTCTATCAAGCTTCTTCAAAGTAAAGGCATGGTGATTGATATGCCTTTTATGTTGAAATTATTACTAATAATGAATAACAAAATTTGAAATTTTGTTTTTATTTTTCTTTAAATGTCATTTACTATATAAATCAATGGTTTATATTTATAATGAATTATAACCATTGAATTTTTTAGTAAAAGGAACATTATAAATATTATATTCATTGTTTGTAAAATGCGTGGAAAAGAGAATAAAAAAATTTGATACGTAAAGAAGAAAGTGTCATTCTTCTTATTTTCATATGTTTGGGTTGTAAAATATTTTTCTCTTTTGCACTTAAAAGTAAGTTTGGAAACTCACTAAAATTTTCACATGCTAATAATTATTTTTTATTGTTAATTGTTTTGTTTTTAATCTACTCCAACTCGACAAGTGGTGTCAGAGTCTACTCAGTTAAGGGTCTGACTACCGGCATTTATGTACAAAAGCAGTTGTATAGGAGAGATTTTACACGTGCACAGTTTGGAACTGTGAAGCTTATTGGTTTGTAACTATGCTTTCTTGGTGAAACACAAGGCTGCTAAATCCAAGTCACTATGATAAAATTTGGCAATGTTGGTGTTATGAAAAAATTAAATAATAATAATAATTATAGCATGTGAATGTAATGACCCAATATTTTAAAATTATTAAAATATATTTTGAGATATACAGTGTTGATAATATATTAAATTTATAACTATATATATATATAAATTATTTGTGACTAGTATTTATTTATTTTACGTTAAATATTTTCTTACGTAAAATAATTTAATGGAAGTTTTATTATTTGAAAATATTAAAGTTATTATCATTATTATTATTTTCATTATTGTTATTATTTTATATGCATGTGTGATAATAATAATATTATTATTATGGTTATTATTATTAGTGCTAGTATTATTATTTTTATTGTTATTGTTATTGTTATTATTATTAATAGTATTATTTTATATATGTCTTAGTAGTATATTTATTATTATTATTATTATTTGTTATTATCCTTATTCTAATGTGCATGTGCATGTGTGCATATGTTATGTGTGTGTTATGTGTGTATATATATATATATATATATATATATATATATATATATATATATATATATATATATATATATATATATATATATATATATATATATATATATGTATGTATAGGTTTAGTTAGTATTGTATATATATATATATATAGAAAAGGGGTCAGGATATTTTTTAGTGGCCATTATTTCTTTCCTTTTTCCTTGGTTTCTTCTTCTCTTCCTGTTTTTTTTCTCCTTCCTTGTTTCTGTCTATACGTAGTCCGCCACCTCACCTCACCAGAGCCGCTATAGCCACCACCTATCATCACCATCAACTCCTCTACCTCCCTGTCATTTAAAGACCCCCAGACTGCTACCAGAACGCACGAAGACAACAATAGCAGAGAGGGAAGCTCATTGTCGGCAATTCCATTTTTTGTCACCTCAGCTCTTGATTCCTATCTCTTTGGAATCCTTGAGCTATATAGAACTCGTTTCCAAGCTTGGTTCAAGGTTAAACTTCATCAATTATGAGTTTTATCTAGATTTGAGTTTATGTCAATTTTGGTTTTCTATTTTTTTAAGCTTGATTTTTTGAGTTTTAGGTTAATTGCCTTTAGAAATGTTGTTTAGGATAGCTTAAGCTTCACAAATATAATTTTCGTTGAATTTTTAGAATTTGTTGAATTTTTGGGTGTCAATTTCTGGCGAGTCACTGTTCCAGTGACCCTCGTCAGAAAATTCTTTTATTTTTAATAAATTGCTTGACTTATTTAGAGTATAGTTTGTGAAGGAAGTTTATTAAAATTCTATCCTGATTATTTACTATGAATTTTTAAAGGTTTATATGAAAAATTAATTTTTGGAAAAATTAGTATAAATTGGTGAATTTTTTATTTTAGTTGATATTATTGTTAATTAGTATGTTTTAAGAAATTTTAGAATAATAATTAGTATTAAAATAATTTTTTGTAAATATTTAGTATTATGTGATTTTTGGATTTATAGGTAAATTATGTGTTTTTATTGAAATTATAGTTAAATAACATGTTTTAAATAATTTTGGAATAATAAATGATATTAAAATTTTTTTTAACTATTTTTAACTAATTAATACTAATTTTCAAAAATATATTCAAATAATAATTTTATGTACTATTTTTGTGATTAATTAAGTTTTTAACTATTTTTATTATATATATAACCTATTTGAATAATTAATTGTGAATTTTACTATTTTATGTTAAATAATTGAATAATTGAATTTTTATTAATATTATATAATTTATTTGAGTTTTTATTTAATTAATGTGAAAATAATTATATTTAATGTTTTTGATGTTTAAATATATTATATTGTGGTTATTTATGAATATCTACGGAGTTTAATGATTTTTATTATTTAATATTGATTTTTGGTGAATTGTGAACCTTGGTTAGGAATTTGAATAGTTTGGGGTCCCAACCTGAGGTGTTGAGCTCTGTGATATTAGAAGTGTGTTTTCTTGCAGGATCGACTCTACTTTTCAGTAGAGAGATGTCTGTTTTACAGAGGAGACTTTGTTAATTTTTTAGCAGAATTCTCGTAACACATGACATTAGGTCAATCATGAGTTGCTGGTTTTTAATTGAGTTTTAATTCTTGGATCGAGTCTTTCTTTAGAATTCCTAGAAGTATACGTTAGGAATTTATTATGATTTTATTATTAGTTATTTTTCTAGCTGCGCCGAGACTGAATCCTATCAGACCAAGCCTGTTAAGTCAGTCTCAAAGAGTGCAAATTTGTGAGTTATTATTTTATATATGCATTGCATATAGGATGCATGAATATGAATTTTCATATTTTCATTATATGTTTAAATATGATTTATTTCATTAAATGATTTAGTATATTTTTGGTATATTTCAACATATATGCAATATTTATGCATGTTGTAATTTTTAATAGATACCTAGTATATTTTTGGTATATTCATGGTTTATTTGGGTATAATTGTGGCATATATATCTGGTATATGTTTAATATGCATTTAGTATATCTTTAGTATACATTTGGTATACTTTCGGTATATAATTGGTATGTCCCTCTTTAAATGGATGCTATCATGTTTACATCATTCATTTTATTATTTTTAATAATTATAAGAATGATTTGAAGGATAACAGTAGAATGTGCTACCTAGTGGGCTACGCTAGGACTATTGCGTGACAGTATGGTAGAATTAGGTTGAGAATTTGATAATTATTTATTGAGATATTGGTTATTGGATAGGTTGAACGTGGATCCTCGGTTGACCTAGTGTACTCGTGGCCAGTCATACTAGTAGTGAGATTGTGGAACCTCGGTTGACCTAGTGTATTTGGTGTCAGTCTACTACCTTAAGTTGGATAAATGAATAGTTAAAGTTTTGGTTAAGCCTGTTAGCTAATGATTATTATGATCGAGGTTGCTAACTATATGGGTTCTGCTCTGATCCTTCAACTAAAATATTTTTTATGCATTTATTATATATAAAAATTAATTTCAACAACTGTGTGATATGTGTGTGTGTGTGTGTGTGTGTATATATATATATATATATATATATATATATATATTATATACTAATGCTTGGATGTATACGAATTTAGGTTGTATGTATACATATTATAATAATTCGTTCAGTGAGGTCTGACTCCCCTTAATATTTTTTTACAAGATCTTCATCTTCTTCAGATCTCACCAGTAGTACTTACGCCAGTCTTCTTCAGCCCCGACTAGATTATGTAATTTATTTATCTAAACTTTTATTGTACTTTAGAAAACTGCAGTAGTAGTATTTAGTATCAGTAGTATGTAATTTTGGGATAGAGACCTATCTCTAAATATTATATGAATATTTTTTATTTTATAAAATAATATTGAGTATTTATTTTATATTGATTAAAATTTTAATTCTGGTGTATTATTTATTGCATGTATTTTTATTTTAAGGCTTGCTACGGGTTCCAGATTTGAAAGAATTCCCATTCCCTAGCACTAGTCATGGCCCTTGGTTTGGGTTATGACAAAGTGGAGGACTTGCACAAAGTCATACTTGCAAGGTTAAAACCTTTGGAAGGTTGTTGTTAGGACTGAGGTTGCATCACCACCACCAGATGATGATGCTGGCAATATTAGAAAATGGAGAACTAAAGTTGGGAAAGCCATATTTGCCATCAAAACAACTATTGAAGAGGATATGATAGAGCACATTAAAGATGCTACCACACCAAGCTTGGGATTCTCTAGTTCTAAAAAAAGAATGATGCTAAACTTCAATTGTTGGAAAATGAACTAATGTCTATCTCACAAAAAGATATGACAATTAGTCAATATTTTACCAAGGTAAAGTCTTTATGCCAAGAAATTGCTGAGTTAGATGAGGCATCTAGAATAGCCAGTAATAGGATAAGGAGAATCATCATTCATGGACTACGACCTCAGTACCATAATTTCATGGTTGTAGTTCAAGGTTGGCCCACATAACCAACTATTGAAGAGTTGGAGAATTTTTTGGCAAGTTAAGAAACTCTAGTAAAAAAAATGGCTAGTGTGTCTTTGAATACTGAAGAGGTGGCACTCTTCGTCAACAAGAAAAAAATCAATTGAGTGGTAGGAATGGAGGGAGGACACGAGGCAATGTCCAATTAGAGGGGGCTCAACAAAAGCAATAACACAATAATCAGCAGTTTAAGAATTTTAGACATCAGAATGGCGAGTGTTTTAATTATGATAAGAAAGGACACTACGCCAAAGATTATTGATATAAGAAAAGGACTATTTAGACTAATACAACAACAACAAGCAATCACCACCAGGATGAACTAGAGTGGGATTTTGAAGCATTATTTATGAAAATAATGCAACTGGAAGAGTTCTCTAGTTCAGAGATTGTGGAAGTTCTTAGCTTTATGGCTATCATAATTGAAGAAGAGGAGCAAGCTCCTAGTTTTTCAAGTTCTCATAGAATTGATTGTGAGAAGTGTTGGATCTTTGATTTCAGTTGTTCTAGTCACATGACAAGAGGTAAAAGCAAGCTCCATAATGCTTTAGAATGCAAAGGCAAGCGAGTTATGGTAATTGCAAATAACTCGCAACTACCAATTACTTATACTAGGGACACGGTGATCACTTCTTATTCAAATTGACAATAAGTTCAATTGGAGGATGTGTACAGAGTATAAGGTATGAAAAAGAATCTTGTGTTAGTTTCAAAGTTGATTGATTTTGGAAAATTTGTAAAATTTGTTGTGTTCGACCCTAATAATGTCAAAGTATGTCAACAAATCAAAATAGTTAACACACCAATAATGAAGGGACAGAAGGTGGATTCCATGTATGTCTTGTTAGTAGAAGATGCTTATGTCGAGAAGTCCAAAGGCAGTGATACAACTAACTAATGACATGCACAACTAGGACATGTCAATTATCATAAGTTGAAAATAATGATGACCAAGTCCTTATTAAGAGGGCTACCTAATCTTGATGTTCATACTAATATGATTTATTTTGGATGTCAGCATGGAAAGGCGCACCAACTTTCATATGAGGAGTCATCATTTAGAGCCAAACAACCGCTAGAGTTGATCCACTTTGATGTGTTTGGTAAAGTGAAGTAGTCATCAGTCAATGGTATGCACTATATGGTGACATTTATTAATGATTATTCGAGGTCTGTATGGGTCTATTTCATGAAATAAATATATGAAAATCTTGCAAAATTCAAAGAGTTCAAGCAGATTGTTGAAAGTGAAGTTGGGAACGAAATCCAGTGCCTTCATACTAATAATGGGGGGAGAATACATCTCTAATGAATTCTTAAGTTATCTTGTCCAGTGCAAGATTAGGTGGCAACTGACTTGTCCAAACACACCATAACAAAATAGTGTTGCAAAGAGAAAGAACAAGCATTTAATAGAAACGTGCAAGAGTATGTTGCATGCCAAGAATGTCCCTAGAAGATTTTGGGCTAAATGAATGAGAACAATAGCTCATATAATCAATAAACTCCCTCAGACTAAAATGGAATTTATGTCTCGATTTGAGAAGTTATGGAATATAAAACCTACGATGAGCCAATTTAAAGTATTTGGTTCTATGTGCTATGTATTTGAACTTGATCATATATGTAGAAAGTTTGATAATAAGGCAACCAGATGTATCTTTGCGGGCTATGATGAGTAAAGAAAAAGATGGAGATACTGTGATCCTATAACTGGCAAATTTTATGTCTCACAAAATGTTATATTTGATGAGACATCATTATGGTGGGCACCAGAATATGTTGCACTTCCTCACTCCAATGAAGTAGAAAAATTGCATGAAAAGAGTGAGGGACAGTTAACAAAAATTTAGAGCCTGTCATGCAGTCTTAACTTCGAGAGAGGCCATGGCAGACTGGTGTATATCAAAAAATAAATGATGAAAATTAACCAGTAATGGAGGTGCTAGAGGAACAACCTATAAAACAGGCAACATCACCAATACAATTAAGAAGATCAACCAGGGTGAAAAAGAAAAATCCTAAATATGCCAATGTTTTAGTAGTGGAAGAAGAAAAAGAACCAACATCCTTTGAGGAGGCATCACAGAAAACTGAATGGATAAAAGCCATGGAAGAAGAGATCAAAGCCCTTATTGAAAATCAAGCTTGGGACTTAGTGCCAAAACCTAGAGATATGAAGCTCGTTTCTTGCAAATGGGTGTACAAGATCAAGACTCATCCAAGGTTCAATTAAGAGATACAAGGCACGTTTGGTAGCACGAGGATTCTCATAGTAGTATGTATTAGACTATGATGAAATGTTTAGTCCAGTGGCCAAAATTGCAACAGATCGTGTTTTGTTAGCACTCGTTATAAGTAAATCTTGGAACTTATAGTAAATGGATGTTAAAAATGCCTTTCTAAATGGAGAGTTAGATCGAGAAGTACACATGGAGCAACCCGAAGAATTTGAAAACAAGATTAATCTTGAGTATGTTTATAAATTGAAAAAGGCACTATACGGGTTGAAGCAAGCCCCTAAAGCTTGGTATGGCAAGATTGCTGAGTTTCTCATTCATAACGGTTATGAAGTTACACCAGCTAATTCGAGTTTATTTGTCAAAGCTCGAGAAGGGAAGCTAGAAATAATTATTGTTTATGTTGATAATCTCATTATTATTGGAGATGATGTTAATAAGATATACCAAACTAAGAAACATCTATCAGTTCGATTTCAGATGAAAGAACTGGGGGAGCTGAATCAATTTCTTAGATTAGAAGTGAAGCACACAAAGGAAGGATTATTCTTGTGTTAAGAGAAATACGTAAGAAATCTTCTCCAAAAGTATGGAATGCTTGATTGCAAACCTCTTGCTCTTCCAATAGAGATAAACTCTAAATTTAGCATTATAGAAGGAAAAGATTTAGAGGATTCAATGATGTATTAGCAGATTGTTGGCAATTTGATCTATCTGATATTGACAAGGCTAGATATTACCTTTGTAGTTGGAATAGTCAGTCGGTTTATGCAAACTCCGAAAAAGCCTCACTTGGAAGAAGGTCAAAGAATCTTAAGGTACATCAAAGGAACAAGTGATCTTGGATTATTTTATAAAAAAATAACTTGTAAATTGGAAGGATATTATGATGCTGTTTATGCCAATGGTTATGATACATGAAGATCGACCACTGGTTATGCGTTTAGTTTGGATTTTGGAGTTGTTACTTGGTACAACAAAAGGTAACCAATAGTGTCACTTTCAACAACTGTGGCTGAGTATCATGTAGCAATGATGATAGCTCAAGAAAGTACGTGGTTAGTACAATTGTTGGAGAATTTACATCAATCAGTTAATTATCCGGTACCAATATACTGCGATAATCAATCAACTATTTGTTTAGTGGAGAATAAAGCATGTGGAGGTGCAACATCATTTTATTTGTGAAAAATTCTTAACAGGGGAAATCAATGTAATTCAGGTGAAGACAGAAGAACAACTGGCAAATATTTTTACTAAAGGACTTAATAGTGAAAAATTAGAAAGTTTTTATAAAGAACTTGGCATGACTCCAAGAAAAGGGATTAAGGATATTAGTAATGAGGGGGAGTGTTGAAATCTTTACTAATAATGAATAACAAAATTTGAAATATTATTTTTAGTTTTTCTTTAAATGTCATTTACTATATAAATCAATGGTTCATATTTATAATGAATTATAACCATTGAATTTTTTAGTAAAAGGAACACTATAAATATTGTATTCATTGTTTGTAAAATGCATGGAAAAGAGAATAAAAAAATTTGGTACATAAAGAAGAAAGTGTCATTCTTCTTATTTTCATATGTTTGGGTTGTAAAATATTTTTCTCTTTTGCACTTAAAAAGTGAGTTTGGAAACTCGCCAAAATTCTCACATACTAATAATTATTTTTTTTATTAATTTTTTTTTGTTTTTAATCTACTCCAACTCGACATTCTGTACATGAGAACATTATTGTGTGTAATGTCTATAAATATAGAAAATTAAGTCAGATGTCATTTCCTGTTAATCAAACTTGGAGAGCTAATGAAAAGTTACAATTGATTCATACAGATATATGTGAACCTATGAGTGTTGCTTTATATGGTGGAAGAGGATATTTTATTCTCTTTATTGATGATTATACTAGGTTTTGTTGGGTTTATTTTCTTCAAAAAAAATCAGAGGTATTCACTATGTTTTAGAAATTTAAAGTAGTAGTGGAGAATCATAGTGCCAAGTTGATCAAGACCTTAAGGTCTGATAATGGCATAGAATACACATCTTAAAAATTTGAATTTTTTTTTTACAGAAGTCAGACATCCATCATTAATTAACAGTCACTTATACACCTCAATAAAATGGTGTAAGTGAAAGGAAAAATAGGTCAATTATAAAGATGTCAAAATGCTTACTGTTTGAGAAGGAAATGCCAAAGCAATTGTGGGCATAAGTGGTAAATACAATAGTTTATTTGTAAAATAGGCTTCCTACCAAAGCTTTAAATGGCAAACCTTCTTATGAGTCTTGGTTTGTATTTAAAGCATCCGTTGCTCATCTCAAAGTCTTTGGCAATCTCTGTTATTCTCTTGTTCCTTAAGCTAAGAAAGACAAACTTGATAAAAGAGCTGATGTTGGAGTACTTATAGAGTATAGCAGTTCCTCTAAAGGTTATAGAATTTTAAATCCTATAACTTAGCAGGTATATGTTACTAGAAGTGTAATGGTCGATAAGAATGCTAATTGGAATTGGGAACAAGGTAAGCTAAGTTCCTTTCAACAAGTATCCAATTTTAGAGAAATTCTCCAAGAACAAGATACGACTTTAGAAGGTAAAGGTGAAGGATCAGATGATGAGATTACTGTCAAAGGAACCAGAACACTTCAAAACATATACAATAGGTACAATGTGGCATTGTTTGAACCTCAAGATGTTGACATAACTTTGAAGCATCCTAAATGGAGAGCAGCTGCGGAGGAGGAGTTGAAGATGATCTATAAAAATGAAACTTGGAAGCTTGTAGACAGACCTTGTAATAAGAATGTAATTGGAGTAAAGTGGGTGTTGAAGCTCAAGTACAATGCAGATGGCTCCATCAACAAGCATAAAACAAGATTGGCAGTAAAATGATATGCTTTTAACTATCTCAACTCATAAAGGATGGAAATTATTTCAAATGGATGTAAAGTCAACGTTCTTGAATGGAGTTTTAAAAGAGGATATTTACATTGTGCAGCCAGAAGGGTTAATTAGCAAAGATAAGCCTGATAAAGTATTTTTGCTAAATAAAGCGCTTTATGGCTTGAAACAGGCACCAAGAGCCTGGTAATTTAGAATTGATTATTATTTGTTGAAGCTGGGGTTTATGAAAAAATATAATTAAGCAACTTTATAGGTGAAGCATGAAAATCAAGAGATTTGAACAGTTTCCATTTATGCAAATGACATTTTAGTGACTGGAAGCAATGATAATGATGTGAGGCAATTAAAAATGCAGATGAAGGAGGTTTTTGAGATGAATGATCTTGGAAAGATGTCTTACTTTCTTGGTATGAAGATTAAGCAAACTTCAAAGGGAATTTTTAATTTCTCAGAGGAAGTATGCTAGTGAAATTCTTAAGGAGTTTGAAATTAAAAATAACAAGTTATGAGCACACCTGTTGTCCATAGATGAACATTGAAGAAAGAAGATGGTTCTAGTCCTTTTGATGCATCAATCTATAAAAGCTTGGTTGGGTGTTTATTGTATCTATATGGAACTAGTCTGGACATTATGTTTGTGACTAGTGTGCTATTAAGATTTATGCATTCACCAATAAAATTGCATTTCAAAGCTACTAAAAGGGTTTTAATGTACATCAGAGTACCATTGATCTTGGGATCTTTTATAGACAGCCTATCGTCTTCAATCTTATCAGTTTCACTAATAGTGATTGGGTAGGATCTCAAGATGATATGAAAAGCACCTCAAGCTATTGGTTGACACTTGGTTCTGGCATGTTTTGCTAGAGTTCAAAGAAACAAAGTAGTGTAGCTTAATCAACAATAGAAGCTGAGTAAATTGCTGCCTTAACAGTTGTCAACCAGGTTTTGTGGATTTGGAAAATTCATGAAGATTTAATGTTGAAGCAATCCAAAACAACAATTATTCTATGCAATAATAAGTCAGTTGTTGCTATGGTGAAAAATCTGGTTTTCCATGAAAAAACTAAGCATATTAAGGTTAAATTTCATGCTATTAGAGAGGTAGAACAAGAAGAGGAGGTCTAGTTAATGCATTGTCATGCTAAGGATTAGTTAGTTGACATTTTCACCAAAGGATTGCATAAGTTAAGGTTTGAAGCTCTAAGAGAAAAAATAGGAGTTTGCAACAACTCTTACATCAAAGAGGAGTGATGACAGTAATTAATTTGCTGTCAAGAGCTATTCTAGAATTTTTGTTTAAAATATATTTGTTTGTATGGTGAAGTTTAATTTTGATAAAAAAAAAATTATGTTACATATAGTTGTTCGATATGCATGGTGGAAAATAACTTTACCAAAATTAAAACTTCTTAATTAAGTATATTTGTTATATATTTTTTACACATATGTGAACAAAAAATAAAAATCATACAGTGAGATTTGCCTGTAATTTAATATATTTCTTCTCTTACTATTTCCATTCTTACCTCTAATTTTCCTAACACATTCAAAGTGCATAATCTTGCAGCCAGGTCTCATTCAAGTTGCAGCATATGCATGATATACTATATTGATCTTCGACATGATAACATCCAAATTATGCTTTTTGGTGCTGAATGGGAAGATTATAAGAATAAGGACAAGACTTCTTTATTTTTGGATGATTGCCTTTTCTACTATTTCTTGTTCCTTCACATATTTTAGGCAAGGTGCGAGCCTAGGAAACTCCTAAATAGCCGCCACAGATAAAATAAAATTAGCAATTTGGAACGAATACACTCTTTTCGTCTATATACTTGAATCTCCTTTCATATGTTGTGGATATTTTTTTTCTCATGATTCTCATGCCAATTTTGGGCATTAATCTTTCTAATTACAGACATGTCTGATTCGACATTAGCATTTACACATACTGATACATATTTCCTACATCTTGCTATATTATACGTTCTTTGATATATTAACCTTTATGACGAAGAAGCCTGTTTAACCCATATTTGAACCTAAACTCGTGCATGTCATTAGTTTCTCTTGGGTGGACCTGCTTAATTTCTTTTACCAAAAACAATAATAAGAATGACCAAAGGAATTATTTGCAACCGGAAGAGAAGAAGAGAACAATTATGAGAGACGGTAAGGAAGAAGAAAATTTGATGAAATGATGATATGCTAGAAAGCAAATGATAGAAGGATGGAGAGGCGGTAAAACGGTGCTGGGTTGTTGGACTAGGTTGGATAAGAGACATAATTAAAAAAAAAAAAAAGTGGATTTAGAGAATGGCCCACTTGGTTCATATAAAAAGAAGATGAAACAATAAAAAAAAATATTTTTCTTGTTCCAGTGGGATCCACCGTTAACTATGCCATTTTCAATAACAGGTAAATTAAAGTCTCCGTTGATAAAAGGGCTTGAATGACAAAAATACCTTAATTTTTAATTTAATTGAGCTAAAATTTAGTTCTGGTACTTAGATTCGCCTCGGAATATACTTTAAGAGTGAAAATGTATCTTATCCCATATATAAACAATAACACTACAAATTTCGTGTCTTCAATAGTTAAAGTTTCCTACTCTGTTCAGAATTGGGTGCAGTTTCCTAAATGTAAGTATTAGTATATTTTTCATTATAACTTTACATATTTTTGTGAACTACGACTATTTTTTGTTTATCTAAAGTAATTTTAAGAAAAAAATACGTAAAATAATTTTGATGTGTATAAGTATAAAAACTATAAAAAAGTAATTTCATAACTATAATGAAACTATTTAATGTAATATATATCAACATGATGACAAAAACACTATAATTTTTATATTTATAAAAAATGATGTTATTTTATATATATATATATATTCACATTTTTCTTAAATTTAGATAAATGTTCTAAATAATGTACATTAGTTTATTTTAAAATAAAAAAATTATAGGAAGAACCTATAAATATATATAAAAAATATATATTTAAAAATATAATAAAAAA
Organism: Mallotus nudiflorus; assembly: GCA_947683625.1. Lineage (NCBI taxonomy): Eukaryota > Viridiplantae > Streptophyta > Magnoliopsida > Malpighiales > Euphorbiaceae > Mallotus > Mallotus nudiflorus. Next base: position 104,997 of record CANTUR010000096.1, on the reverse strand, counting down.
TAAAATGAATTTTATAGTTATTAGGTCAATTTAGCTATAATAAAAACGTATCATAGACTATAATCTTTTTGAATAATAATATCTTTACCATTTTATATATTATCAACAACTTAGTAACTTTTTTTTTTTGACCTTTTATTATTGTTTACTAGTGTATATATATATATATATATATATATATATATATATATAAACAATAATTATAATAAATTTTATAAAAATATTTAAAAACGATAATTATACTATTTTTTTTATAAAAAATATACTTCCAAATAAATTATATTCTCTAATTTTTATTTAATAATTTTTAATTTATAAAAATATCTACTTTTAAAACAAATTATATAATTTTTCTATTTTTATAAAATTTATTAATTTTGATTTTAATTATTTTTTAATATAATAAGACCTATAAAATTATATTATCTAATTTGATTTATATTAGATATATGCTCTATTTTTTATTTATTAGTTTTAAATTTATAAAAATATGTAATTTTAAAACAAATTGTATACTTTTCTTATTTTTATAAAATTTATTAATTTTTAATTATTTACTTATTAAATTTAATATAATAAGACTTATAAAATTATGTTATCTAATTTGATTTATATGTAATAAAATATAAGTAGACTTAATTAAAATAGAAAAATATGTATTTTTAATAAAATTATAACTACAATTTTAATTAATTTAATTTTGTTAGAGATGAAATAGAATTTAACATAATTAAAATATTAAACAACCTTTCAATTAAATTAGAATTACATGCCAATTAATTTTAATTTTATTAGAGATAAAATACAAGTTAACCTGATTAGAAAAGGAAATATACTTTCAATTAAATTAGAATTACATTTTAATTAATTTAATTTAATTTAATTTTGTTAAATACAAAATAGAAGTTAACCTAATTAAAATATGAAAGATACGTTCAATTATAATAGAATTATATTTTAATTAAATTAATTTTTATTTGAGATAAAATAGACTTTAACCTTAATTAGAATAGAAAATATACTTTCAATTAAATTAGAATTTTTGTTAGAGATAAGATGGAAATCAACCTAAATAAAATAGGAAACATACTATCAATTAAATTAGAATTATATTTTAGTTAATTTAATTTTTATTAGAGATAAAATAGAAGTTAACCTAATTAAGGAAATAGAATTTCCGTCAAATTAAAATTATATTTTAATTAATTCAATTTTACATTTATTAGTAAATGACTAAATTATCTAATTTTTATATAATAATGAGTGGAGACTTTTATATATATAGTCTGCAATATTTTCTATGTGTAGCACATACGAAAATATAGATGTCGCTGCATATGAATTAGTCTCAAGCAGGCACCTGAAAGGTAGACATGCTTTATGTGATTAAAAGTCATTTTAGCTGAACCATTAAAGGAAGCTTGATATGCTTAAAACAATAAGACAATCAAGCTAAACATACCAAAGCTTGACTAACATGATTGTATCTTGATGTGGAAGAGTTGGTCCTCGATATGGAAAGGTGGGCCAATTCTTTATTCCTTCTCGCCTTAAGGATGAACCAGCCATCATCACCACTCGTGGTTCATGTCTTTCAAAGAATTATCGCTCTGGTGAATCCCAGATAAGATACAAATGAATCCTAGGTCACAATGGGGATTGGAACTATACTAATTGGCGGAAAGAAGAATGTTGTTTGGGTGGTACTTGAATTGATACTCATAATGTGAATTGGAGAACTATATAGAAAAAAACTATATATATATATATATATATATATATATATATATATATATATAGCCATGTTGTAGACACTCGGTTTGATCGGCCTACGACAAAGCCAAATGATGAGAATGTGCGAAGCTTAAATGCAAGAGAAGACTCGAAATCTTCTTGAAAATAGACCTAAGATCCTGAACCTATTCCAAGCACAAACCCATGCAAACATAAGATTTAAATCCACAAATCCAAGCTAAGCATGTTCTGGCCCAAAGGCCCAATCTTAGGTAAGGGCCAGAGAGGCGATGCCTCATTTGTAATATCTCGTGTTTTTAAATATTTTATTATTGCATCGGGATATGCAGTGTTAATAATTTTTAAATATGACATTGATATTTCATAAGTTGTTGATTAATTAAAATTGATTTTTAATTGTTTATTATTATTTTGAGTGCTTTACGTAAAATTTTCCTGGGACTTACATTTTCGGGGAAATTTTCACATAAATAATTTATTATTAATTATTTTAAATAGATTTACGGACTTGCATGAACTCATACATATTTTTAAAATACTAGATAACGTGTATATGTGTATTTATTTATTTAATTAGGGTTTAATTAATTACCCTAATATTTTATTAATTATTAATTGGTTTTGATATTATTTAATTATTTTTAGGTGTATTAAATTATTAAAATATTAAATTATATGTGTGTGGTGTATATTTAATGTGTGTGATTTTATATTATTTTAATATATAGTATAAAGTATATATATATATATACATATATACATTTAATATATTAACAAATTATAAAAGTTAGGCTTATTTACCAAATTGACATCATCCCCTTCTTCTCCCTCCCGACCATCCCCATCACCGTTCCGTTGCCTGTCGTCCCAATTTCTTGCCGTTGGTGTGCTGTCCAGCGTGCCACCTCCTTCCTCAGCCTTCCCCGCCACTTGTTGCAGCCGTTTTCGGCGTCTGGAAGCCATTTTTGGCCGGAGAAACCGAAAGTGGGAGCAACATCGTTCACGACGTTTTCGACCACCGTTTTCGACACCGCCAGTCTCTTTCTTCTCCTTGAGCTCTGGTGAGTGTGATTCCAAGCTTTGTTTCACTTGAAATGGTCTTGATTTGCTTAGGTTTCAATTTTTCGAATTCGACCTATTAGGGTTCTTGAATTTTTTGAACTTCAATTTGATTGATTCATGAAAAATTCCTTCACAAATGTTGTTACCCTTAGCTTAACATACATGTGTGAAGTTTTTTGGAATTTTTGGGTATTTTTGAATATTTTAATATTATTTTCTAATTTTCTGAAATTAATTAAATAAATTATGAAATTGTGTTTTATGATAAATATAGGTATTGAAATGAATTATAGAAATTTATTTGGAATTTTTATGAATTTCTATGTATTTATTTTGAATTTAATTAGTTTAGGTAATTTTAAGAAAATTAGGTTAATTGTGTTTTTAATTGAAATTAATTGATAAATTGAGTTTAATTATTGATATTATTGATAAATATGTTGAGAAAATTAATTTTGGATAATTATATAATTTTTGGTGAATTTTTGAAGTAATTTTAGTATATTTATATATATAGGGGTATTTTGGTAATTTTACACAAATTTGGCTAAAAATGTAATTAAATTGGTTTTAATAGTTATTTAAGGTATAAAAATGATTTCTACAAATTATTTAGTATTTTTAATTAATTAAAACTAATTTTCGTGAATTATTTTCAATTATATATATAATATACGATTTTACTAATAAAATGAGTTTTTATTGGTTTTTACTGTGTTTTAAGGCTAATTATGTAATTTCTATTTATAAAATGAATTTCTATGTTATAAGGGTATTTTTGGTATTTCCATAATTACTCTGTGAATTGTGGACCCCGGTCGGTAGACTGCAGTTTGGAGTCCGATCGAGGGATTTTGGTTGTGTTTTGAGCTTGGTTTTCGAAGTGTGTTTCTTTGCAGGGTCGGCTCTACTCTTTGAGTAGAGAGATGTTCGTTTTACAGGGGAGGTTCTGCCGAATTTTCGATAGAATTCTCATAAAATGTGATGTCCGGTCGAACCCTAATTTCGATTCTGTGTTTAATATTCTAGATCGAGTTCTAGGATTTTTTGTTAGGTTTATTCTGATTTCTGTCGTTATTGTTTGTTTAGTTGCGCCGAGACCGAGGCCTAGTGGACTAGGCTCGTCGGACCCATTTCGTGGAGCGCACTAAGTGTGAGTTACTATTTTATATATATATGCTTTAGGGTGCATGATTTTAGAAATATATGTTTTATTTTGATTAAATATGCATAAATAATGTGAATTGTATTTAAGTATATTTTTAGTTTATTTTTGGTTTATTTTTGGTATATATTAAATTATATGCATGTTTTATTAATAAATTATATTTAAAATGTTTTTAAATATATTTCTAGCTTAATTTGTAATTTGATTGGATTTATTTGACGTATATATATACTCGAAATATACCTGGTTTACTTTTGGTATATTTCCAGTATATATATATGGTTTATATTGTTATGTTATTTAAATTCATGCACCGTTTATTTGTGAATGAATGTTTTATATTTATTAATGAAGGATATCAATAGAACGTGCTACCTAGTGGGCAGCACTAGGACCGAGTACGTATTGGTGCGCTTATAGCATTTAGGCTATATTACTAACCATTTGTGGATATTGATTGGATATGATTATTTGATGTGTGAGACATGATTTGGGAGTGTGATTGCTGGAGCTCGGTTGACCAAGTGTCTCGGGGCCAATCACACTGACAATCAGACTGCTGGAGCTCGGTTGACTTAGTGTCTCGGGGCCAGTCTACTGTCCAAATGGAATAAGTGATCATATATTGGAATAAGTGAGCCTGTATGGCTAGAGTGTTGTCTAACACTGTTTTCGAGGTTGCGATATTATAGGGTTCTATTTGATCCTTCATAAAAGATGATTTTCAATAAAATATATAAAATGTTTTTTATTGCATCTGTGTGTATTTGCCTGTATATATACATATTAGATATATACTGTTGATTGTATGCATTGTCATTTAGTATGCATGTATATATATTATAGTAATTCACTCAGTGAGGTCTAACTCCCCTCCGTTGACTAATTTTCAGGAGAGTCATCTTCATCAGACCTCAGTAGCAGGCTTGTACGTCGGATTTCTTCCGCTCCGGCTTCTCTATGTAAACTGCTTATCTGAGTCTTGAGTTTTATTTTATCTAGACACTGCAATAGTCATTAAATTGTTAAAGAGATGTTGTATTATATTTGAACTGGATTTGTATTAAAAGTTTATATATATATGAGATGAGTATTTAATTTAAATCCAGTTGTTGGAAATGTTATTGTGATATTTATGATTTTTATTTCCGCTGCACTGTATTTTATTTAACTGTGATATTATTATTATTATTAGTGCATATTTATTTTATTTTAGGCTTGCTACGGGTTCCGGATTCGAAGGAATTTCCGTTCCCTAGCGCCGGTCATGGCCCCTGTTTTGGGTCGTGACATCATTGAACAAGCATCGCCTCTGTAATAGCCACTTGCACCTACATTAAATGCAACAGTGAAAATAATGGTCAAATTGGTAGGCCCACCTCCTACTAAATTGAACCTATTGCATGAAAAGGAGGGTTTGGAGATCATATAGAAAAAGTGCAATGATGAGGGTAGAAAAGAGGGGGGTCTTATAAAGTCATAAGGAGTTAAAAAAGGTATGGAGAGAGAGAGAGAAAAGAAGGGGGGCAACAACCATTAACAAATTGGAGTGAGTCTCAGAAGGAGAGGAGAGAAGGGAGAGCCTTGAAAAGAAGAGGAAGAAGAAAACGTTATTAGAGAAAAAAGGAAAGGAAAACATAGCTTAGAAATTCATTTTTAAAGGAGAAGAAGTGGAACTCTTGCATTCAAGGGAAGTTCAATACTCACACTTGTCTCTGAAGGTCATCCATCTTAAAAAAAAAAAACTCATAAGTAGTAAGAGTCTTTGCTTTTTATGTTAGATGCTAGCTTTGAATAAACTTTCTTTGTTTACTTGCTTATATTTCTTTAGATTTTTCCTCCATTTATGTTATGTTCATGACATGATCTTTTAGATTACTTGGTGTAGTTGTTAGCTTCCATTATTTCCATCATATTTTGTTTACTTAGAACTTAATAAGCTCGTTCATCTACTGTTACCCTGTTAATTAGAGGCGTCACCTCTTTGTGATGAGGCGACGCCTCATTGGCGAGGCAATCGCCACTTTAGTAACGTAGCTTATTTATGATTTTCTTATTCGTTTCACATGGCTTATGTTTGTATGTATTTTTTATGTTTCTTTAACTTCGTAACTTTTATACAGTTATTTGTTTACTTTGTTTTGTTGAAATATTCATGATTTTATTACTTCCATTTATGTATATTTAATTGATGGACTCAATTGGTGGCTTCCTTTTGTAGGATTTATTTATTTGTGGGGATTGATATTTAGCTCATTCCAGGGAACTTGAGATGATTTGGATAATCCAATTTTAATTCGTATTCCTTTTTGTTTTTTTCTTGATTATGTTTAGTTTGATTTCTGTTTACTTTTGGTTTATGTTTGGTTTATTTTCTGTTTATTGTCCCTTTCTTGCATATAAAAAGGGTTGTAATCTATTTCCCTCCTCCCATTTCTTTGCATGAGCACTTTTTTTATTTATCTTTATTTTTAATGAATGTTTTTTTATTATTTGTGATAAACGTTGTGAATCATACTAAATTGTATGAAATTGGATTAATGTGCAAACTTGAACTTAATTGTAAAACTTGAAAATTGGATGGAAATAATTGTAATTTGCATGTTAATAAAGAAGTAATTGAATAATTAAAGGTAATAAAATATAAACACAAACGGAGGCCAACCGTAAGGTTAGATGGGCATTCCAAAAGCTTATACCTAATTTCCGAACCGATAATGACTTTTGAGAACGTCCATGGAATCTAATTGTCGTATAGTGTGTCTCGGGTCTCATTTTGGATGGCGACTTCTTCTCTAATTTGGACTTCAAAACTATTTTGTATTTTCTTATAGGTCTCAAGATTATACAGTGTCGTGGTTGCCAAATATTTAGGTGTACACTAAATCTTGCTGCCTACACATGTGTTTTCACTTCATTCCATAGCATCAAAATTAACCCGCAGGTGACTTCAGCAACAGCTGTAGAAACTGACATAATGGAAAAAAGAAAAATCCCCACTTTTTTTTTTTTTTAGGAGAAAAACCCCAGGTTTCAATTTAGCGACTCTTCCTCTATTAAACCAAGAAAGCCCTGCAACATTTAGAGTTGCTCTATGTTGGTTACTCTACAGGCACGGGAGTGTCAGGATTCGATTCAAAATCTGCCATCAATGAGACTTATGCCAAAATTGAAACTCCTTTTGTGATGAAATATATATTTATATGAAGCACACTGTTAATCGTTGATTATTTATTCTCTAATATGTCTCTTGAAGGCTGCAAAGAATTCCTGAAAACACAAAATTGAGTTGAGTTAATGTAATTTAATTTGTTTTTTTTTGTTGCACTAAACGTGTATTAATTCAACTAATTTGCAGAGGAACTGCTAAAATATACCATGAATCCAGAAGATGTTAATACTCAGTTTCGGAGAATCCTGAATTAATTTAGTGAGGAAGTTAAAATTTTGAAAAAGCTGAAGCCTGAATATGCTGAAATTTTCGCATGATGAAGCTGAAAATGTTGAGTGCTTTCGAATTCAATAATCAAACTTTTAGAATCTAAACAACCTTTGATAAACTCAGAACCAAAAGTTGGTGTTCCCATAAAAAGACATTAACAAAAAACAACCTCTCTTTATCTTTCTAGTGCCAAAGATACATAGTACTGATGGAGGTGGTGAATTTGGTGCATCACGGAATGTTTCAATTCCCATTTTTTATTTTTTTTTCAAAATTATTGTTTAGTTTTAGTTGCATGATTAGCTTAGATGATTCCTTTTACTGTTTAGGCACAAGGATTTGGTATTTAGCTGTGAGTACATCGTGTCCATATGCTGTCTCGGAAGGACATTTGTCTTTGCACATGATGAAGGTTTTATGTTCTTCGTGAAGGCTGTTTTTATGTTAATGATATACCAAATTAAGCGATCTAGTTTCAACTTGGAATTCATTGGTTTGTTGTCTAATTCTAAGTCAATTTATTGAATTGATTTGGGTTTATAAGGCATATTATAAGAGTTACTCCCAGTCCCACCATCATATTTTCGAACTATTATTGTCATGTTGTGTATATTTTAGCTTTATTTGGTCCCTACTTCATTGTCAACAGTAAATGTTTTTCTTTTCGGTAATTTTTTTTGGGTACATTGATTTTCTTTTCGGCAATTGCTAATGAAAATTTGAGCTCACTCTTAGTGTTCAGTGTTGGCTTCATCAGGATCTGCACAGGCTCGGCCCTAGGCAATGCCCAGGCTCCACCCCTCCAAAGTCAGGCCCCATATATGGGCCCCTATATCTTTATACCTAAAACATATAGGGCAATTTATATTATGGAAACATGTTTATATTGCAATTATATTTATGAACTAAAAAAATATGCATTTTTTTTTTGCTATAACTGCAGGTTTATTAGTTTATACATATAGTTTCATTCATGGTAAACTTATAATGTAGAGGTTCATTTGTTATAAATTAGATCTTTACCATAATTTTATATGATGTTCATAAAGTTCATAAGATACAAATTATTAATTCATTAGTTTGTATGTATTGGTTCATAATTTTGTAAAAAATAATTTAGTTGTATTGATATATATTGTATGTGTATTATACATTCCCAAAAATGGCCCCATATACGGGCCTATATATCTTTATATAACATATATACCTTCCAAAATAAAAGGGTTCATATAAGGAGCCCTATAGACGACGGGATTTAGCGTGCATTCAAGATTTTAGCAATCACGACACTGTTTGAGCTCAAGACTCTAGAGAACACACTAACCATTGTCATAAAGACATGGCGTGAAGATGATGAGTCGCCACCCAGCGTAATAACTGAGACAAATTGAAAAGGTGGTACTTGATTCCCTAAAAGAAAACTAGCACCACAATCAGAAGATTCTGGATATGGAATATCAACTTCTTTCAGTCTTATATTCATTTAGAATTACTTTATAAATTATTATCTTATTCTCTATTTACATGCAATTTTATATAAACCCATAACAATAAACTCTAAGGCAAACTAGTCAAGAAATATACAAGTAAATAATGCATTCAATAAATCACGTAATCCCTAAGTTAGTATAATCTACATGGATTTTAAATAAATGAGTTAAAGTCTACATGTTTTAAATTATAAGTGAACTTAAAGACCTAATTCCTTTTGATTTTAATTAAATGAACTTAAATCTACAAATTATGGAATATTTAAATTAGTGGGCCTAATTCTACATATTTTAATTCTAAGGTGATCTTAAATCTATAAATTATGAAAAAAAAAAACTTAAATTAAGTGAGCAAAGTCTAAATTAATTAAACTAAATTAGATGGGTCTATGTCTAATTAATTAAATAGGCCTAAAGATATTTGTAATCTAAAATCTAATTAATTATGGACCTAAAAATATATTTTAATTAATTAAACATAATTAATTATTAAGTGATATGAGCTAAAAGAATTACCTAACTTTAAATAAATAGATTAAGACCTAAAGTGAGCTTAAGGCCCAAAACACACAAAAATAATGAACAAAACCCAAAATAAATAAAAATACAAGAAAACAATTAAATAAGATCAAACAAATAATTAAATTAATCCTTACTAAAATCCTAATTTTATTAACATGCAACCTAAATTAATTTATTTCCTCCATTGATTTTAAATAATTACCTAATTAGAAACCTAATTTTACTAACCAATTTAATCAAAATAAACATACAACTATACACATAATTTTATCACTATTCCTACTATTGGGGCTATTATATTAATGCATAAAACAATTAATAGAATAAAAATAAAAAAATAATAATAAAATAAAGATAAAAAAAATAAAAATAAAACCCTAGAAACTAAGTTTCTACGGGACTTTATTCATAATCTTCTGCAGACTCCTAATGAAATTCATCTCCCTCACATGATCACCATGCGTTTTCCTCCATAATCACCACAAAATATAAAATAAAATAATAATTAATGAATAAATTATAATAAAATAACAAGAATAATAATGTAAAATAATAAAAAAATAAAATAAATAAATAAAAGAAGAATAGAAGAATATGATATGCTTATGGATGATTTAGGGCGCTCCTCAGATTTGTAATTCATCGTTCTTGATAAATCTTTGAATCTTTCTCCTTAAAAATTCTTCACGAATCTTGAATTAATTGATGAATCAAAAGGAATTTTTGTAAAATATTCAAGAAAAAATCACGATTTTTCTTCTTATTCTCCCTGTCTCTTCCCCTTCTTTTTATTTTCTTTTCTATGCTCCTCCTCTGCTCTTCCTCCTCTTTTTCTAAGCTCCCTCCCTCCCTTTTATAGTGAAACTAGGAAGCCTAACCCTAATCCTATTGTAATTCTCATTCCTAAAGTGTATTTAGCAATTTTAAACCAATTAGGGTTGAATTAATTAGGAAGTTTAAACTAATTAGGATTGAATTAATTAAGAAGTTTAAACCAATTAAAACACTAAAGTAATTAGAAATAGGAAAGATCGAAAGAATTTAATTCCGACCGGGATTGTACAATTTCGACCGGGATTGTGCAATTCCGATTAGAATTGTACAATCCTGATTGGAATTATTGTAATTCCGATCGGAATTACATAATTTAGTATTTAAAAATATTTTTAATACTAAAATTTTATTAATTTAGTATTTATTTACAAAAAGGCCCCCGAAAAAATTTAAATTTTGCAATTAGGTCCTAAAAAGAGTCTTGTGATTTAGTCCCTAAAAACATTAAATCCTTTCTTTAAAAGCCCTTAGAATTTTTTAAAAATTAAGTATCGAAGACATTTTCATCATTGGAGTCTTTTGCTACATTCATAACATGTCATCCCGAAATCGGGTGTCTACAAGCCCATAGTAATTTTTTAATCGATTGCAGTCTAAAAACATCTCTTAAAATAAATTTTCAATTCTATTGTTTTATTTAGAAAAATAATCACATTATTTTTTTACAAAGTAAATATTACCATAAAATAATTATTATTAAATGTATAAAATAAATCTTAGTTAATGGTGATAAAAATATAAATAAAGTACTGAAAATATAGTTTTAGTAGAAATTAATTTTTTCAACATAATTTCTTTAATTTTATTTGTTAATTTAAATAAAAAGTTTTTTAAATTAATACTAAAATTTAATTCGAAACTCTTGATAGTACATGTGATATGGAATAGTGAATCAGCACATCATGAGGGTTTAATTGATAAAAAACTATAAGTAGATGTGTCAAACTAACAAAAAGTGATAATTATAAAGGGTGGTAAATGCATTGTATTATCATATTAGTGCAAACTAGTGCATTTTCGCGAAGTTGAGGTGTCAAAATGACAAAACTATAAGTTAAGGTGTCAAATTAACAAAAAGTGATAAATACAGGGGACTATGTACATATTATGCCTAAATTATATAACTCATGTTAGTTTTAATGAATAATTAAAGTTTCAGATATCCTAGAAAAATATTTTGAAATATAAATTTTTGTGTGTGTATATATATATATATATATATATATGTGTGTGTGTGTGTGTGTGTTAAGCTAATATTATTTTATTCATTTAGCATGCAGAAAATAAACTAAATTATACAAATAATAAAATAGAAATAAATGAAAAATATTTCTAGTTTCATGCATTTAAAATAAGACGGGCATTTGGATTCAAATTAATTGATATGCATATATCAAATATTTTTATTTTTATTTATTTTAATTAATTGAATACAATAATATTTGAAATTTATTACTCAATGCCAACTATTTTTTTGATAAATTTTCTAACAATATATACTTGCGCAAATTATTATATTCAAATACTGTTTTTAATTTTAGATACAAATAATATTCAAAAAATATATTTTCGGTTAGAGAAAAATATTTGAATAATATATTGATTTTAGTACTAGATACGATTTTGAAGCTTCACATACATATAATATTCAGATAGTATATTGTATTTATGAGTTTGAGATATTATTTCTTATTTTTTAGATATTGTTTTGAGTTTTAGATACTTATAATATTCGGATAATATACTATTTTTATTGTATCATATATGAATAATATTAAGATAATATACAATTGTTTGCATTAGATACGATTTTAAAGTTTCACATATATATAATATTCAAATAATATATTGTATTTTATGAGTTTGAGATGATGTTTTTAATTTTCAGATATTGTTTTGAGTTTTTTCTTAAGCTTGTAGTATAATAAAAATTTTAATTAATACTTTTTATTAATTAAAATATAAAGTATATATTATTTATTTAATTAGTGGATATAGGGGCTACCCACATAGCAGTGAGCTAGCAACAAAAAATAATATTTTGTGCAAAGGATCATCAAAGGTCAAAATAGAATTCCAAAAGCTAACATGCTTTTGGAATGTAATATGAAAAGAGCTAACTGAAGTTTAGCTAATAGGAAAAGAGTGTGATAATTGTAATTATGCACTCAGCACACAAAAGGATACATAAGAAAATACATACTGATAGTGAAATTCCATTTGGCTCCGTTGTACAACATGCATATTATATTAAGATAAATAGATACAAACATTTTATGCAGACCATGAATTCATTGCACCAGACTTCTTTATAGCATTTGCACTTTAATCAAACCACATTGGGCCATAGCAAGTTGCCAGCACTATTCAATAAAACTTGACAATAGTTTAAGAATTTGACTGTAAAAGACAGTAAATAAACATCGTTTCATGATTAAAAGATAACATATTTAACAATGTTGTGTGTGTAAACAATACATGTGTAAGAAATAGAATCCAAATACTTCTGAAATAAAGAAATAGTAACTATATTAAAGCGAAATTGTATATCATAAATATAAAGGAGATTAGGAAAAAAAAGCAAAGAAAAAAAAACCATACATTTCATTCCAATTCAAATTCAGGAAGTGTGCGCATTACTGTATTGTTAGATTCAAGCCCCGCCAGCATTATTCACTTGAGGGTGAGTATTGGAGAATATATCCCACATTAAAAATGTGTAAAATAATAAAAGACTTGTAAGTGGTGTGAAAAATATATTCCACATTAAAATGTGCAAAGTAATGAAAGGCTTATTGGTGATGTGGATTGAGTCTTAACATAAGTCAATTGGTTTTGTGTTATATGAATTTAACCCTATCTATAAGTTTACATGTGTATGCGAGGGTTAATACTCTAAAGGCCCATAAACTTGTTTAATATGGTATTAGAGCAAGTTTGACCCACTTTATAAAATTTTTCGGTTGTCTGTTTGAATGTCTAATTCCAATGGCCAGGTCTGGTGTTGCCGCTGCCGCTGCCTTTTGATTTAAAAAGTATGGGTTTTAAGTGACAACTGTTAAATTTCAAATGCACTTGAGGGGGGAATATTAGAGAATATATCCTACTCTCTCAAGGTCCGTGAACTTATTTAACACATTGTGCCTTAAATTCCTCTAACTAGACAAAAAGGCAAACGTTCGTAAACTTACAAGCAGGACCCTAATAGCATGCCTTCAAGACTTGATTTTCAAGTGCTGGATCGAAAAAGAGCTCAATTGCAAAGCTTAGTACCTAAAACTAACCCAAAAAGACAAAGTACAAGGAAAACAAAAACTCAGTTGAGATTAAAGATTGGAATAATTTTCTGATGACATAAACAATCCACAAACTTTTTTCCATCAGTTGTGGACTGGTAAAGGCTTTCCTAAAAAAGAATTGCACCAGAAATGGGTTCATCGAGTCCAGGAGTAGTTGATAAGAGTTGTCTATATGCTTGTCTATTAGTCCGAGTGTTGTCCAAGCTAATAGAAGCCAACCTCCTCCCATAAGTTGCATTTGATTCATCTATTGCAAGGATCCCACATCTAGGTTAATGCAATATATTTCTACACCATTAAAATAAACAAAACTAAGCTCTAAGAAATCAATCAAGCATAATAAAAGCTAATAACAACATTAATAGCAACTAAAATTGATCAATGCAGTCTCAATTACAACAACTTTAATATGAATATTAGGGAAATTTTAAAAACATTTACTAAAAAATTAAAAGTTAAAACCATAAACTAATGAAAATTCATAAAAATCATGATTAAAACATGGATCGACATACTTCAAACTAAAATTTGAGAAAAAAAAACAAAAACAAAAACTAAGGAAGAAACTAACGGCAGTCTGGATGAGCTCGTCCAACCATCAACACCAAAACGATGTTAAATTTACATAAAAATTCAGTTTCTATAGTCATTTTACTTCAAATCATTACACTATTTTTAAAGAAGTCTTTTACTATAGTTTTGTTTGTTAATAAAATCCTAGTCTTTAGGAATATTTATTTAGATTTGAATTGTTCAAGCTTATGTAACCACTTAGCATTGTTTTAGCTAAAGTGGACTTCTTTCTCGTTTTTCTATTTTTTTCTGTTTGGCTATTTAAAAGCCAAGTTAGCCTTTAATAAATGAGTCATTCAAATCCAGTTTGTTGTGCATTTGTTCTTTAAGTTTCATATTCAATTAAAATCCTCAACAATTTGGTATCAGAGCTCCCACTAGGTCTGATAAATTCTTGTAACAGCATAGAAAAATGACTACTGAAAGGAATTATATTCAACTAGCCATTCCTTGCTTTGATGGTCACTATGATCATTGGAGCATGCTGATGCAAAATTTCCTACGATCTAAGGAATATTAGGAACTAGTGGAGATTGGCTATATTGCACCAGCAAGTGGAGTATTAAAATCTGAAACATAATAAAAGGAGAATGATGAGATGAAGCTAAAAGACCTGAAGGTGAAAAACTATCTCTTTCAGGCCATAGATCACATAATTCTTGACACCATTCTTAAGAACGACATAACCAAAGACATATGGGATGCCATGAAGAAAAAGTATAAAAGGAATGCAAGGATCAAGAGGTCTTATCTTTAAACTCTCCGCAGAGAATTTGAAACTCTTGAAATGAGTTCTAGAGAAGGAGTCATAGAATACTTCTCTAGACTCATAATAGTTTCAAACAAGATGCGAATTTATGGAGAAGATATAGAAGATGTGAAGGTGGTGGAGAAAATTCTACACTCATTAGATGAGAAGTTTAACTATGTTGTTTGTTCCATTGAGGAACCGAAGGATATTGATGCCCTTACTATTAATGAGTTACAAAGCTCATTAATAGTACATGAACATAAATTCCAGAAGGGCAATGTTGAGGAGCAGTTTTTGAAAGTGGCATATGAAAGAGGAAGAGGTTGTGGTCATGGTGTATATAGAGGAAGAGGAAGAGGGAGAGGTCGAGCAAGCTTTAACAAAGAAATTGTGGAATGTTATCGATGTCATAAACTTGGACATTTCCAATATGAGTGTCTTAGAAATAAAGAGGCAAACTATGCAGAGCTTAATGAGAAGGATGAAATGCTTTTGATGGCCTATGTGGAGCTATATGATGCCAAGAGAGAAAATGCATGGTTTTTGGATTCAGGATGTTCAAATCATATGTGCAGTGATCAAGCAATGTTTAGCGAACTTGATGACAAATTTTGGCATTTGGTGAAATTAGGAAACAACACTAAGATGACTGTGATGGGAAAGAGAAGTGTAAAGTTATTATTGAGGTATACTATATTCCTGAATTATGAAATAATCTCTTAAGCATAGGTCAATTGTAAGAAAGAGGTTTGGCTATTTTAATCAAAGATGGAATGTGCAAGATATTTCATCCAGAAAAAGGTCTGATTATTCAAACCAACATGAGTGCTAATAGGATGTTTATCTTGCTAACTCAGCCTCAAGCTTCTTCTCAGGCACAATTAGATCAGTGCCTTCATACAAAAGTTGAAGACTTGACTTATCTTTGGCATCGAAGATATGAACATCTGAGCTATAAAGGTTTGCGAACCTTATTTCACAAAAACATGGTACATGGACTTCCTCAACTTACCACCTCAGGAGTGACATGCATTGATTGCATCAATGGCAAACAACATCGTGATCCTATTCCAAATAAGAGTACTTGGAGAGCAAAAAAGAAATTAGAGTTGGTTCATGCAAACATTTGTGGTCTAATCTCTCCAACATCTAATAGTAAAAAAAGGTACTTTTTGTTGTTTATTGATGATTACAGTAGAAAAGCCTGGGTGTATTTTTTGAAAGAGAAATCAGGTGCTTTTAATTCCTTTAAATGTTTCAAAGCTATGGTTGAGAAAGAAAGAAGGTTGTTTGTTAAGTGCTTACGCACTAATAGAGGAGGTGAATTCAATTCAACTGAGTTCAATGATTTCTACAAACAAAGTGGACTTAAAAGGCAGCTGACCACCGCTTACACTCCATAGTAGAACGGTGTGGCAGAAAGAAAGAATAGAACCATAATAAACATGGTTCAATCAATGCTATCAGACAAGAATCTCCCCAGGACCTTTTGGCTAGAAGCAGTAAATTGGTCTATTTATGTTCTAAACAGGTGTCCTATACTGGCTGTCAATGATGTCACACCAGAGGAGGCTTGGAGTGGATTGAAACCCTCAATAGAACATTTTTAGGTCTTTGGTTGCTTAGCACATGTTCTTGTACCAGAAGTGGGGAGGGTAAAGCTTGATTGTAGAAGCATTTTGTGTGTGTTATTGGGAGTTAGTGAGGAGTCAAAAGGATATAGGTTATTTGATCCAATTGCTAAGAGGATTTTTATAAGTATAGATGTAGTTTTTAAAGAAAATAAATAGTGGAATTGGGATGAGAGTTATGAAAAACAAATAATAGTAGACTTAGAATGGGGAGAAAATGAGGAAGGGGTGAGTGAAAATGAGAATGGAGATGATACTGATGTAGAGGGAACTAATCAGAATATAAATGGAGAAGAAACTAGTGATGAGGGAATTAGAGAAGGTGAAGAGAGAGTAAGGGGTTTGAGGCAATCATATGAGAGACAACCTCCTACGTGGATGGTAGATTATGTCAATGGAGAGGGTCTATCCAAAGATGAAGTTCATGTGGCACAAGTCATGCCAACTGATCATTTGTCTTTTGAGGAAGCTGTGAAGAGATCACATTGGAGATTGGCCATGGACAACGAAATCAAATCCATTATGAAGAACAAAACATGGACACTCATTGAGCTGCCAGCTGAAGCTAAAAAAATTGGAGTGAAGTGGGTTTACAAAATAAAATATTATGAACTTGGAGAAATTGACAAGCACAAGGCTCGTTTGGTTGCGAAAGGGTATTCTCAAGAGCATGGAATCGACTATAAAGAAGTTTTTGCACCGGTCGCAAGGATGGATACTATAAGGATGATTATTGCTCTAGCTGCACAGAAGGATTGGAAAATTTTTCAATTAGATGTCAAGTCAACTTTTCTCCATGGTGAGCTGAATGAAGATGTTTATGTGGAGCAACCTAGAGGATATGAGAAGAAAAGGAATGAGCATCTAGTTTACAAATTGCACAAAGCCTTTTACGGATTAAAATAAGCTCCACGAGCTTGGTTTAGTCATATTGAAGCACATTTCATTGGAGAAGGATTTCAGAGGTGTGATAGCGAGCAAATACTATTCATAAAGAGAAACAGAAAAGGCAACATTATCATCGTAAGTGTTTATGTTGATGATTTAATTTTTACTAGTGATGATGAAGCTATGATATCTAAATTCAAAAATTCTATGTTAAAAGAGTTTGATATGTTTGACTTAGGGAAAATGAGATTTTTTCTTAGAATCAAGGTATTATGAAAGGATGATGGTATTTATATATGGCAAAGAAAATATGCTTTGGAGGTTTGGAACAGGTTTGGTATAATGGAAAGTAATTCAGTAAGTAGTCCAATAGTTCCTGGTTTCAAAATGAGCAAAGATAAAGATGGAGTTCCTGTTAATGAGTCATACTAAAAGCAGTTAGTGGGAAGCTTGATGTATCTTACAACCATAAGACCTGACATGATGTTTGCTATTTGTCTCATAAGTAGATATATAGCAAAACCAAAAGAGAGTCACTTGTAGGCAACTAAAAGAGTACTTCGATACTTAAAAGGGACTGTTAACTATGGAATTCATAACAAGAAAGGAGGAAATGGTGAATTATTGGCATTTACAGATAGTGACTATAATGGAGATATGGAGGATAGAAAAAGTACTTCTAGGTATGTGTTCTTGATAAGTTCACGTGTTGTTTTATGGTGTTAAAAAAAGTAGTCTATTGTGACCTTATCCACCACAGAAGTTGAGTTTGTAGCAGCTACAGTTTGTGCTTGTCAAGGAATCTGGATAAAGAAAATTTTAAAGGAGTTGGGACATTCAAATGGAGGCTGTTTTACAGTAATGTGTGACAACAGTTCAACCATCAAGTTGTCTAAAAATCTTGTTATGCATGGTCGTAGTAAGCATATTGATGTGAGATTTCATTTCTTAAAGAATCTTGCTAAGGAGGGTGAAATTGAATTAGTTCATTGTGGAAGTCAAAATCAGGTGGTAGACATAATGACTAAACCATTGAAGCCTGAAGTCTTTCAGAAGCTCATGGAGATGCTGGGAGTATACGAGATCTCTGATATAAACTAAATTTCTTCATAGCATTCAGTTTAAGGGAGGGAATGAAGAAGTCTTTTACTGCAATTCTGTTTGTTAATAAAATCCTAGTCTTTAGGCATATTTATTTAGATTTGAATTGTTCAAGCTTATATAACCACTTAGCATTGTTTTAGCTAAAGTGGACTTCTTTCTTGTTTTTCTGTTTGGCTATTTAAAAGCCAAGTTAGGTTTCAATAAATGGGTCATTCAAATCCAGTTTGTTGTACATTTGTTCTTTAAGTTTCATATTAGATCAAAATCCTCAACAATTTTTAACACTAAGAAGAATATTTTCTATTTATTCTTTTTTGCATCCCATATTATAATCTTTAAACATTTACCATATTACACATATATTTATATTCTTTTAGCAAATTCATACACTAATAATATATTCTGATATTGATAAAATAATGTTAAATTATTAAATTAATTATTATTTAATTATATAGCACCATATTTAATACTTAATTAAAATTGAAAATTACACTTAAAAATTAATGTAATGGAGTTTTAATGTTTAATTAAAAATGTTATTTATAATGAATGTTGTTTTTAATGTAAAATTATTTACATTTAATGTAAAATATTTTAGTATATATTATATTTACTTGTTATATATATATATATATATATATATATATATATATATATGTGCGTGTGTATTTTACATTTAAGAAAAATATTTTAAATAAAATAAAATTTTGGACTAAATTGTTAAAGAAAGTATTTATATACAATGAGAAATTGGACCAAATTAAATATCTTTAAAGTTAATGATATAATTGAAAAAAAAAAAATCAACCCATTTTGCGTCAAAGTGAACGTGGCAAACTCATATATGCATTGGCCATGTTCACTTGCACAAAAATGGAACTAGAAATAGGTATGGGCCAGAATGGAAAACTTCATATTTTTCCTCAAAATAGGTATGGGTTGGAGACACCCTTATAGCTACTGCCGACGATAGGGAGGGGGACTCGACAAGTTGAGGAGGAAGGTCCACTACGTTGACTGAAGGACTATTGATCGATCCAAGTGAAGAAGTAGCGTTCAACTTTGAAAAGCTTGCACATGCCATGGCTTCAAATGATGATTGAATGATTAGATTGTGATTCATAGAGAGATGTAGAAGAGGAAAGGTGTTCGATAAAATGAATATACGAGAAAAAGTAGCTTTCTCTCGTAATTTGATTTTCTATTGTGCCTACGACAACGGTTAGGTGAGTAATAAGGAGAACGAAAGTGAAGTGAAGGCTTTTTGTATATTTGTATATTTTGTGGAAGGTTTGTGACAGAATAAGGAAGAACCCAAAAAATGAAGATAAATGAAAAAAAAAGTATGTGTGTAATTTTTAATAAAGGTAGAGCAAGCGTGTAATATATTTTAAAAAGAATATTTTATTAAAAATGAGATCCTAAAAAGAGATATTTTTGTAATGATCCTAATGTTTCAATAGAGTGCAGTATAAAAACATCTCTTAAAATAAAATTTCAATTATATTGATTTATTTAGAAAAATAATCACCTTATTTTTTTTAAAAAAGTAAATATTACCATACAGATAATTATTATTAAATGTACAAAAAAAATCTTATTTAATGGTGATAAAAAATATAAATAAGCTACTGAAAATATAGTTTTAATAGAAAATATATATAGAGAGAGAAATTTGGGTCTTTTAAACCCTTGATTGAGTAATTTGTAATAAGTTTCAAGTAGAATTAGCATATACATACCTATAAACAAATTAATGAGCATACAATTAATTATAATGGAATTTTTGATTATTAAAAATTAGGATAACACAAATAGGAGATTTTTGTTAATTAGGAATCAAGTAGGACACATTAGTGAGATTTTAATTTCATTAGATGATACCGCCTATACATATTCCTGTTTAATTAAAGAGTTTTGTTTCCTGAACAAGGTTACTTGAAAAGAGAAAGTAGTTGAATCCATTTATGAAAGGGAGAATGCCTCAAAGAAGATTCTTAAGCAAAGAAGGAATAGTCTCCTATTAGGTTTAAGATTCCTATCCCAAAAGGAAGCTTACTCATTTCAGGTTTAAGTATCACTATAAATAGGACCACATACCTCTCATTCTGCATCATCTTATTCTTTCATATTCTAATTGCTTCTTGATCTCTCTCTGTTCTCTAACTTAAGCATTAAAGTGTTTATGGGGATCATCCCCACCTCTTACTTTGTCCTTTATTCATTGTTTATAGGGTTTTAAGCTCAAGAGTTTTGGAAACAAGTTATCAAGTGGCACCGTTTGTGGGGAACTCTTGGGAAAAGCCATTCATATACCTGCTAAGCTAAAGACATCCACACCATGACTTCCAGTCCACCACCAACTTTGACTCCTGAAACTAACATCAATCCCTCTACACCCATTCCTTTAACTAATATGTTAACACCTCTCCCAACAGAAGTGCTTCCAGTAACTTTCTAGTATGTTGGAGCTTCATCCGAACATACACATTTACTTTTTGACAATATATAGGGATAGCCAGCTTCGGGCACCAACTTTCCACATTATGGTCCATTACAACACCACCATCGTCCAATACCTTCTGTACCTTTTTCAAGCCTAACATACACACTGGTGACTAACACACTAAACCTAAACACTGTAAATGAAACATTCAATCTCAACTAAACTAATAAGGAAGTTATAATACAAAATATCCAAGCTCAGATAGCCTTAATGCAACAATAGCTAAACACTTTAATACAAAGTGGGAACTCTGAACCGGCTCATATTGACAACAACACAACACCCTAAGAGGCACCCGAGATAAACAAGGGAAAGGGTAAAGTGCTGGAAGGGGAATGCAGTTCAACAATTCCGGCCCTTGACAACTTAAAGTTAACTCAGAATGTTCAAGAGGTTATACACAAAGCCTGTACAAAACTAAGAAAGGAGGATGAATGTGTTATGGACATCAGAACCTATTCATAAGAAGGATAATCCAGATGGAGATACCTACTAAGTTCAGAATCCTACCATTTGATCAGTATGATGGGACCAAAGATCCCATCAACCACATATCTGCATTTAGAATAAGGATGTTATGCAAGAATGTGAATGATGGAATCATGTGTAGAGTCTTCCTAAACACACTCACAAAGAATGCCCAAAAGTGGTTTCATTGACTCCCAGAGAACTCCATCACTTCTTTTGTGGATTTGGAAAAAAAGTTTCATACCAGGTTCGTCACCAACATTCTCCTAACCAAAAACATCAACATCAACAACCATACTCAATTTGAAAGCCCCAAAAAATATCCATGAGTTACAAAAGCTAAATGGTAGAATCACGACTTTGGAACATTTCATTTCATGCTCAGCTAGACGGTGTCTACCATTATTCTGAGCTTTAAAAAATTCTAAAAAATTTGTTTGATTTACAAAATGCCAAGCAACCTTTGAAGACATCAAGAAATTCCTATCCTCACCACCTCTACTCAGCAGGCCGATCCCAGAGGAAATATTGTATTTATATATCTCTGTAGGTCAAGAATGTATCGCTTCAACACTGGTAAGAGAAGAGGAG
The DNA here is from genome assembly GCA_947683625.1 of Mallotus nudiflorus. Taxonomy (NCBI): domain Eukaryota; kingdom Viridiplantae; phylum Streptophyta; class Magnoliopsida; order Malpighiales; family Euphorbiaceae; genus Mallotus; species Mallotus nudiflorus. The sequence goes on along the minus strand of CANTUR010000096.1, from coordinate 82,910 downwards.
AGCCAACAAAACTTGGTATATTACATTAGTAAAATGCTTTGAGGATTCGAAGTCAGATACCTAATGCTAGATAAGCTGGCCATGGTTGTGGTTCATACATCCCGAAAGCTTTGACACTATTTCCAAGCTCATCCTATCATTGTTTAATCCTGTTTCCCTTTGCAAAAAATCTTATAGAGGCTTGAGACCTCGATCAGAGTGCTTCAATGGTCAACATTACTTGGAGAATTCGATATTGATTATGAGCGCCACCAGCAAGTGAAAGCCCAAGCGTTAGTAGATTTCATTCAAGGAATGACTCTGGAAGACCTCACCATGACCAAGGCACCGAAATGGAAACTCTATGTTGACGAAGCATCCTCTGCCCAAGGATCCAGTGCCAGAGTGATCTTTAAAGGACCACATAAAATCCAAATCCAGTATACTGTTTGAATAGAGTATAATGCGATAAAAAAATTCCATAGAATATGAGGCACTTATCATAGGATTGAAATTGGTTACCGAAGTTAGAGTCGAGCACCTCATAATACACTTAGACTCCCAGCTAGTAGTAAATTAGGTTAATGAAACATTCTAGATCAAGGACCCAAGCATCACCAAATACGTGGGCAAAGTCATGCAACTTTTAAAACAGATTAAACAAAAAGGGGGCCAGTGGGAGATCGTCCAGATACCCAGGCACAAAAACTCTGAGGTCGACCTCCTAGCCAAATTGGCAGTTGAAGACAGTCAAGCATTTAAGGATATGGAATTCACTGAAGCACTAAAAAAACTCAGTATTGAAGATCCTAAAATCTTGGAGATATGAGAAGTCTCAGAATGGATGCGTTCGATAGTCCAATACCTAGAATACGGAATGCTTCTCAAAGATAAATTAAAAGCTCAGAAGCTAAAAACAAAGGCAACCCACTATTCTATCCACCAAGGGGAGCTTTACAGAAAATCCCTTTCACACCCATGGTCTAAATGCGTATCCCTAGAGGAAGGGAATTACATACTCAGGGAAATCCATGAAGGAATTTATGGAGTGCATTAATCCCACTACATACTAACCTAGAAAGCACTACTCCAAGGATACGACTGGCCCACCATATCTAATGATGCCTATAAGCTAAATTAAAAAGTCACAAGTGCCAATAATTTGCTCATCTCAATCACAGGCCTTCCTACCCCCTGTATCCAATCGGTAGCCTATAGCCATTTGCCATGTGGGGGATGGACATCCTGGGTCCCTTCCCAACTTCCACTTCATAAAAAAAGTTATTGATTATGGCTATACACCATTTCACTAAATGGGTATAAGTGGAGGCAATTCCAACCATCATAGAAGCTCAAATCCAATTTTTCTTCTAGAGAGACATCATTTGCAGATTCGGCATACCTCACACTATGATTATGGACAATGATAAATAGTTTGACAATAAAAAGTTTAGAGGTTTCTGTTCAAACCTCGGAATAAAGCTTCGTTTCACCTCAGTAGCTCACCTGCAAACGAATAGGTAAAGAGAAGTCATTAATTGAATTATCATGCAGGGATTAAAGAAGAGACTTAACAAGAAAAAGGGAAATTGGGTCGAAGAGCTTAACAATATAATTTGGGTATACAAAACCACCCCTAGATCATCCACCAAGGAAACACCATTCAAATTGACTTATGGCATGGACACGGTAATACCGGTAGAGATTGGTTCACCAAGTTATAGGGTTAGCTACAACTTCGATCATAACATTAGCAAATATTGATGCTTGGATATATCTAGACCTATTAGAAGAAAGGTGAGAGTGGACAGCAGCTACGGCTGAGGCACATTGGTAGAGGGTGGCACGGTACCAACTCCGGCGTAGTCGCCCAAAATAATTCAAAATAGGTGATTGGGTACTCAGAAGGGCAGATATAGCAAAGGCAACTCAGGCACTAGCAAGATAGGTCCAAATTGGGAAGGCCTTTATTAGATCTCAGAATACACAACTAAAGGGGCATATAAACTAAGAAATAGAGAAGGCAAAGAGCTACCATAATTTTGGAACTTAGATTGCCTTCGAAAATACTATCAATAAACTGTACTCGAAATGGTATTCAATAAAGTATCTATTCATTGAAACAATAATTCTCTTACAAAAAGATTGATTACAAAAAAAATAAATTATATTCTACTAATTGTATGTTCGAACCATTAGGCTTGGAGATGGGGAGGGAAACAACATTAGTGGCACTAAAAGGCGTAGTAGGCTTCGTAGCAGTAGATTCAAAAGCATTCCTTATACATGAGGTAGTTGCCTTTTAATGAGCATCCTCCTCAATAGTAATCTTTGCAAGGTCTATCAGTGTTATTTGATCCAGCTTCACCAAGTCTAAGTCAGGATTTTGAGAAAGCGGGATCCTCCTACATTCAGACTTATAGGCTTTGAGAAATCCCCCTACCATGCCTTGGTAGAATCTTTTGTCATTTTCTAGGGATTTTTTGACCTCAGATAGTCTCTTCTCCAAATTTGCAACCTAAGAATCTTGCTCTTCAATCCTCCTGGTCAATTGACCCTGACTATATTCTAGATCGACGATTTTCTTCTAGCTCACCTTAGCCTCGAATTTTGCCTCTGCATATTTTTTCTAGCAGAGCTCTAGCACCGCCTTTGAGCTATCCAGCTTCTTGAAATTAATAGCTATTGTTCTAACCTTTATCTCCTTTAGGCTATACTGGCTTTTCAAGTAAAAGTATTGAACCTTTACCAGTAGTAGGGCCTAGGTCATCTGTGAAAAGGGAAATTCATGTCAATAAAAGGAAATGTGTAAGTAACAGAGACACAACATTCACTTACTTCTAGTGAATGACCAATCATTGAATCAAATAGCCCCTCTAGACCCTCCTCTGACTAGCGTTGCATATCCATTAGTGGCCTTAGTGACTTTGCATATTGATCTTTAACTTGTATGTTCAAGATGCTCAGAGGCTTTATTTTATTCAAGATCCATCCCCTCATATCCAGATACCCAGACAGCCTTGGACATTGAATGTATATCTCCTCATCGAGCACCTCAGCATCAAAGCCTTGATTGATTAGCCATCTTTTCCACTGACCTTCCCAGCCAGCACAGGATGATTCAACTACTGCTTTTCCTTTTGGATTGATGGTTGTTTCCTTAGGGGCTATAAGGGCTTAGGTTCTGGAGAAGGGGAAGCCTATACTTTTTCTAAGGCTGCTGGTTCGTTGGCTAAAAGGGAAATTCCATCCGTAAAAGTAAAAAATTTAGCCATCTATAATTGAAAAGATAAAGCAAGTTAGAAGGATACCTTTACATAACCCAAACATACCAGTAGAGTAAACACGGTCCAAACAGACTCTTCATAGGTATCTCTTAGATACGTCCTTAGCTGATCGAGCTTCGACCAGACCATCGAGATACAACTATAAAATCATCTTTGTATCATGATTGGGCAGTCTCGGAGGCTTTCTCACCCTATGGCACTCATCAGACCACATTCGTCGGACATCCAGGAAGTCCGTCAGGTGCTCGATAAAAAAAAATTATGCCTCCACTTTTTATAAAGGTCTGGAAGCTTTACAAACAAGCTATAGTTAGGAGCGGCTACAGGGAGAACATCAGTTCTCCCTTCTTCCTAGTCAGACTATACAGATACCGTAGAACGTCTAAGTTAGGTTCCCTACCCTCTTTGTGCATTAGCTTGATGAACCCAGTCAGAATCCTATAGCTATTAGGATGGAGTTGACTAGGTGCTATGTTATACCTATTCATGAATCTTTTTACAAAAGGATCCAACGGAAACTTTAAACCCCTCTAGTTGGTTAAAATATACTACTAATCTACTAAGCTCTAATATAAGGATATGAGCCCTAAACTTCCTATCTACTGTATGGAGGGTATAATCAGCGGGAATATAGAACTGCCTTCGGTACCACCCCAGCAGTTCATCATTTATTTTAAACACAAACAGGTCGGAACTAACCTGTTCCTTCAATGCCATAATATTTTCTATGAAAAGGAAAAGCACATGAACAACAAAGAAAACAAGAAGAAAAAGGAGAAGGACAAGATCACCTGGTTACAAAATGAGAAGATCATGGTAGACAAAATGTAGTCGCAATGGCAATGCAAATGCGACAACAACAAAAAAAAGGGCAAAATGCATCAACTCATAGTAAAGGGATATTTATAGAGCAACAGAAGGCTCTAGAGAAAACCATTAATTGCCCTCATCATTTCTTCGCTTCTCCCCACATCATTAAGGGCAGTCTGGGAAATGAAAAGACACCAAGCGGCTCGGCTCGATTAAGCAAGTTTTTTATGACTAAGTCCAACTTTGGTCCCAAATTCTATCATTTAGGGTCTCAAATTTCAGTTAAAAGTTTATATCAATTTTATTTTGGATTTTTTGGTCTTTTTGGATTTCAATACCAAATTTTTTTTAATTGTTACAAAGATAATTTTTTTTTTACTAATTAGTCATTAGTATATTATTATTGCTATTATTTTAATAATTAGTATATTATTAAAATCATTAGTTTATAAGCAATTTTTATTAAAATTATATTAACAACTAACGTTTAATTATAATACAAAAAATAAAAGTAACCAGAAATAGTAAATAATTGTATCAATCTAAGATATTTTGAAATCTCATTTTTAAAAATAACATAAAAATAATTTTAATATGTTAACTAGAATATTTAAAAAATTTAATTCAATTATTTTTTTTAACACAATTATTAAATGGCACAAAAAATTTAAAAATAGAAATAATAGTATTTAAGGTAGACAAAAAATTGAATATATTAGCGACAGATTATGGAATCCGTTACCAAATTAGCAACGGAATATTATATCCGTTGGTAATTTAGTAAGGGAAATTGATATCTGTCGCTAAATTGGCAAGGGAGAGTGAAATCCGTCACTAAATTTAATATATTAATTTAAGAAAAAAATTAATTGAATATAGTGATGGATTTCAAAATCAGTCGCTAATTTAGCGATGGATATTGAATTCTGTTACTAAATTTATTAAATTAATTTTGAAAAATAAATTAATTGAATATAACAACAGATTTTATTTTCCGTCAAATTTCAAAATTCGTCACTAATTAGCAACGAATTTTTTCCTGACTCTAAATCAGTCGCTAAGTTTGAATTTCATCGCGAACTGGTAACGGATAAAATCCATCACTAAAATCATCAGTTTTTTGTAGTGTTAATGCTCATTAATATTTTATGAAATGAAATAATACAAAAAAGAAAAGGAAAGGAAAAATAGTTAGAAGTAAAATTGGGGCATAACAACATTTATCCTAGTGGAAAATACACATCCTTAACTTATATATATATAGATTGTCACAGTAGCTGGGTCCATGAGTGGACAAAGAAAATTAACTCCTTTATTCAACGCGACGAAGTCTGTGTGAAACTGTGAAACCTAAACAGAGACTTTGTCTTGGTCAAAAAAAAAAAAAAAAGCAAACACAGACTTGGGAGCACTTGGACTTTAATTAAATCTTAATCAATAATCAATAATGGTCTTTACGTAAGCTCTTAGCTGCTCTTTGTTTTTCAGGGCGTTGCCCTGCTTTATTCCAACCCAAAAAATAATAATTGTCTTTAAGCAGATGTAAACGAAATTTTTGCAAACATCAAAACAGTCAAGAGGAAGGAAATTTTATGCCATATGGATTGAAATGAATAATTCTTTGTAAATTCATCAAGTCAAGAAAACAAGTTTTCTTTTCTATTATAAGAAAAAAAAAGTTATCTTTATCTTGTACCTAGCTTTGAACTGTCTTACATTAGATTACCAAAACAGCCATGCAAGAAGCTACAACCTGATTAAGAAATCATGAAATGGATGATATATTATATTATTTTATAGTGTGATCAAGTTGATTAAGAAACACCATTTACTTTTCTTTATCTTGAAAAAAGAATCACATATATATAATCCCAAATGAAATATGGACAGGGGTCCATGTATAACAACTTGCAATAGCTGCTATTAACTCGCAATAGTTTGGGTATTTATTTTGATTGATTTGGGCTTTGCTTATTTTTTGTTTTGGAGGTTTCAAATGACTGCTTGCACAAAATATGGATAAAAAGACCAGCTGAAGTATTTTGCATACATCAATTCAAATTATGTGATTGGTACATACAACTTAAAACTTTTTCTTGTCAAAATCTTACGAGTAATTTGTATTGTAATCTCGTTCGCGTGTGTTTTGTATAGTTCGAAAAGGAAAATCTTAAAACCAAGCAATGGTAAATAATTGAGTTCTTTTTTCTAAACAATTTACATGAGAAAAATCTCAATGACGAATTTTGTGAAAGAGATGTTCCATCTCTTTCAGCTACATCACTGGGAATTTAAATTCTAATCATGAAGATCACGGACAGAAGCCAATGATGATGCTGTCATGGAGATAGAAGTTGAAACCTGGCTATCCGTGTGTTTATACTGGTCTCTATTTGCCATTGCACTTGCATACATCTCTGAGTTGATTTCATATAAATCATGCCCAGTAGCAGAGGAAGCATCGGGACCGGACCTGACTGATGAAGTTGAATTGTAATCCCGACTTCTTGAATTCTGACTTATTATTTCATTATGATGCTCTCTTATGGCTTTAAACCTCAAGTCTTCATTGTAACTACTTGCTTCAGGTATCACATCTGGTATAGTTGTTTTCCCTTCTAGCATACTTGCCACTTCAGACATAATTGGCCTCAGTGAAGGTGATGCATTTGTGCACAAGAGACCTACTTTAATCATCCTTTCTGCTTCTACCTTCTTAAAATCAGATTCAAGTCTCTTATCCACTAGCTCCATCAGGTTCCCGTTTTGCTGCAGGTGACATGCCTGGAATGCAAAGATTGCCATTTAAACTAAGATTGAATTCAAGCAATAAGAGAAGCTCCAATTGAATGCACATTTTGTGACTTACCCAATCTAAAAGGCAAGCAAAATTGCCCTCTGGACCGTGACTCATATTATGCTTCCCAGTAACAATTTCCAGTGCTACAATTCCAAAACTGTAAACATCTGCTTTGTAGGTCAAGTAACCCCATAGGGCATATTCAGGTGCCATATATCCTCTGCGCGAGGGGGGGAAAAAAAGGCAAATTAGAGCTTGAACCCTTTTTAGTTTGTTCTCCAAGATATTGACAAAAAAAAAAAAAAAGGAACCTACATGGTTCCTGCAACCCTGGTGCTGATGTGGGTTTTTTCCTCTGAATCAAGTTTAGCTAACCCAAAGTCAGATATCTTTGGATTCAAATTCTTGTCAAGGAGAACATTGGTAGCTTTGATGTCTCTATGAACAATTTTGAGCGTCGACTCTTCGTGCAGATACGCTAGACCTCTAGCTATCCCAACACAGATCCTCTGCCTTGTTTGCCAGTCCAGTTTCAGTTGGCGTTGTTCCGGGCCTAAGCAGTCATTGAAGTAATAAAGCTTTTGCGAAATAGATCATAATCTAACCATGCATCCAATTTCCATTGTTAAACATAATAAGAGATTTTCACTTACCCAGCAAAGCATGAGCAAGGCTGTTATTTTCCATGTATTCATATACTAGCAAAAGCTGATTTCCTTCAATACAGCAACCATGAATTTTCACAAGATTTGGGTGCTGCATGCATGAAATCATGCCTATCTCATTCAAAAATTCACGATTTCCTTGACTTGACTTAGCTGACAACTGCTTCACAGCAATCACAGTATTATCAGCTAGCAAACCCTGCACGGCAGCAATGAAATATCATATTTAGTACAATCCTTCACAGAAGATAACAGGCGCAGTTTAGCAAGAATACCTTGTAAACTGGTCCAAATCCACCTTCTCCAATTTTATTCTCAGGAGCAAAATTTTTAGTGGCAGCTTTAATTTGCTTTAGGGTGAAAGAAACTGTTTGGATTTCTAGTCCTTCAAAATCTGTCAAAAAACAGAACTATGCCATTACAACTATGTAAAAAAAAAAAAAAACTGTTTGGAGTTGAGCTTTTAGCTGAGTACAACATTCAGCCATAATTTGTAATGAAGCATAATTTATCAATTAAAAGGAGTACAAACCATTTTGTTTCCCCTTCTTTGCTCTGAAATAACGCCACCACACAAAGAAACCCAAAGCTAACAGGACAAAACATGATCCTATAACTCCAGCAATAATTGGTGCAATTTTTGTATTTCCACCTTGTGAAGGAGGTTCAAACTCTGCCCAAAAGAACAAAGCTTGCAATTATGTCATCAAGATTCAGAAGAACACAAAACAAAGAAAGAACTTTTAACCACATAGTGACATCAAGATTTAATCAATGTTAACTGTAAGCAATTCACTCTAATAGCTTCTAGAAGTTTGCCAAATCCTACATGATTTGGCAAACTTCTGAGCTTATTTAATGTGTAATCATTTGCTATACTATTATCAACAGCATCAGCCATGATAGTGCCTGGAAGTATCAGTGATGGAAGAGTAACAAGGATCGCTTACGAGGATCTACAGTAATAGCTGACACAAGAGGGCCATAGACTCCACTATCAGGGATTCTTGTGGTCCCTTTACCAGCCCAAACGAAGCGGATTTCCAAGGTGTTGTTTGTCACTGTAGCATTATACTCCAATGTAATTGGCTTAGCAGTACCATTAGCTTTAACTTCTATATCAAAATCCTTCTCTTTTCTATCATTCTGCATCATTAGCATTACACCTTTAAGTTCTAACTATGTTCTCTCTCAAGAAAGTTTAATTGAAACAATTTAATCATGCAATTACCTGAATGTAGATATCAAAAAAGCGCCTCCCAAGGCTACTATACGTGTTGTCATTTGTGAACTGAATCTCTGCAAAGTGTAGGCTCACATGATAATCCCCGTTAATTAAGCACTGATGAAAATAAGTAAGTGAAAGAGGAGCAATGCGTGCTGTACGGTACAGCTCTTCGATGTTTACTGATGGTGATGATTCTGCTATATAATTTTCATTTTGGAAATTATTGTCATCCATGAAATCTCCACTGCTGCTAAGTCCCCAGCCATTATTATTTGTATAGAATCTTGAGGCACCACCACCAACACTTACATCTCCTTCATATGTCCTGCCATTTACTTCCACAGTTGGTCCACCGCAATTGATGTACAGTGAGTGCCAATCTGCCAAATCATATTAAACCATTAAGACAATTAGAACCAAAAGATCAAACATCCATGTAATGAACACCCAATTTCTGAACTGATCAAATTTCCATGTAATTACTTACTTCGATCACAAGTGAAACCGTTCGGACATGTTCCTTGTCTAGTTAATCCAAACAAACACACAAAAAAAGATTAGCACAAATTGAGATGTTACAATAGACAACAGGAAATTCATAAGTTTCAGAATTTATTTAATATGTTTTCTGAGAATGCAAGAAAAGAAACTAACATGTCATTTCTCATTGAAGAACTTCGGAACAAGTTTAGACTTGTATCCCTGTCAAAATAAAGCAATATAGCCTGTTCAGGACTTGGAAGCTCCACCATAATGTTGAAGAACAAGAGAGTGTACATGAGCTCATATATTTTATTTTAAACTGAATGAGTATAATAATACTAACGTCCGTCTACAGGCATCCTGATCTTGTCTTGTTAGATTATTGTAGGAAAGATCTCTGATAGTAGAAACAAAACAAAGTTTCATTGTCAAAAATCCAGTGATTCTGGTGTACAACAAATGAAGCATATGAATATGAGAGAAGACATACACATTTAGTCCCCCTGAAAGGAATGGTATAGTTCCAGTGAGAAAATTACCACTTAAGAAGCTGATCAAGGCAAGATCAAGCAGTTAGTGTTGTGAAAACTGCAAAATTATACATCATATGCATAGGATTTAGGTGTCATTACTTACACATATATCAATCTGTTTCTATCTGTGGTTATGGCATCAGGAAGTTTCCCCCGTAAGTTGTTGAAACTGAGATCCCTGTCCAGAACAATAAAGATGATAAATGCAAGGCTCATTGCTTCCATCAGCATGCCTTATAGAAATTTGGAGTGCTACATATTCCTCAGAGAAACACTTGAGCAGTAGCATTTATTACACATGTTTAGATGCTTACAGCGCAGTTCAATGTTCTGAAAACCAGGCATCCTGGACGAGCAAGCAATTGAAACAACTACTACTAAGTTGTACAAGTACATGCATTGTCATTCATGGTGCTAGTTGCTTAGTATTCTTAAGTTTTCAAATATCCTGATGTAAATGAAACATATTCCATGCAATGTACTTACAAAACTCGCAGTCGACTCATTATCCAGATATAAGAAGGGATTTCTCCTGATATATTGCAGCTCCTCAAAAACCTGAAACTCACATCAGCTATAATTGTCAGATGGCAAAATGATCCTATACATTGATGAACGTTGCAGAAAATAATAAGCAGTGGTCGTACAAACGTGTGAGGCCTGTTATGTTGCTCAGTCCAGGAAAAGCCTGCTCTGTGACATTTATATCGCTTATCCTCCTGCATAATTTTAATTTTCAAAAGAACAAATCCCTATTAAAATTTCTGTGATAACATTCAATCACTGTGATTACCAACACTGAGAATAATCAAGAGATTTTCACTCACAGGTCAGTTAGTTTTTCCAAACGAGAAATGGATGATGGAATGGGTCCCTGCAGTCCACTACCTTGCATTTCTCTGCATTAACTTGCTTAATCAGAAACAATCAAAAAAGTCTTGAATCTGATAAAAAAAACTAGCCCTTTGGAAAGATGAAGATCTTACAATCTACTAAGTTGCGTCCAGTTTTGTATATAATCAGGTATGCTGCCATTGAAATTGTTATCATTTATGCGGCTGCATTATGCAATACGAAGGATTTACATGTTATACGTCTATCAAATTCTGTGTAAATTAGTTGTAATTTCATGCTAAAAGGCTTACAAATCACTCAAGTTCTTCAGTTCAGCAAGTTCCATAGGCAAATTTCCAGTCAAGTTATTGGAAGATAGCCTCCTGCAACAATAAACTAATTCAATCCCCTGAAGACTAAATTAAAGAGGTGAAAAAAAAAAACAGATCAGAAATGAGTATCCATGAAATTCCTTACAGTGCTTGCAAGTTCACTAAGTTTCCAAGCTCCCGAGGAACAGTTCCTGAAAATTGATTTAATTCGAGGTCCCTGGCAAGATGCAGCTATACACTGAGATTGAGAGTAGAGTAGATTACTCTAAAACACTTGAACAGCTTAATATCCACATATATACAATTGGCGATATTGCAATGAATTATTATATAGCTTTGGAGATACACAAGCGCTGAAATTTACAGCTTACAAGGTTGTGAGATTGGTAAAGTTCTCCAAATATATTGGTAAATTCCCTGATAACCGGTTTGCAAGAAGAGAGCTGCAGGAACGGTGCTCTGTCAGTTTAATAAGATGCAATAAATTATACTAAAGATGACGCAAAATAAGGAGAAAATTGTAGCTTACATGAACTTCAGCGGCAATGAAGCCAATTCGAGTGGTATAGAACCAGTCAGGAGGTTGTAAGCAAAATCGCTGCAAAGTCAACAAATGATGAATCAGAAAAATCACAGAAACACAAGCACTGTCTCTGAAGGATAGAAATTCTCACATTTTCTCGAGCTGAGGAAGTTGGGACAGTTCAAGTGGAAGCTCTCCTGGAAGGCTACAACGCTTGAATTCTCTGAAAATCATACCAAAGTCAGATATTTTTGTAGCACAAATGGTAAAGCAACATTTTTGAACCAAGCACTTCTAGCAAACTATACAAACACAAAGACAATGTTTGTATTTCTTTTATTTTAAGTTAAATTGAACCTTCAGAATGTTGTTTATTTTGGAACAGCTACATCTGTCTTCTTTTCTGTAAATTTAAAACCTTAAATATGAATGAGAAAAATCCAGATCTTAGACAAGCACAAAGATGTGTTTCCATGGACTACAAATATGTCAGACATTCATTTGGGGTTGGGAAACATACAGGATTGTAACATGACAAATGTTGTTCGGAAAGTTGCAATCGCAGGTGATGTTCCTCTCAGGATCGGTTGGTTGAACTGGAACTATATCTGGAAATATATGTTTTTCACAGGCATTTGCGCTGAAATTCCAGTCAGCAGGAGCTCCCATTTTTCTGGCGATTGTATTGAGAGCATCCACTAGATTGCATTCACCAACAAACAATAGTAAGAGGTAAGACTTCAAAACCAAAATTAACTTAAACGTACAAAATTATCTGGCAGCATAGTCAACACCAGTTCAGAAACTAGTTGTTCTTTCTTATGCTGCTTCTAGTCATCTACTTGTCTATTAGCTCTCTATACAGTAATAAGCATTCATAGCACTCAGCAAAATCAGAAATTTGTATACAAATAAAGATCAAACATCATCAACCACCATAAAAAGGGGGCAAAAAAGAAGCATAATGGAATAAACTGTAATCATATATACCTTCATCCTGAGGCAGTACAGCAGCACCAGAACTTTCTGTCCTCAAGCAACTCAAAGCTACAACTGATACAAGCAATACATGTTTGAAGAAGAACATCTTTGAAATGGAAAAAGACATGTATTGGTATATCTCTAAAACTTGCAAGAAGAATTTTTTGCCTGCCAAGATTCTTCTACCAAGCAAATATTTACGTACTATCAACTGAGTAGCATGAGCATAACTAAAGCAACTGCAAATGCCAATGAAATTTCAGAAAAATGACTACTTAAATATAGTTGACAATTCTTCTACACATTTTTAGTGGCTTGAATTTATCCAAACTGGCGGCTTAGATGTGGTCGTCAGCGTAGCTATTACAATTTTAAATCTCTATCAGGACAGATGTGATTTTAAAAAACTAGATAAATGCATATGTGTGAGCAAAGATCACTGTAGTCATCCATAGGTCATAAGTAGGATAATTCTGTTCATGTTTTTTCAAATGCCTCGAAGCATAAGCTATCGCCTTATTATTCTGCATCAACACACAACCTAGGCCAACTGTAGAGGCATCACAATATACCCTGAACTTATCTATTCCATTAGGCAAAGGCAAAACTAGAGTTGTGGTCAACTTCTCCCTCAACAACTGAAAAATATTCTCACAAGCATCTGACCACTCAAACTTCACATTCTTCTGAGTCAAGCGAGTCATAGGAGCTGTAATTTTAGAAAAATCTTATACAAACCTCCTATAATACCCAACTAAACCTAGAAAACTTCAAATCTCTATAACTGTAGTAGCTTTAGGCCACTCAGACACTACTTCAATATTCTGTGGATCAATTTGGATACCATCTTTAGACACCACGTGTCTAAGGAATGCAACACTCTCCAACCAAAAGTCACACTTCGAGAATTTAACATAAAGTTAATGTTCTCTTAGTGTCTATAGTACAGTCCTCTAGTGATATATGTGCTCTTTCATCCTTTTCGAATACACCAGTATATCATCAATGAAGATTACAACAAACTGATCCACATATGATCTAAATATCTTGTTCATCAGATCCATTAAAGTTGCTAGTGCATTAGTCATGCTAAATGACATTACTAGAAACTCATAGTGGCCATAACGAGTGTAGAATGCATTTTAGAAACATCAGCTTCACTGATCCATAACTGATGATAACTCGACCTCAAATCAATTTTAGAAAAGAACTGTGCACCCTGAAACTGATCAAACGAATCATCTATCCTCAAAAGAGGATAATTCTTCTTCACTGTCACCTTATTAAACTCTCTGTGATCTATGCACAGTCTTAGAGTATCATCCTTCTTCTTTACAAACATGACTAGTGCACCCTAAGGAGAAATACTGGGTCTGATAAAACCCTTGTCTAACAGATCTTGCAATTGCTCTTTCAACTTTGCAAGAGTCATTCTATAGGGTGGCATCGAAATAGGAGCTATATCAGGAACCACATCGATACAAAATTTAACCTCTGTAAGGTGGTAAACCTGACAACTCCTCAGGAACAATATCAAGAAACTCATAAGAAACAAGTACATTTGTGAGAGATAACTTCTCCCCTAAAGTATCCCTGACTAGAGCCAAGTAACCCTGACAACCTTTTCTCAGCATCATCCTAGCCGTGATAGCGGAGCTAAGATTCTGAGGTGTAGAACTCTTGTCACCCATAAATCTAAATTCTTCTTCATCAAGAATTCTGAAAATCACCTCTTTACTCTGACAATCAACCATTGCATAGTGCTGAAATAACCAATCCATTCTCCATATCTCATTAAGATCAATTACACCCAAATGATTGATTTTGCAAATAACTCTCTCAATTTCAGTTCTCAGCTCGGATGCCAATATATACCAAGTTTAATCCTGCGACATACAGTTTTACCAATCTCCTTTTATACTATATCACGTCTATAGTATGACATGATAGATTAAAGAGTTCATGAGTATTCTTCTTAATTGATCGCTCTTCTGTTACTCTATGCAATAACAGACACAAGTAATTATCCCTCCTTGTAAGTGGATGGAAAAATCTTAGAAATGACTCTTTAACTCCAATCATGTTATAGTAGTCACTTAAAATTAATTTGACTGTATGCACAATCTTACTGTGTAGCCAAAACTGATAACTTCACCATCAAAGAGTACTAAAGGTGATTCGTCTTTATTAAACATCTTCCAATTCCTTCATCAATGCATATTCCAAAAAATTATCATGCTTGGTTATGTGTTATCAAGTCCTCATTAACCTTGGCTATCCTAGCCACAAATGTTGCAAGTTCAAGATCAAAAGGCTACTTATACCTCTTACAATGACTACTTTAGCCTTTGAGTTACAGTTACCTTTGACCTACCCCTATATAAGATAGGTGTAGTAAGGCTAAAACTATAACCACAACTTCAACTTGAAAAGACTGTTTATCAATATTGTCTCTGTAGAAGAAGCAGTTCGCATTCACCTCACTGAAAAGACATGGAAATCAACAAGATTCAAAACATAGAATAAACGCAGAATTGACATATCCCAAGTTCTCTACTGAAATAGAGATTGCATCTACTGAACAACCAAAGGTATCAACACTACACCTTATGGAATTCCTATTGCATGGGCAGCATCAAAACATTAAGCCACAGGCTCCTCATTCTGCTATTCCCACTGTCTATGGCGATCATCTAGCCTTCTATGTCCATCTCTACCCCTATGCCTAACGGGCTGCACAGGGGGTAGAACCTCATGCTTAAAAGACTTTCTGCCATCGATCTCATCGACCAATAGAGCGACTCACGCTCGCGGCATTCAAAAAAGAAAAAAAAACAAAATAAGTAATTCAAACAATCACAAATAACAACAGACACCCTAATGCTTACACAGAATTCCTAATGCAAGGAACACTTTTCAAAGACATGATCGAACCTAATTTGACTGCAGTAGTTTCAAAGAAACACAACTCGAAAACCTAAGGCCACAACTCTAACAACCTAGGCCCAAATAAAAACTTCGCTCTGATACTAACTTTGTCACGACCCAAACCGAGAAAATCTAAGGACGAGAATTCTTTCGAATTCGGAACCCGTAGCAAGCCTTAAAAAATTAAAGTATAAAATAATTAAAATAAAATATGCACCATAATTTAAATCTCAAACCAATATAATACAAATAAATTTCTGTCATCTCATAAAATAAAATATATAAAACAATATTCAAAGAAAGGTCTCTGAAATAACAGCCAACATTCAACAAATACAAAATACAACCACTACTGCAGCTTTCTAGAGTACAAAAAAAGTCAAGTAGATAATTTACACCAAATAGTCGGGGCTAAAGAAATACGAGGGATGGGCCTACTGCTGAGGTCTGAGAAAGAAAAGTCTCCTGTAAAAATCAACTAAGGGGAGTCAGACCTCACTGAGTTAATTGTTATATTATATATACATGCATTTTCTAGTGTCAAATGCAATCAATCATTCATATATAATAAATACATATACAAGCATTTCACACAAATGCTAAAATCACTTTATATATATAAATGCTAAAAAAACATTTGTTTTATTGAATGATCAAATAGAACCCTATTTTATCACAACCTCAATCAACAATAACTCTCTAGCTATACAGGCTCACTTAATTCCAAATCAATTCACTTATTCTATATGAATAGTAGACTGGCCCCGAGACACAAAGTTAACCGAGCTCCAGCAGTTCGATTGTCAGTGTGATTGACCTTGAGACACTAGGTCAACCGAGCTCCAGCAATCACACTATTCAATCGTATTAAATTCAATCAATCAATCAAATCATTATCACCTCAAGTGATTCTCACTCAACCCTAAATCTATTGCACCGGTACGTATACGGTTCTAGTGTTGCCCACTAGGTAGCACGTTCTATCAATATCCTTTATTTAAATAAAACACTCATATAGGAAAATAAATAATGCTAACATTCATAATGACAAAATAAACCACATATATACCAGAAATATATCTAAAATAAACTAAGTATATTTCAAGTATATATAAGTTAAATAAATTTAAATCAACCATAAAATATGCCAAATAAAAACCAATAATATACTAAAAACATTCTAAGTATATATCAAGAATAAAACATGCATTTATTTTGAAATATATAAAAAATATACTAAAAATATACCTAACATATACTAAACATTTTAATGAAACAATTTATGAATATATACAAATCAAAACATGTAAATTCTAAAACATGCATCCTAAATGCGACGTATATATAAAATAACAACTCATAAGTTTGCACTCCTCAAGACTAGCTCAACAAGCTCAGTCCACTAGGCCTCATTCCCGGCGCAACTAGACAATAAAATAATAACAACAATCAAAATAAATCTAACTTATACTCCTACAAAGACTCGATCTAAGAATACGAAACTCAAACAAAATCCGAAAACTCAGGATCGACGCGATGTCACGTTTTACGAAAATTCTAACGAAAATTCGATAGAGCTTCCTTTGTAAAACGGACATCTCTCTACTAGAAAGTATGGCCGATTCTGCAAAAAAACACAATTCAAATAATAGAAAACACAACACTTTCGATTGGACCCCGAATTACACCATTCTTCCAACCAAAGTCCACAATTCCACCAAAAATACATTTAATATAATAAATATATTAAAAATCAATAAATTTTACAAATATCCTCAAAATATCCAAATATAGCATATTTAAACATCAAAACACTCAATATAATTATTTTCACAATAATTAAAAAAAATCCCAAAATAACAACATAATATTATTAAAAATCAAATTTCTCAATAATTCAATATTAAATAGTAAAAATTCACTTTTATTTATTCAAATAGCATAAATAGCCTAAATATATATATTAAAAGTAATTAAAAATTCATTTAATTACCAATTTAGTAAATAATATATATTTTGAAAATAATTTTCAAAAATTAGTATTAATTAGTTAAAAATAGTAAATAATTTATAAAAATCATTTTATTACCTTAAATAATTCTAAAACCATTTAAAACATAATATTTAACTATAATTTTAACAAAATTACACAATTACCCTAATAATTCAAAATACACGTAATATAACTAATATTCCTCAAAAATTATATAAAATCATTAAAATTATTTTATCAACGTACATAATTCTAATATCACCTAAAACATATATTTAACCAATAATTTCAACAAAATACATATTTAACCTAATTTTCCAATGTTTACATAAACTAAAAATTACACAATATTCTCAAAACTTATTTTCTCAACAATAAAATTAATAACAATATATAATAACACTAAATCAACCAATTTTATAATTAAATAAATTAATTTACAAAAATTAAATAAATAATAAAATATTCACCAAAATTCAAATAAATTCCAAAAATTCAAACAAAAATGTATTCATGAAGATAAAGCTACCAAGATCAACATTTGTTAAGGGAGTTTTCAAAAATCAACCCAAAAAAAAAAAAACCCTAATAGCTTAAAACTGAAAAATCAAGAAAACTCACAAACGATCGAGTTAGAGCTTGAACGGAGCTTGGAATCGTCTTCCTCATGACTCAGGGAGTCAAATGACAATGGAATGGCTAGCTAAGGTGGCCGAAGGAGGAAGAACAGCCAAAAAAAGAAGCTGATGTTGTTGTTGTTGTTTCTGCTGCTGTTGGCACCAGAGAAGAAGGAAGAAGGTGGCGGAGCTTATGGTTGAAGGAGGTGGTGGTTCGGTGAGCAAGGGGAGGAGGCACATCGCCAATAAAGGAGTTGGGTTGCGCACAGGGGAGATGAGTTTTCTGTGTTCTACGTTTTTTGTGATCTTCATTTTGTATATATATATATATATTAATAAAACTATATATTATATTTATATTTATATTATATTTATAAACACATGTAAAATTAATAATAAATAATAATGATATTAATAATTCTAATGAAATAATTTAATAATAAAATAAATAATGTAAGCTAATAAAAATAATAATAGACATAATAATACACTAATATTAATATTATTAAAATAATACTATCCAAAATAATAAACATAAATAATGCAAATTAAATGTTCAAAATAATAAGTTTCTAAGATAAAATATTTACGTAGAAAATATAATTTAACATAAAAGAATAATTATTAATCACAAAATAATAAAATGAATAAATATAACTTTTAAATTTATTAACACTGCATATCTTAATACATATTAAAATAATTTAAAAATATGGGTTATTACATGAAGGATGTTTTTTCCTGATGTTCTTTCTTTATTAGTATATGATGATACCCCTGTGCAACATCCATAAAGCTCTACAAATTGTGACTGGCAATGGAGTCTACCAGTTGGTATATTATTGGCTATGGATAGCTATCTTTAAGGCATGCCCTGTTGAGGTCAATATAATCCACACACATCCTGTATTTGTCATTGGACTTTTTCACCAGCACCACGTTAGCCACTCATTCTGGGTGCGTGACTTCTTTGATAAATTCAGCTTCTAGCAACTTCTTTGTTTCTTTAGTGATTATCTTTTGTCTTTCGTATGTAAAGGTCCTCTTTTTTTAAATGATTGGTTTTACTCCTGGTTTGATGCTTAAACTATGTGAAGCAATCTGGGGATCTACTCTAGTGATTTCAAATGCTTGAGAAGCAAAGCTGCCTGAGTGTTTAATGAGAACCTCACTTATTCTGTGCTTAACTTTGCTATCAAGCTTATTATTGATCCTTATCATCTTTCCATCAGTGATTTGTAATGTCTAAACCTCATTAACTGGCTCAAGGTTTGCTCATTATTTCTTCGTTTCCTAAGACTCCAGGGGGAAAGCCTTCATTTAAGGTTTGACTACCATCTAGTAGCATTGTCTGGCCATGTGTTGGTCCCCGTTAATTATTAGGACTCAACCTTTAATGCAAATCTTTATAGTCAGATGTTAGATACTTATAACTGCATCGATCTCGTAAAGTATTGGTCGGCCTATGATGCCATTGCATACTAGTGGGAGATCCACCACATTGAACTAAGCCTTAATCACTTTCATTTCTCTAGTATTTTGATCTCTGAATTCTAGTCCTATTGGTTGTGTAGTTCCTCCGCAGAAGCTTGTAATGGCATTCTAAATAGCTTTCAAATAAGTAACAGAGCCCCCTATTACCTTGTAAGCATTCTAAGATAATACAATAACGATGCTCTCATCATCGATCAGTAATCTTTTTACTAGGTAATTATTGATGTAAGTGCTTACTACTAGTGCATCATTATGGGGATGCAAAATATATTTCCTATCTTCCAGACCGAATATAATAGTTTGCCTTTTCTCAAGGGCGAGCCCTTCTTCTCTATAGGTTCTCTTAGGCCTCTTCTTCAGGACTTCTCTGACAATCATGTTAATAACATTGGTTGGTTCATTCAAGACTTATTTGGTTCCAATCTATCTCTATATTAACTATCTAGATTTTTTGTTCCTCTGAATGTGTCAATGAAGTTGTCGAGTTTACCATTATGTATCAATCTTTTTATGACATTTTCAATTCACGGCATGCCTCAATTTCATGTCTGTAATCTCAGTGATATTGACAATAGTACTTTTTATCTTGTACGGCTCTCCTATGTGGGCTCAGTCTTCTAGTTGGAGTAATGCCTATACCATTTTGCCTTATCCACATGAGGATCCTGGATTTGGAGGTATTTAGTGGTGTATATTTCTCAACTTCCTTCTCAAACCCCTCTACCAGGTTTCTAAAGTTTGACCGCTAAAAGCTCGACCTTCTGGATCTTGACCTTTCATCCATCTTAGTAGGTGCTCTCTCATCATCCCTCTGCATCTTCCTGTCTTTATCCATCTTTATCATCTTGATTGTCATTGCCATTACCTCAGTGAAGGTACTAGGTTCTTTTGTCATTATTTTATCTTTGAGCTTTCTGAGCCGAGTCCCATTCTTCAAAGCCTCTATGGCCACTTCGTCAACCAGATTTTCAATTTACATAGCTACTTTGTTGAATTGACCTAGATAACTTCATAGTGATTTAATGACCTTCCGTCGACACATCTGAAGATTGTTGATATTTTTGGCTCGAGGGACGTTAGTGATTAACTGAGTTCAAAATTTCTTGGCTAATTCTTCAAAGGAGGAGATGGAATTCTCAAGGAATCGATGAAACCACTTCTAAGCATTCTTGGTAAGTGTAATTAGAAAGACTTTGCACATAATTTTGTCATTCACATTCTGGAGTAACATTTTGGTTCTAAAGGAGGATATATGGTTGATTAGGTCTCTAATTCCGTCAAATTGATCTAACTATGGCATTCTGAATTTGGTTGGAATTTTTTTCTGGATTTTTCTGCTTATAAAGGGTGTCTTCCCTTCCATAATGCATTCATCTTCTTTTCTTGGCCCAGTACGAGCTTTATGCATGACCTCTTTAACCTTTTGGGCTAACTTTAAATTGTCAAGGGCCAAGATTGTCGAGCTGAATTCTTCTTCCGGAGCTTTATACTTTTCTCTATTTCCTCTAAATACCTCAAGAGTTGTTGCCGGTGGTGTAATATTATTTCCTATATGAGTTGCTCCATAGTTATCGCTTTGAATCAAGGCATTCAATTGTTGTTGCATCAGGATTATCTGAGTTTGAATGTTTTATATCATCACGTCTTTGCTCAGTGGGGATAAGTTGAGTGTTTGGGCTATTGTGTTTAGGTTAGGTGTGGCTATTGCAGGTGTTTCTAATAGGTTCAGAAAAGGTATAAAAGGTATAGGTATGTTATGGTATTGAAGAGGAGCATAGTAGAGGAGACCAGTGCTAAGAGTTCGCCACCCTTGAGCATTACTAGGCAAAATGTATGTACCAATAAGAGCTTGAGATGAAGGTCTGACATGCTGAAAAGGGGGCTGACGGGATTATCATTTGAGTAGGTGATGACAAGTTGATTGGAAGAATGGGAGCATATGGGTTGATGTGCGTGTCAGGAGTTGAAATCGATGGTGGACTAGAAGTCATGATTCCAAGGTCTCAATTGATAGATGCCTGAATGACTTTTTAACTCAAGAGTTTCCCACAAACAGCGCCACTTGATAATTTATTTTCGGAACTCTTGAGTTGGAACCATGTAAATGATCAACAAAAGGTAAGGTGAGAGACGGGGAGAATCCCCACAAACCCTCTAATGTCGAAGTCAGAAAATATAAAGAGAGAGTTTAGAGCAATGAGAATATGAAAGAATAGAATGAAGGATACGAGTCCTATTTATAGAGATAGTGATGCTCAAACCTAAGAGTAATAGGATTCCTCTTTGATGAAAGTCCTATGCCTACTAGGAGAGCGTTTTTTCTTATCTAAGAGTCTTCTAATTGGAAATATTTGTCTATTTGTCTTGGACGTCCTTCTCTTGCAAGCAACCATGTATTGGAAAATAAAGATTTTAATTAAATAAAAATATAGATATGAGATATCAAAAATTATAAATAATCATGAGTGATTATAATATAAAAACTATTAAATCAAAGTAAATTATTTGTATTAAAATTATTAGAGTTTTATTATGTATGAATAATTAAATAGTTTTTAAGTTAATATTAATTGTTGTGAAAGGTATATAATCATTAGAAATTAAAGATAATTAAGTTATTTAAATTATTAATAAAATTAAAATGGAGTGCAATTATCAAGAGAATGAGTACAAAAATTTCTACCTTATTTGTTTATATGTATATGTGTAGACTTTCACAGTATAACGTACAAAAATCTCTACCTTATTTGTTTATATGTATATGTGTAGACTTTCACAGTATAACTCATGATCAATTTAAATTTTGTTTACCTTTTTTTTTCTTGCGCTCAAGTGTACCCTTAATTTCAGATCATATTACTTTTTTTTTCTTGTGTTAATGTGTATCCTTAATTTCATACTATATTTCTTTCTCTTCTATTCTTGTCCTTTGTAAAAACTTCTTGTCTTATTTTTCTTAACTTCTATTTTGAATTGTTTTGAGAGATTAGAGATTACAAAAATGGAAGTAAACATATAAATATAATAGAGATTAATGAAAAAAAGAGGTGCAGCGATATTAAATATAAGAAAAAAATGGTTAAATGAAAGTAAAAAAAAAGTATAAATAAAAGAAATTTTTAAAGAAAAGGTGAAGAAATAATAAAGAGAAGAAAAGGAAAGGGCAAGATAATAAAGAGAATAAGAAGAAAGACATAATAAAGAGAATAAGAAAAAAGGGAGCGATTTTTTTTTCAGAAAAAAAAGAGAAAGGGAATTTTTTTCAAATTTAATAAAGAGATACATAAATATTACAAATAAATAAGTATAAAGTTAAAAATAAAAAAATAATAAAGAGTAAAAAATTTTAGAAATTAAAATAATAATGAAATAAATCTGAGGGTTATAAAATATAGGTACTCAATGACTCATGACATAAATACCGAAAAAAAATTATTTTATAACTTTGTGATTTATATATTTTTAATTATTTCTTATTTAAAAATAAAATATAAAAAATTAGAAAATGCAGTTAGTATTTTTATTATAAAACTAGTTTTTAATCTGTGTTTCGCATAGACTGTAAATAATATATATTTTTTAAAATAATTAATTACATAATTTTAATAAATTAAATATAAAAATAAGAACTTAAAAAGTTATTGAAATAATTTTATTTTATTATTTTTTATTAGAAGTACACATATATTTTTAATAATAATAATAATAATAATTGAATGAATAAAATAAAAAAATAAAAAATAGTTGAAAAAGGGATATTTTAATTATGATAAAAAACATACTTTTTAATAGAAAAAAAAAAGAGTAATGTTTTTTGTGTAATAGAATTAGAATTTTTTACAAAAAATGTGTATTATAAAATAAGATTTTTTTATTTTTATAGAATAATATTGTAAATTTTAATAATTCAAGACATAAGTCTTTAGGAGCGAATGCTAAATTATAAAGAAATATGTTTGTTAAATTTTAAACTTAATGACTTTAGAGCTCATCAATTAAGGTAAAATGTATATCCTTTAACTTTTATACATTCTATATAAATATATTAATATGTTGTGAAATGAAAATATAAAATTGTGAAAATATAAAAATATAAATATAAGTAAAAAATGAGAAATAAAAAAATATAAAAAATATTCAAAATATATATATATATATATATATATATAAATCAATGCTCATATTTTGTGAAGTGGAAACAAAATAAAATATAAAAATTAACAAAAATAGTTAGAAATAATATTGTCACTAGTAAAATTTATCCTATCCTTTAAACTTTTATATAAAGTATGTCCAAAATGATTTTTACTCTTTTATCTCTATTAAGAACTCTAACTGAAGACAGAGGGAAGTCCTAATTGAGTACAAACTTGTATTGCTATTGTTAAATGATAGGAGTGGGAATGGGAAGAGCGCCACCTAACCTCATTTTAAAGTTTATTGTTTTACAAGAACTTCCAATCCTTAGTTTTATCAATTCATTCAACCTCCATTCAAGTCTCCACTGAAGGCATAGCTCTTGAAATTCAAGTTATCAGGTGGTGCTGCAATTTTCTTAAATAACTAAAATTTGTCATGAACAATTACTAAAACTAATGTTTGGTAAAGAAAATTAAGTTAAAGCAAGTACCATAAAAAAAAAAAAAAAAAGTTCATAACTTTGAAAATCCAGTCAGTAAATGGAATGAAAAAGAGAAGATATAAATACGGATAATTTTGACAAAACATATAAACAAGATGTTGTCAAAGTTTTTGAGGATATGTAAGCAGTTTCCTATATATATTGTGAGGCTAATAATAAAATATTTTCCAGACAAACGGTTAGATATGCTTTTGATAACATTGAATGATATGATGGAGGCCGACACAATTTTTGTCCTGCAAAGTCTTTAATCCATGCACGCGGAATTGTCGCGATGGAAAGTCATTTCCAGACAAACGGTCTATGCAGAGAGCGTTTTTCCTAGAGTTGAGTAAGCATTATTGAGAGTCATTTCTATTCCTGTCACATTAAGGATTAAATGGCCCCTTGACCTTTAGGCCATCTGTTAAATCCTTCGCAGGTATTATCAAAGATTTTATATTCTTACCCCACTGGTCTTAGAATTTATATATTCATTACATGTATATACTTTATAATATTATAATTAATTTATAATAGTCATTGATAATTAATATAAAAATATTTAAAATTGTTGTAATTTCTCGAAATGTAATGAATCTGACAAAAAAAATTGTCCTGTCATCTTTTATATATTGGTAAACATGTACTTCATATGTGAATAAAATTTTTTTAAGATTAATGATAACAAATAAACTATTAAATATATAATTTGATATTATTATTATTATTATTAAACAAAAATTTTAAAAATAATAAAATTTTTATTTATCTATATAATAAATTGATATTAACTTAATATAATTATAATTTATTGCAATTTTGATAAATTTTTTATTTAAATAATTTTATGATATTCCTTTCATATTTTTTATAATTAATAATTTTCTCAACTCTACAACTAATTTTAAATAAATATATTGTGGTCATAATTAATCATAAAATAATAAAAAAATCATTAGTTATATTTTCTTAATAACCATATTTTAATGTTTATTGTTTTAGAAGAACTTCCAATCCTTAATTTTATCAATTCATTCAACCTCCATTCAAGAAAAAACAAAAAGTTAAAGCATGCACCATAAAAAAATAAAAAAAAATTCATAACTTGCAAAATCCAATCAATAAATAGAATGAAAAAGAGAAGATATAAATATATTATATATTACAAAATAAAAAGCTATAGCAATTTAATAAAAAATAAAATCTTCAAAATAATTTATTATATTTATGATTACTTTTATAAATTAAAGGTATAAGGTGAAAATGGTCACTTTCAACTTGGTCCATACAAAATATTAAAAATATAAAAATTCAAAAACAATCTAAAAATAAAATTTACATACATAAATAAACTTATTGATAAAAAAATTAACATAAAACAAATAAAAAAAAAACAATTAGCTATGTAATAAAAGTGGTATAATTAAAATGAAATCTGCACAATGAATGCACAAAAATAATAAAAGTATTATCTATGCACAAAATTACACTACAAAAAACAGGCATTTAGCGACGGATTTTTCCGTCACTAAAACAGGAAAATTTTTCGCTAAAACTCTCAGCGACGGAATTCACAACGCTCAGCGCTTGATTTTAGCAACAAAATTCGAAAATCTGTCACTAACTTAGAAAATTGAAAAAAAAAATAAATTCATATTTTGTCCCTTAAACTCAAATTTAGTACCTAATATAATATTAAATATTGTTCGAAATTAAATTATAGCAATTTAGAAATTTAAACAACTAATTGAAATCCAATACCCTTACATATTTCTTATAACATTACACATCTATTTCAAAACAACCATAAATTCAATACAGTATTCCAAACATAAAACCCACACAACTTAACAAGATTAGTTATCCAAATTAACAACATCATCAATTATGCAAAACGCTTATAGAGTTGTATCATCATAAGTTGGACCTATAAATGGTGGAAGCTGAGAGCTAAGTTGAGACTATGAAAACATACGTATAAACTTCTCCATGTGTTCTTGCATTTCATGTTGATCACGTTCGACTTAATCTTTATATTTTCTCATATCTTCATTCATCTTTTGTTGATCACGTTGTACTTGCTCTTTATATATTCGCATGTCTTAATTCATTTTTTCTTGCAATTCTTGAACTTGTAATTCCACCTTCTGCTCCACCACTTCATCCATACGTTGTTGGAACCGCTCATCTGCTATAAAATCATATTGTGAAGTGGTTGATGAACTGTTGAAAGTCTTAGGGTAAAATGTGGATGCTTAAGAGCCAAGCCCCTATACTCGCCTCTTTTTTTCACTTCCTGCAACCTGCAAATATATTTGGCTCACGTCTACCTCCACAGGCTCTGTAGACCTATCCGTTGGCTGAGAAGCAGCAGCAACCATGCTCTCGACAGTATCCTACATAATTATCATTAATGATTAATTATTATTAAGAGTTTTTGCTTATGTGTAAAAAAAATTTCAAAGATAAAATGAAAAATTATATAGTAACTACTTAATATATATCTTACATTGATGTTTTTGGATCTTTTATTAGTAAAAGATCTATCCTTTTTTGTGTGCATCTTCTTAAATACTTCAAATGGGGTAGGAGCTCATTGTAACTCCTTTTCCTATCAAAGTTAATGATTTTTTTTTGTAAGCATTTGTACAAAAAAAAATTAAATTTTTGTTGATAATTATGAAATTCAAATTATTACCAAAGTAATGCAGTGTTCAATTGTTGATCTAGAACCGCCTATATGTATAGAAAGTCCTATGCCCAGTCCACCTTTCTATGTGCGATGATTTTTAGCAACTTGTTCACATTTTTTTTATATGTCGGGGTATTCCAATATTGCTACCAGCTCTCCCATACATCTTTCAATATTTCTATGTCATTGTTTCCTTCAATTCGCATCTTGCACAACATATCTCTATATCTTTTTGCTACTACCTTATAAAAAGCTTTTTTCACTGCTGGCGTCTTTGCTTTATCCCATTGACATGCTTTCTACAAAAACAATTTATTAATTACTATATATTACACATAACATATTCTTATTAAAATATGAATACACTTAGAATAAATAATAATATGATACAACCATGTTCAAAACACTACAACTACATATTATAAATATTAAAACAATTTTTACCTTAAATTCCTCCCAATAGAACTCTTTGGTGGTTTGAGGCACTAAGTTCCATGTCACACCTTTCTTGTCTAGCCTCTCCCAAAATATCTTAGTAATTATAGTTGAAGTCCTATTACTTAATGAAAACCTGTTTATAAAATATATAATAAAGAAAATGTTAAAGTAAAGTTATTTACATTGTATAATGCTTTCTCTATAATTGTCAGAATAAATAATTACTTCATACATGTTATCTCTATCAATTAGGAAAATTGTATTTCCCATTTGTGTACTATTACATGTCTGTGAAGACCTGACTGGCGCTGATCCTATTGAAGACTCTGGCTCAATTTATAGGACAAATGATGGTGTGCCCCACATCCATGTTAGGGGGTAAACCAAGAGCTGGTGGGGAAGTGGATGTTCAAGCATCCACTAATGATGATGGTACATTGTCCCCACGACCAGCAGAATGAACTCTTCGACTTCTGGAATGGCCACCTCTCATAACTGCATTGACTATATCACAAAACAATACAATGATAGATAAATTATGAATGTATATTGACAACCATCATAATGCCACATAATACCGCACCACTATCATCATCAAATCAGCTCTAATGAACACAACACAATGACAATATAATACATTCAAGTTTTAAATAACTAATTTAATTTTAATATATCTTGCTTTATATTAATATAAGTACATATATCATCAATCACTAACATTATCATTGTAATCATCATCTAATCCTTTATATTCTTCATCTGACTCTACTATATTTCTGCCTCATCATTTTCTTCAAGTTCTACATCATCAATCTCTACAAAAGAACTTTGATCAACTAATGACTAAGGGTCTTCGTCTGCATCAACATCAATATAATGCTCTTCTATGTCATCCTCTTAAAATGCTCTTCCATTTGATAACAAAGTTGTAGATGACTTTGCCACTTCAACTACACTCCTAGCTTTTATCTTACAAATAGCCCAATAATTAAACATGTTCTTCCTTATGCTCGGATAAGATGCATAGTACACTTGCATAAATTAACCCATGAGAATAAATGGTTCATATTTATTAAATCTTCGCTTGTGGTTCACATCAATAAGCTTATATTGGTGGTGAGTTCTTGTACCTATATATGGTGTTGGATCAAACCATTGACACTAAAATAATACTACTCTCTTTATTGGTAATGCAAGGTATTCCAATTGTACAACCTCTATAAAGTGACCATAAAAGTCCAATTCAATTGCACTAAAATTACTACCCTTTATGCACACTCGACTATTCATAGTTATTTTATTTGATCCATGCCCTAAAGTATGAAAATTGTATCCATTCACATAATAACCAGTATATGTCCTAATGCCTCTTAAAGGTCCTTTTGCAAGGTCCTTTATGAATTGGTTGGAGATATTTAATTTTAGATCATGAGCCTATAAAATATATGAAATGTTATAAAAATGAGCATTATTTGACTATATATATATATATATATATATATATATATATATATATATATATATATATATATATATATATATATATGGATGTATTTATGTATACTCACATATGCCTCAAATGAAGATGCAAAGTCTTTATTAAGTTTAGCATTAACTTCAGCATCTTCAATGTTTGGTTGCTCTTCCTTTAATGCAGCCACATAAAGTCTATGGAAAATGTAGATAATTTTAAGCAAATATATTATAAATATTTTCATATATTAATTAGCTTTCACATCACATATTTAGAAATTTCAATATGCTTACTCGATATAAGCCTTCACTTCTTCACAATTCAATAAAATGTACGTGCAGTTTGCATGATATTCTTCTACATTAAGATATCAAAATTTTTCCTTACCAAATGCTCAACCGGGATATTTAAAAAATAGAAAGCAACCCCTCATGGTCTTGATTTTCATCTCTATATAATTGTGCATTTCATGGCACTTTTTGATATCTCGTATTCATATATGACTCAAAATAGTGTGCACAAAATGAGGATGTCTCCTCCACTAAATATGCATTGCATATTAAGCCATCAGCCTTTGCTTTATTATGGACATTATTTTTCAACCTTCAAAGGTAACTATAAAAACCCCTTATAATTACTAATTTAATTTATAGTATTTATATTTTATTTTATTACTTGTGAACTCATGTGAGTAATTTTTATTACTAACCTCTCAAATGGATACATCCACCAGTATTGTATTGGACCTGTTATCCTAGCTTTATAAGGCAAATAGATTGAGAGATGCTCCATGGAATAAAAAAAAACTTAGAGGAAATATACGCTCAAGCCTACAGACAATAACAGGAATCTCTTCTTCAAGACGCCTCATTTCTTCCTCTATTATTACTATAGTTGTTAGATCTTTAAAAAAAATACTAAACTTTGTCAAAGGTGACCATACATTCTCTAGCAACAGTTCATGAAATGCTATAGGAATCAACCTTTGCATAAACACATGGCAATCATGGCTTTTCATGCCATATAGCTTGAGCTTTTTCATATCAATGCATCTTGCCATGTTGGACACATACCCATTAGGAAATCATAGTTCTTTCAACCATTCACATAAAAAAAATTTCAGCATCTTATCCATAGTATAAGAAGCTTAAGGATATTTACCTGTCCTCTCATTTTGGTGCAACTCCACTCACAGATAGAACTCTTTTAAGTCTTCTCTAGATTTGGCATTGTCTTTTGTTTTTCCTTCAACATTCATGATAGTGTTGAATACATTATTAAAGATATTTTTTTCAATGTGCATGACATCTAAATTATGTCGAACAAGGTTTGTACTCCAATAAGGCAAATCCCAAAATATGCTTCTTTTCTTCCATCTACATCTATAATTCTTCAAAATATGGGCATTATTTGACTCAGCATCATTTTTTGTCACTTTTTTCAACCCTAAATGATTAATTTATTGTAGTATATCTACCCCTAATTAAATTAGTGGTGAAACTTTTGCCACTGTCTTACCCTTCAAAAAAGACTTTCTATTCTTTCGAAATTGATGATCTTGTGGTAAGAATTTTTTATGATTATCAAACCATGACGTCTTGCCACCTTTAGTCAATGTGAATGCATCAGAATATTCCATACAATATGGACAAGCTAGCTTCCCAACAGTACTCCATCCTGAGAACATTGAAAACATTGGGAAATCGCTTATTGTCCATATCAAAGCAGCCCTCATCTAAAAATTATGCTTCATTGAGATGTCATATGCTTTCACACCAACTTCCCATAATGCTTTCAACTCTGCTATTAGAGGTTGTAAGAAAACATCTAATTTTCCCTTTGGATTTTTAAGACCTCGCACAATCATAGATAAGAACATGTATTCATATTTCATGCATATGCACATCCACGAGGGCAAATTGTATGGTGTTACTATAATGGGCCATAAAGAGTATTGTTGACCAGATTGACCAAATGGATTAAATCCATTAGTACAAATACCAAGTCGAACATTTCGACTATCAGATGCAAAATCATGATGAGTTTGATTGAAATGTTTCTATGCTTCTGAGTCTGAGGGATGATGCATAACACCATCTTCACGCAAATGCTCAACATGCCACCTCATATTTGTAGTTGTGGCTTTAGATGCATACAATCTCTGCAATCGAAGCATCAAAAGGAAAGTAGTACATTTTCTTATAAGGAACATTTCTTTTTTCCTTATAATATCCACATCTTGGTCTCTTGAATCGAGGATGGTCATATATCTTTCAACTTGTTAGTTCGGTATCCTCACCCCAATATATCATGCAACCATTATTACAGCAGTGAATCTTCTGAACTGGCAAGCCTAAACCTTGAATTAACTTTTTTGTGTTACAGAAGCTATCAACCATCACATTATTTGAAGGTAGCAACTCCGACATCAATTGGCAAATTTCATCATACACATGTTTAGATAAATGGTTTTCAGATTTAATGTTCAATAATCTAGCAACAAAAGATAACTGTGAAAGATTTATATTTCCAGGTCATATCTCCTGATCAACAGCTTTCAACATTTGAAATAATTTATTAGCTACTCGGTTTGGTTCCTCATCCATGTCATTAGGATTAAAGGAAGGACCATCAGAATTAGACGTAAATGGATTAAAGGAAGGGCCAACAACATCTAATACCATTCTATGGTAAGCATTATAGGATTGAGCATTTTCCAATCTTAATTCTACATCTTCATTAAAATTTTCATCACAAACCACATTATCTGTCATGAAAGTTTCACCATAATTATACCAATTATAATATCCCCAGACAAATCCATACCTTGCTAGATGATATTTCACAGTATCCACATCGTGAAAATTATGATTTTGATATTTACGATGATCACATAGATACCTAATCTTGTTTCTATCCATCAACTCTAGATGACTAATGGCAAAATTAATAAATTCATCAATTCTAGCCTCAAACTCTGTAGTCAAACATCCATTTATCATCCGATTATTAATCCACATGCGATTTGCACTCATTTTATCATACTTTTATAAAAACACCTACAATAAGATTATATATATGGATCTAGTCAAATATTATAAAAATATTATTTATAAAATGATTTAAAAAAAAAACACTTCCAATATATCCCCAAACACCATACTGCATATTTACCTGCACAATAATGCACTTTTAATGGCACACTAACCACACTCACAACAATTCATATATACAAAATAGTTAATCAAAAATCTATTTAGGCAAATAAAGAAATAAGTAAATAAAAAATAAACACAAGTAAATCAATAAATAACTAAAAATAGTATTAATTAATATTGAAATCAGCATATTGAACCCCTTTTAAGTTAAATAATAACAGTTTAAGTTACTTTCAAGTATTTAAGTTAAATTTTATAAATAAATTTATAAAATAATTTAACTAAATTTTTAAAAATTATATTACATATTGGTGTTTGATAAAAAAAATATATGTTAAATTTAAAATATTTGCTAAATTCGAGTGCAACTCAAGTTTTTAGAATTCAAAATCGAGTTATTTACACAAAAAAAATTAAATAATATTCATGATAGTGTTGAAACAGAATTGAAACTCCTTAGCAGGGTATTCTATTAAATGACAGATAAAAACATGGAGATTATATAAAATCAGCAATTGCAACAACAAAACTATATATCAACATTGAATAGATTCAAAATATATAGTTTGATTATCAAAAGGATCCAAAAAATGAAAGAAAATGATACGAACAAAAAAGAAAATGAGAATGAGGCAGTAAAGGTAACTCAAATACACAATTTCAGAAGAAACAAAAGGCAGCAGTATGCAGCCTATATCTAGGGATGTAAAAGAGCCGAACCCTCATAATTGAATAAATACTATCAATTGTAATTAATATTATACATATTTTGTTAGTCAAATATGATATATTTTTACTGAATTGTTAAGTTAAATTTAAAACATAACATATTTTAAATCAATGTAAATTTAAAATACAAATATTTATAAATATAATTATATAAATTATATTGTGATTAGATAATTGGAAACTATGTTATTGTGTAGTTAGATATTTAATATATTTTATATTAATCAAGTTCCTATAAAAAATTCAACATCAATATTTTAAATATTTATACATGAGAATTAATTAATATTGAAATCAGCATATTGAACCCTTTTAAGTTAAATAATAATAGTTTAAGTTACTTTCAAGTATTTAAGTTAAATTTTATAAACAAATTTATAAAATAATTTAACCAAATATTTAAAAATTATATTACATATTGCTGTTTGATAAAAAAAATATATGTTAAATTTAAAATATTTGCTAAATTCGAGTGCAACTCAAGTTTTTAGAATCCAAACTCAAGTTATTTACAAAGAAACAAAAAGAAAAAGAAATAACATGGCATACATTTCATATTATACTTGAAGATACAATGTATATTGAGATGTGTTTCATATTATCTTAATAAAGGATGTAAAAATTAGAAAAATAAAAGCTCAAAGACCCAATTAATTACTATCAATTCATTAAAAATGTATAGAACAAAATTCAAAATTAAGATGTGGCAATAATTTGGTCAAACATATTGTTTAATGTTTAACGAATGTCAAGTTTAAGATGTAAAAATTAAAAAAATTAAAGGCAAAAGATCAATAATGATCAATTGAAAGAAAAAACAAAAAGTTAAAGGACCTTAAAATGGTTTGTGCTAAAATAAAAGGAAGCATTATATAATGATTTTGTAATTTATAATTAAAAAATATACATTCACAATGTATCAATAATAAAGGCAAAATGAGGGTTCTATCCATGAAGGACCTTTCTCTCAATAAATAAATAACAGAATTGCAACAACAATGATGGTAATCAGTTTCTACAATCTAAAAAAAACCTAATCTTAATCGTACCATTGCTGATCAAATTAATAAACACAAACACATAGACAATTACAACAGAACCAAATTACATATGCTAGTCAAAACACTACCACAACCCATTACAAAAGTAAGCATCACCATTAACCAAACCAAATGATCTGAAGTTCACAAACTACTTAGCAATAGAGAAACAACAATACATTCATAATGATAATTTTGCATAAAAAATTCGAATAACACATATAAACAGAGAAGGAAATTTGACACCACAAGGTACCTTAAGCATGAGGGAGGTTATATGCCTTCAGTCAGTATGTTGACATGTATGCAAAACACTTTGCTAGTTTAATCAATGTAACCCTTTGTGAAACTTCACCCCATCTTCATGTTCTGAACTTAGCAAATAACTTTTTCACCGGGGAAGTTTCAATGAGCGTTGTAAGATGCACTTCTATGCAGCACGTCTTACTCAATGGCAATGAATTTTTCGAAAGTTTTCCTAAGAGTCTTTGACAGAACGCTAGACACAAAACTGAGTGGTTGGGAGGTTGAGCGATTTGTAAAATCAAACAAATCAAACACATCATTTCACCATTCGAAATTAAAAGGTGTTAAAATTATAGGGAATAGAATAAAGACCACAGTGATGCCTTGTGTAGAATTGGCAAAGTACAAAGGAAGGCACAACCTGAAAGCTTTAGAAGGACAGAAGATAATGGACAGATGCTGAAAATGATGACAAAAGACGGCGGACGATGACCTTAGCTAATGGCGACAGTGATGTCATTCATGAATGACAGTGACTCAGATGGGCAGGGCTGTAATTGAGAAGATTGGAAAAATATTCATCATAACTAGAAACAAGATTAAAACATCTGAATAAGGAATTGGTGTTTGTAAATTCCAATTTGGGAAAATTACAGGCGGTGCAAGGTGTAATTCACGAAGGCTAGGGTGTTGATGATGATGGTGCATGAGGGTGAAGATTATGGTACAACAAGGGTGAAGATGATGGTAGTGATGGATGTAAAAGACTAAGGCTACCGGCAGAGGGCGGCGAAGGAGGGAATCGAGGATGCTAGCAGCAAGGGTGAAGATGTGTGCAAGCAGCGGCAGAAGGAGATGGGTCTATAGGGAGAAGAAATTAGGTTAAGTTGCGAGAAGGGACAAGGTTATTTGTATTTTATTAGTGTTTGACATCAAAACTACGTAATTTTGATACAAAACTATGTAGTTTCGATGTAGTTATATTATAACATATATATTATATATTATTTAATTTTCATTTTCATATTAAATATTATATTTGTTTAAGTAGTGAAATATTCATCTATTTCCTCCATTATTAAGTTAAATTTAATTATGTAATATTAATATCGATTCTCATTGTAAAATACAAATATTTACAAATACAATTTATATCGTAATTAGATAATTAAATTTAATTGTGGATATTAATTAAATAATTAATTTATATGATGTATAAAATAGATATTTACTTACTTTATGACTTTAAATATATGTAGTTTATATTATGATTATATAAATATAATATACATTTTGAATAATTTGAACAAATTTTAGTGTTTCAAGATAAAGTGAAAGAAAGATTTTAGTGCATTAGGTTAAGCCAAAACTACGTAGTTTTGTAGTTATGTTTAGTAGTTTAATAGTTAAATTTATATATAATATTACAATTATATATATCTATGATAAAATAATTTAAATTAAATTATAATTAAAATACTTAATAGTAATTTTAATCAATAATATATTTTATTTAACGTTAAATGAATACTATACATTTATATTAAAAACCAATTTTAAAATTTAAGATAAACTATGTAAGTGTATAATAAAATTATATTATAATTTAGAATTTAAGATCAACTATGCAATTGAATTAGTATAAATCCAAACTATGTAGTTTTGAGTAAAATATGTAGTTTTTAGAAACCTATATAATTTTATAGTTATGGATAAATTATTTATGTTATGAAATTAAAGGTATTTATATATTATTGTGACGAGATAGGTGAAGAGGAATTTTTTAGTGAATTAGGTTAAATAAAAAAATATATAATTATATAGTTATGGACAAATGATATAGTTATGACATTAAAATTATATATTTTTGTGATAAAATAATTCAAATTAAATTATAATTTGCAATAACAATTTTATATTTTTTAATAAAGATTTTAATCAATGTTATATCTATTTGAAACAAGCTTAAACAACCCGAGTTTCAAGATGTTTGGGCTCTGCTCATTTAGCTTATGAGCTTCAAAATTATGTTCAGACTCAGCTCGTTTAACTTAATAAACGAGCTCAAGCGAGCTGATGACGAGCCGAACACCAAGCGGCTCGGCTCGATTAAGCAAGTTTTTTATGACTAAGTCCAACTTTGGTCCCAAATTCTATCATTTAGGGTCTCAAATTTCAGTTAAAAGTTTATATCAATTTTATTTTGGATTTTTTGGTCTTTTTGGATTTCAATACCAAATTTTTTTTAATTGTTACAAAGATAATTTTTTTTTTACTAATTAGTCATTAGTATATTATTATTGCTATTATTTTAATAATTAGTATATTATTAAAATCATTAGTTTATAAGCAATTTTTATTAAAATTATATTAACAACTAACGTTTAATTATAATACAAAAAGTAAAAGTAACCAGAAATAGTAAATAATTGTATCAATCTAAGATATTTTGAAATCTCATTTTTAAAAATAACATAAAAATAATTTTAATATGTTAACTAGAATATTTAAAAAATTTAATTCAATTATTTTTTTTAACACAATTATTAAATGGCACAAAAAATTTAAAAATAGAAATAATAGTATTTAAGGTAGACAAAAAATTGAATATATTAGCGACAGATTATGGAATCCGTTACCAAATTAGCAACGGAATATTATATCCGTTGGTAATTTAGTAAGGGAAATTGATATCTGTCGCTAAATTGGCAAGGGAGAGTGAAATCCGTCACTAAATTTAATATATTAATTTAAGAAAAAAATTAATTGAATATAGTGATGGATTTCAAAATCAGTCGCTAATTTAGCGATGGATATTGAATTCTGTTACTAAATTTATTAAATTAATTTTGAAAAATAAATTAATTGAATATAACAACAGATTTTATTTTCCGTCAAATTTCAAAATTCGTCACTAATTAGCAACGAATTTTTTCCTGACTCTAAATCAGTCGCTAAGTTTGAATTTCATCGCGAACTGGTAACGGATAAAATCCATCACTAAAATCATCAGTTTTTTGTAGTGTTAATGCTCATTAATATTTTATGAAATGAAATAATACAAAAAAGAAAAGGAAAGGAAAAATAGTTAGAAGTAAAATTGGGGCATAACAACATTTATCCTAGTGGAAAATACACATCCTTAACTTATATATATATAGATTGTCACAGTAGCTGGGTCCATGAGTGGACAAAGAAAATTAACTCCTTTATTCAACGCGACGAAGTCTGTGTGAAACTGTGAAACCTAAACAGAGACTTTGTCTTGGTCAAAAAAAAAAAAAAAAGCAAACACAGACTTGGGAGCACTTGGACTTTAATTAAATCTTAATCAATAATCAATAATGGTCTTTACGTAAGCTCTTAGCTGCTCTTTGTTTTTCAGGGCGTTGCCCTGCTTTATTCCAACCCAAAAAATAATAATTGTCTTTAAGCAGATGTAAACGAAATTTTTGCAAACATCAAAACAGTCAAGAGGAAGGAAATTTTATGCCATATGGATTGAAATGAATAATTCTTTGTAAATTCATCAAGTCAAGAAAACAAGTTTTCTTTTCTATTATAAGAAAAAAAAAGTTATCTTTATCTTGTACCTAGCTTTGAACTGTCTTACATTAGATTACCAAAACAGCCATGCAAGAAGCTACAACCTGATTAAGAAATCATGAAATGGATGATATATTATATTATTTTATAGTGTGATCAAGTTGATTAAGAAACACCATTTACTTTTCTTTATCTTGAAAAAAGAATCACATATATATAATCCCAAATGAAATATGGACAGGGGTCCATGTATAACAACTTGCAATAGCTGCTATTAACTCGCAATAGTTTGGGTATTTATTTTGATTGATTTGGGCTTTGCTTATTTTTTGTTTTGGAGGTTTCAAATGACTGCTTGCACAAAATATGGATAAAAAGACCAGCTGAAGTATTTTGCATACATCAATTCAAATTATGTGATTGGTACATACAACTTAAAACTTTTTCTTGTCAAAATCTTACGAGTAATTTGTATTGTAATCTCGTTCGCGTGTGTTTTGTATAGTTCGAAAAGGAAAATCTTAAAACCAAGCAATGGTAAATAATTGAGTTCTTTTTTCTAAACAATTTACATGAGAAAAATCTCAATGACGAATTTTGTGAAAGAGATGTTCCATCTCTTTCAGCTACATCACTGGGAATTTAAATTCTAATCATGAAGATCACGGACAGAAGCCAATGATGATGCTGTCATGGAGATAGAAGTTGAAACCTGGCTATCCGTGTGTTTATACTGGTCTCTATTTGCCATTGCACTTGCATACATCTCTGAGTTGATTTCATATAAATCATGCCCAGTAGCAGAGGAAGCATCGGGACCGGACCTGACTGATGAAGTTGAATTGTAATCCCGACTTCTTGAATTCTGACTTATTATTTCATTATGATGCTCTCTTATGGCTTTAAACCTCAAGTCTTCATTGTAACTACTTGCTTCAGGTATCACATCTGGTATAGTTGTTTTCCCTTCTAGCATACTTGCCACTTCAGACATAATTGGCCTCAGTGAAGGTGATGCATTTGTGCACAAGAGACCTACTTTAATCATCCTTTCTGCTTCTACCTTCTTAAAATCAGATTCAAGTCTCTTATCCACTAGCTCCATCAGGTTCCCGTTTTGCTGCAGGTGACATGCCTGGAATGCAAAGATTGCCATTTAAACTAAGATTGAATTCAAGCAATAAGAGAAGCTCCAATTGAATGCACATTTTGTGACTTACCCAATCTAAAAGGCAAGCAAAATTGCCCTCTGGACCGTGACTCATATTATGCTTCCCAGTAACAATTTCCAGTGCTACAATTCCAAAACTGTAAACATCTGCTTTGTAGGTCAAGTAACCCCATAGGGCATATTCAGGTGCCATATATCCTCTGCGCGAGGGGGGGAAAAAAAGGCAAATTAGAGCTTGAACCCTTTTTAGTTTGTTCTCCAAGATATTGACAAAAAAAAAAAAAAAGGAACCTACATGGTTCCTGCAACCCTGGTGCTGATGTGGGTTTTTTCCTCTGAATCAAGTTTAGCTAACCCAAAGTCAGATATCTTTGGATTCAAATTCTTGTCAAGGAGAACATTGGTAGCTTTGATGTCTCTATGAACAATTTTGAGCGTCGACTCTTCGTGCAGATACGCTAGACCTCTAGCTATCCCAACACAGATCCTCTGCCTTGTTTGCCAGTCCAGTTTCAGTTGGCGTTGTTCCGGGCCTAAGCAGTCATTGAAGTAATAAAGCTTTTGCGAAATAGATCATAATCTAACCATGCATCCAATTTCCATTGTTAAACATAATAAGAGATTTTCACTTACCCAGCAAAGCATGAGCAAGGCTGTTATTTTCCATGTATTCATATACTAGCAAAAGCTGATTTCCTTCAATACAGCAACCATGAATTTTCACAAGATTTGGGTGCTGCATGCATGAAATCATGCCTATCTCATTCAAAAATTCACGATTTCCTTGACTTGACTTAGCTGACAACTGCTT
The DNA here is from genome assembly GCA_947683625.1 of Mallotus nudiflorus. Taxonomy (NCBI): domain Eukaryota; kingdom Viridiplantae; phylum Streptophyta; class Magnoliopsida; order Malpighiales; family Euphorbiaceae; genus Mallotus; species Mallotus nudiflorus. The sequence goes on along the minus strand of CANTUR010000096.1, from coordinate 43,494 downwards.
CACAGCAATCACAGTATTATCAGCTAGCAAACCCTGCACGGCAGCAATGAAATATCATATTTAGTACAATCCTTCACAGAAGATAACAGGCGCAGTTTAGCAAGAATACCTTGTAAACTGGTCCAAATCCACCTTCTCCAATTTTATTCTCAGGAGCAAAATTTTTAGTGGCAGCTTTAATTTGCTTTAGGGTGAAAGAAACTGTTTGGATTTCTAGTCCTTCAAAATCTGTCAAAAAACAGAACTATGCCATTACAACTATGTAAAAAAAAAAAAAAAACTGTTTGGAGTTGAGCTTTTAGCTGAGTACAACATTCAGCCATAATTTGTAATGAAGCATAATTTATCAATTAAAAGGAGTACAAACCATTTTGTTTCCCCTTCTTTGCTCTGAAATAACGCCACCACACAAAGAAACCCAAAGCTAACAGGACAAAACATGATCCTATAACTCCAGCAATAATTGGTGCAATTTTTGTATTTCCACCTTGTGAAGGAGGTTCAAACTCTGCCCAAAAGAACAAAGCTTGCAATTATGTCATCAAGATTCAGAAGAACACAAAACAAAGAAAGAACTTTTAACCACATAGTGACATCAAGATTTAATCAATGTTAACTGTAAGCAATTCACTCTAATAGCTTCTAGAAGTTTGCCAAATCCTACATGATTTGGCAAACTTCTGAGCTTATTTAATGTGTAATCATTTGCTATACTATTATCAACAGCATCAGCCATGATAGTGCCTGGAAGTATCAGTGATGGAAGAGTAACAAGGATCGCTTACGAGGATCTACAGTAATAGCTGACACAAGAGGGCCATAGACTCCACTATCAGGGATTCTTGTGGTCCCTTTACCAGCCCAAACGAAGCGGATTTCCAAGGTGTTGTTTGTCACTGTAGCATTATACTCCAATGTAATTGGCTTAGCAGTACCATTAGCTTTAACTTCTATATCAAAATCCTTCTCTTTTCTATCATTCTGCATCATTAGCATTACACCTTTAAGTTCTAACTATGTTCTCTCTCAAGAAAGTTTAATTGAAACAATTTAATCATGCAATTACCTGAATGTAGATATCAAAAAAGCGCCTCCCAAGGCTACTATACGTGTTGTCATTTGTGAACTGAATCTCTGCAAAGTGTAGGCTCACATGATAATCCCCGTTAATTAAGCACTGATGAAAATAAGTAAGTGAAAGAGGAGCAATGCGTGCTGTACGGTACAGCTCTTCGATGTTTACTGATGGTGATGATTCTGCTATATAATTTTCATTTTGGAAATTATTGTCATCCATGAAATCTCCACTGCTGCTAAGTCCCCAGCCATTATTATTTGTATAGAATCTTGAGGCACCACCACCAACACTTACATCTCCTTCATATGTCCTGCCATTTACTTCCACAGTTGGTCCACCGCAATTGATGTACAGTGAGTGCCAATCTGCCAAATCATATTAAACCATTAAGACAATTAGAACCAAAAGATCAAACATCCATGTAATGAACACCCAATTTCTGAACTGATCAAATTTCCATGTAATTACTTACTTCGATCACAAGTGAAACCGTTCGGACATGTTCCTTGTCTAGTTAATCCAAACAAACACACAAAAAAAGATTAGCACAAATTGAGATGTTACAATAGACAACAGGAAATTCATAAGTTTCAGAATTTATTTAATATGTTTTCTGAGAATGCAAGAAAAGAAACTAACATGTCATTTCTCATTGAAGAACTTCGGAACAAGTTTAGACTTGTATCCCTGTCAAAATAAAGCAATATAGCCTGTTCAGGACTTGGAAGCTCCACCATAATGTTGAAGAACAAGAGAGTGTACATGAGCTCATATATTTTATTTTAAACTGAATGAGTATAATAATACTAACGTCCGTCTACAGGCATCCTGATCTTGTCTTGTTAGAGTATTGTAGGAAAGATCTCTGATAGTAGAAACAAAACAAAGTTTCATTGTCAAAAATCCAGTGATTCTGGTGTACAACAAATGAAGCATATGAATATGAGAGAAGACATACACATTTAGTCCCCCTGAAAGGAATGGTATAGTTCCAGTGAGAAAATTACCACTTAAGAAGCTGATCAAGGCAAGATCAAGCAGTTAGTGTTGTGAAAACTGCAAAATTATACATCATATGCATAGGATTTAGGTGTCATTACTTACACATATATCAATCTGTTTCTATCTGTGGTTATGGCATCAGGAAGTTTCCCCCGTAAGTTGTTGAAACTGAGATCCCTGTCCAGAACAATAAAGATGATAAATGCAAGGCTCATTGCTTCCATCAGCATGCCTTATAGAAATTTGGAGTGCTACATATTCCTCAGAGAAACACTTGAGCAGTAGCATTTATTACACATGTTTAGATGCTTACAGCGCAGTTCAATGTTCTGAAAACCAGGCATCCTGGACGAGCAAGCAATTGAAACAACTACTACTAAGTTGTACAAGTACATGCATTGTCATTCATGGTGCTAGTTGCTTAGTATTCTTAAGTTTTCAAATATCCTGATGTAAATGAAACATATTCCATGCAATGTACTTACAAAACTCGCAGTCGACTCATTATCCAGATATAAGAAGGGATTTCTCCTGATATATTGCAGCTCCTCAAAAACCTGAAACTCACATCAGCTATAATTGTCAGATGGCAAAATGATCCTATACATTGATGAACGTTGCAGAAAATAATAAGCAGTGGTCGTACAAACGTGTGAGGCCTGTTATGTTGCTCAGTCCAGGAAAAGCCTGCTCTGTGACATTTATATCGCTTATCCTCCTGCATAATTTTAATTTTCAAAAGAACAAATCCCTATTAAAATTTCTGTGATAACATTCAATCACTGTGATTACCAACACTGAGAATAATCAAGAGATTTTCACTCACAGGTCAGTTAGTTTTTCCAAACGAGAAATGGATGATGGAATGGGTCCCTGCAGTCCACTACCTTGCATTTCTCTGCATTAACTTGCTTAATCAGAAACAATCAAAAAAGTCTTGAATCTGATAAAAAAAACTAGCCCTTTGGAAAGATGAAGATCTTACAATCTACTAAGTTGCGTCCAGTTTTGTATATAATCAGGTATGCTGCCATTGAAATTGTTATCATTTATGCGGCTGCATTATGCAATACGAAGGATTTACATGTTATACGTCTATCAAATTCTGTGTAAATTAGTTGTAATTTCATGCTAAAAGGCTTACAAATCACTCAAGTTCTTCAGTTCAGCAAGTTCCATAGGCAAATTTCCAGTCAAGTTATTGGAAGATAGCCTCCTGCAACAATAAACTAATTCAATCCCCTGAAGACTAAATTAAAGAGGTGAAAAAAAAAAACAGATCAGAAATGAGTATCCATGAAATTCCTTACAGTGCTTGCAAGTTCACTAAGTTTCCAAGCTCCCGAGGAACAGTTCCTGAAAATTGATTTAATTCGAGGTCCCTGGCAAGATGCAGCTATACACTGAGATTGAGAGTAGAGTAGATTACTCTAAAACACTTGAACAGCTTAATATCCACATATATACAATTGGCGATATTGCAATGAATTATTATATAGCTTTGGAGATACACAAGCGCTGAAATTTACAGCTTACAAGGTTGTGAGATTGGTAAAGTTCTCCAAATATATTGGTAAATTCCCTGATAACCGGTTTGCAAGAAGAGAGCTGCAGGAACGGTGCTCTGTCAGTTTAATAAGATGCAATAAATTATACTAAAGATGACGCAAAATAAGGAGAAAATTGTAGCTTACATGAACTTCAGCGGCAATGAAGCCAATTCGAGTGGTATAGAACCAGTCAGGAGGTTGTAAGCAAAATCGCTGCAAAGTCAACAAATGATGAATCAGAAAAATCACAGAAACACAAGCACTGTCTCTGAAGGATAGAAATTCTCACATTTTCTCGAGCTGAGGAAGTTGGGACAGTTCAAGTGGAAGCTCTCCTGGAAGGCTACAACGCTTGAATTCTCTGAAAATCATACCAAAGTCAGATATTTTTGTAGCACAAATGGTAAAGCAACATTTTTGAACCAAGCACTTCTAGCAAACTATACAAACACAAAGACAATGTTTGTATTTCTTTTATTTTAAGTTAAATTGAACCTTCAGAATGTTGTTTATTTTGGAACAGCTACATCTGTCTTCTTTTCTGTAAATTTAAAACCTTAAATATGAATGAGAAAAATCCAGATCTTAGACAAGCACAAAGATGTGTTTCCATGGACTACAAATATGTCAGACATTCATTTGGGGTTGGGAAACATACAGGATTGTAACATGACAAATGTTGTTCGGAAAGTTGCAATCGCAGGTGATGTTCCTCTCAGGATCGGTTGGTTGAACTGGAACTATATCTGGAAATATATGTTTTTCACAGGCATTTGCGCTGAAATTCCAGTCAGCAGGAGCTCCCATTTTTCTGGCGATTGTATTGAGAGCATCCACTAGATTGCATTCACCAACAAACAATAGTAAGAGGTAAGACTTCAAAACCAAAATTAACTTAAACGTACAAAATTATCTGGCAGCATAGTCAACACCAGTTCAGAAACTAGTTGTTCTTTCTTATGCTGCTTCTAGTCATCTACTTGTCTATTAGCTCTCTATACAGTAATAAGCATTCATAGCACTCAGCAAAATCAGAAATTTGTATACAAATAAAGATCAAACATCATCAACCACCATAAAAAGGGGGCAAAAAAGAAGCATAATGGAATAAACTGTAATCATATATACCTTCATCCTGAGGCAGTACAGCAGCACCAGAACTTTCTGTCCTCAAGCAACTCAAAGCTACAACTGATACAAGCAATACATGTTTGAAGAAGAACATCTTTGAAATGGAAAAAGACATGTATTGGTATATCTCTAAAACTTGCAAGAAGAATTTTTTGCCTGCCAAGATTCTTCTACCAAGCAAATATTTACGTACTATCAACTGAGTAGCATGAGCATAACTAAAGCAACTGCAAATGCCAATGAAATTTCAGAAAAATGACTACTTAAATATAGTTGACAATTCTTCTACACATTTTTAGTGGCTTGAATTTATCCAAACTGGCGGCTTAGATGTGGTCGTCAGCGTAGCTATTACAATTTTAAATCTCTATCAGGACAGATGTGATTTTAAAAAACTAGATAAATGCATATGTGTGAGCAAAGATCACTGTAGTCATCCATAGGTCATAAGTAGGATAATTCTGTTCATGTTTTTTCAAATGCCTCGAAGCATAAGCTATCGCCTTATTATTCTGCATCAACACACAACCTAGGCCAACTGTAGAGGCATCACAATATACCCTGAACTTATCTATTCCATTAGGCAAAGGCAAAACTAGAGTTGTGGTCAACTTCTCCCTCAACAACTGAAAAATATTCTCACAAGCATCTGACCACTCAAACTTCACATTCTTCTGAGTCAAGCGAGTCATAGGAGCTGTAATTTTAGAAAAATCTTATACAAACCTCCTATAATACCCAACTAAACCTAGAAAACTTCAAATCTCTATAACTGTAGTAGCTTTAGGCCACTCAGACACTACTTCAATATTCTGTGGATCAATTTGGATACCATCTTTAGACACCACGTGTCTAAGGAATGCAACACTCTCCAACCAAAAGTCACACTTCGAGAATTTAACATAAAGTTAATGTTCTCTTAGTGTCTATAGTACAGTCCTCTAGTGATATATGTGCTCTTTCATCCTTTTCGAATACACCAGTATATCATCAATGAAGATTACAACAAACTGATCCACATATGATCTAAATATCTTGTTCATCAGATCCATTAAAGTTGCTAGTGCATTAGTCATGCTAAATGACATTACTAGAAACTCATAGTGGCCATAACGAGTGTAGAATGCATTTTAGAAACATCAGCTTCACTGATCCATAACTGATGATAACTCGACCTCAAATCAATTTTAGAAAAGAACTGTGCACCCTGAAACTGATCAAACGAATCATCTATCCTCAAAAGAGGATAATTCTTCTTCACTGTCACCTTATTAAACTCTCTGTGATCTATGCACAGTCTTAGAGTATCATCCTTCTTCTTTACAAACATGACTAGTGCACCCTAAGGAGAAATACTGGGTCTGATAAAACCCTTGTCTAACAGATCTTGCAATTGCTCTTTCAACTTTGCAAGAGTCATTCTATAGGGTGGCATCGAAATAGGAGCTATATCAGGAACCACATCGATACAAAATTTAACCTCTGTAAGGTGGTAAACCTGACAACTCCTCAGGAACAATATCAAGAAACTCATAAGAAACAAGTACATTTGTGAGAGATAACTTCTCCCCTAAAGTATCCCTGACTAGAGCCAAGTAACCCTGACAACCTTTTCTCAGCATCATCCTAGCCGTGATAGCGGAGCTAAGATTCTGAGGTGTAGAACTCTTGTCACCCATAAATCTAAATTCTTCTTCATCAAGAATTCTGAAAATCACCTCTTTACTCTGACAATCAACCATTGCATAGTGCTGAAATAACCAATCCATTCTCCATATCTCATTAAGATCAATTACACCCAAATGATTGATTTTGCAAATAACTCTCTCAATTTCAGTTCTCAGCTCGGATGCCAATATATACCAAGTTTAATCCTGCGACATACAGTTTTACCAATCTCCTTTTATACTATATCACGTCTATAGTATGACATGATAGATTAAAGAGTTCATGAGTATTCTTCTTAATTGATCGCTCTTCTGTTACTCTATGCAATAACAGACACAAGTAATTATCCCTCCTTGTAAGTGGATGGAAAAATCTTAGAAATGACTCTTTAACTCCAATCATGTTATAGTAGTCACTTAAAATTAATTTGACTGTATGCACAATCTTACTGTGTAGCCAAAACTGATAACTTCACCATCAAAGAGTACTAAAGGTGATTCGTCTTTATTAAACATCTTCCAATTCCTTCATCAATGCATATTCCAAAAAATTATCATGCTTGGTTATGTGTTATCAAGTCCTCATTAACCTTGGCTATCCTAGCCACAAATGTTGCAAGTTCAAGATCAAAAGGCTACTTATACCTCTTACAATGACTACTTTAGCCTTTGAGTTACAGTTACCTTTGACCTACCCCTATATAAGATAGGTGTAGTAAGGCTAAAACTATAACCACAACTTCAACTTGAAAAGACTGTTTATCAATATTGTCTCTGTAGAAGAAGCAGTTCGCATTCACCTCACTGAAAAGACATGGAAATCAACAAGATTCAAAACATAGAATAAACGCAGAATTGACATATCCCAAGTTCTCTACTGAAATAGAGATTGCATCTACTGAACAACCAAAGGTATCAACACTACACCTTATGGAATTCCTATTGCATGGGCAGCATCAAAACATTAAGCCACAGGCTCCTCATTCTGCTATTCCCACTGTCTATGGCGATCATCTAGCCTTCTATGTCCATCTCTACCCCTATGCCTAACGGGCTGCACAGGGGGTAGAACCTCATGCTTAAAAGACTTTCTGCCATCGATCTCATCGACCAATAGAGCGACTCACGCTCGCGGCATTCAAAAAAGAAAAAAAAACAAAATAAGTAATTCAAACAATCACAAATAACAACAGACACCCTAATGCTTACACAGAATTCCTAATGCAAGGAACACTTTTCAAAGACATGATCGAACCTAATTTGACTGCAGTAGTTTCAAAGAAACACAACTCGAAAACCTAAGGCCACAACTCTAACAACCTAGGCCCAAATAAAAACTTCGCTCTGATACTAACTTTGTCACGACCCAAACCGAGAAAATCTAAGGACGAGAATTCTTTCGAATTCGGAACCCGTAGCAAGCCTTAAAAAATTAAAGTATAAAATAATTAAAATAAAATATGCACCATAATTTAAATCTCAAACCAATATAATACAAATAAATTTCTGTCATCTCATAAAATAAAATATATAAAACAATATTCAAAGAAAGGTCTCTGAAATAACAGCCAACATTCAACAAATACAAAATACAACCACTACTGCAGCTTTCTAGAGTACAAAAAAAGTCAAGTAGATAATTTACACCAAATAGTCGGGGCTAAAGAAATACGAGGGATGGGCCTACTGCTGAGGTCTGAGAAAGAAAAGTCTCCTGTAAAAATCAACTAAGGGGAGTCAGACCTCACTGAGTTAATTGTTATATTATATATACATGCATTTTCTAGTGTCAAATGCAATCAATCATTCATATATAATAAATACATATACAAGCATTTCACACAAATGCTAAAATCACTTTATATATATAAATGCTAAAAAAACATTTGTTTTATTGAATGATCAAATAGAACCCTATTTTATCACAACCTCAATCAACAATAACTCTCTAGCTATACAGGCTCACTTAATTCCAAATCAATTCACTTATTCTATATGAATAGTAGACTGGCCCCGAGACACAAAGTTAACCGAGCTCCAGCAGTTCGATTGTCAGTGTGATTGACCTTGAGACACTAGGTCAACCGAGCTCCAGCAATCACACTATTCAATCGTATTAAATTCAATCAATCAATCAAATCATTATCACCTCAAGTGATTCTCACTCAACCCTAAATCTATTGCACCGGTACGTATACGGTTCTAGTGTTGCCCACTAGGTAGCACGTTCTATCAATATCCTTTATTTAAATAAAACACTCATATAGGAAAATAAATAATGCTAACATTCATAATGACAAAATAAACCACATATATACCAGAAATATATCTAAAATAAACTAAGTATATTTCAAGTATATATAAGTTAAATAAATTTAAATCAACCATAAAATATGCCAAATAAAAACCAATAATATACTAAAAACATTCTAAGTATATATCAAGAATAAAACATGCATTTATTTTGAAATATATAAAAAATATACTAAAAATATACCTAACATATACTAAACATTTTAATGAAACAATTTATGAATATATACAAATCAAAACATGTAAATTCTAAAACATGCATCCTAAATGCGACGTATATATAAAATAACAACTCATAAGTTTGCACTCCTCAAGACTAGCTCAACAAGCTCAGTCCACTAGGCCTCATTCCCGGCGCAACTAGACAATAAAATAATAACAACAATCAAAATAAATCTAACTTATACTCCTACAAAGACTCGATCTAAGAATACGAAACTCAAACAAAATCCGAAAACTCAGGATCGACGCGATGTCACGTTTTACGAAAATTCTAACGAAAATTCGATAGAGCTTCCTTTGTAAAACGGACATCTCTCTACTAGAAAGTATGGCCGATTCTGCAAAAAAACACAATTCAAATAATAGAAAACACAACACTTTCGATTGGACCCCGAATTACACCATTCTTCCAACCAAAGTCCACAATTCCACCAAAAATACATTTAATATAATAAATATATTAAAAATCAATAAATTTTACAAATATCCTCAAAATATCCAAATATAGCATATTTAAACATCAAAACACTCAATATAATTATTTTCACAATAATTAAAAAAAATCCCAAAATAACAACATAATATTATTAAAAATCAAATTTCTCAATAATTCAATATTAAATAGTAAAAATTCACTTTTATTTATTCAAATAGCATAAATAGCCTAAATATATATATTAAAAGTAATTAAAAATTCATTTAATTACCAATTTAGTAAATAATATATATTTTGAAAATAATTTTCAAAAATTAGTATTAATTAGTTAAAAATAGTAAATAATTTATAAAAATCATTTTATTACCTTAAATAATTCTAAAACCATTTAAAACATAATATTTAACTATAATTTTAACAAAATTACACAATTACCCTAATAATTCAAAATACACGTAATATAACTAATATTCCTCAAAAATTATATAAAATCATTAAAATTATTTTATCAACGTACATAATTCTAATATCACCTAAAACATATATTTAACCAATAATTTCAACAAAATACATATTTAACCTAATTTTCCAATGTTTACATAAACTAAAAATTACACAATATTCTCAAAACTTATTTTCTCAACAATAAAATTAATAACAATATATAATAACACTAAATCAACCAATTTTATAATTAAATAAATTAATTTACAAAAATTAAATAAATAATAAAATATTCACCAAAATTCAAATAAATTCCAAAAATTCAAACAAAAATGTATTCATGAAGATAAAGCTACCAAGATCAACATTTGTTAAGGGAGTTTTCAAAAATCAACCCAAAAAAAAAAAAACCCTAATAGCTTAAAACTGAAAAATCAAGAAAACTCACAAACGATCGAGTTAGAGCTTGAACGGAGCTTGGAATCGTCTTCCTCATGACTCAGGGAGTCAAATGACAATGGAATGGCTAGCTAAGGTGGCCGAAGGAGGAAGAACAGCCAAAAAAAGAAGCTGATGTTGTTGTTGTTGTTTCTGCTGCTGTTGGCACCAGAGAAGAAGGAAGAAGGTGGCGGAGCTTATGGTTGAAGGAGGTGGTGGTTCGGTGAGCAAGGGGAGGAGGCACATCGCCAATAAAGGAGTTGGGTTGCGCACAGGGGAGATGAGTTTTCTGTGTTCTACGTTTTTTGTGATCTTCATTTTGTATATATATATATATATTAATAAAACTATATATTATATTTATATTTATATTATATTTATAAACACATGTAAAATTAATAATAAATAATAATGATATTAATAATTCTAATGAAATAATTTAATAATAAAATAAATAATGTAAGCTAATAAAAATAATAATAGACATAATAATACACTAATATTAATATTATTAAAATAATACTATCCAAAATAATAAACATAAATAATGCAAATTAAATGTTCAAAATAATAAGTTTCTAAGATAAAATATTTACGTAGAAAATATAATTTAACATAAAAGAATAATTATTAATCACAAAATAATAAAATGAATAAATATAACTTTTAAATTTATTAACACTGCATATCTTAATACATATTAAAATAATTTAAAAATATGGGTTATTACATGAAGGATGTTTTTTCCTGATGTTCTTTCTTTATTAGTATATGATGATACCCCTGTGCAACATCCATAAAGCTCTACAAATTGTGACTGGCAATGGAGTCTACCAGTTGGTATATTATTGGCTATGGATAGCTATCTTTAAGGCATGCCCTGTTGAGGTCAATATAATCCACACACATCCTGTATTTGTCATTGGACTTTTTCACCAGCACCACGTTAGCCACTCATTCTGGGTGCGTGACTTCTTTGATAAATTCAGCTTCTAGCAACTTCTTTGTTTCTTTAGTGATTATCTTTTGTCTTTCGTATGTAAAGGTCCTCTTTTTTTAAATGATTGGTTTTACTCCTGGTTTGATGCTTAAACTATGTGAAGCAATCTGGGGATCTACTCTAGTGATTTCAAATGCTTGAGAAGCAAAGCTGCCTGAGTGTTTAATGAGAACCTCACTTATTCTGTGCTTAACTTTGCTATCAAGCTTATTATTGATCCTTATCATCTTTCCATCAGTGATTTGTAATGTCTAAACCTCATTAACTGGCTCAAGGTTTGCTCATTATTTCTTCGTTTCCTAAGACTCCAGGGGGAAAGCCTTCATTTAAGGTTTGACTACCATCTAGTAGCATTGTCTGGCCATGTGTTGGTCCCCGTTAATTATTAGGACTCAACCTTTAATGCAAATCTTTATAGTCAGATGTTAGATACTTATAACTGCATCGATCTCGTAAAGTATTGGTCAGCCTATGATGCCATTGCATACTAGTGGGAGATCCACCACATTGAACTAAGCCTTAATCACTTTCATTTCTCTAGTATTTTGATCTCTGAATTCTAGTCCTATTGGTTGTGTAGTTCCTCCGCAGAAGCTTGTAATGGCATTCTAAATAGCTTTCAAATAAGTAACAGAGCCCCCTATTACCTTGTAAGCATTCTAAGATAATACAATAACGATGCTCTCATCATCGATCAGTAATCTTTTTACTAGGTAATTATTGATGTAAGTGCTTACTACTAGTGCATCATTATGGGGATGCAAAATATATTTCCTATCTTCCAGACCGAATATAATAGTTTGCCTTTTCTCAAGGGCGAGCCCTTCTTCTCTATAGGTTCTCTTAGGCCTCTTCTTCAGGACTTCTCTGACAATCATGTTAATAACATTGGTTGGTTCATTCAAGACTTATTTGGTTCCAATCTATCTCTATATTAACTATCTAGATTTTTTGTTCCTCTGAATGTGTCAATGAAGTTGTCGAGTTTACCATTATGTATCAATCTTTTTATGACATTTTCAATTCACGGCATGCCTCAATTTCATGTCTGTAATCTCAGTGATATTGACAATAGTACTTTTTATCTTGTACGGCTCTCCTATGTGGGCTCAGTCTTCTAGTTGGAGTAATGCCTATACCATTTTGCCTTATCCACATGAGGATCCTGGATTTGGAGGTATTTAGTGGTGTATATTTCTCAACTTCCTTCTCAAACCCCTCTACCAGGTTTCTAAAGTTTGACCGCTAAAAGCTCGACCTTCTGGATCTTGACCTTTCATCCATCTTAGTAGGTGCTCTCTCATCATCCCTCTGCATCTTCCTGTCTTTATCCATCTTTATCATCTTGATTGTCATTGCCATTACCTCAGTGAAGGTACTAGGTTCTTTTGTCATTATTTTATCTTTGAGCTTTCTGAGCCGAGTCCCATTCTTCAAAGCCTCTATGGCCACTTCGTCAACCAGATTTTCAATTTACATAGCTACTTTGTTGAATTGACCTAGATAACTTCATAGTGATTTAATGACCTTCCGTCGACACATCTGAAGATTGTTGATATTTTTGGCTCGAGGGACGTTAGTGATTAACTGAGTTCAAAATTTCTTGGCTAATTCTTCAAAGGAGGAGATGGAATTCTCAAGGAATCGATGAAACCACTTCTAAGCATTCTTGGTAAGTGTAATTAGAAAGACTTTGCACATAATTTTGTCATTCACATTCTGGAGTAACATTTTGGTTCTAAAGGAGGATATATGGTTGATTAGGTCTCTAATTCCGTCAAATTGATCTAACTATGGCATTCTGAATTTGGTTGGAATTTTTTTCTGGATTTTTCTGCTTATAAAGGGTGTCTTCCCTTCCATAATGCATTCATCTTCTTTTCTTGGCCCAGTACGAGCTTTATGCATGACCTCTTTAACCTTTTGGGCTAACTTTAAATTGTCAAGGGCCAAGATTGTCGAGCTGAATTCTTCTTCCGGAGCTTTATACTTTTCTCTATTTCCTCTAAATACCTCAAGAGTTGTTGCCGGTGGTGTAATATTATTTCCTATATGAGTTGCTCCATAGTTATCGCTTTGAATCAAGGCATTCAATTGTTGTTGCATCAGGATTATCTGAGTTTGAATGTTTTATATCATCACGTCTTTGCTCAGTGGGGATAAGTTGAGTGTTTGGGCTATTGTGTTTAGGTTAGGTGTGGCTATTGCAGGTGTTTCTAATAGGTTCAGAAAAGGTATAAAAGGTATAGGTATGTTATGGTATTGAAGAGGAGCATAGTAGAGGAGACCAGTGCTAAGAGTTCGCCACCCTTGAGCATTACTAGGCAAAATGTATGTACCAATAAGAGCTTGAGATGAAGGTCTGACATGCTGAAAAGGGGGCTGACGGGATTATCATTTGAGTAGGTGATGACAAGTTGATTGGAAGAATGGGAGCATATGGGTTGATGTGCGTGTCAGGAGTTGAAATCGATGGTGGACTAGAAGTCATGATTCCAAGGTCTCAATTGATAGATGCCTGAATGACTTTTTAACTCAAGAGTTTCCCACAAACAGCGCCACTTGATAATTTATTTTCGGAACTCTTGAGTTGGAACCATGTAAATGATCAACAAAAGGTAAGGTGAGAGACGGGGAGAATCCCCACAAACCCTCTAATGTCGAAGTCAGAAAATATAAAGAGAGAGTTTAGAGCAATGAGAATATGAAAGAATAGAATGAAGGATACGAGTCCTATTTATAGAGATAGTGATGCTCAAACCTAAGAGTAATAGGATTCCTCTTTGATGAAAGTCCTATGCCTACTAGGAGAGCGTTTTTTCTTATCTAAGAGTCTTCTAATTGGAAATATTTGTCTATTTGTCTTGGACGTCCTTCTCTTGCAAGCAACCATGTATTGGAAAATAAAGATTTTAATTAAATAAAAATATAGATATGAGATATCAAAAATTATAAATAATCATGAGTGATTATAATATAAAAACTATTAAATCAAAGTAAATTATTTGTATTAAAATTATTAGAGTTTTATTATGTATGAATAATTAAATAGTTTTTAAGTTAATATTAATTGTTGTGAAAGGTATATAATCATTAGAAATTAAAGATAATTAAGTTATTTAAATTATTAATAAAATTAAAATGGAGTGCAATTATCAAGAGAATGAGTACAAAAATTTCTACCTTATTTGTTTATATGTATATGTGTAGACTTTCACAGTATAACGTACAAAAATCTCTACCTTATTTGTTTATATGTATATGTGTAGACTTTCACAGTATAACTCATGATCAATTTAAATTTTGTTTACCTTTTTTTTTCTTGCGCTCAAGTGTACCCTTAATTTCAGATCATATTACTTTTTTTTTCTTGTGTTAATGTGTATCCTTAATTTCATACTATATTTCTTTCTCTTCTATTCTTGTCCTTTGTAAAAACTTCTTGTCTTATTTTTCTTAACTTCTATTTTGAATTGTTTTGAGAGATTAGAGATTACAAAAATGGAAGTAAACATATAAATATAATAGAGATTAATGAAAAAAAGAGGTGCAGCGATATTAAATATAAGAAAAAAATGGTTAAATGAAAGTAAAAAAAAAGTATAAATAAAAGAAATTTTTAAAGAAAAGGTGAAGAAATAATAAAGAGAAGAAAAGGAAAGGGCAAGATAATAAAGAGAATAAGAAGAAAGACATAATAAAGAGAATAAGAAAAAAGGGAGCGATTTTTTTTTCAGAAAAAAAAGAGAAAGGGAATTTTTTTCAAATTTAATAAAGAGATACATAAATATTACAAATAAATAAGTATAAAGTTAAAAATAAAAAAATAATAAAGAGTAAAAAATTTTAGAAATTAAAATAATAATGAAATAAATCTGAGGGTTATAAAATATAGGTACTCAATGACTCATGACATAAATACCGAAAAAAAATTATTTTATAACTTTGTGATTTATATATTTTTAATTATTTCTTATTTAAAAATAAAATATAAAAAATTAGAAAATGCAGTTAGTATTTTTATTATAAAACTAGTTTTTAATCTGTGTTTCGCATAGACTGTAAATAATATATATTTTTTAAAATAATTAATTACATAATTTTAATAAATTAAATATAAAAATAAGAACTTAAAAAGTTATTGAAATAATTTTATTTTATTATTTTTTATTAGAAGTACACATATATTTTTAATAATAATAATAATAATAATTGAATGAATAAAATAAAAAAATAAAAAATAGTTGAAAAAGGGATATTTTAATTATGATAAAAAACATACTTTTTAATAGAAAAAAAAAAGAGTAATGTTTTTTGTGTAATAGAATTAGAATTTTTTACAAAAAATGTGTATTATAAAATAAGATTTTTTTATTTTTATAGAATAATATTGTAAATTTTAATAATTCAAGACATAAGTCTTTAGGAGCGAATGCTAAATTATAAAGAAATATGTTTGTTAAATTTTAAACTTAATGACTTTAGAGCTCATCAATTAAGGTAAAATGTATATCCTTTAACTTTTATACATTCTATATAAATATATTAATATGTTGTGAAATGAAAATATAAAATTGTGAAAATATAAAAATATAAATATAAGTAAAAAATGAGAAATAAAAAAATATAAAAAATATTCAAAATATATATATATATATATATATAAATCAATGCTCATATTTTGTGAAGTGGAAACAAAATAAAATATAAAAATTAACAAAAATAGTTAGAAATAATATTGTCACTAGTAAAATTTATCCTATCCTTTAAACTTTTATATAAAGTATGTCCAAAATGATTTTTACTCTTTTATCTCTATTAAGAACTCTAACTGAAGACAGAGGGAAGTCCTAATTGAGTACAAACTTGTATTGCTATTGTTAAATGATAGGAGTGGGAATGGGAAGAGCGCCACCTAACCTCATTTTAAAGTTTATTGTTTTACAAGAACTTCCAATCCTTAGTTTTATCAATTCATTCAACCTCCATTCAAGTCTCCACTGAAGGCATAGCTCTTGAAATTCAAGTTATCAGGTGGTGCTGCAATTTTCTTAAATAACTAAAATTTGTCATGAACAATTACTAAAACTAATGTTTGGTAAAGAAAATTAAGTTAAAGCAAGTACCATAAAAAAAAAAAAAAAAAGTTCATAACTTTGAAAATCCAGTCAGTAAATGGAATGAAAAAGAGAAGATATAAATACGGATAATTTTGACAAAACATATAAACAAGATGTTGTCAAAGTTTTTGAGGATATGTAAGCAGTTTCCTATATATATTGTGAGGCTAATAATAAAATATTTTCCAGACAAACGGTTAGATATGCTTTTGATAACATTGAATGATATGATGGAGGCCGACACAATTTTTGTCCTGCAAAGTCTTTAATCCATGCACGCGGAATTGTCGCGATGGAAAGTCATTTCCAGACAAACGGTCTATGCAGAGAGCGTTTTTCCTAGAGTTGAGTAAGCATTATTGAGAGTCATTTCTATTCCTGTCACATTAAGGATTAAATGGCCCCTTGACCTTTAGGCCATCTGTTAAATCCTTCGCAGGTATTATCAAAGATTTTATATTCTTACCCCACTGGTCTTAGAATTTATATATTCATTACATGTATATACTTTATAATATTATAATTAATTTATAATAGTCATTGATAATTAATATAAAAATATTTAAAATTGTTGTAATTTCTCGAAATGTAATGAATCTGACAAAAAAAATTGTCCTGTCATCTTTTATATATTGGTAAACATGTACTTCATATGTGAATAAAATTTTTTTAAGATTAATGATAACAAATAAACTATTAAATATATAATTTGATATTATTATTATTATTATTAAACAAAAATTTTAAAAATAATAAAATTTTTATTTATCTATATAATAAATTGATATTAACTTAATATAATTATAATTTATTGCAATTTTGATAAATTTTTTATTTAAATAATTTTATGATATTCCTTTCATATTTTTTATAATTAATAATTTTCTCAACTCTACAACTAATTTTAAATAAATATATTGTGGTCATAATTAATCATAAAATAATAAAAAAATCATTAGTTATATTTTCTTAATAACCATATTTTAATGTTTATTGTTTTAGAAGAACTTCCAATCCTTAATTTTATCAATTCATTCAACCTCCATTCAAGAAAAAACAAAAAGTTAAAGCATGCACCATAAAAAAATAAAAAAAAATTCATAACTTGCAAAATCCAATCAATAAATAGAATGAAAAAGAGAAGATATAAATATATTATATATTACAAAATAAAAAGCTATAGCAATTTAATAAAAAATAAAATCTTCAAAATAATTTATTATATTTATGATTACTTTTATAAATTAAAGGTATAAGGTGAAAATGGTCACTTTCAACTTGGTCCATACAAAATATTAAAAATATAAAAATTCAAAAACAATCTAAAAATAAAATTTACATACATAAATAAACTTATTGATAAAAAAATTAACATAAAACAAATAAAAAAAAAACAATTAGCTATGTAATAAAAGTGGCATAATTAAAATGAAATCTGCACAATGAATGCACAAAAATAATAAAAGTATTATCTATGCACAAAATTACACTACAAAAAACAGGCATTTAGCGACGGATTTTTCCGTCACTAAAACAGGAAAATTTTTCGCTAAAACTCTCAGCGACGGAATTCACAACGCTCAGCGCTTGATTTTAGCAACAAAATTCGAAAATCTGTCACTAACTTAGAAAATTGAAAAAAAAAATAAATTCATATTTTGTCCCTTAAACTCAAATTTAGTACCTAATATAATATTAAATATTGTTCGAAATTAAATTATAGCAATTTAGAAATTTAAACAACTAATTGAAATCCAATACCCTTACATATTTCTTATAACATTACACATCTATTTCAAAACAACCATAAATTCAATACAGTATTCCAAACATAAAACCCACACAACTTAACAAGATTAGTTATCCAAATTAACAACATCATCAATTATGCAAAACGCTTATAGAGTTGTATCATCATAAGTTGGACCTATAAATGGTGGAAGCTGAGAGCTAAGTTGAGACTATGAAAACATACGTATAAACTTCTCCATGTGTTCTTGCATTTCATGTTGATCACGTTCGACTTAATCTTTATATTTTCTCATATCTTCATTCATCTTTTGTTGATCACGTTGTACTTGCTCTTTATATATTCGCATGTCTTAATTCATTTTTTCTTGCAATTCTTGAACTTGTAATTCCACCTTCTGCTCCACCACTTCATCCATACGTTGTTGGAACCGCTCATCTGCTATAAAATCATATTGTGAAGTGGTTGATGAACTGTTGAAAGTCTTAGGGTAAAATGTGGATGCTTAAGAGCCAAGCCCCTATACTCGCCTCTTTTTTTCACTTCCTGCAACCTGCAAATATATTTGGCTCACGTCTACCTCCACAGGCTCTGTAGACCTATCCGTTGGCTGAGAAGCAGCAGCAACCATGCTCTCGACAGTATCCTACATAATTATCATTAATGATTAATTATTATTAAGAGTTTTTGCTTATGTGTAAAAAAAATTTCAAAGATAAAATGAAAAATTATATAGTAACTACTTAATATATATCTTACATTGATGTTTTTGGATCTTTTATTAGTAAAAGATCTATCCTTTTTTGTGTGCATCTTCTTAAATACTTCAAATGGGGTAGGAGCTCATTGTAACTCCTTTTCCTATCAAAGTTAATGATTTTTTTTTGTAAGCATTTGTACAAAAAAAAATTAAATTTTTGTTGATAATTATGAAATTCAAATTATTACCAAAGTAATGCAGTGTTCAATTGTTGATCTAGAACCGCCTATATGTATAGAAAGTCCTATGCCCAGTCCACCTTTCTATGTGCGATGATTTTTAGCAACTTGTTCACATTTTTTTTATATGTCGGGGTATTCCAATATTGCTACCAGCTCTCCCATACATCTTTCAATATTTCTATGTCATTGTTTCCTTCAATTCGCATCTTGCACAACATATCTCTATATCTTTTTGCTACTACCTTATAAAAAGCTTTTTTCACTGCTGGCGTCTTTGCTTTATCCCATTGACATGCTTTCTACAAAAACAATTTATTAATTACTATATATTACACATAACATATTCTTATTAAAATATGAATACACTTAGAATAAATAATAATATGATACAACCATGTTCAAAACACTACAACTACATATTATAAATATTAAAACAATTTTTACCTTAAATTCCTCCCAATAGAACTCTTTGGTGGTTTGAGGCACTAAGTTCCATGTCACACCTTTCTTGTCTAGCCTCTCCCAAAATATCTTAGTAATTATAGTTGAAGTCCTATTACTTAATGAAAACCTGTTTATAAAATATATAATAAAGAAAATGTTAAAGTAAAGTTATTTACATTGTATAATGCTTTCTCTATAATTGTCAGAATAAATAATTACTTCATACATGTTATCTCTATCAATTAGGAAAATTGTATTTCCCATTTGTGTACTATTACATGTCTGTGAAGACCTGACTGGCGCTGATCCTATTGAAGACTCTGGCTCAATTTATAGGACAAATGATGGTGTGCCCCACATCCATGTTAGGGGGTAAACCAAGAGCTGGTGGGGAAGTGGATGTTCAAGCATCCACTAATGATGATGGTACATTGTCCCCACGACCAGCAGAATGAACTCTTCGACTTCTGGAATGGCCACCTCTCATAACTGCATTGACTATATCACAAAACAATACAATGATAGATAAATTATGAATGTATATTGACAACCATCATAATGCCACATAATACCGCACCACTATCATCATCAAATCAGCTCTAATGAACACAACACAATGACAATATAATACATTCAAGTTTTAAATAACTAATTTAATTTTAATATATCTTGCTTTATATTAATATAAGTACATATATCATCAATCACTAACATTATTATTGTAATCATCATCTAATCCTTTATATTCTTCATCTGACTCTACTATATTTCTGCCTCATCATTTTCTTCAAGTTCTACATCATCAATCTCTACAAAAGAACTTTGATCAACTAATGACTAAGGGTCTTCGTCTGCATCAACATCAATATAATGCTCTTCTATGTCATCCTCTTAAAATGCTCTTCCATTTGATAACAAAGTTGTAGATGACTTTGCCACTTCAACTACACTCCTAGCTTTTATCTTACAAATAGCCCAATAATTAAACATGTTCTTCCTTATGCTCGGATAAGATGCATAGTACACTTGCATAAATTAACCCATGAGAATAAATGGTTCATATTTATTAAATCTTCGCTTGTGGTTCACATCAATAAGCTTATATTGGTGGTGAGTTCTTGTACCTATATATGGTGTTGGATCAAACCATTGACACTAAAATAATACTACTCTCTTTATTGGTAATGCAAGGTATTCCAATTGTACAACCTCTATAAAGTGACCATAAAAGTCCAATTCAATTGCACTAAAATTACTACCCTTTATGCACACTCGACTATTCATAGTTATTTTATTTGATCCATGCCCTAAAGTATGAAAATTGTATCCATTCACATAATAACCAGTATATGTCCTAATGCCTCTTAAAGGTCCTTTTGCAAGGTCCTTTATGAATTGGTTGGAGATATTTAATTTTAGATCATGAGCCTATAAAATATATGAAATGTTATAAAAATGAGCATTATTTGACTATATATATATATATATATATATATATATATATATATATATATATATATATATATATATATATATATATATATATATATATATATATATATGGATGTATTTATGTATACTCACATATGCCTCAAATGAAGATGCAAAGTCTTTATTAAGTTTAGCATTAACTTCAGCATCTTCAATGTTTGGTTGCTCTTCCTTTAATGCAGCCACATAAAGTCTATGGAAAATGTAGATAATTTTAAGCAAATATATTATAAATATTTTCATATATTAATTAGCTTTCACATCACATATTTAGAAATTTCAATATGCTTACTCGATATAAGCCTTCACTTCTTCACAATTCAATAAAATGTACGTGCAGTTTGCATGATATTCTTCTACATTAAGATATCAAAATTTTTCCTTACCAAATGCTCAACCGGGATATTTAAAAAATAGAAAGCAACCCCTCATGGTCTTGATTTTCATCTCTATATAATTGTGCATTTCATGGCACTTTTTGATATCTCGTATTCATATATGACTCAAAATAGTGTGCACAAAATGAGGATGTCTCCTCCACTAAATATGCATTGCATATTAAGCCATCAGCCTTTGCTTTATTATGGACATTATTTTTCAACCTTCAAAGGTAACTATAAAAACCCCTTATAATTACTAATTTAATTTATAGTATTTATATTTTATTTTATTACTTGTGAACTCATGTGAGTAATTTTTATTACTAACCTCTCAAATGGATACATCCACCAGTATTGTATTGGACCTGTTATCCTAGCTTTATAAGGCAAATAGATTGAGAGATGCTCCATGGAATAAAAAAAAACTTAGAGGAAATATACGCTCAAGCCTACAGACAATAACAGGAATCTCTTCTTCAAGACGCCTCATTTCTTCCTCTATTATTACTATAGTTGTTAGATCTTTAAAAAAAATACTAAACTTTGTCAAAGGTGACCATACATTCTCTAGCAACAGTTCATGAAATGCTATAGGAATCAACCTTTGCATAAACACATGGCAATCATGGCTTTTCATGCCATATAGCTTGAGCTTTTTCATATCAATGCATCTTGCCATGTTGGACACATACCCATTAGGAAATCATAGTTCTTTCAACCATTCACATAAAAAAAATTTCAGCATCTTATCCATAGTATAAGAAGCTTAAGGATATTTACCTGTCCTCTCATTTTGGTGCAACTCCACTCACAGATAGAACTCTTTTAAGTCTTCTCTAGATTTGGCATTGTCTTTTGTTTTTCCTTCAACATTCATGATAGTGTTGAATACATTATTAAAGATATTTTTTTCAATGTGCATGACATCTAAATTATGTCGAACAAGGTTTGTACTCCAATAAGGCAAATCCCAAAATATGCTTCTTTTCTTCCATCTACATCTATAATTCTTCAAAATATGGGCATTATTTGACTCAGCATCATTTTTTGTCACTTTTTTCAACCCTAAATGATTAATTTATTGTAGTATATCTACCCCTAATTGAATTAGTGGTGAAACTTTTGCCACTGTCTTACCCTTCAAAAAAGACTTTCTATTCTTTCGAAATTGATGATCTTGTGGTAAGAATTTTTTATGATTATCAAACCATGACGTCTTGCCACCTTTAGTCAATGTGAATGCATCAGAATATTCCATACAATATGGACAAGCTAGCTTCCCAACAGTACTCCATCCTGAGAACATTGAAAACATTGGGAAATCGCTTATTGTCCATATCAAAGCAGCCCTCATCTAAAAATTATGCTTCATTGAGATGTCATATGCTTTCACACCAACTTCCCATAATGCTTTCAACTCTGCTATTAGAGGTTGTAAGAAAACATCTAATTTTCCCTTTGGATTTTTAAGACCTCGCACAATCATAGATAAGAACATGTATTCATATTTCATGCATATGCACATCCACGAGGGCAAATTGTATGGTGTTACTATAATGGGCCATAAAGAGTATTGTTGACCAGATTGACCAAATGGATTAAATCCATTAGTACAAATACCAAGTCGAACATTTCGACTATCAGATGCAAAATCATGATGAGTTTGATTGAAATGTTTCTATGCTTCTGAGTCTGAGGGATGATGCATAACACCATCTTCACGCAAATGCTCAACATGCCACCTCATATTTGTAGTTGTGGCTTTAGATGCATACAATCTCTGCAATCGAAGCATCAAAAGGAAAGTAGTACATTTTCTTATAAGGAACATTTCTTTTTTCCTTATAATATCCACATCTTGGTCTCTTGAATCGAGGATGGTCATATATCTTTCAACTTGTTAGTTCGGTATCCTCACCCCAATATATCATGCAACCATTATTACAGCAGTGAATCTTCTGAACTGGCAAGCCTAAACCTTGAATTAACTTTTTTGTGTTACAGAAGCTATCAACCATCACATTATTTGAAGGTAGCAACTCCGACATCAATTGGCAAATTTCATCATACACATGTTTAGATAAATGGTTTTCAGATTTAATGTTCAATAATCTAGCAACAAAAGATAACTGTGAAAGATTTATATTTCCAGGTCATATCTCCTGATCAACAGCTTTCAACATTTGAAATAATTTATTAGCTACTCGGTTTGGTTCCTCATCCATGTCATTAGGATTAAAGGAAGGACCATCAGAATTAGACGTAAATGGATTAAAGGAAGGGCCAACAACATCTAATACCATTCTATGGTAAGCATTATAGGATTGAGCATTTTCCAATCTTAATTCTACATCTTCATTAAAATTTTCATCACAAACCACATTATCTGTCATGAAAGTTTCACCATAATTATACCAATTATAATATCCCCAGACAAATCCATACCTTGCTAGATGATATTTCACAGTATCCACATCGTGAAAATTATGATTTTGATATTTACGATGATCACATAGATACCTAATCTTGTTTCTATCCATCAACTCTAGATGACTAAGTGCAAAATTAATAAATTCATCAATTCTAGCCTCAAACTCTGTAGTCAAACATCCATTTATCATCCGATTATTAATCCACATGCGATTTGCACTCATTTTATCATACTTTTATAAAAACACCTACAATAAGATTATATATATGGATCTAGTCAAATATTATAAAAATATTATTTATAAAATGATTTAAAAAAAAAACACTTCCAATATATCCCCAAACACCATACTGCATATTTACCTGCACAATAATGCACTTTTAATGGCACACTAACCACACTCACAACAATTCATATATACAAAATAGTTAATCAAAAATCTATTTAGGCAAATAAAGAAATAAGTAAATAAAAAATAAACACAAGTAAATCAATAAATAACTAAAAATAGTATTAATTAATATTGAAATCAGCATATTGAACCCCTTTTAAGTTAAATAATAACAGTTTAAGTTACTTTCAAGTATTTAAGTTAAATTTTATAAATAAATTTATAAAATAATTTAACTAAATTTTTAAAAATTATATTACATATTGGTGTTTGATAAAAAAAATATATGTTAAATTTAAAATATTTGCTAAATTCGAGTGCAACTCAAGTTTTTAGAATTCAAAATCGAGTTATTTACACAAAAAAAATTAAATAATATTCATGATAGTGTTGAAACAGAATTGAAACTCCTTAGCAGGGTATTCTATTAAATGACAGATAAAAACATGGAGATTATATAAAATCAGCAATTGCAACAACAAAACTATATATCAACATTGAATAGATTCAAAATATATAGTTTGATTATCAAAAGGATCCAAAAAATGAAAGAAAATGATACGAACAAAAAAGAAAATGAGAATGAGGCAGTAAAGGTAACTCAAATACACAATTTCAGAAGAAACAAAAGGCAGCAGTATGCAGCCTATATCTAGGGATGTAAAAGAGCCGAACCCTCATAATTGAATAAATACTATCAATTGTAATTAATATTATACATATTTTGTTAGTCAAATATGATATATTTTTACTGAATTGTTAAGTTAAATTTAAAACATAACATATTTTAAATCAATGTAAATTTAAAATACAAATATTTATAAATATAATTATATAAATTATATTGTGATTAGATAATTGGAAACTATGTTATTGTGTAGTTAGATATTTAATATATTTTATATTAATCAAGTTCCTATAAAAAATTCAACATCAATATTTTAAATATTTATACATGAGAATTAATTAATATTGAAATCAGCATATTGAACCCTTTTAAGTTAAATAATAATAGTTTAAGTTACTTTCAAGTATTTAAGTTAAATTTTATAAACAAATTTATAAAATAATTTAACCAAATATTTAAAAATTATATTACATATTGCTGTTTGATAAAAAAAATATATGTTAAATTTAAAATATTTGCTAAATTCGAGTGCAACTCAAGTTTTTAGAATCCAAACTCAAGTTATTTACAAAGAAACAAAAAGAAAAAGAAATAACATGGCATACATTTCATATTATACTTGAAGATACAATGTATATTGAGATGTGTTTCATATTATCTTAATAAAGGATGTAAAAATTAGAAAAATAAAAGCTCAAAGACCCAATTAATTACTATCAATTCATTAAAAATGTATAGAACAAAATTCAAAATTAAGATGTGGCAATAATTTGGTCAAACATATTGTTTAATGTTTAACGAATGTCAAGTTTAAGATGTAAAAATTAAAAAAATTAAAGGCAAAAGATCAATAATGATCAATTGAAAGAAAAAACAAAAAGTTAAAGGACCTTAAAATGGTTTGTGCTAAAATAAAAGGAAGCATTATATAATGATTTTGTAATTTATAATTAAAAAATATACATTCACAATGTATCAATAATAAAGGCAAAATGAGGGTTCTATCCATGAAGGACCTTTCTCTCAATAAATAAATAACAGAATTGCAACAACAATGATGGTAATCAGTTTCTACAATCTAAAAAAAACCTAATCTTAATCGTACCATTGCTGATCAAATTAATAAACACAAACACATAGACAATTACAACAGAACCAAATTACATATGCTAGTCAAAACACTACCACAACCCATTACAAAAGTAAGCATCACCATTAACCAAACCAAATGATCTGAAGTTCACAAACTACTTAGCAATAGAGAAACAACAATACATTCATAATGATAATTTTGCATAAAAAATTCGAATAACACATATAAACAGAGAAGGAAATTTGACACCACAAGGTACCTTAAGCATGAGGGAGGTTATATGCCTTCAGTCAGTATGTTGACATGTATGCAAAACACTTTGCTAGTTTAATCAATGTAACCCTTTGTGAAACTTCACCCCATCTTCATGTTCTGAACTTAGCAAATAACTTTTTCACCGGGGAAGTTTCAATGAGCGTTGTAAGATGCACTTCTATGCAGCACGTCTTACTCAATGGCAATGAATTTTTCGAAAGTTTTCCTAAGAGTCTTTGACAGAACGCTAGACACAAAACTGAGTGGTTGGGAGGTTGAGCGATTTGTAAAATCAAACAAATCAAACACATCATTTCACCATTCGAAATTAAAAGGTGTTAAAATTATAGGGAATAGAATAAAGACCACAGTGATGCCTTGTGTAGAATTGGCAAAGTACAAAGGAAGGCACAACCTGAAAGCTTTAGAAGGACAGAAGATAATGGACAGATGCTGAAAATGATGACAAAAGACGGCGGACGATGACCTTAGCTAATGGCGACAGTGATGTCATTCATGAATGACAGTGACTCAGATGGGCAGGGCTGTAATTGAGAAGATTGGAAAAATATTCATCATAACTAGAAACAAGATTAAAACATCTGAATAAGGAATTGGTGTTTGTAAATTCCAATTTGGGAAAATTACAGGCGGTGCAAGGTGTAATTCACGAAGGCTAGGGTGTTGATGATGATGGTGCATGAGGGTGAAGATTATGGTACAACAAGGGTGAAGATGATGGTAGTGATGGATGTAAAAGACTAAGGCTACCGGCAGAGGGCGGCGAAGGAGGGAATCGAGGATGCTAGCAGCAAGGGTGAAGATGTGTGCAAGCAGCGGCAGAAGGAGATGGGTCTATAGGGAGAAGAAATTAGGTTAAGTTGCGAGAAGGGACAAGGTTATTTGTATTTTATTAGTGTTTGACATCAAAACTACGTAATTTTGATACAAAACTATGTAGTTTCGATGTAGTTATATTATAACATATATATTATATATTATTTAATTTTCATTTTCATATTAAATATTATATTTGTTTAAGTAGTGAAATATTCATCTATTTCCTCCATTATTAAGTTAAATTTAATTATGTAATATTAATATCGATTCTCATTGTAAAATACAAATATTTACAAATACAATTTATATCGTAATTAGATAATTAAATTTAATTGTGGATATTAATTAAATAATTAATTTATATGATGTATAAAATAGATATTTACTTACTTTATGACTTTAAATATATGTAGTTTATATTATGATTATATAAATATAATATACATTTTGAATAATTTGAACAAATTTTAGTGTTTCAAGATAAAGTGAAAGAAAGATTTTAGTGCATTAGGTTAAGCCAAAACTACGTAGTTTTGTAGTTATGTTTAGTAGTTTAATAGTTAAATTTATATATAATATTACAATTATATATATCTATGATAAAATAATTTAAATTAAATTATAATTAAAATACTTAATAGTAATTTTAATCAATAATATATTTTATTTAACGTTAAATGAATACTATACATTTATATTAAAAACCAATTTTAAAATTTAAGATAAACTATGTAAGTGTATAATAAAATTATATTATAATTTAGAATTTAAGATCAACTATGCAATTGAATTAGTATAAATCCAAACTATGTAGTTTTGAGTAAAATATGTAGTTTTTAGAAACCTATATAATTTTATAGTTATGGATAAATTATTTATGTTATGAAATTAAAGGTATTTATATATTATTGTGACGAGATAGGTGAAGAGGAATTTTTTAGTGAATTAGGTTAAATAAAAAAATATATAATTATATAGTTATGGACAAATGATATAGTTATGACATTAAAATTATATATTTTTGTGATAAAATAATTCAAATTAAATTATAATTTGCAATAACAATTTTATATTTTTTAATAAAGATTTTAATCAATGTTATATCTATTTGAAACAAGCTTAAACAACCCGAGTTTCAAGATGTTTGGGCTCTGCTCATTTAGCTTATGAGCTTCAAAATTATGTTCAGACTCAGCTCGTTTAACTTAATAAACGAGCTCAAGCGAGCTGATGACGAGCCGAACACCAAGCGGCTCGGCTCGATTAAGCAAGTTTTTTATGACTAAGTCCAACTTTGGTCCCAAATTCTATCATTTAGGGTCTCAAATTTCAGTTAAAAGTTTATATCAATTTTATTTTGGATTTTTTGGTCTTTTTGGATTTCAATACCAAATTTTTTTTAATTGTTACAAAGATAATTTTTTTTTTACTAATTAGTCATTAGTATATTATTATTGCTATTATTTTAATAATTAGTATATTATTAAAATCATTAGTTTATAAGCAATTTTTATTAAAATTATATTAACAACTAACGTTTAATTATAATACAAAAAGTAAAAGTAACCAGAAATAGTAAATAATTGTATCAATCTAAGATATTTTGAAATCTCATTTTTAAAAATAACATAAAAATAATTTTAATATGTTAACTAGAATATTTAAAAAATTTAATTCAATTATTTTTTTTAACACAATTATTAAATGGCACAAAAAATTTAAAAATAGAAATAATAGTATTTAAGGTAGACAAAAAATTGAATATATTAGCGACAGATTATGGAATCCGTTACCAAATTAGCAACGGAATATTATATCCGTTGGTAATTTAGTAAGGGAAATTGATATCTGTCGCTAAATTGGCAAGGGAGAGTGAAATCCGTCACTAAATTTAATATATTAATTTAAGAAAAAAATTAATTGAATATAGTGATGGATTTCAAAATCAGTCGCTAATTTAGCGATGGATATTGAATTCTGTTACTAAATTTATTAAATTAATTTTGAAAAATAAATTAATTGAATATAACAACAGATTTTATTTTCCGTCAAATTTCAAAATTCGTCACTAATTAGCAACGAATTTTTTCCTGACTCTAAATCAGTCGCTAAGTTTGAATTTCATCGCGAACTGGTAACGGATAAAATCCATCACTAAAATCATCAGTTTTTTGTAGTGTTAATGCTCATTAATATTTTATGAAATGAAATAATACAAAAAAGAAAAGGAAAGGAAAAATAGTTAGAAGTAAAATTGGGGCATAACAACATTTATCCTAGTGGAAAATACACATCCTTAACTTATATATATATAGATTGTCACAGTAGCTGGGTCCATGAGTGGACAAAGAAAATTAACTCCTTTATTCAACGCGACGAAGTCTGTGTGAAACTGTGAAACCTAAACAGAGACTTTGTCTTGGTCAAAAAAAAAAAAAAAAGCAAACACAGACTTGGGAGCACTTGGACTTTAATTAAATCTTAATCAATAATCAATAATGGTCTTTACGTAAGCTCTTAGCTGCTCTTTGTTTTTCAGGGCGTTGCCCTGCTTTATTCCAACCCAAAAAATAATAATTGTCTTTAAGCAGATGTAAACGAAATTTTTGCAAACATCAAAACAGTCAAGAGGAAGGAAATTTTATGCCATATGGATTGAAATGAATAATTCTTTGTAAATTCATCAAGTCAAGAAAACAAGTTTTCTTTTCTATTATAAGAAAAAAAAAGTTATCTTTATCTTGTACCTAGCTTTGAACTGTCTTACATTAGATTACCAAAACAGCCATGCAAGAAGCTACAACCTGATTAAGAAATCATGAAATGGATGATATATTATATTATTTTATAGTGTGATCAAGTTGATTAAGAAACACCATTTACTTTTCTTTATCTTGAAAAAAGAATCACATATATATAATCCCAAATGAAATATGGACAGGGGTCCATGTATAACAACTTGCAATAGCTGCTATTAACTCGCAATAGTTTGGGTATTTATTTTGATTGATTTGGGCTTTGCTTATTTTTTGTTTTGGAGGTTTCAAATGACTGCTTGCACAAAATATGGATAAAAAGACCAGCTGAAGTATTTTGCATACATCAATTCAAATTATGTGATTGGTACATACAACTTAAAACTTTTTCTTGTCAAAATCTTACGAGTAATTTGTATTGTAATCTCGTTCGCGTGTGTTTTGTATAGTTCGAAAAGGAAAATCTTAAAACCAAGCAATGGTAAATAATTGAGTTCTTTTTTCTAAACAATTTACATGAGAAAAATCTCAATGACGAATTTTGTGAAAGAGATGTTCCATCTCTTTCAGCTACATCACTGGGAATTTAAATTCTAATCATGAAGATCACGGACAGAAGCCAATGATGATGCTGTCATGGAGATAGAAGTTGAAACCTGGCTATCCGTGTGTTTATACTGGTCTCTATTTGCCATTGCACTTGCATACATCTCTGAGTTGATTTCATATAAATCATGCCCAGTAGCAGAGGAAGCATCGGGACCGGACCTGACTGATGAAGTTGAATTGTAATCCCGACTTCTTGAATTCTGACTTATTATTTCATTATGATGCTCTCTTATGGCTTTAAACCTCAAGTCTTCATTGTAACTACTTGCTTCAGGTATCACATCTGGTATAGTTGTTTTCCCTTCTAGCATACTTGCCACTTCAGACATAATTGGCCTCAGTGAAGGTGATGCATTTGTGCACAAGAGACCTACTTTAATCATCCTTTCTGCTTCTACCTTCTTAAAATCAGATTCAAGTCTCTTATCCACTAGCTCCATCAGGTTCCCGTTTTGCTGCAGGTGACATGCCTGGAATGCAAAGATTGCCATTTAAACTAAGATTGAATTCAAGCAATAAGAGAAGCTCCAATTGAATGCACATTTTGTGACTTACCCAATCTAAAAGGCAAGCAAAATTGCCCTCTGGACCGTGACTCATATTATGCTTCCCAGTAACAATTTCCAGTGCTACAATTCCAAAACTGTAAACATCTGCTTTGTAGGTCAAGTAACCCCATAGGGCATATTCAGGTGCCATATATCCTCTGCGCGAGGGGGGGAAAAAAAGGCAAATTAGAGCTTGAACCCTTTTTAGTTTGTTCTCCAAGATATTGACAAAAAAAAAAAAAAAGGAACCTACATGGTTCCTGCAACCCTGGTGCTGATGTGGGTTTTTTCCTCTGAATCAAGTTTAGCTAACCCAAAGTCAGATATCTTTGGATTCAAATTCTTGTCAAGGAGAACATTGGTAGCTTTGATGTCTCTATGAACAATTTTGAGCGTCGACTCTTCGTGCAGATACGCTAGACCTCTAGCTATCCCAACACAGATCCTCTGCCTTGTTTGCCAGTCCAGTTTCAGTTGGCGTTGTTCCGGGCCTAAGCAGTCATTGAAGTAATAAAGCTTTTGCGAAATAGATCATAATCTAACCATGCATCCAATTTCCATTGTTAAACATAATAAGAGATTTTCACTTACCCAGCAAAGCATGAGCAAGGCTGTTATTTTCCATGTATTCATATACTAGCAAAAGCTGATTTCCTTCAATACAGCAACCATGAATTTTCACAAGATTTGGGTGCTGCATGCATGAAATCATGCCTATCTCATTCAAAAATTCACGATTTCCTTGACTTGACTTAGCTGACAACTGCTTCACAGCAATCACAGTATTATCAGCTAGCAAACCCTGCACGGCAGCAATGAAATATCATATTTAGTACAATCCTTCACAGAAGATAACAGGCGCAGTTTAGCAAGAATACCTTGTAAACTGGTCCAAATCCACCTTCTCCAATTTTATTCTCAGGAGCAAAATTTTTAGTGGCAGCTTTAATTTGCTTTAGGGTGAAAGAAACTGTTTGGATTTCTAGTCCTTCAAAATCTGTCAAAAAACAGAACTATGCCATTACAACTATGTAAAAAAAAAAAAAAAAACTGTTTGGAGTTGAGCTTTTAGCTGAGTACAACATTCAGCCATAATTTGTAATGAAGCATAATTTATCAATTAAAAGGAGTACAAACCATTTTGTTTCCCCTTCTTTGCTCTGAAATAACGCCACCACACAAAGAAACCCAAAGCTAACAGGACAAAACATGATCCTATAACTCCAGCAATAATTGGTGCAATTTTTGTATTTCCACCTTGTGAAGGAGGTTCAAACTCTGCCCAAAAGAACAAAGCTTGCAATTATGTCATCAAGATTCAGAAGAACACAAAACAAAGAAAGAACTTTTAACCACATAGTGACATCAAGATTTAATCAATGTTAACTGTAAGCAATTCACTCTAATAGCTTCTAGAAGTTTGCCAAATCCTACATGATTTGGCAAACTTCTGAGCTTATTTAATGTGTAATCATTTGCTATACTATTATCAACAGCATCAGCCATGATAGTGCCTGGAAGTATCAGTGATGGAAGAGTAACAAGGATCGCTTACGAGGATCTACAGTAATAGCTGACACAAGAGGGCCATAGACTCCACTATCAGGGATTCTTGTGGTCCCTTTACCAGCCCAAACGAAGCGGATTTCCAAGGTGTTGTTTGTCACTGTAGCATTATACTCCAATGTAATTGGCTTAGCAGTACCATTAGCTTTAACTTCTATATCAAAATCCTTCTCTTTTCTATCATTCTGCATCATTAGCATTACACCTTTAAGTTCTAACTATGTTCTCTCTCAAGAAAGTTTAATTGAAACAATTTAATCATGCAATTACCTGAATGTAGATATCAAAAAAGCGCCTCCCAAGGCTACTATACGTGTTGTCATTTGTGAACTGAATCTCTGCAAAGTGTAGGCTCACATGATAATCCCCGTTAATTAAGCACTGATGAAAATAAGTAAGTGAAAGAGGAGCAATGCGTGCTGTACGGTACAGCTCTTCGATGTTTACTGATGGTGATGATTCTGCTATATAATTTTCATTTTGGAAATTATTGTCATCCATGAAATCTCCACTGCTGCTAAGTCCCCAGCCATTATTATTTGTATAGAATCTTGAGGCACCACCACCAACACTTACATCTCCTTCATATGTCCTGCCATTTACTTCCACAGTTGGTCCACCGCAATTGATGTACAGTGAGTGCCAATCTGCCAAATCATATTAAACCATTAAGACAATTAGAACCAAAAGATCAAACATCCATGTAATGAACACCCAATTTCTGAACTGATCAAATTTCCATGTAATTACTTACTTCGATCACAAGTGAAACCGTTCGGACATGTTCCTTGTCTAGTTAATCCAAACAAACACACAAAAAAAGATTAGCACAAATTGAGATGTTACAATAGACAACAGGAAATTCATAAGTTTCAGAATTTATTTAATATGTTTTCTGAGAATGCAAGAAAAGAAACTAACATGTCATTTCTCATTGAAGAACTTCGGAACAAGTTTAGACTTGTATCCCTGTCAAAATAAAGCAATATAGCCTGTTCAGGACTTGGAAGCTCCACCATAATGTTGAAGAACAAGAGAGTGTACATGAGCTCATATATTTTATTTTAAACTGAATGAGTATAATAATACTAACGTCCGTCTACAGGCATCCTGATCTTGTCTTGTTAGAGTATTGTAGGAAAGATCTCTGATAGTAGAAACAAAACAAAGTTTCATTGTCAAAAATCCAGTGATTCTGGTGTACAACAAATGAAGCATATGAATATGAGAGAAGACATACACATTTAGTCCCCCTGAAAGGAATGGTATAGTTCCAGTGAGAAAATTACCACTTAAGAAGCTGATCAAGGCAAGATCAAGCAGTTAGTGTTGTGAAAACTGCAAAATTATACATCATATGCATAGGATTTAGGTGTCATTACTTACACATATATCAATCTGTTTCTATCTGTGGTTATGGCATCAGGAAGTTTCCCCCGTAAGTTGTTGAAACTGAGATCCCTGTCCAGAACAATAAAGATGATAAATGCAAGGCTCATTGCTTCCATCAGCATGCCTTATAGAAATTTGGAGTGCTACATATTCCTCAGAGAAACACTTGAGCAGTAGCATTTATTACACATGTTTAGATGCTTACAGCGCAGTTCAATGTTCTGAAAACCAGGCATCCTGGACGAGCAAGCAATTGAAACAACTACTACTAAGTTGTACAAGTACATGCATTGTCATTCATGGTGCTAGTTGCTTAGTATTCTTAAGTTTTCAAATATCCTGATGTAAATGAAACATATTCCATGCAATGTACTTACAAAACTCGCAGTCGACTCATTATCCAGATATAAGAAGGGATTTCTCCTGATATATTGCAGCTCCTCAAAAACCTGAAACTCACATCAGCTATAATTGTCAGATGGCAAAATGATCCTATACATTGATGAACGTTGCAGAAAATAATAAGCAGTGGTCGTACAAACGTGTGAGGCCTGTTATGTTGCTCAGTCCAGGAAAAGCCTGCTCTGTGACATTTATATCGCTTATCCTCCTGCATAATTTTAATTTTCAAAAGAACAAATCCCTATTAAAATTTCTGTGATAACATTCAATCACTGTGATTACCAACACTGAGAATAATCAAGAGATTTTCACTCACAGGTCAGTTAGTTTTTCCAAACGAGAAATGGATGATGGAATGGGTCCCTGCAGTCCACTACCTTGCATTTCTCTGCATTAACTTGCTTAATCAGAAACAATCAAAAAAGTCTTGAATCTGATAAAAAAAACTAGCCCTTTGGAAAGATGAAGATCTTACAATCTACTAAGTTGCGTCCAGTTTTGTATATAATCAGGTATGCTGCCATTGAAATTGTTATCATTTATGCGGCTGCATTATGCAATACGAAGGATTTACATGTTATACGTCTATCAAATTCTGTGTAAATTAGTTGTAATTTCATGCTAAAAGGCTTACAAATCACTCAAGTTCTTCAGTTCAGCAAGTTCCATAGGCAAATTTCCAGTCAAGTTATTGGAAGATAGCCTCCTGCAACAATAAACTAATTCAATCCCCTGAAGACTAAATTAAAGAGGTGAAAAAAAAAAACAGATCAGAAATGAGTATCCATGAAATTCCTTACAGTGCTTGCAAGTTCACTAAGTTTCCAAGCTCCCGAGGAACAGTTCCTGAAAATTGATTTAATTCGAGGTCCCTGGCAAGATGCAGCTATACACTGAGATTGAGAGTAGAGTAGATTACTCTAAAACACTTGAACAGCTTAATATCCACATATATACAATTGGCGATATTGCAATGAATTATTATATAGCTTTGGAGATACACAAGCGCTGAAATTTACAGCTTACAAGGTTGTGAGATTGGTAAAGTTCTCCAAATATATTGGTAAATTCCCTGATAACCGGTTTGCAAGAAGAGAGCTGCAGGAACGGTGCTCTGTCAGTTTAATAAGATGCAATAAATTATACTAAAGATGACGCAAAATAAGGAGAAAATTGTAGCTTACATGAACTTCAGCGGCAATGAAGCCAATTCGAGTGGTATAGAACCAGTCAGGAGGTTGTAAGCAAAATCGCTGCAAAGTCAACAAATGATGAATCAGAAAAATCACAGAAACACAAGCACTGTCTCTGAAGGATAGAAATTCTCACATTTTCTCGAGCTGAGGAAGTTGGGACAGTTCAAGTGGAAGCTCTCCTGGAAGGCTACAACGCTTGAATTCTCTGAAAATCATACCAAAGTCAGATATTTTTGTAGCACAAATGGTAAAGCAACATTTTTGAACCAAGCACTTCTAGCAAACTATACAAACACAAAGACAATGTTTGTATTTCTTTTATTTTAAGTTAAATTGAACCTTCAGAATGTTGTTTATTTTGGAACAGCTACATCTGTCTTCTTTTCTGTAAATTTAAAACCTTAAATATGAATGAGAAAAATCCAGATCTTAGACAAGCACAAAGATGTGTTTCCATGGACTACAAATATGTCAGACATTCATTTGGGGTTGGGAAACATACAGGATTGTAACATGACAAATGTTGTTCGGAAAGTTGCAATCGCAGGTGATGTTCCTCTCAGGATCGGTTGGTTGAACTGGAACTATATCTGGAAATATATGTTTTTCACAGGCATTTGCGCTGAAATTCCAGTCAGCAGGAGCTCCCATTTTTCTGGCGATTGTATTGAGAGCATCCACTAGATTGCATTCACCAACAAACAATAGTAAGAGGTAAGACTTCAAAACCAAAATTAACTTAAACGTACAAAATTATCTGGCAGCATAGTCAACACCAGTTCAGAAACTAGTTGTTCTTTCTTATGCTGCTTCTAGTCATCTACTTGTCTATTAGCTCTCTATACAGTAATAAGCATTCATAGCACTCAGCAAAATCAGAAATTTGTATACAAATAAAGATCAAACATCATCAACCACCATAAAAAGGGGGCAAAAAAGAAGCATAATGGAATAAACTGTAATCATATATACCTTCATCCTGAGGCAGTACAGCAGCACCAGAACTTTCTGTCCTCAAGCAACTCAAAGCTACAACTGATACAAGCAATACATGTTTGAAGAAGAACATCTTTGAAATGGAAAAAGACATGTATTGGTATATCTCTAAAACTTGCAAGAAGAATTTTTTGCCTGCCAAGATTCTTCTACCAAGCAAATATTTACGTACTATCAACTGAGTAGCATGAGCATAACTAAAGCAACTGCAAATGCCAATGAAATTTCAGAAAAATGACTACTTAAATATAGTTGACAATTCTTCTACACATTTTTAGTGGCTTGAATTTATCCAAACTGGCGGCTTAGATGTGGTCGTCAGCGTAGCTATTACAATTTTAAATCTCTATCAGGACAGATGTGATTTTAAAAAACTAGATAAATGCATATGTGTGAGCAAAGATCACTGTAGTCATCCATAGGTCATAAGTAGGATAATTCTGTTCATGTTTTTTCAAATGCCTCGAAGCATAAGCTATCGCCTTATTATTCTGCATCAACACACAACCTAGGCCAACTGTAGAGGCATCACAATATACCCTGAACTTATCTATTCCATTAGGCAAAGGCAAAACTAGAGTTGTGGTCAACTTCTCCCTCAACAACTGAAAAATATTCTCACAAGCATCTGACCACTCAAACTTCACATTCTTCTGAGTCAAGCGAGTCATAGGAGCTGTAATTTTAGAAAAATCTTATACAAACCTCCTATAATACCCAACTAAACCTAGAAAACTTCAAATCTCTATAACTGTAGTAGCTTTAGGCCACTCAGACACTACTTCAATATTCTGTGGATCAATTTGGATACCATCTTTAGACACCACGTGTCTAAGGAATGCAACACTCTCCAACCAAAAGTCACACTTCGAGAATTTAACATAAAGTTAATGTTCTCTTAGTGTCTATAGTACAGTCCTCTAGTGATATATGTGCTCTTTCATCCTTTTCGAATACACCAGTATATCATCAATGAAGATTACAACAAACTGATCCACATATGATCTAAATATCTTGTTCATCAGATCCATTAAAGTTGCTAGTGCATTAGTCATGCTAAATGACATTACTAGAAACTCATAGTGGCCATAACGAGTGTAGAATGCATTTTAGAAACATCAGCTTCACTGATCCATAACTGATGATAACTCGACCTCAAATCAATTTTAGAAAAGAACTGTGCACCCTGAAACTGATCAAACGAATCATCTATCCTCAAAAGAGGATAATTCTTCTTCACTGTCACCTTATTAAACTCTCTGTGATCTATGCACAGTCTTAGAGTATCATCCTTCTTCTTTACAAACATGACTAGTGCACCCTAAGGAGAAATACTGGGTCTGATAAAACCCTTGTCTAACAGATCTTGCAATTGCTCTTTCAACTTTGCAAGAGTCATTCTATAGGGTGGCATCGAAATAGGAGCTATATCAGGAACCACATCGATACAAAATTTAACCTCTGTAAGGTGGTAAACCTGACAACTCCTCAGGAACAATATCAAGAAACTCATAAGAAACAAGTACATTTGTGAGAGATAACTTCTCCCCTAAAGTATCCCTGACTAGAGCCAAGTAACCCTGACAACCTTTTCTCAGCATCATCCTAGCCGTGATAGCGGAGCTAAGATTCTGAGGTGTAGAACTCTTGTCACCCATAAATCTAAATTCTTCTTCATCAAGAATTCTGAAAATCACCTCTTTACTCTGACAATCAACCATTGCATAGTGCTGAAATAACCAATCCATTCTCCATATCTCATTAAGATCAATTACACCCAAATGATTGATTTTGCAAATAACTCTCTCAATTTCAGTTCTCAGCTCGGATGCCAATATATACCAAGTTTAATCCTGCGACATACAGTTTTACCAATCTCCTTTTATACTATATCACGTCTATAGTATGACATGATAGATTAAAGAGTTCATGAGTATTCTTCTTAATTGATCGCTCTTCTGTTACTCTATGCAATAACAGACACAAGTAATTATCCCTCCTTGTAAGTGGATGGAAAAATCTTAGAAATGACTCTTTAACTCCAATCATGTTATAGTAGTCACTTAAAATTAATTTGACTGTATGCACAATCTTACTGTGTAGCCAAAACTGATAACTTCACCATCAAAGAGTACTAAAGGTGATTCGTCTTTATTAAACATCTTCCAATTCCTTCATCAATGCATATTCCAAAAAATTATCATGCTTGGTTATGTGTTATCAAGTCCTCATTAACCTTGGCTATCCTAGCCACAAATGTTGCAAGTTCAAGATCAAAAGGCTACTTGTACCTCTTACAATGACTACTTTAGCCTTTGAGTTACAGTTACCTTTGACCTACCCCTATATAAGATAGGTGTAGTAAGGCTAAAACTATAACCACAACTTCAACTTGAAAAGACTGTTTATCAATATTGTCTCTGTAGAAGAAGCAGTTCGCATTCACCTCACTGAAAAGACATGGAAATCAACAAGATTCAAAACATAGAATAAACGCAGAATTGACATATCCCAAGTTCTCTACTGAAATAGAGATTGCATCTACTGAACAACCAAAGGTATCAACACTACACCTTATGGAATTCCTATTGCATGGGCAGCATCAAAACATTAAGCCACAGGCTCCTCATTCTGCTATTCCCACTGTCTATGGCGATCATCTAGCCTTCTATGTCCATCTCTACCCCTATGCCTAACGGGCTGCACAGGGGGTAGAACCTCATGCTTAAAAGACTTTCTGCCATCGATCTCATCGACCAATAGAGCGACTCACGCTCGCGGCATTCAAAAAAGAAAAAAAAAACAAAATAAGTAATTCAAACAATCACAAATAACAACAGACACCCTAATGCTTACACAGAATTCCTAATGCAAGGAACACTTTTCAAAGACATGATCGAACCTAATTTGACTGCAGTAGTTTCAAAGAAACACAACTCGAAAACCTAAGGCCACAACTCTAACAACCTAGGCCCAAATAAAAACTTCGCTCTGATACTAACTTTGTCACGACCCAAACCGAGAAAATCTAAGGACGAGAATTCTTTCGAATTCGGAACCCGTAGCAAGCCTTAAAAAATTAAAGTATAAAATAATTAAAATAAAATATGCACCATAATTTAAATCTCAAACCAATATAATACAAATAAATTTCTGTCATCTCATAAAATAAAATATATAAAACAATATTCAAAGAAAGGTCTCTGAAATAACAGCCAACATTCAACAAATACAAAATACAACCACTACTGCAGCTTTCTAGAGTACAAAAAAAGTCAAGTAGATAATTTACACCAAATAGTCGGGGCTAAAGAAATACGAGGGATGGGCCTACTGCTGAGGTCTGAGAAAGAAAAGTCTCCTGTAAAAATCAACTAAGGGGAGTCAGACCTCACTGAGTTAATTGTTATATTATATATACATGCATTTTCTAGTGTCAAATGCAATCAATCATTCATATATAATAAATACATATACAAGCATTTCACACAAATGCTAAAATCACTTTATATATATAAATGCTAAAAAAACATTTGTTTTATTGAATGATCAAATAGAACCCTATTTTATCACAACCTCAATCAACAATAACTCTCTAGCTATACAGGCTCACTTAATTCCAAATCAATTCACTTATTCTATATGAATAGTAGACTGGCCCCGAGACACAAAGTTAACCGAGCTCCAGCAGTTCGATTGTCAGTGTGATTGACCTTGAGACACTAGGTCAACCGAGCTCCAGCAATCACACTATTCAATCGTATTAAATTCAATCAATCAATCAAATCATTATCACCTCAAGTGATTCTCACTCAACCCTAAATCTATTGCACCGGTACGTATACGGTTCTAGTGTTGCCCACTAGGTAGCACGTTCTATCAATATCCTTTATTTAAATAAAACACTCATATAGGAAAATAAATAATGCTAACATTCATAATGACAAAATAAACCACATATATACCAGAAATATATCTAAAATAAACTAAGTATATTTCAAGTATATATAAGTTAAATAAATTTAAATCAACCATAAAATATGCCAAATAAAAACCAATAATATACTAAAAACATTCTAAGTATATATCAAGAATAAAACATGCATTTATTTTGAAATATATAAAAAATATACTAAAAATATACCTAACATATACTAAACATTTTAATGAAACAATTTATGAATATATACAAATCAAAACATGTAAATTCTAAAACATGCATCCTAAATGCGACGTATATATAAAATAACAACTCATAAGTTTGCACTCCTCAAGACTAGCTCAACAAGCTCAGTCCACTAGGCCTCATTCCCGGCGCAACTAGACAATAAAATAATAACAACAATCAAAATAAATCTAACTTATACTCCTACAAAGACTCGATCTAAGAATACGAAACTCAAACAAAATCCGAAAACTCAGGATCGACGCGATGTCACGTTTTACGAAAATTCTAACGAAAATTCGATAGAGCTTCCTTTGTAAAACGGACATCTCTCTACTAGAAAGTATGGCCGATTCTGCAAAAAAACACAATTCAAATAATAGAAAACACAACACTTTCGATTGGACCCCGAATTACACCATTCTTCCAACCAAAGTCCACAATTCCACCAAAAATACATTTAATATAATAAATATATTAAAAATCAATAAATTTTACAAATATCCTCAAAATATCCAAATATAGCATATTTAAACATCAAAACACTCAATATAATTATTTTCACAATAATTAAAAAAAATCCCAAAATAACAACATAATATTATTAAAAATCAAATTTCTCAATAATTCAATATTAAATAGTAAAAATTCACTTTTATTTATTCAAATAGCATAAATAGCCTAAATATATATATTAAAAGTAATTAAAAATTCATTTAATTACCAATTTAGTAAATAATATATATTTTGAAAATAATTTTCAAAAATTAGTATTAATTAGTTAAAAATAGTAAATAATTTATAAAAATCATTTTATTACCTTAAATAATTCTAAAACCATTTAAAACATAATATTTAACTATAATTTTAACAAAATTACACAATTACCCTAATAATTCAAAATACACGTAATATAACTAATATTCCTCAAAAATTATATAAAATCATTAAAATTATTTTATCAACGTACATAATTCTAATATCACCTAAAACATATATTTAACCAATAATTTCAACAAAATACATATTTAACCTAATTTTCCAATGTTTACATAAACTAAAAATTACACAATATTCTCAAAACTTATTTTCTCAACAATAAAATTAATAACAATATATAATAACACTAAATCAACCAATTTTATAATTAAATAAATTAATTTACAAAAATTAAATAAATAATAAAATATTCACCAAAATTCAAATAAATTCCAAAAATTCAAACAAAAATGTATTCATGAAGATAAAGCTACCAAGATCAACATTTGTTAAGGGAGTTTTCAAAAATCAACCCAAAAAAAAAAAACCCTAATAGCTTAAAACTGAAAAATCAAGAAAACTCACAAACGATCGAGTTAGAGCTTGAACGGAGCTTGGAATCGTCTTCCTCATGACTCAGGGAGTCAAATGACAATGGAATGGCTAGCTAAGGTGGCCGAAGGAGGAAGAACAGCCAAAAAAAGAAGCTGATGTTGTTGTTGTTGTTTCTGCTGCTGTTGGCACCAGAGAAGAAGGAAGAAGGTGGCGGAGCTTATGGTTGAAGGAGGTGGTGGTTCGGTGAGCAAGGGGAGGAGGCACATCGCCAATAAAGGAGTTGGGTTGCGCACAGGGGAGATGAGTTTTCTGTGTTCTACGTTTTTTGTGATCTTCATTTTGTATATATATATATATATTAATAAAACTATATATTATATTTATATTTATATTATATTTATAAACACATGTAAAATTAATAATAAATAATAATGATATTAATAATTCTAATGAAATAATTTAATAATAAAATAAATAATGTAAGCTAATAAAAATAATAATAGACATAATAATACACTAATATTAATATTATTAAAATAATACTATCCAAAATAATAAACATAAATAATGCAAATTAAATGTTCAAAATAATAAGTTTCTAAGATAAAATATTTACGTAGAAAATATAATTTAACATAAAAGAATAATTATTAATCACAAAATAATAAAATGAATAAATATAACTTTTAAATTTATTAACACTGCATATCTTAATACATATTAAAATAATTTAAAAATATGGGTTATTACATGAAGGATGTTTTTTCCTGATGTTCTTTCTTTATTAGTATATGATGATACCCCTGTGCAACATCCATAAAGCTCTACAAATTGTGACTGGCAATGGAGTCTACCAGTTGGTATATTATTGGCTATGGATAGCTATCTTTAAGGCATGCCCTGTTGAGGTCAATATAATCCACACACATCCTGTATTTGTCATTGGACTTTTTCACCAGCACCACGTTAGCCACTCATTCTGGGTGCGTG
Organism: Mallotus nudiflorus; assembly: GCA_947683625.1. NCBI lineage: Eukaryota > Viridiplantae > Streptophyta > Magnoliopsida > Malpighiales > Euphorbiaceae > Mallotus > Mallotus nudiflorus. The sequence continues at coordinate 514 of CANTUR010000096.1, read as the reverse complement.
ACTTCTTTGATAAATTCAGCTTCTAGCAACTTCTTTGTTTCTTTAGTGATTATCTTTTGTCTTTCGTATGTAAAGGTCCTCTTTTTTTAAATGATTGGTTTTACTCCTGGTTTGATGCTTAAACTATGTGAAGCAATCTGGGGATCTACTCTAGTGATTTCAAATGCTTGAGAAGCAAAGCTGCCTGAGTGTTTAATGAGAACCTCACTTATTCTGTGCTTAACTTTGCTATCAAGCTTATTATTGATCCTTATCATCTTTCCATCAGTGATTTGTAATGTCTAAACCTCATTAACTGGCTCAAGGTTTGCTCATTATTTCTTCGTTTCCTAAGACTCCAGGGGGAAAGCCTTCATTTAAGGTTTGACTACCATCTAGTAGCATTGTCTGGCCATGTGTTGGTCCCCGTTAATTATTAGGACTCAACCTTTAATGCAAATCTTTATAGTCAGATGTTAGATACTTATAACTGCATCGATCTCGTAAAGTATTGGTCGGCCTATGATGCCATTGC